>OY776679.1:43887978-45240372 GCA_963675555.1 Leptura quadrifasciata | reverse complement strand
CGTAGAGTTGGATGCCATCCTTACCACTATACCCCTGTCCAAGGCTTGGAGGAAGGTGATCCTGGAAGGAGAGTGGAATTCTGCCGCTTTATGTTAAATTCAGATGCAGAAAGAGCAAATTTTTTAACAAGTATTTTATGGACGGACTAGTCGAAATTTAATCGCGAGGGTATAACAAATTTCCACAACCTACATTATTGGGCAGAGGAAAATCCCAAGTTAACACGTGAAACTAGTTTCCAAATGAAGTTTTCTATTAATGTGTGGATGGGAGTCATTGGCCACTATTTAATAGGGCTACACTTTCTTCCTCAAAATTTTAACGGGGAAATCTATGAAAATTTTTTAAGAAATGATCTGGCGGTGATTTTAGAAGATGTTCCTCTCGCCGTCAGACAGCGAATGATGTTTCAGAACGACGGTTGTCCAGCACATTATCGGCTGACAGTACGACAGTTACTTGATCAACGTTTCCCTAACCGTTGGATTGGAAGAGCGGGCCCAATACCTTGGCCAGCGCGAAGCCCTGACTTAACACCCCTTGATTATTACGTATGGGGTCATATGAAGGAGATGGTCTATGCCACACCAGTCAATATTATAGAATACCTTAGACAAAGGATAGTCGATGCTGCCCAACACATAAGGCATAAACTGACAACCAGAGTAACAAGGACGGAAATAAGAAGATGCTGCCGTGTCTGTATACGGAATAGGGGCTCCCATTTTGAGCAAGACATGTAAAAAATAAAGTACAACTTTGAAATTAATGAAGAATTAAACTCTACTTTTAAAATGTTTTTCACTGTTTATCTAAAAATAAATTTCGTACTACTTGTGTTATTTTTACTAGTATTTTCTTAGAACTATTAAGGGTACATTGAACATTTGTACCTTGTTAGATAGCTATTGAAATAAGGCAGTTTTTATAATAATTTATACGCATGTTACGTTAATATTTTTGTGAAAAAACCTAATAGGTAAATTTTCTTAGCTGATTAAAAAAAAAAAAAATTTAAAGTTTTTATTTCAGATGTTCACATGATCGAAGTGTTTCCAGATATTTTTCATTCCAAACGGATATCTATAATATTGGACAAGTAATCCAGTAAAAAAAAATTTAAAAATGTCAAATAGATTTTTCGAAAATTAACTTTTAGCACATTAAGATCTACTTTTTGAGAAAAACAAAAAAAATTAAATATCTCGAAAACTATTGAGCTTTGCATAATATATGTTAGGGCTAAATTTACTCCTTAGATCATGCCCCATCACATCTCCAAAGGAATGTATCGAATTACCAGTAACCCTGTATATATATATATATATATATATATATATATATATATATAAATCAAAATTAAACACACGTGGTGTATCTTGAGGTTGCAGTCAGAGGTGAAAAGTTTACGGCCACAAAACAGAAAAAGAAAAACTCTTTTGTTACTTTGTCAAGCTTTCGGAAATTATTTATTCCCTTTATCAAGACATTAACTTGAGGTTAAAAGTTAAGGTCACATGTATTATAAAATAGTCGCATTTTTTAACTTAGTGTAGACAAATTCATACACAAATTCCTTTACAGGTACACAATTTAAGGTAAACAATTACTGATTATTTAAAATTAAGGATTAAAACCATGATTAAAATAGATATAACAAAATGAACATGAATAACTATCACATGTGAGTGTAGAACTAAATTTCTTTATAGTTTGATAAAGAAATTTAGTTCTACACTCACATGTGATAGTTATTCATGTTCATTTTGTTATATCTATTTTAATCATGGTTTTAATCCTTAATTTTAAATAATCAGTAATTGTTTACCTTAAATTGTGTACCTGTAAAGGAATTTGTGTATGAATTTGTCTACACTAAGTTAAAAAATGCGACTATTTTATAATACATGTGACCTTAACTTTTAACCTCAAGTTAATGTCTTGATAAAGGGAATAAATAATTTCCGAAAGCTTGACAAAGTAACAAAAGAGTTTTTCTTTTTCTGTTTTGTGGCCGTAAACTTTTCACCTCTGACTGCAACCTCAAGATACACCACGTGTGTTTAATTTTGATTTTCTTAACTAGTCAGTCAAGACTACCCTTCTTCTTTATATATATATATATAATCCTTATTTTATTATAAGGAATGTAACCAAACTGCAACCAACAGCTACTCTCCGGGCTATGTACCCCGCCGAGCGCTGAATTACAAGTTACAAGCCTGGCGCGTTAAGTGTAATAATTGCATATTACCAACAAAACGCTAATGCTTCGATTGCAACAAACACCAGCCGAAAGACTGATCCTACCTAAAGGAGTATTCTTTAATTGCAAATTTTCAGTTTCCAGCTTTTCAATTTTTTCTTTAAGTAATTTAATGTTTTGTCTTAAATCTTCATTCATTTCCTTTAACAGATTGTTTTCTAAGACGATTGACTTATCTATCTGTAACGTTGATAGGGTGAAAATACGGCGCACGGCACTGACCGGTGCGGCGAAAAGGATAGTCGGGAGAGACACGTGGAAAAGTACCGAACATATCGTCCTCTGTCGAGGGAGCTAGTTTTATTTGTTATAAATAATAAAAAGTAAACCTATACGGGGTATTACGCTAAATAGGCGGAACTTAGTTGTACGCTACATGTAATTGGGAAATTGTTGAAAGCCCATTGAGTTTGTTAATTTGTGTGTTTGTTCGGCCAGCCGCCATTCCAGGCTATCGCTTCTAGAATAAATGGTAGTGCCAAGTTAAAAGGGTTTCTTTATTTATCCCCGAAATAATCCAAAAATAAAGTGGTGCCCAAACTATCAAATATTTCGTCACTGACAACAGCAAATCTGGACCACGCCATCTCCACCGAGCTACCGAGCCACCCACATGGTGCATGGGTGTAAAACACCACATTTTTGTAACTGTCGGTTATAAAATTTGGCGCCGCAACGCTAAGGGCTATTTATCATCATATATAGTACAGCAGTGACGAACGCCATTGGTAAGGACATCATCAGCAGCATCCTAACATCCTCGCTGGAATACGTAAGAAGCCATCAAAGGTCAGAAATTTTATTTATCCTTTATTTACATTTTGTCAACTTGCCACAAACTAGTGTAGTGAAGTGATAAAAAGGTCTCTTTTTATAAGTGAGTGTTTTTACCCGCATTCTATATCGGTCATGAACTTGACACTGAAAAGTAAATATTAGAAATATAACAAAAGCAGAAAAACACTGTAATACATCGAAAATCATAATTAATCATAATTTTTGCGTATTCTATTATTTTGTGTGAGATTGTTTATAGGGCACTCTGTTTATCTATGGCGAAATATATTATTTAATATGCCAAAAGACGTATTCCTAAGTCTTTTATGAATTTTGCAAATTATTTTAGTCTAGTTAGTGTGTAAGTTAGTAAAAATTTTTAGAGTAACTGCCGTAAATAAGCATAAAATATTTTCGGATCTAAATATTTTTTGTTTACTGTAGACTTGTCAAGAACATTGATTTTTGTTTATTTTATTTTCTTTTACTGGTGGTACCACGGGAAATAAATATTTTAAACTAGGTTTAAGTAATGTAAATAAAGTAGTTGCGATTCTAGACGCTTGGATAACAAATAATTTTGTTTACTTTATCACAGATAATATATAGCATAACATGTTACTTATTTAATTTGCTGAATAGTGTACAATGGAAAATATTAATATTTTTGTATAATTTAGTTTAGAAAGTTTGTACGGTTCCCTCGATAAGTTAATTTAAGCTAGGCCATTTAACGTTTTATAAAAGTAATTTTTTTTTGACATTTTGAAGTCTCAGATATAGTTCTTTTTACGCGTATTATTAATGATGGATCCCCACTATCTATCGCGCGACGAACTTCAATATGAATTATTAATTAGGAATTATGATAACACTGATGCTATTACAATGAGTGCGATGCAACGTAAGTTAAGTTCTTTACTACAAAAAGAGAAATTTGGTGTACATTTACCTAACCCTAATGAAAAGTTAGATTTTTCCGAAGAATTAAAATTTTGTAGATTAAAAATCGATAGTTTGACGTCCTTATTAGAATCTTTTGATGGGTTAAGAGATAGTGTTGATTACAACATTATTGTGACCAAACTAGCTCATTTATTAAGTAGGCTGATGCGAGTAGTGAGTGATGACGTCGATGTAAATCAAACAAAAGATAAGTACATTTCCGAATTAACTGGGATAGAGGATAGTGTCGAAGAATTATGCCGCTTAAGTCAGGGGAAGAGTTCCGTACCAGGAAAAAAATGTAAGGTAGCTGGACAGGATAATTCAGAGGGTTCAATAAAAATTACACGTAAACAAATACCCGTTTGTCAATGGAATTTAACTTTTTCTGGGGAGGGTAAAGGATTAAATATTGTAGACTTTTTAGAAAGGGTAGATGAGTTAAAATTAGCACGTAATGTTTCCGATTACGAATTGTACCTTTCTTGCTGCGATCTTTTTTCTAACGATGCTTTGACATGGTATCATTCGGTGAAAAATAAAGTAACGAATTGGCAAGAGTTGGTGCGAGAACTACGAGCTAATTTTCTCTCTGATGATTATGAAAGGGAATTATTACATCATATCCAAAATAAGAAACAAAAACCAAAAGAATCCGTTACTATTTTTATTGCCTCAATGCAAAATCTGTTTAGCAGGTTATATAAAGATTTGCCTGAGTCAGAAAAATTATACATATTAAAATGTAATTTATTACCAGATTTTATTCATGATTTGGGGGTATCTGATAGTGATAATAAAATAATCAACGGTCGATGATTTGTTGCAAAGGTGCAAAAGTTTAGAAAGAACTTATATGTTAGCGGATAGAAATCGTCCACATGGGGGCACTCAACCTTCTACAAATTTTAAATCAAACCCGTCCTCGACTAGTGGTCAAACAAAATCAACTTCAGTGGGATTATACGAGGTGCATCAACATAATTCTAATAATGATAGAAAATTATTATGCTAGAACTGTTCTCAGAGAAATCATACATATAAAAATTGTAATTTTCCTTTAAAAAAATTTTGTTTTAGCTGTGGTGCTCCAAATAAAACTAAATTAACTTGTCGCAAGTGTAATCCGGTAAACTCAAGGACAAGTCATCCGCGGATCGGACAGTGACTTGTCAAACAGATTGTCCGATCACAACTAAGGGCGAGTGGAAAAAATAGCTATCATTCGTGGCGCAAGAATACAATAAAGCTAAAATTAATTATTTATTGTCCTCAGTTAAGGGGGACAAAAGACCATATTTAAATGTAACTATTTTGCAAAGAAATTTTCTTGGTTTAGTTGATACAGGGGCATCCAAAACTAGTATTAATTTTGAATTTTGTGAAGTATTATTTAATTTGGGGTTTAAGTTAAATAGTTCGAGTACAAAATTTGTCGGGATGGCAAATGGGGAAAATTGTAAAGTTTTAGGGAGTATAGATATTTCTTTTTGTCTAGAAAATAAGGTAGTTTTAATTAATACTCTAGTTGTTCAGAATGTAAGGACTAATTTAATTTTAGGAATAGATTTTTTAAATAAGATGGGAATTATTTCGAATTTTAAGAACAGTACTTGGCAAGTTTCGGATAATAGTTCAGATTCATGTTTTGTGATGGAAAGTAATGACTTATCGGACTCGGAATTAGAAGATTTACACTCTTTAACTTCTTTTTATTTAAATAAGTTAGGTTCAGGTTTAGGAAAAGCTAGTTGTGTGGAACATGTCATAGATGTCGGGGAGGCAAAACCTATTAAACAGAGGTATTATCCTGTTAGTCCCGTGATGCAAGCTATCATCGATATAGAATTAGATAAAATGTTGAGCATGGGGGTAATAGAACGTTCACAGAGTCCTTGGTCATCACCAGTGGTACTTGTAAAAAAATCAAATGGGGTGGATTATCGTTTTTGCATAGATTTTAGGAAGGTGAATGCCGCAACAAAAAGGGATGCGTATCCTTTACCCTATGTTTCCTCAATTTTAGATCGCTTACGTAACGCAAGGTATCTTTCCAGTTTGGACTTGAAAAACGCATATTGGCAAATCCCTTTGGAAAAATCAAGTCGTGAAATGGCTTTTACAGTTCCAGGGCGTGGCCTATTTCAGTTTGTCAGAATGCCTTTTGGGCTACATAATTCAGCAGCCACTTGGCAAAGGCTCGTAGATAAAGTTTTAGGTCCAGAATTAGAGCCATATGCTTTCGTTTACTTAGACGACGTAATTATCTCGACGCCAGATTTTCCGACACATTTAAAAATATTAAAAGAAGTTTTTGAAAGACTTTTAGCTGCAGGACTGGTAGTTAATCGCGAAAAGTGCGAATTTGTAAAAAAGGAACTTAAATATTTAGGTTATATTGTAAATGCATCCGGTCTGCATGTAGATCCCGACAAAGTATCGGCTATTTTAAATTTCCCGGCACCTAAAACTATAACGGAAGTTAGACGTTTTATAGGACTCGTGTCGTGGTATCGAAGATTCGTGCCGAATTTTACTGAAAAGACAGCGGCCCTCACTAACCTTTTAAAAAAGTCAGTTAGATGGCGCTGGTCTGAGGTGGAAGAACAGGCATTTCTTGAGTTGAAAGAATGCTTAGTATCTGCTCCTATACTTACCTGTCCCGATTTTACCAAGCCTTTTTGTGTTCAGACTGATGGGTCAATGGTAGGACTTGGTGCCGTCCTGACGCAAAATGACGGGGACGACGGGGAAAAGGTAATTGCGTATGCCAGTAGATCCTTAACCCCGGCGGAAAAGAAATATAGCACTACCGAAATAGAATGCGCGGCGGTATTGTACGCGTTGGATAAATTTAGGCCGTATATTGAAGGATTTTCGTGTAAAGTGATTACTGACCACTACAGTTTGAAGTGGCTTAATAACCTAAAAAATCCATCTGGTAGATTAAGTAGGTGGGCACTGAAAATGCAGCAGTATGATATTGTGATTGAGCATCGTAAAGGCCGCGACCACGTCGTGCCGGACGCACTCTCAAGAGCTCCACCTATACTTGCTCAGATAGATATAGTAGATCATGATTCTTGGTATTCTTCCATGATTAGCAAAGTTACACAAAATCCCGATAAGTTTTCAAATTTTCGGGTTGAGAATAACGAATTGTACAAGTTAGCTAGAGAAAATAGGTTTTCTTTAGATGAGGGGGATAAGTGGAAACTAGTTATTCCAAAATCACGTAGAAAAGAAATTTTAGAATTATGCTATTCCGCACCGACGGCAGGGCATATGGGTATCTTTAAAACGATCGAGAAGGTACGTAAAAATTATTTTTGGCCAAAAATGTCGAGTGATGTGGCGAAATATGTCAATAAATGTAAAACTTGTCTGGCGAATAAGCCTGTACAACGTAAAATTCAGGGATTAATGACCTCCCGTACAATTTATAGACCGTTTCAAGTCATTAGTACAGATATTATGGGTCCATTTCCTTTATCTCGTTCCAAAAATAGATTTTTGTTAGTGATTACCGATTATTTTACGAAGTACACGCTCATGTTTCCCTTACGTAATGCTACAGGTGATAAAATTTCAGAAATTTTAGAGAATAACGTATTGTTAATGTTTGGCACTCCTGAATATGTTATCGCAGATAATGGAAGGCAATATGTCAGTAAAAAAGTTACCGATTTGCTAGCCTCTTATAAAAGCAAGGTTTCTTATACACCTTTGTACCACGCTCAAGCAAATCCCACTGAACGGGTGAACAAAGTCATTGGAACTATGATTCGATCATACGTAAATAATAATCATCGCGATTGGGATAAGTTGTTGCCTAAATTCACGTTCGCAATTAACACAGCAACTCACGAAGTTACGGGTTTTTCTCCGGCTTTATTGAATTTCGGTAGGGAACCTATCCTTTTTGGGAATCAGTATGTTCCATGTTTGGGGAATAAACCTTTTGATGTGGCCGACAGAAAAGCATTAGCTAATAATCTCACGAAACTTTCAGATTTGTACGGTAAAGTTCAACTTAATATACAAAAAGCGTATGAAAAAAATAAAAAACATTACGATTTACGTCGACGTCATGTTACTCTCGAACCAGGTCAAATAGTGTGGAAAAAGAATCCAGTATTGTCCGATGCTGCTAATTACATTAGTGCCAAATTAGCATCTAAATATATTGAATGTAAGGCCAAGAAAAAAATTGGTTCCAATGTATACCATCTAGAAGATCTAAATGGACATACGCTAGGGAATTGGCATATAAAAGATATAAAAGTTATACATAATGGTTCGGACGAAAATATTTCTTTTCTAGGTTAAGTAAATGTAATAATTTTAGTTTTATATCAGTTTATTTTAATGGGGGGTTAAAAAAAACAAGTATGTATATTGCTTTTTTTTTATTTACGAAAGGGGGGTGTAACGTTGATAGGGTGAAAATACGGCGCACGGCACTGACCGGTGCGGCGAAAAGGATAGTCGGGAGAGACACGTGGTAAAGTACCGAACATATCGTCCTCTGTCGAGGGAGCTAGTTTTATTTGTTGTAAATAATAAAAAGTAAACCTATACGGGGTATTACGCTAAATAGGCGGAACTTAGTTGTACTTTACATGTAATTGGGAAATTGTTGAAAGCCCATTGAGTTTGTTAATTTGTGTGTTTGGTCGGCCAGCCGCCATTCCAGGCTATCGCTTCTAGAATAAATGGCAGTGCCAAGTTAAAAGGGTTTCTTTATTTATCCCCGAAATAATCCAAAAATAAAGTGGTGCCCAAACTATCAAATATTTCGTCACTGACAACAGCAAATCTGGACCACGCCATCTCCACCGAGCTACCGAGCCACCCACATGGTGCATGGGTGTAAAGCACCACATTTTTGTAACTGTCGGTTATATATCAAGCAATCATCTAGTGAATCTAGCACTTCCATTATATCTTTTGTGTTCTCTTCTACATAAAACTGCTTAACACAGCACTTTTTTGTTTTTTATTTGAACAGCTCTTATGAAAGATTGTTGAACACGATGTGTACTTTACTTTTTTATTTACTGCAGTAAATTATTTTAAGAACATCGCATTCCAAATATTTTTTCATAATTCTGAAAGTATAACTGATAGAATTCAATTTGTTACCTACATATTGGATTTCATTTTCCCAAGTCAGATTTTGGTCAATATGAATACCTAAGAATTTAGTGTCTTGTGATAAGGTTACATTTTGGGTCAGCAGCACTGCCAATTCTGGTATTCTATTTTACTTTGTTTAGTTCTGAAACATATATAGTTAGTTTTACTTTTATTTAATATTAGCCTATTTACTAAAAACCAATCATTTACATTGTTTAAAGAGATATCTGTTTTGGGTATTAAATCTGCGAATGTCTCGGCGGTGATTGTATCATCAGCATAATTTATTAAACTTGCCGTTTCACCTGATAACGCAGTACAATGTCATTTATATAAATAATAAAGAGCAATGGACCCATTATGCTATCCTGTGGGATTCCAAAGCTTATTAGCCTTCTTTCAGAGAAATATTTTATATGGTCTTTCTTGTTTACCACCCTTTGATAGCGATCTGTTAGGTAAGAGCAGATCCATTGCCCCTGACACCATATAATTCCAATTTTTCTACTATGACTGAGTGATCTAAACTGTCAAAAGCTTTTTGACACGTCCAGAAATACTCCCATGGCTATATTCTTTTGTTCTAGATTTTGTATTATTTTTTTCCACAAAGTCATACACTGCAGTCTCTACTGACCTACCTTCCAGATAGCCATGTTGACAGTCCTCAAATAGTTTATGAAAACGAAAGAAATTTTGTAGTCTGTTCGTCATTGCTATTTCAAAAATCTTTGAGAAAGATGGTAACAAACTAATGGGTCTATAGTTATCGAATACTTCAGGAACGGATCGCCTTTTTTGTGAATGGGTTTTACCAATGCCAACTTTAATTGTTTTGGAAAGATGCCATATTTGAAGGAATTATTTCTAATGTAACAAAGCGGTACACTCAGTTCAAATCCACAGAATTTTATAATGTTGCTTGGTATTTCACCGTACCCTGCACTCATTTTGTTTTTTAAATCGTTAATAATATCAATTACCTCCTCACCGGATTGATAAAGATGGAGTTTTCGTTTGAATTGATGCTAGTGGGAAATTTTATTTTTGGAAATTTTTGCAGCATTTTAGGAGCAGCGAACAACTTGAATGCCTATTTATACAAATTAAATTCCGATCTTTTACATTAGTGTGACTGCCTGAGGGTTCAGCGTAACCTGGATCTTCTTAATACCTGGTGCATTAATAACCGTCTTCCTCTTAATGCTGCTAAATGTAATATGTCTTTTACACGTAAAGTAAATACAATTTCATTTAACTACGAATTAAACGACTGTACTCTAAATAGACCTGAGTTTATAAAAGATCTTGGCGTTGTTTTTGATACTATATTAATTTTTCTAAACATATCGAGAAATGCACCATTAGTGCATTTAGAAATTTAGGTTTTGTTTTGAGAAACAGAAAAGATTTTACTGAATTATCTACTCTACGTATGTTATTTGTTACATTTGTCAGATCCAAACTGGAATATGCGTCCATTGTTTGGAGTCCTAGTTACAACATTCACATAGCGTCCTTGGAAAAGTACAACGAAGATTTTTTAAGTCCGCAACTTTTATTCTGGAGGGCACATATCCAATAAGAGGGACACAACAAGAATTTTTTTAAAATAAATTTAGTATGAGTAGCTTAATAAGGAGACGTGTAATGCATTCAATAATGTTCTTACACAAAATTATCAATAATAAAATTAGCTGCACCTGCCTCAAGTCACTTCTTAGGTATCGAATTCCGAGATTAAATTCTCGAACAAATAAAGTACTCATGCTTCCTACTCCACGCACTAATATATTAGAATCATCTCCCCTTCATCAAATGTGTTTAAATTATAATAGTATTGAGGCTAGCCTGGATATATTTAACTGTAATATTGCTGATATAAAGAACATTTACTTAAACCCCATTTAAACACTCTCTTGTCTATATTTCTGTGTTACACTTGTAATATATATATATATGTGTATGTATGTATATATATTTATTTTACTAGAGTATATATTTTGATTATAGTTGTTACATTTTATATTTGTGTCATTTGTGTACCTTTTACTTACACCATATTGTTCTATTTATCGATATTTTATTTAAATCTGTTGTTATTTGTCCTGTAATCGGGTTTCACCCGTTGGATGAATTATATAAATAAATTAGTAATTGGATCATTTTATAGACCTCCCAATACAAACATCAATTCTTTTATAAATGACTTTGATAATATTCTATCTATGGTATATCCTACAGCTGATGAAGTTATTTGTGTAGGTGATATTAATGTCAATTTTTTAAATTTATCTAATCCTGTGGAACATTGCTTTCAATCGTATAACTTTACTCAACTTATTAATGAGCCTACTAGAATCACTAACCACTCCAGCACGCTGCTCGACCCTATGTTTATTTCGAATACTAATCTTGTTAATTCATTTGGTACAATTTCTACTGATGGAATATCTGAGCACTTAATGGTTTTTTGTGATTTAAAAATTAGTGTAAGTAAAATGAAACCCAAGTTTGTAACTTTCCGTAGTTATCAAAATTTCGATGTAAATAATTCTTTAGTCGATTTACATAACCTTCCATGGTACAATATAATTCTGCAAAATAACATTGACGATAGAATTACCTTATTTAATTAATTTATTACTTCACTTTTTGATAAACATGCTCCCGTCAGACAAGTTAGAGTTACCAAACCTAAGGCCCCCTGGCTTACTCCAAATTTAAAGTTAATTATGAAGGAGAGAGACAAAGCTCTTCAGAAGTACAAGCGTACACTATCCGATACTGATAGACTACATTACAAACATTTACGTAACTACTTGCTTCATTTATTCAAAATGTATCTAATATGTGCAATAATCAAATAAATTTTTATAACAATCATAATTATGATGAAAATATACACTGTGATGCTTGTTTTGCTCGGGTAGCTGGTTTGGAGATTATTCCAGGGTTCAATGTTAATATTGATTAAAATCCAGATCCAAAATAAGACATTTATTTTCCTAATAATTATATGTACAGTGTGGCCATATCTTTTATGGCTTAGGTTGCGACAATCTTGTTATTACATAAGTAAATCATAGTAATCGGAGAGAGAGTGAGAGTGTAACATATTTCCTCTATGTACGTCGTCGTAACCCCAATTCTCTAATCGAAGTTCCAGGACATAACAGACGCGACTAAGAAATCTGTTTCAGGAGAGATCCAGTCCAACACACTCGAATCAATCTGACAGGAGGTCCAGTTCAACGCACTCGGATCCTCCCTAACAGATACTTGGCCAGCGGCTGCCACGACGCCGGAGAAACTTGAGCTTCCGTTATCCCAGTTCAACACACTCGAGAAAGGTGAAAGTCAAGCTCTGAATTTACTGGTTTCTGGCTAGCTATTTTATACCCAAAAATCACGGTGACGTGGTTTTGCACCCGGCACGAAATGCACACGGCACGCAAGTTGCGGCCTGGTGAAGTTAGAATTAAAAGTTAACAAAAGAACTAATCAGGTATTGAACTAATCTAAAACTGAACTACTTGATCCATGCATGATTAAAATGTTAAACTGGAATTTTTTTATTTTTTTATACATTTATTTAACGTCGGCCTATTTCCGCTACTGAGGCCTAACACCGACGCCTGTAGACGAGCTACCCCCAACCAGGAATTTTGCCGAACCTCTTCCCTTAAGAAGAGTAGAGATCTTTTACTTGCCTAACATTTAATAGACAAGGGACCGACGGCTTTACATTCCCTCCGAAGGATGGTATATCTCCTATACAACCCTCGCCTAAGGTTGTATAGCTTCCGCGCATACACTGATATACAAGCCGCTGGAAGATGTGTGAGGCGAGAACGCGGTTTCCGTTGGAATGGTCACCAATCCAAGTACTAACCGCGCCTGTCGTTGCTTTACATCGCATACCGAAGTATGTACATAGTAAAGACGCACCTACGCTCGCCCCCAAAAACTGGAATGAAAGTATACAGTATTCCTGTAGTATTGTATACTTCATTACACTCCCCCCTTTCTTCGCAAAAATTAATCTCTCTCTACGAATCAAAAAAAATTATTGTCTAACATATATCTTAAAGCTAAACAGGTAAGTTAAAATTATTTTACATATTTTACATAAACAATAATACAACAGGTGAACAAGTTTTTCGGAATCCATCATCTGATTTCGAAACGGGTCAAAACATTAGGGTGCCCTTCTTATAAAATTGTAGTACGCCTCTGGTTATATGTACAATGCAGGCGTGGAGTCATCTGTGGGAACAATCTTAAAACAAAGAAACATAGTATAAGTATGGTTCAAACAGCAGGTAAATAAGTTTTTTTTTTTTCAAAATAAGCTATCAAAAAAAATTCAATAAAACATTTAATTGAGATACTGATATCTTTAAATATAAAAACTATCCTTTGCTTTTAACAAGTTATATGAAATATGATAAATGAATCTAAGAAATAAATGTATTTTAAACAGAATATAAAATTAAAATTAATCTTTTCCTGGCGAGAAAATAAATGAGGAAATTTTATGGATTTCCGGGGAGACGGGAAATGCCGGAGACGAGTGGCTTATAAATTCTCGTTACGGTGCCGTCGGGATTCTTTATACGAAAAGGTCTCCTCTCATGATTCCTCTTCTTTTCCCGTTTTCGTCTCGGACACCTTTTTGGGGAACTTAGCAGTGAGGGTGCTGGGATTTCGAAAGTTGTTGGTGAAGACATTTCACTAACTAAGACTCGGCACGACTGAGCTGGGAACTCTTCTTTTATGTATATGCCTTTTTTAAATCCTTAACGTGGACTCGTTCCACTTTCCGTCGGGTGGGGAGTCTGATTTCGACTACTACTGGTGATATAATCCGTTCCACTATGTATGGGCCTGAGAACTTTGGAGCAAGTTTTGCGTTAAAATTTCGGATTGCTGAGGACAGCGGGTGCTCTCTTTTCATAACTCGGTCTCCAACACGTGGGGTCCCTGCTCGGGCGCCAAAATGTGATGCTTGTTTTGCTCGGGTAGCTGGTTTGGAGATTATTCTGTACTGTATTCTATACTGTATACTTTCATTCCAACACTAACTACTATAGATGAAGTTAATAAAATTTTAAATAATATTAAGACTGAAGCTTATGGCACTGACAACATTTCATCTGCTATGTTAAAATACTGTAGTCTGTTTATTGATCCTTTCATTACTCACATAATTAATTGTTGTATCGAGCAAAGCTATTTCCCTCAAGTGTGGAAAGTTTCGGTTGGAATTCCTTTACCTAAAAATAGTAATCCTATTTCTTTTTCAGACCTTAGAATTATTAGTAGTTTGCCAGCTTTCTCTAGTCTTTGAAAAAAATTTATATGATCAAATTTATCATTATTTTATTTCTCATAATTTACTGCCTGATTCCCAGTGTGGATTTAGAAAGGGATATAGCACTGCCACAACCTTGGCTACTGTTACTGATGACGTGATTAGGGCTCGGATAAGGGAATGTTGGTGTTGTTAGATTTTTCGAAAGCCTTTGATAGGATTAACCATAGTCTAATTTGTTCTAAACTTCAATATTTTGGCTTTGACAATTTTTCAGTTTATTTGCATGGTAGAAAGCAGAAAATTTCTATTGACAATGTTTATTCTCCTGAGATAGATATACTTTCAGGTGTACCGCAGGGATCAATCTTAGGTCCTCTACTTTTTATTATTTATCCTTCGAATATTTTAAACTCTGCAAGATCGTGCAAAATCCAAGCATACGCTGACGATACTCAGGTATACTTGCATATTGATGCAAATGATTATATCGAAGCTACGGACACCATCAATTCGGAACTGCTGACCATTAAGCAACTATCTGAAGAACATGATTTAAAACTGAATTCAAAGAAATCTAGCGTAATTATATTTGCTAATAGAAACAAAAAAATATTCTTAAAAGAGAACATAAAAATTAAGATTGATGGTGCTTCCTTGCCTGTTATTGACCATGCAAAAAATTTGGGAGTAATCATTGACTCTTTACGTTTTAAAGAGCATGTAAAAAAATTACTAGAGGTCTTATATGTCCTTGAAATTAATTTACTCCAGACGTGACATTCTAAATTTCAAACTACAAAAAATGCTCTGTGAATCACTTGTTCTCTCCAATTTCAATTACTGTGATTTTATTTATGGCCCATGTCTTGATAACGTGGATAAATATTGTATACAAAAAGTTCAGAATACCTGTTGCTGACTTATCTATGGAATCAGAAAATTTGAACATATTTCGCATAAAATAAACGAGAACAAGTGGTTGAACATGAACAATCGTAGAACACATCACCTGAGGAACTTTGTTCACAAAATTGTAGGTATACACACTTCCTCGTCTCTTTTGAAAAAGAAATTTGTAGCTCCTACAAATGTACATTCTCGTAACATTCGGAATAAAAAGAAACTTACGATGCCACATCATCAGACAGCCTTGTTTAGAAGAAGTTTTACGTACAATGCCATCAAATTATATAATTCTCTTCCTGAGGAATTCAACATTTTCAATATTAATAAATTTAAATATAAATTTAAAACTCATTTATTCAGTATGCAACTCTAATGTATTACCTTTATTATCTTTTTGTACATTCTGTGCCCAGCCGTGTTTGTAATTAACTGTTCGAGAACAGCTGTAGGTAAGTAATAAACTAGCTTTGTTATGTAGAGTGACGCTTAAATTCTTTATTTCTTTGTCAATTTGTGGGGAAATGTCACCGTCTTGTGGTTGAGTAGGAGTAGCTTACAGCTGGACTTCGCCATACTTCGGCTGCATTTTTCCATACAATAGTTTTCATTGTTTTATTTCTTTGTATGTATTGTTTGATTGTGTTCATGATTTTTTTTGCTGCAATAAAGCCGATTTATTATTATTATTATTTATGGTGCACATGGTTATTAAAATTGTTACTTATTGCATTAAGGTCTCCTAGTAAATGATTACCATTATTTCTATTATTTCTACCCCCCTTAATTTCATTTATAATTTTGCAAACGTTTTTCGACTTTTATCACTTTCTAATATCTGATGTTTATATCTTTGTTATCTCGAGTCAATTAGCAATTGATTATACCTACGCTTTACCATATTATACCTATCTTCAGTCCTGCTTAGCACCAACAGTAAATCAAGCTGCTATTTTACATTCTACAAGTTCTGGTGTTTTTTGATAGTTGTTTTTCTTTTTATTTTTATGTTTTTTATGTTTTACTGGAAAGCATTGATTGAAAATGGGTAATAGTGTTTTCATGAAATTTTCCCATTGTTTGTTAACATGCATTTCATTCTGGCTAAAAACATTTAATCAGTCCTGCTCTGGCAAAATTTGCTTAAAGGTTTCTTTATTTTCTTTGCTGAATAGTCTTTTAGTGAAACCGGTTCTGTGGTTTGAATAGTCATCAGTCTCAAAGGCGAGTTTTTTTGCTGTATGATTTGATATATGGCTGTCTATTATTTCTGTAGTAAATGATTTACAGTTTGTGTAAATGTTGTCAATACAGATTTTGCTTGTCCTACTTACTCGAGTATAGTCCCTAATAGCTGAATATATATTAAGAGAACTTAATAGAGATAAGAAATTGAGTGTACATTTATCTTTTCTTTTTATATCAATATTAAAATCACCTGCAATAAATGCCACAGTATTTTCATCAAATATTTTTATTAATAAGTCCTCCATCTTCACTAGAAATTCTTCTATGGATGCTGTTGGTGTTTGGTACGCTGATATCACAATTACTTTGGTTTTTTGCAATTGTACTTCTATTGCAGCAAATTCAAATAAACCTTCTTCTGAGAGCCCCGCCAGGTCATCTCTTGCCCTCGCAAGTTAATCCTTGTTTACAGTATATTGCTGTCCCTCCATGAAGCCCCACTCCTCGGCAGAAAAAAGAGGCTAGGTTGAATCCAGAGATATTATACGCCTTTAACAGCATTTCTGTTTTCCAGTGTTCTGAGACGCACAAAAATTTGCACTCTTCATGCTCATCTAATAATAATTCTAATTCGTCGATGCAATTTCCTATAAACTGTAAATTCTGATGTAAGATGCTGTGCCTTGTTTTGCGGTTGCCAATATTAATTTCTTCATTCTCACAGCTGTTTGGGATTACTGCTGTTCTTATGGTCTGAGAAAATTTTCGGTTTGATTTGCAGTATGAGGTTTTTAACGCTTAAAGTGCTAAAATAGCTATCGACTAAAGTTCCTGCAAGCCAGAAATTTAAAAACTTACTGTATTTTCCATATGTGTAGGTACCCCCAGTTTAAAAGATGCAACTCTGGTGTTGTAATTCCTGGTGATTCTCTCACACACATATTTATCCACGTATTGTTCATCTAGACAGGCAAGTATGTTCTCTGTGGTGGTATCTTAATCCAAGTTTGACAGATAATCCAGCTTAGCCGATCTATCGTCTTCAATTTATTCAAAACCATACCTGTCCCTGGAGCTCCCACTGCTATTTTATTTTTGTTTACTCTTCTGTGATATTTTGGTTGTTTCCACTCATTTTGGTTATTTTGTTGATTTTCTTGGCTGTCACTTTCTTTCCTGACAATCACTTCTCGCTCTTCTTCCTCTCTTCCTGACTGAGAGGCTCGTATGTTTTCTTTTTTTTCTGCACTTCCTGGATTTGTTTTGATGTTCTGTGTTGCTGGCTCCCTGTTTACATTTGAGAGAATAATTGAAGCTTAAACTACCGTTTTTTGTACTACTTTTTGTGCATAATTTTTTCGAGAAATATCAGTGTTTACCTCTCTTACATTCCTGTCCTCATCAACAAATTTTTCTGGCAACAATCTTCCCTTTAGTAATTCGCAATTTTCTTTGATCAAGTTATTATTTTCTTGCAATATTCTATTTTTCTCTTCCAGCTCTTCTATGATTTTCCTAAGGAAAATGATCTCCCTTTCCAGCGGATTCTCGGTATCTTGTGTTATGTTATTTACTTCGTGCATACACTGCGGATTTTTAATCAGATTTGCTTGCTTTAAACATGATGGATGAAACACTCCTGCACATTTACTGCACTTTACTTTGTATATTACTATTTTTTTGCAATATTTGCAATTATAATTTTCGCTTTTATTCTCTAGCTGTGAACCACGACTTGACGCTTCCGCCATCTTGAATCTATACCTCGTGTCTGTAATTTGATGACTATACAAAGCCAGTGAATTTGCCTATGTCGCACTGATGAGAGCTAACAAGCTCGAAACTAGTCTGCGGCTGGCGATGCACAACAGCTCTGCACTGGAAATCTGCCTGCTGAGGGCTTATTACAATCAGATTTTATTTTGCGTTTTCCGATTGAAGATGTAGTATGTCGGAAGTTATAGGACATTATTTCCAATTGATTTGGAAACGCACATTGTGCATCTTGATTGGTGGCAATGAATCGATTTCCTTTCATAGGAAATAGTGGAATACTGGACTGTCGTAGTAGGTATATTTTTACTTTACTACACTTTTATAATTTTTGTAATAATTTATCCACTTTGTGTTGGCTTATATATTTTGTTATAAGTTTTGTTGACAACACAGCAGTCTTTTACAAAAATACTTCCTGGATGAGCTTGAAAACTGATGAAGAAAAAGATTTTAGAACTATAGTAATTTTTTTTTAATTGAAATTACTCTGGGTGGATATTCACCATTAAGTGTGTACACAGCAGACCTTAAGAACCTACGCTGAATTTTCTCTAGTTGTAGAATATTGGAATTGTAAATTAGACTCCACACAATAGAAACTGATGAAGGCGAGATCTAACGAAAGTCACAAAAAGTAGCCGATGAGTGGAAATATTTTTTAAACCTTTACAGTTACATATCACGAAACCAACGGTTTTCGAAGCAGAAGCAGTTGTCATTTCTACATGTTTATTGAAAGATAGTTTTGAATCGAATTAAACTCCAAAGTCTGTAATGAAGTCAGGTACATGTACATGTTGGTTTTTCTGCCAAATGACATTAAATTACATTTAATTGGCATTAACTGTCATTAAGACGTAAATAATTGTCATTGCACAAAGTATTAATGGTATTTAAGCAGCTTTGAAGATAAAACCATCATCAATCGAGTCGATCAATCGGTATATTTTTAGATCATCTGCATACAGGGGGAAATGGGTGTTATTATTGAAGCCCTCCAAAATATCGTTAATAAACATAACAAAGAAAAGTGGACCAAGTATTGACCCCTGTGGCACACCGGATCTTTGTAAGAACAGTGAACAGAACAGCTCCTATTGCAGAAAACGAGATCAAGAAAAAACTTAGAGTTGTAGCAACTCTCATTCAACCAAGTTTCCATGAGTGCAATGATGTTATATTGATATGCTATACATTATGAGCACGATGAAACTCCTGTACATACTGCTGATCTGGTCATGCAGCATTTAAATAGAACTTTTCCACGGTTTGGTCATGGCGGTTCTATTGGTTAAATACCTGTGGAGACATTGCGATTTTTGAAACTAGTGTAAAAAAACAACTAAAAAACCCTCAAAAATATCAAATTTTCTTTCCCTAAACTTTGTATGTTCCGATATCAAGAAGTACACTATACTCTCATAAAATTACGTCATATAAAGAAAAATTGCATCCAAAAAGAACTGCTATGTTCAAATCTCAAATGCACTTGATAGACTGATGGTAACATTTTGATGACAATTTATATTAGGCGGTATTTATAGCCAGAAAAAAGTTTGAGCAAACATCCTCACAATTGATTTTCAAAGTCCAAAAAACAGGTTTTTTTTGCATTTTTCTCGACACTCAAATTTCCGAGAAAGTCATTAAATATGCCTACCAATTTTTAGTACAGAAGGTTTTTAATGAAAATTTAATAAAAATATAAAAATACGTGATATTATTTTGTTTAATAATTTTTTTTAATAAAGGATTCTGTTAGGATTACGCTCATAAATTGCAAGACCAATTATAATTATCTGAGTATTTATTACATGAAAGGAATACAATGTAGAAAACTAAAAGTGACAGATTACATTAATTAATAAAGTCACAAATTACACTGTCTATTTAGGTCATAGTATATGATACCAGGTAGTACATGATATCCTTGCTCGACATGTGTATGTCTTGAACGCGAGGAATTCAAACATCGCTAACAGATTCTAAAATTAAATTTTTACATAAAAGAAATTGTCATTCTAAGTAGGTAAGTAAAATAATGAATTTCGATAATCCAAATCAACGACCGAATTATTAAAGAATAATAAAAAACTTTTTATACACTTTTTAAATCAAATTTGTTGTTAAAAAGATATTTAAACAGTAAATAATTTGAAGGCGTTCTTTGAACTTCTAGTACAATCGATTTAGATTTTCTTTGAACACTTTTGTCATAATGGATGAATTTTCATGAAACTTTTTGCAACTTGTTTGTTTTGTTGTCTCAATCAATCTCGACTGTTGATCTTGTCAATCTCTGCTATTGATCACAAATTGTTATAAATACTTATTTTGTTGATAATTTTTTAACTCGTTAAATTCAAGTTAAAATTAAATAAAAAATAGATTTTTTATATATTTTATTAAAAAATAACAATTTACTCTTGCAGAATTTTTGAAAAGATTCGTATTTTCCCAGATACAGCGGTTTGAAATTTTCCAAAAAGGAGGGAGAAAACTTTGAGAGGAAAAATGCGGGATAAAAACGTTTCTAAAGTATGAAAAGAATGAGGTTTTCACTTTTTTACTCTTATGATTCACCATTAAGATGCATATTTTCCGAGGTAGGGCGATTGTTCTTTTTATTTTTTTAGACAAAAAAATTACTGTTATTATTTCCTCGAAAATCAAATCGCCCTACCTCGGAAAATATGCATTTTAATGAAAAATCATGTGAGTAAAACATTAAGAAACGTCATTCTTTTCGACCATTTTTTTTTTGAGATTTTTAGATACCTTTTTTATCTCGCATTTTCCCTCTCAAAGTTTTTCCAATTTTTATCGGTTTTTTAAGGAAAATTTCGCAGGTTTGCGTTTGCTGGAAAAATCAATGAGGAAGAAAAGATTTGCATTTAAAAAATGAACATATCTGAATTTTTTTCTAAACAATTTTCGTTCCCTCTTCCTCCTTTTTGGAAAATTTCAAACCGCTGTATCTCGGAAAATACGAATCCTTTAAAAATTTCACAAGAGTAAATTACTGCTATTTTTTAATACAATATATAAAAATCTTTTTTTCGTCTAATTTTTAACTTGCATTTAACGAGTTAACAAATTGTCAAAGAACCATTGTTTATAACAATTTGTGATCAATAGCAGAGATTGAAAAGTTATCCCGTTTGATTGAGACAACAAAACAAACTAGTTGCAAAAAGTTTCATGAAAATTCATTCATTAAATGACTTTTACTTTTAAATTGACCGTATAGGCCAAGCGACAGGTCGAAAAAAAGCCTCAATAAGGAAATAATTAATGGAAAGCTGGAAATTGCTTTAATCGCTTTATTTGGACCCAGATATTACTCTCCCAAGTTTTCCCCCTCGAGCGAAGCCGGCGTTGGCCCTTCTGACCCTAAGAAGGTACCATTTTTCGTTTTTTTTGCAAATATCTCCCAAACCATCAACTTTTATCCTATTATAAAAAATAATCTACAGTAAATTTGCTACAAAAAAGTTATTTACCGTTTGTCTTTAAAGTGAACCGTTACGATGCTACGACCATTCAAAGTGGAGCCCTTTTTGATTCTCGCGGAAAAGTTATCGAAATCATATGCCATATCAAAGTTTCTACATGTTATAAATATTTGTTAGCATTCCAGTTGCACAAGCTGTTAACTTGTTACAAGTATAACAGCTTTTCAATGTAAACAGCTGTGGCAAAGTACCTACGATTAGTATTATTATTGACTAGTATTGACATAAAATCACTCTTTTCCACACCACCTGGCGGTAGAGTAAATGGCGCGTTTTTTTGTAAGTGGTGTCCCCAGAAGGCCTAATCCACTGTTCAAATGTCAAAGTTAGTCGATTTTCAACCGTTTTGATGAAGGCTGGCAGTCTTGATCGTCTGCCTCAATTTCTCCGTCATCGCTTTCATCGTCTGCATCGGTACATTTGTCCGACGCGCAGGGCTCTCAAGATTAACATCGATGTCTCCGTCACAATCATCCATGTCATCTTCCTCGGCAGCATTTGTACATGACCGTCCCATACAATTCTTGCAGATTCTGGAGCATCGGAGGCCCGCTTTCCTGCAACCACACGCTGCGTTACATCCTTTCGAACATTTGCAGGACACTGTGTTTAGAAGCGTTTATGGCGCCGGATCCCTCGCCGTAGGTATGGGAACTAAACCACATCGAGAATTTTTCCAGCCCCAATCCAGTGGATTTGTATCATTTCCATACTATGTTTGGACTTGATGGTATATTCTTAAAGAGTGCTCACGTGCCGCTGATTCGGTGGGAGGTAGGCTTGCGAGATTAAATCGATGTTTGCTTAGAGATTTTGCAAACAGTTGGAACCGCAACTCATTCAGGGTGTTTCCCGTGGTTTTGTTGTCATAAAGCCTAGCTAAAACCAACTGGCCCGCTTTGTCAATTTCATCGGGGTTTGCGTTCACGTCTCGGAAAACCCTAACAGCTGTCTGCAGTTCCCCATTACTCTGCAGCAGTGTTACGAATTTCATTTTGCCCTGCCTGAAAAACGAAGACGATGTATCGCACCCACTCAACGCATGCAACAAGAGGATGTTTTCTTGCACACACGGCGGGAGATTGAAACTTGTTGTGCAAAATAGTTATGTGGAAAAGAGTGATTTTATGCCAATACTAGTCAATAATAATACTAATCGTAGGTACTTTGCCACAGCTGTTTACATTGAAAAGCTGTTATACTTGTAACAAGTTAACAGCTTGTGCACCTGGAATGCTGACAAATATTTATAACATGTAGAAATTTTGATATGACATATGATTTCGATAACTTTTCCGCAAGAATCAAAAAGGGCTCCACTTTGAATGGTCGTAGCATCGTAACGGTTCACTTTAAAGATAATCGGTAAACAACTTTTTGGTAGCAAATTTACTCTAGATTATTTTTTATAATAGGTGTTTTGTTGATAAAGTTGATGGTTTGGGAGATATTTGCAAAAAAACGAAAAATGGTAACTTCTTAGGGCCAGAAGGGCCAACGCCGACTTCGCTCGAGGGGGAAAACTTGGGAGAGTAATATCTGGGTCCAAATAAAACGATTAAAGCAATTTCCAGCTTTCCACTAATTATTTCCTTATTGAATTACCTGTCGCCTGGCCTATTATTATTTGCCAATAATTTTTGTCGTATCGAGGTAAATCAAAATCAAATTGTAAGTAATTATATTTTCTATCGAAAAGATACACTGCAATTTTTTCAAACGATACATCATTATAAGTAAATCACAAAAAAACGGGTTCAAAAACTAGAGTAAAGAATTGAAAAATTGCCAGATTTCCAATTTTTATATCTCACTTATTTCTTTGCCAAATAATGTGTGAGGGCTCAAAATATCGGGATTCAAAAGTACTAAAATTTATATATGATAATTTTCTCACGACTTAACAAGATTCGGGAAAACCGCGGAAAATATGCATTGAGTGAATTCGAGGGTGAACCCCTAAAGATATTTACTCCAACTTTTTTGGCTATCCATTAGTACCCCAAATACTATGATGGACAGCAAAAAACCAAAGTTCTCAAATCTCTTATTTCCAGTCCAAGAAACGTTTATTTTACTGGGGTGTTAGTACAGTGTTGTTTTGGAAATATCCTGAGTTAATTTTCGATCTTTGCTTGATAATTTAAAAGTATATGATGCATCAAAGAAACGTTTCTATATTACATAGGGGCATGCTATTTTATAGAAGGTAAGTGCCACTTCTTTTATGGGGTAGCACCCACAAATATGAGAACCATTTCGGAACTGAAAGAATCAAATTTTGAAAAAAAAAGTGCTATATAAATTAATAATTTTTAAGTTACGACTTGAAAATCGCGACTAAAGTACGAGAAAACAGGTGTTTCAGAACAGTTTTCGTCGAAGATCTCAAAAAGTATCACATTTAGTGGCAAATTTCTGCAATACAAATGAAAGCATATATAAACTGAGAATGAAACTGGTTATCTTTTTATTTGTGGAAAACTAATTGTTTCGGAGATATAGGTGGTTATTAGTTTATTACAAAACGATCATGGAAAGTGAAACTTAACATCACTGGAAATGTTGAAGCTCAAGGTCGCAGGCCAAGTGCAAAAATTACACGAGTGTGTAAGACACTTTCCAACGAGTTATGTACAATATTTTTTCCACAACAAACCCAAACAACAATTTTTCAGTTGGTAATTTAATCATCTAAAATATGACATGACGTTTATTATGACAGTTTTCTTGACACACGTGTATGTTAGGAAAATAATGCATAGGCCCGCAGTCTAATGTTGATATTTTCCTAACGCACACTCGTATGGTATTGTTAACTTTCGTGTCTACTACCTTAAGTGAATATGGATATATACACGAGTGTGTAAGAGACACTTCCCAGCGAGTGGTGTACAATACTTTTCCCACATCAACCCAAACAATTATTTTTTATTAAATAATTCAGAATATGACATGACGTTTATTGCGACAGTTTTGACATTTGACCTTTTCCTAACAAACGTATGTTAGTAAAACAATGCACACCCGTATGATATTGTTAACTTTCGTGTCGACTACGTTTAGTGAATATGGATACTTTTTTGGTAGGTCGTGGGAAAAAGTAATATCCGAACTTTTATAAGATGCACTATTTAGATTAAATATCTCAGAAACTATGGCACTTATGCAAAAAATTCCGAATCGCAGAGTGAAACATTGTTAATTAAGCTTTTAAATATTTTGTATTGTTTCTGCGGCACAAAAGGCAAAGAAATTAAACTAACACTTTATATTTTTAAAGAAAACTATTTTGTTACTGTACTTAGCCAATAATTGGAAAAAATAAGTATCAAATGTTGTTTTTTTGCTTCATTTCTTGTATTCTTTGTATGATTTTTTCTATGCATCTTCTGATCACAAATTCTATAAAAAATAACAAAATTAACACCAGTATATTGGAAAAATAACATTTACGCCTGTGACACGTTTAGGTCAAAGCAACATTCGGAGCCTATTTTTTTACTAACTAATACAAATTATAACAAAAACTAGGATAAAGTGTTTCACTGAGTTTTCGGAAACTACATCTCTTTTCTTTTTCAAAATTATGAAAACAATTCTTGTTTGCTGTGTGTGTTAAATACACAGTAAATAAGAATTGTTTTTGTAACTTTGAAAAAGGAAACAGAATTAGTTTTCGAAACGTCAAAGAGATAGTGTATCCTTATTTTTGTTATAATTTGTATTATTAAACCTCTGTTGGCAAGAAATAGTCTCTGGCTGTTCCTTTGATATTATAAACGTCACAGGTGCAGTGGTTATTTTTCCAACATACTGGTTCATTTTGTAAAATTTGTGATCATAAGATATAGTCGAGAACAGTTTTTTTGGGCAGTCAAAAAACGCAACAAAAATTTTACGAGCTAATTATTAACGCCAGTGAACAATTCGGCATGGTCTCATCAAACAAGCCGACGTACATTAAAAACCTATAAAGATAAGTGATTCAATTCGCTGGCGAGATAAAACAGCGAGTAACGGTATTTTAATGAGGTCATAAAGTTTTTGTTGCGTTTTTGACTACCTAGCAAAACTATAGCCGACTGTACATGTGGTAGAGCAACCCATAAAATGAAGGAATTAATATGAACAGAACACCACAATTAACATTTAGACAATATTTCTTGCATGTTTAAAGTACTTCCTTTAGAAAAATTGCACTTAAACAATAAAGGTATTGCCAAAAAGAAAACTTGTAAACTGATGATGCATTTGATTTAATCTTTTATTTCCAGTTTTGGAGATATCAAGGTTTAAAAATGACAAATTAGTTAATTTAAATGTTAAATATTTCAGAAACTATGGCGCTTGTAGTAAAAATATACATATAACATTACCTAGATGTTCAAATGTTTGCCTATTTGAAGTACCTATTTACTTTAGAAAATATTGACATTGCACTTTCATCCACCATATTTAGTAGAGTTCCCAAGTGCATAAAAGTATTCTAGAAATGATTTCTGTTGGCACCTTAATTTGAAAATGTATTGTCCATCAGAACTCATTTCCAACACCTCATAGATAACAAAAATTGAGATTGTCAAAAAATCGTCCTCTGCAGGGGGTGGGTAGGGTGAAATTAATGAAAAACACCCCAAAAATTTTTATTGCACAGTTTGATCAGATAAAATGGATGGAAGCTCAGAAAAAAATTATTCATTAAAAAAACTAATTTAAGATACTTAAAATATTTTTTCCGATTTACATTTACATGTGTTTAAATTGGAACGCCGCCGAAAAAAGTGCTGTTTACTCAAAACTTATAATGTTGCAATTTCTGATTTTCGTTCAACTCGCATTATCTCCGAAATTAGTAAATTCTTCAATAAATACTTTGAAATAAACATTATGGGCCGCTCTTTCAGGATGCTGCCGGTTTTTAGTTTTTTCAAATCGTAGCAGCGACTACTAAGAAAATGAATATTTTGATTGCCGATGCACACAGAACGCTGGCCACCGAGACCCCACTCAATTCACTTCTCCAATAAGAAGCCTATATCGGGACCGCTATTATTGTTCCAAAACACAGTTGTTATATTATTTGAATCAGCATGTTATATGATAATAATTCGAATTTAGCTATTTCTTGCAATACAAGTTTAAAAAGTGCGTATTTTTCAATATTTCACATTATTGACAATATTTTTTACTTCCGCGTCCAGTGGAAGTATAGTAACGCAAAAAAATTTTTTGTTGAAATAGGCTTAAAATGTCATGAATCGTCGAAAAAATTTCTGTCTGTAACTTTTTTTTTGTGCGCACGTTTACTGTAGAACCGTTTATGATATTGACTTGAAATTTGGTACACTTATGTATTATAACGAGATCTGGAACTAGATTATATTTTGATCTAATTCCGTTGAAGGGTTTGGGGGTAAATGGGCAAAGCAAGCAAGTAAGAGTCCATAAACTTGTAATTTAGGGCATGTACGAAAAGTCATGAAGAGGTTAAAGCCCACCCCAATTAATTACAAATAAAATCCTGGTATTATGTCACCAGTAAATTAATTACTATTTATTTATCTGAAGGATAAACAAATAAGATTGGCCATTTGCGTGATCGTATAGTTTTGTTAGTGTAGGACCCAAATTTCGTTGTGTGTGTAGTAACCCTTTTTAATTATCCCAGGTTTTTTTTATATAAAGTTTAATATTACTTGTTTCTGTCTGATACTATATACCTTAGAAAATTAATCACTCTGTTAATTGAAATACCTGGTAAACTTGAACACACTGTCTATTAATTGAGAGACCTAGTTAATTATATATGTTATTTATGTAGTATCTTATTACTCAAGATTGCACTGTACATTTATAGTTGAAGTTTGTTTTCTATTTTGCTTTTGAAATTAAAACATTTATTTAGTTTATTACTTATAAGACGAAAAGGTAAAGGTGAAAGAATAAGACAATAATTGATGGGAAAAAAATAGTAAAAAAAAACCATTTCATTTTATATAAATTGATGCAACAATAGTCGAACATGAAATCAAAAATAATCCAAATATTTGAGACAATTGTCTAAATATTATTATAGGAAAATCTGCGCTGCTATAGTAATGACCATACTATAGATATGCTGAGTGTTTTGATGCAATAACAAGAACTGAGATACAAAAGTATGCTGTGTTATTTTAATAGTAATTAGAGTTGTAGCGAATGCCTGATTAAACATATCACATGTCTACATTGAGAAATTAATATAGACAAGAATAAGAGCAGTGACAATAGTCTATGTACATAATAATTAATAATTAAACTACACAGAAATTAGACAACCATTTCCTCCGACGGTGCCAAGGCCGGAGCCGGGATTTGAACCCAGTGGCGCGATACTCGTGTGATTAATAGCGATTGCCACCTCGCATCTCAAACAATACGGCTATCGGCCAGACAATACTTATTTTGAACAGTTGTGACAATAGTCGGTAAATGATAATAACATGAGTGAACAAACGTCAAAGATGTTACTTCGAAACAAAGAGAACTCAACTGAAGTGTCAAAGTTTACGAACATAACAGAGAATAAGTGTTTCAACCTAACAAAAGTTTATTTGATATTTTCTGTGGTAGTCGGCAACGGCGCCTGGCTTCAGTGAAAATACTCACTAGCTGTGAGAAAAACTCCCTTTTGCAAATAAACAATGGATGTGTAAATTTCCAGCTTTGTTGTAGTTGTGCTCTCGCCCATTGACAAGAGAGATAGTAGGATACAGTATATGGTAATTACCGGCTGCACCTAATCAATCGGCTAAAATAGCGTTAGAAAGAATAATCTAAACAACGCAGAAAATTTAATTTTGTGTCAATTTACTGATAAACTAAACAGCAGTAGTAAGTGTTTAGCACCGAACAGATGTTAACATGGGGTGGCCGAAAAGATCGACGACCTTACAGATTTGTGTAGACGAGTGTCCTTAAAAACAGCGGACTGTTAATTTTAAATTTAGATCGAACCCCGATAGTCCGTAATACACCCATTTTACTGTTATGTTGTGCAAACACAGTTCACAACCAATTATGTTTTCGTAGTCACGAGAATTTTACATCGTTAACAATTTAGTAGTTAAATAAATAAAATTGGTTGAAGTCGACAAAGACTCTTATAACAGCTCCTAAGAAAAAGTATTTGTAAACTTGTAGTGTATGGTCAAAAGCTATAGTTCTTGAATATAAACTTGTTATCTTGCAAACGCAAACTTCCCTAGTAAAATATCCAGAAAATTAAATTTTATGAATTAAAATCGTGAATAAAATCATAGCTGAATAACTGGTAATATAATATTATGATAGTTAAAAATCATAGCTAATATTATATTTAAAATATTCTAATATTATTTTGGTACCACAAATGTGTAATTTAAACCTTTTTTAAACACCCCATAACCAGAATTGCAATTGCAAATAATAAAGTACAGTCTCGATGTAAGAAAGTAATCACCTTTAGAAATTTAGGCCTGCAGAATTTTCATGCGCCCTGTAGTGCTCTTCCCCAGCTTCTTCATGTTTAACGTACTCGTTGAGCATAACAGAGAGGTTAAAATGACACTTCATAAAGAGTACGCCAAGAAGAGTACGAAGAATGGTTGTCTACGAGATGCATAGCAAAATTAAATGTGGATTTCCTTGGATTGTTTGGCTTGTAATTTAGATAATTAATCTCAATACTACCATAAGAACAGCTAGCCCAGAGGGTCAGCGATGTGACTTAGGTAAAATATCCACACAATAATACCATAAGAACAGCGAGCCCGGAGGGTCAGCAATGTGACTTAGGTATATTGAAATGCAATTACTCAGGAGCACAGCGAATGATAGCATTCGACGGTGTAACTCGGGAGTAATAGAAGTCTTCTTTTATATGGTTCCTGATGTCACCCTTCTACCCGGATTATGCATCTCCGCTGTTTCTTGTGAAACGTCTCAAATTTTTTTTTATTGTTAACTACCCCCTCTACCACCCCACCCTATTATTAAAGGCAGTAAAAAATTAAATTGAGATTTAGTATGTATACGAGGACCAAGGGACTCTAAAATTTTTTTTTTGGCATTTTGGCAAATTTGGTTAAACTGTTTAAACCCACAGCCAAATTTGTTGGACCCGATTGAATGTGGATGGAAAATTGTGGGCGAAAAATTAGTCCCTGTCCTCACCATATTACCTTCTCTACCACCAAGTAAAACTATTTGTCTCGTCACTTGCCAATGCAAAAAAGGTATATAGTTTCTATTTATTTTTAACAGTAACGTAATTATCGAAAGTTATATTTACAGGTTGTAATGGTCGCCAGAGCTCTTGTAAAAAGAGAAAATTCCGTGCATAGCATCCTGCAAGTGTATGCACAACCATTAACTTGTCACAATAGTACTCAGCTTGCCAAAGAAAATTGTAGCCTCTTCAGACATATCAGATACTGAATAATAATATTGTTTTTTTATTTCTCTTCATTATAATATTCAGAACTTTTAATAGAGCATTTATAAAAAAAATAAGCTTTTACATTTTTTTTTTAGAAGTTATGACGTCAACAATTTTTTTAAATTGCAAATCAATTTCTGATAGTGTCATTTAAAAGAGCACAATTTTTTTCTAAAATTTCTTCTAAGAATTTTAGATTCTTTTTTATGTATGTAAAATTGGGGACTATTATATTTTAAAATCGGCCTGAGTAACCGATTTATTATCGATTGCTTTTTAATGATTTTATAGAATTTATTCCAACTTTTACACAATTAATGTAACCACAGATCTGCAGATTATTACAATTATATTACATTTAGAACCAATTAATAAAACGTAAAAAATTATATTCCTTTAGAAATACTACATTGGTTTCTATCAGCAAGCTATTTTACACCTCGAACGTGGAGCTGTAGGTAGTGAGCGTTTCGCGTTCCGCTTGCGTGAATCGGCAATCTAAATATTCATTTTCTCAGTAACCGCTGCTTCAATTTGAAAAAATAAAAGAACCGGCAGTATCCTGAAAGAGCGGCCCATAATTTTTATTTCAGAGTATTTTTAGAAAAAATTACTAATTACGGAGATAAGGCGAGTTGAATGAAATTCAGAAATTGCAACATTACAAGTTTTGATTAAACATTTCTCGGCGGCATTCCCATTTAAACACATGTAAATCTAAACGGAAAATAAATTATTTTAAGTATCTCAAATTAGTTGCAGATACAGATTTTTTTACGAGGTTCAATCCATTTCAGAGGATCAAATTATGCAATAAAAATATTTAGGGTATTTTTCATTAATTTCACCCCATTCGCCCCCTGCATAGGGCGATTACTAGGACAACCTCAATTTTTGTTGTCTGTGAGGTATTAGAAATGAGTTATGATGGTCAGTACATTTTCAAATTAAGGTGCCAACAGAATGACAAATTCTGAGGGCCCGGGCACTCTACTAATTGGAATTTCCGCATTTCAAAGATAGATCATACATTTTGAATATTGAATTTCCGACTTCCACCCCTTGGGGGTAAAAGGAAGTGCCGGGGCCATATAGAAACTTACTACGAAAATCACCCATTAAAAAAATGATCATAATATATCACACTATTCCTAAGTTTTTCATCATTTTCACCTCCAGTTACTGTGCTATCATGTCAGATTTTTTAACTTTTAATTTTTATCGTTATTAATTATCATCATAAGTCAAAGTAGAACTGTATTTAAACATTTACAGTGTAAATAATTTTCATAATAATGGAGTAAATTTACTCTGTTTGTTTAAGAATAACACGATTTGGAAGTTATTATTAAACTTTATCTATTTATATCCTGTTCAGTTGCTTACATACCGTTAAGGGAAACTCTAGTTTAAAATTTTAACGTTAAATTCATAATAATATGTTATCATTTTGTTTGCAGTGTTATTGTAGATTATTTTCGTTTCCGTTTTTATATGATATATATGACACATTTTCCTATACACGTTATCAAATATATCCTACTCACTGTTGTATTCAAATATTAATATTTCAAAATAACCAAACAGGAACAGCTAAAAATATGTTTTCAGTTAGAAATAGAAATCTTTCCTTTTTTTGAAATTCGTTAGTTTATACAGACTATATTTTGAAATATGTGTGTGATTTGCCAAATGAACGGTATAGTTTTGATAAAAATGTGAAAGGTAAAGGAAACAATTAGGTGAATAACAATATATATGTACATTTTTACTTACTCTTTCAGGAATTGCTCACAAATAAAGCAACATTTTTGAAAATGCGTTTTTTGCAAATATGTTGAAAAATTAGCGTTTCAACAAAAATAATCAAGAGCTGCCGGCAGGATAGCTCAGCCGATTAAGGGCCGGTTTATCAATACAGGGTTAACCCTTAACTATGGGATAAAAGTCAAACGAAACAATAGGTATCCATTGTTTTGTTTGACATTTACCTGTAGTTACGAGTTAACCCTACATTGATAAACCGTACCGAACGCACTTGGACAAATTCTGCTGTGTTCTGGACTCGATCCCCGGCACCGACATTGGAAATGCCGAAATGGATGTTGTCTGCATTTTTTTTCTCGAACATTTGGCTTTGGATTTGCTTGGGGGGATTTTGTATCCACGTCTTATACACACTAAATCCCAATGTAATATTTTACTCTGTTTAATAATAAGGTGGGGGGTGGCTATTTGGGTGGTAGAGGGGGTGGCTAATGCCAAAAGAAATTTTAAAGGCCCTTGGTTCTCGTACACACACTAAATCCCAATTTAATTTTTTACTTCCTTTAATAATAGGGCGAGGCTGGTAGAGGGGGGGGGGGGTTGGCTAATGCCAAAAAAAATTAGAGTACCTTGCTTCTCGTTTACACGCTAAATCCAAATTTAATTTTTTACTCCCTAATAATAGGGTAGGGGTGGCAATGGGACTGGTAGAGGGGGTAGCCAATGCCAAAAAAATTTTTTGGGACGTTTTGTTCTTGTATATATCACATTTAAAAATTTTTTACTCCCTTTCATAATAGTGTGGAGGTGGTATTGGGGGTGATAGTGGGGGTAGCTGATGCCAAAAAAAAGTTGAGGCCTTGACTTTTTGTATATGCCCTAAATTGCAATTTTATGGACTCTTACCTGCTTGCTTTGCCTATATACCCTTATTTACCCCATTTACCCCCGAACCCTTCAACGGAATTAGATCAAAATATAATATACTTCCAGATTTCGTTATAATACATAAGTGTACCAAATTCCAAGTCAATATCATAAACGGTTCCAGAGCAAACTTGCGCACAAAAAAGTTACAGACCGACCGATAGACAGACAAATTCTTTTTTCGCTCAAATTTAAAATCTCGACGTTTCATGATATTTTAAGCATATTTCAACAAAAAAATATAAATTTCTTTGCGTTACTACACTTCCACTGGACGTGGAAGTAAATTTAATATGAAAACTCTTTAGGTATCCTGTTGATCTAAATCTGATCTCACTAGCATATTAATAAAGTTAAATCAATGAAAAGTTTATGGTAATGGCTTCTCTCCTACGAGAAATTTGTCTTTAAGTGATTTTAATGCTGGTCTTGAATAATGTTTCTTTGCTTGCGTAAGCGCGGAAGGAGGCAAGATGCGCATGTTTGTTTATCTGACGTTTTATTGCTCATTACTTTTTATCTAAATTGCATTATAACTCGTTTATAAAATGCATCCGGTCGAAAAATTACCACTAGCCACAGGTCATTAATACCCCCCCCCCCATTTGACATAAAATATGCCCCGAATTGCTGGCAAACGGCAATCAGCGTTAATTTTAATTATAGTATATTAGAGTAGTTTTGTTTAGTTCATTTTAGTTCGTTTTTTACGTGGTTGGTTTTTATATTTTTTAAATTTACCTCTTACGATTTTTAAGAAGACGAATTTTTACCTGCTGATTTTGCAGAAAAAATTCCAACAAATTAAAGCTGATAAAAATCATCTTTTATTTTGTATGATGAATGTGGTGGAAACCTTCAAAGTTTATTTTGTGTTTTTTATACTTAAAGAAAAGTTCAATTTAAAGCATCAAAATAATTGATTTAAGAGCAAATAAGAACAAAATGAGAATATGTACTTCCTACTACTACTACTACTAGAAATCTGTTTTGAATAAAAAATTAATAATCTGGTGATTTCTTTTGGCATAAGTATGTTATGTTAAATTTTTTGTATAGAGGTAACTGCGGTGTTATTCCATAGGGCCACAGTGCTATTACTGTTAGAAATTTTTTCCTAAAAGGAAGATTTTAATTTGTTTTATCGATATTTTCATGGTTAATGCTCACTAGAATTTGCCCCGTTGATACCGCCGTACGAATACCCTCTCTACTAGACCAAGTGTGGTACTTAATTTTATTACTTGCTTTTCTTTAACTCATAATGGATTTTTTAAATGTTTGTCTTCAAATGTTGCATCCTTTATTTAACACACTTCCTGGCATAATCAATTGATGAAATTTTGCACGGTTACTAAAACCGGATGATGTTATAGTCTATTCCCCAAACGGGAGCCAGAAAAAATGGCAAAATTCGCAAAATTTGTCAATAAATTAATTATTTCCTCTAAACTTGTCAAACCATGATAGAGAAGTCATTACGACATTCAAACAAAAAAAAATCCACAATCTTCTAAGAAAAATTGTGGAAAACTTCACATTCAAAATTAATCTAAATTTATCAAAAACACAGCTCAAACATTCATATCAGTAATTCTATAGCAAAAAAAGTTACAAATAACAGCCACCAAAAATACAGCCCCCTCTCTAACCCGATCTATATCACATCGACTTTTCACACCCCGAACCACAACTTTATATTTCAATTCTATAAAATTTTATAAGACATTTTTCCATTAATTTCAAAGTTCCATCCGAGTTTTCATTCACACTTAAAAACGCCCTTCGGTCACTTCCCCAAAACACCAGCTAGCTATTAATCCAACTTTCTTTCTATTTCACGCGTCGATGACAAAATTATCCCTATTTCATTTATTCCGCTAACTGGCTAACAAATTTCAATACCATTTTTCATACCCCCCTGTATAATATTCAACTTCGATCAAACGAACTTCTTATAAAATATTCTTCTTTCGAATTTCACTATTCATTCATTTTCACATTCAAATTATCCACGTACAATCAGTCCCAGTCCCCTTTCAAATTACTCAAATAAAGTACCGTTACTCTCGTCCCCATCAATATCAAAACTCATTTCCTAAATCACGCAATATGTATCAAATCATCATTTCAACTTTCCAACGCACAGACATTCGGGACCGCTTATGGGGTCATTCTAATTTTCGTAAAAATTTTCGTTAATAACTCCTAAACCCGAATTGATTCAGATTTCATTCACATATCAAAAGATTCCCCCTTTTCAGGCTGATACGGTGATATAATTTTCATTCCCGAATTTCATGTTTTTTACATTTCTTATGCTATATTGCGCCGTCGATGAGTCATCCTCGCACGCACGGAATGTGCGGGGACGCATACAGCCATTTCCAGACCTTTCCAGCTCTCTGCTCGTCGAGTCCTCGACATGGAATATAAATAACCGAACCCGACGAGTTCGGGTTAAGTCAGTTTCTTCGGTGTAACTCGCGACAATCAGATCCAGTGCCCGTACTACTTCCAAGGCCTAAACTTTGTAAAAAAGAATTAATTTTAAATAATAAAAACGTGAATTTTTCAGGCCTTATAAAACAACAACCAACGCGTTAATACATTTGATTTTAAATATAACGGAATTTCAGTGTCGAAAGTAAATTTTTAAACTAATGTAGAATAAATATTTTAGTTTAAATCTCTTAAACTTTGTTCAGTGTTGTTAAATAAACTTTTGTTCGTTTAAACTAAGTGTTTTACTTCAAAAGGCACATACAGGGTGAAGTTTTGGACCCTGCCAAAGACAATAGATTCAACTAAAGTGTTAAATAGACAATTTTAAATGAACATACTCCAGGGCTATACCGGGTGTAGCATTTGACTTTGTCTAACGTTTTACGTGTGACCCACCCACACTTCACAAATTCAAAAATTTAGTGCACGAAAGGCTCTCAGGGTCTCTCTCAAGCTCCAAGCTCTGCCGCATTATTTTTATTTTACCAAACTAGGGAGATTATTCGTGTTCAATGACAATACAATATTCCACCGTTACTTTTGCTAATGGTCGCGCGGGGGGGGGGGGGATGTTGAAAATTGAAAAATCTGCAAAAGAAGGGTCGAGAAAGCGAAGGATCTATGAAGATTCAAATTAACCTACTATAGACAATGTATGGTAATAATTTAATTAAAGTTTGACTAAAAAGTAGAAAATGAAAAAATATATATTTTTTAAAAATTTGCTTTTCTGTAGAAAGTCGTACTAAATAATAAAGGACCCCGCACATTTCTTATGGAAAATGGCCCCCGGTGAAACTCGCTAGAATCGATATATGTTATTCCTCTTGACCTCCTGATCAAAAGTCGTCATGACCACAAGGTCGGAAAATGTTTCCAGATATGGTGGGAGTCGATTTTTCGGGATATTTTCACTAATAGTATAGCGCCATGCAGTGGCGTAACTAGCATTAAGCGCGGTTAAGCACAGCTTAGGGGCCCGGGGGACTCAAGGGGCCCCTCGGGGCCTACGTTTAAAGATACTAAAAAAATTTTATATTTACTATGCCTAGAAATTTTTACACAAAATATCCAGAAATTGTTATTAAATAATTTTGTTTTCAATATTTGAAAAATGCGGGCTTTTTTCTAGCGCGCACAGCACAAGTTTGTGCAAGTCTACAGTTGCGTAGTTGTCTAGTTGTCGGCGTGCCGTAAACCGGGGGCTATTATTGTTACGCTGTTTGGCCTGTTTTTAATCACTACACTATCACAGATCACAGAACAACATATACTATATTATTATATACTAAACTGACCAAAATAATATTTATTTAATAGACTACATAGACATACAAAATGGCTGATAAAAATTATAGCAAAACAAGCGGAGCTGCAAAACGAAGACGCGCAAAAGAAATCCAAGAGAGATTAAATAAAATACCAAAAATTTCATCTTTTTTCGCTCGTCAAGATGAAAATGAAGTTATTCAAGTTGAAAATGAAATTGCTACTACGAGTACGAGTGTATCAGAGACATCAGAATCAGAATATATTCCCAAAACATCACATGAAATAGAAGAAAAAGAAAGAAAAAGTGATCAAGAATTAGTAACAGAAAGTTCAGAATTAGAAGAAAGAAGTGTATGCCTATGCAAAGAAACAGTGTTTAAATCACTAAAAAACTCAGAACTAACTTATAAAATTAAACAGTTAGTAATTAGTTTAGAGCCATGCAAGCCAAATGGTCCTTTTCCAAAAGATGTAAATCAAGACAACAGATCATTCTCAGAAAACTATTATAAAGTGAAAACTGCTTATGGTTATATTAATAGAACATGGTTGTGTTATTCGGCTGGTTTAGATGTTGTGTATTGTAATCCGTGTTGGCTCTTTTCATCGTCAAGTAGCTGGACAGAAGGAATAAGGACTTGGAAAAATCTGTCATTAAAAATATCGGTTCACGAAAATTCCCGTGCGCATATTAATGCTTGCTGTATATACGAACGATGCAAGAAAAACAATACAATAGACAAAGATCTTGAAGATAAAATTAGGTCTGAAACTAACTTTTGGAGACAAGTTCTTGAAAGATTGGTGAATATAACGATTTTGCTAGCGAAAAATTCATTACCATTTCGAGGACATAGAGAAAATTTTGGAGATAATTTTAATGGAGTTTTTTTTCAAGAAGTAAAACTCTTATCCAGGTATGATTTGGTAATGAAGGAAGTATTAAATAAAGGAAAAGGGCAAATTAGATACTTAAGCCCAACAATTCAAAACGAACTAATTAATACAATTGGAATATATTTGGAAAAAAAACTGGTTGAAGATATTAAATCTGCTCCATTTTATGCAATTATAATGGATACTACTCAAGATATTAACAAAGTAGATCAATTAAGCCATGTTTATAGATATTGAAAGAAACTCAGAAGACATTCCAATTAGTATTAAAATTAGAGAAACATTTTTGGGTTACTTAGTAATAAATGATCGTTCAGCTACTGGTATAACGAATACAATTTATGAATTGCTTCAAAAGCACAAAATAGATTTGAACAAATGTAGAGGTCAAGGTTTTGACGGGGCAAATGTAATGAGTGGTCTATATAATGGTGTACAACAAAAAATTCGAGAAATTCAATCAAATGCCGAATATGTACATTGTGCATCTCATAATCTAAACTTGGTAATAAATGACTGCATTAAAAATTCAAAGGAAGCTGACACTTTTTTTGTCAATCTTGGAAGCATATATAACTTTTTTGGCTATAGTTTAAATAGGTGGGAAACGTTGGCTTCATTCACAGAAGAATCAACAACTACAATCAAAAGATTAAATCCCACAAGATGGTCAGGACGTGTTACATCACTATTGGCTGTTAAACTAAGGTACGTTGACATATTAAAGGCTCTAACAGAAATAGCATTAAAAAGCACCAAGAAAGAAGAACGCAATGAAGCAAAAAGAATTAAAAACATGATGATCAATTTCCAGTTTGTGTTTCTTTGCACATTTTTATTTAAATTATTAAATGAAGTTAATATTACCTCAAAATTATTACAATCTAAAGAAATAGATTTGGAAAAAGCATCAATTGCATTAAAGACAACTACTGAAGCATTAATTAAACTGAGAGAATCTTTTAATGAATGTAAAAATGAAGCTAAAAAACTGCTGATAAATGGGGAGTTCCGGATAATTTTATAGAAAAAAGAATATCCGTACCAAAAAATTTTTTTGACGAACAGAAACAAGAACAGGAACATTATGTCACGTTTAATAAAGCCGAAGATAATTTTAGAATAAAAGTATTTTTCAAAATTTTAGACGTTAGTATAGTCCAAATTAAAAGTAGATTCAATGCAATGCAAAAAATTGTTGATAATTTTTATTTTCTAAATCCTGTAAAGTTATTAACGCTAACCGAAGAAAATATTGTAACTTTTGCAGAAAATTTACAAAAAATTTATAGCAATGACTTAAGTACAAATTTTCCGATTCAACTTGTACAAATTGTTTCAAGCAGCTTTTTCAAAGAGCATCTAAATAAAATTACAACTGTAAGAGAATTTGCTGACTTATTAATAATAAAATATTATAATTTAACATGTAATTTCAAAGATGTTACTACAGCACTAATTTTGTATTTAACTTTGCCCGTAACGTCGGCAACAACAGAAAGATCTTTTAGTAAATTAAAGATTATAAAAAATTATTTAAGAAATGCAATGCATCAGGAACGGTTAAATTATTTATCTTTAATTTCCATTTATGGAGATGAAGCTGATAATTTGGACACAACAGAATTAATTAAAAATTTTGCAGTTATGAAAAGTAGAAAAGTAAATTTCATGTAGATTTGAAAGTAAATATTGTAGAATATAATGTATGGAAAATATATGTTACTGTTTTTATATTTTTTATTATAAACAATATGTTTATTTTGTTACTTTTTAAATTTGTTGTTAATTTTGAGGATTATTTTTTATTTTTAGAACTTTTATATAATAAGTTGACTTTTTAAAATGCATTAAATAAATAAAAAAAAATTTAATGCTTTTTGTTTTGGACCCATGTGTGCGTTATGTTAGGGGCAAGTTACAATTTTTCTGGGGTTTTCTGGGCTTGTAAACGCATGATCTTGATAATTTAAGAAAATTTTGCCTGCGGCGAATTTTTTTGCGCTCGTTTCGCTCGCGGGAAGGGGGCCCAAATACAATTTTGCTTAAGGGACTAAAATTTCTAGTTACGCCACTGGCGCCATGGTCCTTTCGGCTTCGGTAGTGTTCTACGGAGGTAGATTCAAATCGCTGATTTCAAATCTGATGTCAAAAGTAGCATTTGACTGTTGATAGCTGTGGCTGACACTGTCAACTCGCTTTATTTTCCGGAAAAGATTTTTATCAGAATATATACAAGGGGTTTTTTGGGTCGCAGATTTCAAATCCGATGTCGAAGATGGCTTTTGAGAGTTAATAGCTGTCAGTGGTAGTGTTAGCTGTATTATCCGGAAAATATTTATTTATATACTTATTCACTGACCAGCACTGGTGAATGCGTCAAATGTAAAATAACATTATAATTCGGTCAGCGTACAACAAAAAGAATTTCACCTCGTAATGGCGTGTTGAGTAATATACTATAAAAGTGCTCAAACAGATCGTATTCGTTGGATTGTTTACATCTACTTTTAGCGTGACCCGGGAACACTGTGATAAATCTTTCCGAATAATACAGCTAACACTGCTACTGACAGCTGTCAACTGTCAAATACCACCTTCGACATCTGATTTGAAACCCCCGTAGAACACTAGCGAAGCCGTATAGAAAGGACCATGGCTTCATACTATTAGTGAAAGTATTTCGAAAAATCGACCTCCCCCCCCCCATATCTGGAAAACTGTACATTTTCCGACCTTGTGGCCATGAGGACTTTTGATTAGGAGCTCAAGAGAAATAACATATATCGATTTCAGCGAGTTTCATCGGGGCCATTTCCCATAAAAAATGTGCGGGGTCCTATATAATAATAATGTACGACTGTATCATTCTTATGTACGCATGATTGAAGGCAATATGTGTACAACCGATTTCACCCCTTTCATACAAGTGCCTTGCTTTTCTTGCAGTCGTGCATTTTTTATTTTATACTTTTTAGCACGACTTTTTACAGAAAAGCAAGTTTTAAAAAAATATTCTTTTTTACTGTAAAGTTGCATGACTATCGAACTCTATCGGATGTTGCTTTCACTAACGACAAAGTTTAAAAAATTACAATTTGATATATAAAACTGCCATTCAAGATATAAGACCTGAAAGGCGCACCCTCTGTAAATGGTTCAAATTTCTTTTTGCTTATCGCCATGCTCATTTAAATTAAAGAAATTGCTTGAATCACTATTGTATCGTGAAGATGATGAATAACTTGGAAATTAATTAATAAAAAGTTATAGGTAGCCGGATTTCCGTGTCACTGAGTATATTAGAAATTGGTCTTTATTTTAATATTTTTTTATTAACTAACTGTAATAATTCAAAAAAGCATATTCTCAAAAGGTATATTTATTTGATAATTATGTAATTATATTGAAATTAATTCAATTTTTTTACCAATAGCTATTCAAAATTTTATTTTTTACTCGTGTCTTCATTATAATTATAAAAATGAAACATATATTATTGACTATTTAGAGGTCAAATCGCTCACCAGTTTGCAATGTTACAAGTTGTAGTATAAAGTATAATTGAGCATTTATTATTAGTTGGCTATGGTTCGGTATAGTTGACGGTCGTCGTCTCAGCATGCTTAACATTGATAAGTTGATTTGCGTGTTTCAATAGTTACATCGCGCCGTGTTGCTCGCAGTTATTAATTATTATTAGGAAAATCAGTGATTTAAATATAAGGAGTTAGTAAAGATGTGTTTGCATAAAATGAATGATATGTATTCTTTTTGTTAATTTGTTTGTGTGCCATGTATAAGTAAAAGCAATTGGTGAAATTATTGTGCTGTGCGTCATTTTATTTCTTGGAATAACTATATTTTTTTAAATATCGAAGTAAGTTGATAAAGTTGTTATGTATTAATTGTACACAATGGTTCTAGTAAAGAGAAACCAAATGAAATTTATGAGAACATTTCTGCTAGATTGATTAGCGTTAATAATTAGGTGTCGGTCGAATACATATATTGAAACTAGATCAGTTTTACTTTTAAGTGTAGAGAGAAGTATTTCAAGATATTTTGTTATTGCTCACAATTTGAATCACTCAAACTATGATATATGCCGTTTTTATTTGATTAATTATGATGGGGGTACATTTATTATTCATTAAATCTGTTAATCGATATTTCTTCACACAACGACGGTTTTTCTATGCATATAATGTATACATGGAAAAACCGTCGTTCTGACGGTTTAACGAGGTATAATTCTATGGGGTTAGTGCATTACTTTTGTTTTGAGGTAAAATAACTAACTCCTTTTGAGCTTTCCACCTTTGAAGCAGATTATTTAGGAATTACGTTATATGTTTTAGATATAGTCAATTAATGCCGCCAATATATACAAGGTCCTAAAAGTAAAAACATAATTCTGTCGCAACATTCTAAATGTCATAAGTAAAACAGTTTTCGTCAAACAGAGCGTCAAATTATCAACATGTTATTTATATACTCTGTGATTCTTCTTTATATACCGATGCGATGCTATGATGACTGATGCTGATCAACATCAAATAAATATAAAAACCAATTGAATTTGGAGTTCTCGATAAAACAAAAAATCTACATAACTTATCCCGAAGGCCTTTTTTCTTTTAACTTTGTTAAATTCGCAAATGTAGAATGTAGGTGTTTTTTACTTTCTACATAATGATAGTACCGTAGAATATTAAAATAATTTGATAATAATACATTGTATTTAGAAGCCTTATTATATTACTAATAAGACCCTATTAATACCCATTCTCGTATAGTTATTCATAAGAAATACATATTTCTTATTTACATTGGATATTGCTCTTACATATCTACAATCACTTAGCTCTTAAAATAATTTATCTTGATATAAGCAGACTTATCTACGAAAGCGTCTAAGAGTCACAAAATTATAATAAAATTATTTTATTCAATATATTGGAGAAAAAGTTATATTGAAAATAAAGTTAATATATTGGAAATAAATTTAATATATTGGAAAAAAAAATTAATATATTGGAAATAAAGTTAATATATTGGAAATAAAGTTAATATATTGGAAATAAAGTTAATATATTGGAAATAAAGTTAATATATTGGAAATAAATTTAATATATTGGAAAAGTAATTAATATATTGGAAAAGTAATTAATATATTGGAAAAATAATTAATATATTGAAAAAAAATTGAATATATTGAAAATAAATTCAATATGTAGAATATTTTGTGCACCGAATATATCCGATCCAAACTCGGCTAACTAGCCACGACATGTTAACACGAATTTTAGTGAGGAATTTTGTCAAGACACAAATTACATCTGGGCAACGAAAAGAACATTTAATAACAACTGTAAGGGAACGGCTAGCTGCCATACGCAGCAAACGCATAATTGACAAGTCATCAGAAAAGGAACGGAAGAATAAAAGTACAGGAGATGCAGGACCAAATACAAAGTCTACTAGACAATTATATCTAGGCTGGAAACACAAAGAAGGATGCAGAGTGACTCAAGTTATGGAAAAGAAAGGGGGTGGCACCAAGCTTTTATGCATGCCCAAAAACTATCAGAAAATTGGAATTATAGAAATAGGGAAAAAGCTTTACTTTCCAAACGGAAACTCATCCAAGGGCACATAAAACCAATTCTCCTTCGAGTTGATAGATTCATCCAATAAGCTTGTTCCTTCGGACAAAACCGTTTTGGAATTGCTTGAAGAAAATTCTCCAAAAATTCCCAGAATCTATCTACAAACTGAAAGAGTGGAAGCGGATATAAATAGCAATGTTGTTGAACAACAACTTGAGCATAAAAATGGAAATTATGTCCCTGCTGAAGGTTACATGGAATCAATAACAACCAAAGAACAAATTGTTACAGTTTTATATGCAGACACAACTGTGTCCAAGTATACTGGGGCGACATCAATATCTTTTAAAGACAAGCAACAAATTTTTGACAAGACATGCAGTATTCAAGGACCTCCTAATGTGGAATACGAACATTTTGATTCTATAAATTTCAATTACCCATTTGCCAGAATCGAAGAAAATGGGGAGTTACGCTGAATCTTGAATCTGAATTTTTACAACAACTGGATGCGCCAAATGCATCAGTTAACTTACCTATCGCTGCTAATTCATCAGTTGCTAGTTTATCTGAAACTTTGTTACCTATTATTGCAAGGAAGGATATCAAATTCTCTGAAAAAATTCTCGGCGCTGGGTCGCAAGGTTACAGTGCGAGAAGGCAATTGGCTGGGAACGGAAGTTGCAATAAAAACTTTTAAGACTGGAAGACTGACGGAAATAGAATTAAGAGAAGTTAAACTCCTCGTAAGAATCAGACACCTGCATATAATACAAATAATGGGCATTTGTCTAGAAAACAGACAAACCCATCTAGTTTTCGAGCTAGTGACATTATCTTCGACGAAGAAAAGAGAGAAAAATATAATTTAAACAATGAAAAGAAAACTAAACTTTTGCTTCAAATTTGTCAAGCGATTAGCTATTTACATGGACAAACAAACCCGATTATACATCAAGCCATAAAACCAGATAATATCTTGGTAACTAAAAATTTAGTTGTAAAATTATGTGACCTAGGACTAGCAAAGCTGAAAAATATGGCGACCCAGTTTCAGACAGTTGTCGGTTCAATAAAGGGAACTATCGCCTACTTGGCCCCGGAAATTCTGTTGTGTAAGGGGACTGCCACGATATCATCAGATATATGGTCGTTAGGATGTACGATCTTAGAGACGTATTCTGAAGAAGATGTATAGCCGGATGTAGCAGAAGATTTCACTGAAGCCGTGAAAAAGAAAATAGAGAATTTCGAAAGTCCAAGTATTAGTGTTCTCCCGCCATTTTTTCAACCCATTGTGCAGAGATGTTTTAATCACAACCCAACAGAAAGACCTGGTATAGAGGAATTAATTGGATACTTTAGCGCAAAATAATACAGGAGAACAAAAAAACGCAATAAAACATTGCCAACGACTCAGTATAATCCAGGTTAGATAGTTTATTTTTTCAAAAAATTTCTCAGTGCATTTTGTGAACGTGATAATTAGGAAAGCAAATTTTATTTTTATATTCGTAAAAAGTCGAAAAAAATGAGTTTTTGACAATTGAAATCGGTCAATAACTTTTTGCACAAAAAATTAAAAACCGCTAAATATGGAAATTTTTTACTATTTAATTACAGGGACTGTAATTATCGTAGAAAGTTGCTTTTGTTGGGACCTACCTACTCTAAAAATTTCATGAAAAAATATTAATAACTTTTAGCGGAAATAGCGAAAATGTAAAAAAGGTGTTTCCGAAAAACGGCGTGGAAATGGTCAAAAAATGGTCATAGAATAATTTTTCAAAAAGTTATTTGTTCCTGATGAAATTATCTACAACCCTATTATCTTTAAATTTTCGCAAGGTTTCGTTTAGTACTTTAAAAACGCATTTGAAAATCGGACTATTTCTGAATTTTGGACATTCGAGCACTCGAGTGGCGGGGAAGTGATGCGTGGAGTTTTTGACCGTTGAAATCGGTCAATAACTTTTTGCACAAAAAATTAAAAACCGCTAAATATGGAAATTTTTTACTATTTAATTGCAGGGACTGTAATTATCGTAGAAAGTTGTTTTTGTTGGTACCTACCTACTCTAAAAATTTCATGAAAAAATATTAATAACTTTTAGCGGAAATAGCGAAAATGTAAAAAAGGTGTTTCCGAAAAACGGCGTGGAAATGGTCAAAAAATGGTCATAGAATAATTTTTCAAAAAGTTATTTGTTCCTGATGAAATTCTCTACAACCCTATTATCTTTAAATTTTCGCAAGGTTTCGTTTAGTACTTTAAAAACGCATTTGAAAATCGGACTATTTCTGAATTTTGGATATTCGAGCACTCTAGTGGCGGGGAAGTGACGCGTGGTGGGGAGAAACGCAATCATTTAGCGGTATTCCAAGTCCGGCTGCGGGAGAAACTTCCCCCACCATGCGTCACTTCCCCTCCGCTCAAGCGCCCGAACATCTAAACTCATTTTTTTCGTCTTTTTACGAGCTATTTCGTAGTATTCTTTGTATAAAAAATTTTTTTCTTTCTCATCGAAAATGTGAAAAAACCTGTTTTCGGCACATTCATACCCTTTTTTCAACAGGTTCCAAATAAAATTTGGTTTCCAAAACATATGCATCTAATTCCCTATATTTTTCTCCTATCACGTTTACAAAATGCACTGAGGCATTTTTCGAAAAAATAAATTATCTGACCTGGATTATATTGAGTCGTTGGCAATGTTTTATTGTGTTTTTTTCTTCCTCCTACATTATTTGCATTTTTTTTTGTTATGTTACACCTTGTCATGTTTAGAATGTTATCTTATTCTCTTTCCGTTGTGGTATTTTGTTTATGTTTTTCTATGTTTTTTTTATTAATATTTTTATAAGATAACCATTTAATAAAATTCTGAAAAGTATGTTATAGTATTTATTGCACTACTAATTTCAGCATGTATCGTTTCAGTTTTGAGTCCCTGGAATCATTATTGATAGGTTTGCCAAACAAATAGGTAGGTCTATAAATTTGTGTTAGTAAATATTACATTCTAAGTTAAAATACGTTCTTAACTGAATATACAGTTCTGCTGCTGAGTATGGATCTTGTGGCATTTCTATCTTCTTTTCATTTCGTATAATAGTACATAGTTCATAGATATCGGTTTCACATGGTATTTTGAAAAAAACACATTGACTCTCACATGCTACTACTAGATCATTATCAATATTGCATACAAAATTGATGGTATTGTATATTTGTGGCAATTCGAACATTATTGCAGGACGCCCTCGTGGTGATACTGCGTTTCGTGATCCACTAATTTTATGAGTATTCCATTCATAAACAACTTGCTCTAAATCGTCCTGCAAAAGAATATATGGATCTCAAATTCATGTTTAATAAAAACAATCAAATTACCTGTATAATTCTTAGAAAGCAAAACTGTATTAAGGACTTGTCTAGTTCTGAACCTGAAAAGTGATCATTTTCTTTTAGCTCTTGGAAGAGATTCATCCAGAACTGAGCAGAATATTTTCTCAACACAGACCACCATGCTTCAATACGCTGGTTGTTTTGACTAGTTTCGTACATAAAACTTTTTTCTCCAAAAATCTTATCGAAGTTATCAACTGGTACTTCCCTGAATATTTGTTGGATTTTTTTCTACGAACACATTTTCTGTACCACAATCAAAACGTACTCGTCTTGGGCATCCGCCAATTTCTTTAACTGCATCGATATAATATCCTCCAATAACTTTTGAATTACTTGCTGTCCTGCCTGTTCTCAGCCATATTATTCGTCTCGAAAAACCATCAATGCATCCACTAATAGCTATTCCGTAAGGTTTTAGTTTATCATATGCATCCATATTCCATACATAATTGGGGCATTCTGACGCATATTTACGTCGACGTAGTCTTTTACGTTTTCTGTATTCTACGCCTTCTGGATCCAGCTCTTGTAACATAACTCTAACTGTAGCCTGCGTCACAACAAGTCCATTCTGAATGCATCTTTGATGCATCCAACGATATCCACATAATTGACCAGATGTCTTCAACTGATATTGGATAAAATCGATAACTGTACTTAAATCCGAAATTTTTTTTTCCTGCTCAATTTCATCCTTTTCAATTTACGTTTAAGGGTTGATAAACTTATCTCTACATTATGTCTTAAATACAGAAAAGCCAGTATTTCATCATAGTGCATGCCACTTATGAAATAGCACTTTATTAAATCATGAATGAGTTACTTGATGCGTCCAATAAGTCTCCATGATCCATGTTGTTGGTTACTTAGAACTTGTACATACCTAATTTAATGCTAGTAATCACAATAATTACTATTAATGAAGGCGGCCAGATATTTTATTAAAATAAGCTTGAGTATACGTAGTAAACACAACACTGCTAATAGTTCACTTTACTCTAGATCTCTTGGTTATTTAACCGAAAGTAATACGTCAAATTTTTTTCAATATATTAAATTAATGTTCCAATATATTCAATTTTTTCCTAAAATATTAATTGTTGTTTCAATATTTTGAATAGTTTTTCAAAATATTGAATTTATTTTCGAATATATTCAATTTATTTTTCAATATATTAATTATTTTTCCAATATATTAACTTTATTTTCAATATATTAACTTTTTTTCCAATATATTGAATAAAATAATTTTATTATAATTTTGTGACCCTTAGACGCTTTCGTACTTATCTCCTACAAGTTTACTATATTAAAATATTCAATAAATAATAGATAATTATAAAATACAATTTGTGTACGTTTATTTGAGGTAAGGTAAGAACCTGTATTAAAATATAAATCGTAAACAGTGTAACACCTACAGCCCACAGGAATAATTACAGGGCATATAGAAATGGACCACTCCTCAAAACGGGCTTGTACTAAATTTTGTCAAATATTTTTAAGTAATAACTTTTTTGTAGACATTGTTAAAAATGGACAACAACACATTTTCATAAATTTATTTTAAAGATTAAGTTATGAGAAAAAAAATGAAACAGTTAATTGTCAAAAGTGACAAGGTGTAGGAAAGTTATTAATTGCAGTGTCTAGTGCTAATAGTCATGGAAAGCCTAACTGTAAGAGAAAATAGAAATTGTACGGTTGAAGTAAACAGTTCCCGGCAAATAAAAATGCAACAAAAACTTTACGACCTCATTAAAATACCATTACTTTTTGTGCTACCTCGACTACAAATCATTTCGCTTAGCTTTAAAGTTTTTTATTGTGCGTCGGTTGGTTTGATGCAGGTATACCGCTGTGGCCCGCGGCGATAATAATAATTATGTCGTAAAGTTTTTGTTACGTTTTTTGAGTGCAGGGAAGTCCTTATTTGGACTACGTCTTGTTGGCGATAATGTGCGTACGACAAGAGAAGCTACGATTGAATTCAATAATGACACCCAAATAGACGAGTAAGTCGAAGTAATGCAAAATGTATTAAGTTTTCAATGAAACAAGTTGTGTTTCAAAAAACTCGCTGAGAACCAGGCATAATGGACGTCGGCGTCGTGACATTTTCAGAAATAATGACCAAATTTTAGAATACTTTAACAACCCCCGGGATAGTATTAGAACGACTAGTTTAAACCTTAATATCCCCAGAGAAATTATTAGATGCCTGAAAAAAAAACACAAAATAAAGGCTTACATTAGGCCAAAAGTTTTGCATACATTGAAAGTGGGGGATGAGTAAAGACGATTAAAGTTTTGCTACTGGCTAAAGGGGGAATATCTAACGGTCTTAATTTTTTGGATGAAATTTTATTTAGCGATGAAGCCACTTTACTGCAAATTGCCTTCAGTAGTCGGCTGAGAATCCGGAATTTGTCATAAATGCAAAGGTACAGTATTCGCAAAAATCAACGTTTGGTGCAATACTCTCGGGAATACTAAATGACAAAATAATTCTTCTTCTTTGAGGATAATGTGAATTCTAATGTGTTTTCAAATTTACTTGGGAACGAGTTTTGGAACACATTAGATGATTTTTCACTACATAATCTCCTTAATTTAAAATTTCAGTTAGATGGAAGTTCAGCTCATAACGCTGTTTTGGTAAGATGGCTAAATGAACATTTTGAGAATTAAACATAATATTTTTAGTCGCAAAGTCCTCTATAAAGTCCTTATTTTACTATAAGGAACGTAACCAGACTGCAACCAACAGCTACTCTCCGGGCTATGTGCCCCGCCGAGCGCTGAATTACAAGTTCTGGCATATTAGCGGCATGTAAAATAGTCAGCAGGCGCCATCTAGCGGTCCGGTGTCTAGTAAAATAAGGACTTTATAGAGGAGTTTGCGACTAAAAATATTATGTTTAATATTCTGCCCTCTAAAAGCACATTTGAACTATGCTAAGCCCAGTCAGGCTATTTATTTTTCGATTGCAACAGACACTGGACCGCTAGATGGCGCCTGCTGACTATTTTACATGTCGCTATTGTAAAAATACCGGGATGTACCAAGTAGTCAAAGGATCCTCGTGCCGGTCGTCACATGCCTACCTTGCACTGACGAGAGCCAACAGCTCGAAACTGCAGTCTGCAAGTGGTGTGTGACGGCTGGCAGGAGAGCTCTTCAAGTAGGATCAGTCTTTCGGCTGGTGTTTGTTGCAATCGAAGCATTAGCGTTTTGATGGTAATATGCAACTATTACACTTAACGCGCCAGACTTGTAACTTGTAATTCAGCGCTCGGCGGGGCATATAGCCCGGAGAGTAGCTGTTGGTTGCAGTCTGGTTACGTTCCTTATAGTAAAATAAGGACTTTATAGAGGAGTTTGCGACTAAAAATATTATGTTTAATATTCCGCCCTCTAAAAGCACATTTGAACTATTTTGAGAATTGTTGGATAGGGCGAACCGGTCCTTTGATTGAGTGGCCGCGGAAATTCCCAGACTTGGCGCCACTCAATTTTTTCCTTTGTGGTTTAATGCAACAAAAAGTTTACAAATCAATGCCACAAATTGTACAAGAACTACGAACTAGGATAATGCAAGCCTGCGCAGAAACTACTCCAAAACAAATACGAGAGGTGACTATGAAGATGCGTGAAAGGATTGACAAGTGTATTGAAATAAATGATGGATTGGTAGAAGTGACGATAATCTTGTAGTTTTCGTAACGGAATTATCTATTTTTTTTGTTTCAGTTTTGTTATAAGTTTTTATTTCTTTTTTAATTTGTGAAATCTAGGCATAAAGGTGGGTACTGACTTGAGCAAATTTATTCACACGAACGGTTTGGGCGTGAAAATTATTAGATGAGTACTGAGCGCACGCATGTGTGGTATTTTACCTGCAGAAACAAGATTCGGCGGTTGTCGGTCTTTTTAAAAGAACAAAGGGTTTTCGTGCGCACAAAACGCTCAGTGTGGACGGTTATTTGCATTTATTATGCCGGTGCATCAAATTTTCATATAAAATATGTAAATTAAAATGGAATGGTGTAATGAATTAGCGCTGCAATTGATAGATTCTTATATTATGGAATCCAAAACATCCCTTGCATTTTAATAGAAATAAACTAAATAACTAAAAATCTAAATATTAGTGTTCTGGCTGTCAAACAAAAGGTGAATAGTCTATTGGGCTCTTTCTTTGTTATAATTTTGTCACCCACCATCGTTTAGGCTTTTTCTTCTTTGCCTCTGCTTTCAATATTAATCAGGCGGCACTTGCAATAATGATATTACGTCTGCTTTGCGACATTTCCACAAAAATACTGGAACGACAATTTACGCACAAAAATTTAAATTAAAAAAACCATTTCTGGCCGATAACCGCGTGGGTTAAGGCGCGAGGTGGCAATCGCGATTCATCACACGGGTATCGGCCACCAGGTTGAAATCCTGGCACCGTCAGTGTCGGAGGAAATGGTTGTATGTCTGCGTTTTCAATGTGTAACCCCCTTCCGCACAAGCCTCTGGCTTTTGGAATTGGGGGTTGTCTAATTTCTGTGGTGTTATTTATTTTCGCAAACGAATATATTTGCACGTACGCGTTTTGTGCGCGCACATTTTTCATGTGAGATAAAATGCTCAAATCAATACCCACCTTTAGAATAATAATAATAATACCATGTTATGCTTTATACGAGAATAATTGAGACTGGTCAGTGTTAAGGCACAGGACCGTGCGCACTGAGCTTGATATTTTGTCCTATATATTTAGCAATGGTATCGAGATTCGAATGGTAGTTGCAACTGCGCAGGCGAGTCCGAGATTGGCAATGTAATCAGCTTAAATGAACCATCTACGACTGCACTGGTTTAAAGATAATAAAACGGACAGGCCTACTAGCATAAAAAAGTCGTAAATCGTTTCTCTGTAGTCAACGGTGGACTTATGAGATGTGCCAGTGCAGTGCGTAACTACCTGTTATAATATCAAGCGTAGGAGTTTAGTTAGTTATTGTTCATATTTATAAATATTTACTACTATATAAAAGGTAAAATATTTTAATTATTTACTAATTTACCATGGCTTTCTGAAGACCATTTGAAACAGAGGATAATATAATAACGCCCGAAAATCTTATCATTTTCTTATGACAAGCATTTCTATTTACCTCCGCCCATGTACAATAAAGAGATGCCGACTGTTTTGCCGGCTTTTAGTTTTTATAAATAAATTTATGAAAATGATGTACCTATCTATTGTGCATTTTTAATAATGTCTACAAAAACGTTAGACAAAATTTAGTACAGGTCTGTTTTGAGGGGATGCTGAATCCAGTGGCGTGCATTGATTTTTTCTGCAAAAATCGCTAATAAATATGATTACAATTTTACTCCTAAAAACTGACGTAGTGGACCTTGGATTTTGTAGAAATTTGGATTTTTTTGCTCCAAAAGTGCAGTTCAACAAACTGCAACAGTGAAATTCGCACACTAAATAAAATTTTACAGGGTGACTCCAAAACAAATGGTCACACTGTATATTGTTTACAACTTTTCTCAACAGTTTCTGAGTTACAGCAACAAGATCACGATGTTGGTATCATCACAAGCTTGACTTGCCTCAATTCCTACAGAACAAAGTTTTTTTTGGCAAATGTGTAAAAAAAGGGACTGTTGCTATTAGTAAGGAACGTTTCTTGTGATATAATAGCCTCCATATTATCTTCGAATAAAATCTCCTGGCATAGGAATTAGGAAGAAATCACGTGGATCTTTTAATTCTTTCCGCATTTTTGGTGTTGAACTCATTTTGAGAATAACCGTCGAACAATAGTATTTAAACCATAATGCGAAATAATATAACTCATAGGCATGGCAAAGGACCACGCACTTTTCATATGGAAAAAGTGGTTTCCGTTAAATTGTCTGAATTTTTTATATGTTAAATATTTCTGAATCCTGAACAAATGTCTCCGTGGGCACGATGTCCGAAACATCAAGGGTCTCGAGATAGTATTCTTGTCAGTATTACCCGTTATTATGTTTACAGTATTTGCTCAATATATTACACTTCGATCGAGAGACAGAGGTTAAAATAGATGGGAGTTTTGACAGACGTCTTGAAAATAGTCTGCAACAGAATCTTGAACAGAGTTTTGAAAAGAGGCTGAAAAGAGTTTACACAATAACGGGTAATATTGACAAGAACGGCGCTATCTCGAGGTCTTTGATATTTCGGACATCGTGCCCATGGCGACATTTGTTCAGGATTCGGAAATACATAACACATAAAAATTCAGACAATTTAACGGAAATCACTTTTTCCATATGAAAAGTGCGTGGTCCTTTCATCATATGTAGACAACTAACTGTGGCCAGGCTACTACTTTATGAAGGAGGAAACCACCATCGATTCTGTAGAAACTTTCTTGTAAATTGTAGTCTCTTGTTGTTTGGAAATGAGCTTATTTTTGATCTTTTCTCATACCGTTCTCATCAAATAAGTAGAGTGAGACCGGTGACCGGTGATAATTCATATTCGAAATATATGGACAGTAGGACAGTTCTTTTTGAGTATGGATAGTATGAAGCATTCACTGAAGGAGAAGAGTAGAATTAATTGGTATTGCCGTGCCGTGCCGTTGACTTGAGTACGTTTATAAACAGCAGATAATGGCACAACTCTAGTTTTTAATTTCAATTTAATATCATGGTAGTTGCTGCATATCATTTATTCCATTGCTTTGGTGCCCTCCTCGTAACTTCCATGACAATTAACTGTAGCATATTCAGTAACTCCCGTCGCCAAAAATCGTTGAGTACATATTAAATTTGTTTTTTAAAAATTCTTGCATCTTGGCTTGTGATGTTTAGATGTATGTAAGATTTCGTCACTTTTAATTTCTACGATATTTTCCGGTAATGAATTTCAGGGGTTCCAAGATCTGGGGGGCGGGGTGCGCCCCGCATTGCGTGCTCGTCCGCTTCACCGCTGGAGAGATGTTAGCGTTTTCATTTTTTTTTTACTGAATATCCTAAACTATGAAACTCAGTTTGAAAAGTGTGCTTCGATTCATCGAAATTCTGGATATATTGTCTTTACATTTCATTGCTTGATAGTTAAGTATTAAAGAAATATATTATTCAAGCAAAACTTCCACACTGATAAGAAATTAACCAACTTTCCTGCATTTATATAACATTCTTAATTTTGAATGTGTTAAACAGATTTATAAAGCATTAGGTAAAAAATTATTAATAAACACTAATATTTTTAACATAGACCATACGTTAAAAATATTTGTTTTTTATAATTAAAAATTAAATTAAAATGACATAACCGAATTCCTGGAACATTACTCACCAGTATTAATTTTTAATGAATCTGCGAGGTAGCTAGAAATTATTTTTAATAATGATTTAAAAAATGTTAATTTTTATGACAATCTTTAAAATTAAAATACAATAATTAAATATCAATATAAGAAAAGTGATGTTAGATTAAAATCGGTTGCGTAGTATTTCGTCCAGCTACAAAATAGTTATTTTTGTAACAAGTATAACCAAAAAACAGATTTAGGTATGTGTTACAAACAACATTTTTTTGTTAATGGTCCCTAAAACATATTCAAATTTTTGATCAGAGCAAGTATTTCTCGAAAATAGTGACCTTCGAATTTTAATTACCATAATATGACCATAGTAACCAGATTGTTTAATTGTTGTATTCAACCAGTTTGCTTTATTTACCTAAATAATCCCCAAAAGTTACCATGGCAACTTTTTGGGATTGGGTCCGGAAAATACTAATTTTACGGACTCAAGTGACTCCCTAAAATATCTATTTTAGGGACCAATTACAAAAAAGATAATATCGAAAATATTTCGCTTTTTCGTATTTGTTCAGAGTAGTTTCTTATTTTTACTGTTCGTTATATATTGACAATGAAATTTAAGGACGTTCCCAAAAGGCAGTCGTTCTCAGCCTACAAAGGGATCTCCCCTATGTAAATTCTCGTGCATACAATAAAAACTTGTTGACAAGCAATGCACTTTTTCGCTCCACTCCCTCTGCACATAAGCACAGAAATAAACTGCGTCGTTTGACTCAATCTGGCAATATCTCGTTTACTCCATGAAAAAAGTTGCAAAAAAAGGTTTAAAACACAAAAGCTCTGTTACAGGGATGAAACATTACCTCTACGTTTTCGAGGGCGCTGAACACGATGGTGATATTTCTAAGGTTCCCACCCCTCAGCAACTACCCCTAAATTCGAAAAACCACCCCTATTTCGCGTTTTTTCCACCGTAGGCATGCGTATCGATTTTTTGTGCAGGATTCGGGTAGACCGTATGAAATTTAACCATACAACATCTTCTCCACCCCCGGGGTTGAAACTACCACCACCCCTAATATTGAAATCCACCGAAAATACAAAATAGTGGAAAAATGTTTTATCCCCGTTTTCGAGGGCGCTAAACACGATGGTAATATTCATTTCTCTCCTACCCTCCACCAATCACCCCTAAAACCACCCCCTTTTCATATTTCTTGATCCTGGGCATGTGGGGACTCGTTGAATCGGGGTATTTAAGGGGATTTCCGAAAAATACAAAATAGTGGAAAATGTTTTTTTCCCGTTTTCGAGGTCGCTAAACACGATATATACTATTTCACTCCCCACTCTCCATCAACCACCCCCAAATCCCCAAAACCACCCCTCTTTCATATTGAATGGTACTGGGCATGCGAGCACTTATTGGATATGATTTTAATATGGAACTGGACATATTTCTAGTCTACACATACCCAGTATCAAGAAATATGAAAAGGGGGGGTGGTGAATATTACAATCGTGTTGAGTACCCTCGAAGACGGGGATAAACAAATTTTCATGCATTTTGATTTTTTTGAGGATATTTTAGTATTAGGGGAGGGGGTAGTTTCAGCCCCGGGGGTGGATAAGATGTTGTATAGTTAAATTTCATACGGCCTACCCGAATCCTGCCTAACAAACTGATACGCATGCCTACGATGGAAAAAAACGCGAAATAGGGATGGTTTTTCGAGTTTAAGGGTAGTTGCTGAGGGGTGGGAACCTTAAAAATATCACCACCGTGTTCAGCAACCTCGAAAACACACAAACACACACTAAATCTCTATGTAATATTTTACTCCCTTTAATAATAGGGTGGGGGGTGGTAGAGCGGGTAGCTAACGCCAAAAAATTTGTTGGGACGTTTCGTTTTATATACACAGTAAATTACATTTTAATTTTTTTTATTCCCTTTCATAATAGTGCGGGGATGATAGTGGGGGTGGCTGATGCCAAAAAAAATTTTGAGACCTTGACTTTTCGTACATGCCCTAAATTGTAATGTTATGGACTTTTACCTACATGCTTTGCCTATTTACCCTTAATAACCCCATTTACCCCCGAACCCTTCAACGGAATTTGATCAAAATATAATTTAGTTCCAGGTCTCGTTATAATACATAAGTGTACCAAATTTCAAGTCAATATCATAAACGGTTCCAGAGTAAACGAGCGCACAAAAAGTTACAGAATGACAGACAGAATTTTTTTTTGCTCCAATTTAAAATCTCGACTTCCATGACATTTTAAGTCTATTTCAACTATAGTATACTACCGGGTGTTAGAAAAGTATGGGAACGGTGGTAGATCTCGAACAGTTTGCATCAAATCGAAAAATAAAAAGATACGTGTCAAAAATTTTTCAAAAAACTACTGATACCAAAATGACCTCCCCACCCACCACCTTGTGTGTGGGGCGAGGGGAAACTTTAACATTTCAAATGGAAACCCCTATTTTTTATTGCGGAATCGAATTCTACGGCAAAAAATACGTAAATTTTATTCCGGACTTTTTTTAGATTCTTGCTTGGTGTCGCTGTAATCGCAAAAAATGAAAAGAAAACATTACTGTTTCAAGAGTAGCGTCTTGTGCCCATAAAAAAAACGTCCAATTCAAAAACTGAAACACGTATTTGTTATTTTTACGAAATCTATCCAATGACATTGGATTCGACTCTCCCACCTCTAACCCAGTGGGTGGGGCGGGGCAACTTTGAAGTTTGTAATGAAAAATCCCTATTTTATATAGCGGATTCGGATTCTACGGCCAAAAATACGTGAATTTTATATCGGGCATTTTTTTCGATTCTCGCAAGGTGTCGCTGCAATCGCAAAAAATTGAGTGGAAACATGAAAGTTTTGAACGCATACTTAAAAAAATACGAAAAGTAAAACTACTGATGTCAGAGTGAATGATTTCACGAGCTGTTTTGAGAACAGTGATTTTACACGGTCGTGCGGAAATTACAACAACTATTAATATTCTGGAAATTTATTAGCAGCTAGTAATTTTCAATTTACATTTTTTGCAGAGCAATAAAAAAATAACAGTGGCTTTACCTCTTAATTCAGCCACCAGACAAGTTCTTGATCCCAGACAGTGAAGGCAAGGAAATAACTCAGCCATTTAAGGCAAGGTGATGATTTCGGCCAGTTGAGGCAATTAGGTTACAGCTTAACTGCTATAGTCGAGGCAAGAATTCAAGCGATGCACGTCACAGATCGATTCTATAAATAAGACAATACTGCTAAGAATCATGAAGCCCCATTAAACTGTACCTATTTCTGAAAAAAGCTTAATAACTGGGTGTCAAGAATTACTCCTTTTAACGTAATTAATGATTAAAAATTATGTTAGTATTAAAATTTCTTTAATGAGATCACTCGTGACGTGCATCTCTTGAATTCTTGCCTCGACTTTATACTAGCAGGTTTTAATTTCAAAATTATAGCAGGTGTTCAAAATGGTGCCCATTGACTTCTTGGCATTGTGCGAGACGAACGTAAAAATTTTCAATAGCACTTCTTATCATTTGAGGTGGTATTTCTGCAAAAATGTTTATTATGCGTTACCTCAGCTCTTCCAAATCACGAGGTTTAGTGAAATAAACCTTACCCTTCACGTAACCCCAAACAAAATAATCAAGTGGCGCGAGGTGGGAAATCTTGCTGGCCATTCAATAGTTCCTCTTCGACCTATCCATCGATTTTCGAAAGTATCATTCAAATAGTGCCTAACAATATCCCGATAGTGTGGAGGAGCCCCATCTTGCTGGAACCAAACATTATCGAACTCATCACCAGCAACTATTTGATTTGTCAACATTTCCAGGTATTTTTCTCCATTCAAATTTCCATCTATGAAAAACGGTCCTATGATTCTATCCCTGAAAACTCCTGCCCAAACATTTAATTTTTGTGGATACTGCGTGCGTGTTTCAAGCATGCAGTGAGGGTTTTCGTCACTCCAATATCTGAAATTATGGCGATTAATTTTTCCACTAAGTTCGGAAGTTTTGGTTACTCCTTTCTATCATTAATTCACTAAATTCAAGTCGCCGATCAAAATCATTTTCATTTAACTCTTGGTGAAGGTGAAATTTGTAAGGATGAAATTTCAAAAGTTTCAAATTCTTATGAACTGAAAATGCACTCATATCAAGCTGTTGACTGGCTTTTCTGATTGATAACCTTCGATTTTCAACAAATGCCTGGGCCACTTCCATTTGTCGAGCTTCCGATGTTTCTTCCACATTTTGGGCGATTTTTATTTGTCCTTGTGTCTAGGAATCGTTTGATGGTACGGGACACAGTAGATTTCGAAATTCCCACTTGATCTACACTGAAAGTTTCGTTGAATAAAATCACAACTTCATCATAGGATCTTTCTTTATCGCCCCACCCTCGCATTATTAAAAGAGAAACTCTCTCTTCCTCTGTTAAAATAGCCATTATGCGGAAAAAAACGCGAGAACTAACGAAAAATGAAATAACTTTTCCGTACAAAAATGCGCTCCTGCCTCTACAAAAGTTGGAAGGAACTGAACGTTCTCGTAGAAATTTCACAAAACAAATACTGTTATTAAGAACACTTTTAAAAAACGTTCATAAAAACCAAGATATCACAGATATTGTTTTTTAAACTGAATGTTTTTTTGTCAACACGAGTAGCTAGAGTTTGTAAATATTTACAAGCTTATGGACGCTTAAGGTTTATTTCAATTTTGTGCAATTGCAGCGACACCTTGCGAGAATCGAAAATAATACCCGACATAAAATTCACGTATTTTTGGCCGTAGAATCCGAATCCGCTATATAAAATAGGGATTTTCATTACAAATTTCAAAGTTGCCCCACGCTCCACCCACTGGGTTAGGGGTGGGAGAGTCGAATCCAATGTCATTGGATAGATTTCATAAAAATAACAAATACGTGTTTTTCAGTTTTTGAATTGGACGTTTTTTTAACGGCACAAGACGCTACTCTTGAAACAGTAATGTTATCTTTTCATTTTTTGCGATTACAGCGACACCATGCAAGAATCGAAAAAAATGTCCGGAATAAAATTTACGTATTTTTTGCCGTAGAATCCGATTCCGCAATAAAAAATAGGAGTTTCCATTTAAAATGTTAAAGTTGCCCCTCGCCCCACACACAGGGTGGTGGGCGGGGAGGTCATTTTGGTGTCAGTAGATAGTTTTTTGAAACATTTTTGACCCGTATTTTTTATTTTTCGATTTGATGCAAACTGTTTGAGATTTTCCACCGTTCCCATACTTTTCTAACACCCGGTCTACTTCCACTGGACGTGGAAGTATATGTATACATTATCAAGATAATCCTAAGAAAACTTTTGTTGGGAACGTCCTTAAATATTTTAGTAATAGTTGTAATTATTGTCTACTTCCAAATTATATTATTTTTTAAAAACCTATCTAGGGCCACTCTGTATACTTACAAATGAGATTATCTTAGCGATTGTAAATTAAATAAAATACAGATTTCTGACTATAGTTGGAGAATATTTAAGTGTGCAATAATTGTTAATTTGTTTGCAAAATTTAAAATCACACCGCGCCTCAGTTTTTTATTTAAACTTTTTTGTTTAAAATTTAAGATTTTCAATAATTTTCGAAACATTTTTCTTATGTAATTCAGCGTGTATGATAGATTGGAATAAAAAAATACTGCCTTTCAGGAAATACAAGAAATTTCTCCAATTTCTATTCAAAGGGATCAGTACACCAGTACATCTGTGCATTCTGAGATTTTAAACGACCTCAGAATGCACAGATGTACTGGTTGTACAGTGTACACTTCAAATTTTCTTTTTTACGTGGATTTTGATAATGAACCCAAGAGCTGTTCCGTATATTTGCCGCGCAGTATATGAATAGTGTAAAAATTATAATTACCTACCTATATAAAAAATTGTGTGGGGAATTTCCACAATTTCCAAACATTTCTGCCTGTAAATAAACCGTTAAACGAATCCAAATCGAAAACCAAAATGTTATGAAATTTATGATGAGGACGTTGTAGTTCTGTGTACAAAAAAAGATGGTGAGAAAATATAATAGAAGCTCTGAACTCTCTAATGGACAGCGTCGTCAATCATAGATGCAATCATGTGTTATCAAGTAATCATTTGTATGACTAATTGACTGCACTGCCCTCGACAGTAGTATAAATTGCTTCAAATTAATTACGCAGAAGTCATCCTCACCAAATTACGAATCAAATTATATAAAATATATACCAACATATGAAAGCGGCTAAATCTTCAGTAACTGATACGACAAAATTGCTTAACTAGATTCTTGTGGTTTCCTGTCCGAATGAGCCATAGCATACATTCTTGTTTAAGATTTTCTTTTCAATAATCTTATATGACAAGTTTTTAATAGCCCCAGTATGATGATAGACATCAGAATATACATTCCATATTTTTTTATTCGAAATTAATTGTTTAGGGCCTACGCAATTTAGGTGTTTTAGATTGTATCTATTCCCGAGAGGTAGAATAAGTTAACTTGAGAGGAAAACTTTTTGCTAAATATACTATTGAAAGTAATTATCATAAACGAATAGTTTTATTAATAATAATGAGCTATAGTAATAACTAGGAGTTAAAGCAAATTAAGCCGATTTAGTTTCAATATATTCGATCATTTAATGTACCGACAATAATATGAGATTGTATCACAAAATCTGCGTATATATTGTTGTTTCTTTAGATTAAATTGTTAATGTAGCCACGAATCTCGTCAAGAAAATGATTTTCCACATTTCGTCTCGACATATCGGCACATTTTAACATAGTTATATATATATATATATATATATATTTTTTAAAGTAGTGCGTATTGATAAAATCTAAAATAAAGAACATTTGTCATGACCACATAATATATTTACTCACATTTTTAAATGCAAATGTTGACCGGTATAAAAATAAAGGTATTAAATTTTTTTTATGAACTGAAAAAAATTCACTTTTTTTTCAAAATGGCCGAAAAAATTAATTTTGTTTTTTGGGTTTTAAACAAATGCAAAAAAAATGCCAAAATCTGTTTAAACGATTTTTTTACGGTATCGAAAAGCTGGCATCGAGACCTAACTGTAAAAAAAAATGATCCATGTTGAGGCCCACCTCAAAGGAACTGCAATTGTAGACTTTGTTTTCTCATATATTTTTTTCGGAGATTATATCCTTTAATTTAAATGTGGCAATACCGGCCGGTAATGATCAAAAGGACGCAAACCGTTCACGCAGGCACAGACTACCAGACTGGCAACTCAATGTTAAATTTTTGTCCAGAAATCTATCTCTCTCTCTCTCTCCGATTTGCAGAAGCCAAATTCAGAGGGCGCCACAGTTGCAGACGCGGGAGATTTGACCATTTGTTTACTTTAACTTACAGTTTATGTACATATTTGACATTTAAAATTTGTAACCAAAGTGCAATGCCGTTTCATGCTTAATCTTTGATCACAAATTTCAATGTCAAATACGCCATATTATATATATACTATAGGAAATTAAAAGTCAAATTTGTAATACATCATAGAACTTTATTTTGTCAGACATAAATAAACATGTAATAAAAAGTATGACAAAGGAAAAATACATAGTAAAAGAAAGCATAAGAATTAAAAACACACATATCCTTAACCTAAATAGATACTTTAAAAATTACATCATAAAACTTGTATTTTTATGTGGTCGAGTGGAAGAGTAGCTTTGCTGAACTCCGCCACAAATAAAGACAGTTTATTACTATTATTAATATTTAAGGCACTTTTGTTTTATTATATTCAATTAAATTATCAATATCAAGAGAACCATATTTATATTTTACAATAACTCTCTTGCCAATTTCTTTTCGTGTGCATTTATTAATTGTAGTAAATACTCGCCTTGCAACCTCTTACATGATAACAATGTTCTCCAAATTCGAATTTTCAGTGATGACGAGGTTAGTACCTCAATAAAAAAAACTCAAGGCAAACATGACTACAGTGGCCGGATTCTAAGTTCCTATCGAATCGATATGATAGCAACGAATTTCAAACACGTGTCGTTTGAAATTCTAAGTTGTTATAGAGTAAACTGTTATAATATCGTAAGACTGAAACAATAACTTCTTTGGCATCGAGCGTATTCTGTCGATTAAGAGTTAAAATTGTTATAAGATACGTACTTAGAACCAGTAGTATCGTATCGACTTAATACGATAGCAACTTAGAATCCCGCCGCTGGACCTGATGAAATATATGGTTTTGCACAGTGTAGTTGAGATATTAAAAAGTCAACAGTACTTGACTTTAGGTCCTTAAAAATACTTCTGACAACATCAGAGTTACTCAGGTCACACATTTCTTTTATTTTATTTGCTCGCTCTTTACACAACTTTTTTAATTTTCGTATATGATCTGCCTTTTTTGAAATTACCTTAAACATAACTTTCTTCCTTGGGGTTGTTCTTCTTGACACAATTTTTTAAAAATTGAACTTTGGCCTCTGAATCCCCCAGATTTGGTATACGATGGTAGAGGTGTTGATGAACGATCAACTGGAGTACTTGGCACACTACTAGATGTGTCTGGATGCGGGTTTTCTAATTCCTCATTATGTGCAGAAGAAACACGAAGACCACGTGATGTCGATGGTAGACATATATCTTCTTTGGGTTCCTCGACCTGTATGGGTACAGGTGTACAATCCCTTTGTGTTTCTACTGTGTCTCCACATGGATACCGGGTAGGAACTGCATTTCTATTGAGGATGTAATCGGTATCATTTGAGTATGACTCTACTGTGAAGTGCTTATTACAAATTCTAAGATGGCGTATAGTATTTTCTGACACTTTCATTCCCATTAAGTCCTGCCACATTTTCGATCTCAAAACGATAATATTTATTTATTTATTTGAAGTAGATACTGTGGTAAGGCAGAACAATAATTTGAAGTAGTCTTACGATATTTAGAAATATGTATTGCACTGTGCAAAAACTAAAAACAAAGACTGGAGCAAATGCACACTTACTTATGAAGGTTCCTGGGAAAATAGTGTAATTTTTGCACATCAACTTCTTCAGTTTCACAAACAATGCAGAAGGCAGAAGACATTTTAAGAAATAATCTGTAAAATGCAATATTATATATTACTGTAATCCAATGTATATTTGCACAATAACACTCACCTAACTCCTCTTTGGAAATAGAAATTTTTAAAGGGCACTAAAAACTACGTATTCTATGTTAAAAAGTAAAGTTTCTACAAAAATAATATCACCAGCACAGCACAATCACAGTACACAATATAAATAACATAATAACAATGGACGACGTTTGACGTTTCAAACGACATTTGCGTTAAGAGCGACATTTGAATTTGGCTTCTGTTGCCTCGACCTTGACCGGATAAATTTCTCAGGGAAGTTGCCAGTCTGGTAGTCTGTGACGCAGGTGTGTGCGGCGCCATCATCACCCCATTCGTGTCTTGTCAACAAGAGAAAAAGTATATTACGTTATAATTTACATTTCTTTTAAAAGTTTATAACTGTTAATTTTAAAGGCACATGTGTGTCTGTAACCTTCTGCATTATATGCAATAAATACATTGCGACTACAATACAGTGGAATAAATATTAAAACAATCCAGTGTTTATTACTTCAACAACACAAGGGACTCGGTGAGCTTTGATAAATCCAAATCATCGAGCCCGCAACATGGTCCTTCAAGAGCAGTGATAAGTGATACTGAAAACAGCGAGTACTAAGGTCAGTCCTTTCATTTTCGCTTCCCTTTTTACCTGTTCAACCTACCTACATAAACCGTACGTACGTCTCGTTTTAACACGCTAAGACATTAATATCAATATTATACAGAAATAGGCAGGGTTGAATCGGCATTGACAATTAATTCAACTTGAAATTAAAATAAATAATACCCTTTAACTTTGTTACTAATACATTGTTAACGAAATGGATTGAAAAGAACAACTTGAAACACTTACACGAAAACGGAGCTGTGCGAAAGGAAATTTAACGAGATTTAAAAACTTTTTAGACATATGGGAGATCTAAATTGGGATAGAGGAATCAGTTTAGCAGTAGTAGCCACTGGACTCTATAAAGAAATACGCGTGTGCGTTCGGAATGCGAATGCGCTGTATAACACACGCGACCATATTTCGTTAACCATAACTGTTAAGGGTGTTAATATTCTTAAGGAGAAAATTAATGTGATACATTTTACATTTCGATTGTTGAAAACAAAATTTTATTAATTATAATGTTCATGAAAGAGATACACAGTCATCTCAATTTAATAGCTTACAATGTAAAATGATATTCCTGTCCAGCTTCAAACCGCCCTGTAAATAACAGATTAAGATTTCTCCAGTTTTTCGGTTCTAAAAATTAAAAAAAAATTGTTTAATCACAGAATTTTGTCAGGGGGTTCGCCTAATATATAGGAAGCTTAAAACCTACCTTGCATTCTTTGCCAGCCCGTAGGGGGGCTGTTATCAGTAGGTTAATAATGAGAAAAGGCATGTACCCCCCTCCATACCTCCATGTATACCCCCCACTCCTCCTCCCACCCCGAACATGATTGGTCGATGGGAGGGGATAAGCTCCGCCCACCTAAGGGGATTGGTTGAGTGGAGGGGATAAACCACACCCCTCTTAATATGATTGGTCGATTGGTGGGAGGTGAATCTCAACCCACTTATTGTGATTGGTCGAGTAAACCCCACCCATGTATTGTAATTGGTCGATTCGTAAGGAAAGCTCCGCCTACATAATATGACTGCTCGATGGGTGGGAGGATCACCACGCTTATTGGTCGAATGGTGGGGATTCCATAATTTGATTGGAAGATGAGCCGCTAGCTCACGCCCCCACTTGAGCGTGGGAAAAGTTTGATGACCGTGGGAACATTTTTATTTTTGGCAATTGGCCCACCCTCGAAATATTTTTGTCAATTGGCCCACCCCTGAAATGTTTTTGGCAATCATAGAGTACGTGGGAGAATTTTAATGATCGTGGGAACTTTTTTATTCTTTGCATTTGGCCCACCCTCGAAATATTTTTGGTAGTTGGCCCACCCCCGAAATCTGTTTGGCAATCAGAGAGCACCGACAGAAATCTAAGTTGGCGGGAAATTCAAATTTAGGCGGGAAATTCTACTACTGCACGTACATCAGATTATAATTTAGTGACATTACATTATTTTATAGTATTGTGATGTTGCTTATATACTTATACTTATATACTTGCGCCACCTATCCACCAATCCTCAAACTTTTAATATATCATGACGTCATTTGATCACGTGACAATATTTTCTTATATAATTATTATTAAATGGGGGCCCTCGCGCTGTCTAAAATGCTCACGAAATATTTGACAATTGATCCACTTCGGAATATTTTGGCAATAACGATACCACTTATTGACGACTTGACAAACTTTTAATATATATATTTTGCAATCATTAATCACCATTTGATCACGTGACAATATTTTTATAAAAAAATAACTTCTGGAGATGCATGTCGAGTTTCGGATTAAGATTACACGTTATCAACTGAAATAATTACTTTGTGACAAGCTTACCGCTTGTATAAATTAAAATGTATCCAAAAGGATCGATATTTATTAATGGCAACATTTCAAATTAAAAATTAAATCAAACATATTTCGTGATAATGTGTACTTATGAACCCAAAGGATAGCAGAACAAATTTGCCACATAACATGCTTTACTGGATTCCCCCTTCTCCTAGTGAATTACATAGGCCAATGAACAGCTGAATCTGCAAATTAAATAAACACCGGATGCATAAGTACAATGAGCCGCGGATGTCGCATATCATGTTTCATAGGTCAATGAACTGCTGAGTCTGCAAATAAAATAAACACAAGATGTGTAAGTACAATGAACTGCTGATGCTGCATATCATGTTACACTGGTCAATGAACTGCTGAGTCTGCAAGTAAAATAAACACCGGATGTACAAGTAGAATGAACTGCTGATGGTGCATATTGGTTACATAGGTCAATGAATTGCTGACTCTGCAAATAAAATAAATTGCTAACATTGCAAGTGTAGTCAGATATATGCATATGCTTAACAATTTTTTGTGTATTTGTAATAAATAATTCCTTCTGATCGTAAAAAGCTATGACCTCACAGTTTTTTTATACCAAAAACTTTAAAGTTGTTTTGATTCTGACTACCCCGTGGCAGCACTGTATCTAATACTCTACCGATCGTAAAATGTTTCTCTTCGGTAGGCAATTTTTATACTTAGATTTATTATAATTAATACATTAAAACTGAACCAGTAACCAGATGTGTGATATCATGCTGTAAAAGTCCACTGATTGAAATTGTTGTCATTGGCGTGCTTGTTAAGGGGGTATAATTAAGATTTTTAGTACATAAAGAGAAAAGAAGAAATATGTTTAAACTCTAGATTTTCAGTCTAACGCTCAATAGTTATTTCAACTAGATATAAGTTAAACGAAAATAGTGTTGCTCATTAATTTCAAGATTATTAAGATTCCTGTAGTTTTCCGGTTATAAAAATTTCAAACAAAAATGTTTAATTACGAAATTTTGTCAGGGGGTTTGACTGATATCCAGGAAGCTTAAAATCTACAGTGCAATCGTTGCCAGCCCGTGGGGGAGCCGCTAATTGTCAGTATGTCGAAAATTGTTAAGATTTCTCGTTTCTTGGCTCTGAAAATTCCAAAAAAAATTGTTTAATCACGAAACTCCGTAAGGCGATTTGTCTGATACCTAGGAAGCTTAAAATCTACCGTGCAATCGTTGCCAGCCCGTGGGGGAGCCACAATCTGTCATTATGTCGAAAATTATTAAGATTTCTCTAGTTTTTCGGCTCTGAAAATTCTAAAAAAAATTGTTTAATCACGGAATTTCGTGAGGATGTTTGTCTGATATCTAGGAAGCTTAAAATCTACCGTGCAGTCATTGCCAGCGCGTGGGGGAGCCACAACGGTCATTATTTATTTATTTATTTAAGGAACAGGTCATTCAACAGAATACAAAGATTCCAATACTAGAATGACACAAATTATAAATTAGTGTACAGTAGTTGTGCAATAATAAAAATATAAAGAATATAAGCAACTTAAACTAAACTAGCAAAAAACAAGAAAAACATAAAACTAAAAAAAATTTACTGATAAATATTTAATTGGTCCTTACAAAAGGGAGCCAATACTATGTATAACTATAAAATATTAAAATGTAAACATGGACAATCGCACTACCAGACAGACCTACTATTTAATCAAATACAGTAAATAATAACAGTTTAATACAGAGAAAACACAAGAATAGAAAAAAATACAAAAAAGAACACAGGGATGACGAGTACCAAAAAGATATATTAAGAAATATTAAAGAAAATATATAAATTTAAGCGCGATGTGACTCAACCCGAGACCTGTACGAACAGACAATCCACGCACGGTCCCACACGCGCCGTCTACAAAGTCACCGAGATAGCGCCAAGAAGCCGGTCGCGCAGTCCGACCTGCCCCTCGGCACCACCCCGATAACTCCACAGACGCCGCGAGCGAGACCGTACGCGAAGGACCATCCCGCACAGCTCCCGAGCTATATCCAACCGCACTCAATACAAACAAAAATATTCGTACGATTTGTAATTTCACACATGCTGATAAAATCAACTTTATACAAGTTTTATACCATATAAATTAAATTATTACATTATTACAACCTCAATGCTTGAAAAGCTTTATTTTTTACTTGTCTAAGAGATAAGTGAAATAAGTCAATGTGGGAAAAATTTACGTTATATAAGTTTTGTATATTATTCATAGGAGAGTTAAAATACGCATTAGTGTTACTAAATCTGGTGTAAAATAAAGATTGCCCCCGAATATCGTGAGATCTAGTAATAAAAGATAAGTAATTCAGACAGAAAGGGGAGTCTATATTATCATGAATGATTTTATATAGAAATGTAACACGGAAAACCAGCCTTCTGTTTTTTAAGGAGTCCATTCTATACAATTTTAAATTATGCTCATAGGTATTACACTGTCTATCCTGATGAAATTTATAATTTAACTGGTGAATTAATTTTTTCTGAACTTTCTCAATTCTATTAATGTATTTGTTGTAATGCGGGTCCCAAACTAAACTAGAATATTCCAAGTGACTACGAACCATTGAGCTATATAATACTAAAATCGATTTCTCCTTTTTAAAATCTTTTGTGGATCTTAATATGAAGCCCAGATTCCTAAACGACTTTTGTACTACAGTCTCAATGTGATTCTCAAAACTTAATTTAGTGTCTAACAAAACTCCTAGATCTTTAACTACCTTGACCTGTTTGAGATTTTCTCCATCCAGTGTATAATTAAATATTATTCTATTGACCTTGCGCGTGAAAGTGATGGAGCAACATTTATTGACGTTTAGATAAATTCTATTTGCTGTGCAGAACTCGTTTAATGCTTTTAAGTCTTCGTTCAAAAGAATACAATCATTTACAGTATTTATGTTTTTTCTGATTTTGAGATCATCAGCGTATAAAGCACACTGTGAAAATTTAAAGCAATCAACTATGTCATTAATAAAGATGGAGAAAATAAGTGGCCCTAGATGCGATCCTTGTGGTACACCTGACGTGACTTGCATCTGCGCTGATTGACAATTATTCATTTTTATAACCTGAGTTCTACCCAACAAATAGGACCGTAACAAACTAAGGAGGCTACCATGCACACCAAAATTCGAAAGCTTAATAAACAAGGTAGGATGGTGTACCTTGTCAAACGCTTTCGAGAAATCGGTATACACAGCATCCACCTGCTGTCCATTTTCCATCGCCTCTAATACAGACTGAACAAATGGTATCAAATTTGTATTTACTGATCTCCCTTGAAAGAAACCATGCTGAAATGGATTTAATATGTGTTTAAATCTAAAAAATAATTCCGAAGATAGTATAGCCTCAAAAAATTTCCCTAGTATACACAGTAACGATATAGGCCTGTAATTTTCAATGTTGGATCTATTACCACTTTTAAAAATCGGAATCACTCGGGCACATTTCCACCTGTCTGGAAAGACCCCTTCCAATAAACATTTGTTAAAAATTATTTCGAGTGGTGTTGCTATTGAATTACTACATGATTTTATAAATAAGGGGGGAATATTGTCAGGTCCAGGACTTTTGTTAATATCTAGTTTTAAAATTTGTTCCTTAATTTGTTGAAGCATTATTTTGTTAATAGTGATACAATTTGAGCTGCTAATGTCTGGCATTATTTTAGATGGAGTGTTGGGTAATTCATATACAGATCCAAAATAATCTGAAAAGGCGTCGCATTTGCTTTGATCGTCACAATATTCAACATTATCTAATGTTATAACCGACGGTATAGCTTGTACTTTTTTCATATTAGAAATATATGACCAAAAAGACTTCGTGTTGGTTGTTAAATTATCCTCTGTACTCGAGATATAAACATGATAATCATTTTTAATTCGTTGTTTTACTTGCTTACGTAATGAGTCAAAGTCAATGTAATGTAGGTCATTATTGGTCGATTTCCATTTTTTGTGAGCTTTATATTTCCTTTTTATTAATAAAATAGTATTCCGTGAAAACCATATAGGATATGATCTATCCCTCTTTTTCAAAGGTACATACTGCGAAATTATATTATCAAGAATACGTTGAAGAAAATGTACCGATTCGTTGGCTGACAAATTCAGTAAAACATTATCCCAATCAATTTCAGAAATTGCCTGATTTATCATATCAAAGTCCCCTCGGTTAAAATTTAATTTTTCATAGCTCACTTTGGTAAGAAATTTTACATTTAATTGAGAAATACTAATTTCTAAGGCAGGATGATGGACATCCTCCTTGACAAAAGCAGATTTGCTAGGAATTGTTTTTACTTTATCGCAATTTGAAAAGATTAAGTCAAGAAGTCTACCATTCTGATTATGACAGCCATTGTACTGAGATAATGCTAGCATACTAAACACGTCTACTAAATTTTCCCCACAGTCATCAGAAACTGCGACGGGTATAAAACACTCTAATATGTCGCCCAGTTCCCATTGAATATTTGGTATATTATAGTCTCCGATAATGAGAAACTTGTCATTAGAGTTTCTTTGAATTATTTCACTTACTCTATTCAGATGTGACAGGAGATTATTTAATCCAGCATAAGGGGGCACATACACACAACAAATATTTAACTTTACATTATTTTCCAATATTACACTAATCCACAAATCTTCCACAATGCCTTCGCAGGCCCACGAACTACGCACAACAGAACGAAGATTATTCTTGACTGCGATAAGGACTCCGCCACCATCCTTCTTGCCACATTCAGTAAAATTACGGTCCTGCCTGTAAACTATGTAGTCTGATGCAAACAACTCATTACTATTTATATGATCATTAAGCCATGTTTCCACAAGACAAATAACATGACATTCTGTATCAATCGTCGATAAGAAAAATTCATTAATTTTTGTTCTCAGACCCCTTGTGTTTTGGTAAAAAACTTGTAACTCCTCGAAGATGCTAAACTAACAAATAAATGACATATTAAATAAACTAGCTAATTCATTTGGGTAATTTGTTTATGTCAGTTTCGTTATGTATTATATATAGTCTGCCATCTTGTTCAGTTCTGACAAATATTTTGCAGTCGTACGTCCAGTACGCATATTTCTTCTTCTTACATAATATACGAACTTTCTTATAAAGTTCCTTGTTCTTAACTGTTAAATGCTCGTTAATGTAAATATTATTTGGCTCAGGTAATTCTAGATTTAAATCCACGGTAGTGAGAGTTTTTTTCTTGCGCATGGCTGCAACAACATTATCCTTGTCGACCTTACGAATAAACTTGGCTATAATATTCCTAGGTGATTTATCTTTCGAGTCGTAATGTGCAACTCTATGACAGCTATCCAAATAGCCTTCAGGCATATTACAATTTAAACCATTTTCAATTAAGTTCTTCACTACATCACACAAATTTTCTCCTCTCTTTTCCGGAATACCAACTATTTCTAAATTACTCCTGCGTAGGGCCTGTTGCATATTTTCAAATTCGCCTTTTAATTCCATATTATCGCGTTTCAACTGTGTCACATCCTCCCTTATTTTCCCGATTTCTTTTAAAGATTCCTCAAATTTAGTAATTTTCGCATTAAAGTCATCAATTTTATTTCCATAGAAATTCATTGATTGTTTTACTTCGGACATGTCCGTCTGCATTTCATTAATCTTAGATAAAATCGCCTTGAGACAATCATCTTGAGCTGATCCTTGGGTACCAGATTTACTGCATTCGGTGCATCTCCACGACACTCCAGGAATTTTTGACATGTTTTCTAATTCAGAATTGATACATTTAAAATGAAAGTGTTTTCTGCACGACACGCAAGAGAGTCCGGTGTTATTCCGGCTGACAGTGATAGCACCATTACAAGAAACACACGACGGCATTGCAATAAATTGATAAGGTTTTTGTCTATAAAAAGGATCAAGTTTTTGCCTGTAAAAACTGGGAGTTTGTTTTACACACACTGCGTTTGAGATTGATTGTACACGAAATTACATCACTAAGACACCGACTCCAACAATAACTTTATAAGCATTCGCTGGATACGTATATTGTCTATGCTTTGCTGTAAATTTTATTGTGAAAAACGCACAATATACCACTTTAAAACTGGTTTAAATCTGCTCGCGATACCGCACACCATATACCTTGTAGACTCAATTTAATCAAAACGTTCGTCGAAATGTATTAAGATTTCTCTAGTTTTCGGCTCTGAAAATTCCAAGAAAAATTGATTAATCACGAAATTTCGTAAGGAGATTTTTCTGATATCTAGAAAGCTTAAAATCTACCGTGCAATCATTGCCAGCCCGTAGGGGAGCCACAATCGGTCATTATGTCGAAAAGTATTCAGATTTCTCTAGTTTTCGGCTCTGAAAATTCCAAAAAAAATTGTTTAATCACGGAATTACGTGAGGAGATTTGTCTGATATCTAGGAAGCTTAAAATCTACCGTGCAATCGTTGCCAGCCCGTGGGGGAGCCACAATCGGTCATTATGTCGAAAGTTTTAAGCTCCTCACGAAACTTCGTGATTAAGCAATTTTTTTTGGAATTTTCAGAGCCGATAAACGAGAAATCTTAATAGTTTTCTACATAATGACAAATAGCGGCTCCCCTACGGGCTGGCAACGATTGCACGGTAGATTTTAAGCTTCCAAGACATCAGACAAATCTCCATATAAAATTTCGTGATTAAACAATTTTTTTTGGAATTTTCAGAGCCGAAAAACTAGAGAATTCTTAATAATTTTCGACATAATGACCGATTGTGGCTCCCCCACGGGCTGGCAACGATTGCACGGTAGATTTTAAGCTTCCTAAATATCGGAGAAATCTCCTCACCAAATTTCGTGATTAAACAATTTTTTTTGGAATTTTCAGAGCCGATAAACTAGAGAAATCTTAATACTTTTCGACATAATGACCGATTGTGGCTCCCCTACGGGCTGGCAACGATTTCACGGTAGATTTTAACCTTCCAAGACATCAGACAAATCTCCATATGAAATTTCGTGATTAAACAACTTTTATTGGAAGGTTCAGAGCCGAAAAACTAGAGAAATCTTAATAATTTTCGACATAATGACCGATTGTGGCCCCCTACGGGCTGGCAACGATTGCACGGTAGATTTTAAGCTTCCTAGATATCAGACAAATCTCCTCACGAAATTCCGTGATTAAACAATTTTTTTTGGAATTTTCAGAGCCGAAAACTACAGAAATCTTAATACTTTTCGACATAATGACCGATTGTGGCTCCCCTACGGGCAACGATTGCACGGTAGATTTTAAGCTTCCTACACATCAGACAAATCTCCATACGAAATTTCGTGATTAAACATTTTTTTTTTTTGAATTTTCAGAGCAGAAAACTAGAGAAATCTTAATACTTTTCGACATGATGACCGATTGTGGCTCCCCTACGGGCTGGCAACGATTGCACGGTAGATTTTAAGCTTCCTAAACATCAGACAAATCTCCTTGCGAAACTTCGTGATTAAACAATTTTTTTTGGAATTTTCAGAGCAGAAAACTAGAGAAATCTTAATACTTTTCGACATAATGACCGATTGTGGCTCCCCTACGGGCTGGCAACGATTGCACGGTAGATTTTAAGCTTCCTAAACATCAGACAAATCTCCTTACGAAACCCCGTGATTAAACAATTTTTTTTCGAATTTTCAGAGCCGATAAACGAGAAATCTTAATAGTTTGCTACATAATGACAAATAGCGGTTCCCCTACGGGCTATCAACGATTGCACGGTAGATTTTAAGCTTCCTACATATCAGACAAATCTCCATACGAAATTTCGTGATTAAACATTTTTTTTTTTGAATTTTCAGAGCAGAAAACTAGAGAAATCTTAATACTTTTCGACATAATGACCGATTGTGGCTCCCCTACGGGCTGGCAACGATTGCACGGTAGATTTTAAGCTTCCTAAACATCAGACAAATCTCCTTACGAAACTTCGTGATTAAACAATTTTTTTTGGAATTTTCAGAGCCGATAAACGAGAAATCTTAATAGTTTTCTACATAATGACAAATAACGGCTCCCCTACGGGCTGGCAACGATTGCACGGTAGATTTTAAGCTTCCAAGACATCAGTCAAATCTCCATATGAAATTTCGTGATTAAACAATTTTTTTTTGGAATTTTCAGAGCCGAAAAACTAGAGAATTCTTAATAATTTTCGATATAATGACCGATTGTGGCTCCCCCACGGGCTGGCAACGATTGCACGGTAGATTTTAAGCTTCCTAAATATCGGAGAAATCTCCTCACCAAATTTCGTGATTAAACAATTTTTTTTGGAATTTTCAGAGCCGATAAACTAGAGAAATCTTAATACTTTTCGACATAATGACCGATTGTGGCTCCCCTACGGGCTGGCAACGATTTCACGGTAGATTTTAACCTTCCAAGACATCAGACAAATCTCCATATGAAATTTCGTGATTAAACAACTTTTATTGGAAGTTTCAGAGCCGAAAAACTAGAGAAATCTTAATAATTTTCGACATAATGACCGATTGTGGCCCCCTACGGGCTGGCAACGATTGCACGGTAGATTTTAAGCTTCCTAGATATCAGACAAATCTCCTCACGAAATTCCGTGATTAAACAATCTTTTTTGGAATTTTCAGAGCCGAAAACTACAGAAATCTTAATACTTTTCGACATAATGACCGATTGTGGTTCCCCTACGGGCAACGATTGCACGGTAGATTTTAAGCTTCCTACACATCAGACAAATCTCCATACGAAATTTCGTGATTAAACATTTTTTTTTTTTGAATTTTCAGAGCAGAAAACTAGAGAAATCTTAATACTTTTCGACATGATGACCGATTGTGGCTCCCCTACGGGCTGGCAACGATTGCACGGTAGATTTTAAGCTTCCTAAACATCAGACAAATCTCCTTGCGAAACTTCGTGATTAAACAATTTTTTTTGGAATTTTCAGAGCAGAAAACTAGAGAAATCTTAATACTTTTCGACATAATGACCGATTGTGGCTCCCCTACGGGCTGGCAACGATTGCACGGTAGATTTTAAGCTTCCTAAACATCAGACAAATCTCCTTACGAAACCCCGTGATTAAACAATTTTTTTTGGAATTTTCAGAGCCGATAAACGAGAAATCTTAATAGTTTGCTACATAATGACAAATAGTGGTTCCCCTACGGGCTATCAACGATTGCACGGTAGATTTTAAGCTTCCTACATATCAGACAAATCTCCATACGAAATTTCGTGATTAAACATTTTTTTTTTTTGAATTTTCAGAGCAGAAAACTAGAGAAATCTTAATACTTTTCGACATAATGACCGATTGTGGCTCCCCTACGGGCTGGCAACGATTGCACGGTAGATTTTAAGCTTCCTAAACATCAGACAAATCTCCTTGCGAAACTTCGTGATTAAACAATTTTTTTTGGAATTTTCATAGCCGATAAACGAGAAATCTTAATAGTTTTCTACATAATGACAAATAACGGCTCCCCTACGGGCTGGCAACGATTGCACGGTAGATTTTAAGCTTCCAAGACATCAGTCAAATCTCCATATGAAATTTCGTGATTAAACAATTTTTTTTTGGAATTTTCAGAGCCGAAAAACTAGAGAATTCTTAATAATTTTCGACATAATGACCGATTGTGGCTCCCCCACGGGCTGGCAACGATTGCACGGTAGATTTTAAGCTTCCTAAATATCGGAGAAATCTCCTCACCAAATTTCGTGATTAAACAATTTTTTTTTGAATTTTCAGAGCCGATAAACTAGAGAAATCTTAATACTTTTCGACATAATGACCGATTGTGGCTCCCCTACGGGCTGGCAACGATTTCACGGTAGATTTTAACCTTCCAAGACATCAGACAAATCTCCATATGAAATTTCGTGATTAAACAACTTTTATTGGAAGTTTCAGAGCCGAAAAACTAGAGAAATCTTAATAATTTTCGACATAATGACCGATTGTGGCCCCCTACGGGCTGGCAACGATTGCGCGGTAGATTTTAACCTTCCAAGACATCAGACAAATCTCCATATGAAATTTCGTGATTAAACAACTTTTATTGGAAGTTTCAGAGCCGAAAAACTAGAGAAATCTTAATAATTTTCGACATAATGACCGATTGTGGCCCCCTACGGGCTGGCAACGATTGCGCGGTAGATTTTAAGCTTCCTAGATATCAGACAAATCTCCTCACGAAATTCCGTGATTAAACAATCTTTTTTGGAATTTTCAGAGCCGAAAACTACAGAAATCTTAATACTTTTCGACATAATGACCGATTGTGGCTCCCCTACGGGCAACGATTGCACGGTAGATTTTAAGCTTCCTACACATCAGACAAATCTCCATACGAAATTTCGTGATTAAACATTTTTTTTTTTTGAATTTTCAGAGCAGAAAACTAGAGAAATCTTAATACTTTTCGACATGATGACCGATTGTGGCTCCCCTACGGGCTGGCAACGATTGCACGGTAGATTTTAAGCTTCCTAAACATCAGACAAATCTCCTTGCGAAACTTCGTGATTAAACAATTTTTTTTGGAATTTTCAGAGCAGAAAACTAGAGAAATCTTAATACTTTTCGACATAATGACCGATTGTGGCTCCCCTACGGGCTGGCAACGATTGCACGGTAGATTTTAAGCTTCCTAAACATCAGACAAATCTCCTTACGAAACCCCGTGATTAAACAATTTTTTTTGGAATTTTCAGAGCCGATAAACGAGAAATCTTAATAGTTTGCTACATAATGACAAATAGCGGTTCCCCTACGGGCTATCAACGATTGCACGGTAGATTTTAAGCTTCCTACATATCAGACAAATCTCCATACGAAATTTCGTGATTAAACATTTTTTTTTTTGAATTTTCAGAGCAGAAAACTAGAGAAATCTTAATACTTTTCTACATAATGACCGATTGTGGCTCCCCTACGGGCTGGCAACGATTGCACGGTAGATTTTAAGCTTCCTAAACATCAGACAAATCTCCTTACGAAACTTCGTGATTAAACAATTTTTTTTGGAATTTTCAGAGCCGATAAACGAGAAATCTTAATAGTTTTCTACATAATGACAAATAACGGCTCCCCTACGGGCTGGCAACGATTGCACGGTAGATTTTAAGCTTCCAAGACATCAGTCAAATCTCCTCACCAAATTTCGTGATTAAACAATTTTTTTTTGAATTTTCAGAGCCGATAAACTAGAGAAATCTTAATACTTTTCGACATAATGACCGATTGTGGCTCCCCTACGGGCTGGCAACGATTTCACGGTGGATTTTAAGTTTCCAAGACGTCAGTCAAATCTCCATATGAAATTTCGTGATTAAACAACTTTTATTGGAAGTTTCAGAGCCGAAAAACTAGAGAAATCTTAATAATTTTCGACATAATGACCGATTGTGGCCCCCCACGGGCTGGCAACGATTGCACGGTAGATTTTAAGCTTCCAAGATATCAGACAAATCTCCTCACGAAATTCCGTGATTAAACAATTTTTTTTGGAATTTTCAGAGCCGAAAACTACAGAAATCTTAATACTTTTCGACATAATGACCGATTGTGGCTCCCCTACGGGCTATCAACGATTGCACGGTAGATTTTAAGCTTCCTACACATCAGACAAATCTCCATACGAAATTTCGTGATTAAACATTTTTTTTTGGAATTTTCAGAGCCGATAAACGAGAAATCTTAATAGTTTTCTACATAATGACAAATAACGGCTCCCCTACGGGCTGGCAACGATTGCACGGTAGATTTTAAGCTTCCAAGACATCAGTCAAATCTCCATATGAAATTTCGTGATTAAACAACTTTTATTGGAAGTTTCAGAGCCGAAAAACTAGAGAAATCTTAATAATTTTCGACATAATGACCGATTGTGGCCCCCCACGGGCTGGCAACGATTGCACGGTAGATTTTAAGCTTCCAAGATATCAGACAAATCTCCTCACGAAATTCCGTGATTAAACAATTTTTTTTGGAATTTTCAGAGCCGAAAACTAGAGAAATCTTAATACTTTTCGACATAATGACCGATTGTGGCTCTCCTACGGGCTATCAACGATTGCACGGTAGATTTTAAGCTTCCTACACATCAGACAAATCTCCATACGAAATTTCGTGATTAAACATTTTTTTTTTTTGAATTTTCAGAGCAGAAAACTAGAGAAATCTTAATACTTTTCGACATAATGACCGATTGTGGCTCCCCTACGGGCTGGCAACGATTGCACGGTAGATTTTAAGCTTCCTAAACATCAGACAAATCTCCTTACGAAATCTTGTGATTAAACAATTTTTTTTTGGAATTTTCAGAGCCGAAAACTAGAGAAATCTTAATACTTTTCGACATGATGACCGATTGTGGCTCCCCTACGGGCTGGCAACGATTGCACGGTAGATTTTAAGCTTCCTAGATATCAAGCAAATCTCCTTACGATATTTCGTGATTAAACAATTTTTTTTGAAATTTTCAGAGCCGAAAAACTAGAGAAATCTTAATAATTTTCGACATAATGACCGATTGTGGCCCCCCCCACGGGCTGGCAATGATTGCACGGTAGATTTTAAGCTTCCTAGATATCAGACAAATCTCCTCACGAAATTTCGTGATTAAACAATTTTTTTTGGAATTTTCAGAACCGAAAAACTAGAGAAATCTTAATTATTTTCGACATAATGACCGATTGTGGCCCCCCCACGCGCTGGCAATGATTGCACGGTAGATTTTAAGCTTCCTAGATATCAGACAAATCTCCTCACGAAATTCCGTGATTAAACAATTTTTTTTGAAATTTCCAGAGCCGAAAAACGAGAAATCTTAATAATTTTCGTCATACTGACAATTAGCGGCTCCCCCACGGGCTGGCAACGATTGCACTGCAGATTTTAAGCTTCCTAGATATCAGTCAAACCTCTGACAAAATTTCGTAATTAAACATTTTTGTTTGAAATTTTTATAACCGGAAAACTACAGGAATCTTAATAATCTTGAAATTAGTGAGCGATAACAGCCCCCCTACGGGCTGGCAAAGAATGCAAGGTAAGTTTTAAGCTTCCTATATATTAGGCGAACCCCCTGACAAAATCGTGTGATTAAACAATTTTTTTTTAATTTTCAGAACCGAAAAACTGGAGAAATCTTAATCTGTTATTTACAGGGCGGTTTGAAGCTGGACAGGAATATCATTTTACATTGTAAGCTATTAAATTGAGATGACTGTGTATCTCTTTCATGAACATTATAATTAATAAAAGTTTGTTTTCAACAATCGAAATGTAAAATGTATCACATTAATTTTCTCCTTAAGAATATTAACACCCTTAACAGTTATCGTTAACGAAATATGGTCGCGTGTGTTATACAGCATTCCTAACGCACATGCGCATTTCTTTATAGAGCCCAGTGGCCACTACTGCTAAACTGATTCCTCTATCCCAATTTAGATTTCCCATGTGTCATAAAGAGTGGATGGATTTGCGTGGATAACTTCACTCCAATCTTTATTTTAAAGATTCGTTCACATCAATAGTTCACCAAAACAGTACTATATCTGAAGTACAAAAATTCCATTATTTAAGATCTTGTTTAACAGGCGAAGCCGCCGAATTAATTGGCTCGTTAGAGGCGTCATCGGATAATTACTATACAGCATGGCAACTCATAAGTGAGAGATTCGAAAATAAGACACTACTTATCAATAATCATGTAAAGGACCTTTTTACTTTGCCTGCAGTTGGTAGGGAGTCGCATGTCACATTAAGATCACTCCTTGATAATTTAAACAAACATATACGGTCCTTAAAAGTACTGGGGCAACCAGTGGACAAATGGGACACCTTAGTCATATACATGGTGGCCACAAAACTAGACCCTGTCACTCGTAGGGATTGGGAAGGCAAAAATACAGATAACAAGTTACCTACATTAGAGCAATTAATAAAATTTCTAAAGGAGAAATGCAGCTTATTAGAAACTATAAATCCAGGTCCATCTGGACAACAATCTGGGCATAATTCTGGCCAACATTCTGGGCAACGTAAAACAAAATCATTCGTTATACATGATAACGATAACAATCAACATTGCAAATTCTGTTCTGGCAATCATTATATAAATAAATGCGAACGTTTTCTAGGTCTAAGTCCTGATAAAAGATATGCCGAAATAAAACAAAAAAAATTATGTTCAAATTCTCTCAAGACAGGTCATGCGAATAAATCGTGTACCAGCAGTACATGTAAAAAATGTTCAAAGCGGCATCACACACTGCTTTATTTTAATCTCGAAGTTAATAAGACGCAAGTTAACTCACATAATCATAACCAAACTGAGGAAGATACATCATGCAATATAACAAAAAATCAGACATTGAGCGATCAAAACGCGCAACAACGTACATTGTCTCATTTTACGAACACAAGAGGCCAGATATTACTCTGCACTGCAGTGGTACAAGTCGTTGATATATATGGCAAACCTCATAGTTGCAGGACTGTTTTAGATAGTGCATCAGAATCGCATTTCATAACGCAAGAACTTGCTGATAAATTAAACACAAACAAAACCAAAATAAATATTTCAGTTTCAGGAATAAATAAATCTTCTAGTCCGGTGACACATTGTACAAACATAAAATTTAAATCCCACACCAGTGATTTTCAAACTAACATCACTTGTTTAATTATTTCTCGCATAACCGAGAATTTACCGTCAGTTTCATTCGAAATAAATTCGTTAAGCATACCATCGGAGATTAGCCTTGGTGATCCCTCCTTTAACAAATCTAAGCAAATTGATCTTTTAATAGGAGCAGAACTTTTCTGGCATTTAATAAAGATAGGACAAATAAGTCTTGGTAAACATAAACCAATTTTGCAAAATACATCACTTGGCTGAGTTGTTACAGGTCAAATCTTACAATCTCAAATTAACACGTTTTCAGTACAATGCAGCTTTGTTTCAACTACTGATATAGACAAAAATTAACAAAATTCTGGGAACTAGAGGAACATGCGACTTGCATGCCACTCTCTCAGGAAGAACAAACCATTGAAAACTATTTTAAGTCTACCACACAACGTGGTGCAAATGGGAAATTTATCGTGCGCCTCCCCCTGAAGCAATCGCCAGAAGCTTTAGGTGATTCTAAGCAAATAGCTCTCAAACGCTTATATTCAATTGAACATAAATTAAGCAAAATGAGAACCTCAAACTCCAATACGTCAATTTCATAAATGAATACATTGAACTAAATCACATGTCGAAAATGTCAGAAGTGGAAGACAATGAATCTCAATATTATTGTATACCACACCATTTTGTAAGACGAGAAAGTAGTTTAACTACACAACTAAGATTAATTTTCGACGCATCATGTAAGACAACCACTGGCATTTCACTTAATGATATCATGATGGTTGGAGGCAAAATTCAACAAGATTTGTTTTCAATTATCGTTCGGTTCAGATCACATAAGTGGGTACTGACAAGTGACATAACAAAAATGTACCGCCAAGTATGGATGCATCCAGATGACAGAAAACTGCAGCGGATATTATTGAGATCCAGTCCTGACAATCAAGTCGAGTGCTACGAATTAAATACTGTTACTTATGGTATAGCGTCAGCTCCTCATTTAGCGGTGCGATGTTTTTAAATGAAATTGCTTATCAACACGCTGACAAATATCCTGATGCCAGTAACAAAATTCTTAATGACTTCTATGTTGACGACATTTTGACAGGAACTGATGACTGTAATACACTTTTAAGTTTATATAATGATATTTCTCAGATATTAAAATCTTCCGGTTTTTCTCTAAATAAATGGGCATCTAATAATCCTGACGTTTTAAATTTTATTATAAATGCAAATCCTGACTCGATTATCAATATTGGAAACAATGATGAAACTCACTTTAGGCCTTTTATGGAAATCGAAGGTTGATACTTTAAACTATGACATAAAACATGCTAACTATAGTAAAAATCCAACTAAGCGAGTCATTTGCACAAATATTTGATCCGCTAGGATTAGTGGGACCAGTAATTGTGAAGGTAAAAATTTTATTGCAGCATCTCTAGCAATTAAAGGTTGCTTGGGACCAGGACCTGCCTTTAGAGCTAATAAATGAATGGGAAAGATATTCAGAAAATTTGAAATGTTTGAATGAAATTCAAGTGCCTAGGCATGTTTTATGCGATAATCCTGTTAAAATAGAATTGCACGGATTTGCCGACTCGTCACTCCAAGCATAGGGTTGTTGTATATATATATATATATATATATATATATATACGCACCATTGATCGGCATGACAACTGTTTTGTCAATTTACTTTGCACAAAATCAAGGGTTGCACCCTTAAAGTGTATAACAATACCCAGACTAGAACTGTGCGCTGCACTTCTCCTGGCTCAACTGTTTGACAAGGTTAAAAGGTCATTAACAATATCATTTGACGAAGTATTTTTATGGAGTGACTCAACCATAGTTCTAGCATGGATAAAACCAGTACCTACAAAACCTTTGTTGCAAATCGCATATCAGAAATACAAACCTTGACAGAAATCAATAACTGGCGATATATTAATACTCTCGAAAACCCGGCAGATGTTATATCTAGAGGCCTCAATCCTCATGAAGTAGGGAGTAATGAGTTATGGTGGCATGGCCCCAAGTGGTTGACACAACACTATAACACTTGGCCTATGAATTTGATTTCAGATCTCGCTTTACCAGAAATTGAAACTGAACTCAAACTTAAAATTACTACATCAGCGGTTTCAACTGTCGAAACTTTAAATATATTCGAAAAATATTCAAACTTTATTAAATTACAGCGCGTGTTGGCTTATGTATTGCGATTTATAAATAATAAGTCAAGTACCACCAAACAATTAGGTGTTTTAACTCCAATCGAATTGAAGGCCTCATGAATACCGTAATAAAAATAGTTCAAGCTGAACGATTCTCAAATGAAATCAAGGACACTTAATCAGCAAGGGCTCAATAAGTAATAATAGCAAATTGTTAAAGCTAAATCCTTTCATTGACGATATGGGCATTTTACGTGTCGGAGGACGACTAAAATATTCAGAGTATTCTACTGACACTACACATCCGATAGTACTTCCAAGTAAACATAGTTTTTCAAGCTTGCTCGTCATGTGGGAACATCAAAGGTTGCTGCACGCAGGACCGCAATTAGTATTATTTTCATTGCGTGAACGATTTTGGATATTATCGGGACGAACATTAGTTAGAAGGATTGTGCATGAATGCATTACATGCTTTCGTGTTAACCCGGGTAATGATATAAAATATTTAATGGGTAATTTTCCAACTCCACGAGTGACTCCAAGTCGACCCTTTATCAACTGTGGGATTGATTATTGTGGCCCTTTGAATTTGCGAGACCGTAAATTAAGAAATTTTAAATTAACCAAGGCTTATGTCTGCGTTTTTATCTGTTTTTCTACAAAGGCCACTCACCTTGAACTGGTGAGTGAATTAACCTCTGAGGCATTCCTTGCTTGCTTGTATCGTTTCATATCGCGTCGTGGCAAATGCATGCACCTTTATTCAGATAAAGGAGGGAATTTTGTAGGCGATAGTGCTGAACTTAAAAATTTTCTCGAAAATCTTGAACCTGACTTGTTGAATAAAATAGGCCATGATGGCATTAATTGGCATTTCATACCACCGAAATCTCCCCATTATGGTGGGTTATGGGAATCGTGTGTCAAATCGGTAAAGCACCATCTTAAGAGGGTTATCGGTGACTGTAAACTCACTTTTGAAGAATATAGCACAATTTTAACTCAAGTCGAGGCGTGCTTAAATTCGAGACCTATGTACCAACTTTCCAGTGATCCCAAAAATCTCCTCCCATTAAGTTCTGCCCACTTTCTTATTGGCCACCCTCTAACCTCTATTCCTTACGAAGACCTTTCAGAGTCAAATGAATGTTCTCTATCTCGCTTCAAAAGATGTCAAAAAATAGCCCAAGATATATGGGCCCGTTGGTCCAAGGAATATGTATCAGGATTACAAATTAGAACCAAATGGAATAAATCCTATCCTCAACTTCTCAAAGTCGATTCGTTGGTACTTATAAAGGAGGACAAGCTGCCACCGCTAAAATGGAGCCTCGGACGAGTTCTAGAACTTCATCCAGGAAAAGATGACATCGTAAGAGTTGTGACTGTGAAAACTTGTTCGAGAGTGTATAAACGACCGGTAACCAAGTTATGCGTGTTACCTGTGAGTGACTTCTCAAATGTTGAAACTTTAAAGCTTATTTAAAGCTTTCAAGGGGGGGAATATGTTGAAGCCCACCTCAAAGGAACTGCAATTGTAAACTTTGTTTTCTCTTATATTTTTTCGTAGATTATATCCTTTAATTTAAATGTGGCAATACCGGCCGGTAATGATCGAAAGGACGCAAACCGTTCACGCAGGTGTGTGCGGCGCCATCATCACCCCATTCGTGTCTTGTCAACAAGAGAGAAAGTACATTACATTATAATTTACATTTCATTTAAAAGTTTATAACTGTTAATTTTAAAGACACATGTGTGTCAGTAACCTTCTGCATTATATGCAATACATTGTGACTACAATACAGTGGAATAAATATTAAAACAATCCAGTGTTTATTACTTCAACAACACAAGGGACTCGGTGAGCTTTGATAAATCCAAATCATCGAGCCCGCAACAATCCGTTTTGGACTTAATGGCATAAAATGGCGGCCAATTGAAATTTTAAATAACAAATTCATTTGCGCATACTGGGTTTACTATTTTTGTACCAAATTTTCAGTGTTTTTGTTAAAAGGCAGATTTTCTGAAAGTTTGAAGCTAATCGGTTCACCCAATGGCTCTGGGCAGGAAAATGGAAAAAAAACGATTTTTGGCCAGTTTTTTCACTTCTGTAGGTTATGGTTGCGTTCCTAAGACCTACAGTAAACAAAGATTTGTAGAAAATTTAATTACTTACAAAGATTTTGTTTTTTTTTTGTTCCGATCGGACATATATATCTCGAGTTATTCACATTTTTAGGTTGAAAAGCGCGGTTAGAAAAATTAAATTGTTAATAACAATTGGAGTACAAGGTCTTTGAAGTATAAAATTTTTTTGGGTACTCCTGAGCACCTCCCCAACAGGATCCAACCATAAAATTGCTTATAAAAAAAAGTCTTTTATATTGATTTTTTGTGTTATTTTGACTGCGCTAGATATGTTTACGAATAATATGTTGACGAACATGTTAGTCCTGTCCCCAAGGCATAACCCCGTAAAAAAAATGTTGTCCAGAGAAACGGATTTCAAATTTCTGTTTAAGGTTCATTATAGAACTAATTTTGCTTGGGTAGACACCGCGAATTTGGCGCCACTGTTTTTTATGCGCCACTTTTAAAAATGGAGGATGATTTCAATATTATATTGTATTTAAAGAACTATAAAGCCTACAGACTTCAGTCTGGTGTCAAAATCTAGGTATAAGGGGTCAAAAAATATAAAAGTGGTAAAATTGAACCCTTCAGATTAACCCTTACACCATTTTCAAAGTAGACAAGTAATAATGTATATCAATATAGTACAAGTATTAACACATTTTATTTATTTTTTATATACTTGGCCTGGCAACCCATTTGCAATATAAAAATGCAATATGTAAACATTAATGCTGAAATGAAAGACAATGTAATATCAACACAAATACTATATTACTAAAAGCTGATTAAAATCACATTAAGTGTAAACTAATATCAAGATCCCCTTATGTTCAAATTTATTTTTGTTTATTTATTTGTTTTTACAATCTTGAACAGCACATTTACAGTAGGTGGAACATACAAGTAGAGTATTTCGACAAGGGCATCTTTTTGTTGCTCAGGTTTTGCAAGAACATACACGTGTAACTTCGGTGGGCAAATGATTTAAAAAGTTTACAGGTTTCAGAATTCCATTAACTTCTTCCCATCCAAAGCTACATGGATCTTTCTCTACGTAGACAGGATTTAAAACATTCAAACAATTCCTGATTACATAACGCCCTTTTAATGTGACCTTGAATGGAATAAGATGTCGGTGGAAGGTCAGTAAGAGGGACCGATCTCTTGAATTCACTGTACCGCAGATCGTCAAATGTTTCACAGTGGGAACTCCTTTTGCAGATACACAAGATACTTTTCAACTTTTTCGAAATAGTTTTCTTCTTCAGTTTCAGCAAATTCTTTCAGGAATTTTACTGGATCAGCAGTGAGGGCTTCAAGTTTTGTTCCAATTTTGCTTACAGTGTCATCACCAGTAAGAATGTGAGCCTTGATCAAAACATTGGGCAATCCTGGAGGCAGTTTTCTATAAAGAATATGAAGTGCAATAAAGCGTCTTCTCTCTCCAGTTCCATAACGTACCCATAGCTCTGATAATTCCTGATTTAAAAACAATTCAACAAATCTAAGTAGCAACACAACAACATCTGTGTCATTTGACAGAACCAGGACTCGACGTGAACCATTTCGAATTGCCCAGTCAACGTGTGGTACAATACGAAGGTCAGCTTCCTCCAATGCGCTATTTAATTCTTCAACGATACTACCATTGCCTCTTGAATATTTTTCTGCTGGAACTACTTGCTCATTCACCGTAATTGCACCAACAATTATTGGAAATTCAGTGTTCATCGAAAATTCGGCAATATTTTGTCGAGTTAAAATTTCTAACTTCGTCTTATTTGTCAAAGACCAGAATTTGTCCAATTGCACAGGTACGGGAGTAGAATTGGTTATGCATGCAATCAATTGTTCCACATGTAGACATTCGTGTGGTTCTCTCAGATTCCTTTATAGATAATTCGCGATAATTATCAAAAACGATATGTAGCTCCTGCAATGAACAAACTGCTTGCGATGCTTGCAGTACTGTACGGATCGCTGCTCCAAAGTTTGGCATTGAAGAAATTTTAACCATTCGCAATTGCGACATATAATCCACAACAACGGCAGTTTGAAGGGAAGACATTTCGTCAAATCTTAAATCTTCAGGTGAGAGGTTTTTTCAATCTCTTGCACTAGCCTGTGCTTGACTGGCTTTGCTGGGAAATCTCCATCAAATAAAGCATTGGTTGGAAGAAGATCATGCGACAGAATATCTTGGATTCGTTCACCCCTTTCTTTCGATACATCCAAATCCCTATGTGCCTGAGAAAGGAATTTTTTTGTTCCCCTTTGTGTAATGGCTGGTTCACTGTTGGACTTACAATGACTATCAAAGTGGGGATATTTACATTTGGAGATTGTGTCAAAGAGGCTTTTTGTTTTAGACACAAATCTCTCCTGCTTTAACTCTCTATATAGTTCAAATGCCTTACAACCTCATCTTTCCGTATTTCATCGGCATCTCGGATTCTCTTCTGTTCATTTTCACTTGATGTTACTGTTTCATTCGTGTTAATTAAAAGCAGAATATAAAGCGGAAATAAATAAAGTCAAATTGAGAAGTAATGATAACTATATAAATAAAAGTTCAAATAAACAGAAGGCTGCCTGGAAAATAATAAACAATAAACGTAAGAATATGCAACCAATGAGATCAAATGATTTAACTCCTAATCAATTTGCTGATTACTACACTGATGTCATTGAGGATATTATGTCTAAATTTAAAAATATGAGTAGCACTAATTATCTGAACAGTCTAACAAAATTTCCTAATCCTAATTATTCTTTCTTTCTGTCTCCAGTTAGCTGTGAGGAGATTCGAAATATTATTAATAAATTAAAAAACTCAAGATCCAAGGACATTTATGGTTTAAGTAATGAGCTCATAAAGTTAGTGGGTGATACGCTGCTTGAACCTATTACAGATCTGATTAATTGTTGCATTGTCAATGGTATTTTTCCAGAAGCTCTAAAGATTTCATTAATAACTCCCATCTATAAGAAAGGTGAATATAATGAACCATCTAGTTTTCGACCAATTTCAGTAATACCTGTTATTGGAAAAATATTTGAACTAGTTATTAAAAATCGATTAATAGATTATTTTGAAAAGAATAAATATATTAGCAAGTCTCAATTTGGCTACAGATCTGACAAATCAACGGTACTGGCACTTTGTGAAATTATTGAAAATGTTTTTGAAGCTTTTGAGAAGAAAGAATTTTGTACAGCAAAATTCTATGACTTGTCAAAGGCTTTTGACACTGTTGAACATAATATTTTATTGACAAAACTTGAATACTATGGTGTACGAGACATTACACTAAATCTTTTTGCATCATATTTATATAACAGATCTCAGCTTGTTAAATGGAATAATGTAGTATCTAACCAGAAGTATGTTAAATTTGGTGTTCCTCAAGGATCGGTTTTAGGACCTGTTCTTTTTATTATATATGTCAATGATTTCTTCTTAAATATTGACGATAACATTCTTCCAGTTGCCTATGCTGATGATACAACTTTGTTATTTAAAAGTAAATCTTCAAATGAAATAATAAATGACATTGAACGTTCTGAAAATCTGTTACAAAAATGGTGTTCTAGCAACTTCCTAAGTTTGAACTTGGCTAAAACTAATACACTTGACTTTACAGTGGTACCTTCTAATGTAAATAACAATCCTGTAAAGTCATTAGGTGTCTTTCTTGATAGTTCTTTAACTTTTGCACATCATACTAATGAACTGTGTAAGCGACTATCAACTATAATATTTCTTCTAAGGCAATTACAAAGTGAACTTAGCGCTAATTATTTAAAGATTTCATATTTTTCTATTTTTCATAGTGTAATGGTGTATGCTATTATTCTGTGGGGTAATACTTGTCATGCTCAACAGGTCTTCATATTACAAAAGAGAGCAATACGTGTTTTAGCTAAAGCCAAGCCTACTGACTCTTGTAGACCTTTTTTTAAGGATATGTGTATTATGACTCTACCTTCATGTTTTATTTATTATTGTTTGCTGTACATTAAAAAGAGAATTATGCTGGGTTCTATTCTAACTCAGGAGGATGTTCACGGTTATAATACTAGAGAGAAGAAAAGCTTATGCCTGAAAAGTGTACGCTTGACAAAGACAAAAAACTCCTTTTTATATATGTCCAGTAAATTTTATAATACTTTGCCACGACATTTACAAAATGAAAATATAGGTATAAAAAGTTTCAAAAAAAAAGTTAGGACATTACTACTAAAAAATTGTTTTTATAGTAGTGAAGAATACTTTCAGTATTGCAATTCATTATCTATCTGACTTCTAGCCTAGCCAGTTTTTTATTTTTTATGTTATAGATTTGTTTGTGTTTTACTTATGCATGTTATTTATTTAATTGTTGTATGTTATTTACTTAACTGTTTTTATTATATACATTGTTTTCTAGTTTTTTTTTTTATATATATATATAACTTAGTACATTTGTATGCTACTAGATTTATTTTGACGACTGTATACACATTGTGTGAAAAAGAGAGAAATATATTCTATTCTATTCTAATTTGACATATTACGCATTTTGCTTTATCGAAGGACTCTTCATATTTGGTTTTTAGTAACACAGAAGTTAGAGACGCTTTACTGCCGCCTGTATCACCCATGTTCAAGTAATTGCATCAAGGGGAAACCTGAAACAAACACAAAATCTATAAATATTGTAGAGGGTTACATAAAAATTGAAACGCCATCCTGTAAAATGATGGAAGGGTGAATCTGAATGGTTCAATTCTGCCACTATTGTATTCTTTGACCCCTAATACCTAGATTTTGCCACCAGACTGAAGTTTGCGGGCTTTATAGTTCCTGAAATACAAAATAATACTGAAATCATCCGCCATTTTTTTTAAATGCGCACCAGAAACAGTCGCGCCAAATTCGTGATGTCTACCCAAGTTAAATCACTTCTCTAGTGAACCTAAAATATAAATTTAAAATTCGTTTCTCTGGACAACATTTTTTTCACGGGATTATCCTGTGGGGCCGGGATTATGTTGATCATGTTTGCTAATAAGGATTGAAACTCTCGATACACGCTCGAGCATGCTCAGTTCAGCGGGAGTTCAACTTGAACAAAGCATGCTTGTCGGTTTCCATGGATGTCCGAACCGATGTTCCAAATTCCAACTTCAGTTGAAAACCATAAAAAAATATTTGGGGCTAACTATACTTTCATTTTTTTTTTATTCAGGCCTTTTCCCCTCTTCATTGACTCGACTAGTTGAAGCCTTATACTGATTCATTGTAATAATGCATCTCAAAAACCTATAATAAAGACGAGGAAGCAGAAACGTGTGTGGGCAAAAAAATTGCTGCCAAAACGCAATAAATTTAGTATGTGAGCTACAGGATTTGAGAAACTATCTACGAATGAGCGAAACATGTGTTTCTTGTTTCTTACCGAATTGAAAAAGAAAATATTATTATGAGAGAGTGCTTTCTATTTTTCCTGTTATAGATTTTTCATCACCATCAGAAAAAAAAAATCTTCCCTTTTCCACTAGTGTACATATCCCTCTTTATATGGTTATCGATGACTGATGTAATGTTTGCTTCTCGTACGCCCCAGAGGATCTTCTCTGTATAGACTTGTGAATTCCGTCTAAAACTTTTTATTATCGTCTAACGATATTACGAAAATGAAAAATTACTACATTAAATAAAGAAGAATGGAGCACATTACTCAACGACTCAGGGGAAACTATGGATAAAAATAGCCAACATGGTCGGTTATCTACAAGTACGAACTTGTTCCCGCTGGGCTCATGTTGGTAAAGGCCGTCGAGCCAAGCTCCGAGCAGAACATTCCAACCGCCCACTAGGTTCGTACTAGTCGTACTTCGTACTGCGTATATAACCACAGTAGAGATAGAGAACAGACCAGTACTCTTACTCGGCCGAAACAGTTGGATAAGATTTTTAGTGGGCATGCGATGTTCCTGGGCTTAAATTATTTGATGCGCAGTGGACAGCAGTGATGTACAGTAGGGCTGATGTTTATTGTTTACGTCGAGCAGTGTACATGCAAATGCGCGTGGGATGGAAATAGTGGATGCGCAGTGGAATAAAAATAAATAAAATCGAGTATAACAAATATCAAAGGGACCGCCGAGAGTGAGAGTACTAGTCTATTCTCTACTGTAGTAAAAGTACAACCCACTCACATTCGAGCATATTGGCTGAACCACCTATCAACTACTTATTCACCCAACATTTTTGAGCGTGTATCGGGAGTTGTATCTGGTGAAAAATATCTCTGCCAATATATAATAATGACAACTACCTAACATAAGTAATAATAATAACTTGATTCACTACAAAATATTGGCTACTTATATACAACTGACGCCAGTTATGTATGTAAGTAAGTAAGTATTTATTCGTCCATTTTGATTATGTTTACATAATATAGAACAGGTCAAGTGTAAATAAATAAAATGTAAAATTTACAAAATTCTAAATAAGGAGATACAAGAATAACGAGTATAACAAACAAACAAATATACAAAAGTACAATTAAATATGCAAGCATAACATATGATCATCTTAATATGGTCATAAAACAATATTGAATAAAACTAATGAAACATAATAAATTATAATAAATTGTAGTGATATCACGGACTGTCAGTCATATATTCATTAAAAGAATAATAAGATTTTTCAATTAACATACCTTTAATACTTGTTTTGAACTGTTTTTGATTTAAAGACTTGTATTGGTGAGGTAATTTGTTATATACTTTAATAGCTAAATATTTAGGACTATGTTCAAACAAGCTGGTACGGTGTCGAGGAATCTCCAGGGTCTGATTATTTCTTGTGTTATATGAATGGTAGACATTTAAATTATTTAACTCCTCCAGATTAGATCTGGCATACAATAAGAGATGCATTATAAATATTGATGGTAGTGTTAGAATTTGCATAGCTTTAAAATAGCCCCTGCAACTAGCCCTATATCCGATGCCAACTAAATATCTAATGGCCCTTTTCTGTAGTGTAAATACCCTTTGACTCTCACCACAATGCCCCCACGCAATTATACCGTAAGATACGATTGAGTGAAGTTGTGCATAATAGTACATTTTTAAGGATTCAGTATCAACTATATGAGATAGTTGCTTTATGCAGTAACAAGTAGTAGCGCTTTTCTTACAGACAAAGTCAATATGTGCTCTCCAGATATATATAATCCTAAAAATTTAGTAGACTCAACTTGTCACAAGGAGCCACATTTTGATTTAATTAGAATACATTGTAATTGGTATTAGAGTTATTGAATCTAATGCATACAGGTTTTTTGCTATTTAGTAACAAATTATTATTCGAGAACCATGACTGAAGATGTCGAATTTGGATGTAATAGTATTACTTAGAGTATTATCACTACAGAGATTGGATGTGTCATCAGCAAACATAAAAATGTTAGAGGATTTTAGATCGTTTATATAAATTAAGAACATCAAAGGTCCTAAAATTGACCCTTGTGGAACCCCTATGATTGTGGGTAGTATATCAGATTTGTAATTATTGATCTCGACATACTGTGTCCTATCCTTTAGATAGCTTTTAAACCATTCTAGGGCTTGACCACGTATCCCATACTTTTCCATTTTAATTAGAAGAGTTTTGTGAAATACCAGGTCAAATGCCTTACTGAGATCCAGAAAAATTCCAACAGCATTTTTCTGGTTGTCCATATTTTCATACAATAAATTCAAAAATTTGTTTATAGCACTAATAGTGGAGAGACCCTTCCGGAAACCAAACTGGTTTACATTGAATAGCTGGAAAGTTTCAAAAAAATTTGTAACTCTAATAGCTAAAACTTTTTCAAATATTTTTTAAAATGCAGTCAGAATCGCAATTGGTCTACAGTTTTCAAAGTTGCTAACTTCACCCGATTTAAAAAGTGGAACAATTTTGGCAATTTTCAGTTCTTCAGGAAAGATACCTTCACTAATTGAGAGATTTATTAAGTACGTCAGTGGTTTCACAATGTGTGGTATGGCACTTTTTTAATAAACTTGAACTAACCTTATCAGAACCAGCGGCATTTGAGTTCTTTAAATTGATAACAAGAAGGATTTACAGTAATGTTATTACAATCAGCGTTATTAGTAATTTTAGGTTTGATGATATTCCATGCCGTTTTAGATTTATTTGCTGAGTTAGGCAATAGAGAAATATTCCACATTTTTTTTAGCCTTTCTAATAAGTTGCCTATATATCGCTTTGTATTTTTTATAGTATGTTATTATGCCATTATTACCCTTAAAGTCAATGAATACAAATCTTTAAACCTTTGCGCCGAGTTTCTCAAACCCTGTGTCATCCAATTATTTTTCAATTCCTTATTTACAATATTTATAGAAGTCTCCGGAAAAGTCATATCAAAGTGGTATAGAAAGTTATTAAGAAAATTGTTAAATTTTGTATTAACATCGAAATTATTGTCAAATACATCAGACCAATTTTCTGTTTGTAGTCTAGAGTAGAAGTACCTTATTTTTTCCTGATTCTTTTGTATGTAGGTATGTTTATTGTGTACAGTCATGAGCAAAAAAAAAATAGGACAAGTCTTATAACGGTAGTGTACATCTAACTTTAATTTTTGTGACATTGTCAGTTAGTAGTCATAATTTATTGCATGTGCGTAAAAAACTAATATGCCTCATATAAGCGATTTAGTTAAATCTGGAGTTATTGCTAAAGCAGAAGATGGATGGTCAATTAGACAAATTGCACTGCGTTATAATATTGACAAAAATTCGGTGTGTAACATTTTAAGAAAGTGGAGAATAAACGGTACTATTAGTAGAAATCCTGGATCAGGGCGACGAAGGATATCAACTCAACAACAAGATTTGCAATTGGTAAATGCTTAAGTAGAAAATCCATGTTACTCAGTTATTCAGGTTGCTGAAGAAACGAATTTTCCTGGATCGAGTAAGAGAATCGGAGCTACGCTGTCATACAGCAGCACAGAAATACTCACTTAAAGCTGAACATAAAGAAGCTCGAGTAGGATTTGCGCTTGAATTTTTAGCGCATGATGCACATTTTTGGAACAATGTAACCTTTACAGCGAAAAAACTTTCCAGTCAAAACACAGCGGTCATATTCGTGTTTACCGCCCTCCGAGTACTCGATTCGATGAGAAATCTATATCTAACAATGATAAAAGTGGTAGATTTTCCGTCAATATGAGGGCTTGGATATCGGCACGCGGACCTTGTGTTTTGTGGCATATTGAGGAACGATTTGTAATGCAGTATACAATACTACAGGAATACTGTATACTTTCATTCCAGTTTAACTTATTTTAATCATGCATGGATCAAGTAGTTCAGTTTTAAATTAGTTCAATACCTGATTAGTTCTTTTGTTAACTTTTAATTCTAACTTCACCAGGCCGCAACTTGCGTGCCGTGTGCATTTCGTGCCGGGTGCAAAACCACGTGACCGTGATTTTTGGGTATAAAATAGCTAGCCAGAAACCAGAAAATTCAGAGCTTGACTTTCACCTTTCTCGAGTGTGTTGAACTGAGATAACCGGAAGCTCAAGTTTCTCCGGCGTCGTGGCAGCCGCTGGCCAAGTATCTGTTAGGGAGGATCCGAGTGCGTTGAAGAGGACCTCCTGTCAGATTGATTCGAGTGTGTTGAACTGGATCTCTCCTGAAACAGATTTCTTAGTCGCGTCTGTTATGTCCTGGAACTTCGATTAGAGAATTGGGGTTACGACGACGTACATAGAGGAAATATGTTACACTCTCTCTCTCTCTCTCCGATTACTATGATGTACTTATATAATAACAAGATTGTCGCAACCTAAGCCATAAAAGATATGGCCACACTGTACATATAATTATTAGGAAAATAAATGTCTTATTTTGGATCTGGATTTTAATTAATATTAACATTGAACCCTGGAATAATCTCCAAACCAGCTACCCGAGCAAAACAAGCATCACATTTTGGCGCCCGAGCAGTTCGACAATCTAATCCAGATACGCCGGCTATTACATTTCACAACCAGGACAACTTTGTACAGAAATTGTCAACATTACATAGTTTTTACTTTATCATAGTAACGGAGTAAAAAGATAAATATTTTAAGAAGGACAACTCACCAGTCCCACCAGTGAAACAATTAATTATCCGAAATGAGTGTGTCCAAATCGAAAGGGGCATATGGTCTCGAAGTTGTAGATGAAACTGTAGGATGGATCTACAAACTAAAAAAGGATGAACTACCGCAAGAAATTTCAAAACATGGTGGAAAAAGCACCGGACCGGTCGAAGAATTACGTTCAAGACTAAAAAACATTATTCGAGAAAACAAACCGGCCGCTAGCCCGAATCTCATTACTTCGAATCCACAACTAACACCTGTTAATGCCGTCCTCGACCAAGTCCGCTAGTGGAATGTCCATTTTGATGGGAAAAGAGATGCTATCTCATTTTTAGAAAGAGTACAAGAACTACAAGATGGCTACAATTTCTCTAATGAACAAATGTTGCGGGCTTTGCCAGAATTATTGCAAGGCGATTTGTTATTATGGTACCGGAATAATAAAAGTGCTTGGATGACATGGAATAACTTTCTTACAGACTTTAAATCATTTTACTTACCTGCAGATTATAACCTTAACCTGGAAGAAAAAGTAAAGTCCCGCATTCAAGGAGAATCCGAAAGTATAAAAGATTATATCATTGCCATTCAAACATTGCTAAGACGATTAAATAATGTCTCTCCAGAACAACAATTATACAGAATATACACGAATTTACGCCCTGAATATAGGAAATATATCAGGAGGCGTGATTTTGTGACACTCGCAGAACTTCTAAGCCTAGCAAACGATTACGAGATGGTCTGTAAACAAGAATCGGCTTTAAAGAAACCGGTACAGCAAACACAGATTTCTACACAGCGTCCTGGTTATAACATTTACAGTAGAAATTTCTCTGGTAACAATGAAAATAAAGGTACCACAAGTTTCAATGAAAGATGCATACCCGTTACCGTTTATAAATTCTATCCTAGACAAGCTAAAAGAAGCTAAATTTATATCAACTTTAGATCTACGTTCTAGCTACTGGTTGATACCTTTAACCGATGATAGTAAACCAATAACGGCTTTTACAGTTCCAGGCAGGGGTTTATATCAATTTAAAGTTTTACCTTTTGGCCTCCACTCTGCTCCGAGCACATTTCAGAGACTTTTAGACAGAATTATTACTCCCGAAATGACGTATGCTTTCGCATACCTAGACGACATCGTAGTTATAAGTAAAACATTTGAAGAACATCTGAAACTTTTAAAAGATATTTTCAAACGGCTTTTAGAAGCAAATTTACAATTGAATCCAGATAAATGTAATTTCTGTAGAAAGGAACTTAAATATCTAGGCCACCTAGTATGCGAAGAAGGCATTAAAACAGATCCAGATAAAGTTAAAGCAATTCTAACTATCCAAGCACCGAAAAACGTCAAACAATTACGTCGTTTTCTCGGAATGTCGTCCTGGTACAGAAGATTTATACAGGGGTACTCAGAAATTGCTGCACCATTGAATAGACTTTTAAGAAAACACACACGCTGGAAATGGTCTCAACTCGAAGAAAACGCTTTTAATACCTTAAAAAAATCATTAACCGAAGCCCCCATATTAAATTGCCCTGATTTCTCAAAAACATTTTACCTGCAGACGGACGCATCAACAGAATGTTTAGGTGTGGCTCTCATACAAAAAATCGACAACCAGGATTGAGTTATAGCATATGCAAGCCGTTCTTTATCCAACGCTGAAAAGAAAATGTCGGCGGTCGAGCTCGAATGTGCAGCAATTGTTTTCGGAATAAGGAAAAACCTACATTATCTGATGGGATATCATTTTGTAGTCGTAACAGACCATCAAAGTTTAAAATGGTTAAATTCTATAAATTCCCCTAGTGGACGATTAGCCAGGTGGGCAATGGAATTGCAACAATACGACTTTGAAATAAAATACCGAAAAGGAGCACTAAACAAAGTTGCAGATGCGCTTTCCCGCCAACCAATCGTCGAACAAAATACAGATATCGACGAATTTCTTTTTACTATCAGAGAAGCCGAAAACTGTGAATGGTACCAGAACACCGTCAAATTAGTTAAAGAAAGACCCGATAAAAAACCAGACTACTGCTTGGAAAATGGAAATCTTTATCGTCATGTTTGGACAAATAACGGTTTTACTGATGACGAATTCTCCAACCCATGGAAGCTGTGTATCCTGCAGCAGAAAAGAAAACAAATTTTGTTCGAAAATCATGACACACCTAGTGCAGGTCACTTAGGAATAGCAAAAACTATCACCCGAATTTCAAATAAATATTACTGGCCTAGAATGCACAGAGATATAACCAACTATGTTAGACGATGTTCCAGCTGTCAAAAATACAAACAATCACAACAACAGCCCGCTGGAAAAATGCAATTTCCAAAAGTAAACGGATGTTGGGATACTGTTAGTAAAGACATTGTAGGCCCGCTCCCTAGGTCTAGCAAAGGGAACACAAATCTAATTGTGATGCAGGATAGATTCACTAAGTGGGTAGAATGCCACCCTGTAAGAAAAGCAACCTCCACTACGGTCTGTACAGCCCTGAAAGAAAAAATTATCTCCCGTTTCGGATGTCCAAATAGCATTATCACCGATAATGGCAAACAGTTTACAAGTAATGAATTTACTAACATGTTATCTGAATATGATATTACACACCGTACTACTACACCATATTCACCCCAATGCAACCCCGTAGAGAGGACAAATAAAGTTTTAAAAATCATGATAGCTCAGTATACAGAAAATGATCACCGGAAATGGGACCGATATTTACCCGAATTTACATTGGCCATGAATTCCGCCAGACATGAATCCACTGGGTTTTCACCAGCTATGCTGAATTTCGGAAGAGAATTAACGTTACCTGGCATCCTTAATAAGGAACAACCCTCCGCAAATTTACCTGACGCCAATGTTCCACCGACACGCATAAAGAACCTAGAAAAATTGTCAGAAATTTTTGAACTAGTACAATTAAACTTGGCAAAGGCCTACCAGTCACAGAGTCGACACCATAACTTGCGCCGCCGAGACTGGACCCCGCGTGTTGGAGACCGAGTTATGAAAAGAGAGCACCCGCTGTCCTCAGCAATCCGAAATTTTAACGCAAAACTTGCTCCAAAGTTCTCAGGCCCATTCATAGTGGAACGGATTATATCACCAGTAGTAGTCGAGATCAGACTCCCCACCCGACGGAAAGTGGAACGAGTCCACGTTAAGGATTTAAAAAAGGCATATACATGAAAGAAGAGTTCCCAGCTCAGTCGTGCCGAGTCTTAGTTAGTGAAATGTCTTCACCAACAACTTTCGAAATCCCAGCACCCTCACTGCTAAGTTCCCCAAAAAGGTGTCCGAGACGAAAACGGGAAAAGAAGAGGAATCATGAGAGGAGACCTTTTCGTATAAAGAATCCCGACGGCACCGTAACGAGAATTTATAAGCCACTCGTCTCCGGCATTTCCCGTCTCCCCGGAAATCCATAAAATTTCCTCATTTATTTTCTCACCAGGAAAAGATTAATTTTAATTTTATATTCTGTTTAAAATACATTTATTTCTTAGATTTCATTGATTATATTTCATATAACTTGTTAAAAGCAAAGGATAGTTTTTATATTTAAAGATATCAGTATCTCAATTAAATGTTTTATTGAATTTTTTTTTTGGATAGCTTATTTTGAAAAAAAAACAAAAACTTATTTACCTGCTGTTTGAACCATACTTATACTATGTTTCTTTGTTTTAAGATTGTTCCCACAGATGACTCCACGCCTGCATTGTACATATAACCAGAGGCGTACTACAATTTTTTTAAGAAGGGCACCCTAATGTTTTGACCCGTTTCGAAATCAGATGATGGATTCCGAAAAACTTGTTCACTTGTTGTATTATTGTTTATGTAAAATATGTAAAATAATTTTAACTTACCTGTTTAGCTTTAAGATATATGTTAGACAATAATTTTTTTGATTCGTAGAGAGAGATTAATTTTTGCGAAGAAAGGGGGGAGTGTAATGAAGTATACAATACTACAGGAATACTGTATACTTTCATTCCAGTTTAACTTATTTTAATCATGCATGGATCAAGTAGTTCAGTTTTAGATTAGTTCAATACCTGATTAGTTCTTTTGTTAACTTTTAATTCTAACTTCACCAGGCCGCAACTTGCGTGCCGTGTGCATTTTGTGCCGGGTGCAAAACCACGTGACCGTGATTTTTGGGTATAAAATAGCTAGCCAGAAACCAGAAAATTCAGAGCTTGACTTTCACCTTTCTCGAGTGTGTTGAACTGAGATAACCGGAAGCTCAAGTTTCTCCGGCGTCGTGGCAGCCGCTGGCCAAGTATCTGTTAGGGAGGATCCGAGTGCGTTGAACTGGACCTCCTGTCAGATTGATTCGAGTGTGTTGAACTGGATCTCTCCTGAAACAGATTTCTTAGTCGCGTCTGTTATGTCCTGGAACTTCGATTAGAGAATTGGGGTTACGACGACGTACATAGAGGAAATATGTTACACTCTCTCTCTCTCTCTCTCTCCGATTACTATGATGTACTTATGTAAAAACAAGATTGTCGCAACCTAAGCCATAAAAGATATGGCCACACTGTACATATAATTATTAGGAAAATAAATGTCTTATTTTGGATCTGGATTTTAATTAATATTAACATTGAACCCTGGAATAATCTCCAAACCAGCTACCCGAGCAAAACAAGCATCACAGATTTAATAGTGAAACGTATGTTAGGATTTTAGACAATATTATGCTCCCTTCTGTGTCACAATTATTTCCTAATAATGAGTTCATATTTCAACAAGACAGTTGTTCCATTCATACTGCTCATACCGTAACTAACTGGTTTCAAGGTAACAACATTAATGTTCTTAACTGGCCCGGTCATAGTCCAGATCTTAACCCTGTGGAAGAAGTATGGGGACTACTCGTAAGAAGTATCCAACAACAAAATGTGAGACCACGGAATGCCGAAGAATTACTGGAAATAGTAAATAATGCATGGGAAAATATTATTACTAATGACTATTGTATAAGGTTATTTAATTCTATGCCAAACAGACTTATAGAAGTTATAAATAGAAATGGTGCAATAACGAAATATTAATAGTTAGTTTCTTGTTAAGTAGGATGTCCTTTGATCCAGGATTTCTACTAATCGTACCGTTTATTCTCCACTTTCTTAAAATGTTACACACCAAATTTTTCAAACGTGCTTTTAGAGGGCGGAATATTAAACAACATTTTTAGTCGCAAACTCCTCTATAAAATCCTTATTTTACTATAAGGAATGTAATCAGACTGCAACCCACAGCTACTGCGGGCTATGTGCCCCGCCGAGTGCTGAATTACAAGTTACAAGTCTGGTGCGTTAAGTGTAATAATTGCATATTACCATCAAAACGCTAATGCTTCGATTGCAACAAACACCAGCCGAAAGACTGATCCTACTACAAGAGAGCTCCTTTAAGTAGGATCAGTCTTTCGGCTGGTGTTTGTTGCAATCGAAGCATTAGCGTTTTGATGGTAATATGCAATTATTACACTTAACGCGCTAGACTTGTAACTTGTAATTCAGCGCTCGGCGGGGCACATAGCCCGGAGAGTAGCTGTTGGTTGCAGTCTGGTTACATTCCTTATAGTAAAATAAGGATTTTATAGAGGAGTTTGCGACTAAAAATATTATGTTTAACACCAAATTTTTGTTAATGTTATAACGCAGTGCAATTTTTCTCATTAACCATCCATCATTTATTATCGCAATAACTACAGCATTAAAATAAAAAATAAATTAAAAGTGATATCTGTTTTATTTCGGCTACTCATTACATGTTCAAATACAGACAGATTTACATTAGAAAAAAAAAGTTGTTCTATTTTTTCTGCTCACGACAGCCAGTACAAAGCCTTATTAAAAGAATATATCAATAACAAATAATTTTTTATGTGTCTATGAGTATATTTTTAACAATCGTTTCTCTAAAGTCCATAACTCATGTTTGTTACTAAAATTCCCGTTTCGCTCGGTATTTCTAAGGTTTTCGTTAGTTCGGTACATAAATATAATAAAATTTTGATAATGCAGTGGCATAAGCTGGAATAAATGTTTAAAAATAAAATAAATTGCGTATCTAGTTTTTAAATATTCGCGTTTTATTTTTCAGACGTCATACACTGATAAGTATGTAAATAATAATATTCTTTATTTTTTTACTGCTGTTACTTATATAATGTCATATGTTACTAATAGAATTGTTATTTTATGATATTTTTTATAATAGATAATGATTGCCCCCAAATTGAATATGTACTTTGGTGTGCAAAAAATGGGACAAATTTTATAACGTATTTTTTGCTAAAATCTAGTTGTGTAAATCTAATTTTAATTTTTGTGACATTGTCATTGTCATTTTCAGCTACTCATTACATATACAAATAGAGACAGATTTACTTACATCTGAAAAAAATCTAGTTCCAGATGTCGTTACAATACATAAATGTCCCAAATTTCAAGTCAATATCATAAACGGTTTCAGAGTAAATGTGCGCACAATAAAAGTTACAGACAGACGACAGGCAGGAAATTTTTTTTGCTCAAAGTTAAAATCTCGACGTTTCATGACTTTTAAGCCTATTTCAACAAAAAAATATATTTTTTTTTGCGTTACTGTACTTACTACCCACCAACAATTTCTTGTCAAAATAATTTAGGCCAAGCGCAAACAAGGTCACAGTCGCCACCGGTGACCGCCACACGCTGCATACTGTATTTTGTGTGCCCTAACCTGTGGTTCGGGCCGGCCACTATGAACGCTGTTTGGTTTGTGCGGTGAATCCATAAGGCCGAGCGTAAACATAGTCACTTGTGGTCGCCACCGGTGGCCGCCACACGCTGCGGACTGCGTTTTGTGTACATTTGTTATGGATTCACCGCACAAACAGCGTTCATAGTGGCCAGTCAGAGCCACAGGTTAGGGTACACAAAATACAGTATGCAGCATGTGGCGGCCACCGGCGGCTGTGTTTGCGCCTGGCCTAAGCAGCGTGTGGCGACCACAAGTGGCTGTATTTTCGTTCGGCCTTAATTGACATAAGTAACTGACATAATAATCCCTATTTTTTTTTGCTCATGCGGGATAAGTATTATCCTTTCACGCGCGTTTTAGGGCGATAAATAGCTGTTTGCCTACTGTACTCTATATTTCTGTGCGGTAATCACACTTGTCGCATGCGAATTGAAAATAAAACACGCAAAAATATTTACTTACGTGCGGTAATCACATTTGTCGCCCGCGAATTGACAATAAAACGCAAAACACATTCGGAAGTATTGTAACGTGCTTACAATTTTCAGTAAACACTTTGTGGATTCCAAATAACTTGCAACAAGAATTTTCACAAACCACTGATTTATTTAATCACTAAAATTACACTAGCAAATACTTAAAAATCACACAACTAATAATAACTTAATCTAATATAATTTCACTACTTTTAAAACACTAAGCACTTTACTTTTCTTCTTAAACTTGTCAACTCTTGTCTAACCTAAAAACTCTCTTGTCTGTTTACTTCACTAAACTGCATACTTCACTCAACTGAACTGTTCCCCCATCTGCTGGATTCATCTCCTTATATACACCCATAGAAATGTACCACAGTATTCTACAATTTTCTGGAATTCTACAGAATTTTCTACCATGTAATAGATGATTGTTCGTCAATTGGCTCATAGACGGCGCCACCCTACTAGTCAGGGAAGTAACTAAGCTTCTGAGGAAAACTTTGAACATGAACTTAATCACATCTTTCCTTGTTAGAGGGCAGCACATAACACTGCCCCCTCCTTAAGCCTGAACGTCCCGGTCAGGCAATTCAGATTCCCCAACATACTTCATACTTCGCCAACCTATCCAAGTGCACGATCTTCATCTTGGATTTCTTACTACGTTGAATTCGGTAAACAACGTCATTGATCCGAGTGATGACTGAATACGGTCCTTCCCAGGGTGGGTGAAGCTTCGGAGATTTTCCCTTCTTTCGTTGTGGGTTATATAGCCAAACCAGATCGCCCTCCTTGAATCCTGCTGACGTTCCCTTCCGGTCATAGCGAGCCTTCATTCTGTCACTAGCTATGCTAACTTGGTTTCGAACCAATTCGTGGACATTCCTCAGCTGTTGACTAACTTCGTCTGCGTAGTCATCCACGGACAGTGGCTTCTTATCTGGTGTACCAAACATCAAATCACATGGCAGTCTGATCTCGTGCCCAAATATTACACGAGCCGGTGTCTGTTTAGTCGTCTCATGAATGGCAGCCCTGTATGCCATTAAGAAAAATGGTATATGTCGATCCCAATCTCGCTGGTTCTTGTGAACTACCTTAGAAAGATGTTCCTTCATGGTTTTATTATGTCGTTCCACCATTCCATCTGACTGGGGATGGAGAGGGGTTGTCCGAGTCTTGTGAATGCCCAGCAACTCACAAATTTTCTGAAATACCCCCGACTCAAAGTTTCTCCCTTGATCGGAATGTAGCTCCAGGGGTACACCAAATCGGCATACAAGGTTATCCACCAAAACTCGAGCAACAGTAACTGCTTCCTGATTCGGAATGGCATAGGCTTCCGGCCATTTACTAAAATAGTCCATAGCGACCAGGATGTATTTATTCCCATCATCTGTCACTGGGAATGGGCCCGCTACATCTATAGCAATCCTCTCAAAAGGAGCTCCGACGTTATATTGCTTCATTTGGCCCCTGCTCTTCGTCTGTGGCCCTTTGGTAGCTGCACAAGCCTTGCATTTGCGGCACCAAGCTTCCACATCTTGACGGCTATTTATCCAATAAAATCGTTCCCGAACTTTAGCCAATGTCTTATTCATACCAAAATGTCCCCCGGACACTCCATCATGTATTTCCTGAAGTACTTTTGGGATTCGACAGCTAGGTATCACCAGACGCATGGTAACTTCCTTCCCATCTGGACTTTCCCAAGCTCTCTTTAATAGTCCATCTACAACCTTAAGGGAGTCCCATTGTGCCCACAATGCCTTCAGCTCCACACTTTTGTCCGAAACATCCTTCCATTCCGGTCGCGTTCCTTTTTCTTTTGCCCTTAATATAGGACCAATTACGCTGTCATCCATTTGTTCTCGTCTTAGAACTTCCTTTGTCCAATCATCTGGAACATCTACCTGAACTGTGTTTACTATCACCGTGCCCTGTGCTTTTTCAACCCGATAGCAGTGCTTGCAGTCATCTTTGCACGGTCTTCTTGACAGAGCATCTGCATTTTTATGAGACTTTCCAGGTCGGTGTTCGATTGTGAGGTCATATTGCTGCAGTCTTTCTATCCAGCGAGCCAGTTGACCTTCTGGGGTTTTCAGCTGCAGTAGCCATTTTAATGCAGCATGGTCGGTCCTGATTTTGAAATGTTGACCATAGAGGTACTTGTGAAAATGGTCCACGGACTTAACAATGGCCAATAGTTCCTTCCTTGTTACACAATAATTCCTCTCTGGTTTGGACAGTACCTTACTGAAATACTCGATTACTTTTTCCTCTCCATTTTGGACTTGAGATAGTACACATCCAATTGCGGAGTTGCTAGCATCCGTGTCAAGAATATAGAGGCCCTTTTGTTGGGGATATGCTAGCACAGGACTACTGCATAACGCTGCTTTCAGCTTCTTCCATGATGTTTCACACTCCGGTGTCCACTGATATTTAACTTTCTCCTCCGTTAACTGGTGTAGTGGCTTTGCTATATCCGCAAATCCTTCCACAAAACGTCTATAGTAAGTGCAGAGGCCAAGAAAGCTTCGTAATTCGTGTACATTTGAAGGTCTTGGCCAATCACGCACGGCAGAGATCTTGTCCGGGTCTGTCTGTATTCCCTCCGAAGATACGACATGTCCAAGAAATTTCACTTCTTTTTGGAAAAGTAGACACTTCTTTGGATTCAACTTTAGATGTGCATTTCTGATTCTCCCAAATACTTCTTGAAGATTTTCCAAATGTTCCCTGAAGTTTCGTCCCATAACCATTACGTCATCAAGATAAACTAAGCATGTCTTCCAAGTTAGTCCTCGGAGTACAAATTCCATCAATCTTTCAAAAGTAGCTGGCGCATTGCAAAGTCCAAAAGGCATCACGGTGAATTGATATAAACCACTACCTGTTGAGAAGGCAGTCTTTTCCTTGTCGTCAGGGTGAAGTCCCACCTGCCAATACCCACTTCGAAGGTCTAGAGTTGAAAACCATCGTGACCCTGCCAGCGTACTTAATGTATCGTCAATTCGTGGTAGTGGATAGCTGTCTTTCTTCGTAACATCATTCAGCTTCCGGTAGTCGACACAAAATCTCAAAGTTCCGTCCTTCTTGGCAACTAAAACTACCGGTGATGACCAGGGACTGGTTGATTCCTCAATTACTCCATCTTGTAGCATCTTTTGAACCATCGCAGCAGCTTCTTCCTGTTTAGCTAGTGGCAACCTCCTAGGTTGTTGGCGGATTGCGGCTGAATCACCAGTATCTATCCGATGCTGTACTATATCAGTTTTCGTGAGGATGTCTGTGTTTTTGGCAAATACCGCACTTTCTTTCTCCAAAAACTTGATTGCCTCTCTACGTTCATCCTCAGATAGGTGTTCAAACTGGGAACTCAACAAAGTCACAACTTCCCTGTCTACGCTGGTTGACAAACATTTCTCCCCTTGTTCCTCGCACCTTGCTATCCACTGGACTGGTTCGTAGGATCCTATTGCCTCGCCTTCCTTGAAAGTCACCGAGTGGGAATTTAAATTAGCCACTCTAACTGGAATTTTGTCTTTTGTCCGGGTCAGAGTTCTTGCTAAGATTACGTTTTCTGTCTTAATTGAATCATCTTTTTCAACAAGGCCAACACGGTATCCACCAGGGTTTCCTTCCAGAATGGCCTCGATTATTTGTTCTGAACGGGCAGGAATCTTGATTGTCTGAGCCGTCAGTAGCCTCACTTTTTGAAATCGGTCATTTGCTGTTGACAAAATAAATTCTTCGTTTCCAATCTTTAGAACTCGTTCTACCACGTCAAGTATAAATTGATCTTGTACTCCCATAACATCCAGCCCCAAAATGAAATCATCAGTGATGTCAGCCACAATAACCCTATGACTAAAGCACAGGCGTCCCAACTGCAGATCTAGGTCAACTTCTCCATGAACCCTTACCCTGTCTCCTGTGGCTGTTCGAACGACCAATCCATTTTGGCTTTTATCAACTTTTATTCCTGATAAAAATCCGGGTCGCACTATTGATGACGTGGCACCTGTGTCGATAGTGAAGATACATCTCCGTTTGTTTACATAGCCATCCAACAGCAGACTACTCGGGACTCTTCTAATCTGGGAAACCCGTATCTCTCTGGGGGCACCGTGTTCACCAGCCAGCACAGCCCCCAAGGTGCTGGCCATCTTTAGTTTTCCTGCGGCTCTTCAGTCATTGCGGCATTTACTCGTTCAGGGCTCCGCTGCCGACAGTTTCGCTTAATATGCCCTGGTTTGCCGCACTTATAACAACGAATCACCTTCCTTGGCTGTTCATCGTTCTGCTCTCTTTCCTGCTTCCTTGGAGCATCTGGTTTGGTCATCAACTGGCTTATCATTTTGTGTATGTCGGCCATCAAAGATTCCATATTTGATTTTTCTAAATGGCCCTCTTCTTCTACCTTCATGGCTCGTACTCTCGGACGTGCAGTCTCTTTATAAGCGGCTTCAACTTCGAGGGCATGGATCAAGGCTTCGCTACCAGTCTTATCTCGAGATAATCTAAGCACTCGCCTGATCTCCTCATCTCTTATGCCATCGATGAAAGTACCAACTGTTAATTGTTCCTGGAATTCTTTGGGTGCATCCGGGTAAGCCAGGTACGTCAGTCGCTCAACAGCTGCCTCAAAATCTTGTAAACTTTCCCCAGCCTTTTGTGTGCGTGTTTTGAGCTGAGTCCGGTATACCTGGGCGAGGTGTTGGTCGCCATATCTTAGATCTAGTGCAGCCTCCAAAACTTTAAAATCCCGTTGCTGCGTTACTGGGATAGTCTGAAGCAACTCTGAGGCTTGACCTCTTAATGCTAGCACCAATGCCATAGCTTTGTCTTCGTTACTCCAATTGTTTGCGTATGCCGCTGCCTCAAATTGTCTTTTATAGGTTGACCAAGAAGTTTGACCATCAAAGGAAGGCGGTTGTAATCGAGGACCTGATGATGATAATACCAGCTGACCTCCTTGTTCTCTTAACAGTCGCTTAAGTCGCTCTACCTCTCCTTCAACTGCACGAAATTTTTCTTCCATATCAGTAACTTTCCCTTTAACTCCACTAACTTCCCCTTCGACACCAGTAACTTTTCCTTTGACTTCAGTTACTTCCTCTTCAACCTTATTTACTTTTCCTTTGACATCACCTACTTCTTCTTCGACTGCGGTCACTTTTCCTTCCACGCCAGTCACTTTTTGTTCAACTTTATCTACTTTTTCCTTGACCTCATTAGTGGCTGACAGGATAGCATCTTGTTGCACCTGTATAATTTTTCTCAATTCTTCTTGACGTCTCTCTTGTTCTTCTTTTTCTTCTTGGCGTCGTTTCTCTTGCTCTTCCTTTTCTTCTTGGCGTCGTTTCTCTTGCTCTTCCTTTTCTTCTTGACGTCGTTTCTCTTGTTCTTCTTTTTCCTCTAGCATCATTTTTCTAAATGCGGCGAACATGTCTTGCATTTGTTTTTCAGCGGCCATGCTTCTTGTTTCCATTCAAAAACTAACAAACAACACTAACAAGTCTTATTTAAAGTCTATATCTGGTATACGTCAAATATGTCCACAAAATCCTCGCACTAGCACAAATAAGTCTTGTCCAATATCGATATCACTTTCCAGTTCGACTCACTTCACTATCTCCAGTGGTTTCCAAATAGAACACTATGGAACTTTGTCGAATTCTTCAAAAATTCTGTTGCAATCCCACTTCTGACACCAATTGTAACGTGCTTACAATTTTCAGTAAACACTTTGTGGATTCCAAATAACTTGCAACAAGAATTTTCACAAACCACTGATTTATTTAATCACTAAAATTACACTAGCAAATACTTAAAAATCACACAACTAATAATAACTTAATCTAATATAATTTCACTACTTTTAAAACACTAAGCACTTTACTTTTCTTCTTAAACTTGTCAACTCTTGTCTAACCTAAAAACTCTCTTGTCTGTTTACTTCACTAAACTGCATACTTCACTCAACTGAACTGTTCCCCCATCTGCTGGATTCATCTCCTTATATACACCCATAGAAATGTACCACAGTATTCTACAATTTTCTGGAATTCTACAGAATTTTCTACCATGTAATAGATGATTGTTCGTCAATTGGCTCATAGACGGCGCCACCCTACTAGTCAGGGAAGTAACTAAGCTTCTGAGGAAAACTTTGAACATGAACTTAATCACATCTTTCCTTGTTAGAGGGCAGCACATAACAGTATTATTTTAAAAAATTGACATTTAAGTGACAGTTGACCAGTTGACAGTTATTTATGTCAACTAAAAGTCAAGAAATAGTATGAATAATTAAAAACCATGCAAAAATCCCGCATTCGTAAAAAAAAATAGTATGAGCAAGTCATGCGATCGTCTATTGCCTATGAGAGCGGAGTTGAGCGCACGAACGAAGTGATTGCGCTCAACTCCGTTCTCGTGGGCAATAGACAGCTTATTGCACTTATTGCACAGTATACTATTATGACAGATTTTTTTTGAAAAAAACATTGATTAAAAATCGATTACTTTCATTAGGCCACAATAGTGCGTTTTCAATCTGAAATTTTGTTAATAGAAAATAAGTAATATCATTTTGACACAATTGACAGCGTCACGTCATCTGCTGCGGTTGCCTGTTTGGATAGGTTCGAGTTCATTATGGGAAGATTTCGTATTTTACTCAACATTCTGATGAACAGCAAATTGTGCATTCTCGAACGTTCGAGATCTTGGTGCGATGCGACCGTTTTCCCACTTTTCGTGGGAACGAAATGTTGCAATAAAGATCGACATACATAGGATTGAGTCATACAATTGATTGAACGTTACACTGTTACCGACTCAATGCATATGCGACCCGCAATACACCTTTTGTGTTTTGCGAGCTAGATATCCTCAACAGCTGTGAACCGAGGAAAGCCAAATCTCGACTTTTGTCCGGTAGAGGGTGGTCGTTGGCTTTCCAGCTGCTGGGAACGGTGACGTGACTTCCTTCTTGTCCAGAGGTGAAAGGTGCTTTTCTTTGTATACGCTGCCGATAATTTCTAAAAAGATTGTTATTTGAGCCATCTTTATGGATTTCGGATTATCGGCAACGGTAAAATTTCCTTCGTGTTAAGTTGTTGCTGTTCATCAGAATATTTCGATGCTTCGGGTCACAGCCTTCTCTACTTAAGGCTGTGTTCGGGTATATGAACTATGGGAAGTTGTTAGATAATTAAAAAAAAACACACTTGGGCTGCTGTGCGTAGCAGATCGCAGACACTACCTATCCCGGATAAGTGATGTAGATGCCCACAACAAAATTTCACTAGCTCAGAAATCTCAGGGCGTTAAGCCCAAGTTTAACATAAACTATTAGAAGCCACTGCTACGGGCATAAACTATTAAAAGTTTTTAGTTTACTTATTTCACATAAAAAATCACTGAGTGTTCCATTCGTAGTGGTCGCAGACGAAATAATGACACTTTCTTTCACTATACTATATTACAGTATTTACACTTTTGGTTCTCTAATATAAACCTGGCGATGTTCAGTTATGTGGCTATATTCTGTCAAATATGTTACAACATAAAATAAAGGTAAATACCCCTTGTGTAGCTACACTTGGTTTACAAGAGTTAACTAAAATGAATTTGACCGCAATTAGGTTACATTAGAGAACTTATTTAATCAATATTAGTGAATAAAATCTTGGTTTTAAATATATACAGATGAAGTTAAAAGGAAATAAATATTATTACAGAGAGCAATTGAAGGTGCTTTCTTGGTAAAGGACACAATAACACTCATCAGAAAATTGGTACGATACCCAGACGTCAACAAATGATGAGACTGCAGCCCTACGGTGGTAACTTCGGAACAGACGATGGTGGTGGGTTTATAGCCTCCCTAAATCGTGGAACGTTTCAGCCTAGTCTGTGGAACTTTCTAACCTAGAACGTGGAATGTTCTAACTTCGTCCGTGGATCAATCTAACCTAGTCTGTGGAACTTTCAAACCTAGTCCGTGGACCCTAAGATATACCCATTTACTTTGTAAGTTGGAAATGCACGTAAACGTGCCTTGAGCAATTGAAAACATATATAATCCACAAAAGAAATAATTTACCTCTACTTGTTCAGGGAAACAATCCATCAAAATTCTTGTACAACGGTGCAGCTCAATTGACAGCGAAGATACTCCCAAGGGAACGTGGTCAACCAGCCTATAAATATTTGAAATACTTGAGAAAGTCGAAAAATATGGCGATGATAAAGTAAGGTTGCTCACGTGTGCACACATAAATCCCGCAGATGCGGATTAAACTCCCTCCGTAGCAACGAAATATTCTGATGAAAGCAACAACTTAACACGAAGGAAATTTTACCGTTGCCGAGAATCCGAAATCCATAAAGCTGGTTCAAATAAATTTTTTTTTTTAGAAATTATCGGCAGCGTATATGCAGAAGAGTACCTTTCACCTCTGGACAAGAAGGAAGTCACATCACCATTCCCAGCAGCTGGAAAGCCAGCGACCGCCCTTTACCGGACAAAAGCCGAGATTTGGCTTTTCTCGATTCACGGCTGTTGACAATATGTAGCCCGCACAAAAGGTGTATTTCGGGCGGGTGTATGCATTGGGTCGGTAACAACACCTTACCTTACCGTATAGTCGAGCTCAGGTTTACAGTGCACTCAAAAAAGGCGATAATACAATTTTTACGACTTCATTAAAATACAGTTAAACTAGTTGCAAAAGTAATTGCGCCCAGGCAAAATAGGACAACAATTTTTTTCTGATGTAAATCTGTCTCTATTTGAATATGTCATGAGTAGCCAAAATGACAATGACAATGTCACAAAAATTAAAGATTTTGGCAAAAATACGTTATAAGACTTGTACCGTTTTTTTTGTGCACGACAGTACATATTCAATTCGAGGGCAATCTCGTAACTTTTTACTAGAATTTATGGCCAGTTTCTGAAATGTCAAATGAAGTTAATCGTTAACTGGTGGGAAAAGTTTTACTGAAGAAATTTATGTAGAAGATAAACAACATTGACGTTTAAATTTAATTTATGGCAAGCCGTTCTTTTGATACAACCGCCAGTGGCGGTCCGAAAGGGGGGCCCATGGATAAACGAACTTTGTAACTTTCGGTTACCAATTATTAAAATAGGTTTGTCACGATAAAGCTAAGAAGGATGCAATTGAAAGACTGGTTAAATGTAAACAATTAGTTACTGTTTTTCTTTTTTCTATTGTTTCTTATTTTTTTTTCATTTGTTATCTAGAATTCTATAATAATAATAATAATAAATGTTCTTTATTGGAAAAATCCAAAGGGCTATCGACCGAAGTCCTTCTGCCCATGTATTAGTACATTATTTACATAGATTTTATGATTAATTATTAGATAGGTACCATTTGTGACATGTATATGATTATATATATATATATATATATATATATATATAGTTATATAAAATAAAAATAAAAATAACAAATATATTATGTATATATCTATGGCTTATGTTGTTTTCTAAACCAGTTGCTGCATCTTCTCAATTAAGGCGTGTTCAAGTGTCTTGAATTTAGGTCTAATATTACGATTTCGTGTTGTGCAGTATCCTTCAATTTTTTGGAAGTTGTGTTGTGCATTGGCGAATTTTGTTTGTAGCTTAGTGAGACGTTGTTGGATTGGTTCTATTTTTGTTTTTTGGTATAATACGGTGTTCGATATATTATGTAGGGGATTACGGGGATGGCGTAATTTGGTAATACTCCTGAGGGCCGTCCTTTCTGCCACCTCCAAATTCTTTTTTGCTTGTGGTCCACTGTTAAGGTAGAGTATGTGTCCATATTCCAATATGGGTCTACAGATACTTTTGTAAATCTTTGCTGATGTTGTTGTGGTTATACCATCATTTTTATAAGTTAAAGCTCGAAAGTGTTTGGCTCTTGTATTTATCTTTTTCTTTGTGAGGGCAGTGTGTTGATTAAAATTAAGCTTGTGGTCTATTTGAATTCCGAGGTAAATAGCTGAAGTTTTAGAAGCTATTATTTGATTAGCAATCGTTACTGTGGGTGACCTTGGTTTGGGAATATGATTGAAAATAATGAGTTGAGATTTCACAGGGTTAGGTTTAAGTCTCCATATATTGAACCAGTTTTCTGTGTCTGCTATCAGTTGTTGCAGTTGTTGGATTGTGTTGCGGAGGTTGGAATTGTGAGATATTAAGGCGGTGTCATCAGCGAATTGTAGCATGCAGGTACTCTTATTAAAATATCTTGGGTCCAGATGACTGTAACTATATATGTCATGGCAATAAATATTGTATAAAATAGGAGAGAGCGGTGATCCTTGTGGGACCCCCTGTTCTGGTACGAAATGTTCGGAATAACTGTTATTTATTTTAATTTGCAATTGTCGCAGATTTAGAAAGCTTATTATTAAATGTATTATATAGTCAGGGCATTCTAAAATTTTTAGTTTGTATATTAGTCCCATATGTCATACGCTGTCAAAAGCTTTGTTGATATCTAAAAATATAGCTGCTGATTTGTCTCCTTCCAGTTTAGCCCTTTGTACATTTGATGCAAGTATTGCTAGTGGGTGGAGCGTGGAAGACTTTGGGGTAAAGCCAAATTGGTAACCTGGTATTTTGTGCTTGACATGTTCTTCTAGTCTCTACTCTTTTTATGATTTTTTCGAATATTTTCCCCAGTGCAGGTAATAGTGTGATGGGTCGATAGTTGGGAACTTTAGAATGATCTGTGTTGGGCTTAGGGATAGTTATTATCACTCCTTTTTTCCATTCGTTAGGAAAGTACATGTTCTGGATACAGAAGTTGTATATTTTAATAATATGTTCTATATTTTGTGAAAATGACAGTAATTTTGATCTTTCAAAAATTTTTTTCCCACTGATCCTTTTGCAGCTGACGCTACGTGTACACAGCCGTGCTGCCGTCTTCGATGCCCTCGCACATGTCGAAATTCTGGTATCCGGTTATAACGAAATTGTATGGTAAAAAAGGGCCTCTTTCTGAAGCGTTAAATAAAGTTATCTATTCATTAATTCTATAGTAGCAATAAAAATATTATTTAATAGTCGTGGACAAAGTATTGGTATTTTACTCGCATATAATGGCTACTATTCACTCGGGGGACACGAGCCGCAGCCACCCTCGTGAATAATAATCTTCAGTATATGCTTGTTGAATAATATATAGTTGAAATCACGAATGTTGTCCTTCAACGTAATCAATTATGTACTTATCAACGACATGCGATTTTTCTATCTTTGTAAATACAAAGCGCATAGGATCAAGAAACCCAGTCGGATTTTGCAGCTAATTTTCTCTCTATGTCATGCGAAAGCGAAGGGATTCATATGCATCAAGATGTAGAGGCTCTATAAAGTAGAGACTGGCCACCCGGTCCAAGTGGATGCATAATGGCGGCGATGGTTTGTGTGTGCGCGTGCGTGTGCATCAGTGTGTTTACAACGTATCGCAAGCTTGACACTTGCAGGTTGCAGTATTTGTTTTGATACAGTGAAAAAATATATATAAGTAATAACGTTACCATTAATTGTTTCGTAACCAAATCGGTCACAACAGACTGTTATTTTAATTTTAACCTATTACAGTGAATCTAATGACACTATGATCGCCAAAACAAATGCAACTCCTATTTTCGCCGCCATTATGCATCCGCTTTTCATACGAACCAATCAGTGCCTCCCACTCGAGTGGCCAGTCTCTACTTTATAGGGTCTCTAAGCAAGATGTTGCTTTCTGCGTCACCTGCATATTTCTTTTATAAAAAAAAAAATAATCATTTAACATTGGTAATTACTTGCGAAATGAGTTGTTTATCGTTTCATCTTTCAAATAAATACCTGTCTTTAACTTGTCATCTAAGAGAGCTAGCAACGTCGCCAAAACGATAATTTTAAGAAGGCCAGTTTTTTTATATCCCCTCTCGTGCACTATCTGGGTAGGCATGAGGACGGTCTGACTGGCGGGAGAGGTTGTGTTTATCTGTGCGCCTAAAATTTGTATAGGTAAAAATTTTGCTTTTTAAAATATTTTTTCATCGGTTTTTGTTGACTTTTAAGAACAGAAATTTATTATTGCCAGACATTTTCGTCATTGGTAATGTGAACGATCCATGTTTTATTAGTCTGAAGGACGTCTTTTCTGCTCTTAAAACTTAGAAAAAATTTAAAAAAATAGGAAAAAGAAAAAATTAATTTTCTTTTTTCTCAACCTTTTCTTAACTCCAAATAAATAAATATTACGTTCACAAAATTTTTAGGGTTCAACACGACTGTTTCAGACGGAGAATAATGTAAAAAATCATACTTACTGTCGTTTATGCTTAACTGCTGCTCTGATGGTATCAATTGGACGTCGTAACACTATAAATCTAACACTGTCTGTACCACACTCTCTTAAAATTAAACCTGAAAAGGAATTTTGTTAGAAAACACAACTAAAAGACAATATAAAGTTCAAAATATATATATTAAATCTTTAAAAAATTATGTTTTTACAACAACTTTTTCAAGAGAAAATGTTAACAAACACTAGTCTGGCCCGTGTACAACACATGGTGAGGAACGGAACGATTCATAATGTACCAACTACCATCCAATATGCGGTTTAATAAGCTAACGATGCACAAAAAGATTCAAGAAAAGTTCAATGTAACTGAAATTTTGGTGGGCTTTTGCTTGTCTGTCTTATAAACGTATTATATAATTCACATGAATTTTGGTCGCTCCTCGGAGCTTAAAATTGCTTGAAGCGCTACTACTTCGATTGTATTCTACAATAACAACTTTTTACGTTCAGGCAAGGCGGATCCCATGCACGTATGAGTACATGGTATAGATACTTTTTTGACTCCGAATCACTGAGGAACCGGTTTAGGGCAAACCCCGTCAAAACACATCATTTCCCCGTCAAATCCGACTGCTAGGAAATGATGGGGGTCCCATGTCGCTAAGGGCTATTTTCGCTATAACTTCCGATATACTTTGAATAGTCGTTGGACTAACTTGTCCTCATATTCAATACCTCGTAAGAGTTGCAGTGCTTGACAACGTGGATTCGTAAAAGGGTTTTTAATCTTGAAAATTTCGAAGTTAAAGTCTAATTTTAGTACACTTTGTAAAATTAGGTGGTCGGGGCGACATTACGTCCCTGTGCAGCGACATTTGCTACACTTTCTAAATTAACGCTCCTTGAAGAGTTAGCGAAAATTTTGCATAAAAAACGCTCCGAAGAGCGAAAATATGTATTAAAAACCTCTTCCACGGCGTTTTTACGTGAAGCACGCTTTTCGTACGAAGTATTTCCTAAGTCGGATTTTGTTACAACGTCGAAAAGTATATCGGGGTTATAGCGTTCTTTAACAGTAACAGCGTGCCAGATGCTATTTTATAATAGAAAAAAGTATTTTTAATGGATATCAGTCTTGCTGAAATTTTGATATGATGTAATTTAGCTATCAAGATATTTAAAATTAATTTGCCAGACTATAATTCGATTGTATAAAAAGAGCCAGACCGATTTAAGTGGGGGAGAGAGCAAGTGTGCTAGAAGAGTAGTCGATTATATTATTAGATAGCCAATGACAGTTGCTGTGGCTGCTAGTTTTTAAAATGTCGTCGCCGTCGTCCCTATAACCGCGTGTCTGTGATTGTTGCGATTTTCAGTGTTTCAATTAAAACTTTGTTGAGATGACTAGTGATAAAATAAAAAATGTGTTTTGTCTATGCCTATTATGTAATATGAGCATTATGATGTCGATTTTAAATAAGGAATGACCTATATTCCAGTGGCTGATATGTAATATTTATTACATTCCCGTAGAATGTAACAATTATAGTTGGCGCCATCCAATAGTAGTGCAATTTGTAATACTCTTTGCGTTTCTGTTGACAGTTGACGTTTCTATTGACAGTTAACCTTTCACATTTCACCGTTGCAATGGTAAAACAAATAGACATATAGACACAAATAAACCTAATTTGTGTAGAAAATGTATAGTCTGTAATTATAATAATAATAATAATAATAAAATGCCTTTATTTGTAAGTGTATAACAAATACATTACATTTCTAATGCATAAGGCGAAGTCTAGCCATGCGGCTACTCTACTTAACCTTAATTTATATACAATAACAAATTAATATACCTAAGTACATAACACAATATAAAAGGAAAAGAGGGAGAAAACATATTATGATAAAAGATTATGTGCATATATATATCTAACAAGCTCATTAGCAATTAATACTAAAATAACGAAGGAAATCGCGCTATTACAAAAATACGTTTATTTTCTCAACAGACCAGATCTGTCGTAAGATTATAAAAAGAGAAGAAGAGAAGAGAAGAGAAATAATAGATCTAAATTGTGACATTTGAAATATTACTGAGTTGCCATTATGTGTCTTTTAATTTTTTTTCGGAAGCTACTTACTGGTAATGATTTAAGGGTATCTGGAATATCATTATATATATATGAGGAGCATTATAGGAGAAAGATCTCATAAATAACGTTGAATGAAAGTGAGGTAGTGACAGCTTATGTGTAAAACGAAGACCTCTACTGTGAACATTGTACCTGAAACTGAGTTTTTCTCTAAGATATGGTGGTGATGAGGTATTCAGTAAAGAATGTATAAAAATAGATAGATGATATTTATATAAGTTTTCCACTTTAAGCCAATTTAGTTCTTTTATTTTAATCTGAATACATATCTACAACAACTGTTCTCGGGCTCGCGCAGAATATGCTTCATTCCAAATTTATTACAGAATATACTTCATTCCAAACTTATTACAGAATATACTATTCTGTAATGACAAGAATGGAAAAATAATAAATTTTGTTGAAGAAAAATTAAATAAATCTCAGCGAGAATTTTGAAAAACGGTTCAGTAATTTCGATTTCGATTTTTTTTTTTTTTGTTAACATGATATAAATACTCTATGACAAACTGTAATATACAAACCATTCTTAATAATTGTAACAGGCTGAAGGACTTAGGTCGATGGCCTTTTGGTGAATGCCAATAAAATACCTTTATTATTATTATTATTATTAGTCAAATGCTAGAAAACGACAATACATCAGAAGACAATGATGAAAGCAGCGACGATGACTTTGTAGATACATCAGTTTTATATCACACAATGATATAAGGAACTTAATTCAATTTTCGTGATTGTCAACAACATATTTAAAATAAAAAATATTATTTTTTACATTTCAAATCATTTGGTTTCTTAATTTTTCTCATCTAAATCTAGTCTGATTCTAATTCTTCTATCATATAATCAAATTCTATTATATTCATTCTATAATACTAAATAAATTAATTTTAACGTTTTCCTGTCGCGCTTTCGGCTGTCTCTTTTGAAACTATCTCTCACTACCAGCATCACCATACTTTCCCAGACTTAGCGCCGGTTTATCAATGCAGGGTTAACTCGTAACTAGAGGATAAATATCAAACAAAATAATATTTGACATTACATTTGACATTTATTCTCTAGTTAAGAGTTAACCCTGCGTTGATAAATCGTACCTTAAGCGGTGTGGCTCCTAATTAAATAATCGAATTATTGTCTGACAAATTAATTTTAAATATCTTGATAGCTAAATTACATCATATTAAAATTTTGGTCATACTGAAATTCATTGAAAATATATATTTTTTTATAAAATAGCATCTGGCACGGTGTTAACAATGACGAGAAGAATGTCTGGCAATAATAAAATTGGGTTCTTCAAACTATAGTATAAACATAATCTAAATTTTTTAAAATACAGTGAAGTTAGGCGCGAGTGGGTTCTCGAAATCGGTCTAAGGTGAGATTTAGAACAATTTTTAGAGAAAGATGGTCGGCGTCCTTGGAGTACAGGCCGGGACATTATCTACGGAGACCCGAAGGCGTACAAGGTCGGGTGGGGTAGCATTTTCGACTATACCCACTACGGGAAATCGATTACGACGGTTATCGAATCGATCCGATCACTCCCGAGGGCGTTATTCACCGTTTTATCAACGACTTGGGGATTTAAAAAACCGAAACTAGTTTCAGGGGAATTAACACGTGTGGAAACTAGGATTTTAAGCAAAAATCTGAACTTTGCACCAACACTTCCGAAGTTTCCCGAAGGCGCGGGAGGTATCGTTATCGACTAAGTCGACCACGAGGAATCGATTCCGACTATTGCCGAATCGATCTGATCAACGTTTCCGGGAAAAAGTGTACTGTGGCCAAACTAAAGGTCAGAAATAAATAAAACATTACTGAAGGACAACTAGGACCTCGATACATATTTTGCACCACTTTTGACCGACCGCCCAAATTTTTACCGGGATACTTAGTGACTGGAAAAAGGAGTTAAAGGTAACGCGACCCCTCGTTTTCGAGTAACTTGAGGTCATGGAATAGATTGCCACAAGTTTCAGGTCGGTCCGACCAACCGTTCCGGGAAAAGTGTGCTGTGACCAAATTAAAGGTCAGAAATAAGTAAAACATTATTGGATGATAACTAGGACCTCGATACACCTTTTTCACCACTTTTCATCGACCGCCCAAATTTTGACCGGGATACTTGGTGACTCTGGAAAAAGGAGCTAAAGGGAAAGCGACCTGGGAAGTTAAAAAGTACTAAAATGGAAATCAGTAAGTTCGTAGACACCATCGAGACCAGTAGCAAGGCATTCAGAAAGACACGACTGACAGTCGTAAGTTTACAAACATGGGAAGGGAATGTTCTTTCTTCTTATCTGATGCAACTAGTGAAGACGAAAAGTATTATTTGAAACAATTGGCATTGTACTTTACTACTACTTGCAGTGCTTTTATTCTTTGCCTGTTGGAAATAAAATAATAAGTATCTCTATATTCAAATTTCACGGTTTTTTAACATAATCTATCTTAATAGCTAATTGTGAAACCACGTACTATTTCATAACCCCCACAACACTTCCAATGTATAATACTACTAGCTAATTTTTTATATGGCTTCCCCGCACCCCCTGACCATTCATCAGGTTTATCTTCTTGGCTATATACTTCATGATGACCAACATAACCTTTGCTTAAACCAAACTGGAAGACAATAACAAAAAGCGCTTTACCGTTATTGTAGTCTCCTGCACCTTCTGACCACTTTTACATTCTGATAAAGATTAAAAATTCATGAAATCGTGAAAGCTCATTTCCTTATTTATTTTATTTTAACAGCCTAACATTTCTCCTATTAATGTGCATTGATGGCAGAGAATGAAATATAACAAAAATCGCTTTACTGTTACCACAACAAAATATAGATTAGACATTTATGTAATTTGTAGAGCTGATTTTTACCTTTATGCATTTTAACAGACTAAGTTTTTTTCTATTTTTCTTATTAATATACATTGATGGTAGGTAATAAAATATTATCGATCAGAAATGTCTAAAATCTTGTGAAACTTATTTTAAACCTGATTTATTGTGAAATACATTTTATTAATACATAATGATAGCCAAAAGCAAAATATTGCAGGTTATAAATTGTTGAAATCATGTACAGTTAATGTTTCAACATTATTTTCATAACAATACAACAAAAAATCTGAAGCTGGATTTTACAGTTGGAATCTAACACGGGACTTGTTGGAGAAAACTTTATTTTCCAAACGTAGGTAAATAATTGATTACTTTACTTGAATTTCTATTTTGTCTTTACTTCTAGGAGTACTACCTGAGTAGGGGTACCTTTTTTGCTGGCTGGGATACCCATGTAATAGAAAAAATTAGCGCTACTCATTTTTTTCCAGGTACAAAAAATTCCAAAGAATTTCCTTTACATACGGGAATACATACATAGTGTAAAATTTTCACTGTACTTGTTGACTGGATTAAAGCATTATTTTTATTTGCAATAAATTATATTTATTGTAGTGATTTTTAATTTTGACAGTGCATTTAAATTTTTGACTCTGACACTAAAATAGAATATGAATGTGATTCGTTCCTCCACTTTGTTAAAAAAAAAATTTATTAGGAATAAAATTTCCTACCTTAAAGAAAATCCGAAATCAAATTGTCAATATACCATTCCTCATTTGAAGTTTGTTAAAATGTCCAAACAAGCTCACTTTCCGTAGTCAGTTCAAAAGTCGATCTTACTTATAGAAAATTTAATTTATTAAATTAAAAGTTTTATATGAATTACAAATTTGTTTATTTTGTCTTGAGACTAAAGATATTTACAAATTTTAAAATTTAAAATTAAAGCCGAATTGTCGGTTTAACTATAATTTGATACGATCTCTATTGTCCTAATATGTTAAGCTTATTTTCTTTGTTCGTAATTACTGACTTCCTGCTTCTTATATCACCATTGATCCACTTTCTAAATTTTATTCAATACTACCAAATGTTTCTTTCTTGATTTTCCTTAATTATACTTGGTAAAGTATCATCAATAATATACTTATCAAATTTTCTTCAATTCTTCTATCTATATAATACTTATTTTTTTATTTTGAAAAATTCTCTTAATTATATCTTTTTTTTTTTTCAAAATTCCATCCTTCCTAAAAATCTTTTTATTCTTGTCCTTAACGACCTCTCTCTTTCTTTTTTAAATTTATCTTTCTACTTTGATTTAAAACTTCTATTTCCTACCTTCAATCTCAAAATTATAAAACAAAATAACCATAATTATATTTTATGCATAATCATTAAATGCTTTATTAAGATGCTTCAAATAAAAAAAATTTATCTACTATATTGAAATAATCAAATAACTTAATATATCAATTCAAAATGACAAACTGATTAAATGAAAATAGCAAATTACTAATTTATATTATGGAAATTCGATAAAATGAAACAAATTAATATGCTGTCATAATGACAAATCTTAAATAGAAAATTAAAACCATCAGTGACATTTCAATCGGATTTCAAATAAAATTCAATATATTGAATTACATGAAAGAAAGGAAAAACTTACATACTTCCATTCTCACACATATTAACAAGGTATGCAATTCTCCGAAATAAAATGAAATCACGAATTTGCACGTATATAGAATTATATACTTTTAATTGACCCACATTTATGAGTATGGGTCATATACGTATATTTGTATTTTTTGTAACACGTGCATTGATAAAGGTTCATTGTAGACCTGATGCACGGGCTGAAGGTGTCGGATTTCAGGCCGACAACGATATGACCCGGAGCAGGTTCAAATGCCTAGCTACCAACAGATACGTTTTTTTTCACAAGCACAAAAAGCTCAACTTTTATGCCCGTGAAGCGGCCCTGCTGAAAAAATTCAGTTGGCATTTGCAACTGAAACACTGCCGACAACACAGTGGTGCAGTTCCGAAAAAAACGCCAAGTAAAAGTAATTTACTGTTGATTTCGGAACTGAAACACTGTATTTTGCTAGTAAGTGTTGCGTGTCGGTAGTGAAGTGCTGTCGTCTCGATATAGTGTTCCACATCGAATCTTCGGTGTTGATACTTACGTACTCTCGATTCGAAAGTGCTGCATTAGTTTATTTTTTCACGTGCAGTAATGCCTAGTACTTTCGATATTTTCTTTCCTCTTCTGGTATTAAGGTTCATATAATAACAAAAAGGACGGATGATATCGAAAGTACCAGGCATTATTGCTCTAGATTGTACATGTGTATTACACTATATATGTATTCCCGTATGTAAAGGAAATTCTTTGGAATTGTTTGTACGTGAAAAAATGAGTAGCGCTAATTTTTTCTATTACATATGGAATGTGTTTTGTGCTGCTGCTTTTCTTGCATAATTTAATTGATATCCCAGCCAGCAAAAAGGGTACCCCTACTACGGTAGTACTCCTAGAAGTAAAGACAAAATAGAAATTCAAGTTAAGTAATAAATTATTTACCTATGTTTGGAAAATAAAGTTTTCACTCAGAAAGTGTAAACTGCGATGTAGAGAGCAAGCGAGCCATTAGTATTAGTGAAAATAATATGTCACCAGAAAGCAATACAGAATCTATTGTGATAGTGGGAGAAGCGGACGTATCAACAGTCGACTCGGTTATTAATATAGCCTCGAATGTAGTATTAAATAGTACCACCCATTCAAATAATGTGCCTATAAATGATTTTTTATACCCTCAGTTATCACAACTGTCACTCCTGACATGAAAAACGTTTGTAAAACATATATAAATGTACCCAACAGTTCTAGGGTTAATCATCTTTATAATAATTGTGATTTTAACATTTGTCATGTTAATGTACAGGGTCTCTTAAATAATTTCAATCTAGTGGAAATATTTCTAAATAAACACAGAGTTGATGTTTTGTGTGTCTCCGAGCATTGGATTGACGTTGATGGCATGAAGAATTTCCATATGGAAGGTTATAATGTTTTAACTTACTTCGCCAGAACCAATCACATGCACGGCGGTACACAGTTATATTAACAAACACTACCACAATTGCATCGGAAATTGTATACATAAAAAATGTATCTATTGAATGTCATATCGAAATATGTGCGATACTGTGCCACATAAATAATGTTAAGGTGTTAATCCTCACTGTATACCGGCCACCAAATGGTGATATTAATTTATTTATGGATAATTTAGTACAAGCCCTTAATTTTGCATCTAGCAAATCTAAATATATTGTCCTTTGTGGGGATCTAAATATCGATCTAAATAAAACTCACACAAATACTAAACTGTTATTAGATGTACTCAGTTCATTCGAGATAAATATAGCAAATCTAGGTAGTACTAGAATTTTTACAAACAAAAATGGTCATACGAGCTCTTCTTGTATTGACTATATGGTTACAACGGTGTCCAATGCTTTTTTTGATTGTGAATTAGTAGATCCCATCATTGCTGATCATTTCGCACATATTTTAAAGCTTAAGCAGCTAAAAAACGAACAAGTCAATGATAACAAGGAAACAGTAACCAAAAGATCTCTAAATATAAGTAACATGAGCGAACTTAAAACCAGGCTGACCAGAGTTAACTGGGCCGAATTATTTTATTTAAATATTAACGAGGCATTTTCCCTTTTTGTTGAAAATATTACTTGGTGTTTCAATATATCCTGTCCTTATAAAAGTAGGCTAGTCATTCCAAGTCAGCATCACATGAATTAAAAAATATTTACAACATTAAAAAAAAGGAATATAAAATTAACATTAAACAAGCCAAAGCAAATTATTACAATAACAAAATCAAGGCTGCCTCCAACAAATCAAAAGAGACTTGGAACATTATCAACTCCAAATTAGGTAGAATTTCTAATAAGAAAATTACATCTGTCGCTCATAATTCATATAAGGTCAACAATGCTAGTGAAATTGCTGAAATATTTGCTCACCACTTCTCTTGCGCAAGTACAAAAAGCATTTTAAATCATTTTGGACAAAACTTGTGATTGCCGTGTACGAAAGTTAGTAGTGCTACTATCCAATACCAGTTTGATTCATCCCCTGTAACTGTACACGAAGTTTTAGATGTATTAAATCAAATAAAAAATAAAAAAACCTCCGGAATTGATGAACTGTCTTTTTTAACTATTTTAAATATAATTGATCTTATTAGTCAACCATTCACCTGTCTGATAAATCAATCATTATTCCAGGGGCACTTTCCAGAAGTATGTAAAACAGCTTTAATTATACCACTCCATAAGAAAGGTGATATTGAGGACATCGACAATTACAGGCAAATTTCACTACTTAACGCATTATCTAAACTTTTAGAAAAAATAGTTTCCAGTCGCTTAACGACTTATCTTGAATCTAACAACTTACTGTGCACTTCACAACATGGATTTAGGGCAAATAGATCTATTGAAATAGCCACATATCAAATGTTAAACTATATTTATAAAAATTTAGACAATGGCAAAATAGTTGTCTCGTTACTTTTTGATCTCTCAAAAGCATTCGACACAGTTTGTACACATTTCTTAATTACTAAATTGTCAATTATGGGACTACCAGTAAATATTCTGTACTGGATTAAATCATATATGGAGGGGCGAAGTATGATCATTAATGTTAATGGGGTCAGATCTGAGGCACACGACGTAAAACTTGGTGTTCCCCAAGGTTCTGTCCTGGGCCCACTATTATTTTTAATATATGTTAACGATTTATCTAACCACTTAACTAAAGGGCTAGTCACAATGTTTGCGGATGATACTACCATTACAGTAGCAGCTGATACTCCGCAAGAATTAGAATCTGCAGTTGCTACCATTATGGATGAATTTAGCACCTGGTGTCAAGGCAATAGGCTCATACTCAATGAAACTAAAAGTACAGCCATCAACTATTACATCAGGAAAGGTATGCCAAATGACACATGCCTATTGCAAAACATCAAGTTCAGTGAGAAGGTAAAATTTCTAGGCACTCACATAGATAATAGACTTACCTCGTATGCTCAAATTGAAAGCGTTTGTGCAAAATTAAGTAAGGCGTATTATGCTATAAGACAAATGAAAGATTGTCTTAATACTAAGGGATTACTTAACATTTATTATGCTCTGGCATATTCCCATATATCTTTAAACATAATCAGCTGGGGCTGTGCTCGAGAAACACAGAGTGTTCATTTCTCAAAAAATACTAATTAGGCTAATATTTAACATGGATTATAGGGAAAGTTGTCGACAAGTGTTCATAAATCAAAAAATTCTGACCGTACCCTGTATTTTTATTTTTAAGTGCTTAATATTTGTTAAAAAGAACGAACACCTTTTTATATCTAACTCATCCTCGCACAACCATGATACTAGACACGGTCTCCTATTAAGAATTCCCTCTCACAAAACATCAACTTATAAAAAATCACCTATCTACAACTGCACTATTTTGTACAACAACCACCATATGATATCAGAAATATTAAAAATACATCTATGTTATAAAAATAAAGTAAAAAAATATGTTGATAATTGGGGGTTTTTACAGCACACTTGAGTTTTTGGGTCAATAATTAACCCTTCTTATATGGAATTGAACTATAATATATAATCGTTTGTTAATCTTGTATTTATGTTTGTCCATTGTATTTATACTTTTATTTATAGTAGTAGTATAGCAACAGACACTGGACTTCTTGCGCAGATATTACATCGCTCCCTAGTGACCGCGCATCCTCCTTGTCCATTGCAAACTCCTCTAATTGTTGCACTTCTACAAGTAATCACACTTACTGCGCAGATATAGCATAATTTCCTAACTATTGCGCATACCCTGCTAGTTGTTAATATATTAAGGTCACTGCGCTATAGCTACTTACAGTAAGACTCCCTAAAAACTGCGCATAAATCCTCTAATTGACGATTGTTAAAAGACAATTCCACTTACTGCGCAGCTATAGAATGACTCCTTAATGACTGCGCATCCTCTTTGACCACTGCACATTCCCTATCTGATTGATAAATTTCAACTGCTAAGTCCACGTATTGTTTAAAAATATCATTCACTCCGCATTCCGCCCTCTGATTAACATATTGGAACAACTAATTCCTTTTACTGCGCAGCACTCCCTGATGACCGCACATACTCCTTCCAATTTTTTTAAGCATATACAATTTATGACGCGATTATAGTATCACTCCCTGATGATTGCGCATCATCATTGCTTACCGGGTATAGTGGTCTAAAAATTTCAAAGTGATTTTTTTATGATTGTATTTATGTGAGAAAAATTTTAATCGAAAGGGAAACAAGGGTGATATTATTTGTCTGCTACATTGGAGCCGTCGTACGTGATTCAAAAAATCAATTCAAAAATCATGTTTAACGATCTACGAACCCCAACATAATTTTATTATTTTTTAAATTTTAATTCGGTGTAAGTTGAAAATGTTTGCTAAACCAACGTACAATGTGTAATTACACACACGGACATATTGTAAAAGTTCACCGATTGCGTAAATTGAGAACGGATGATTAAAGAAGCTAAATCGCAAGCGCAGATTATTTCTCACTTAAAGATTTCCTCGAAAATCTTTGGACTTCCTCAAGACTTCCCCGGATTTCCTCGGACTTCCTCGAGACTTCCCCGGACTTCCTCGGACTTCCCCGAGATTTCCTCTGACGTGAACACCAGATTTCCTTCGCGGTTTACCCCTCGATGCTATCAAATTAGATGTCAATAAAACAAAATTATTATTTTTTTGAACGATAGCGCGCGGTTCAAAAAACCCTTTTCTTTAAACGTAACCAAAACAAGACTAATGCAAGTTAAAAGAACTTAAACTATCCTAATGCGTAAAGCTAATAATGTAAAATATTTAGGTATTTTTATCGACTGTCATCTGAGATGGGATATACATGTTGATTTTGTGTTAAAAAAACTAGAACAGTAATACATATGTTTAAATATATTAAAGATATTTTGAATATAAATCAACTGAAGATCCTTTATAAAGCCTTAATAGAATCGCATTTGACATACGGAATCATTGGATGGGGTGGAATCTTAAATGTACATTTACAAAGGCTACAAATTATGCAAAAGCGAATCTTGAAAATAATATTCAATAAACCGATTATATATTCATCGGATGAACTGTTTTGTGAGTCACATATTTTAGATATTCGTCAATTATATTTTTTTAATGCAGCGTTGAAGGTTTTTTCTGAAAAAAAAAAAGATAAAATAAGTCACACTCATCAAACAAGAACTAAAAATCAAAATAACTTACCTATTATATTAATGCATACTAGTACAGGACAAAGATCAAATACCTATCTTGGGTCAAAAATATTTAATTCCATTCCCAATACAATTAAGAATATAAAGTCTAAACATATTTTTAAAAAAGAATTGAAGAACTTTATATACGTTTCACGAGTACTTGTCCATACAATAATTGACTCGAATAGGAAGTAGCTAATTTTGTGATACTTTTCTATTTATATTATATATACCTTCAAAAATATTTTATTTTTATCCATGCATGTATGTATATAAATGTATGTGCATATATGTGTTATATTTGTGTGTGTGTATCGGTGTACGTAGAATTTTATTTATAGGTACATAATTTCATATTGCCACTCACGTTCAAGTATTTTTAATATTTAAGTGAGAATATTGTTTATTTAGTATTTTAGAGATTAGGTTTAATGTATTATATTTATTGTTATTATTAGTTTTATTTTACGTATTTATATTACTTTTTATGCTACATCTGAATAAACATTATTATTATTATTAGTATCCTTTCTCTGATCCTCCATCTAAGCGACACTAAAAGTCTTTTACTGGCACTTAAGAACGGTACTAAAAGTAATCTTTTTTAAATCGACAAAACTTTTTTTAATTCATATATGCTGTATTTATTTGATTTATATTCGATATTTGATGAAAAAATAGCATAATAATTCTATGTAGAGTAAAAGTGATTGTCAATTAAGGTAGTTTTGTTTGGTTCATTTTAATTCGCCTTTTACAGTCAGTGTTTTTGATTTTTTGATAGATATTATGGGTGATTACTGGGCGATTACTTTACTGGGCCAAAAAGTACTTTGCAAACGATAACACTTTGAATAAAATAATCAGTTGTTATTAATGGGTACCATAAAAATTTGCCATAAATCAACATCGAATACGATCAGACTTATAACCAATCTTCAAAATAATTATTTTCTTTTTACAGTCGAATAAAAAGTAGTGTATGACACACGGACAAAAATAATTTCTCGCATGGTTGCCGAATTGCCTGCCAGTTTTCCGTAGTTGTTCCAAAAACTATATTTTTCGTCTTTATGTCACAAATAATTATTTGTGAATGCTGAAAATTAAAAAGTCTTGTCGCGTTTTTAATAATTGGCAGTTGTAAAAAAGCTTATATACATAAAAGGCTTTTTTTATTCTAAAGAGACATGTAAGTTTTTCAAATTAAAATTTTGATTATTATTCAAAGATTCAACCACCGACACCGGTATGGTGTTGAAACGTCTGCGTCTATTGTGACTACCTCAACATTATATTATATGGATGAGAATGATATGCTAATAATGTTCATCACTCTTGGTATATTAGGAAAAATTTTAACTCGTGTGTTTATTTTTAGTTTGTATAAGGTCATCATCACATCGTATAGTCTACTGTCTTCATTTACAAGTGGTTAATGCTACAAATAAGACATCCTACGCGTTTAATATCATTGTTCATTGATAAAACATCTAGTGAATAAAACCAGCGTTCTTTCCACGATGTTAATTAGAATTTTGCCGGTAGTGTATCAGGTTAAAACTAACAAACAAGCAACAATATATTCAGACTTGTGATACAATTAGCAATTTCAGTGTGTATTTTTGTAATTATGTGCTTATCTCTTTTATCTAGATGGGGAATCATATCGTCTGTTACATAAAACTACATTGTCAAATGTGAGCAATGTGACCATGCTGTGATCTACTGCCATAACCAACTCTAGAGAAATTTTTTTAGAATAACAAAAACTCTTCGAGTAATAACGGTTAATTACTTAATATACTAAAATTAACGCAGTCAGAATGCAATACAATACAATAGGAAGGGAGAGAAAAGGATCTGTGAGCTTTGGGAACGGATCCAATTGGTTTTTTTCTTTGAAAAGGAATAAAAGATCCAAACAGAAAGCCGAACCAACATCTAAAAGTGTTTGGGATTTACCTGCTTTGTCCTCTGGAATTAAGAGAGTGGTATGATTAATATTAATAATATAGTTATATGTTTGTATAATAGTACATTAAACAAGTTTAGAAAAGCAAAGTTTTACTAAACGAGTATAGTGCTTGAGTAAGAGCGAGCGCAGCGAGCGAGTAATTTAAAAACTATATGACTAGTAAAACTGTTTTTCTTACGAGATTTGTTTATACTATTTTTTCGCATATTGTGTTAGTAAGTAATTATAAACAAATAATGATAGATATGGAACCATTACAAAGTTTGAAATAAAAAAAATTTCATAGTAGGTACTCGTGTAGGGTTTCCATAACCTAGTAACTTACACGGATTTATCAAAAGGCGGGTAAATAGAGCATCTCATACTGTGATGAGGGTTCGAATCCTTTTGTTACAGTTTTTTTTACTACATTTTGTTAACAACTAAAATACGTAATACGGGTATTTCTTTAGGTTAGTTCGTTAAGTTAAATATGTTAATTATTATTTGATGTAGTATAGTTGCTTATAGTAGATAATGGCTCTTGTCATTTATGAGTGATGTGTCATGGCACGAGATGCTCTATTTACCAGCTTCTGTTTATCATTCAAGAATACAGATAGAGAATCATAATAGTTTTCAGGAAGAACAAATGGAATTAAATAAATATCGCGTGGTTAACTTTCCAAATTTAAATAATTGTACTTTTAATATATATAACAATGTTTGCAATATTTAAATAAACAATTTTCTGTTTTTATTTACACTGACTTTACTATATAGTACAGTGACAGTTCGATGTGGTAAAGTGCCACTTTATTAAACGATTTTCAATTTAATAAAATAGCTTATTATCAGTCAAAATATTTTTATAGCAGTCCTTAAAAGGTAGTGACAGAGTGAACAACTGTGAATATTTACTCCTGATACTGCACAGCTAAGAGTGTTAACTAGAGACCAAAATGCCTTCAGATAGTGATGGCAGTTACAGTGAAATGGAAATAGAAGATAATGGCCAATGGAAAAAAGTGAGACATAAACGGAAATCGGAAAGAGTAGAAGGTGGAAATACAAACAAAAAGAATAGACTATCACAAGAAGATATCAATAACATCATATTAGGGTCAAATACCAACACTACAAAAAACATAGAGACAACTACACACACAAAAAACATCCAAAACAAAAACATTGCAATGCATACAAACAAAAACTACTCAACAAGAATGAAATAGCACACAAAAAATTTAAACACTTATTTTACATTACCACTGTCAATGACATAACAAGAAAAGACATGTCTGAAATATGGGAAACAGCACAACCACAATCTGATGAAGTCATTATACAAACAAAAAGAGGTTTCCTCATAAAAACAAATAAGGAGAAAAAAATAATAACGGAAACATTAAATAAACTTATATCTAACAAAAAAATCAAAAATTACCAGGAAACCTCGGACTCCTACATCCCCAATCATGATAGACCTACAACATCAAGTTCCTACTCCGTAATTATCGGATCAGTAGAACATGAAATAACAGACTCAGAAATAAGTGAACATATTAAAAGAATGAGTATAAAACACCGCTACTGCAAAAGAATAATTGCAAAAGTTAACAACAAGCCGACACTAATGATCCGAATCATAACGGATTGCTTAAAATCCAGCGAGCAACTACTTAATGAGGGTGTATTCTACAAACATAAACATTACCCGACTTTCCCTAGCCTACCACCTGCTCCAATCCCGCAACCATGCTCACGGTGCTTACAGTTCACGCACACAAAAGAACAATGCACGACCCCAATAAAGTGTACCAAATGTGATGGACCCCACCATTATTCCAAGTGCAATTCCCCACTGCCGATGAAATGCACTGGCTGCGGATCAGAAGAACATGCTGCATGGTCACTCAAATGTCCAAAAAGACCAACACAACCAATACAGGGCATCCCTAACACGCAGATAAAGCCGCTTAACAAAAAAAGCCAAGAAATTGATAAAAAATAACAAAGAACTCAAAAATACATTCACCAATTACGATACACGACATGATTGTCAACACATATATCAAAAATAAACAAAGACAAGAACAGAGATAGAGAAGAACTATTAAAGAAACTAAGGAAGAGATTCGTAACACAGTACAACATTGATACAGTGGCCTCATTTTCGGGGAATAGACTATACATCCTAATGTTCGATTTAGATGAACCTCTAACTACCTCACCAACCGAACCAATACCTGGAATAAATAATATTCAAGTTCACGTCGATGCTTAAGATTCTCTACGCCAATGTAAATAGCTATATACCAAAAAAATATATAATCAATAACATAATAGAAAAAAACAAAATTAATTGCTCACTATTTGTGGAAACCAAAACAAAGGAAAATAGCAGCACCCACTACAAAAATTGGGATGTTCTACAATTCAATGGGAATATGGTAAATAACAATACACGAGGTGGAAATCTAGTACAAGTAGACCCGACTCTAAAAAAGAAAATCCTCCGCGAATAAACAACCCCCTTAATGAAGCAACCCACTTTTCAATACCATTCCAAGGCGGTAAGTTACACATACTCCTGGTGTACAGTCATCCGACATCTAATATTGAAGAAACAATATTCACCAAAGCAGCACTGTACAAATACTGTATAATAATAGGGGACTTCAACGTTAACAGAGCAAAAAATCGTCAACTTCAGACATTCTTAAACAACTCATCGTTCAAAAAAGCAGACACACCTCCAACATTTCTTATGATGAATAACCCAGACACAATGCCAGATCTATTACTTTACACAAATAATATTGAAAATAATACAAACAAAATTGAAACCCACCCTGACATAGGTTCTGATCATTTGGCAATAGAGGTAAACATTAAACTTGACAAAATAATAAATGCGGTGGAAGAAGTAGAAAAAATGAACTTCCACAAATGTGACACTGAAAAGGTTAGTACTGCAATAGAAAAATACATAGAAGAAAGCCAACAACTCCCAATTGACGAACAGACAATAAATAGCTTTAATGAAAAATTAACTGAGGCCATAATACATAACTCTCCTAAAAGAAAGACTAAACTCTACTTGCACGAATTGCCACCATTCATCATCAGAATAATAAGAAATAAAAGAAAAATGTACAAAGACTACTTATCAAATAAGAATGAAGACTACAAAAGACTCCGTAACGCGTACAATAAGAACATCCAAAATTTAATAAGAGAATATAAAGAACACAAATGGATAAATGCCTGTAATGAAATAAAATAACAGCAAGGAAAAACCTACTGGCAACAAATCAGAAAATTCTCCAAGTATAAACAGACATCATACATAACTACTCTAGAAGAAAATGGCAAATTCTATAACAATGACCTCGAAAAAGCAGCACTGTTTGCTCATCATTTTGAAAAAACATATACTATAAAAAATGACAATCAGTTTGACGAAGATATAAGAAATTGGTCCAACAACTTTTTTTCAGATGAACTTCAAAGACAAAATAAGGCAATAAGTGAGGAAACGTATTTTGAGATATTAAATAAAGGAAAAAGCACAACCCCCGGAAAAGATAACATATCCAAAAGCATCATTTGAAAACTAGGACACAATGTACATTGATATATAATTAGAATATATGAATACTGTCTTAACAACCAGTACTTTCCCACACAATGGAAACAAGGAATTGTTATCACCATCACTAAATCAAACACCATTCACCATAGAGTGAACAACTATCGCCCTATAGTGTTGTTATCGGTGCTGGCAAAAAATCTCGAACAGATAATTAAAAAACTGATCTCTGAAGCCATTGGTCACAATATTCCTAACTATCAGTTCGCATTCCGTGAAAAGTGCTCCACCACAAATCCACTGACGATACTTACATCAAATATCCACACATCAAAACTTGAAGGATATCATAGCGCAGCAATCCTTATTGACATTACCAAAGCGTTTGACAGTGTATGGCATGATGGTTTGTTGTATAAGTTGGCAAAACTGAACTGTCCAATGTACCTTATATTCATTATAAAAAATTATTTAAAGGATGGAACTGTACGAATTAAAATAAATACAAGTTACTCAAAATTATTTAAAATACAACAAGGACTGCCACAAGGCTCCCCACTCTCACCACTGCTATACCACATCTACTGCTATGACATCTACAACTTTGAAAAACACCTACAATACTTTAATCCCAATACATATATTCTACAGTATGCTGATGACACGGTTCTAATTAGTCATGATCGCACCCTGGAAGAACTGTTGTCCAATTACAAGAACTAATGAACAGAACAATGACCTGGTTCAACAAGTGGAGACTAAAACCCAACCCAACAAAATCCCAGTACATTATCTTTAACCATGGAATTATTAACAACTCACCAACAGTTACCATTAACCATCACATTCTCCCCGCTCAGTCAACAGTCAAATACCTGGGCGTAAGTTTAGACAGCAAGTTGAACTTCAACAACCATACCAAATACATAAAGAAAATATACATCGCCAGAAGCAAACACTTTCGCTGCATGACCTATAAAAACGAGGGAATCAGTAAAAAGACAGCAGCTCACATTTATAAATCAATATGTAGACCAATACTAGAATACGGCCACCCCCTCTTTCTAGATGTCAGAAAAACAGCAATAAAAAATATCAACGTTGCGGAAACATCAGCACTGAGAACCATTACCAAATACCGACACCCAACAAATCCGCTGAACAACCCACCTAACGCTCTTCTATATCAAATAACCAAGACAGAATCAATTCCACAGAGACTATCCAAATTATCCACTAAATTTGCGAGGGCTGATCACAACATGGAAATACTCCGACCTCTCTGCAAAAATAGAAATCGTCAAACAACTGGCTACAGGAAGTTTCCTCATAAAACATTGTGGGAACACATCAAGGAACTAAGAACCACATAATAAAGAACCGTCAATCACTATACACATACACTTTTTTCGTTTTTTTTTTTCACATTCTTATATCTATTTGCTATTCACATCACATATACTTAATTTATAAAATGTAAGCAATATTTTATTGTAAAAAGGCCGAAGGACCTCGGCCAATGGCCATTTGGGTTTTTGCTTAATAACGTACTTTCATTATTATTTATTATTTTTATAGAGATGTATTTAGTGGCGGTTGGTAATATAGTAATTGTGTGCTACTGTTGCGCGCAATAGACCGTTTATGCCAATATGAACCAATAATTTTAAATAACTCTCACCCTCCTCGAGGGGTATTCTCTTGATCCGTACTGATTTAAACGATCTGTCGCTGGCGGCAGTCGTAGTTCTCAGAAGACTCCCTATTAGTGTAGTAATTTACATACTGCTCCAAAATGCCTCGATATTTCCACTTTTGTGTAAAAGCAAGTCCTCTTAGTTATGCATAGAACCCGTGAAAATAAGATTTTCGAACAGATCCACTTCGAGAAATCCTGCCGTCACCCTGCCACCCTAATGCTTGTTTGTTTGCTGAGATGCACAAGAAATTGTTCCAAATTAGAATACTCTAAAAGTTTGTCATAAGTATTCCGACACAGGTAATATCGACTTGTGTCGAATTCAGTTATTTACACAAAAACGGACGATTAAGAACTTACTTAACAAATTAAGGTTGTGTCAATTCACATCAATAAATCGAATTATCAAGCGGAATTTGTTTGGGGGGTAACTTAAGTCAATCTCAGAACGTATTCAGAACGATCACATCTCCAGACGAAATCGAACCTAGTTCAAATATGGGGAGAGTTAACCTCTAAAAACCGATAAAATAATCCAAAATAATTTAAATATTTTTTTCTTTAAAACAGTTGTAATGCTTAAAACATAATATTTTTAGTCGCAAACTCCTCTATAAAATCCTTATTTTCCGGGCACATAGCCCGAAGAGTAGCTGTTGGTTGCAGTCTGCTTACGTTCCTTATAATAAAATAAGAATTTTATAGAGGAGTTTGCGACTAAAAATATTGTTTTAATATTCCGCCCTCTAAATGCACATTTGAACTATCCTAAGCCCAGTCAGGCTATTTATTTTTCGATTGCAACAGACACTGGTCCGCTGGATGGCGCCTGCTGACTATTTTACATGTCGCTATCCCAAAGATACCAAAATGTACTAAATAGTCAAGTGATCCTCATGTCGGTCGCCAGATGCCTACCTTGCACTGATGAGAGCCAACAGCTCGAAACTGCAGTCTGCAAGTGGTGTGTGACGACTGGCACGAGAGCTCCTTTAAGTAGGATTAGTCTTTCGGCTGGTGTTTGTTGCAATCGAAGCATTAGCGTTTAGATGGTAATATGCAATTATTACACTTAACGCGCGAGACTTGTAACTTCTAATTCAGCGCTCGGTGTGGCACATAGCCCGGAGAGTAGCTGTTGGTTGAAGTCTGGTTACATTCCTTATAGCAAAATAAGGATTTTATAGAGGAGTTTGCGACTAAAAATATTATGTTTTAATATTCCACCCTCTAAAAGCACATTTGACCTAGTTGTAACGATTGTGATCAAATTTGGCACATGAATAGTCGTAACGTTTCAATTTTATTTGTTAGTTAATTTTAATATTACCCCCTGTATATGCCGCTCGTTGGATCTATACGTTAATTTTATGGAGTTTAGTACTCCTAAAAGTATGCAATCAGCAATACACTACCGAATTGTCGTATATTCGTGAATATTAGGAAATAATCAGTTCAAAATTTCATATTGGTAATTTTAAATCATATTCAATTTTATATATCAAGTTTATCTTAATAAGCGAAATATCCGTAGAAATAAGTATTATAACATTATAATAAATAGGTATTGCCATTATATCTCTACCATTATCATGCATAGTTTTTCGTATTTTATCGCGAAGTTTTTGTGAGCGAATTATAAAAACAGGCTTTCGAGTGAGTTACCACTTATTTCTGGTGTTAATAAGTGCAATCCTCATTTTTCTATATGTTTAACACTTTGATGTGTTCATTTTGGATATAATTAGAAAAATTGTGTTTATATTTGTGGCTGTATGCTTTATGTAAAGTTTTTGGACGGCGCACAATTTTGCCTGTACTGCTGGATTTGAGGGCATTTGTAACCCCTAATTAACACGTGGTAATCAACCCAGCTCTTGCTTATAGCTTTGGTCACTTCAAGCCACCCTCCACCTATGTAAGTTATTAAATTTTTCTTCTTTTAATTGACTGGATAATGGTAATTTCGTAAATCCTTGTTATAGGGCTTTTCTGTTTTTTTCTGGCTTCTTTCACTTTTCGGTGCAGTAATTTTGGTAATTTAATTTGGGATATTTCTGATATCAAACTGCAGTTAGAAGATCTATAGAGATTCCTGCGTTCCAGTTCGTTATTTTGAAATTTTTGAGATAGACGCAGTATACCAGCTGTCCTGGACGATCGACCGTTGGAGCTGCCATTTGCAGTAATCTCATGCGAGGATGACATCAAGCATTAAAAATTATCTAAGCTGTATTTTCTGTATGTTCTTTTAGTATTTTGCATTTATTCATATTCATTTGAGTACCAAATAATCCATTACATATTAGTAATTCATTTTTTTCTTCTACTAATTGAATGGCCATCTTTAGGCCTTTACACTAGATTTTAGTAACTAATTCTTGACAAAATTTTGACCTGTATTTATTTATTTTTGGTAGTTATTATTATTTTGCAGATATAATTATTACGTCATATTTTATTTTAGGTAAATGCTCTTGTATGCCAACCGTGATCACGTGCGGACACTTGTAATCACTGGTTTACAACTTTATATTTTATAGACCTATATCCGTATATATTTAAACCTAAAAATTCACGAGCAAGCATTCATTATTATCAGTTTACAATGTTATATTTTTTTATGTATATATTTCAGAATGATATAAAATTAAAGTAGATTTTAACATACTTTGAAATTATTTCTTGTAGAATATATATTCAAAGTTCATTCAGTAAATAAAATTAAGTCAATTGACACCTAATATCGACTTATTGGTCCAATTATATATATATATTTTTTGGGGTGCTTGAAGTTTTGTAACCGGACTTTAAGCCACTACTTGAAAATGTAGGGCAATTTAGGGTTACTAGCGCCCTGAGCTGCTCAGTTGCAATTATATCGAGTAGTTCTAAATAACCGCACGGCCAGCTCTGGCTGTAAGCTAGCCAACGTTTCTCTCAACAACTTGGACACATTACCATCGAGGGCACCTAATATCGACTCATTGGTCCAATTATATATATATATGTTTTTTGGGGTGCTTGAAGTTTTGTAACCGGCCTTTAAGCCACTACTTGAAAACGTAGGGTAATTTAGGTTACTGGCGCCCTGAGCTGCTCAGTTGCAATTATATTGAGTAGTTCTAAATAACCGCACGGCCAGCTCCGGCTGTAAGCTAGCCAACATTTCTCTCAACTTGGGCACACTACCATCGAGGGTTAGGTTAGGACCTAGTATCTCTCCTTAAAATTTTAGTAAGGTGGCAAAATTTCCTTAGTACTACTACAAGATGGCATGACTACTTGGTTCTAAAACATTTAGGGAGGGACGTTGCAACGGGTCTGATTTAAAGAATTAGATAAATTTTTTCTCAAAAACGACTATAGCGATTTTGAGCAAATTTAACACCTGAATACTCCCTTAGTACTAGAATGAGATGATATAACTCGTTAGTCTCAGAAAATGCAGGGGAGGAGACGTTAAAATAATGAAATATTTTTAAAGAGGATGGCCACATCGACCAAATCTGTCAGCACGACGCCGCCATCACTGTGCTACGTCACATGCATGAGGAAAGCATATATTTTTTTATAATATTAACGCACACATACAATTTATTGATATGATTGAGGAATGCAACATTATTCATGATTTTTGTACATAAATATGGCAATAAAACGAAATAAACTTAAATAAAAAGCTTTATTTTATCATTTTTATATCTATCACAATATGAAACAAATAATGTAAAACTCAAATTAAAATACCTACTTATCATACAAGTTAAAGTAGTAACTAAGTATTATACTAAAGGTAATAGGTAAATACACAATAATAATAATGATACTCTTTACTGATAATAAATAATTGATATATGTATACAGAGAGGCTGGACAAAAGCAACTTAACATACATATTTATTACCAAGTGGCAGAGTTTGCTTTCTTATATACAATATAAGAAGTACTCTTACACTCAACCGGAAAAAGCCAGCTATAATCATGCATGCAAATATACATATCTACATACAAACAAAAAATAATTAAAAACTAATTAAATGATTACAAATCATATTAAAGAAAAAAGGTATGTTTTACATATTTTGGGCCTAAAAGAAATAAAAATGTAAATATAATTAATGAATGAATTAGTATATTGCGATTTAGTGATTATGAACTATTGAAACCGCCTGAGAAAATTAATTTCTTCATTTGAAATTTGAATAAGTTCTTTATATTATGCATTTATATTTATATGCAAATTACAAAGATTGGAAACTCAATATCTAGCTCTATAACAAATAACATTGGGGTACTTCAGGGAAGTATTCTTGGGCCGCTGTTATTCATAATTTACTTAAATGATATAAATAAAATAGAATGCGATTTTATGAATCTATTTGCGGATGATACTTTAATATCATGCAGTGGAACAGATCTCACTGAAACAGTGGCTAGAATGAATAAGGTATTAGACAAAGTAAATAAATATTTAAATATAAATAAATTTAAACTAAATGTAAAAAAACCAAAGCTATGATCTTAAGTACATCATATAAACTAAGCATAAGTAACTCACATGCACTCAAACTAAAAATAAATAATGAGGAAATTCAATGGGTAAAATAAATTAAATATTTGGGGGTTATAATTGATAATACTTTAAAATTAAAAAATCACTTTGAATATATCCAAAAGAACATCTCGAAAAAACTATTCTTTTTTTCGAGAGTTTCCACTTATCTCTGAACACATGCAAAAGTCACAGTTTATAAAACAGTAATTCAACCGCATTTTGATTATTGCTCTACAATACTGTATCTACTGGATAAAAATCAACTACAATGTTTACAAAAATTGCAAAATAGAGGCATGAGAATTATTTTGAGATGTAATAGATATACACCGATAAATTGGATGCTTCAAGCGTTAAATTGATTCTAAAAATATGTTACCAAATTACTTTGATGGTTTCACAATAAGAAATAATTTTGTACACCAACATCATACAAGAACAAGAAATAATTTTCACATAAATAGAACTAGATATATGAAGTCAATGAAATCATTATTCTTTAGAGGTTTGAATAAATTTAATAAATTACCCAATGATATTAAAAATAGTACTAGCGTGAACATGTTTAAGAAAAAAATTGTTTCATACTTAAAAATAGAAATTAATATTTAAATGTTATTAAACAAAATTTATTTTCAATGTTTATCACTGTAGTATCTAACTTTCACTGTTATTTGTATTCCTTTTAATCTTATTTATTTATTTATAATTTATATCTCTTTATGTATATGTTTATAACCAATTAATATGTAGCGTTTGTATATTAAGGTTTCTTTCCTACTTAATAAACATATTATTATTATTATTATTATTATTATTATTATTATTATTATTATTATATATTATCGAGAATTTTATTGTACAAATTATAAATATATTATACGAAAAAACTTTATATAATAGATTAGATTAGATTAACAAAGGAGCTGGTTGCTTAACCTTTACCACCGCGACCTTTTCAGATCTATTGTGATGCTCCCAGAATATCTTCCTTATAGTACCTCATCCAGCTTTATCCTTTGTCTTAGACTCCACTGCTTTGATAAAGGCCCTTTTGTATAGCTGTCCGCCCTTGGTTTTTCTTCTCCAAGTACTTGGAATCTCAGCCTCACCAGGCCTTCACAGTGGCACAATATATGAACTGAGGTTTCCTCTTCCTCTTGGCAGAATCTGCATGTCGCGTCATCTGCCAGGCCCATTAGACTCATGTGTCTATTGAGTCGGCAGTGGCCAGTTAGAGGGCCTACTATTACTCTGATGGCCTTCCTATTCTGACTTAGTAGATCTTCCGTAAATTTGGCCGAACTTTCTTTAATGAACTCTTTGGCCTGTCTCTGTCTTGGGAGATTCCTCCACCATTCCAGAGATTTATCTTGCACCCAGTCCTTAATGGTTGCTCATATGCATGGCTTTGCCACGCTACAAAAGGGCTCAGGTCCTATTGGAGCTTCAAGTGCGCCTTCCTTGGCCAGTTGGTCAGCCTTTTCGTTTCCTCTGTGTCCTTCGTGTCGTGGTACCCATGCTAGGTCACTCTGTTCTGACTTCCCAGCTCTGTAAGGGCCGTCAAGCAGTCCCACACCAATCTTGAGTTGATTTGCATGGAACTGATTGCCTTTATTGCCGCTTGACTATCAGAGAAAATGGCAATCGACTGGTTAACAGTGCCTTGTCCTATTATCTACCTTGCGCAATAGTGTATGGTGATCACTACAGCCTGAAACACCGTTGCGTATTTTTCTAGACTTATCAGGATATTGGCTTTTGACCTTGTCCCATAAATCCCGGCTCCGACTCCTTGTTCTGCCTTGGAGCCGTCAGTGTACCAGACTCTTTGTGCAACAGTTATGGGAGGACCGTTTTTCTAATCCTCTCTGTCTGGTATAACAGTCTGAAAGTTCTTGTTGAAGTTATACCTTGGGACCATTACATCTGTGGGCATGTCTAGAATGGGATCTGCCCTCATCTCCGAGTATAACTTCTGGTATGAATATGTGTATGGGTGGCAGGTCCAAGAGGACTTCAAGTGCAGCCATAGGAGCAGTTTTTATAGCCCCCGTGGCGCACAGGCAAGCAAGCCTTTGTACACCACTTAACAGCCTTATTGCTCCCAACTGCACCATCTTAGTCCACCATACCAGTGATCCATAGATTATCATGAATCTCACTACCCTGGTGTATAACCACAGGTTCATTCTGGGATTTAACCCCCACTTTTTCCCACACATTTGCCTACACCTTCCCAGGGCGATTGTGGCTTTCTGTGTGACTTTGGATGTGAGAATTCCATGATAATTTTTGGTCAAAAATGACTCTTAAATATTTTGCCTCACAGGCAAATGGAATTTCCACTCTGTTGAGCCTTAGGGGCTTTAGGCCTTGCAGTGCTCTTCTCCATGTAAAATTGATGACTGTGGTTTTGTGGGGATTTATAGAAAGTCCTTCCTTGCAACACCATTTGTCGACAACATTTAGGGCTCTTTGCGAACGCTCCTTTATTGTATTCGCGAATTGCCCCTTAACGACTATTGCTAGATCATCAGCATATTTTAAGCAATAGAAGCCCTCCGTGGAAAGTTTCCGAAGGAGTTCTTCAACCAGGGTTGCCCATAGTAGTGGAGATAGTACTCCTCCCTGGGGACAGTCTGTGCTCATTTTCGCCTCAATGGAGATCTCACCTAGATTAGATATTATAATCCTATTATTTAGGCTGACTTTAATCCACCGGCAGATCGTTGTTGGGACTCCTCTGTTTGATAATGCACTCGTTAGTGAGTGCGTTGTTGCGCTATTAAACGCTCCTTCTATGTCTAGGAATGTAACTACTGCCATTTCCTTGTCCTCTAGGGACTTTGCTATTAGTCTGTTTAATTCATCCAGCGCAAGGTCTGTCGACCTCCCTGGCTGGTATGCATATTGACGTTCACTCATGGGATTTGGCCTTAGTAGTTCGTCTCTAATGTACCTATCTATCAGTCTTTCCATTGTTTTAAGTATAGGCCTATATGATTTGCGCGGTTGGTCCGATAATCGACCTATTTTTGATAGGTAGATGATTCTCACCTTCCGCCATATTTTTAGTATGTATTTCCAAGCTAAGCAGGCTCTTTATATTTTAAATAAGTAAGGTATTAATACCTCTAGCCCCTTTTGGAGCAAAATTGGATATATTCCGTCCATCCCAGGAGATTTGAGTGGTTGGAACTTAACTAATTGCCCATCTGATTTTATCAGGTTTTATAACCTCGGTGGCCAACCTCCAGTCTGCAAGTTTGGGCCTTTCTGGCTTTTGGTCTGGATAATGCCTATCCTCTAGGTCTGTTAATATCAGTGAGCCCGGAAAGTGCGCCTCCATGAGCAATTTGATACCTTCCGTCATTGTTTCTGTGTAGGTTTCATCATCTTTTTTGATAAAATCTGCTTCGTGTTCAGTACAACCGTCCTTGGCCAGGACTCTATGGATTCTGGAAGCTGCGGGGCCATCACTGACCTCTTCGCAGAATCTCTTCCATGAGTCCCTCTTTGCCTTTGGGACCTCTATTGTACTGCGTGAGTTTTACTTTGTAGGTATCCCAGTCTTGGTTGGATTTGGCCCTATTAAATAGCCTTCCAACCTCAGCCCTAAGGCCCTCTAGGTGTTTATTCCACCAGACTGTTTTACCCTGGTTTTCCTTGTTTTCTCCGGACAGTTTTCCTGGTAGGTAGCTACTATCGCCTTGCTTACCTGTTCCACTGCCACTTCAAGGCTCTCTATGTTTCTTCCAGATGCTATTCCTTCCTCTAGATACCCTCTGAGGGACTCTAAATGTCCTTCCCAGTTGGTATCTGGGGGATTTCTGAATTTTGTCTCCGTTAGAGTTGGGATCTTAACGTTGAATCTGATGTGCCTATGATCAGAGCCTGATGGCTCTTCTGACACATGCCAGTTGTTGATAGTATCACTTACATTACCTGTACATTAAATTAAATCCAAGACTTCCCTACATACTGAAGTGACAAAAGTAGGTTTCCTGCCTATATTAGCTATTAGTAACCTTTCCCCTAGGATGAAATGTAATAATGACTCTCACCCCTGTTGTTGATGTTAGTGCTTCCCCATACCGTGTGGTGTGCGTTGGCACCACATCCAATTAGTAGTGGAAGGTTCCTCTCTCCGCAGTAGGCAACTATGTCGCTTAGTATCTCCAGTGGACAGAATCTTTCTTCACCTGGGAAGTAGGCGGAGCAAATGACACAGCTCTTCATACCCTCTTCCGTCGATGCTGTTAGAGTGGCTGTAACAAAATCGTCGGTGCAGAGCACCAGATTTAGTATACACAACTCTACTACTGTATACAATACACGCTCTAGGTCTAATAGATCGTGTATTGTACAACAACTTACCCTGTGGCGGCTTTAGGCCTGCCGCCCTTTCCTTGACTATCCAGGGTTCCTGCAGAAGGGCAATGTTGATGCCTTCTTTCTCGAATCTCCGACATGCAATAGCCGAAGCAGCCTTTGCATGATGGAGATTCGCCTGCAGGACCCTGATTTCTTCTTTTATTGGGGTGAAGGTCCCAAAGGTGCCAGGTCCTCCCCCCCAATTACTTCTCCCACCTCCATGGGCGTCCGCTTCTGGGTGCCAGGCCTCTTGAGCGGGCTTAACCCACTTTGGCCGGAAAAGTCTTCGTCCTCTTCATCAGTGTGGAGCTCGTTCTCTCCTTTTTCCTCACCCTCTTTTGACTCTTCCTCCGAGGCCAATCCCTTGTCTTCTGGAGGTCGTGACTTGATTAGAGGCTTCTGGACTTTGACGCCCTTTGCCGCCTCTTTACTAGGATATGTTCCCTGTTCCTTTGGGCGGAACTTAATCTTTCCCATTCCGAAATAGGGACACATATCTAGCTTTTTGAGTTCTTCCATGGACTGCTTGTCCATGGAAAAAACCCACACTTGTCCCTTCTCGGACAGGGTTTGCGGACACCGTCCAGAGGTTCGTGTTTAGGCCTTTGTTACTTAGCCTTAGTCTTAGTCTGGTGAGTATTCTGTTGGCCTCCAGCCTTTGACCTTCTTCGTCGGCGACGTACACGGTGCACGCGCACAGTCCCGGAATCCTGTCCCCCTCCAGCGTTTTGAGGCTTGCGCCTTCCCAAGGCTGGAGCGTGGGGACAACATTCCGCAGCCATACAACGCTTGTCTCATCCGTGTACGCCACCAAGAGGTAGCCTGGCCTATATGTGCACTTGGCAAAGCGCACCTGAGGCCCTCCTACAGGAATACCCTCATAGGCCTGCATAATGGAGCTTTGGACGGCCTTTGGCTTTTCCTGCTCCATCGTTTCCATCGGAAAACCGCCCTGCACCACCTCGACCTTTACAGCGGAGAGGGCATCCATGAAGGATAGCTCCTCCAATTTTGTCCTCTTTTTCCCCCACTGGGAGGTGTGACGGTTTCAAGACGGAACCTTTTTTGGGCCTTGGTTCGGCCTTCCTGGGCCTTCTTCTTTACCCCGCTGGGCCCTTGAATAGCCTTCTTGGGGTCTTTTGCCATTGCTTGGCCTTTTTGAACCCTGCCAAAGTTGCTCTTGATTATGGCCCTTTTAACCTCGTAGAAATCTCGACCACCTTTGACAAGATTTTGGAGCCTCTTTTTTGAGATTCCAGACAGATGAGCAGCTCACATTTCTGCGTCTGTCATTAGGTCAACCTCCTCTTCGAAATTGACCCTAATGCTCTTTCCCTGTGCTTGGCCTTTCGGCCTGAGCGCCTCCCTGGCCTTTGGGTTCCTTTGATTTTTTAGCCTGCGGCGCAACCTGGCCTTCTGGCTGTGTTTTCGGAATTTCTGCCTTCACAGCACTTGGGCCTTTTGGTTGGCCTTCCGGCTTTTCAGCCTGTTTATTTTGTTTTTTGTGTCTCCATAAAATCCCCACGAAGAGCTAGGGAAATACAGGTCCACTTGATCAGAGCCCCGCATGACCGAGTAAGGCTATATACAAGGGGGTGTCGCCTGGTGCCCCCAGGGAACCGTTCGAGACCACATCTTCTACCCTGCGGCCACTCAGCCTTCGGCATGGTGTCTCACACTTTGGCTTGGATCAAAGCTCCAGGGCGTTGGGAACGCTCTCTCCCATACTGCATCACTGCAGCCCTGTGATGGAGCTTGTTGCGACCTGTGATACCCATCCACAGATGTGGATAGATGTCATACCCATCCACAAACGTACACAGACTTCCCAGCGCGTCAGTACCGGTGCGTGAAACCCAAGCTCATGCCAAATTTACCTCCCTGCTCACTTGTGGCGAAGAGGAAGATAATTCCGGATTAGTACTGTTTATAGAATAACATACATGTTAAATAAAATATATAAGTATATATAAAAAAACGGAACAAAAACTTTACAACATAATTATATCTCCGCGGGCCATGACGCCAAGCCTAACATCAAATAACGACCTGAGACCCGACGCACATTAAAAACTTATAAAGGTAAGCGAGTCAATTTGCGAACAGCACTAAAAAAGAGTACCGGTATTTAATGAGGTCGTAAAGTTTTTGTTGGGTTTCCTATGTCTCAGGATTTTCCTACTTGAACACTATAATTCAAAGTTAAACTATAGTGTATTAAAGTTAATTGTGAATTCTATTAATACTTTTTCCTCCTTTATCCTGTCCAGATCGTTCTCCAAAATTAGCTGCAGAAGTGGTAAGACTTTCAATTTCCAAACTTGCCTGCAAAATTGACCGCTGACTGTTACCAGACACAGTAGTTATGAGCCCAGCTACTTCCTGTTTTCTCTTTCTCGTGGAAAGCCTATCAGACTAAGCTAAACTGCCGTTTTTTTTCAATGTCCTTTTCAATGTCCTTTTCAAAAAAAAAGGTACCTAACCATAAAACAAAAGTTAATATAATTTCAATTTTATGTTAGGGCTGTATGACACTATGTGAAATTTATATAAAATTTATTAGAAAATTAACTGTAGGATGACAACTTAAATGATAACGTCTGTAATGAAGTATACAATACTACAAGGAATATTGTATACTTTCATTCCAGTTTAACTTATTTTAATCATGCATGGATCAAGTAGTTCAGTTTTAGATTAGTTCAATACCTGATTAGTTCTTTTGTTAACTATTAATTCTAACTTCACCAGGCCGCAACTTGCGTGCCGTGTGCATTTCGTGCCGGGTGCAAAACCACGTGACAGTGATTTTTGGGTATAAAATAGCTAGCCAGAAACCAGTAAATGGAGAGCTTGACTTTCACCTTTCTCGAGTGTGTTGAACTGAGATAACCGGAAGCTCAAGTTTCTCCGGCGTCGTGGCAGCCGCTGGCCAAGTATCTGTTAGGGAGGATCCGAGTGCGTTGAACTGGACCTCCTGTCAGATTGATTCGAGTGTGTTGAACTGGATCTCTCCTGAAACAGATTTCTTAATCGCGTCTGTTATGTCCTGGAACTTCGATTAGAGAATTGGGGTTACGACGACGTACATAGAGGAAATATGTTACACTCTCTCTCTCCGATTACTATGATGTACTTATGTAATAACAAGATTGTCGCAACCTAAGCCATAAAAGATATGGCCACACTGTACATATAATTATTAGGAAAATAAATGTCTTATTTTGGATCTGGATTTTAATTAATATTAACATTGAACCCTGGAATAATCTCCAAACCAGCTACCCGAGCAAAACAAGCATCACACGTCTTAGTCAATCCGAAAGATATAAAATTTAAGTTGTAGTAGATTTTTGTTACATTCCCTATAAAATTTCATGTAGTGTCATGCAACCCTAAAACATATGTAAAGGTACAAGTATATATGGGAAATGCAAACTTTTACCTAGTAATTCATTTTGTAGGTCTCGTTCATAATCTCTTTCCACAAAATGAACCGAGCAAGTCCTATTTGTATCTGGGTGAAATTTAGTTAAATCTGTCCTGCCTTTTACACCTGTTTATCCACTTACCTGTAATAATTTGGAACACTAGATCTTTGGATTTTGGGAAAATATGAAAAATTATACTTTGCCCGGTGCTTTTCGTTGTAGAATAAGTGTTAGTACACCCGTAAATTTCACACCTTATTCCTGGCATTTTCTTTTAGGTTTATAACTGAAAACTGAATAATAATGTTTAATGTGTAAATTTGATAAATAAAATCTGAAGTCTCTTGTACCTTACATAAATTTATACAAAATTACTATAGAACACTAATAATAATTGTCTTTGAAATCTTAAAAAAGTTCGAAATAGTATAGGCAATATTGTCCTTGCACACACGAAATCACTACTAAATAAGGTTTTTATAATTTAAAAAATGTATAAAACACAAAGGATCTATAAATACACAATTCACCACGAAATAACAAGTACAATAGATTAAATAAACTCCGATATAACACCACCAAACATGGAGAAACGAACGTAAACAAAACTCTCCAGGCCTCGCCGTGACGTCACAGCCTCGTTGAGAAGTGTTGAACATTGAAGCATAGGGATCTGGCCATCTTCTTTGTTTACAGTCCTTGGCCTCGAACGGGTCTTTTGTTGAGGTTTTCCCGTACCTGTTACTCAAATTAATTTAGTGTTTCGCTTACTTTTACTCGAGTAACTAAATTTTAATAGTTTTGATCTTTTTTGGAATTTTTAAATACTGTTACCTATTTATTTTGTCTCTCTGACAAAAAAGCTAGTTTTTTTTTATTTATATTTGTTTTTCGCCGAACCGGAGCTGATCCGTCCCAAAGTCGTGAAGCACTTCAATTGTCACAGCGCCGGCTCTGCACATCGTGGATATTTTGGCTGGCTCCGGATCAGGTGTCGAGGAGGATCGTGTATTTAAATATTTAATAACTTTGTGTTTGATTTGATTTTTCCCAGAGAACCCGGGTTCAAATCCTATCAGCTTCTTTTATTTTAGATTTTTCTTTTAATTGCCTTTTTCTTTTGTCGAAACAATTAAGTCTTTTACATGTTTTATTAAGATTAATAATAATAATAATAACAGTCTAACAGTGATAGTCAAGCAGCTAGGTTGTATTTATTCTGTGCAGATTTAACTATTTATGTCAATTATTAAACATGTACGACGAAAGTGATGGAAATGAAATGGATTACAGTGAGAGTGAAAAAAGTCAAGAGGAATGGAAAACAACAAAGAAAAAAAGAAAAAGAGGGAGCTGGATTCTCCACCAGTAGCAAAAAAGAAAACAAAAACAATATCAAGGGAAGATATAAATACTATTATCATCGGAAATTCAGATAAACAAAACACTACAAAGACTATTCAGTCTAACAACAATAACTACTCTGCAAGAATGACTGAAATAAAACAAAAACCGTATAATAATTTATACTACATCAATGCAAATGACACACTAAGCAGAACACAAATGGCTGACATTTGGGTAAAGGAAAGGCCCTCAAATAAGGACATTATATTAAAAATCAAGAAAGGCTTTTTGTTGAAATCAGATACCCCTAAGACCATACTAAACAACACACTACGGAAACTCAAAGCAAATGAAGTAATTTTAGATTTTGCAGAGACCAACCCATCAGATAATATTCCACAAAAATCAAACACAATCCAGAAGTCGTTTTCCTGTGTAATAGCCTCTGTGGAACTAGACATCAGTGACGAGGAAATCAGCAAACATCTCTCTGATCAAAACATAGATCATAGATACTGCAAGAGAATCATTGCAAAAGCCGCCAACAAACCTTGCTTTTACATAAGGATAATTACTGCCTCAATTGCGGCATATGAAAAATTACTAAATGATGGTCTCTTTTATAAATGTAAACATTATTCAGTATACCCCAGCACCCCTCCACCACCGGCACCATTGCCCTGTAATAAATGTCTAGAGTTAACACGCACAACAGAAAACTGCTCTACACCCCCAAAATGCACAAAGTGTGGTGATAAACATAACACCACTAATTGCAAAAGTAACCTTCCCCCTAAATGTAATGCATGTGGGGCAGATGATCACCAAGCCTGGTTATTTAAATGCCCTAAACGGCCGACCAATCCAATTGAAGGAATCCCAAATATACCAGTTAAACACCTAAACAGAAAATCCAAGGATATTACAGACGCCCAAAAGAAAAACACAAAAATCCATAGTGCAATCACAATCCACGACTTAATAATAAACACTTATGTAAACAAACTGAACAAACCCAAAAACTCAAACAGGGAGGAATTACTACTGAAACTGAGGAAAAGATTTATCGCAGAGTACAATAATGACACCACAGTCTCATTCTTTTCAGGCAATAGAATTTATATTCTGTTGTTCGATATGGACCTAACAGACAATGCATCACCCACAGAACCTATACTAGGAGAAAATAATGTTCAAGTTCACATCTAAACTGAATATTTTATACACAAATGTCAATAGTTACACCCCAAAGAAACATATTATTAAACATACTATTGAAAATCACAACATCAATTGCGCCCTATTTGTGGAATCCAAAACAAAACCAGAGGCAAATACTAACTACCGAAACTGGCAAATACTGAGAAGTAATGGTAATGGTTTAAATAATAATATACGAGGAGGAAGTCTTGTACAGGTGCACCCAAATCTAAAAATGGGAAGAGCAAATGCTCCACAAATAAACAACCCCCTTAATAATGCAATGCACTTCACAATACCATTTCAAGGTGACAAACTGCATATATTTTTAATATATATCCACCCAACATCAAAAATTTATGAAAATGTATTTACCATGGCCATGCAATACAAATATGCTATGATCATTGGAGACTTTAATATCAACCCAACCAAGAAAAAACAACTAAATCAATTCTTAAAAAACTCACACTTTATGAAAGTTGATACACCCCCAACGTTTATCATGCCTAATAATCCGGATTCCACCCCCGACATTGTACTACATACTAATAACATTTCCAACAATTTCATAGAGGTTGAACTAATTCCAGATATTGGATCGGACCATTTATCAATAAAAATTGAATTCGACTTAAATAAAGTGATCGCACCAACTACCGAGGAAAACAATGCTAAATATAAATTTGACAAATGTGACATGGAAAAAGTAAATAATAAAATGCTTGGGTACATATCGAGTATGGCAGACAAAGCAATTACCATTGAAGCATTAAAGCAATTTAATATGACACTAAAAGAAACAGTCCTAGAGAGCACACCCATATATACAAAGAAAAATTTTTTGTGCGAACTGCCGCCATACATTATTAAGCTAATTAAAACCAAGAGGAAAATGTACCGTGAATATCAGCAACATCCCTTTCCAGGAGGTAAAACGAGATGAACTAAGTAAAAACATACATAACATGATACTGCAGTATAGAACAAACAAATGGTTAGATGCATGTGAAGAAATAAACAAAGCACGGGGAAAAAATTTCTACCAACAAATCAATAAATTGACAAAATACAATAATAAACAGAATGTACCCACTATCCAGGAAAATAACAAGGAACATCCACAGATCAAGAAAAAGCAAAAGTGTTTGCGGAGAGATTCGCAACACACTTTTCAGATACTCCACATCGCAATTACGATCAGGAACATTTTAACCGAGTTAATGATTGGTACAACGATTACTTTCGAGATCAAGATCAACTCACAACTGAGGAAATCAACGTTGACGAAGAACTATACTTTAAAGTTCTATCAGCTCAAAAAAACTCAGCACCCGGTAATGATAACATACCATGGAAAATAGTAAAAAAATTGGAATACACTATTCATTTACACATCATCAAAATGTTCCAATTCTGTTTATCACATGCATATTTTCCTGACGATTGGAAAGAAGGGCATATCATAGTAATTCCAAAACCTAGCAGCGAACACACCAAAACTAGTAATTATAGACCAATTATACTATTACCCGTCCTCGGTAAACTACTGGAAAAGATCATTAAGCACAATATTTTGCAGTCAGTAGAGGAAAAAATCCCACAACACCAATTTGGCTTTAAAGCAAAAAGCTCTACAATGCTTCCCCTCACGGCTCTGGCCTCCAATACCCAATCGGCCAGACTAAATAATCTTAAAACAGCAGCTTTATTCCTCGACGTCAAAAAATCATTCGATAGCATATGGCACAAAGGATTGCTATATAAATTAAAGAAACTGGGTATACCGGATTATCTCATTTATCTCGTCAAAAACTTCTTAGATGCCAGGAAATTAAGGGTTAAAATAAACAATGCATTGTCAGTAGAATTTGTTGCCGAACAAGGAGTGCCCCAAGGATCTCCACTCTCCCCTCTATTATTTAATAATAATAATAATAACCTTTATTCACTTAAGCCTTTTATAGGATATGAAACGTCAAATAGTACATAAAAAAAAATACATTCATATATCTAAGTATCTAAAAACACAATAACAAATATATAACTTGACAATACATTACTAAAACTTTAAAACTTATTATATTTACAAATAAATAATGAACATAAAAAAAGGTACATATTTATAATTCATTGTTAAAATTCAAGTTTATATTGGATGATTGAAAAATTCTTGTAAAGAATAGAAACAATTTTCTCTGAGAAATAAGCGGAGCTCTGTTTTAAATTTTTTTATATTTACTTGCTGTTTTATACTATCGGGTAGCTTGTTAAAAATTGTTCCACAGGTATAGTAAGGCCCCTTTTTGTATGTGCTTAAACGAAAATTATTTATATAGATCTGATTTCGCCCTCTGGTGTTATAACTATGCACACTACTGTGTTGTGGAAATTTATCCCAATTGATTTTGGCAAATAGGGCTGCTTCATAAATTAGCAGACAGGGCAGTGAAAAAAGTTTTATAAATGTTGTTTGTGTGTTTTTATAATATTTACTATTATGATATATTCACCTACACAGAACACTTTAACAAGACAGGATACATGTTGCAATACGCAGATGATACGGCTTTGGCGGCACATGATAAAACATCGAGCAAAGCGATAAAGAAACTACAAAGGCTTTGCGATGAAACTTTGATATGGTTTAATGAATGGCGGCTCCAGATAAATCCATCTAAATCACAGCTGATGATATTTAACCACACACCATCGATCACCTCTCCAACAGTAAATATTTTCAACATCACAATTCACCCAGTAGCAAATGCTAAATACCTCGAAATTAACTTAGACAATAAGCTACCCACTAAACATAAAAACATCGCAGGTTTGAAACATTCATGATATTTTGTTGCAATGTGAAGTTGTACACGAAGTAGTTTTTATCGTTTTAGTAACCTCTGAGCATCGTTATATGTCCTGGAACATAACAACTTCCTTGTCATGAAACATAATGAATGTTTCATATAAAAACTTGTTGCATTCTTAGAATGACATAAGGATGTAATAAAGATTATTAGTATTAACTTCCTAGATATGTTGTTCGAGACGTTCCTATTATATCTCCTAGAACATTCTAGAGATGTTTTAGAGAAACACAAAGTTGCTTCACTGTGTACTTTGTTAAGAGGTATTTTTAAATCGAGTGATACATCTTCTAGAACCTGTTTCTATATATTTTAATGAGGTTATTATAACATTTCTGGTACAATCCAAGAACTGTCATCATTACTTACCTTTGTAGACATTATTTCGAGGGTCCCAATTGATATTTTAAGACACTACTACCTAAATAAAGAAGTTTTGCGAAGAAAAAATTAAATTTGAAACTTGTGAAAAAAAGTTGAAATATGTTGTTGCCTACTCTGGTTATTTTGTAGATGACCTGAAAAAATTTCGAATTTAGTCAATAAATATTGATTTTCTATGAAGTTGTGACGTTCTGAAATTTACATAATAAAAATTAATCCAAATTTCAAAATGTCACAACTTTATAAAAAAAAAAACAATATTTATTAACGAAATTTCACGCCTGAATCTGAAAATTTTTACAGGCCATCTACAAAATACCCAGGGTAAGCGATATTTTTCTACCTTTTTTTTTGTATTTCAAACTCAATTTTTTTCTCCACAAAACTTCTTCATTTAGTCTTGGTGGTAATGCCTTAAAATATCAATTGGGACCCGTACTGTGTATATCACCTAAATCTCGCCAACCGCCGCTGGTACCAACAATGGTGAGATTTTACCCATTTACATGTTAAATACACATTCCAGAGATCAAGTTTTGAGGTAAATTAAAGGGACAAAAGTTTATTTTGATATATAAAATGGTATTTTAAAAGTTTTTAAAAAATTTCAAAATAACTTATAAATGGGTAACAAAGTTGATATGTGAGTTTTGGTATGGATGTCACAAAAATAATTCTGCATTACTTTTATGTTATTTGGTTAAGGTAGAATAACAGATGGAAAATAAATTTTAAAAATAAAATTTTGACATATCACAATGGAAAGAATTAATATAATTAACCTCTTAATCCTCTCAGAAATTGACTTCGAGAATGTGCAATCCAGTCTGTCCCATCCATCGAGTAAACAGGTGAACCCCTACAATTTGATACATCAGGCACAGGATGGGTGAATAATTCACGATTATAATTTGCTAAATAAATTAAGGACATTGAGGATTTAATAATGAAGCTTTTTATTTTCAAACAAAAATATATTTATTTTTTCTTATAATACAGACAATAGTTCCACGAATGCACTTGAAAAAAAAACAAAAATATATATATATATATTTATCTCTGCCAGTTGGAGAAAACGTACCATCTGCAAAGCACAAAAATAATAACCAAATAAACTGACATTAACTTTATGTCAACATGCCTTAAAAAATATATTTTTTATTATACCTGAATTATAATCTCTATTTTTTAAACTAAAAAGCGTGCAAAATTGGGCCTTTAAAGCACTAGAGCTTTAAAGTTGCTTAGGTAACAAACAATTTTAAACAATGATAAACACACAGGTAATCAGAACTATCTTTTTCGCCGATTAACAGCAAAGTACTAACTTTGCTGACTAATATCAATCAGCAAAGTGTCACTTTCCCTGCCTAGGCGGGAAAGTGAGCACCTTCCTGCCTAGGCAGGGAAAGTGACACTTAGTTTCCATGGTAACCAACTAGTAACAACTGCGATTTTTATTGAATTTATTACAACAAAAATAGAGAGATTGAGAATTGTAATAATTTCATTATTTTAGAATATATTTAAATAATCAACGAAAAAATTATATGTTCAACTCAGCAACAAAATAGATTGACTGCCTTGGCTGAGTTCCTAGCGATTATCAGCCGCTGCAGTCAATCTACCATTTTGCTGCCTAGTTAAACAAATAACTATTATTTAGTTAAATGAATATGAATCGTAGTACAGTTGGGGTTGTTTAGATTTCTCGGGGATTAATCGCTGTTCAGCTTGTTCGGCTAACATTCTAATCTCGGACGAAATATCTTCGTTTTCGTTCATTTTATAATTCATGAACACAAAGTCGAAACAAACTTCACAAATCGACAAATTTATAATAAAAATGTACATAGTAACCAAACAAAAAAATTGTAACCGTCTCTATGTTAAAAATGAAATTCAGAGATTACCTTATAAAATGAATCTATATAAATTAATTTTTCAAATTTTTACTTTGCAGTGCAGGTGTAATAAAAAATAGCTTATAATACACATGTATAATTAGCCTTTAAAGCACTTACTTCTTTAGGAACCCGTGCGTGCTTTAAAGGCTTACTTATACAGTTGCATTATAATACAGGGTTACTACAAAAGAATCATCGGGTTTTAAAAAGATATTTCAGAAAGTATTACAGTTATAATATTGAATAACACGTTGCAAGAAAGGGAAAATGTCCAAATTTTTGAGCACATCATTACAAATATTCAATGTGCCCTTCTTGCGTCACATGTTCAAACGATAGTCCAGTTCAGCCGATATACTTTGCAGTGTGTCCCGATCGATGCTGTCCATGGCAGTAGTAATGCATTATCGGAGTTCATCCAGTATTGCTGGCATTGGTGGTACATGTATACCATATCTATGCCAATGAGACTGGAATCTTGCTGGAATATGAAGTAATCAGAATCTTCCGTCAGTTGGGGAAATAACATCATATTTAGGTAGGATGCACTACTCATCACAGCGTTTTCACAAAAGAAAAAGACCCATACACTTTTGTTTTGGATACTGCACACACACATTTAATTTTGGAGAATCCCTTTCATGTTGCAAAGTGATAAATGAGGATTTTTCGTGCCCCATATCTGAATGTCGTGACGGTTGACCTTTCCACTTAAATGAAATGTCGCTTCGTCGCTGAATACCAGACCACTTAGCAAATTTGTCATCCTCCATTGCCTGGCACTACAAAAATTGATCTGTTTCATGTGGTCGTCTACTCTAACATACAAACGCTTTCTGCTGCATAGTCGCCATTTTGCCTACTGCATAACGTAGTGCCATCTAGGCGTGTAAAGTGAAGTTCTCAAGTGTGCATTTTAAACTTGGACATTTTCCCTTTCTTGTGACATGTCATTCAATATTATAACTAATACTTTCTGAAATATATATTTTCAAAAGCCATTTTGTAGTAACCCTGTATACTATTATTGCAAAAAAATAAAAATGTAAGAACTAAGAAGTAATAATTTACTTCGAAGTACATATTTCTATAAATAAACATAATTGTAAGTATAAAACTAGATATAAACGCTTACCATTTTTATTACTGAATGACCGCATATTAATTAGACTCTCTTGCAAGTCTTTGCTTAGAGTGTCTAAGCCAATCCATTATTGTTTTTTCAAATTCTGGGTCTGTTACAGATGAGAACGGCTTCTGGATAGCATCTGAAAAAAGATAGAATAATAATGACAAAATATATGGGGCTTGTTTGTTACTACTTCTTAAAATTTGTATGAACAGGCAATCCTTTATGCGAAAATTGTTTTTTTGGCCCGTCCAGGAGCATAGTAGGCACAATTTGTTATTTAGAATGACTTGCAGGGACCTTCTAATGAAATCGGCATAATTTTTTCCTCCCGTCCTGATGAATTTATAAAACTAAAAGAAATGAAAATAAGAAGTTTATTATCAGAAATGCAAAATCAGAAGTAAGATTTTCTTTTATATTATATCAAGTCAAAATCACCCATCGGTTATTCTACTTATGCAACTTCATCGATGCCATCCATAGTCTCAAAAGTGGCCTATTCCCCAGTAAAATATAATGTTGTTCATTATTTTGGTTTATTTATTTTATGGAAAATGGTAGTTTCCCAACTTGCAAAACAAAATTTAGCAAATACAATAAACACTATTAGAATATGAATGTTGCGATTATTGAGATTGTTGATATAAACTATCTACATTTTGTTCAGATATATGATTTATTATACTATACTTTAAGCCGGCTAGAACTTTAGCCAGTATTATAGTATCCTCACTCTAAAGATTTAAGGTAGAATAGTATACACTGATAATAGTGTCGAAGTTCTAGCGGTCTTAAATTTTAGTATAACACTGCACATATGCTTTACTTATTACCAACTGTTCACCAGCTTCCTCATCGTTCTTCAAAACATCTTCGAACTCAAGAAGTTCTTCGACTATTGTTAATGGTAGAAAGTTTTTTATTCTGTTTTCTTCTAAAACGTTTTCCTTATTTGTGTTCCCAGAGACTTCTAAGACACTCAACCTCGTCAATATCAAGTTTAAAGTAGCTTGAATTTCGCACATTTTCACCCACAAAGATGCATTTGATACTTCTTCGCTTTCGCCAACTGCAATTACTTCGACTTGTATATTTTTATTTGTAATAGTCAAATTGTTAACATCATCAATATCATCAGAGTCGTCTTCATTACTCAGAGAGTTACTTGTAAGCTCTATCATCGATATCATTATCGTCAGATAGCACGTTTGTAGATTCCAAATCTCCTTGTAGAGCTAAAAAACAATGTAAAAACAAATAGAAAGGAAATGTACTTTCATAATAAAAAATTGAGAAATACCATTTTCATCCAAATCATTCAATGTGGGTGGGGGGGTAAACACTCTTCTGCTTTTTACCCTTCTTTTGTTTGGACCTCTGTCTCCTTCAGATTCAGATGATGCAACAGCATCTTTCTCACATTTCAGTGCTTCCGCATAGGTAACTAAAATAGTAATTATTAGCAACTGACAAAAATAATCAAATCTATTTAATCCACCTTTATTCTATTAGTTATGGTACTAAATAAAATGTTACCCTCGAGCACGGGTAACAGCATTTCAAGAATATTTTATTTACTATAAACTCGTGCACAGGCCATTAGTGTATCTCTAAACCGTTGAAAATCTCACTCAACATTTAACATTTGGTATACAAATTACATTTGCCTTGCCTCAAAATATTGCTGAATCCGTTTGAATAATATAATATGTGGAACATTGACAACGATTTTATGAATTAAGCTTAAATGTACACTTTCCTATTAAATACAGTACCTACTTATAAAATACTTACCATATCTACCAATAACTTGTTTGACTAAATACGAATGCCAATTTTTATCGGGTTCTATCCTTTTAATGATGAAAGTTCTTTGATTCTTACTTGACCAATAAGAATAAAGATTTAAATCTTTTTTGTAACAGCAATTTGATGGTATAACAGATATTTCATGATGCCCATCGACATCGAACTCCAAGACTAAATACTAAAAATAAAGTACAAATTAAAAAAATGCTGCCAATTTGGAGATCAGAGCTCCCTCACAACAAAACTTGCCGTGGTGGAATATTCAATAATAGTCATTTTTGACATTTAAATTTTAATAAGTGTCAAATATCAAAAAATGAATGTAGCCTATAATAGCAAATGGCTTGTTTTTTCAAAAAATTAACATACCTATACCTAATTTTCATATTATAAATTAATCTTTATGGATCAACGAAACAATAATATTATTAATCTTCATGGCCTTAAATAATATTTTATCCAATGTTACCAATTCTTTTTCTCCAGTTAAGTTACTGACGATGCCACAGTGAAATTTTAACGATGAACATGGTAACTCATAATAAGGTAGCAGATCTAAAAACTTTTCACATTGGAAATAAATAATTTCACCCTTTAAAAATATCTTTTGAATTTTAACAGCACCACCATTTTTTAAGATACAAAAGCAATTCGGTTCCTTGATAGTAAACAGCATATTTTTATAATTTATGCCATTATATGTCATTAAAAAATTTTCTTCGAATTTTTCGAAACCAATTTCTTTTAACAAAGTAGGTTTTGAAATTTCCACGACTTCATCATCAGTGACATATACCTCATATTGATGTTATCTAGATATAAATTGAACAAGAGGATGATTACTCTTCTTTAAAGTTTTTTTAATGTACGACATATAATAATAATAATAATAAAATAAATAACACCACAGAAATTAGACAACCCCCAATTCCAGAAGCCAGGGCTTGTGCGGAAGGGGGTTACACATTGAAAAAACGCGGACATACAACCATTTCCTCCGACAGTGCCAGTACCGGAGCCAGGATTCGAACCCGGTGGTGCGATGTCCGTGTGAGATTAATCGCGATTGCCACCTCGCGCCTTAACCCACTCGGCTATCGACCAGACCATATAGTTTTCAAATTTAAAACAACTAAAATTATCCAATGGTCCAAATTTTCGAACATCGTTACATAAATGAATTAAATTATGGATGTTATGATTAACATATTCTTCACCATAAATATCACCGAATTTTTTAACAAAATAAATTAGTAACTGTTCAGCATACTCGACATATTTCTCATTATATGATAATTCTTCAGAGACTAAAATGCGCATAGCACAGTGGAGAGTAATAAAATGTGATAATTTTGGTTCTTTTAAGACATCTTTTACTGCTATCGGTCCATAGTATAGTAAAAATTGTCTGAATTCTGTAGCCTTCCATCTGTCCAGTTCACTTAATGTTCTTGGCAGTCTTGTGAATTCTTTTAATGTAAACCTTCGATAGGTTTCTAAGTTTTTATTGATTATTTCAATATCTTCTTTAAAAAGTCTAACACCCTGCTTACCACTTATCCAAAATGTTAGTAGCTTTTTCATTACACCTAAACAGACTAAGTGCATGTAATCTAATGGGATTTGTGATACTAAACCAATATTTAATTTTGCTAGTGGTGTTGCTCCTTTGTGATAATCATCGTCGTCATCGTGTATCATATTTTTGACATTTTCATCTGTTCTAAGAGCTGCATGTAAATCTGGATATGTCATTCTGTTATGAATATAGTCACCCTCGGCAGTACATTTTGTATAACCGAAGTATGCGTTGTGACTTTTCACATTCAAAATAAAAGATTTGGCAGGTGCATCGCACAATATCTTGGAAAGTTGTACTTGATAATTGTGATTCTTATATGTGAGGCCATCTTCCTCCAATTTTATAAATTCTTGAATAAAGAGCTTCAAATAATCATTAAGATCGGCAGGCTTACTCGTCCCATGATATATACCTACAGGAAAAGGTGGACTGCTTTTAATATTGTCTACATGACACAAAATTGGCCAGAATTGGCTGCTACTGCTTTTAGTCAGTGGTAATCCATCAATATCTATGGAAATTTTAAGTTTTTCAACAGATTTATTTGGAGATTCACTGTGGGAATATTTTTTTAAAATGTGTAAAAGAGAGTTCTTTACCCCAAAATGATAATAGGAACCAGGGTTCATTTGTACAATTTCACTTTTTTTGTTTTCATCAATTTTTAATAGTGTTCGACAATCTTTTGGAAGATATTGAAGGTCAAGGTCCGATTTTAAAATATTTAATAAGTCATTGAAACAGTTTTGACTAATATTGTTTTAACTGCCCAGGAAGTGAAGTGCCTTTTAAATATTTCACTATGATTCAATTACTTAAAATTAAAGTTAAGATTGTTTTTATCTTGAGCAGTAAATAAAGCGTCATCTTGAGAACTAGTAACCAAAAGAGAGGATTCTGAATATGTTGGGTCTGATTCAAAACTTGCAGAAGGTCTACTTTGTAATAAACTTATAGAGGCTTCGGAGGGCATTAGTTTTTGATATTTGCCAGATCGGACTGTACATGGTTCAGAAGTCGAGGGAATTTTTCTTTTATTCGATAATTCTGTGTGTCTCTTTATTAACCGTTTTAAATGACGACTTGAATACTACCACCATACACCATAAGGTTTTGATAATCTCTAAAAAGATAAACAACTTAATGTGAAAAACATTCATAGCGGCTAAGATGCAAAACTTCATAACAATCATTCACAAATTTTATGAGCTAGAAATATTCTTTTACTTAAATCATGTAATAATAAAGAATGTTTTTAATAATATTTGTCTCATTTATATCTAAAGCAAAATACCTTACGAATTACTGCATTTTAAGCAAAAACAGTGAATAAAAAATCTTTTTTAAATATGACGTGCAAAATAAATTAATCCAAATTAAATTGAAGCAAAATCGGCTTTTAATTTACTTTTACGACGAACATTAAGCACATTCAACGCATGAATCTCTCTACAGTGAGTTATGAATTTTTCGTTCTACGAAAGCAATCCGATATACGTGTAAACAAGCATATTATTACTACGATCATTACGTTGCCTCCACATTATTTAAAAAATTTTAGGTAGAAAGCGTGGCTTAAAATCCATCCTTCAGTTACTTGTAAATGTCTCATTTGAGCAATGAAGTGCGATTTCGTTGAAATAATAGTTGACAAACATTCTAATTTTTTAATTTAGCTGCCAAGAAAATATTAAGTTCTGCAAGGTTCAAAGTCACTGAATTCAGCCAATTTGTAATTGAAACAGCTATTTCATGCATCTTTGATGTCATCATCGTAATATTAATTTTTGTATTATTTAATAAAGATCAATTTAATATTCACTGATTTAATTTTTAGGCTAGGTTTTTTACATCGAAACAACAGTAAATTTATCAATATGGAACATAACCGGAATCTATGATTCAATTAATAGTTGAATGCCCCTATTGAACACTATAATTTATAAAAGAATTGCAGTTTTATTAATTAAAATTTGGGTTTGCATCAATCCGCCATATTGCTACTCAGCAGCTAAAATTTGGGCACCATTGCGATGTTAGAACTTTAAACTCTTAATAATAATTGTTAGGTATTAGTGTATTAGCACAATTTAAACACTTACCTTCTCATCCATAATAATTTATGTAACAATGTAACAACAGGTGTGAAATTTAAGGAACGCAAGCCAAAAGCAAAAGCCGAACCACGCGATCGAATGAAAATGGAATTTACTAATTTACAAAACATTTGACGTTTGACGACGATCACCGACGATAATCAAATCAAATACACAAATCACACTGCCCGAATGAGTCATGTGGTAATAATCTAACAATTAGATGCCTGTTGTTTAAATGAATGTTGGTATGTGCAAAGTACGTTCTGAATTTCAAATGACGATGTTATTTACAACGCTTTAAAAATATTTATTTAATAGCAAATTTACAGAAAATGGATGTTTGTATCCGTATCCAATTAACGCAACAAGAATGTAGATCTATAAGGTATTTTGCGACATATTCTTATAACATTATTTTGACAATTTCAGTAACATTCGGCCATCATCACATAGACCGATTAACTATAAGTGACTATAACGTCGTAAGTATCATTACAAAAGAAAGTGTATTTAAGTAAGTCATTTTAACAAAATAAGGATGTTTCCACAAATGTTATATAAGGAACAAACTAAAGATGTAATTTAATAACGTTATAAAGAGGGTCTACAAATTAATGTTTTATTAGCACATGCCATAAACTTATAAAGGATGTTTATAAAAAACATCCATCTTGTTACTTGTTAGCAACGTTACAGAATGTCCTTTTGATGTTTCATGTTTAGTGCGTAAACATGAACCTACATACAAAAATTATGAAAAGAAAAGTAGTTTCCAGAGCAAAGCATTTTAGGGCCTTGACATACAAAAATAAAGGGATTAATATCGCTTGTTTCTAAAATATATAAATCAATTTGCAGACCAATCCTAGAATATGGACACACAATTTACCTGAACTGCAGAAAGGCTCAACTACCGTCACAAAATAAATAACGCCAAAATGACATCCCACGATAACTTTATAAAAAGTCATAATAATCCACAACAAGCTATGTGGAAAATTGTTAACAGTTACAGAAAAATGTCGAGTACTCGGACAAATAACATTTCCAGTGAACAGTTCAACAATTATTTCACGAATGTAACTGATACTATCATAAATGAATTACCTCCTTGTAATGTTCACTACAGTGATTATTTAGATAACTTTAGCCAGTCCAACCAATTTCACTTTAATGAAGTAACCTATCTTGAGGTATCTGAGATAATAACTAATCTCAAAAATAAAAAAAGTAAAGATGCTTATGGTATATCTATTGTAATCATCAAAGGTATAGTGCAATCCATTTTAATTCCTCTTACTCATTTAATTAACTTATGTATTTATAATAATATATTTCCAGAATGTTTAAAAATTTCTAAAGTAGTACCTGTCTGTAAGAAAAATAATATTGATGATCCCTCAAATCACAGACCAATATCTGTAATACCCTGTCTCGCCAAAATTTATGAAATGATACTTAAAAATCAAATGACATTCTATCTGGAAGAAAATAAGCTTCTCATTTCGAATCAGTACGGTTTTCAAAATAAATTATCAACAACCCTTGCCATTGATAAATTAACAGATTTAATAAATGCTGGTTTTGAAGACGGCAAATATGTCTGCTCTTTGTTCCTAGATCTCACTAAGGCATTTGATTGCGTGTCCCATGAAATACTTATTGATAAATTAAGCTGCTACGGCTTCACTGAAGAAAGCAAATCTTTCTTGAAATCATACCTTAGTGACAGACAACAATTTGTTCTTAATAATGGCGTTAAATCAAATATTTTAAAATTAAAGAATGGTGTACCACAAGGGTCCGTACTGGGCCCCATACTGTTTTTAATATACATCAATGATTTTCCCCAATCAATTAAAGACAATGTTACTGCAATATTATTTGCCGATGATACCAATCTGACTTTGTCTAATGGCAATATCGATGTATTGCTAAATGAGGTACAGCACACTGAATTGGATTCGCAGAACTGGCTTATCTCTAATAAGTTATGTCTAAATGTGTCCAAGACTGAAACAATGATATTTAGTTTGCGCAGTTTGGAAGAAGTAAATAATCCAGAGTCTATTAAGTTCCTTGGAATTAATTTAGACTCCAAGTTATTGTGGAAAAATCATGCCATTTGTGTGAGAAACAAAATCTCCAAATACACTTACTTGTTACGAAACCTTGTTTGCAAAGTTTCACAAAATACCTAACCACTGCATATCATAGTTTTATCCACTCCACTTTATCATATGCGATTCTAGTCTGGGGACATGCCCCATCTTGTGCTACTGTATTTTCTGCACAGCGGAAAGCAATACGAGTCATTTCTGGACTAAAATACAGAGATGATTGCAAAGAACAATTTATTGCTTTAAAAATTATGACTGTACCTTGTACCTATATATACCAGTGTCTGATTCATGTAAAAAAAAATGAGAAATCATCTGAAAGCAGAAGCCATATACACTCTTATCAAACCAGAAACAGAGATAATTTAAACATAAACTTTCATCGATTAAATAGAACTAGAGATGGCACTAGCTACTTAAGTTTACAGTTTTATAATGCTTTACCATTAGAAACAAAGTCATTAAATGAAACCAAGTTCAAAATGATCATAAAGAAATATTTATTGAATAATGCTTTTTATAGTACAAAAGAATTTTTGGATAGTAACTTTTCCTCAATTTGTAGATTCATGCAGTACTCTAGGTGATAAATTTCCATACATGTTAAATTTGTTTCATGTGTTATGTTAGATCCTTTTATTAAATAATATGTGTCATCAGTATACTCATGTTTAGTTAGTACTGTTTGTGTTTTATACATTTTATATTTTTACAATTATTTTACTTTATAAGTATAGAAATTGACGTGTGTAAACACCTATGTGTATTTTAACACCAATAAAGAATTGAATTGAAACTCCGCTTTAAAGAATATACAAGTAGCAGAAACATCAGCTCTTAGAGCTATCACAAAAATTCGACATCCAGCAAATCCACTACATCACCCATCCAACAGATTACTCTACAATAAAACCAAAATTCATCCGATCACCCAAAGACTGCCTATTCTAACCACCAAATTTGCCAAGCAAACACATAACATGGAAAAACTGGAACCACTAATTATTATTATTACTTTTATTACTTTTTTTTTTTTTTTTTTTTTTTTTTTTTTTTTTTTTTTTTAATACCTAGGTCAGAAGTTAGGCCAAGATGCAAACATCCTGTAAGAACTATTCAAGAAATCCTAAAAGCACTGGCGCAAAGAAGATAAGGAACTATTTCACTGAATAAAATACATTAGAAATGTTCAATTACCGCATATGGCATGTATTTTTTTTTTTTTTTTACATATGTAATGTATTATAGTAACAAAACACATTGTAAATATTATAATAAACTATAGAAATGAAATGTATAATTCACACTGGCTGAAGGACCTCGGTCGATGGCCATTTGGTTGTTGTAACGTAACCAATAAAGCACTTTTACTGCTACTACTACTAATAATAATAATAACCTTTATTAGCATAGCTAAATGTTTACATTAATTACAAAAACAAACTCACAATAATAAATATAAACAGAAATCACAATAAATAAATATAAACAGAAATTACAATAAATAAATATAAACAAAAATTACAATAAATACATACAAGCCGCAATAAACTATTCAAGTAGGCCACACATCCTTAACATATTCTGTACATACCTTTTTAAAGCCATTTAAATTAGCACTATTTTTTGTTATTAGGCAACTCATTATACAATTTAAGTCCTTTAACAAATATCTGATTTTCACCATAATTATTATTATTTTGTCTAACAACATAAAAATTATCTCGATGCCTAGTAGAATACTCATGGACTTCGTACACAAAAGTACAAAGTTGCAAAAGATGTGTGGGCAACATATTCTTTAAAAGTTTAAAAATAAATATAAATACATTTAACATTAAGATTTGCTTAACCGATAATAAGTTTAGCGCCTCTAACATGAAAGTGACTCTAGTATAAATATCACAATTTAATACAGTTCTCAGTGCTATATTTTGTTTCACCTGCAGTGTGTTCAATTCCGAGCTATTAAGTATAAATATAATTGTTGGACAGTAAGTGAAATGGGGGAGGATTATTGTTTTATAAATTAAAAGTTTCGCCCAGGTGCTTAGATTTGAGGAGATTCTACGCAAGAAATGTACTTTTTTAGCAACTTTTTTTATGACATAATTAGCGTGACCAGAAAATGTTAGATTACAATCAATTATCACTCCCAAATATTTATATTCCAACGCCCGTTCAATACTACAGCCATCAATATTAACAGTAACATTCAGGTCAACATTGGTATGATATCTACTAGTTACAAGCATGAACTTAGTTTTATCTAAATTTAGAGAAAGATTATTTTCATTAGACCACAATTTAATCCTTTTTAGATCTGAATTTAAATTTTCGACAATTTTATCTACATTATCACTTACGAAGTAAAGTAATGTGTCATCCGCATACAATTGGATAGCACAATGAGAGGGTTTATTGATAATATCATTAATATATAATGTAAACAAAATTGGACCCAAAACAGAACCCTGCGGAACACCGTAAACCACTTCTCTTTTACTAGATACACTATTGTTGAACTTAACCACTTGTTGTCTTTCAGTCAAATATGAATGAAACCACTTAAGAGTTATTCCTTGAATACCAATTGCTTCCAGTTTTTTTAATAGTAACTCTCTGTCTACTGTCTCAAAAGCTGTTTTATAGTCTAGAAACACTGCACCAACATACTTTCTTTCACTTATAGTTTCTTTCCACTTGACCATAACTGTTTGTAGAGCAGTTTCACAAGAATTTTGCTTCCTAAACCCAGCCTGATAATTTAACAATACTTCATTGCTTCCAACATAATTCAACAATTGCTCCTTAACTAATATTTCCAGCAGTTTCTCATATGGGGGGAGAGTATTTATTCGTCTAAATTCTTGACATAACGACGTATTTTCTTTCTTTTCTACAGGCACAATAGTGGACACTTTCCAAGTCTGGGGCACTACCCCACATTGTAAAGAAGTGTTTAATACATCTAGTATTAGATTTCCTATAGCATCAAATGATAGCTTCAATATTCTCATTGTAACACCGTTTATATCACTACTTTTATTTGGCAAGTTTTTGATGCATTTCCTAAGTGAAGCATATCAACCTGATTAAACATATTCATTCTATTTTGAACTGGTTCAATATTCCTCAAAATAAAATCGTTCCCATATTGTTTATCAATAATCTGCACAATTTCATCAATCTATCTAGAAAAAAATTATTAAAGGCCTCATAGATTAAGTTTTCATCATTTAAGACATTATTGTCAAATATAATTTCATTCTTGCATACATCATTATTACCTTTAATAAACTCTTTTAAAGTCTTCCACATCTCCTTAGAATTTCCTCTGCATTCATCTATTTTCTCATTATTATAATCAATTTTGTGTTTTCGTATCAGACTCACTGCTTCATTTCTTTTTACTTTAAAGCTCTTCCAATCCTCATCATCATTAGTGATGGCTGCTCTTCTAAATAATATATCTCTCTCAACCATATTATTCTTAATTTCATCACACCACCAGCCTTTCAAATTTGATCTAATTTTAGTAATTTTATTTGGGGCATGTATATTTAACGTGTCAACTATTTGATTTATCAGCAAATCGGAAACTAAATTAACATCTGTAGATTCTAGGGTCCAGTTAGCATCAATTAAGTCTAATTGAAAATTAGTTTCATTAAAATTTTTAAAGTTTCTTACGACTTTATATTGGTTTGCCATAGGTTCATCTTGTTCCAAATCGATTGTAATGATTGAGTGATCAGTAATTCGCGGTGTTAAATGAATCTCATATTGGTTGAAAGATAACGGAGATTTGACAAAATAAAAATTTATTGCGGGAACGAGGGAGGCATGTACTCCAGTCGAATTATCATGAAAATGAGGAGATGTTGACAAAAAATGTTTCTAGGTATAAACCGAATCCGGGATGTTCAGAATGGTAGTAGGAATGTAGCGTTTCTTAGGCTTCAAATTTTTTTGCGTGGCAAATTTTTTTATTAAATAATTAAAATGTGAGAATATGGTTTTTTCGAGTTTTAGAAAAAACTATTGATTCTAGAAAAAAAAGTGTTTCTTAAAATTTGTGTGTCTTGAAACAACCTACAAAATGAGACCTATTTAATTGAAATCGGTTAATTTGTTTATGAGTCATTGCAAAAAATATGCTAAAATGACTGTTTTTCCAATTGTTAGTAAACAATAGAAAAATATGTTTCATATATTTCTTGCCACAGGAAAGACGGCTCTTGTAGCATAGAAAAGGCACGCGAAATCAGAAGCCATATGGTCGAATAGTTTTTGCACAATCAATTTGTTAATTAATAACTTTTTGACTTTTTTATAATGCTTATTTCTCAGTGATACGGTTCTACAGCAATCTACGGGTGCGCAAATTAAAGTTCATGATTTATAGTATCAACATCAAAAAAGAACCAAATGAAGTATTGGTTTTAGATTGCCGAAAACAATTATCACAGTTAGCATTATTTTTTTCTTTATAAACAAATAGAATATCTCTTGGATGTATAAAAATACTGGATTGGAGGAATTTCGCAAAAGTTATCTAGACAAAAAAAAAAGGATTTTAACCTTGGAATCAGAGAAGCAAAAAAAGATTTTTATGGCAACCTTTTAATAAAATCATCAAATACAAATAAAACAACTTGGCAAATTGTTAATAAAATTACAGGTAGAGTAACACACAAAAATAGCGACGATCTCATAATTAAGCAGAATAATAAATCAATATCAGACTTAAGTACATTAAGTAACACTTTTTGCGAATATTTTTCATCAATAACGGGAGACAACATTAAGACACAGTTTGGTCAAGTCCATAACACAGCTTGTACAACATGCACCCAAACCTCTCAGCCGATGTTCTTTCAAGACATACAACCAGATGAAATCTAGTGGTTTATTTCCATCGGCCTTAAAATTAGCACACGTAACACCAATTCTAAAAAGGGGGAATAAAGAGTTATTAGAAAACTACAGAGCAGTTATGCAAAATTTATATATCTCAAAAATTTTTGAAAAAACAATACACCATAGGATATGCAATTATTTGAACAAGTACAGCCTCCTGAGTAAAAACCAACACGGCTTTAGACCCCAGCACTCGACTTGTACTGCAGCATTCGACTTCGTACAATCCATATACGAGTCTCTAGATAAAAATCATTATTCTTCGGGTATATTCTTTGACATATCCAGAGTATTTGATTCGATAGACCATATATATTTACAAGAAAAATTAGACGCGCTTGGCATCCGTGCGAATCTAAATTAGTGGATTTCCTCATTTGTAAGTGACAGAAAATTAATAGTAAAATTAGGAGAATAATTTTCTAAAGAGCAAAAAGTAAACATTGAGGGACCCCAATGTTTACTTCCGTCTTGTCACCATTATTATTTATATTATTTGTTTATGACCTAGAACAACACCTGCTCTCAAACAACGCTAATTTTAAATTAGTTATGTATGCCGATGATGTTTCTATTAAAATATCACCAGAAACACCCGAGACTCTCCAACACTCCAGTCTTTTAACATCATTCTCTGAATGGTGCAATAAAAACAGACTAATACTGAATTTACCGAAAACCACGTATATATTATTTCAGACTAGACGCCAACAACCTCAAATAAAACTCAAAATAAAAGACTTTCAACTACAAAAATGCTCAAATATTAAATTACTAGGTATTGTGATTGATGAAAAATTAAATTGGAAAGATCAGATCAGTGTAGTGAGTAATAAATTAAATTCAGTTTTTTTTTGCAATTATAAATTTAAAAAATATTCTCTCTCAAGCTCAATGTATACTTATAGTCTTGCCTATAGTCACCTTAAATACCTTGTGATTCTCTGGGGTTCTACTACTGCATCAGATAGGATTTTTATCCAACAGAAAAGGATTATTCGATTAATATTCTCCCTCGGCCCTTTCGATTCATGTAGACCAACTTTCACAGAAAATAATATCATAACATTAGCGTCCATAGATAGGATTTTTATCCAACAGAAAAGGATTATTCGATTAATATTCTCCCTCGGCCCTTTCGACTCATGTAGACCAACTTTCACAGAAAATAATATCCTAACATTAGCGTCCATATTAATTCTAGAGGCCACTACTTTCGTATATAACAATAAAAGTAAATTGGAAAGTAACATGCATTCTCACAACACCAGATCGGTAAATGATATCCATTCAAACCACTATTCACTGACACCTTTCACGGAGAGTCCTTACTATACTTGTGCCACCATCTACAACAAACTACCACAAAGAATAAAAATCCAAAATAGTGTCCACAAATTAAAAAGACATTTAAAAAACTTGTTTTTATAGCCTATGAGAATTCTTCGATATCAACTATTAGACAAATCTGTTTTACAATCATGATCTATGTAAAATTTTATATCAAAACTATTTTCAACTATTGTTAGGTTTTATGAGCTTATTGGCTCTTTTTCTATTCTTAAATTTCTTTTGTCATGAAATGTACCATTCTTGTAGATTTTAAACGTTTTGTTTTTGTGCCCTAAATTATATTTACTGTATTTTATCATTACATACTGTATACTTCTGTTTAGTTTATAAGTGACCACATTTTATGTACTATTTTTGACCTGTCCTATCCATTGCTGGCAAATTGAAACTAATAAAGATATCTATTTATCTATCTATCTAAAACCAATACTTCATTTGGTTCTTTTTTGATATTGATAGTTTAATAAATCATGAGCATTAATTTGCGTGCCCGCAGATTGCTGTAGAACCGCCATATCGTTGAGAAATAAACGTGAAAGAAAAGTCAAAAAGTTTTTAACAAACTGGTTGTTTAAAAACTATTCGACCATATGGTTCCCGATTTTGCGTGATCTTTCTATGCTGCAAGAGCCCCCCTTTCCTGTGATAAGAAGTATATGAAACATGTTTTTCTATTGTTTATTAACAATTGAAAAACAGCCATTTTAGCATGTTTTGCAATGACTTATTTGATTAGTTCTATGCATGGTTAAAATGATTTGATTTTAGTCAAAAGTGGAAGTAAATACTAAAATATTTTTAAAAAACATAAAGGACAAAGTGGACAAGAAATGTGATAGTTTAGGTACAGGCGGGGGACCACACAAAAAATAGTAATAACAGATATATACTTCGGTCGAAAACTCGAGTCAGTAACACAAAAAATACGCGGCACTTTCGTCAAAGGATAGTAGCTCTCTTATTTGATACTAAAGCGGCACCTCGTTCTACCATATAATCCCATTGCATCGAGAGAAATATATTAAGAATTATTCTCCTACTGGAAATGGAAACCACCACTACCAGAAACAATTTTAATGACCTAGTCGACTGCATAGAGTAAATGATTTAACGTGCCGCCTTTATACCTAATAATTTGCTCGACTAACTATTCAGTCGTAAACAATCTTGGAAATAAAGAAAGAAATCGTATATCCCGGGCATTCAGTGGAGCCACATACGTATTTATGTAGGTATATATAAAATAATAATATTTCATAAAATAAAAAAATAAATATAATTAAATTTGTTTTCAAGCTCAACTCAACCAAAAAGAAAAACTGAAGTTCTTTTAAGAACATTTTTAACGGCAGGTCTAATTTTATTAGAAGTGGAATGCTTACGTAATGCGACATTAAAACTGTAGAATGGTTGATGTTTATAAAAATTTTAACCATGCCAGCTGTTCTTATTGCCCAGCAAGGACCAACGTGGAGGTGTGAGCATATTCCTTGCCGGGAAAGGACCCCCCAAACCTTCTCTCTCGTTTTAATGCACACGACATAAAAGACATGTCTGTTATTGTTTTCATTTATTGTTTTCCTCTACAATACACTGATTTTAAACTGAGTTATAATGGTCTGACGCACCAAACACCGTTGAATACATGGAGAATGTTGCCGGATTTAAGCATAATATTTTAAAGCTAAGATATGGTAGTTCATGCATAGTTATCTGAGGACTTTCATTCCTTCGAAATTGATGTTATTCGTCAAAATTCTCCAAGCTTAAAGAAAATAAATATGTAACAGTGTAAACATATTATATTAGGGAATTTACGAAACTCGTAAATCCGCACGCCCCTGGCTCTACTAACTAGAGTTTTCGGCCGAAGTATAAATAATGACATAAAAGAAATGTTAGGCGCCGGAGTAGATGCAATCAAAAGGTCAATTTGATGTTTAAAAATCGAACGCCTGTTTTTGAGAACTGAAATCTTTAACAATTCATCATCGTTCTAATTTGTAAAATGGTCTTCTCTTACTCTGTATGTTTTTGGAGTCCTTTGATGCTGAAGTATGGTGACTAATTCCAGAAAATACTAACCCTCTCTTAAGTCCATTATTTTTCAGTATTAAATTAATGAATAATTTGTCATTATTATTATACATCCTATTTTGACTAAACTGTCACTGTCAAGGATGCAATGTGTTATAAATCATGTAAAAACTATCATATTATATATCAAATGTTCGGAACATATTCTTGCATTTTTTATTTTCGATTCGAGAAAATTTTTTCTACGGAGCGCTGCTGGGCTAGGTACGTTTTCTATTCTTGCCGGTTCTACTTGTCATCTGGCTTGAGTAGATGAAAATTCAAAAAATCTCACCGTTCTTTTTCGATTCCATCGATTAGTGCACCCCAGCTGTCGTTATCGTACTGTTTCTAAAATGGAAATAAATTTAAACTTATCAGAAACTTTTTGTGCTTGAGGTACAACCCTGCCAAAAATTGCTCTTGAAACATAAAAATAAAGCTATGAGGTTCTATGAGATTGATATCAGTTTTTAAAAGGAATTAGTCGATTCCACATACAGTCATATTAATAACCATAAAAATTCCAAGAGATATTTCTCTTCAGTATGATGGAAAGTCGTTGTGCAATTTACTGCAGTAGAACGTCATAGAAATTTATAGGCAAAATTGTTAATGTCATTTATATAATCGTCGTCATACTTTAGAAAAGTATACATTTTGAATTACTTTGGAAATGTTTTTATGTGCCATTTTTGGCAGGGAATTAGTGATATTGCCAGAAAAATAAATTTCACAGCAATAGATATTAATCTTTTATAAAACCATTAATATTAGCAAATGGAAATTACTACTACCTAACCTATTATATTCTTTGTCAATATTAGCTTATACCATATCTAAGAATGCATAAGTATATTAAATAATTATTTAAGCAAATAAGCCATAATATCTATATAATTAACAAAAAAACCGAAAAACTAAATTATTAGTGTTATTAGTGCTTATTTTTACTATTTTACAAGGGGTGTCAACGTACCTGACAACAAATTTTCTTTTAACAACAACAGCATTGATATGATATATATGGAAATTTCTTTTAAACTAGGCTTTTAACAAACGTTAATAAATTGGTAAAAATTTGGTATTAAAATTATACACCACTGATGACGTCACTGCTAGTCCTCCATTATCGTACCAGTACTTGTACGAAAATGATCGCGAAGGTAGGATGGACTATTGCAATTCGATTTTACCAAATAACGTGCAGCCAAACAACGATTTTTTTAGGCGGATTATATTTTCGGATGAGCCTTAGGTTCACAAATTTTGGATTGTTTAACCAACAAAATACGAGATATGTGTCACAAGACAATAAAAATTTATTAAGGGACGGTAATTATCAAGATTGATCGTGAAGCAATCAAGAACATATTAAATCCCACCTAGAAATTATTTATCTACATTTTATGTCAAGGTAAATAAACAAGTTGGCCATTTACGTGATCGCCTAGTTTTACAAGTTAGGACCCAAATTGCGTTGTGTTTGTAGTACCCTTTATATTTACCCCAGGTTCTTGATGCAAAGTTTTGACATTACGATTTCCTATCTGATACAATTTATCTGTAGAAAATTAATCACTCTTTTAATTTAAATATCTGGTAAATTTGAACACACTGTTAATTAAGAAAAACCTAGTTAATCATTTATGTTATTAGAGCCAGATGTACCAACGTGGTTCAACTTTGAACTGAGTTCAAAATCTAAGCGTTACAATTGTAGCAACAATAGTAGTCAAGGATTTTGAACCGGGTTTAGGTTGAACTGGAGTTGAACTTCGTTGGTACATCTGGCCCTGAGTTGTTGTTTTATTACTCAAGATTGAACTGTGGATTTATGTTTAAGGTTTGTTTTGGAGTTTAGTTCATTGAAGTTAAACCATTATCATATGTTTAGTTTATTACTGGTATTACCAAATAGTACTCTCAAGGTACGTTTCAATACTCCTCAAAGTACGCTCATAAAAATGTATGGCTTCATGACGTTCGTGATTACATGCCGCCACGTGCCGGAATGAACCGGTAATACCTTACAACTGAAGCGAGGTTAATAGGGTCGTTGACCATTTTAAAAAAAAATTATATTCAAGTACTTTAGTAAATTTTATTTGACCCGTATTTTTTTATTTTACATTCTAAACCCACTTTATTAGTGAAATTATTTATTTAAGTAAAGAAAGTTTGAATTGTCGCCTATGGTAACATCAGATGTGAGAGCATGCGCAGTTAACAGATAAAGGAATAATCGACTGGCGTCATTTGTTTACTGCATACACTTATATGGTTTACTGCTAGTATCGACGTGGGTAAGAAATTCTAACCCCAAAATTTTAACACTCCGGGGTTCAACACTTAATTAGTTCAAATACTTCAAATTGCTTACATAAAGCTCGTGAGTCGTATAAAAATCCATTATAGGTAGGCTTTCTAAAGTAGTTTTCACAAAATCAAGTTCCATTATAAAAAAGATATAAAACAATCAATTGTCAAATACAACACAATGTAAATAACAACAAAATTGAAATCTCATTGTATATGTCATTATTTTTTTATTTTCATTTATTAATACTGCAACATCTTTTACAATTTTACATTTTCACAATTGTTTATACTCTATATACTTATTATTACATTATAATTGCATATATTATTTGTATAGGTTATGACACCTGAGGAGACCTCGTGTTGTGTCTAGCAGTATAACATTTTTGCTCGCATAATTTTATATTTAACTATATTTAATTTATTGCATTTTATACTTAATATTACAATACTTATAATTACGTTTACTAAAGCTAGAAAGGTAGGAAGACAGGAGACAGATAATAATAAAAAGAACCACAAATAAGATAAGATAAAACGAGTTTGGCTAATACTTATTTACATATTTACAAATTTACAAAGGGCGGATAGTTAAGTTTTTGATGGAACTACTTGCTTAATTAGGCTAAAAGTTGAAGACATATGGTATAATTTTTTACTAGATATTTTTTACATTGTTTTTTGAATTTATTTTTATTCTGGGCTTTTATATGTTCTGGTAGCTGGTTGTATAGTTTGATTCCATTGTATTTGATTTATTTCTGGCAGACTGCTTTGCTATATTTTGGAGTTTGATATTTGTTTTTGGTGTTATTTCTTGTTTCATGTCGGTGATTAATACTCGAACCAAATATATGTTTCTTGTTGTGTGTATAAACTACAGCAGTGTGCATATACAGACCTCTCACATTCAGTATTTCATTTTCTACAAATATATTTCGGCAGCTATCTCTACTTTTCTTATTAAAAATTGTCCTTAATATATAATTTTGTGTAATTTGGAGAGATTGGAGGGTTGTATTATATGCTGATCCCCAAACACTAATGCCATACCTAATTATGGATTCTGCTAGGCTGTTATACGTCACTAAAAGAGTTTTTCTATTTAGGACACTTTTCAGGTTGTAAAATTTATAAATTAGTTTCCTTAACTTCTCATTTAAGTGTTTGATATGCTTTTCCCATTTTAAGGTATTTAATAGTAGTGGTGTTGTGTATGTAACTCTTTGTTTCTTCGTCAATCAGCATAGGTTCCATTGTTTGTGGCATTCCTGCCTTTGTTGGGGAGAATGTCATGAAGTTAGTTTTCGCAATATTTTGTTTTAGAGAGTTTATATCTAGCCATGTTTTAACTTTACTTATTGCGGCAGTCGCTTTTTGTCTCGCTAGACTCCAGGTTTCACCCGAACAGATTAGTGCGGTGTCATCTGCATATGATATGATTTTGCAACCAAAGTTTTTCTCAAGCAAATCATTTATGAACAGCAGAAATAGGGTCGGTCCTAAAACGGTGCCCTGTGGCACACCCGTTTTTATTGTTTTCCTTGTGCTAAAAGCGTTGTCTATTTTTACTTGCTGGGGTCTATTTGATAGGTAATGTTTCAGAAGATTATGTGCATTTTCCCTAATACCCACTTTGTTTAGTTTGTCCAGTAGTTGGCTATGTGAGACTGTGTCAAACGCTTTTTGTAGGTCTAGAAAAATAGCTATCACTTTTTCGCTCCTTTCAAAATTTGTTATAATGGTGTCTGTTAATAGTTGAAGAGGATCTTCTGTACTTCGATATTTTTGGAACTCGTATTGATTTTTTGAGAGAATTTTATTTTTTTCCAGAAATGCACGGAGTCTGTAGTTTAAGCATTTTTCGAATATTTTTGCAACATTGTTTATCAGTGATATTGGGCGGTAGTTAGTCATGTGCTTTTTATTGCCGTTTTTGTATATTGGGACCACTATGCTTTCTTTGAAAACTTTAGGAATGTCTGCATTTTTGAAAATGAGATTAATTATATGAGCAATCGGCTTACTGATGCGACTAGATATTAGTTTTAGCGTTTTTACTGTTATTCCATCCTTTCCTGGAGAGGAGTTATTTTTTAGGCAGCAAATAATGTTATTTATTTCAGTATCAGTGACGTCTTCTAAGAACATGGAATTTAGATTTAGGCTTGTGTTGCTGTATTCTAATAGGTTTTGCGTGTGTTTCAGGATTTCTCTAGAAATGTTTTCTCCTATCTCAATAAAAAAATCGTTAAAGGCACTTGCTATTTCTTCTTTGTTTGTGATCTGTGTATTATTAGCTAATATTATTTGCTCTATGTTATCTTTGCGGTTTTTATTGTGATTTGTGACTTCAGTGATACAATCCCAAATTTTTTTATAATTGCTTCCAGCGGACTGGATTTTTTCTTTATAGAAGTTGTTTTTTGTCGTTTTAATTAATGTCGTTACTATATTCCTGTAGCTTTTATAATAGTCTTTTAATTCTACGCTATGTTTATTTTTGAGGACTCTTTGTTTAAGTTTATCCCGTTTTCTTATGGCGTTAAGTATACCTATAGTCATCCATGGCTTGAGCTTATTGTTTTTATTTTTTAATTTAATTATATTGGTTGCCTCTCTTAAACTTGAATTAATATTTTCGTAGAATATAGTGATTGCAATATTGGGATAACTGATCTTAAAAGTTTGCCGTCGTCTATTTTTATTACGGTTTTCTCTTTTTCCACTTTCTGCTGTGGGGTTTCGTTAAACTCTATATTAAATATTGTTGGATAATGGTCTGTTATGTTATTTTGAAGTACTATGGGTAAGCAGTTTAATTTTAGTTTTGCATTTATTTTAACAAAAATATGATCTATTATTGAAGAAGTAGTTTCATTTTCCCTTGTAGGTTGATTTATTTGCGAACGAAAGCCATTTTGTTCCAGCATATTTATGTAGGTTAAAGCATTGACATCCGATAAATCTGCTATATTTATGTTCATGTCACCAACCAAATTCACCAAATTACTCTCATTTGCCGATTTTAAGTAGGTCTCAATATCATTAATAAAAATATGTGTATTTGTAGATGGAGGTCTGTATACGCCCACAACCGTACATTTAACATATTTATAAATAATTTTACATTCTAATATTGTTACCTGTGTGAGCTTTATTGCTGCGATTTCCAGGTACAGGTCATTTCTTACAATAATTATTACTCCGTCGTTTTGGTTGAAGTTTCCCTCATTATAATAAGGTTTATAGCCATCTATAAAGAAATCGTTAATATCTGCTACTGACCACGTTTCTGTTAGGACAATCATACCTAGATTTCCGTTTGATTTATTTATCTCCGCTATGCTAACACAAAGCTCGTCAAAATTAGCTTTAATGCTTCTTATATTATAATGAATAATTGAAAGGTTATTCCCGCCCGCGGTGAAATATAAATTTAAGTCGTCAAAATCGCTACATACTTTCGTCTCTATATTATTATAGCTTCCTAGTATTCTCATTGCCTCCTCTAAACCTTCCATTCTTACAATCTATTTATTAGTTATTATATACTAATGTATTATATACTATGGCCTATACTAAATATATCTATGGTACGTTATTAAAATTCAGATCTAAAGATAATAGATAAAATAATAGTCTATTTTTCGAGTATTCTCCAAACTGATATTCTAGTGGGTTACCTGGGTGGGCCTCTTGTTGTCGGTGCTCCCGCCAGAGGGTTTTGGTATGGAAAGTTGGTCTAATTCTGCTTTGTTCCTTATTACGTGTCGCTGTTGATCGATTTGAGCCCTGATCTTGCCTCCTAATATCCATACATACCGCCCTTTTATTTTGTTCTTGCATGTGATGATTAGGACTTTTTTAAGTATATATTTTAAGATGAATATTTAATATACTTTTTGATCATTTAACAATATTTTATAAATTTTGTTGAAGGAAACGACCTTATTCCCCTGATTTGAGAAACACAATGGCGTGTACCAAATTTATGGTGGAAGCCACTATAATCGCTGTCGAAGAGATATCGTGGAGTGTAGTAAATACATAATCAACTTAGGGAAATGCATTTAATCGTAGAGTGTAGTAAATACATAACCAACTTTGGGAAATGCATACAGTCGTAGAGTGTAATAAATACATAACCAACTGGACGAAATGCATTTAGGGCCGGTTTATCAATGCTGATTTAAGTTACATTATCCAATAGATAGCATCGATCTCGAGGTTAGTGTGTTTGTTTATCAATTAGTCTAGGTCAGGAGTCGGAAGGGGTACCTTTTTTGCCAGAGCGCCAATCTAGAGACCCCCCCCGTTTTCGAGGTCGCTGAACACGATGGTGGGGGTCCCACAATTTTTTTCCCGGCAACCCCTTCAAATCGGCCAAAAATCACCCCCAAAGTGCTCTTTTCCGTGAGCCCGTTTATTTTCCCCAGTTTTTCGACTAACTGTTATTTTCTCGAGTAGAACAGAAGGTCCCTCGAGGGATTTAACCTCAGCCACTCCTACCTGGTGTAGGGGTAGCTAAGGGTGAAATTTTTGTTGTGGAAAAAAAATTGCGGGACCCCCACCGTTCAGCGACCTCGAAAACGAGGGAGGGTCTCCAGATTGGCGCTCTGGCAAAAAAAGCAAAAACTCCAAAATATCCCGACTCCTGACATCGACTTATTGCCAAAAGTGATAGTCAAAGTGCTGGATAAAATAACCTTAGATTAGGTTAGATAATTTATTGGTGCTGATTATACAAAATAGTATTTACACATGTCAAAAGGGGGAAACTACAAAATGAAAATAATACATGTAAGAAATAAATAGTATACACAATACAGTACAACATATTAAAATAGATAAAAGCTATAAAATCAGTACAATATGTAAGTAGTGAATGGTGGATACAATACAATAAAACTATTAAAATAAGTATGACATAAAAGGTGGGCATGGAACATTCTCAATTATAGACTTGTTTAGTTATTACTTAAAGACATACATATAGAATAAATATACGAACACGCAAATGCTTTCATAACTATATTGTATGTAATTCGCTGTTTAAAAATTCTTCAGTGTTATATAGAAAGCATTTTTTAATAAATACTGCTTGATTCTACTTTTAAACCACCTTTGTGGCAGGAGTTTTATTTTAAGTGGTAGGGCATTGTAGAGTTGAATGCCCCAGAATGTCGTACCAACTCTGGTTTTTGATAATCTTAAGTAGGTATTTTCCAAATCATTTCTGTTACGTAATAAAGACTGGTGTACCACAGGGCTCAGTCCTCGGTCCAGTTCTGTTTCTAATTTATATTAACGATCTACCTTCCTCAATAGACAACACAACGTCTACCATCCTCTTTGCAGATGACACAAATCTAAACATACGAAATACTGACTTAGATGTTTTAAAGGTATTAATGCTAGAAACAGAGTCTAAAGTAGAAGATTGGTTTCTTGCAAACCAACTAAACCTTGACATCACTAAGACCGAGACCATGATCTTTAGTCTTAGAAAAATGGATCAAATTGATAATCCAGATTCTGTTAGATTAGATTAGATTAACAAAAGAGCTGGTTGTTTAGCCTTTACCACCGCGACCTTTTCAGGTCTATTGTGATGCTCCCAGAATATCTTCCTTATAGTACCTCATCCAGCTTTGTCCTTTGTACTAGACTCCACAGCTTTGATAAAGGCCCTTTTGTATAGCTGTCCGCCCTTGGTTTTTCTTCTCCGAGTACTTGGAATCTCAGTCTCACCAGGCCTTCACAGTGGCACAATATGTGAACTGAGGTTTCCTCTTCCTCTTGGCAGAATCTGCATGTCGCGTCCTCTGCCAGGGCCATTAGACTCATGTGTCTATTGAGACGGCAGTGGCCAGTTAGAAGGCCCACTATTACTCTGACGGCCTTCCTATTCCAGAGATTTATTTTGCACCCATTCCTTAATGGCTGCTCGTATGCATGGCTTTGCCACGCCACAAAAGGGCTCGGGTCCTATTGGGGCTTCAAGTGCGCCTTCCTTGGCCAGTTGGTCAGCCTTTTCGTTTCCTCTGTGTCCCTCATGTCCCTGGTACCCAGCTAGGGTCACTCTGTTCTGACTTCCCAGCTCTGTAAGGGCCGTCAAGCAGTCCCACACCAATCTTGAGTTGATTTGCATGGAACTGATTGCTTTTATTGCCGCTTGGTTATCAGAGAAAATGGCAATCGACTGGTTAACAGCGCCTTGTCCTATTATCTCCCTTGCGCAACAGTGTATGGCGATCACTTCAGCCTGAAACACCGTTGCGTATTTCCCTAGACTTATCGGGATATTGGCTTTTGACCTTGTCCCGTAAATCCCGGCTCCGACTCCTTGTTCTGTCTTGGAGCCGTCAGTGTACCAGACTGTTTGTGCTGTTATGGGAGGACCGTTTTTCCAATCCTCCCTGTCTGGTATAACAGTCTGAAAGTTCTTGTTGAAGTTATACCTTGGGACCATTACATCCGTGGGCATGCCCAGAATGGGATCTGCCCTCATCTCCGAGTATAGCTTCTGGTACTCCGTACCGTGTTGCTGGCTAATTGGCGTTTGGCCTTGCATTAACCTGTGCACCACTGACCGAGCTTCGCCTTGTATGAATACGTGTAAGGGTGGCAGGTCCAAGAGGACCTCAAATGCAGCCGTAGGAGCAGTTCTTATAGCCCCCGTGACGCACAGGCAAGTAAGCCTTTGTACGCCATTTAACAGCCTTATTGGTCCGGACTGCACCGTTTTAGTCCACCATACCACTGATCCATAGGTTATCATGGGTCTCACTACCCTGGTGTATAACCACAGGTTCATTTTGGGATTTAACCCCCAGTTTTTTCCATACTTTTGCCTACACCTTCCCAGAGCGATTGTGGCTTTCTGTGTGACTTTTTGGATGTGAGAATTCCATGTTAATTTTTGGTCAAAAATGACTCCTAAATATTTTGCCCCACAGGCAAATGGAATTTCCACTCCATTGAGCCTTAAGGGCTTTAGGCCTTGCAGTGCTCTTCTCCGTGTAAAATTGACAACTGTGGTTTTGTGGGGATTTATAGAAAGTCCTTCCTTGCAACAACATTTGTCGACAACATTTAGGGCTCTTTGCGAACGCTCCGTTATTGTGTTCGCAAATCGCCCCTTAACGACTATTGCTAGATCATCAGCATATCCTAAGCAATAGAAGCCCTCTGTGGAAAGTTTCCGGAGGAGTTCGTCAACCAGGGTTGCCCATAGTAGTGGAGATAGTACCCCTCCCTGTGGACAGCCTGTACTCACTTTCGCCTCGATGGAGATCTCACTTAGATTAGATATTATAATCCTATTATCTAGGCTGACTTTAATCCACCGGCAGATCGTTGTTGGGACTCCTCTGTTTAATAATGCACTCGTTAGTGAGTGCGTTGTTGCGTTATTAAACGCTCCTTCTATGTCTAGGAATGTAACTACTGCCATTTCCTTGTCCTCTAGGGACTTTGCTAGTAGTCTGTTTAATTCATCCAGCGCAAGGTCTGTCGACCTCCCTGGCTGGTATGCATATTGACGTTCACTCAGGGGATTTTCCCTTAGTAGTTCGTCTCTAATGTACCTATCTATCAGTCTTTCCATCGTTTTAAGTAGGAAAGAGGATAGACTTATAGGCCTATATGACTTGGGCATTTGGTCCGATAATCTACCTATTTTCGGTAGATAGATGACTCTCACCTTCCGCCATATTTTTGGTATGTATTTCCAAGCTAAGCAGGCTCAGAATATTTTACATAAGTAAGGTATTAATACCTCTAGCCCCTTTTGGAGCAAAATTGGATATATTCCGTCCATCCCAGGAGATTTGAGTGGTTGGAACTTACTAATTGCCCATCTGATTTTATCAGGTTTTATAACCTCGGTGGTCAACCTCCAGTCCGCAAGTTTGGGCCTTTCTGGCCTTTGGTCTGGATAATGCCTATCCTCTAGGTCTGTTAATATCAGTGAGCCCGGAAAGTGTGCCTCCATGAGCAATTTGATACTTTCCGTCATTGTTTCTGTGTAGGTTTCATCATCTTTTTTGATAAAACCTACTTCGTTTGCAGTACAACCGTCCTTGGCCAGGACTCTATGGATTCTGGAAGCTGCGGAGCCATCACTGACCTCTTCGCAGAATCTCTTCTATGAGTCTCTCTTTGCCTTGCGGACCTCTTTATTGTACTGCGTGAGTTTTACTTTGTAGGTATCCCAGTCTTGGTTGGATTTGGCCCTATTAAATAGCCTTCTAACCTCAGCCCTAAGGCCTTCTAGGTGGTTATTCCACCAGACTGTTTTACCCCTGGTTTTCCTTGTTTTCTCCGGACAGTTTTCCTGGTAGGCAGCTACTATCGCCTCGCTTACCTGTTCCACTGCCACTTCAAGGCTCTCTATGTTTCTCCCAGACGCTATTCCTCCCTCTAGACACCCTGTGAGGGACTCTAAATATTCTTCCCAGTTGGTATCTCGGGGATTTCTGAATTTTGTCTCCGTTAGAGATGGGATCTTGACGTTGAATCTGATGTGCCTATGATCAGAGCCTGATGGCTCTTCTGACACGTGCCAGTTCTTGATAGTATCACTTACATTACCTGTACATAAGGTTAAATCCAAGACTTCCCTACGTACTGAAGTGACAAAAGTAGGTTTCTTGCCTATATTAGCTATTAGTAACCTTTCCCCTAGGATGAAGTGTAATAATGACTGACCCCTGTTGTTGATGTTAGTGCTTCCCCACACCGTGTGGTGTGCGTTGGCATCACATCCAATTAGTAGTGGAAGGTTCCTCTTGCCGCAGTAGGCAACTATGTCGCTTAACATCTCCGGTGGACAGGATCTTTCCTCACCTGGGAAGTAGGCGGAGCAAATGACCCAGCTCTTCATACCCTCTTCCGTCGATGCTGTTAGAGTGGCTGTAACAAAATCGTCGGTGCAGAGCACCGGAATTAGTATACACTTAACTCTACTACTGTATACAATACGCGCTTTAGGTCTAGTAGATCGTGTATTGTACAACAACTTACCCTGTGGCGGTTTTAGGCCTGCTGGCCTTTCCTTGACTATCCAGGGTTCCTGCAGGAGGGCAACGTCGATGCCTTCTTCCTCGAATCTCCGGCATGCAATAGCCGAAGCAGCCTTTGCATGATGGAGATTCGCCTGCAGGACCCTGATTTCTTCTTTTATTGGGGTGAAGGTCCCAGAGGTGCCAGGTCCTCCTCCCCAATTACTTCTCCCACCTCCATGGGCGTCCGCTTCTGGGCGCCAGGCCTCTTGAGCGGGCTTAACCCACTTTGGCCAGAGAAGTTTTCGTCTCCTACATCAGAGTGGAGCTCGTTCTCTCCTTCTTCCTCTCCCTCTTTTGCCTCTTCCTCCGAGGCCAATTCCTTGCCTTCTGGAGGTCGTGACTTGATTAGAGGCTTCTGGACTTTGACGCCCTTTGTCGCCTCTTTACTAGGATGTGTTCCCTGTTCCTTTGGGCGGAACTTAATCCTTCCCATTCCGAAATAGGGACACATGTCTAGCTTTTTGAATTCTTCCATGGACTGCTTGTCCATGGAAAAACCCACCACTTGCCCCTTCTCGGACGGGGTCTTTGCGAACACCGTCCAGAGGTTCGTGTTTAGGCCTTTGTTACTCACCCTTAGTCTGGTGAGTATTCTGTTGGCCTCCAGCCTTTGGCCTTCCTCGTCGGCGACGTACACGGTGCACGCGCACAGCCCCGGTATCCCGTCCCCCTCCAGCGCTTTGAGGCTTGCGCCTTCCCAAGGCTGGAGCGTGGGGACAACACTCCGCAGCCATGCAGCGCTTGTCTCATCCGCACACGCCACCAAGAGGTAGCCTGGCCTATATGTGCACTTGGCACAGCGCACCTGAGGCCCTCCTACAGGAATGCTCTTGTAGGCCTGCATAATGGAGCTTTGGACGGCCTTTAGCCTTTCCTGCTCCATTGTTTCCATCGGGAAACCGTCATGCACCACCGCGACCTTTACAGCGGAGAGGGCATCCTTGAAGAATAGCTCCTCCAATTTTGCCCTCTTTTTCCCCCGCTGGCCGCTGGGAGGTGTGACGGTTTCAGGACGGAGCCTTTTTTGGGCCTTGGTTCGGCCTTCCTGGTCCGTCTTCTTTACCCCGCTGGGCCCTTGAATAGCCTTCTTGGGGTCTTTTGCCATTGCCTTCTTGAACCCTGCCAAAGTTGCTCTTGATTATGGCCCTTTTAGCCTCGTAGAAATCTCGACCACCTTTGACAAGATTTTGGAGCCTCTTTTTTGAGGCTCCAGACAGACGAGCAGCTCGCACTTCCGCATCTGTCATTATGTCAACCTCCTCTTTGGAATTGACCCTAATGATCTTTCCCTTGGACTTTCGGGATGTGCTTGGCCTTTCGGCCTGAGCGCCTCCCTGGCCCTTGGGTTGCTTTAGCTTTTTGGCCTGTGGCGCAACCTGGCCTTCTGGCTGTGTTTTCGGCATTTCTGCCTTCACAGCACCTGGGCCTTTTGATTGGCCTTCCGGCCTTTCAGCCTGTTTATTTTGTTTTTTAATTTTCTCCATGTAATTCCCACGAAGAGCTAGGGAAATAAAGGTCCACTCGATCAGAGCCCCGCATGACCGAGTAAGGCTATATACAAGGGGGTGCCGCCTGGTGCCCCCAGGGAACCGTTCGAGACCGCATCTTCTACCCTGCGGCCACTCAGCCCTCGGCACGGTGTCTCACACTTTGGCTTGGGTCAAAGCTCCAGGACGTTGGGAACGCTACCTACCATACTGCATCACTGCAGCCCTGTGACGGAGCTTTTTGCATCCTGTGATACCCATCCACAAATGTACACAGATATCCCAGGGTGTCAGTACCGGTGCGTGAACCCCAAGCTCATGCTGGATTTACCTCCCTGGTCACTTGTGGCGAAGAGGAAGATAATTCCGGATTAGTACCCAGATTCTGTTAAGTTTCTCAGTGTTTATTTGGACAGCAAATTACTATGGGAGAGTCATACCGATCACGTATGTAAAAAAATCTCCTGAAACATTCTACTTCGCAGTTTGACTCATCAGGTATCTACAAAAACTCTTACCACAGCATATCACAGTCTCATTCACTCCGTTATATCGTATGCTATATTTGTGTGGGGAGATTTTTATTTTTTTTTGACCAGGAGGGGAAACCCTCATGGGCTCCCAACCTGAGCTGGGTCAGTGTCAGACTCTTACTGACTAAAACCCCTCCCCCCAGGGTGGCCTGTAACACTCCGAGGGCACTGCAGCCTCTTGGGCTTATTGTACATTCCCTGTTCCGATTTACACTGCCCATTTTAATACTCCTGTGCCACTGATAAGATGATACAGGTCTGAGAATGGGCGAGTTTTAACGCTTTGCGGGTCTGTTTGTGTTTGCCCGTAAATATTGTATCTTCTGCGGGCCAATGCCTTACATTCATATATGATATGGTCTACTGTCTCTGGTACCTTGCCACATAATCTGCAGTCAAGGCCGCCATCGAACTTGCCAATTCTGTGCAGGTGCTTCTTAACAGGAAAATGTCCCGTCAAGAGGCCTGTTATAATTCTCAACTGTAACCTGTTCTTTGGGAGCAGTTCTGCAGTTTGTTTTGGGCATGGTCCTTCAATGAGTGTTTTCCCATGTCGATTGCCTGGTATGTTCCTCCAGTAATAATTGTGTTTATTCCTGTATGGGGAGATGCTAGCTCTACTGCTGATGTGTTCTCCTTACAAAGACGAGCAATAAGAATACTAGCAGGTCTCAAATTCATAGACGATTGTAAATCCAAATTTATTGAATTAAAAATCTTAACTGTTCCTTGCACATATATTTACCAATGTCTACAGCATATCAAAATAAACTTAGAAATATATACCAAACGTAATGAAATACATACTTACCACACACGTAACAGAAATGATTTGGATAATATCTTAACTTGGAAGTGGTGGTAATAAAATAACCAAAGGGTAAATCAACAGCGCAAGCGCAAACATCAAAATGACAGACATTTGGGGGGAATTTCCCGATATCGGGGAATGTTAAGTGATTGTGGGTAAAAATTGGGGATTTTTCCCAGTGAGGAGAATCGGGGATTTGTAGAGTTCAGACATTATGAGTTTTTATATTTATGGAGAATTAAAAGGGAAAAAATTCAATTTTGAGAAAATCCCCCTATCCTTATCAAATTGTGTTGAGAAAAAATATTCCCCTTCTCTCATCATATTATGTTCGTTCCATTTCCACTTATATAATTTCAGTAAACATAAATTTTCAGAACGTGGAGCCCGTTGGGGTTTCGGGAAATTGACGGTGCACAATCAGGTATTTTCAACAAATTCAATGGGCAACACTGCAACGGCACAGGTTATTTTGTCAAATCATACCAAAACAGCCACCCAATCACAAGGATTTGTTGAATTATTATAGTGCAGCCAACTTATGAATAAAAATTATTGAAACTAAAAGGTAGTACTGATAAACGCTACCAATAACTACCACTTTATTTGCTAACTACGAAATAGTTATCCAACAGTTTTAACCTTGCATTGATAAACCGGTCCTTAATCGTAAAGTGTAATACAAGTGATTGTAACGGCCATCACGACAAATCTGACGTCACGTCATGCCGTAATCCGTTTAATTGGAATAAAATGACTCATGGTTGTAAAGTCTTAACTCCAGAAGAAATAAACGATCTGCGTACAAAAACCGCTTGGAGCATGCCTGAACAGTGCTTACATTGCAAAACTTTTAGAATATATTTTTTTTAACATTTATTTAATGTCGGTCGGACAAGGGACCGACGGCTTTACATCCCCTCCGAAGGATGGTATATCACCTACACAACCCTCACCTAAGGTTGCATAGCTTCCGCTTATATACTGATATACAAGCCGCTGGTAGTATGACTGAGGCCGTTGATCCAATAACTTAATTCAAAGAGCATTTCATACCAACCGTAGAGTAAAATTCAACCCCCGCTGAGAAAGCGCAACAATATTAGCTGTTAACTGAAGTAAACAAATAAGACTGTGATTTAAACTAATCTGACTCTAACTGGAAAAGAAAACTATTTATCGGTTTATCGAATGAGGCAAAAATGAAATGAACATAACTTTTGAAATTATTTGTAAACTAATTAAGATAAAATAAATTATGATGCAACTAAGGAATAATAATAATAATAATAATAGTATTTATTTCAAAGTAAAAGTTATAATAACAGTAAGATGAAATATCGTCAAAACAATAACAACAACAAAAAAACAATAATCAATTGAAACGCATACATGATTATAAAATGCGTAAATGACAAACATATCTTCAGATGAATAACAACATGAATGATAGATAAACAACAAATATAATAACATGTAAAATGAATCTAAATATAGACATATTTTAAGCATAATTCATAAATTCCTGTACTGTGTATGGCTCTACATTTAATAATAATTCATATATAAGTTTTTTAAAAGTTCTTGAAGAGTTTACTGCCTGAATGGATTGTGGAAGCCTGTTATAAAATTTTATGCGATTATAGTGGGCATTTTTTTCTGTCATAGTCAACCTGTGGATGGGATAGTTGTAATTAAGATTTCTGGTGTTATGATTGTGATGGGGTTCATTGTCTTGAATCTTGAAATAAAAGAACGTTGTTCTCAAACTAGTAAATAAAACTTAAAATTATGTCCTAAATGGGGAATAATGCAAACCAGTTCTTAATATATCCAATAGATGACGCCAGGCTTACTCGGTTTAATGTCATTCTCAATTTGTATCAAATAATATATATAAATTGAAAATTACATTAAACAACGATTTAAAAGTTATGTTATAACTTTTAAATTGTTTAAAATTCCCGATTTCTGAGAGCTTCCCAATCTCTTATTTGTAGAAATGAGCCAAATCCTAATATGTCCAATAGATGACGCCATGCGTACTCGGTTTAATTTCCTTCTCATAGTTGAAATTTCCCGATTTCCGAGAGTTTCCCAATCTCTTATTCGTAGAAATGAGCCACATTGATAAAAAGGATTACTGTAGTTGGTCATTAAATCGTTTAAAAGCGGAGACGAGAAAAAGAAGTGCTAGAGTTCATCGAAAAAAAAGCTGATTTGGTTCAAAGGTATATAATTACGTTTATGAACTTGTTGAATTTTTTGTTTATAAATCTTCTTTTTTTCTAGATTAATCAATCATGACAATATTGTAGTTAGTACACTTGAAGTAGAGCACTTTGGCACACAGCAACAAGTTTTCATTTTACATCCTAATTAGCCTTGTTTATTCAAAGACATATTTTTTCGTATTGACATTGACGGACAAACAACCGAGTACAGCTGGTGCACTCTGGCGGATAAAATAAAAGAGTATATTCCCCATTGTCCTAAAGCTTTAACTGGTTGTCCCCTAAATAAAAAACAGATCAATCTAACCTTACAAGTCTTAAAACTTTAGATACCACCGCGGCCGAACAGCTAGTGAACGTTAGGCTCAGTATGTATAAGTCCACCAATTCTCACCCGGATTTCTTATATCGCCAGATAAATTTAGAAAGAGTTGTAATAATGATGAAATTTAGTTAACTGATTTGAAAAATGGGTAAGGCCGCAGAACAGGCATTTGAGCCTCGCCGGGGCAAATTGCAATTTCTCTCTCGGTAGCCACGTCGTCGTTGTGAAGAACTTTGTCAGAGTCTCGCGCCTCGCTGGGAAGTAGGTTACACTTCATGATTGTGAGTTTGATGCTATTTCTTCAAAGTACAAGGCCTCGACACGGCAAGTGTCGGTAATAATTATTAGGATCTAATTGTCTTGTACCCAAATACAAGGCTTCGATACGGAAAGTATCGGTAATAATTAGATCGGATTTAATTCTCTTGTACGTCCTGGTAGAATCTCTACCTGTGGTGGCTGGGCTTGGTTTCTCCTATGTGGTAGCTTCCCTGAGCCGGTCAAAGGAAAATGACCCTATTCCACGGTTTCCTCATCACTTTTATATGCACGCCTCCCTATACAAAACGTGTATGGCGCAAACGAGAGAGAGTGGCGTTTGGAGACGCATAGTCGGCCTACTTGAAAGTGGCATTTGTTAAATTTTAGTTATGGGCTCTAATGACTAATAAGGTTCATTATGGCTTAACCTCTCTAACATCTGTTTAGAAATGTAATAATTCAGGAATACCCTAGTAACTGATTTCGAATCCCGAATGATTCGGATCGTACTCAACTCAACTACTATAATTTAGTATTTTCGACGGGATGTAATTTCTCTAGCATTACACATTTCTAATGTTGTAAAATTTCCGGAAATATAAATTTTTGAAATATTTCCAAAAGTGACATTTATTAAGTAGATAGGATATTCCAAATGCTAATCGTTTATCTTTAAAATTAAAGTACCATCGGGTTGTGCGACGATTCTGTTATACGCGGTATACACTGTGCACAAAAAATTAAGTTCGGAATATTTCATCCTTTCGTGAAAATATTGGATCAATTAACCTTTTTGCATAATTTGGCTATGAAAAAACAAGAAAGAATTGCGCGAAATCGCGAAGCGAACCAAGCACGACGAATGACCAACAAAGCGAAGTGACGCCTAGGTATATTAAACAAAATCAATCTTTAGAATCCTTTTGAAGAAGCTGGCAGGATGATCAGCGAAACGTCAAGTCAAGTACGACGATCACGGCAAGACCCGAAAGAAGCTACTTCAATAGAAATAAAGTAATTGCATTTGACACACAACACTTTTTTTTATAATTATAGCTTTTATTATATTATTAGTATTTACATGATCTGATAGTAATTAAAAAATGAAAAAATAAGCATTCAAGGTGAAGCGGACCGCCCCTAGGGCCATCCTATTTTAAAAATAAGTCTTAAATTTGTTTTAAGTTCAGGGAAATATCGCTTTTATAACTACAATTAACCAGAAATTATTTAAACATTACATTCTTAATTTCATTTCCAAATTTATGCAAATATTAATTTTACAACAGAAATTATTTTCTCAATACCAAATGATAGCCGACTTCCGGGCGCCGTTACGTCTTAACTTATTGTGGTAGAAAGTTGTACATATGTCAAGTGCCACTTTAAAATAGCTTGTAACATGGTTATTACTTCTTATCTAAAACTTGGCAGTTTTAAAAACAAGACTTATGCATTAGTAAAACCAGCAAAGCGTCAAGAGTTGTGTATGAAGTGAATAGGGCGACTTTAAGCAAACGTATAAGATGAAGATAGGGCAGTATACCGGAGCCACGTCCTATGTGTCAAATATACAAGCCACGTTCAGGATATGGGGGATTTGGCACTGTGATTTTGGAACCGCGTTGTTGGAAGAACAGAATAAAAGCCAGGCGATGCTATACCTCGTGGCAGAACTGATAGAGGATGCTTGCCGACGTTTACGAGCCCTCTTGGTTTGCCCGGAAGAATACTTATTCCAGTAGTAGCAAATTTCATCGAGGATGTTTGTCGTCGATTTTCGAACCCTCTGAATTTGCTAAGAGATACTAATTGCAGGACGCTTGTCGACGATCAAATACTCGAGCCCGCTTAGTTCTCTAAAGACATCAATTACTTCTACGAATAAATCCAATCTGCCTACTAAAAGATTTGGGACTGCTGGAGCATAACTTGGCAATTTACACGACGACCTAAACCTATTTACTTCTCTGCGTTATTGACTTTACATTCTGGTTTGGGGGGGATAGGGGAAATTGGCTTATTTGTGGTACTAAAAGAATATTAGTTTTGTTATGAAATACTAGCTTATAATATTATATTACCAGTTATTCAGTTATGATTTCATTCATGAATTTAATTCATAAAACATTCACTTTCTGAATGTTTTACTAGGGAAATTTGTGTTTGCAAAATAACAAGTTTATATTCAAGAACTATATATTTAGAGCTATGCAATAAGAAGATATTTTATCATAGACTCGTCAAACTTCATGTTAATAATTATTCTGCAGTTTCTATAAAACAAATAGTTGACTCTTACGTCCACCTCATCTCTCGTAAGATTTTTCAAGAATGCTTTATATTTAAAGTACACTAGGAATGTTTTCCCACTGTAACCACAAGGTTGCCTAATTGTTTAACATCTACCTACAATGGAATATTATCGTCACATGAATGCGGTGTACTTTGCGTTAACAAAAGTTTGAAACATTGACTACGCCCAATTGGCTGGTTCTGTTCTCCTGTTGGGCTCAGTTACAATGAGGGATGTCAATATTTCAGGCAGTTGCCTGGTCACTTATTCGGTTGAAGGGTGATGCAACCGCACTTTCTTACCTTCGCGGATTCGCGGCTCCGTATGTTTGACAATCATAGGCAATCTTCTGGTTGCTTTTCCATTTAATTACGATAGGGAGATTTCCCTAGCATTCTAAAGGATTTTATGTGAGTGTAAATTCTCATCTCAGCAAGATTAATATGATTATCTGAACGATTGTTCCTACTCTAATTTCAATCAATAAACAATGTATAATTAAAGGACATTTTCTCAACACTCTATGATATTTTACATCAGTATTTAATGCTCATTTCTCAACTTAATTTTGATAATGTATAAACATGACACGATTCTTGTCCTTTGTTTTGCATTCGATTTATTATCTAGCGATTGCTAACAACTTTATTTAATTATAAATCATTATTACCTAGCGATTGCTAACAGCTCTATTATGGATTATCATTGTCAGGCCATTGCCACAACCCTAATTACTATTAAAATAATACAGCACACTTTTGTATAAGTTCTTGTTATTGCATCAAAACACTCAGTATATCTATAGTATGGTCATTACTATAGCAGCGCAAATTTTCCTATTATAATATTTAGACAATTGTCTCAAATATTTGGATTACTTTTGATTTCATGTTCGACTATTGTTGCATCAATTTATATAAAATAAAATGGGTTTTTTTACTATTTTTTCCCATCAATTATTGTCTTATTTCTTTCACCTTTACTTTTTTCATCATACAGTTAACAAACTAAATAAATGGTTTTGTTTCAAATCAAAATAGCAAACAGACTTTAACTATAAAGGTACGGTGCAACCTTCAGAAATAAAATACTACATAAATAATATATCAAATTAACTAGGTCTCTCAATTAATAGACAGTGTGTTCAAGTTTACCAGGTATTTAAATTAACAGAGTGATTAATTTCCTCAGGTATAGTGTCAGACAGAAACAAGTAATACCAAACTTTATATCAAAGAACCTGGGGTAATTATAAAGGGTTACTACACACACACAACGTAATTAAGGTCCTAATCACATAAAACTAGACGATCACGTAAATGGCCAATTTGTTTATTTATCTTGACATAAAATTGAGATAAATAATTTCTGGGTGAGAGTAAATAGATTCTTGATTGCTTCACGATCAAGGATATTGATATTAATTAACACACCTGGGGGAGTGTTATTTCACTGGTTCACATGACCAGAATTTTATTTGTAATTAATTGGGGTGGGCTTCAACATCTTCAAAGGTGACATTTTGGTTTTTTGAGGCAGCAGGGTCGAAGCTCATTCATCTTCGTCAGCAGTGAAGACGTTGTCCAAAGAGATTGATAGTGTATCGATGTCGTCATCGCCACCTTCTTCCTGAATTCATATTCCGACTCCGTTGTTGCAACTGCCCTTGCAATTCGGGCATGCGACAGAGCAGTTTAACGATGCTTTTCTACAACCACATCTGCCACTGTCACGTTCTTTCGTTCATCAGCAAAAAATCATCTTCAAGATTTCGTCAGGAGCAGCATCCAACTCTGACAGTTTCGGAACTAGTTGGTCATCCCTCCTCTCCCAACCTCAATTCGGCGCTCCACCATTATGTTCCTCTCCTAACCACAGGTATAATTATAATTGATGGTATGTCCGGAATACATGCTGCTTAACAGCTCCTTCATTTGGAGGGAGAGTTGAGAGGTCAGGCTTCATGTTTGCAGCTGCTTTGACTAATAATTTGTAGCGGAACTCGTTGGCGGATTTTTCTGTGGCTGGACCGCCATACCATGAGAGAAGAAGAAACGGACGCAAATAACACTGACACAAAAACACATCTACAACGCACGGACTTTTGAAATGAACTGAAACGGAAGAGAAGGGAAGTGCGGAGGAACCTCATCCTTCTCCACCCGGTCTTTTGGAAGAAGCCAGGTGGCCGGTCTTTGTTGTCCCTCGAGAGGCCTCCCAAATATATTTCCGGGAACGGTGACGTTGACTGGTCGTACACTGTTTTTTCTATATTCAATACCTTTTAAAACTCCATTTGTGAAACGTTTATTAAAATTGAACATAAAATACATTTCTTTCTGATAAAAAAATGAAATTATTAAAGTTATATATTAAGCTATTAGGGAACAAACTTGCAAATAACTGTACAGACGTTTTAATAATATTATTTAATAAATAACTTTACGTTTTCAAAAATTATCGATATTCATTGACGTACCTATACCTCGAAAACCGTTGGGAATTTCAGAGATATGTATGGAGACAATTGTATAGGAAATTTAATTAGCTTTAATTTTTTGAAAATTAGCGTACATGTCAGAAATTCTTTGATTGGTTGAAGATAAAGTAGCAAAAGTGTATATCAAATCAAAGGAAATTTAATGCTCTACAACTTCTTTATTGACAATTTTTCTGAGAAACGATCGTGGGAGGCACTAGAACCAAATGTTTGACAAACATAATTTTTTCGAATATTATCGATTTTCAATAACATATATCCCGAAAACCATTGGAAATTCAACAAATATGTTTAGAAACAATTCTATCGGAGATTTAATTAGCTTTCATCCGCCGTAAGCTCACCTCCCAGGGACGGGGACTTTTAGCGTATTTACCTACTAACTACTCCTAACGAGGTCCTGAAGTAAAAAGGTCTATCAAGTTCCGTGTACTTTACACCCCTCTTTTGAGCACTCATTGACTGGAGTATATATGTTTACTTGGTTACGATCAGATGATCTCAAATCATCTTGTGACGATATTTTTTAGTTTATTTACACTATCCCCTATCTAAGAGTTTTATAACTACTACTTTATGTGTATATTGGTATATTTGTACTAGATTTGTAATGAACTATATAGTCCAGTACGTGGGGGTTTTTTGAATGCAAAAGGTGGGGTAGTAGTGATTTTTTAGTATGTTGTTAAGCTTGGGGCCCTAATGAAAAATCCAAGTTTTCGACCTCGAGGCGCATGCGCTCGAGCCGCCATCTTGGATTTTAGGTACAAAAATTTGGTTTTTTGATAATAACTCAAAAACGGTGTCTTTCACGACAAAAGATGTTCTATACAAAGTTAAAGAGGACAAAATTTCCTACATTTTTTGTTAAAACAATTATTTTGTAGCACACATATGTTAGGAGTTACAGCTTCGTGAAGTTGCACTATTTGAAAAAAAAATGCGGAAACTTCAGTTTGGTTGAGTTTCATTTTATTATTCTTATTATATATATTATATTTGTACATAATTATAAAAAAAAAACTAAAAGGCACTTGAATATTATCATTTAACAGTATTATACTTATCGTAAACAAAGTTAAGGGCGAAAAGTATATCGCATTTTTTTTTTAAATTTAAGAATAGTAAATTATGATTTTAGGGCGTTACAAAAATTAATTTCTACTACATTTTGGTACGTTTCGATGGTCCGGGTTGGTTATTGTCGGTGTCCTGGTCGTAGTTTTGGTCCGTAGCCTGAAAAATGTCATCCTCGTCCTCGCTTTCAATGCGGATTTCCGGCATATTTCCGCAAGATTCTCCGTTGCAGAAGCCACATACAACCAAACATTTAAGTCCAGCCTTTCGGCAGCTGCATGCCCCACCACACCACCCCTTTTTGCAATTACAAGATACCAATTTTAATAAGGAATCGGGAGCTGGTTTTTCCGCTATTGTTATGGGAGTGAGCCCGTAAGCGCCATGCTTCCAACCCCAGTCTTCAGGATTTTTCTCTATGCTTCTCCATTTCTGTACTTGGTGGTACGTCCTAAAGGCGTGGAATTGCGCCGCGTCTTTTGTAGATGGCAAAGAGGCAAGATTAAATTTGCTTTTCAGCGTAGATTTGGCGAAGCGTTGGAAATGAATCTCTTCCAAACTCTCTTTATCCATGTTGCCACCATATAAAGCTACGAGAAAGCGTACTCCGGCTTCGGCAATCTCTTCGGACGTGGCATCTTGTTGGTTGAAAATTTCAATTATTTCATGAACCGCTCTGTTTTTTTCTATCAATTTAGTTTTTCCCTGATTGAATGGGGATGACGTTGTGTCACAACCACTGAAGGCATGCAAGAACAGAATGTGCTTGGTTGCTTCTTCATATTTGAGGCTACTTGCTGAATATATCCTCTCAGCAGTTTTTCCTCTTCTAGGTTTACGGAAGTAGATAGAACTTTCGGCTGGTGCTAAGGCTGTCACAAGTACTAAAAGGTCAACATCTTCCCCGACCACAAAAACAGCATCAAATATTGATTCACTGCATAAAGAAATTGCAGTGTTGACAATCGGCATCATCTTCAGCTTATTTAACTGTAAATGCAGCCAGCTCAAATTTGTTCTTCAGCATCGATATGAGATGAACTTTATTTTTTTCATTAGCTAAAAATCGCTCCTGCGAAACTTGCACCGCCATTGTTTCATCAAAAAGGACATCGGCAGACACGAGCTTTTTGATCGACGAAGTCTTTCTGCGGTCTTTGTATTTGTATTGCCACCATCAGTTGGATATTCATCAAAAACAACAATTGCCTGGGAACCAAAATGATCTTGCACATATCGAACATATTTGTCACAAATCGCTCCAAACAAATCATTTCGGTGCCACACAACTTTGTGTAGGAGATATCCCCCATCCACCACATTGATCTGGTTATCTCCGAATTGAAATTCATCGGAAAGCGGTGTGAATACGGAATATAAAGATGACTTGGTTCCTTTGCGCATTCCTGCTTCCGAAAAAAGCGACAAAGGAAAGGGGGCGAGCTCGTATTTAAGGAAATCCTTTATCTCGTCTTCGGATTTCTTAGCAATGCACATCCTTTGAAACAGCATTAGTGGGTTGGCTGACTTTAATGCTGCTATTAACTGCTAGTAGTGGGATAACTTTATCTTTTCGTTTAAATTTCATTGCCTCAAAATTTTCGTACGTGTTAACCATTTTGTTCAAACCTTTCAAACCCATTTCCCTGGACAAATGACAGTTTATCGTTGCATCTCCAACAATATAAAATTAAAGTAGAGTCTCTTTAAAAATTATTTCAATATGATTGGCATTTGTTTACATTGTTTATTTTAGTTATTAACAGCCAAATAACAAAATATAATACTTTTTTTTTTCAAATAGTGCAACTTCACAGAGCTGTAACGTAACTTCTAACATATGTGTGCTACAAAAAAATTGTTTAAACAAAAAATGTAGGAAATTTTGTCCTCTTTAACTTTGCATAGAACATCTTTTGTCGTGAAAGCCACCGTTTTTGAGTTATTATCAAAAAACCAAATTTTTGTACCTAAAATCCAAGATGGCGCCTCGAGGTCGAAAACTTGGATTTTTCATTTGGGCCCCAAGCCTAACAACATACTAAAAAATCACTACTACCCCATCTTTTGCATTCAAACACCCCTTTTTGATACCCACGTACTGGATTAATAGTATATATTATATCAATTCTCAATTTTAAAAGCGTTGAATATTTGCCTAGTACCATGGAAGTGAGTATTATCGTCAACAAACATTTAATTTTCGTCAATAACGGATTGAAACGTCGTCATAATGTTGACAATATAATAATAATAACAATAATAAACATCTTTAACCTAGCATAGGCTATTCTGCCGTTGACATACATTTATCAAGTCGCGATCCTCCAGCATCCTGCAGATTTACAAATCGGCGTGACCTCCACATATTCCTCCCGTTACTATAACATTGCCAACTCTTAACACCTGCTGTGGATTAGATAAATCTTTGGTTGTCTTTCTTCCCTGAAAACTTCATACCATGTCCTATTTTTAATGATAACTTGGCCACTTTAAATTGGTTGCACGAGATAGTGAACTGAGTCGTACTTTTTAAATCATTTTTTTTTAATTGAAATTTCATTGTTTTTGGAGTCAACATTTAAACAAGTTGAAAATACATTTTTTTCTTTTTTTTTTTAATGTAAGTTGTTTTGTGTGTTGTGTTAAATATTCTTTCCTTCAGGCGTAGAGGTTATAACCCCTGTTATTTTTGTAGATTCAGCTATTATAATGTATGTAGTAGTAGTAGTAGTAGTAGTAGTAATTTATTAACTAGGAATCACCTAATATACAAATTTCTTTCTAATTACAATATATAGATATCAGAAGTACGTACATAGTAAGATAAACAAAAAACAAACATACATAGACTTACGAAACAATCCTTGAACATACATACCTAAATTTATATCATTCTTCTATCCTTAATTACTTTAAGCAGGTGTGTCTTGAACACATATAAACTGTTACTTTTTTTAAAAAAAGCTGGAAAATTATTAAATTCATTTAAACCCTTAAAAAATATAGAGTTCATTGCTTGCTTGTTGAGAGTTCTGTTTATATGGAAATTATTATTATTTCTTGTATGATAATCGTGTATACTGTTATTGTAGGCAACAATTTCATCAAAATAGGATGGAAACATATTTGTATTCATTTTATATATAAAAATCATAGTAAGTACAATCTATCCTCTACATACAGCCAATGTGTCATGCATAATTCTGGTTGATGTAAACCTATTACATTTTAATATAATTCTTAGCCCTCTGTTTTGAAGTTTCTGGAGAAATTGTATCCTGTTTTTGTCAAAAAGGCACAAAAGCGTAGAGCAATAACCGAAGTGTGACTGAATGACTGATTGATAAATAGTTCTCCTTGCAAAAAAATGAAATATCACTAGAAATTCGTTTAAAGAAATACGGTTTTATAGAAATTTTCTTGTAGATATATTCAAAGTGAGACTTTATCTTTAACTAAAAATATCTAGCGTTCACATTTTTTAACTTGTAGTTTGTCCCTAGAATCATACCTTTAGTTTTGGTTACATTTAATTTCACATTTAAAAACTTTACTAATTTAAATAATACAGCAATCATTCTATTTACTGTTTCATTTACATCTTTACCCCAACAAGCAACCAATGTGTCATCAGCAAATAAATTCATATAGTCACAGTCATCAATGTGGTTTATATCATTAAGGTATACTATGAATAACAATGGTCCAAGAATACTTCCTTAGGGTACACCTATGTTATTATTTAAAGAATTTGAACGTGAATTACCTTGACATCTATCTGTAATATATTGATGGAACCATTTCGAAATGTTACCCTTGATACCATAATATTTTAACTTATTTATAAGAATTTCTCTATCAATGGTCTCAAATGCTCTTTTGAAGTCAATAAAAACAGCTACAATAAATTATCTTCATCAATAATTTTTTTCTATTTGGATATTATTAACTGAATTGCTGTTGCGCATGAATGTTTTTTCTAAATCCAGATTGGTTGCCTATAAATAAGTTATTAATTCGAATTAATAATAATTAACGACCTGATCATAAACTGATAATTCTAATAATTTCTCAATATCAGGAAGGGTGTTGACAGGACGATAATCGCTTACTTCACTTGCGTTTTGAATTTTAGGCATAGGAACTATAGTACTTACTTTTAATTCATTTGGGAAATTTCCGTATTGTAGTGAAAATGGTGTTTTTTTTATAAATTTGGATGTCAAAATGTCATCTACATTATTTCGCATTTTGAGTATAGAAACCTTTTGCCTCAAATCTTCTAAGGTTAATAGTTTAAACTCAGTTAAACTACTGTTATAACATTATGGTGAGAAGGTGTCCAGCCAGGTGTTTGCACAATACTATTAGAAATATCTACAATGCTGTTGACAAAAAAACTATTAAATTTATTAGCTGCTTCAACTTCAGTTGAAGCATATCTAATATTGTTATTTTCGTAAAATTGTATATTTCTAAAATTCAATGTATTTACTTCACCGTTAATAATAGATTTAATAGTTTTCCACATTGCTTTTGGATCCCCTTTATTCCTATCAATTTTATTTTCAAAATATTCCTGCTTTTTTATTTTTTGCAAATTGACCACCTCATTCCTCTTAGTTTTATATATATTCCACAAATTATCTTTTTCAGCAGCATCACTACTTTTTTTAAAATTTTTATATGCAATATGTCAAAGGATTTTTTTTTTATACATTTATTTAACTTCGGCCTATTTCCGCTACTGAGGCCTAACACTGATGCCTGTAGATGAGCTACCCCCAACCGGCAATTTTGCCGAACCTCTTCCCTTAAGAAGAGTAGGGATTTTTTACTTGCCTAACATTTAGTAGACAAAGGACTGACGGCTTTACATCCCCTCCGAAGGATGGTATATCCCCTATACAACCCTCGCCTAAAGTTATATAGTTTCCGCGCATACACTGATATACAAGTCGCTGGAAGATGTGTGAGGCGAGAACGCGGACTTCATTGGAACGGTCACCCATCCAACTACTAACCGCGCCTTACCTTACGTTGATTTACATTGCATATCGAAGTATGTACATAGTAAAGACTCACCCAAGCTCGCCCCTCAAAGGATTTATTTTTAATTTCAGTATTGTACCAAGGGACTTGATTACATTTTTTATTTACAACAATAACCTGAGCTAAGATACTTAATACTGCAACACAGCTATCTACAATATTTTTATAAACCACATTGGTATCACTGCTATCTAAATTCCAAGTTTGTGAAATTAACTCTAAATTAATATTATGCAAGACATCTTCATTTAAATTATGATACATAAAATTATTATTATCTTTAGGACTATCTCCTTTTTTTTAAATTAATACTTATAATTGCATGGCCAGTAATTTTTGGTACATTATGTATGTTCACTTGTAAACTTTCATTGTTTGTTAACACATAGTCAATAAGGGTAGAACTTATGTTAGTATGTCTGGTATGTACTTGCGATATTTCGTATCTCATAATTAATTGTTTAATTTTTCTAGTATAAAAATTATTTTCATCTAAATAATCAATATTAATATCCCCTACAAATATACATCTATTACTGCGTCCAAAATAATCTTCACACCATTCTTCTAGTTTCTCCAAGAAAATTACGTGACTTGCATTGGGTGAATGATATATTCCACCAATTAACCATTTGTTTCCACTTAAAGAACATTCACCAATAAACACCAGTAATTCAGTTCACATACATATTTCTTCTTAAGGATAAATTTAATATCTTCTCTGATAAATGAGTATACCTCCTGTATGTCGAGTGGTCGAGTCACATCTCAAACATGAATATCCATTAACATTCACTTCAAACTGCTCAATGTCACTTGTACACCTTGCCTCACTCAGCATAATTATACAAGGTTTATAACAAAAAATATCAATTGTGATTTCATATTTATGTGCCAGGAAACTTTGTGAATTTAGATACTACACTATTAATTTGCTGAGCGTCAACTATTGTTGGTAAATTATTAATATATTTAATGGTTTTATTTCCTCCATTTTCATTAACTGATTATAATTTTTCCTTTAATGACAAAAAATAATCCCTTTGCATTTTAGTTTGATCTCTAAATACTTTTACCCCTTCTACCTTTATAGATTTTTTATTTTTTAATATGTTTAGACTGTTTAGAGCATCACTAGCATTAGGAAAGATAATTTGTGGTAGAAAACCATTAAAAAAATTATTTCTTTTTCTTCGAATTCGAGAATTTTAACTTAAAGAATAGAATATAAAGTCACTCCCAGAGAATTTGTACTAATTATGAGGAGCTTTGGAGCAAAGCCGAATAAATACACAAGAAAATCGAGTTAATGGCGGATATCGACTCACAAAGTACATAACATAAACTACCTACCTATAGTACCGAGCAAAATCGAATGAATCCTCATATTCATAAGTTAAGAGTAGTAGTAGAGTTCCTTTTACAAGTTTATTCCGTGCAGAGTAGTTTCGGGGTTATGTCACTATAACTTTGTAATTTATAAATTGAATTGTTGTTTTGCCTATTTCACTTAGGGACTTCCTGTTCTGTTCACCTTACCAATACTCTGAGTGAAATTCTGTAGTATCTGTGGCTATCCAAAGACGCGCCTGAATTTCTGTCATCAGTCATCCTTGTGTGTTGCTTTTGGTGAATTTTGATGTTTATACATGGAGAGAAACTTACCCTCGTGGAATTTTATGGTCTAGGCACATGAAATTGTTCATTGCAGACACTGCTGTATCGACTCCTGTGTGAGGAGGGAAAGGTCTAAGCACCCCAAAAAATATATATGTATATCTCATGTCATATCGACTCTGCATTTAATAAACTATAATATATTTGAACGTTCTTTTGTATTTGCTCTAGGCAGTACGCTGGTCGTATCTAGACCCTGGGGTCTCCGCAGAGCTAGCCGCACGCTCTACTTTGGGGCTCATACGTGTGGTAGTGTCAAGTTTTTTTTCCCTTTTGCTGCCTACCCCAAGTCAATGCCCCTCAGGCAGATATCAACCTAACATCTTTTCTATACTACCAAGTGCTGGTGGCATTCCCAAATGCATAAAAGTCCTCTAGAAATGATTTCTGTTGGCACCTATTGACCATCAGAACTCATTTCCAACACCTCATAGATAACAAAAATTGAGGTTGTCAAAAAATCGTCCTCTGTAGGGGGTGGATAGGGTGAAATTAATGAAAAACACCCCAAAAATTTTTATTGCACAGTTTGATCAGATAAAATGGATGGAAGCTCAGAAAAAATTATTCATTAAAAAAACTAATTTAAGATACTTAAAATATTTTTTTCCAATTTAGATTTATATGTATTTAAATGGGAATGCCTCCAAGAAAAGTGCTGAACGCCTCCATGAAAAGTGCTGTTTACTCAAAACTTATAATGTTGCAATTTTTGATTTTCGTTCAACTCGTATTATCTCCGAAATTAGTAAATTTTTTTATCGTTAGCTACCCCCTCTACCACCCCCATTGCCAGCCCCGCCCTATTATTAAAGGGAGTAACAAATTACATTGGGATTTAGTGTGTATACGAGAACCAAAGGACTCTAAAATTTTTTGGGCATTAGCCACTCCCTCTACCACCCCCATTGCCACCCCCACCCTATATTAAAGAGAGTAAAAATTAGATTGGGATTTAGTGTGTATAAGACTTGGATACAAAATCAAGATGTGGAAGTAGTGATTCCTTGGGCAGCGGTTTTATCTATAGCGTTTCTCTTAACTTGGGCAGTGCAGTACAATAAAGTAAATCATCGATAACCCAGCTACTCTTCTATCTCAACAGTGGCATTTATTTATCCATTCTGCATATAACAAAGGTCAACTAGCAAATTTTTTGTCTAAATACTATTATGAATATTCTATGAGTAATAATGCCACCAAATTTGGTACATCCGATGGATTTAATGATATGTATGAATACAAAACTAATTATGTGTGTGATGATCAATATTTGTGTTCCTCGCATGAAGAAGCAGATACCAGAATATTATTGCACCTTTTATCTTGGATAATAGTAAACTGCAAAGAAACCGATATCTTGGTGTTACTGGCGCATTTCAAAAATGAATTTACTTCGGAAATCTGGTTGAGAGTAGGGACAAAGGATTCTAGACGTTTCATTGCAGTTCATAATATAGAGATGGGCAACCAATTATTGCACAGGCTTCCTGCGGATCACGAGATGACAGGTTCTGACACTACAAGCCAATTTGTAGGTATGGGCAAAAAATATGTTGGGTGACATTCACTTATTAAAGAATGTAGGAATGGCCCAATTAAGCGAAGAAGTATTTAGAGACATGGAGTCATTTGCAATACGTTTATATAGTAAAAATTAAGTAGTTAAGGACACTAATCAACTACGAGGCCTTTTAGCATAGTCCCGAACTATAAACGAGCTTCTACAGATCGAGGATAGTCTAAGACAATATTGCCTTAGGGTTAACTACCAAACGCAGATTTGGTTAAACTGTTTAAACTCACAGCCAGATTTGTTGGACCCAATTGAATGTGGATGGAAAATTGTGGATGAAAAATTAGTCCCTGTCTTCACCATACTACCTTCTCTACCACCAAGCAAAACTATTTGTCTCGTCACTTGCCAATGCAAAAAAGGTATATAGTTTCTATTTATTTTTAACAGTAACGTAATTATCGAAAGTTATATTTACAGGTTGTAATGGTCGCCAGTGCTCTTGTAAAAAGAGGAACATTCCAAGCATAACATCCTGCAAGTGTATGGCACAACCATTAACTTGACACAATAGTACTCAGCTTGCCAAAGAAAATTGTAGCGATAAAGAAACCTCTTCAGACATATCAGATACCGAATAATAATATTGTTTTTTATTTTTCTTCATTATAATGTTCAGAACTTTTAATAGAGCATTTATAAAAAAAAATTTTTTCTTTTATATTTTTTTTCTAGAAGTTATGACATTGTCAACAATTTTTTTAAATGGCAAATCAATTTCTGATAGTGCCATTTAAAAGAGCACAATTTTTTTCTAAAATTTCTTCTAAGAATTTTAGAAATTTTTTTATGTATGTAAAATAGAGGACTATGTTTAAAAATCGGACTGAGTAACAGATTTATTATCGATTGCTTTTTAATGATTTTATAGAATTTATTCCAACCTTTACACACTCAATTTAACAACAGATCTGCAGATTATTAAGCAAAACAATTTAAGCACTTCTATAAACGATTTTGAATTTAGAGTTGTACGAAAAATGGATGTTAAGCAAGGATGAAAGATGTGAACCATTAGTTAACTTAATTGTAGGAGTAGACTCGATTACGAGACAAAGTATACTTAAAAAGGGAGTATTAAGTGTGGGCTGGAAAATGTGTACAGTGAAAGACTCACTTCATGTTAAACGTTGTTACAAATGTTGTAGCTATTTTCACTTGGCGAATGAGGGCAAACATGTAACTACAGTATGTGCAACATGTGCGGAAAGTCATGAATCAAACCTATGCACGAATGTGGAAAACGTCAAATGTGCAAATTGCATAAGACAAAATAAAATTAATAAGTCAAATTATGATATCAATCATTCGGCCAAAAGTGTGTACTGTCCATATTATAATAAAATAGTGGAAAATCTAAAACTGAATATAAATTATCAGGACAATAGTGACATGTAGCAATTACCCATAGATGAACATAAAAATAAAAACTTTCAAACGGTAAACTAAATAGACAAATATAAATATATTAGCCTAATTCATCAGAATGTGCAATCGTTGGGTAACAGTGTTAACCAGCTTGAAGCATTACTTGAGGAGCATGAGGAATGTAAGTTTTTATGTTTAACGGAGCACTGGGGATCAGAACAACAATTAGCTGCCCATGGATTTAGAAGGTTTCATTTAACAACAAGTTTCTGTAGAGAAGAAGGGCATCATGGGGGTGCTGCGATATATGGAAGTAAGGATATGAAATTTAAAGTGCGTAACAAGTTAAATAGGTTATCAACAAGTGGAGATTTTGAGTGTGCAGCAGCTGAGTTTACTATAAATAAGGTTCAAAATATTGTCATAGCGATATATAGACCCCCTAACGGGAAATTAGATATATTTTTTAATAAGTTGGGATCACTATTGATTAAAATTTTTGAGGAAAATAAAATAATGTTCATTGTTGGTGACTTTAATATAGAAATGAAAAATAATAATAAAATTAATTATTTCAGTAATATGCTATACAAACTGGAGAGAAACTATTGTGTGACAAGAGCTACTGGCTGTTGTTAAATCCATGGACCATTTTCACAAGTGTCTCTAAGGACAATATTTCAAAATCAGGACTGACCATGCTGCTTTAAATGGTTGTTGCAGTTGAAAACTCCAGAAGGTCAACTGGTTCGCTGGACAGAGAGAATTGACTTCAAAATCCAAAATCGACCTGGGAAATCTCATATAAATGCGGATGATCTATTTAGAAGACTTAGCAAAGATGACTGCAAGCGCTGCTATCGAGTTGAAAAAGCGCAGGGCATGGTAACAGTGAACACGAATCAGATAGATGTTTCAGTCGATTGGACAAAAGAAATTCTAAGGCAAGAAACAACTGATTGACAGTGAAATTGGGCTTGTATTAAAGGCGAAAAAAAAAAAGGAACGTGACCAGAATTGCTAGGGAGCTGGTGACAGAAATTATAAAAGGACTACTCCCATCATATTTTAATCAGTATGTAGTGTTCAATAACCAAGTTCACAATCATTTAACAAGAAGTCGCGATGATCTACATGTACAAAGTAGAAACTACAGGAAATATATGAATACACTATTTATACAAGGTCTACGGGAATTTAATAATTTGCCAAATAGTGTAAAAGAATGTAGCAATATTAATACATTTAAAGCTGCTTTAAATGAATATTTAAAATAACTAAACTTGTTATATAATCATAGTTTACTTGTTTTTATGCCACTTGGGCCACATATACTTAAGTATGAGTAGTTCTTCCTTTCTTCCGCCATAGGTTATCTATAGCCAAACCAGATCTCCTTCCTTGAATACTGCTGAAGTTATACTGACACTAGCTATGCTAACTTGGTTTCGAACCAACCCATGGACATTCCTCAGCCGTCGACTAACTTCATCTGTATAGTCATACACAGAGAGTGGCTCCTTATATGGTATGCCAACCATCAAGTCACATGGCAGTCTAATCTTGTGCCCAAATATTACATGAGTCAGTGTTAGTTTAGTAGTCTCATGAATGGCAGCTCTGTATGCCATTAAGAGAAACGGTTATGGCAATCCAAATCTCATTGTGAAACACCGTAGAAAAACGTTCTTTCATGATTTTGTTATGTCGCTCCACCATTCCATCTGACTGTAGATGAAGAGCGGTTGTTCGAGTCTTGTGAATGCCCAATATTTCACAAATTTTCTGAAATACCCCTGACTCAAAGAGATTATCCACCAGAACTCGAGCAACAGTAACTGCTTCCTGATTTGGAATGACATAGCCTTCCAGCCATTTACTATAAGAGTCCATAGCAACCAGGGTGTATTTATAGCCATCCACTGTCACTGGGAATGGGCCCGCTATATCAATAGCTATCCTCTCAAAAGGGGCTCCGACATTATACTGCTTCATTTGGCCCCTCCTTAGGTCTCCCAGTTGGTCCCTTATTAAGGACTTGGTCCTTATTTTAGAGAAAGTCCCTGAAAAGTCCGTAATTTCTCAGTTTGGTCCCTAAAGTCCATATTTTCAATGAACTCCATTGATAATTACGTTTGAGCACAGATCGTTCGTTAAAAAATTGTAGTGAGCATTTTATAACACGCCCATTGTCCCTAAATGTCCCTAGCTGAGCTCTGCGCTTGCTAGCGCTCTCAGCGGCAACAACCACACGATTTGTGGTCGTCTTTAATTACAGGTTTTTTTGGTTTGTGAGTGTGTGAATAGGTAAGTAAATTTATTGACTGGTGTCTGTGATGACAAATTCGCTGATCAGACGTACGCAAAGTAATACAAAAAACCCTTATTTCCTTTCTGTATAAGTAATTCTGTCTGATCATTATGTGTTTGTTATTTATTGTTTCTTTTTTAATACAGAAGAAGATAGATTATGTTTCCTTTTAAGTGCACAAGCACACTATGCAGCTGCCGGGAGTGATCTTGTAGAAAAGTCTTCCCTTCTCAAAAATGGAGTCTTCTGCAGACTGAAATTAATATTGAGACAAAGGATAGAGTTGACCAATATTTGGCTCAGTTTTGAAAAAGGAGAGATCGTTCAGGTGATTTAAATCACCCTAGGTTACGCCAAGTTGTAAATGCTGCTCTCGTCCTTTCTCATGCAACGCTTTTGTCGAGCGTGTTTTCTAGCTCCGCGCAGACACTCACACGGAAGGTAGGGCATGAAGGGGTGAGCGTATGCTGAATACTACAAATGCAGTTAAATCGAGCCTTAAATTGTTCGACAATAAACTATCTCTTGTTCCAGTAACACCACAGGTAATTACGACCCCCTTTATCCCGGAAGGCTCTAGAAGAGCCGTGTATGGGAAGGGGCTACACATTTAGAGACAAGGAACGCACACCCAATAATCCCTCTCACAGTATTTTCCACTTCCACGACCGGGGATCGAACCCGGAACTTTTGGGTGAGAGGCAAGTGCGCTCACCTCTCGACCACCAGTCATACAAAGGAACTCTTGACTTTGGCCCGTGGTGCTTCCAAAAAGTCCGTTGCTGCACTTTCGGTTGACCTACCAGGGCAATATCCATTTTGAGATCTGGAAATTATTTGATATTTTGTTAGATAGGGGAATAATAGGGGAATATTTTGTTGTATATAGCTCTTTCAATTATTTTGCACATTGAGTATAGTGATGGGTTTGTAGTTATCTATTACCTGTGGATCATTGCTTTCGTAGACTGGAATTACTTCTCCTATTTTCAACTCATCTGGAAATTTCCCCAATTTTACAGATAAGTTGACAATATGGGCTAGTGGCTCAGCAATAAATTGAGCAATCGATTTAATAATTTTTGTTGACACAATCTACTCCTACAGAATTGGTATTTTTTAATTCACTTATTATGTTTATTATATCCTCACTAGTAAGTGGTGTGAAAAGGAAGGTATTGTAGTTCATTTATTTGACATTTGGTTACCAAAATGATGTTTGATCTTATTTGGGACTTCGGTAGAATAGTGCTTAGCAAATGATTTTATTAGTATCATTTACAATTTCGTTGTTAATTTGAATTTTTATTGGCTGTATGGCCTTAATATTGCTAGTGCGCTTACGCACTAAATTCCAGACGTATATTTTTTTTATGTTCCTTTTTCATATCATTATATCTAATTGCCAAGTCACCATTCATTGAATTTTTCATCAAGCAAAACATATCCTTCAATTTCTCTACCTTTTTCTTTTATATTTCTAGTGATCCACATATTATCAGTTTTTTTTAATTTTCAGTCGAAATTTTAATTAACTAAATAAGAACACAATTAGGCAAGTCTCAGTCGTCAGTGGAGAAAAGGGAGTCAGTAATGATTTCTGGGCCTCTAAACAGGAAATCCAAGATATCTTAGGAAATGTCTAATGTACATTTTTTTATATATTTCGTTTCTAATTAAGAGACTAGTCAAAGTCGTATCAGTACAGCAAATTTTATTTAATGTTAATAACAAATTAAATATATTTTTGTGTTTATTGCCTTAAAGTATTAATGTATGAGTCAAAGTCATATTAGTTATAAGGCAAATTTTACTTTGTTAATGCAAAATAGAACTTATGTTTTTGTTTATTACGTTGCGTTAAAGCATTAATGCATGTATTGCATTTAAAAAAAGGAAACATGGAAAATTATACATCTTTGGCCCTTATTTGGTCCCTATTTGGTCCTTTTTTTATTTTGATCTAGGTCCCTAAGTCCTTAATTTGAGGTCCAATAGCCACTGGGAGCCCTGGCCCCTCCTTGTCTGTAGCCCTTTGGTGGCTGTGCAAACATTGCATTTGCGACACCAAGCCTCCACATTTTGACGGCTATTTATCCAATAAAATCGTTTCCATACTTTAGTCAGGGTTTTATTTATGCCAAAATGCCCTCCAGACATTCTATCATGCAGTTCTTGATAACTTCCTTCCCATCTGAGCTGAGATTTTAAAGTTACCCTCCGCCCCACCTCAAGTTGTGGGGGGTCACGTTTGGCATCATTGGATAGCGCTTTTAAAGTTATTAAGGACGTGTTTTTTTCTTTTTTGGATCCAATATGTATCTGTCGAGATATTTGACAGTACCGACTTTTTGGACACCCGGTATGATTTTATTGTGTGAGTTAAGTTGAAAAGTGTAAGGATGTCAAATAGAAAGTCTGAAAAAGCATTGCAGTCAGTATGGCTTTGCTGAGTTTTTAATTAACAGTTAATAAAAAATGCAAAAAGACCCTCCTATATAATTTTATTGTGTCAGCCACTTGTTTTAAATATTCTAATGTTAAAAAACATTTTACAATTATTTTATTTTATTTTAAATAATTCTGTAGCAATTCAAAATATTGGAGTAAATATATCTGTTAAGTTTCAAACAGATTTTGGACCTTCCAAATGCCACGAACTATTGCGCTCGAGAATAAGTAATCGACTGATTTTCCCATTGTAAAATGGTTCTCACCAGTGACGCATCACTCATAATATATCTTACAAATTTTATTACTTCAATATCATTGTGATTATGATTTCTTGTCAAAATAATTTAATTGACATAACTGACATAGAAATCCCTATTTACAGCAGACTTTTTTGCAACTGTAGTAGTGACATTGCCATTGAATTCAGACGCTTCGTTTTTGATATTACTATAAGAAACTCAGCAGCAACCAAGCTCAGTAGTTGCTCTAATCGGTCAGTTATATCAATACCTTCATCCCATATTATTGCCAGCTATAATAAAATCATATACCCGTGTTGCCACCACCTTCCTAGCTAGAGTGGAAGGATATTTAGGACAAAAGTGCCGAGCTAAAGGCATTATGGGCATAGTGGAATTCCTTCAAGGTTAAGATGAACTGGTTAAGGAGAGCATGGGAAAGCTCAGATGGGAAGGAAGTTATCAGGAACTGCATGATAGAATGTCTGGAGGGCATTTTGGCATAAATAAAACCCTGACTAAAGTATGGAAACGATTTTATTGGATAAATAGCCGTCAAAATGTGGAGGCTTGGTGTCGCAAATGCAATGTTTGCACAGCCACCAAAGGGCTACAGACAAGGAGGGGCCAAATGAAGCAGTATAATGTCGGAGCCCCTTTTGAGAGGATAGCTATCGATATAGCGGGCCCATTCCCAGTGACAGTGGATGGCTATAAATACACCCTGGTTGCTATGGACTCTTTTAGTAAATGGCTGGAAGGCTATGTCATTCCAAATCAGGAAGCAGTTACTGGTGCTCGAGTTCTGGTGGATAATCTCTTTGAGTCAGGGGTATTTCAGAAAATTTGCGAAATATTGGGCATTCACAAGACTCGAACAACCGCTCTTCATCTACAGTCAGATGGAATGGTGGAGCGACATAACAAAATCATGAAAGAACGTCTTTCTACGGTGTTTCACAATGAGATTTGGATTGCCATAACGATTTCTATTAATGGCATACAGGGCTGCCATTCATGAGACTACTAAACTGACACTGACTCATGTAATATTTGGGCACGAGATTAGACTGCCATGTGACTTGATGGTTGGCATACCATATAAGGAGCCACTCTCTGTGTATGACTATACAGATGACGTTAGTCAATGGCTGAGGAATGTCCATGGGTTGGTTGGAAACCAAGTTAGCATAGCTAGTGTCAGAATGACTTCAGCAGTATTCAAGGAAGGAGATCTGGTTTGGCTATAGATAACCCATGGCGGAAAAAAGGAAGATCTAAGTAAGTAAGTAAGTTTATTAAATAGGACAAACCTAATATACATATTAAAGATGTTTCTTCTTATAAGTACATTAATAACAAATAAAAATAAGACATAATATATATACACAAATACAAACAACTACTCATACTTAAGTATATGTGGCCCAAGTGGCATAAAAACAACTAAACTATGATTATATAGTTACTATAGTTATTTTAAATATTCATTTAAAGCAGCTTTAAATGTATTAATATTGCTACATTATTTTACACTATTTGGCAAATTATTAAATTCCCGTAGACCTTGTATAAATAGTGTATTCATATATTTCCTGTAGTTTCTATTTTGTACGTGTAGATCATCACGTCTTCTTGTTAAATGATTGTGAACTTGGTTATTGAACACTACATACTGATTAAAATATGATGGGAGTAGTTCCTTTTATAATTTTGAAAACAAAAATCAACATAAAATATCTCAAACGAGTTCTGACATTAAACCAAGTTAACACCTCCAACATTACAGCAATTGATGTTACTCTACTACATTTTAATATAATTCGCATGCCCCTATTTTGTAACTTCTGTAATGCAGCTACACTGTTATTATCTAAAAAATATAGAATGCTTGAGCAATAGTCAAAGTGAGGCTGAATAATTGTTTTAAAAACTATAATATTAGTATTAATTGAAAGAAAGTTAGCCACTCTAGAGAAAAAGAATAATTTTTTTGATATTTTCTTTTGCATATAAATAAAATGATGATTGTCAATAATAAAGCCTAGATATTTTATTTCAGTAACTATTTCTATTTTTAAATTTTCAAAGTTTAAATTAATATTATCAATATTTATCTTAGAGTGGTTATATAGTTTAGTGATAATCATGCCTTCAGTTTTATTTAAATTTAGTTTCAATTTGTTAGTATTAAGGTATGCAGCTAATTTTACTAGTTCTTCATTCATCCTTTCAATTGCTACATCAACATCACTATGACATATTGCAATGAGTGTACCATCTGCAAATAAATTCACAAAGTCACACGACAGAGAATAACATGTCATTTAAATAAATTATGAATAACAATGGGCCCAAGACACTTCCTTGCGGTACACCGGTGTCATTTATTTCCAAGGGAGATATGGCATTGTTTATTTTGTACGTTGAGATCTATTGTGCAAGTAACTTTTGAACCAGTCAAGAACTGATCCCCCAATACCATAATATTTTAATTTATCTAAAAGCATCTTTCTGTCAATCGTTTCAAAAGCACGCCTGAAATCTAAAAACACTGCAACAATGCATTTATCTTTATCAATTTCTTCATTCCAATTTGTAAAAGTTAATTGTAGAGCAGTTTCACACGATTGTTTAAACCGAAAACCAAATTGATTTCCTATAAACAAATTATTATAATTGAAATATTCAATTAGTTGGTGATATACTGATAATTCAAGTACTTTTTCAATTGGGGGAAGAGTATTAATTGGTCGAAAGTCACCTGCATTGTTAGAGTTTGGAATTTTAGCAACTGGTACAATAATACTACATTTTAATGAACTAGGCACTTCCCCTCTAGGCAAGGATGTGTTGATCAAATGTAGTATTACATGTCCCGTCACTTCAAATATAGATTTTAAAAATTTTGAATTTAGAGTAATATTTACATTAGATTTATTGTTTAACGATGACACAATAACTTTAAGTTCCTGTAGTGTTAAAAGTTTAAATTCATCAAAACTACTTTCAACCAAATTATAACCAACAGAAGACCACTGACCACCATTATTTATAGAGTGAATAATATCATGAATGCTATTAATAAAGAATTGGTTAAACATATGATCTATATTTTGCTCTGTGTTTCTACTATGTTTTTATTAATGTTTTATTTTTAGGTTTAATAAGGGTTTTTAATGTTTTCCACATCATATTAGTCATTATGATATGCATCAATTTTTTGCTCAAAATAATTTCTTTTCTTGAGCTTAGAAAGATTAACTGCCATATTTCTTTTCTGTTTGTAAATTATCCATAAATATGATTTATCATTATCAGTACAATTCTTGAAGTTACGATATGCCATATCTCTTTCACGACATACACTTTTTAAATTCAAAATCATACTATGGTACTTCAGTAGTCTTTTTCAAAATAGTGTTAACCTGAGCAATACTATTAACAGTAGATTCACACTCAATAAAGAGAGAATCATAGATATAATCAACTTCAACTGAATCAAGAGACCAGTCCTTTTGAATCAATTGTAAACAAATTTGATGCATATTTTCAGAGTTTAAATTTCTAAATTTTATAGGCACAGATATATTATGGGTTAAGTTTGACACAGGTTTAATCGTTATAATAGAAGGATCAGTGATCTTAGGCCAATCATGTACTTTACATTTAACAGTATTACTATTTGTTATTACTAGATCAATTGGAGTATTACTTAAATTAGTACAACATGTGAATTCATTAACAATTTGTTCGAGACCAAATATTGCAATCATCTGTTTCAATTTATTACTATAAAAACCGTTTTCATTAAAATTAATATTGAAATACCCCACCATAATATATTTATGTTTAGTGTCACTACTTATTTCATCACACCACTCTTCAAAAAGATCCAGGAGTATAGGTATACTTGCACTTGGTGATAGAGAGACAACTTCAATTCTCCACTTAGTATTATTTAATTCAATAGTGACAAACAAACTCCAAAAAATTCCCATAAGCACGTATTTCTTGACTCCATAGTATTTAACACCATGACGAATATATACCAAGACTCCACCAGTATGTCGGCTATTAGAATCACACCTTAATAAACTATATGTATCAATATTAAATTCAAAATCAAGCACATCCTCTGTAGTTCTAGGCTCACTTAATAAAATTATTGATGGGCACAGTTCAAAAATTTTACTTTTTAGTTCATCTTTATGGGGAATAAATCTTTGAATATTCAAGTAGATGATTTGTTCGTAAGATAGTATACTCGGTTTTGTAATTAGTTTATTTGGCTATCTTGTTTTTTATCAACAATAGTTGGCACGTTATTAAAATATTTAATGACTTTATTATTATCACCTTTACTCTTTAATTCATCCAGTTTAGTTCTCACATTTTTATAAAATCTCCCAAACTTCGCTTACTTTGGGAAGGACCATATTCTGTCATCACTCGAATTAATGACGTTGTTTATCGGATTCAATGTGTTAAGAAGTCCAACATGAAAATCGTGCACTTGGACAGACGTGGCGAAGTATGTTGGGAACTCTGAATTGCCTGACCGGGACGTTTAGACTTAAGGAGAGGGCAGTGTTATGTACACGCCCACGCCCTCTTACGAAAAGAGGTTTAATCCCTAGTAGCAGAGTAAAAAGGAGCCTGTCTAACTAATGAGCTACCAGTAAAACGGTAGTTCGCCAGTTATCCCAGAGATGACGTACCAAGTTTGTCTGGGGAATTCTAGATTGTTAGAGAATCATCAACCAGAATAGAAGAGAATACTCTGGAATAACGGTTACGGTGTATATGAGTAGCGAGACCGGCGCATCAGTTCAAATATATCTTAGATGAGCCAAGTGATCAGATAAGATAAGGAACAGTGAACAAACTAATACAGTGACAATAAGTAATGATTTTATAGTAGTTAAAAATTATAGTTAGTGTGTAGTTTAAGGTCTAATTATTGTAAGTGATAAATAAATCAGTAGTTAGTGACAATTCGTGTTGCAATTATTAGACTTACGCTTGGGGGTGTTTACCGGTGGGTGTAACCCGGTAAAAAATGTTTCCAGAAAAATGATTCGTTTGAAAGTCCAACATGCTAATTGTTCTACTTCCTATCACAATAATTGCGACTTTTTTAATTATATTTAGTGACTAGTGACGGTTTAAAATTTTTTCTTGTAGAAGTGGAATGACTTTCGATTAAAATATTTTCATGTCCACTATCATCGTTATAATTAGAAGGGAGGGGGCGTTGGGGGCACTTGCTCCTCTCTCAGCTTCCATAAATGATGGAACGAAGCTCACGCATCTTTGTATTTTCTCAATCACAAATAAAACTATTATGATGGCATCTAAAGTAGCAGCGAATGTGTTAAAATAACATTTTTAGATTATAATTTGTACTGTATTTTTAGAGAAAATTTTGGCTCCCAGTAGAACTTATTTAACTATTACACAATTTAAACAAATCTTAACAACGACTCCTCTAAATAATAACGACCGATGGTCCGCTTGTAAATAAATAATATTGTTGATATACTGTTTTATGCACAGAGGTACCTTTTGTCATCATCTGTACAGCTTAACTAAACAGTTATATAGACATAATTGCATAATTTATAAATAAAATAAAAGAATGATGGAAATCATCTGATTATATTTTGTCTCACTATTATAACATATTACATATAACAATTAAGTATTAATTACTATATTAAACTAAAAGTCTCAGAAATTTCTTGAGTGCCCTCCCCCAAAATTTAAATCTGGTTTTACTACAGCACACTTAACGATAAAACCGGCATATCTTCTGTAAAAATTATTCTACGAAAGTAAAAAATATATATTAAGAGGAATACCACAACCTTTCATTGCATATTTGATTTTATTTTCTAGGTAATGAAGAGGTTTAAGCCACAGTGTATTAATTAATAATAAACCCTGGTAATCATGTCACCGGTATATTAATTACCATTTATTTATCTGAAGCATAAACAAATAAGATTGGCCATTTGCGTGATCGTCTAGTTTTATCAGTGTAGAACCCAAATATCGTTGTGTGTGTAGTAACCCTTTTTAATTTACCCAGGTTCTTTTATATAAAGTTTAATATTACTGGTTTCTGTCTGATACTACATAACTTAGAAAATTAATCACTCTGATAATTTAAATACTTGGTAAACTTGAACACACTGTCTATTAATTGAGAGACCTAGTTAATTATATATGTTATTTATGTAGTATGTTATTACTCAAGATTGCACTGTACATTTATAGTTGAAGTTTGTCTCCTATTTTGCTTTGAAACAAAACCATTTATTTAGTTTATTACTTATATGACGAAAAAGGTAAAAGTGAAAGAAAAGACAATTATTGATGGGAAAAATAGTAAAAAAACCCATTTTATTTTATATAAATTGATGCAACAATAGTCGAACATGAAATCAAAAGTAATCCAAATATTTGAGACAATTTTCTAAATATTATAATAGGAAACGTGCGTCGCTATAGTATGACTATACTATAGATATGCTGAGTATTTTGATGCAATAACAAGAACTGAGATACAAAAGTATGCTCTGTTATTTTAATAGTAATTAGGGTTGTAGCAATGGCCTGATAATGTTAATCTATAATAGAGCTGTTAGCAATCGCCAGGTAATAATGGTTTGTAATTAAAGTTGTTAGCAATAGCCAAATAATGAATCGAATGCAAAACAAAGGACAAGAATCATGTCATGTTTATACATTATCAAAATTAAGTGGAAAAATGAACATTAAATACTCATGTAAAAGATCATAGAATGTTGAGGAAAAATCCTTTGATTATAATTAAAACAAGCAGTCTACCAAATTTTGAATGATTGTCCAACAACGTAAAGCAGGCACACAGTAGCCTTAATAGGTACATCAAATGAGAAATAATGGAAGTGAAAGTTTCTTGTCATTGCATAAACGCAGAAAATATATAGTTCTTGAATATAAACTTATTAGTTTGCAAACGCAAATTTCCCTAATAAAATATTCAGAAAGTGAAATTTTATGAATTAAATTCGTGAATGAAATCATAACTGAATAACTGGTAATATAATATTATATTTGTTTGTTAAAAGTCAAAGCTAATATTTCATTTAAAATATTAATCTAATATTCTTTTAGTACCACAAATGTGTCATTTAAACCTTTTTTAAACACCCCATAACCAGAATATAAATGGAATTGCAAATAATAATGTAGAGTCTCGAAATAAGACAGTAATCACCTTTAGAAATTTGTGTCTGCAGAATTTCCGTGCACCCTGTATAGCGTTATATCGACCGTGAATGCTCTTCCCCAGCTTCTTCATGTTTAACGTACTCGTTGGGCATAACAAAGACGCCAAAATAGGACTTCATAAATAGTATGCCAAAGAATGGTTGTCTACGAGACGAATAGCAAAATTAAATGTGTATTTTCTTGGATTGTTTGGCTTGTAGTTTAGATAATTAATCTCAATACTACCATAAGAACAGCTAACCCAGAGGGTCAGCGATGTGACTTAGGTAAAATATCCACACAATAATACCATAAGAACAGCGAGCCCGGAGGGTCAGCAATGTGACTTAGGTATATTGAAATGCAATTACTCAGGAGCCCAGCGAATGATAGCATTCGACGATGTAACTCGGGAGTGATAGAAGTGGCATCTCCCTCGGTAAACAAGCTGGTCTTCTTTTATATGGTTCCTGATGTCACCCTTCTACCCAGATTATGCATCTCCGCTTGTTTCTTGTGAGAATATGTTTATTTTAACGCTATTATAATATTCGACACGACGTAGCCCTGTGCAGCATTTAGAGTGACGCTCAACTTTCTATCTTATTCTATGGTTAAGCTAGAAACGTGTAGGCGATTCCATACTATGGGAATACACGAAGTACTTGACGTTTATCTGAATATACGATAAACAAACCCTGCGACTCGACTAGATTTTATGTAAATTCTGTCTCAAAATTGTAGCGTTTAACTTTGCTTTAAAAATATAATTTTAAAAGGCATTTCTGGTAAATTTAACGTGTGCAATATTTAATGACTACATAAATGAAAAAAATGAAATGAATTAAATGCATCAATTACTTAAATTTGGAAAATAACTAGGAAAAAATTAAATTTGTATATGGGGTATATACGGGATGTTTCAGTAATGTACACTGTAGACCTGGTATGATGATGCAAATTTTATATCTAAGACTATTATAGATTAATTTGTCACTGCAAAATCAACGCAAAAGTCGTTATTTTAATAGTAAATAATTACTATATTATAATAGTATATAGTTTACCATGTCGATATAAGCAGCATAAGGAATGTCGGAGTCTTTGAAGGCGTATATTTCTTTAAAGACCCCGACGTTATATTGATGACTATAACAACAATTTCAATTTACTTATTATTGTTTTTAAATTGTTATTTATTATATTGGTTTTGTTCTGTATTTTTTTAACCCATTCATGTACCTTTTTATGTATTTAGTTTTCTGTTTTTAGTTTGTCAATTAGAAAAAAAATCATCTTTTGGACGATAAAGTATATTTTGATTGGTTGGATTATCTCTATATGCAGATTCAGCAAAAGTAATTTTATGTATCCGGAAGTAAACGAGTGTGAGAAGAAAAACAACAACAAAAATCAGGAACAGGAAGTTGGATATACCTTGCCGTGTATCAAGGGCATCGATATTGTCGCGGCAAATGGTATATTAGAATGCGGTCGCGGTGAAACGGGAGGTCGAGAAACTTTCATTCGTGCCCCACTAATATAGCAATCATCTGTCTCTCTTTCACGTAAGCGACTTTTGTTTTCTTTCTCACACTCATTTACTTCAGGATATACAGAATCGGCAAAAGTAGTTTTATATATACTGAAGTAGACAAGTGCGAGAAAGAAAACAAAAATCGCATACGTGAAAGTGAGACAGATGATTTTTATATTAGTGGGGCGCGAATGAAACTTTGTTGACCTCCCATCTCACCGCGACCGCATTCTACTATACCATTTGCTGGACAATACCGATGCCCAGTGTTGATACACGACAAGATGATAAAAATAATATTTCATGAATTATGCAGCGTGTTGGGAGTAGTATATCCGACTTTTTTTTCTAATTTTTTGTTGCTTTTTTTTATGTTAGATTCAAATTTTTTGTGTTCTCTTCTAAAACCATGACAACATAAAAAAATAGTTGCCGATTTGATACTTACTAGGCAAAAAATTAATTCCTGTTTTCAGGACAGTTTAATAATATTTTTCTAAAGTGAAACATTTTTGTAAGGTTTTATAGGGATACATAGATGCCATTGATTCAGATCTTGTTTGAAACGTAACTATACAATTTTAAAATACAGTTATTATAAAATGACAAGGTCAGGTTAAATTTACTACCAGATAGAGTAGACAGATATTGTAAAAGGGTATTAGACAAAATACATGTTATTTGTTACGGGACTGGTATATTAATATAATTTGTGCTTTCGTTGTCATGTTGGAATGATCTTGTTTATTTCATTTTGCAAATCTTAGTGTCTTTTGTTTTTCCGTAGTTCTGCCCGTCCATGTGTTCGTGTGTACGTGTGTGTGCTTCTTTCATAATTCACAATGTGATCCAGTCATGTTGTCCTTGTTCTTCCGGGGTAAGATTTAAACTGATCTTATGTTTTGTCGTAGAAATATTATAGAACTATTTGCTTTTAGATAGTGTGTTGCAATGAAAAGTATTTTTTTATGCTTTAGTAATTTATTTTTCTGTTATATTTTATAAATTCGCATCTAATACGTTTTCTGCTTTTGGCTGCCTTTTTCTGTGTTTTTTTAGTTCTAGTGAGAAATTTATTGAAATAACTGTCAAATATCGTGTATATTTTAAAATAAGATATTTTAAATTCAGCTTAAAATGATAGACCAAGAGCTTCTCAGTTATTCAATGAGCCTCCGAGAACCTCCAATTTTTGTGGTGTGTAATAGTCCTGTTTAAGGAGACATGATGACTATTTTTCACGGATCAACATCTTTGGTGTCTAAAAACCACTTTTACAAAACGCCAAAATATTTACACACTACACTCTAATACTCGCGCGATACCAACTTTTTACTAAGTCGGTGGCCAAACCTAAATTCCAATTGGCCAGACTGCCACCTACCAAAGACAGCCACCCACCATGTTTTCCGAACATATCTCCAGGTCCAATCATGGCTGGTAACGACATTCCTATGTAAATGGAAGTAGATACCAGAAGTCCATTAAATATGTTGAAAAATGGAAAATAAATATAGAAAACCAGCCTTTTTTAGCAGTTTTTTACTATTTTGAGAAATTTTGCACTTTTTCGAAACTCTGTATCTCAGTACCTATAGGGTCAAAAATTACGTTTTACCATGCAAATTGCAAGAAATTTAATCCTCTACAATTTACTAATTTGAAGTTGTCCGCTAAAATCAACCGTTTTCGGAATATTTCGAAAAACCGAAAAAAGTGCAAACATTTTGGGGATTTTCGCCCCTCCCTAAAATTCCACAGGGTTTTTTTGCTGTATAAATTGGGTGTAGCACTACTGGACACTCACAAACAACATCCCAAAGTTTCATTAAGTTCGGAATTTTTCTAAGGTACCCTCAGATTTGACCCTATAACGACTGCCCTAATATTTCGTATGTCTCACTATTGCCCTATTTGTTGAAATCCACCAAATCCAATGCTACCAGTGTCGTTCTTTATTCAGAAACCAGCGATATAAAATCACTCATTCATTTTATTTGCAAACGTTTTATCTCGAAGAGGGTGGACTACATACAGGATGAACTTAGGGCGGTCCAGGATCTTTGAGAGAAGATGATGTGGATATTTGCCACATAATATGTTACTATAACTTAGAATTATTTCAAAAAAGTTTAATAAAAAGCCATACAAAAAATGCAAGAAAACACTTTACGCTTGATGTCGGAAAAACGCTTTACTTTGTTTTCTATCACTCATTTATTGTAATTTATACGTTATCTCAATTTCAATACATTAACATGCCATGACCTGGTAGCTCAGTCAGGTAAAGCACGTTAAGTAGTGAACGCACTACTTGGTCTATCTCTGCTGTATTCTGGGTTCGATCCCCACTGGCAATGTAGATAGGTAGTGGATGTTGTCTGTATTTTTTCAAAGGTGTACCCCCCCTTCTGGGTCATCTTTGGCTTTGGATTTGGGGGATGTCTACTATATGTGGTATGTTTTATGTTTCTTTGTGTTTATTTTGCCATTGATTCAATTTTATTTGAGGGTCATTCCATGACAAATCAACATACTGATTTCCTCACCATCTCAGATTTTGATGAAATTTGGTACAGAGGTATAGACTGAAAAAATGTATATAAATATTTGGATAGTGTCATTTCGAAGTAGCACATACATTTTTTCTGTTGGTATTACTATACATACATAGAGGATGAATTTAGTGCTGTCCCTCCGTCAGGAGTATAGGGACAGGGTATCTAAGGGTGAAAATAACATCAAGTTAAAATATTTTAATGGGTTACCTAAGATTGTTGTTGAGTCTAGAAAAAACTAATATTGAACCAACAGACATCAAATTCATTCTCTGATTATAGTATTTCATTATTTTATCAGAATATGAGAGGTTTAAACACAAAGATTATGGGTTTTTATTGTAATATATTAGCTTCAAACTTATATCATTAACAGAGACTTGGTTGAAAGATGGTACATACTCAGCAGAATTATTTGGAAATAATTACACTGTCTATAGATGTGATAGGACTACTGGTAAAGGTGGTGGTGTAGTTGTTGCCATTAACAAAATACATCATTCTGAAAAATTATTGCTGATATCTCCAGTTCCCGTAGTTGATCTAGTTGGCGTAAAGACTAAAATAAACAATAAAGTCGTGTACATTATCTGTGTATATATCCCACCAACCCTCTCTAGCTATGATTATACATTAGTATTTGATTACTTGGAAACATCTTTAAAGTTTGACGAGCATACTATTATAACTGCTGATTTCAATATTCCCGAATGGCATTCTAGAATCTGGAATTGGTTGGGAGGGTGGTCAATAAAAATTATTGAACCACAGCACTTAGGCCCCATTGGGCCCCTTGTACATCCTTCCTGTAGGCAGACCCTCGCCTATGCCTCCAACCAACCTAATCTTGCGAAATAAGTGGTGATGCTGCCTAGGGACATCTCCCTTACAGCGGCCAAAGTAGGCTAACGTTCTACCAAATTGATGAGATGGCAGAAAAGTCACAGAGTACATGTTGAACTGTCTCATCTTCTTGTTCAGAACCTCTACAGAGAGGTGTTTTGCTTAATCTCATATTATGTAGATGTTTCCTTAACGGACAGTGTCCAGTCTGGATTCCCGTTATAAAATGTAGGTTCCTTCTGGACATTGCTAGGTAGTCTATTGCTCTTGTTGGGATATTTTAGTAGTCCCCTAGCAAGCTAACAGCTGTTTGTTTCATTCCACAGTTTCATGAATTCATTGTGGGTGTTCTCTTTAATTATCTGTATTATCGCCATGATCGGTAACAGACTGGCCGGGCCTGGTCCAAAGATACTTAGGCCTGCTGCCTTCTTAGCCAGTCTGTCGGCTACTTTGTTGCCACTACACTGTGCGTGTCCTTTCACCCAGCATACCAGTATGTTATTGATGCTGGAGGCACCTACAAGTGCTTGACGACATTCCCATACTGCTCCTGTGGTAATTTTGTAACTTCTCAGGGCTAGTAATGATGAGTCTACAATCTGTGTAGATCCTGATTGTTTTGCTTGTAATTTGTCTATGGACAATCTTTTTTTGCAACTATGGTTATGCCAGCCAGTTCTGTTTGTACTACACTGATTCGCACATCCATAGCCCATTTATATTGGATTTGCAGACTTCTGGAGTATATTCCACATCCTGCCCCATCCTTCTTTTTTGATCCGTCTGTTATGAAGATGTTGATCACACCTTCGTCAGCAGCCTCGTTCTCGCTATTCGTCAGTATTATGTAGGGTCTGTCAAAGACAAACCAAGGATAAATGCCATCGGTGCACGCCTGCAGAAGAGGCATCTTTCTGACAGTCTCATTCCACAGGCGACTTCTGGTCTCTCCACATCCTACATTTGGTTAGATTAGATTAGAAGCCAAGGCCAAGGAAGGCGCACTTGAAGCCCCAATAGGACCCGAGCCCTTTTGTGGCATGGCAAAGCCATGCATACGAGCAGCCATTAAGGAATGGGCGCAAAATAAATCTCTGGAATGGTGGAGGAATCTCCCAAGACAGAGACAGGCCAAGGAGTTCATTAAAGAACGTTCGGCCAAATTTACGGAAGACCTACTAAGCCAGAATAGGAAGGCGATCAGAGTAATAGTAAGCCTTCTAACTGGCCACTGCCGGCTCAATAGACACATGAGTCTAATGGGCCTGGCAGAGGACGCGACATGCAGATTCTGCCAAGAGGAAGAGGAAACCTCAGTTCACGTATTGTGCCACTGTGAAGGCCTGGTGAGGCTGAAATTCCAAGTACTCGGAGAAGAAAAACCAAGGGCGGAAAGCTATATAAAAGGGCCTTTATCAAAGCTATGGAGTCTATTTCAAAGGTACTATAAGGAAGATATCCTGGGAGCATCGCAATAGACCTGAAAAGATCGCGGTGGTAAAGGCTAAACAACCAGCTCCTTTGCTAATCTAATCTATATTTGGTTGTATGCCAACGAATTTGAGGCGTACTATTGATCTCGTTTGGCCACTCCTTCCGTTCTGTTATCATAGATCCCGGGAAGTGAGTCTCCATGAGTAACTCTAGGCTTTCATGAAAGTTGCTGGTTCTTGTACCATCACTCCTTTTTAATAGGCAGAGGTCATGGTCTTTGTCTTTGGCGAGGATTTTGCATAACCTAACAGTCTGTGAGTAATCTTCGATTTCCGCGCAGTAGGTCCTCCACGCATCTCTTTGTCTCTGTCTGACTAGTTTCTTAAACTCTTTCAAATTGGCTTTGTATGATTCCCATATGTTGTCAGAGCCACTTCTCCTAGATATATATCTAGTGGAGGCAGATACACCATTAACTCCATAGCTCTCGTTGGCGTTGTTCGCATAGCTCCGGTTATGCCTAGGCAGGCAACTCTCTGCACTTGGCTAAGCTTGACCTTAGCTGTAATCTGTTTGTTCTTAGGCCACCAAACCACAGCTCTATAGGTTATCATTGGTCTTATGATGGCAGTGTATAACCACATGACCACTTTGGGCTTCATTCCCCAGGTTTTTCCCACGACCCTGGGGCACTGATCATAAGAGATGTAAGCCTTCTTTAGTCTTCTATCTATGTGCAGATTCCATGTTAGGTTAGGTTAGGTTGAAATGTGAGTGGGTCTATACCAGACCCTCCACCGCGACCAATCAGGTCTATTGTAGCTCACTCCTAATTTATATTTCACCCAATAGGTTCAGCCTTTTAATAAAGCTGATAACTTTGTTGGGTGAGAGATTGTCCAAGTCCTCAGGCAAAAGCTGTCCTTTGCCAAATAATGAGAACCGGGTTCTTTCTGCAGCAGGACAAGTGCACAGGACATGCCTTGCCGTTTCATCTTCCTCTAGACACAGACGGCATTCGGTGTTTTCCACCAGTCCAAGTCTGTGTAAGTGATGATTTAATCTGCAGTGCCCAGTATATAGGCCGATTAGAGTGCTTAGGTGTAACCTATTCAACTCTAGCAGTTTTTTAGCTCTTGATTTCGAAGGATTTGTAATGAACTCCTTCGAATGAGCTAATCCTGGTAGTTCCTGCCAGTGGTAGAGAGTCTTGCTCTCAGCCCAGTCTAGGATATTTGTTTTGGCAGTGTTTGAAGATATGCCAAGAACTGGTTCTGGTCCTATAAATTTTGATGCCGCACCCTCTCTAGCTAGACAGTCGGCAATTTCATTGCCCTCCAGCCCAGAGTGGCCAGGCACCCAGACCAGAGTCAGTTTGTTGTTCTTACCCAATTGGGTTAGAGCTTTTTGGCAGTTCCACACTGCTTTAGAATTACAGCGATAGGATCCAAGAGCTTTAAGGGCTGCTTGGCTGTCTGAGAAAATTTTTATTGATCTGTGTCTAGGGTGGGTTGATTCCAGCCTCCGTACACACAGTTCAATGGCATATATTTCAGCCTGAAAAATTGTCGCGATATCACCCAGGCTCGAAGTTATTCTTACCTTTGGGCAGCGACTGTAAACTCCAGCTCCTGTTCCTTCAGGAGTTTTGGAACCATCTGTATACCAACAACTGTCTGCCTTCTGTAGGTCGGTTTTATTCCGATCCCACTCATCTCTTTCAGGAAATAGGATGTTGAAAGGCAGCTCATGGTTGGTTCTGATAGGCATCACATCAGAAGGCATACCTAGGATGCTGTGACTGTTTAGGTCATCAATCAATCCGTTGCGTTCCATGATGATAGCCTGCGGCATATTAATTGCCGATTGTTGGAGTCTATATGTTGCCCACCTAGCTTCTCTCTCCAAGTAAATATGGAGAGGTGGTAAGTCTAGGAGGATTTCCAAAGCAGCTGACGGTGTGGTGCTTATAGCACCAGTTATTGCCAGGCATGCTAGTCTCTGTAAACCAGAGAGTTTGGCTTTGGCCGATTGTTGTAGCCCTTTCGACCACCAAGCTATGGAGCCATACGTTATCATTGGTCTAATGACCGTAACGTATATCCAATATATTTGTTGGGGGCCCATACCCCAGGATTTTCCACAAATTCTACGGCATGTCCACAGGGACAACCTTGCTTTATGGATTATCTTTCCCAGGTGGGAATTCCAGTTGAGTGATCTATCCAGCGTAATGCCTAGATATTTCACCTCATCCGAAAATGGAATGGTTTCACCTAGTAAGGAAGGCGGTTCTAATTTATCCAGCTTCCTTTTCCTGGTGAAGGGTACTATCACAGTTTTGCGGGGATTGACAGACATCTGTTCCCTCTCACACCAGATGTGCACTGTATCTAGTACCTCTTGAAGGGTATGAGAGAGTACCTCTTCAGATTTACCTTTAACCAAGATGACTAGATCATCTGCATATGCCAGAATCTCGGCTTCCCACAGAGATAAAATGGCCAGCAGGTCATCCACAAGTAGTGACCACAGAAGGGGGGAAAGAACCCCACCTTGTGGGCACCCTCTCGCGGCCCTGAAGCTGACCGTTTCCCCCTGTAAAGTTGTCGTTATGATTCTGTTTTCCAGCATAGCTCGGATCCAGTCAGTTATGGTTAGCTCGATTCCTCTAGCAGCAGCCGCTGTGTATAAGGAATCCGGCAGTGCATTATTGAATGCTCCTTCAATGTCGAGAAAAGCAGCCACTGCAATCTCCTTTTCCTGGAGGGATTGAGTGATTTTCCCGACTAGGTTATTAAGCGCTAGTTCTGTTGATTTGCCTGGCTGGTAAGCATACTGGTGGGCATTAAGGGGATGAATGCTCAGGATGTTCCCCCTAATGTATCCATCCAGCACTTTTTCCAGGCCTTTCAACAGAAATGATGTCAGGCTAATGGGTCTTAGCGATTTAGGGTCCGGTTCTGTCCGCCCCATTTTTGGTATATATACCACTTTAACCGCCGCCCAACTGGATGGTATATGATTCCACACCAGACTAGCTCTGTAAAGTCTGATGAGGAATGGTAGTAGTATCTCCAGTCCGTTTTGCAACAGCGCTGGAAAAATACCGTCCTCACCAGGCGATTTGAATGGTTGGAAAGATTTAATAGCCCACTCAATCGTTGTTGCTGTGATAACTTTTTTAGCTACCAACCAATCATTTTTACAGGGTCGTTTATACCGGCTCCTCGATAGTGGCAGCTGTTGGTTATCCGGCAGAATCGAACTTCCTGGGAAGTGGTTCTGTGCTAGAAGCTCTAGGGTTTCCTTTCCAGATTCGGTGAACGAGCCATCTGTTCGTTTTACCGTTCCAAACTCCCGTACCGGTTCTCTGGAAATAATCTTGTGGATTCTAGTACTGCAAGGTGCATCAGTGATGTTCTCGCAGAACCTCCTCCAAGATTCCCTTTTTGCTTTCCTAATTTCTTTGTTATAGTCTGTTAAAGCAGATCTATAGTGTTCCCAGTTGCCCGAAGCTTTAGCTCGATTGAAGAGGCGTCGAACTTCTTTTCTCATTTTATCTAATGTTTTGTTCCACCAAGATGCCCCTCTGTTGTCTTTTTTAGACTTTAGTGGAGAATTTTCATGATATGCTGAAATGATTGCGCTGCGGATCTGTTCCGTTGCGATTTCCATTTCATCATGATTCCTGATTGTGGTGAGAGCGGACTCCAGATGCGACTGGAGAGATTGTTTATACCCTTCCCAGTCTGTGCATCTAGGATCTCGGTACGTCACCACAGGTCTTGGACCAACTTCTATATTAAATAGAATATGTCTGTGATCTGAACATGAAGGTTCAGAGGATACCTGCCAGTCAGTTATCTTATTGCTCACAAAAGTTGAGCTGATTGTTAAATCTAGTACCTCTTTCCTATTTCTAGTAATAAAGGTTGGTTCGGCTCCAATGTTATTCACAATTAGTTCCTCACCTAAAATATAATCAAAAAGTGATTCACCTCTATGGTTGATATCTGTGCTTCCCCACGCTGTATGGTGGGAGTTTGCATCACATCCAATTACGAGGTGAATGTTGTTCCTCTTGCTGTAGGTGACTAATGACCTGACTACTGCCGGAGGAGGTTGATCCGCACCCCTATCACCCGGGAAGTAAGCTGAGCAGATTATTATGGCCAATCTGCCCCCCTCCACTGGTACTGATATATGGATGGCTACAACATCCTGGGTGCAGTAACCTGAAAGCATAAAATATTCAATGTTATTTCTGACCAGGATACAGGCTCTAGGTCTTTCTCCAGAGCCAATAGATATTACCTTGCCAGAGGTATTGCCTAGTCCGTTTACTCGGCCTGAGGTGGTTGTCCAAGGTTCCTGAATAAGAGCAATATCGATTTGCTCTTCCTTGAATCTTTTGCCAAGGATGTATGTAGCGCCCTTGGCATGTTGTAAGTTCGCTTGAAGGCACCTGATGTTGGTGATCATCAGGCGGGAATGGGGATTTAGGATAAAGTGGGAAAGGAGCTGGTGAAGTTAAGGAGTAAAGGGAAAGGGTTAGTTGGTTGGTTGGGTTAGGAGGTTTGTGAAGGGGTCGGGGCGAGTTGTTTTTTCCCTTTGGAAGGTGGTTTTGATCCACTCTTCTTCAGGGAAGGTTTGTTCGGGAGGATTCTTTCCTTCCCGATTGATCGGGGCTTAGCACCCTCTTTGGGGAGTGGTTTGGGTCCGCTCCCCTCAGCTGGTGCTTGCGCCGCCGATGTTTGAGGGGTGGATGTTTTCCCCACCCTGACTTTTGGTCGGAATTGTACCTGACCAAAGCCAAAGTAGGGTCTGTACCCCATCCCCTTCAGTGCAGACATAGACATCTCATCTACTGAGAATGTCCACGTCTGCCCAGAACCTGTTGGTTCCCGGTGTAGTATTACCCACTCCCGGGTATTTAGGCCATGGTTCATTTTCCTCAGCCTAGTTAGTACTATCTCGGATGACAGCTGGCTTCCAGCATCATCCGGGATATAAGCCACACAGATGTGTGGCTTGGGAAGGTCCTGCCCCTGCACGAACTTCAAGCGAGCTCCATCCCATGGTCGAAGAGACTTTGTCGTCACCTCCAACCATGAGACGCTCGCCTGGTCTGCACAGGTTATTAGGAGATATCCAGGCCGTTGTGAGCAGTTCTGGAATCTCACCTGAGGACCGCCTTCTGGGATTTGTTCTACAGCTCTCAAGATTGATTGCTGCAGAACGCCCAGTTGGGTGTTATCAAAGGCCGCCTCAGGGTAATCAGAGTGGATAATGCCCGCTCTGATACCCTGTGTGACGGCCTTGAAAGAAGGTTTAACAGTTTTGCCTTCCCGTGGCTTTTTTGCCAGCTGGGGGGGCGAGCTGCCATCTGATCGAGGGCGTTTCCCCGTTTCAGCACGCGCAGAGGTGGTTTGTTGTCCTTCCTCTGGCGGTTGGTTGGTTTCACAGCCCTCGGTTATAGATTTCAAGGCGGATTGGTAGGATACCCCGCTCTTGAGTAAGCGTTTGAGGCGCCTTTGTTTAGAACCTGGCAAACGCTTACGTTTCAGGGAGAGATTGCCCAAAGCCTTGGACGCCTCTTCTCCTGAATTGCCTTCTTCCTCGGACACAGGAGTTGGTCCCTTTGACGGTCCTGCCTCCTGATCCGACGGAATCGGGCATGGTTGTGGAGTTGGATTATTCCCTACCTCCATTATTTCTTCGATATGAAGATCGAGGGTTGGACCCCCCTCGTTGGGTTTGTTTACATTGTTGGTATTCATACAGTTCCCACGAGTAGCTAGGGAATAAAGTCCACCACGGTAGAGCCCTGCATTGCCGTGGTAAGGCAAAGTACTCCGGAAGGTTGCCCTGTTTTCCGGAGGCCCCGTTCATGACACCAATCACCCCAGTGCCATTCATCCTCTTGCACGGGTCGCGCAACACCTAGGATTAGGGGGGAAGTTATCGACCTACCTTGTCTAGATCCGCCGTGTTTAGCCGTACGCAGGGTCACCTCGAGTAGGATACGACCTAAGGTCGCGCACGGACGGTCTTGGGAAGAGCTTCCTTGAGGATGGCCCGGTTCCTCTCAGCTGTTCCCCTGGAGTTAGTGGCTTGTGGCTAACTCCTTGACCCCAGATTCCATGTTAGTTTGGCATCGAAGGTTACCCCAATGTATTTCACTTCTGATGCGAAACTTAGTGTTGTATCCAGGAGGGCAGGCGCCTTCAATGCACCTAGTTTCCTTTTCTTTGTGAAGAGAACCATCTCCATCTTCCTGGGATTGACAGACAAGAAGTGTTCTTTGCACCATTTTTCAATTATTCTTAGGGCCCTCTGCATTCTTTCACAAAGGACTCCTTCAAATTTTCCGCTAAGCATGATTATTAAATCATCTGCGTAGGCAGTTGTGTGGAATCCTTCTGAATTGGAGTGGCACAAGAGGCTATCAAGAACGAGGTTCCATAGCAGTGGTGATATTACACCTCCCTGCGGACAGCCTCTCGCGACCTTTCCTCGTACAGAAGCATCTCCCACACTGATTTGTACAGCTCTCTTCAAGATCATATTGAATATTCAGCTTTCCATGATCGTGGGGACATTCTTCTCCACTAGGACCGCTGTAATTTTTAGAAAGGTGGTTCTGTTGAATGCACCTTCTATGTCTATGAAGACACCTAGGGTGGACTCTTTATTGTCCAAGGATCTCTCAATCCGACTCATGACTGTATGGAGGGCGGTGTCGGTGGATCTTCCCAGGGTGTATGCGTGCTGGTTAGGGTTGTCTTTTACAACATACCTTATGGATCATTCACATAGCTTCTCCATCGTCTTGAGTAAGAACGAGGTTAAGCTAATAGGTCTATAGGCTTTGGGGGTGGTATAGTCCATCCGCCTTGCCTTTGGCACAACTTTCACTTCTCTCCATGTCTCTGGAATATAAAGGTGTGCTAAATACGCCCTAAATACTCCAACCAGGTGCGGTAGTAATTCATCCAGTCCCCATTGCAGTAGGGTGGGATAGATACCGTCAATGCCTGGCGACTTAAAAGGGAAGAAGCTCTGTATTGCCCATCTTATTCTGTCCTCACTCACAATTTGGTTGGCCATTTGCCATTCCAAATCCGAGAGTTGGGTGTTGACCTCGTTTGGCCACTCCTTCCGTTCTGTTATCACAGATCCCGGGAAGTGAGTCTCCATGAGTAACTCTGTGATGCTTGTTTTGCTCGGGTAGCTGGTTTGGAGATTATTCCAGGGTTCAATGTTAATATTAATTAAAATCCAGATCCAAAATAAGACATTTATTTTCCTAATAATTATATATACAGTGTGGCCATATCTTTTATGGCTTAGGTTGCGACAATCTTGTTATTACATAAGTACATCATAGTAATCGGAGAGAGAGAGAGAGAGAGAGAGTGTGTAACATATTTCCTCTATGTACGTCGTCGTAACCCCAATTCTCTAATCGAAGTTCCAGGACATAACAGACACGACTAAGAAATCTGTTTCAGGAGAGATCCAGTTCAATACACTCGAATCAATCTGACAGGAGGTCCAGTTCAATGCACTCGGATCCTCCCTAACAGATACTTGGCCAGCGGCTGCCACGACGCCAGAGAAACTTGAGCTTCCGGTTATCTCAGTTCAACACACTCGAGAAAGGTGAAAGTCAAGCTCTGGCTAGCTATTTTATACCCAAAAATCACGGTCACGTGGTTTTGCACCCGGCACGAAATGCACACGGCACGCAAGTTGCGGCCTGGTGAAGTTAGAATTAAAAGTTAACAAAAGAACCAATCAGGTATTGAACTAATCTAAAACTGAACTACTTGATCCATGCATGATTAAAATAAGTTAAACTGGAATGAAAGTATACAGTATTCCTGTAGTATTGTATACTTCATTACACTCCCCCCTTTCTTCGCAAAAATTAATCTCTCTCTACGAATCAAAAAAAAATTATTGTCTAACATATATCTTAAAGCTAAACAGGTAAGTTAAAATTATTTTACATATTTTACATAAACAATAATACAACAAGTGAACAAGTTTTTCGGAATCCATCATCTGATATCGAAATGGGTCAAAACATTAGGGTGCCCTTCTTAAAAAAATTGTAGTACGCCTCTGGTTATATGTACAATGCAGGGGTGGAGTCATCTGTGGGAACAATCTTAAAACAAAGAAACATAGTATAAGTATGGTTCAAACAGCAGGTAAATAAGTTTTTGTTGTTTTTTTTTTTCAAAATAAGCTATCCAAAAAAAAATTCAATAAAACATTTAATTGAGATACTGATATCTTTAAATATAAAAACTATCCTTTGCTTTTAACAAGTTATATGAAATATAATAAATGAAATCTAAGAAATAAATGTATTTTAAACAGAATGTAAAATTAAAATTAATCTTTTCCTGGCGAGAAAATAAATGAGGAAATTTTATGGATTTCCGGGGAGACGGGAAATGCCGGAGACGAGTGGCTTATAAATTCTCGTTACGGTGCCGTCGGGATTCTTGATACGAAAAGGTCTCCTCCCATGATTCCTCTTCTTTCATGTATATGCCTTTTTTAAATCCTTAACGTGGACTCGTTCCACTTTCCGTCGGGTGGGGAGTCTGATCTCGACTACTACTGGTGATATAATCCGTTCCACTATGTATGGGCCTGAGAACTTTGGAGCAAGTTTTGCGTTAAAATTTCGGATTGCTGAGGACAGCGGGTGCTCTCTTTTCATAACTCGGTCTCCAACACGTGGGGTCCAGTGTCGGCGGCGCAAGTTATAGTGTCGACTCTGTGACTGGTAGGCCTTTGCCAAGTTTAATTGTACTAGTTCAAAAATTTCTGACAATTTTTCTAGGTTCTTTATGCGTGTTGGTGGAACATTGGCGTCAGGTAAATTTGCGGAGGGTTGTTCCTTATTAAGGATGCCAGGTAACGTTAATTCTCTTCCGAAATTCAGCATAGCTGGTGAAAACCCAGTGGATTCATGTCTGGCGGAATTCATGGCCAATGTAAATTCGGGTAAATATCGGTCCCATTTCCGGTGATCATTTTCTGTATACTGAGCTATCATGGTTTTTAAAACTTTATTTGTCCTCTCTACGGGGTTGCATTGGGGTGAATATGGTGTAGTAGTACGGTGTGTAATACCATATTCAGACAACATGTTAGTAAATTCATTACTTGTAAACTGTTTGCCATTATCGGTGATAATGCTATTTGGACATTCGAAACGGGAGATAATTTTTTCTTTCAGGGCTGTACAGACCGTAGTGGAGGTTGCTTTTATTACAGGGTGGCATTCTACCCACTTAGTGAATCTATCCTGCATCACAATTAGATTTGTGTTCCCTTTGCTAGACCTAGGGAGCGGGCCTACAATGTCTATACTAACAGTATCCCAACATCCGTTAATTTTTGGAAATTGCATTTTTCCAGCGGGCTGTTGTTGTGATTGTTTGCATTTTTGACAGCTGGAACATCGTCTAATATAGTTGGTTATATATCTGTGCATTCTAGGCCAGTAATATTTATTTGAAATTTGGGTGATAATTTTTGCTATTCCTAAGTGACCTGCACTAGGTGCGTCATGATTTTCAAACAAAATTTGTTTTCTTTTCTGCTGCGGGATACACAGCTTCCATGGGTTGGAGAATTCGTCATCAGTAAAACCGTTATTTGTCCAAACATGACGATAAAGATTTCCATTTTCCAAGCAGTAGTCTGGTTTTTTATCGGGTTTTTCTTTAACTAATCTGACGGTGTTCTGGTACCATTCACAGTTTTCGGCTTCTCCGATAGTAAAAAGAAATTTGTCTGTATCTGTATTTTGTTCGACGATTGGTTGGCGGGAAAGCGCATGTGCAATTTTGTTTAGTGCTCCTTTTCGGTATTTTATTTCAAAGTCGTATTGTTGCAATTCCATTGCCCACCTGGCTAATCGTCCACTAGGGGAATTTATAGAATTTAACCATTTTAACTTTGATGGTCCGTTACGACTACAAAATGATATCCCATCAGATAATGTAGGTTTTTCCTTATTCCGAAAACAATTGCTGCGCATTCGAGCTCGACCGCCGACATTTTCTTTTCAGCGTTGGATAAAGAACGGCTTGCATATGCTATAACTCGATCCTGGTTGTCGATTTTTTGTATGAGAGCCACACCTAAACCTTCTGTTGATGCGTCCGTCTGCAGGTAAAATGTTTTTGAGAAATCAGGGCAATTTAATATGGGGGCTTCGGTTAATGATTTTTTTAAGGTATTAAAAGCGTTTTCTTCGAGTTGAGACCATTTCCAGCGTGTGTGTTTTCTTAAAAGTCTATTCAATGGTGCAGCAATTTCTGAGTATCCCTGTATAAATCTTCTGAAGTACCAGGACGACATTCCGAGAAAACGACGTAATTGTTTGACGTTTTTCGGTGCTTGGATAGTTAGAATTGCTTTAACTTTTTCTGGATCTGTTTTAATGCCTTCTTCGCATACTAGGTGGCCTAGATATTTAAGTTCCTTTCTACAGAAATTACATTTATCTGGATTCAATTGCAAATTTGCTTCTAAAAGCCGTTTGAAAATATTTTTTAAATGTTTCAGATGTTCTTCAAATGTTTTACTTATAATCACGATGTCGTCTAGGTATGCGAAAGCATACGTCATTTCGGGAGTAATAATTCTGTCTAAAAGTCTCTGAAATGTGCTCGGAGCAGAGTGGAGGCCAAAAGGTAAAACTTTAAATTGATATAAACCCCTGCCTGGAAGTGTAAAAGCCGTTATTGGTTTACTATCATCGGTTAAAGGTATCAACCAGTAGCTAGAACGTAGATCTAAAGTTGATATAAATTTAGCTTCTTTTAGCTTGTCTAGGATAGAATTTATAAACGGTAACGGGTATGCATCTTTCATTGAAACTTCGTTTACCTTTCTGAAATCAATGCAAAATCTAAATTTATTGTCTTTTTTCCTAACCATGATGACAGGATTATTCCACGGGCTATTAGAAGGTTCTACTATACCATCTTGTAACATTTGGTCTAGTTCTGTGTTGACTATTTCCTGCATGGCTGGATTTAAAGGCCGGTGTCTTTGTTTAATAGGGGTATTTTTTATAAGCCGTATTTTGTGTGTGATCAGTTGGGTAACGCCTTTAATTCGATTGAACTTCGGTAGTTCTGCTTGTAAGAACTGTGACAGGCATTCTTGTTCCGATATTGTCGGCTGGGCAATACTCGCCAATCGCATACTTTCTTTGGTTGTGCCCTTTATGTCATACCAATTTCCCATTATTCGGAACTTCTGTTTGTCTAAATCTGTGCTAAATCCATGTTTTAGCAAAAAATCCATACCTAATATAATATCGGGAGCCAATTTAAGTAAGTATAGGAAATTATCCGTCCATTGTTTTTGAGCTATTGAGTATTTAATAGTGAACCCTCTATTAATATCAATTCTTGAACAATCAGCTAACTCCACCCTTTGGTCACAGGCAAAATGACTCACATTATTTCTGTCACACAAGGTGTGTACAGCGTCACCTATATATGAGCGTGCCGAACCGGTGTCGATTAATGCCTCGAACGAGTAGTTCTCGATAGTAAGCTGTAACTTGAGACAGTTGTCTACTTCGTGCGTCAACGTCATCTGTGAAAACGAGGTAGAATCTAGTCGAAACTGCGCCGACCTCGGACTTGCGTAGTTCCTTCGTCGTTTCCCATGTTTTGACGTTCTAGGCAATTACAATCTCGGGATAATATGTCTGTGCGCCCGCATCTAGAACAAAATTTTCTTGGAGGAGATCTGCAATTAAATCATGTGTGCCCAGCGTTACCACAACGCCAACACAAAGTTTTACTGTCATAATTTCCAGGTGAAGGCTGAGAGGGTTGTGTTGAATTTCTGGTTTCGTTGGGACGTGAAATCTGTTGTGTAGCATTTGTGTAATAACCGGCTGGTCTTTCTTTGTTATTCAGTGCATTTCTATTGAAACTTGCGGTACCTTTATTTTCATTGCTACCAGAGAAATTTCTACTGTAAGTGTTATAACCAGGACGCTGTGTAGAAATCTGTGTTTGCTGTACCGGTTTCTTTAAAGCCGATTCTTGTTTACAGACCATCTCGTAATCGTTTGCTAGGCGTAGAAGTTCTGCGAGTGTCACAAAATCACGCCTCCTGATATATTTCCTATATTCAGGGCGTAAATTCGTGTATATTCTGTATAATTGTTGTTCCGGAGAGACATTATGTAATCGTCTTAGCAATGTTTGAATGGCAATGATATAATCTTTTATACTTTCGGATTCTCCTTGAATGCGGGACTTTACTTTTTCTTCCAGGTTAAGGGTATAATCTGCAGGTAAGTAAAATGATTTAAAGTCTGTAAGAAAGTTATTCCATGTCATCCAAGCACTTTTATTATTCTGGTACCATAATAAACAATCGCCTTGCAATAATTCTGGTAAAGCCCGCAACATTTGTTCATTAGAGAAATTGTAGCCATCTTGTAGTTCTTGTACTCTTTCTAAAAATGAGATAGCATCTCTTTTCCCATCAAAATGGACATTCCACTTGCGGACTTGGTCGAGGATGGCATTAACAGGTGTTAGTTGTGGATTCGAAGTAATGAGATTCGGGCTAGCGGCCGGTTTGTTTTCTCGAATAATGTTTTTTAGTCTTGAACGTAATTCTTCGACCGTTCCGGTGCTTTTTCCACCATGTTTTGAAATTTCTTGCTGTAGTTCATCCTTCTTTAGTTTGTAGATCCATCCTACAGTTTCGTCTGCAACTTCGAGACCATATGCCCCTTCCGATTCGGACACACTCATTTCGTATAATTAATTGTTTCTCTGGTGGGACTGGTGAGTTTATCTGGCAAGTTGTCCTTCTTAAAATATTTATCTTTTTACTCCGTTACTATGATAACGTAAAAACTATGTAATGTTGACAATTTTTGTACAAAGTTGTCCTGGTTGTGAAATGTAATAACCGGCGTATCTGGATTAGATTGTTGAACTGCGCGGGCGCCAAAATGTGATGTTTGTTTTGCTCGGGTAGCTGGTTTGGAGATTATTCCAGGGTTCAATGTTGATATTAATTAAAATCCAGATCCAAAATAAGACATTTATTTTCCTAATAATTATATGTAGTGTGGCCATATGTGTGGTTATGTTGAGTACTTGTGTTTACATGTGCTTCCTCTTTTAAATTGCCTTTTATAAAAGTAAAAACAAACAATAACGTGTAAATAATAACTGAAAACACAGACCATAACAAACTGTAGTGGTAAACTATAAATACTCCTGTATGTGTAATTTACTTCAAGTGAAAATCATGATAAATGAAAGTTAACCTTAAAAGTAAACAATGTTAACTTGCACAATTTGTAAAAGCCAAGATCCAGGAGGGTCACAAAAGACTCATGTTGCCTGTGATAAATGTAAAATCATCATATGTCATGCCTGCACTGAGTTAACATCCACAGAACTCCGTGTCCTAGGATTAGCAAAACGCAGTCTTAAATATTTCTGTGATAGCTGCAACGTGTCAGGAAAAATAATAACTGAACCAGCAACCAGCAACAATGATGACAATCTACCAAATTTAACTGAAAATGAATTTTTGAAACAACAAATTGCTCTAATGGAAAGCACGATTAAAGACAAAGATACAATCATTCAGGACAAGAGTTACATAATTCAAGTTCTTGAAGACAAGTTTGAATTATTAGAAGAAAAATACTCAAAATCAAAGAAAGAGAATGACGAGCCATTGACTGATCTGCCTAAGTTAACAGAGCCAAAATTACAGTTCAATCAAGTTGTTAGAAATGACCCACGAAGAACAAAAATACCAACAACGCATGTGGAAAATAAAAAGAATTTAATCCCATTAGAAATAAATATGACCCTACCAAATCGTAACACAAAAGAGAGAGATACCAACAGTCAACAAGTTGACAATGAAACTAAACTAGAAATTACAAAGAATGTAGAAATACAACAAATAAACGAAGAAATTAATAATGATGAGGAATATCAACAGACTAGGAGACAAAAAAAGTACGAAGCTAAGCGAGACTATAGGAATAGAAGGAAAAACAAAATTATAGCAGATGGTGAACTGAACGCAGCAGAAGATGATGCCTTCGAAGGGGTAGAAAAGAGGGTGTGGCTCTTACTGTCACTTGTAAAGCGGAAGGTAACTGAAAATGACATAAAATCTTACTTAATTAAAAAACCAGGATGTGAAGATACGGAATTTGTAATCAAAGAAATTGAAACAGACATATCACAGAACAAATGTTTCATGTTTGGCGCTCCTTTTATCATGAAAGACAGTGTCTATGGAAGAGGTTTCTGGCCAAAAGGTGTAGGTGTAGAACGTTTTAATTTTAAAAAATATTATGAAAAGAAGAATCAAGTCAAAGACCAACCTGTTGATTTTTTATAATTACAAAGCCACCAACTGACGTTTCTAATCTTGGACTAGTACACGTCAACTGTAGATCCTTATGTAATAAATTTTCAGATGTTAGGCAATTTATTGAAGCCAATAAATTTCACATTTTAGCAATTTCGGAAAGTTGGCTTAGCCCTGATATGCCATCTTCACTGTACAGAATAGAGGAATACACACTTATCCGCTCTGACCGAGCAGCAAGGGGCGGAGGTGTAGCAATGTACATACAAAGTAAATTTAGACCACAGAAGCTTAATATAGGTGACATCGAAAGCGATATTAACCAATTATGGGTTAAATTTAAATACAATAAATTAACCTTTAAAGTAGGAGTTATTTATCGGCCTCCGTCTGTACCAATTGCTCATCTACATTTCTTGTATGATGACCTAGCTGACATTATACATGACTGTGATATATGTATTCTAACTGGAGATCTAAATATCAACCTTCTGAACAAAGACTCTGCCGAGAGTAAATTTCTTTACGATATTTTAGAAACTTTTAACCTACACCAAATAATAGTGGATCCAACAAGAGTCACGGAGAACTCAGAATCACTCATTGATCTTGTGATTACAAATGACAAACAGTTTATTTATGACAGTGGTGTTATGTGCTGTGAACCAATAAATACAGATCATGAAGCAGTGTTTTGTACTATTAGTTGCCCTAAAATAAAAGAGTATCCAAGAACTGCATGTGTCAGAAATTTTAACAACATCGATTTGGCTCTGTTTGAACATGATATCTCATCTGTTGACTGGAGTGCTCTCTATCGCGAGCCAGATATTAATGAAAAGGTAAATATTTTTAATAATACCATCTTGAAAATATTTGATAAACACTGTCCATGTAAGACAATCGTAATAAAAAAACGATACTCTCCATGGCTAACCCCGAATTTGAGACAAATGATTAAATTAAAGAAAAATGCCTTCCAGAGATACAAAAAAACTCGACTAGCACATCACAAAAGATATTACTTAGACCTTAAACATGTGGTGAATACAGCTATTAGCAATGAAAAGAATGCCTACTATAAATACGAAATGCAACAGTGTGGTAAAAATAGTAAACTAATTTGGAATAAAGTACAAAAACATAAAATTATTAACAATAGCTACACTAAAATACCCAATGAAATTAAAGACCCTAACTTGATCAACGATCATTTTCTAAATAGTATACCTAAAATACCTATTGGTCCAAATACCTTGAGCAACTTTGTACAGAATCAATACAACATTAATGAGCCCTTTAAGATCAGCTTAATTACACCATCAGATATTCTAACCTGTATAAATGACTTAAAAAGTAATGCAATAGGTGCAGATAATATCTCTGCAAAAATGCTAAAGCTGTCGGTACCACATTGTTTGGGGCCTTTAGTAAATATAATCAATTACTCTCTAGAAACTGGCATTGTACCCCATTTATGGAAAATTGCGCTCGTAACACCTATCCCTAAAAAGGACGATCCAACCATAAACGATTTGAGACCCATTAGCGTCTTACCTGCTCCTTCTAAGATCTTAGAAAGAGTAGTAAATAGCCAGGTTGTTGACTATCTTAACAGCAATAAAATTTTACCAACTTGCCAATCAGGATTTAGGAAAGGTTTTAGTTGTACTACAGCACTTCTCAAGATTACCGATGATATAACAAGAGGTTTTGATAATGGCCAGTGCACACCACTAGTTCTAATTGATATGTCAAAAGCGTTTGACTCATTAAATATAGAGTTACTTCTTGCAAAACTTTCTTTCTATAAAATCACGAATGTTGCATTAGATTGGTTTTCTAGCTATCTCCTGGATAGACAGCAAGCTGTAAAACTGTGTAAACAAGGCGAAATATTACTATCAGATTTTAAAACAACCCAAACTGGCGTTCCCCAAGGGTCAATTCTCGGGCCGCTGCTTTTCTCAGTTTATACAGCAGACATAGGCTCAATAATTCAAAATTGTTCAGTACACATGTATGCTGATGACCTACAGATCTATCTTAATTTCTCGACAGATTCATTAGAATCTATTAATTTGGCAAACCTACATTTAAATCAAGATTTACAGCATGTGTATCAATGGGCCACAGATAATTCATTAGTGATAAATCCTATAAAGTCTCAAGCAATTATGTTTAGTCGGTCTAAGTTCGACACTAATAATTTCAACATTAAGCTGAACAACAATGAAATTGAATGGAAAGAATCTGTCTCAAATTTGGGCTTGATTATGGACACTAAATTAAACTTTGACAAACATGTCAGTAAGATTTGCCAATCAAGTTTTTTTAAATTAAAAAGTATTTATGAATTTCAGGATAGCCTACCAATAACAACAAAGTTAATGTTATCTGACATGATTGTATTATCTGTTGCCAACTACATGGATGTTGTCTATGGACCTTACTTAACAGTCTTTAATACATACAGGCTACAAAAGATACAAAATTCATGTATAAGATTTGTGATGTCCTTATCAAGACGAGAGCATACCAGTCAACATATCAGAGCATCATGTTGGCTTACAATGGAACAAAGGAGACTCTTACATATGAGCTGTCTGATACACAAGATATTAAAAACTAACACTCCAACATACCTTCGAGATCTAATGATACGTCGTAGAGAAATGCACAATGTAGAGGTTAGAAACAACAATATGCTGTCTATTCCTCAGCATAATACAGAGTTTTATAAAAACTGTTTTAGTTACCAGGCAGCTCACATTTTTAATAAAATGACAATCTTACATAATACAACAATCAGTACTACCTCTCTCAAAAAACAAGCCAAAGATTTTATTCTACACATGTGATAGCTAGTGATACTCAATATTTTATTACTTGATGTCATGTTATATTATATGTATGTAATATTCTATTCCTTTTTTATTACCTTGTATATTATAGTAAGTAAATGTTTGTTTTTTTATGATATTTTATATACTCTAGGTGTCAGTGAAAAAACGTTATGCGGTATCTTTCACCTTTGTCTGTAAATTCTTTTGATTTCTGGCAATAAATTATTTATTTATTTATTTATTTATATCTTTTATGGCTTAGGTTGCGACAATCTTGTTATTACATAAGTACATCATAGTAATCGGAGAGAGAGAGAGAGTGTAACATATTTCCTCTATGTACGTCGTCGTAACCCCAATTCTCTAATCGAAGTTCCAGGACATAACAGACGCGACTAAGAAATCTGTTTCAGGAGAGATCCAGTTCAACACACTCGAATCAATCTGACAGGAGGTCCAGTTCAACGCACTCGAATCCTCCCTAACAGATACTTGGCCAGCGGCTGCCACGACGCCGGAGAAACTTGAGCTTCCGGTTATCTCAGTTCAACACACTAGAGAAAGGTGAAAGTCAAGCTCTAAATTTACTGGTTTCTGGCTAGCTATTTTATACCCAAAAATCACGGTCACGTGGTTTTGCACCCGGCACGAAATGCACACGGCACACAAGTTGCGGCCTGGTGAAGTTAGAATTAAAAGTTAACAAAAGAACTAATCAGGTATTGAACTAATCTAAAACTGAACTACTTGATCCATGCATGATTAAAATAAGTTAAACTGGAATGAAAGTATACAGTATTCCTGTAGTATTGTATACTTCATTACAACTCTAGGCTTTCATGAAAGTTGCTGGTTCTTGTACCATCACTCCTTTTTAATAGGCAGAGGTCTTTGTCTTTGGCGAGGATTTTGCATAACCTAACAGTCTGTGAGTAATCTTCGATTTCCTCACAGTAGGTTCTCCACGGATCTCTTTGTCTCTGTCTGACTAGTTTCTTAAACTCTTTCAGATTGGCTTTGTATGATTCCCATTCGGATTCCTGTCTTGTCAGTTTTGCTTTGTTGAATGAAGTCCTAGCCTTCTTCTTGAGGTCATTCAGCCCTTGAGACCACCACTTAGTGGCCTCATTGCGCTGTTGAGAGGACCTCAAGGGGCAAGATGTTTCAAAAGCTTGTCTTGTAGTTGTTTGCAAGATTTTGACATATTGCTCTATTTCGCCATATCATCTCCCTGAGTTGACATCGATATTTATTTCTATCGGTTCTCCGGGGATCTCAGAATGGTTTTTTGGGTGCCTTGATGAGATTGATTTCCAAAGTTTATCCATTGGTGGTCTGATAGTGTTACACATTCAAAACACATGCTAATTCTGGATTAGGCTGGATATACGCCACGTTGTTAGTGTTATATCTATTATAGTTTGACTTCTACTGTTAATAAATGTTAGTGTACAGCTCCTATTACTTACGCTAAGGTTGCCACCAGTAATATAATCATAAAGCGATTTACCTCTGGTATTGTTGTCTTTACTGCCCCAGGTCACATGATGTGCGTTGGCGTCTCATCCCATGATTAATTCGCAGTTTTGATTGCGGAAGTGTGCTACCAGGTCCTCCATCTCCCTTGTTGGCGATGGAGTGGCCGAGTCTTGAGGGAGGTACACTGGTGCCAAGACAACATTTGTTGGTTTGCCTGCCACCAAACATTCCACCTTCACCGCCATTAGGTCAGATGTTGAGACGTGTTGAAGTGGCTGGGTTTTGATATGCCGAGGAACATAGATGGCTGTCCTCAGCCTATATCTGTTGTTGGTGAGCTGTAAATAAGTCCACCTAGTTTTGATAACCCTGTTCTCCTAGTTAGAACTATCCAGGGCTCCTGAATTAGTGCCAATGTGCCCTGTTCTCCATTTGCTTGGTTTTATTTCATCCACTTAGCTCCCTACCCACCACGGAGCCCCGTGCTGGGGATGTCACACGGCAAGCCCATGCTTGGGCTACCATCAGGGCTACCAAGTGAATATAGCCCCCAGAGACAGGTAACTTCGTGAGAAGGTTGTGCATCCCCGAATGACGAGATCAATCATCACTCGGGTTTGCAGTCTCCTACGCGCCCCCTGCCCCAAGGACTCACCCCGCCGGCCCTCTGACGGGATGACGCAGTGGGTTGATCAAGAGTGGGTTAGCGCTCGACCACCTGTCTGGCCGAACTCCGAACCAAAGTGATGTGTTGCAGGAACGGCCTGCTCAATTACAAGGTACCCTTCGTCCGACGACACGGGTCGCCACGTACGACACAAACACTTGGGAGCTGGTCCGCGGGAGTGCTTTCGCTAGACCCGACCAGGATATTAGTCCCAGACAACCCGCTTGGAGCCTGTAATGGCTCCATGGCTTGCCCCTATCCGCCACCCGTGGACGCGCCTGGTGGGTAGCTCAACCCAATAGGAATATAAAGGTGTGCTAAGCACATCCTAAATATTCCAACCAGGGAATGGCATTCTAATCAGCAAGCTAATTCATTATTAGACTTCCTGGATTTCACTGGATACTTACAATGTAATAATGTACTTAATTCCAATTCAAGGTTATTGGATTTAATAATCACTTCAGCTCCTGTAAACATGACCGTAGTTCATGGCACTTGTCCAAGAGGATGCGCATCATCCATCATTATTACGGAAATGTTCTATTTCGAATGATATAACTCTTCCTAATTTTGAAATTAATGAAAACCAATCCTATAATTTCAGAAAATGTGATTTTCGTGCTTTATACACTGCATTACAAACTGCGAACTGGGATCCTCTCTTTCAAATGAATGATGTAAACACGGCTTCCGATTATGTATGTAGTTATGTAAGTATGAAGTGCTCTATAACCAATTTTATGAATATGTTCCTAAAAGAAGAGCGACTTTGAAGCGTAAATATCCTGTTTGGTATACTGGACAAATTATACAAATGATCAAACAAAAGGATTATCATAAAAGATATAAGAAAACTAAATTGTTATATTACAAACAATGATTTTGTACCCTGAGAAAGGCAGTCAAGCTTGAAATGAATAAAGCCTTAACTAACTATATCCATGCAGCTGAAAACAACATGGAGCACGATCCTTCTCAACTGTGGAATTATATTATTGCTAGAAAAGGTACCACAAGTATACCTGGATGGATGGTGTATAAGGACACGGATTATACTGCTGCTCTTAATATCGCAAATGCCTTCTCTTCTTACTTCAGCTCGGTATACTTAAGACTATCAACTGGAGATTTCATGCTGATTCATATGTGTTTAATGATAATGTGCTCTCTGTTAGCGAAGGAGTGTTAGTGACATCCTTGAGGCAACGAAGAAGCTTAAAGCTAAGTTAATTATGGGTCCAGATTTAGTTCCAGCCTTTATTGTAAAGGACTATATTTCATGTTTTGTTAAGCCACTCTGTTATATCTATAATCTTTGTCTCAAATCTGCCACATTTTCAGATAAATGGAAATTATCAAAAGTAGTTCCTGTATTCAAAACAGGTGATAAGTGTCAAATAGAAAATTATCGACCTATTGACGTAATTTGCAACTTCGCTAAATTGTTCGAATCCATTATTCATGTTATTTGTATGATCACGTATCACATTGTATTGCAGTAGAACAACATGGTTTTATGAAAGGGCGTTCTATTAGTAGAAATTTTTGCAATTTTACTTATTTATTTATTTATTTAGCTGCAAGCTAACAACATATTACAACAGATGACACATATTTAAAAAATATCTAATATAAAGATATACAAAAAAAAAGTACAAAAACCAAACATGACCATAAACATACAATTCACTAATTATACTTTCATTTAATAATCTGATTTATATTAAAATTGTATTTATTACAGTTCATGGTATTCAATACAAAATTTTCTACACGTTTTTAAATGCTGTTAAAGATTGGCAATTTTTTACTTCTGGTGGTAGACTATTGTATTCAATTAATCCTTTATGAAATAAATTGTTTTGGCTATATGAAGTTTTCACAGTTGTGACAAAAATTTCCTCTTGATCTTGTTTCATAGGTGTGTATATCCTCAACAAAACATAACTCTTCAAGCAGGTGCTTTGGGAATAATCTGTGCTTTATTTTATAAATAACGATCATAGAGTTCAGAAATATAGTTTGTCTGACACTTAATAATTGGGTTCTCTCTAGCATATATTTTATACTGGTGAATCTATTACATCTCAGAATGATCCTTAAAGCTTGATTTTGCCTTTTTTGCGTGTTATTGATTTCTGCATTATTAAATAAAAACAAAATAGTTGCACAGTAATTAAGATGAGAAAGTATTATCGTTTTATATATCAATAATTTTGACCAACTGCTGAGAAAATTTCCCATTCACTTTTTTTGCTATCTTACTAGTTATATATGTAGCATGTTTAGAAAATGTTAAATCCTCGTCAATCATTATTCCTAAATATTTGCATTCTTTTACTTGCTCCACTTTTTTGCCATTGATATAAATACCTCTATTACTTATTGTATCTACCGAGTTGTACCTACTTTTTATCATGAATTTTGTTTTCTCCGTGTTTACACTTAAACTATTGCTATTTAGCCATTCTTGTATTACTATGAGTTCAATATTTATTCTGTTTATAATTTCATCCACATCTTCTCCAATAAAATACAATAAAGTGTCATCGGCAAAAAGTTGGATTTTACATTTATGCACGTATTGCACTATATCATTAATATACAATATAAATAAAGTAGGTCCCAGAACCGTGCCCTGTGGGACTCCATATACACTATCTTTAGAAGATGACACGCTATTACTATATTTTACTATTTGATATCAATCCTCAAGGTATTCTTTTAATAAATTTATAACTAAAGGTCCCATTCCATAATTTTTTAACTTTAGTAATAATAGGTTTCTATCAATGGTCTCAATAGTCCAATAAAGGGGACTTTTAAATGTCCATTCGTACTCCATGGCTGAATTTTTTACCAGAAATTAGTTTTAAGGTTACATCAAGTGTCTGTAGTCAAAAAGTAGAAATTGATGGGCAGGGGTTGTAAAAAAATATTTAAGGGTTGAAATCGCGATATGTCAAAAACGGAAAAATTTTCGAAAAAAAGTTTTAGACAAAAGTTGTAGAGAAAAAATTCTGTGTAAAAAAGCTACTTAACTTTTTTTTTCTATAAGTGACCGGCGAGCCGTGAAATTCGATTAAAGTTTTTGAACGATTTACGCAGTCAAATACACAGCTGGCGCGTTTGCCCTCTACTCACCGCTAGAGAGAGAAGCGTAATAGAGTGTGTCTAGAGTGAGAACGACAAACGTCATGAGGCGAATGATGTTTTATGTTTTGTTTGCGATTTTAACATTTAAAATATTTTTATTTTCCAATACAATTATGAGTTTCGATTAATAGTCGTCCATTTAAAGAGTCGGGATTTATGACGAAATTACCAAATGTTTGCGCCTTGGACTAGACAATGTCCCCCCTACGTTTTCGAGGGTGCTGAATCGATTCCCGTGGTCAAACCAATTTTTTCACCTCGGCAACCCCCTCAAATTGGCCAAAAACTACCCCTAAATTCCACTTTTCCGTAAACCCGTTTATTTTCCACAGTTTTTCGACTAATTGTTGTTCCCTCAAGTAGAACGGAAGGGATTTGACCTCAGCCACTCTTGCCCTAGGCTACCAACCCTTGTGGGGGGTGACAAATTGATATTTGTTTTTGTGAGAACAAAATTTATATTTTATAGGAGGCGTTTCTTTGATGAAGGTTGTAGGTGACCAGGGTTGTGTAACCACCCCTGGGAGATGTTTTCACCCTTCAAAGGGGTAAAATATTATATTTTTTTGGGGAAGGTATTAATATTTTTTAGAAGCGCTTCTTTGAGGAAAGTGGTAGGGGGCCAGGGTTGTGTAACCTGTCCGGGGGGTTGTTTTCACCCTTCAAAGGGGTGGAAAATCAATTTTAAAAAAAATGTATATACATATATATATATATATATATATATATATATATATGTATATATATGTATATGGTATAGTGGTGAGAGGTAATTGAATCCTTTCATGTGGTCTAATGCTACTATACACCAGACATCATAGATGTCTCCATGGTGCATAGCGACTTGCCATTTTGCAAGTACCGAGAGCGGCGACCTTTAGCCCTTGGTGGACTTAACCTATATACTGTTATTATACATGATTTGCAGGAAACAACTACTCAGCGGGCAAATACCCCGACCTGCATTGAATTACACCTTACAAATCATGAAAAATTGGTAGCCAATGTCATTTGTCAACTCCCTGACCAGACATAGACCGGTTTCGAACTTATTAGTTCTCCTCAGTATGCCATAGGTCATGGAGCAGACAAATGACAGTGGCCAACCTGCACACATCCATATAGCAGTGTTGGAATGACAACTGCTCTGTAGACAGCCATTTTCGTTGACAAAGCAAGGTCGTGGTTGTCAAATACTCTCTCTCTAAGTCCCCAGAGTGCTCTAGATGCAGCGTTAATTCTATTGCGAATCTCGCTGTCTATGTTTGCTTTGTCATTAACAACGTTGCCTAAGTAATTGAACTGATCCACCACTTCAAGAGAATTTCCGTTAAGTGTAATGTCTATTTGGTTCACTTGATGAGGAGTTGACATAATCTTAGTCTTTCCAATGTTGATTTTAAGTCCCAAGGAATCATAGCTCTGGGCATACACATCTAAAAGTTCTTGAAGCTCTTCCGGCGTAGAGGCTAAAAGTGCACAGTCATCCTCATACTGGAGATCACAAATGAATCGTGTGTGTGTCTTCGTGAAAGCTCTAAAGCGCCCTATGTTAAAGAGACCGCCATCAGAACGGTATCTGAGGCCTATCCTCTGACTGTCAGTTTGTTGTCAACAATAATTGTTAGAGCAGTGGTAAATAAATTAAAAAGTAGGGGTGCCAGGACACATCCCTGCCTAACTCCAGTGAGGGTTTGGAAAGGTTCGGTTGCCTCATTATTATACATAACCTGGGCGTTGTTGTTTGTATGTAGACTGCGACATACTTCCACAAATTTTCTAGGGATACCTAAGCGGAGCATAATTTTCCAGAGCACTTCCCTGTCCACCGAGTCAAACGCCTTGGTTAAATCAATGAAGGCCATGTGAATTTCTCCTTGATGTTCGAGTGCTTTTTCTTGAAGCTGTTTAAGTGTGAATATTAGATCCGATGTGCCTCGGTTTGGTCTAAAGCCACTCTGTGTTTCAGGAAGTAACTTTTCCATAACAGGTGTTAGCCTATTTGCCATCGCATTAGTGAGTATCTTCCCTCCAACAGCCAGGAGAGCTATACCCCTGTAATTTCCACAGTCCGCAGCGCTCCCTTTGTTTTTGAAGAGGTTGATTAAAAGTGTATCACGAAACTCCTGCGGAGCTTGACCACTTTCCCACACGACATCAAACAGTTTTTTGAGGTAGGGTATGATCTCTGACGACACAGCTTTAAAGATCTCAGCTGGGAGTGAGTCGGCGCCGGGAGATTTGTTATTTTTTTGCTGCCCAATGGCGGTTAAGATCTCTTCCATTGTTAGTGGTTTATCTAAGTCTTCAAAGGTGTCATATTGAGGGATAAGATTTATAATATCGAGATCGGCTTGACTTTGCTGGTTAAGAATATTAGAGTAATGTTCTTTCCATCGGGCTCTTATTTCCTGGTCTTCTTTGAGGAGATTTCCATTTAAATCTTTAATAGGGCACATATTTTTCCGACTGGGGCCGTACACTGCTTTTACTCCTTGAAAGAAATTCCTGTAGTCGTGTGAATCGGCGTACCTTTGAATTTCTCTGGCATTACTTGCCCACCACTCGTTCTTTATTCTTCTGATTTCGCGTTGTGTTTCATACTTAGATTGGGTAAAAGCTTCTGCTTTTGATGAGTCGTTGGGGTGGTTGATAGGGTTTTGAAAGGCAATATGTTTGCGGTCAAGAAGTTCTTGTATAACAGCTTCATTATCATTGAACCAGTCCTCCTGTTTTTTACTTGCTGCAGTGCCAAGAATTTTCTCACTCGCACTTTTTAAACTGTCTTTAATTTGTGTCCAGGTAGTAGCGACATCTACAGAATTGGTTTCTTCAAGTGCGCTCAAATTCTCTTGAACTTTTTGCTTTAGCTGTTCGACGGTTTTTTACTATATATGTTTTTATGTAATTTATTTAAATATTAATACTGCTAACTCGTATAATACCTACATTCACTTAATATAAGGTTTATTGTTATTAATCTTGTGTTTCATTATTTGTTTAATCTGCCTACTACTAGTATTGTTTGTTAGTTTCATGAAAGCAAACTGACTGGCGCCCTCTGTTATGCTTAAGAGTCTGCCGAATAAACCAAGCAGAAGTTATTTTTAAAATTTGAACGTATGAACCCATACCCGCTCCCGGCTATAAAGGCTGCCACGCTCGTGTGACCCCTTTTCCTAGAAAAAGGGCGTCTCAGTGGCCACTGATACAATACAATCTAAAAAAGATGAAACTGATTTGAACTCTGCGACCTAACAACAACTGTCGCCTGTTGAACAATTTGCTTTTGAAAAAATGGATAATTATGTTTTTGACAAAGAGGCGATAGAGGAATCATCAATAAGTAAAACCATTGAAGATGCGTCTCAGAATCAGAAGTCAAGTACAAGTAATTACCAAGTGCAAACAACAGTAAATCTCAACAAAGATCCAACTTCATGGGAAATTAACGATACCTTAAGGGAGATTATCGCAAGGTATGGCTTCGATCAAAACAAGTCTAATGCTGATCAGCGTCGTTTCTTGCCAGTGAGTATCTTCCAAAGAAAAATGAAAAATAATGAAGTGAAGGACCGTAATTGGCTAGTTTATTCTGAAAGGAAAAGATCTGTATATTGCGGACCCTGTTTGGCATTCGGTCCATTGGAGTATAGGACTCAGTTCGAGAACGAAGGATTTCATGACTGGAAAAATGCAAAACACCGAGTAGCTCAGCATGAAAACTCTGCGCGTCATAAATCTAGTATTCTTAGTTTAAAAGCTAGAAGCGAGATTGATAGTTGACTCGACAATTTACTACAGGTCCGGATTGATGAAGAAATTGCTTATTGGAGAAATGTTCTGAAAAGAGTTGTTGCCTCAGTGAAGTGACTCTGTTCAAGAGGCCTTGCTTTCAGAGGAAAAAATTAAAAGTTTGGTGATCCGCATAATGGAAATTATTATATGATTTTGGAACTGTTAGTGGAATTCGATCCTTTTTTAGCCAGTCATATTGAACGATTTGGGAAGCACGGATAAGGGAGTACCAGTTACTTAACAAAGACCGTTTGCGATGAGTTCATTCTCTTGATGGGTCAAAAAGTCTTAAAACAAATTGGAGACGAGATAAGAAGGGCGAAATATGTTTCCTTAATCATCAATTCAACACTAGATATAGCGCATATAGATCAACTTACCCTTGTCATTAGATACGCTTTGGAATCAGGTAAACCGTGTGGAAGATTTCTCAAGTTTTTGCCATCAGTGGGACATAAAGCTGAAGAAATGCTTTCTGCCATAATTTCGGAACTAGAAACACTGGGCATAAATATTGAAGACTGGTGTGGATAGTCATATGATAATGCCTGTACATGTCTAGCATGTACACAATGGCTTGGAGGCAAAAATTCGAAACCAAGCACTTTTCGCTGTTTACGCTTGTTAAGCTTGTCACTTTTTCATGATGCTACAGGAAATTTACGTTTTTTTTGTAAGCTCGACGCAACGCTGGCAAAAATCATAATGAGTGAAATCGGGAAAGGAAAAACCCTGAAGAGAGTGTATCTAACACGTTGGTCAGCTGGAGAGGACACGTGTAAAAGTTTGAGAGATTCTCGGCACGAAGTTCTTAAGACTTTGGAATCAATCAAGGATTATTGTACCGAAAAGCCTGTAACGCGACAAGAAGCGGCGGGAATACTTTTGAATTTGGAAAAACTGGAAACGGCGGTAATGGTTGTTGTGTGGAATATTTTTTTGGAAAGAATCAACAAAGTGAACGTTCAAATTCAGGCTTTCACTGTAAATTTGATCGCTGTTGCCAATCTTTACGAATCACTCCGTAAGTTTTTTGTAGCTGAACGAGAGAATTTCAAGTATTTCGAAGAAAAGGCGATGGAATTAAGCATATCGAAGCAATATACAACAGAGATCGGAAAAAGACAACCGAAAGGAAAAAAAAGATTTGATGATACATCCGAAGAAGGTATTAGAATGATTGAGAGTGAAACTTTCAGGGTTAACACGTTTCTCGTCCTTATAGATAGACTCGTGTCTGAGTTAGAAAAACGGCAGGAAGCCTACAATGGATTTAACGAGAAGAGCTTTCATTTCTAACCAAAATGAGTGAGTTGTTACCATCGACCCTGACGGAAAAAGCCATTTCCTTGGAAAAAATTTATCCTAATGATTTAGAAACTGACTTAATTCAGGAATGCGTACACTTTCAAAGCCAGCTTTCTTCTGAAAGAATTTCGATAAAACCAGATTCTGGATCATTAAAAAGTCTATCGTCGTTCCTACGGAAACAGAATTTGAAGAACATTTATCCAAACTTGGATATAGCACTTCGCATGGCTCTATGCACACCAGGGACAAATTGTTCGGGTGAGAGAAGCTTTTCTTGCTTAAAGCGGGTGAAAAACTATCTACGATCAACTTTAAGTCAAGAAAAGTTAAACGCCTTAGCTCTTTTGTGCATAGAGTCAGAACTAATGAACAAGATTTCATATGACGATATAATTGATGATTTTGCAAATTTGAAATTTGATTTTATTGTCATCATTAACCGTTGTTAACAGAAAATTTAATAGAGAAATTGTTCGTATTGTTTTTAAACTGTAAGTGCAATAAAAAATATTTAATTACAATTTAAAAGATTTTTGATCCTTAAAATTGCCGCTGTATGTTAAAATTTGCTCTACAGTTGAAGGTATGTCTGATAACCGCCTTCAAATTTTATGGTCCGTAGTCTTGTTTAAGGAGACAATCCTTGGCAGGGGCCGGATCCTGACAGTTGAGTCGATTTCGTGCGAGGGTTCGTTTACAAACCACATTTACAAAAACCAAAACATTTGAACATTACACTCAATTTGTGCGTGTCTCGCTACCCATGTTAACATCATTAAGAGATTATTAAACCAGTCTCATTCGTCTCCCGATGATGTTGACTTGACCAACGAAACGCATACCGATTAGTTAGTTATGTGTAGTATTCAAATATGTTGGCGTTTTGTGAAAATGATTTTTAGATATGAAAGATACTGATTTGTAAAAAATACCTCTCGTACGAAAACTAGAGGCCATTAAATTTGAAAGAGGTTCTCAGACACACTTTCGAAACGTCATTAGCTCTGACACTATAAGAAATATAATTTATTTAAAATATTAACTTTGCATGGTTGGATACCATCCTGTACGACACAAATGATGCAATTTTAGTGGATAGTTAGGATGGATAGGATAGTTTAGTGGAATATCCAATTATATTTGCAGATCTACTAAATTTGAAATTTAAATGTCTGACAAAATTTGTTGTAGAAAATAAATTGCAAAAATGTCTGGAATATAAAACTGGCAACAACTCAACTCATCATTACTGAAATTGAAAAAAATGAGAGAGATATGTTATATAAAGAGGCAAAAAATAATAATAATGTAATTGAACTGCGGGAAAGGTATAAATTAAAAAGGAATGAAGTGACATCATTAATTAGACAAGAAACAAAAAATTATTATGAGATACAAATCGATCAGAACAAACAACAACAGATGACACAACTTTGTTATACAATAACAAAAACATCAATGAATTGTTGTCCTGTGTAAGCGAAACTCAGTCTGCCATTCATGACTGGTTCATATCTAATAAATTAATGTTAAACAAAAATAAAACTCACACAATGATTTTTAGTCTAAAGCATCTTACAGTCGGGGATAATAACTTGGTGCCCACGCCTTGTGTGAAATTTCTCGGGGTCCATATCGACAACAAATTAACGTGGGAAAATCACTCAAATTTTATATGTAATAAAGTGGCTAAAAACATATTTCTTCTGAGAGGTCTTGTAAATTGCGTGTCACAGACAACCATATTAGCAGCATATTACGGATTGATCCACTCGGCCATCACTTACGCTATTTTAGTTTGGGGTCACTCTTCTCATGTTGCAGAAGTGTTTGCGATGCAAAGAAAAGCAGTAAGGATAATTGCGGGATTAAGTTACAGAGATGAGTGCAGAGATTCATTTATAACACTAAAAATCCCAACCATATATAGCATATATATATTGCAGTGTCTCCTTTACATTAAAGATAATGAAACAAAATATATAACTCGTGATAAGGTGCATTCATACTCTACCCGTAATAATCATAAATTGAATACTGATTTTTTACGGCTCTCTAAAACACGAGATGGGACAGGGTATTACGCATTAAAGTTTTTTAATATATTACCCAATAAAGTCAAGAAGCTGGATTATAGGCGCTTTAAAATTGTGACGAAAAATTTTTTAACAGCCAAAGCTTTCTATAGTATCAATGAATTTTTAAATGCCGACTTATCCACTATGTGCGATGTATAACGTTTTATATTATTGTTTCTTCTCGAAATATAATTTTATGTAGGATGATTTTATCTTGTATGTTTGACATGTGCAAATACTTTGTATGCAACGCACCAATAATTATTTATCTACTTTTCTGCTCTACACTGCTCAGCGCAATGTATTATGTTGTTTGAGATGTTTATGATATTTTTAATGTCCATTTGTTATATACTATTTATGTTTTTAATTTCTGCTTGGTTTTAATTTTACCTGTCAGTTATTACCTTTTTACATTTTATATATATGTGTATATATTTTTTAATTGACCTGATGAAATTTCTTTATTGACTGTAATTCTTTTATGTAAAATTTTGTTTTGTATACTTATTGTATTTTCTACATGACCTGTCAAAACACAACTGTGTATATATGGCCAATAAAGATCTAATCTAATCTAATCTAAACATGACGGCAAAGCCATGTGGAAGGTTTTAAAGGGAATAATGAATGGTAAAAAAAGTTACAGCAATAAAAGTATTACATTTGATAGCATAATCTTAACATCAGATAATGAAATAGCAAATGCATTCAATAATTTTTTTATAAATAGTCTTGATGATATTGTACATAGTGTTGTTCCGCTACATGACTTTGAATATGTGTTAAGTTTTATAGCTGAGTCAAAGACTAAATTTCATAAGTTTGTGAAAATTGATTTACAAGGGTTATCAAGCGTCATTAGATATATAAAAAAAGATACATGTGATAAAGATGGTATTACTCTTAAAATAATTAGAGAAGCATTTGAAGTAATTGGTAATAGATTTGTAGATGTCATTAATGTGTCACTTCAATCAGGTGTTTTCCCAAACGTATGGAAGCTGTCGACAATCATACCAATTGAAAAAATTAATAATACAATCATCTGCTCTGAGTTTAGACCAGTTAATTCTCTACCAATTCCCGAGAAACTATTAGAATTAATCGTTAAAAACCAACTAATGAAATTTATTCAGGAGAATGATATCTTTATAAGTGAACAATCTGGCTTTAGGAAAAACCATTCTTGTGAAACATCACTTCAGTATGTTTTGAACCAGTGGAAAATGGATATCTCTAATAACTTAATAATTGGGGTAGTATTTTTGGATTTCAAAAGAGCATTTGAAACTGCAAATAAAGATCTACTCATATTAAAACTAAAAAAGTATGGAATTGAGGGGACAGTATTACAATGGTTTACGTCATACCTTGACAGCAGGGAACAGATAGTTAAATTTAATGACTTTTATTCAGAAAAAATGAATATAAAACACGGAATACCACAAGGGTCAGTACTTGCTGCAATACTGTTTTTATTATACATTAATGATATTAGTAATTATTGTAAAAAATGTAAACTCAAACTGTTTGCGGATGATACAATGTTGTATGTGCCAGGCAAAGTAGAAGATATTGAGAGTAAATTAAATGAGGACTTAAAATATGTGTATGAATGAACATGTGATAATAATCTTAAGCTGAACTTGAATAAAACTAAATTTATGATTGTAGCATCCAAACACAATTTGAAGCAGTTAAAACTAAATAAAATAAAACTTAATATCACATTAAATCACTGCATCATTGAGGAGGTTACCAAATTTAAATATTTAGGAGTAATTATTGACTCTGAACTGAATTTTAATGCTCACTGTGAGTATATAAAAAATAAAATGGCAAAAAAGATTGGCCTGTTGTTTCGGTTATCTAATAAAATATCATTGTTCTCTAAATTAACTATTTATAAGTCTATGATTTCCCCACATATCGATTACTGTGGAACTACACTTATTTTCATCAACAAACAACAAATTCAAACATTACAGAAAGTTCAGAATAGAGGCATGAGAGCCATACTGAGTTGTAGTAGATATAGACCAATTAATACAATGCTGAGTGTTCTGAATTTAATGAATATCGAACAAAGAATTATGTATAAATACATTGATGTTTATATTCAAAATGAAGTATGGAATGATGCCACCTTACTTGACCAATAAATTAGATTATGTTAATTGGCTTTCATTCGTATAAAACACGGGCCACAATAAATAATGATTTCTATGTGAAAATTGAATATATAAAATCCAATACCATGCTAGGAAAAGGTCTAATTTGGTTTAATGACTTACCATGTGAGATAAAAAAATGCAGGAATATATATATCTTTAAGAGGCTTTGCATAGAGCACATAAAGAATACTTTTTAAATATTTGTCTGTGTAATTTTAATATTAGGTTATGTAATGTATGTATGTTATATAAGATTGTATTGTATTTTTGTTAAGAGCTCTGCTAATAAAGTATAAATAAATAAATAAAATTTTGAATTTTCAGAAGTTTTAACTTATTTCACAAGTGATTATAAAATGATATATTTTTAATCGTTTTCACAGATAATTATAAATACTTGAAATTTGGAGAGAAGTTTAGTAATTAACCTTTATTTTCTGCGTAAATTTGTAAGCAAAGCATCTTAATTTTCCTCAAATACAATTTATTGAGAAAAAGGAAAAAAGATAAATATATTTTTAATATACTGAAATAGAACTAACAACAATTTTTTTACCGAACTAGTGCCGTTCTTTATGACACTTTATTTGAAACTTTTGTATCTTGTATTTTTTTCATAAAAATTCAAGAAAAGCAATGTGTTTCTCCACCCCCATAAATATATATCACCAAATAAGATGTATGAATCCACCACAGAAAAAAATTGGTCTCGGGTAGATACATCTCGATAATATTTTTTCATCATTCCATCTCTTGAAATTTTTAAATTGTCAAACCTTTTTGGCAGAATATAAAATTAACTTAAACACAAATTTTTCTTAGCAATGTTTAATCTGACGAGACATTTGCTAATTTCGATACAATTCCTCATATTAAAAAATATTTGTTTGAATATATGTTGTTATAATACATAATTTTTTTGAGGGGTAGGAGATTCGACGAAAAATTCTTTGCGCCCTCCCTGCAGCCGGCCATGGTGCTTTGGTGATACAGTTTTCGTTTCGACAATTGTACAATATTAACATATCCCATATTAAAAAAATCTTTGAAACATTTTTTAAATTACTTAATTTTCTGGGCTGGGGGATTCAACAAAAACATTGCTTTTGGTAACTCACAGCCGTCCCTGGTTTTCTGGTGGGAAATTTCCAGAAGAAGGGCTTTTCAATGCAATTTTTCAGTCGGAACAATTTTTATTAGAAAAATTTTTTGAGGTGAAGAATTGTTTTGAGAGCTTCCCGAAACCCCCTCTGATGCTGTGAGGAGAAATTTGAAATATACGTTTTCGATACAATTTTTCATCCTGAATAATTATTACTTAAAACGGTTTCTAAATTGACAAAAAATTGTTTTTAGGTCTTCCTCGAAGTCGCCCGTGATGCTCTGATGAAAATGAGCAATAAGCCTTTTCAATGCAATTTTCCACTGTAAACAATTTTGGGCCCTCCCTGAAGACGTCCCTGATTCCCTGTCGACAATTTTGCGAAGGACCAATTCGATACAATTTTTTATTTTAAACAATGCAATGCAATGCACCGATTGCACCAATATTCAATAGCGCATTCCTCCGAGATAAAATTTTAGATTTCTACGTTGAGCCGTTCTCGAGAAAAACGTATCACAAACAAACTGACTGACAAACAGTCACACAGATAGCATGCGATTCGGATATATTTGCTATCAATACGTGCATAATGATCATAATATCTGGAATTTGGATTTTTTCACGAGAAAATACTTTCTCTATCTATAGCTGAGAAAGTAAAAACAACTCACCTTTGCGTGTTAGAATATTTACTGTCTCTTAAAAGTCATTAGTACAGTTCAAGCAGGGTTAGTAGTTAATTTATTACATTTCAAAATTAAAAATAAAAGTGAAAACAAATTGGCAACATCGCAGGGTGCAGTATGGTATGTATGATATGTCAAGAAGGTCTACGTCTTATTCCTGTAATGGAAAAGAAAATAGAAACTTTGGAGCAGAAACTGTATAAGCTTGCTGAGATTATGGCAAATATCAAACAGGATGATCCTTTTGATAATAAAGCTGCACTTAATATGGAATTAATGATGCATGAAATTGAAGACTGTAGAAAACGAGCTAATAACTGAATGATTTACAACCTCCCAGAAAGCGATGGCGAGAATATCGAACAGAAAAATGAAAAAGACACTGCGGCAGTTAAGGAGGTATTATCTGCTGTCCGCACGGATATACAAATAAAAAGGTACTACGCCTTGGCCCAGCTAATGATAGATCCCGACCAGTTAAAGTAATTTTAAATACCTCTGATACTGTTCTGCACATTCTGAGAAACAAAAATAAATTAAGTCATCAAAACGTAAAGTTGAGCTCAGACCTCACTAAAAACCAACGAAACTATCTTCAAGACTTGCTTAGAAAATTGAACCAGAGAGTTGAGAAAGGCGAAAATAACTTAACCATAAAATACTTTCTAGGAATACCGAAAATAATTAACAAGAACATCTCAAGAAAAAACTGACCGGGGAGGGTAAATCCTCAATGGGTGTCAATAACTTTAATATCTATTATCAAAATGTTCGTGGTATTAGATCTAAAATGTCTAATATTTTATGTAATGTCCTAACATGTGACTATGATGCCTTAGTATTCACGGAAACTTGGTTACACAATGGTATGCAAGATGAAGAACTAAGTCTGACAAATTATAACATATATAGGTGCGATCGTACTTTAGCGACAAGCAATAAAAGCAGGGGAGGAGGGATATTCATTGCCATCAAAAAGCAATATTTTTCTAAACTGATCAGTACTCAGGTGATTAATATCGAACACATTTTTGTTGATGTCAGATATCAAAACGATGAATTTATAATTGGTGGTGTATATCTTCCTCCAGCATCAAATATTGAACTGTATGAACAACATAGCTCAAGTATTAGTGATATATGTGATAGATTTCCATCCAAAAAGTTCTTTATGCTTGGTGACTATAATTTGCCAAATGCGGAATGGAGCAACGATGAATATGGTTTGTTGGCGACCTACAATAACAACAATGCTGCACAAATTTTGGGAGACAGTCTTGCTTTTTTAAATTTCTATCAATTGAATAGTATTACAAACTGCTATAATGTTATCTTAGAGTTAGTATTCAGTAACGATCCGAAAACTGTTGTGGCACTTGCTGACGAATGTTTATTAACTTCTGATGCCTACCATCCTGCAATAGTTATCAAATTTGATGTTAGTGATAAATATGTTGAGCTCACATATGACACTTTTTATTATAATTTTAAGAAAGCCGATTATTATAACTTAAATTATTATTTAGCAGGAATCAATTGGGACTATTTGTTTACTGCTGTTAACGATTGTAACATAGGCGTAGAAATATTTAATCAGGTTTTATTTACAGCAATACAATTATATGTGCCTTATGTACGTTCAAAAAATCCAAAATTTCCCCGCTGGTTTACGACCGAGTTAAAACAACTTATTTTCGATAAGAAAGTAGCACATAAAATATACAAAGAAACCAATAATTCGGATGATTATTTACTATTTTCTAATCTAAGGGCTCAGTGCAAAAAGTTAACTAAAATATGTTACAATAGGTATGTAGAACTTTCTGAAAAATGACATCAAATGCTTTTGGAATTATGTACACAGCAAATGGGAAAATTTTGGATTACCTGAGACTATGCACTTAGGAAACCAACAATATGTCAGTGGTGTTGATATAAACTGCTGGCCACTCGAACTTACACATAGAGAATTTTAGGCAAAATTTAAAGTTCAATATTTTCAACAGGAATGCAAATTTTTGAACGCGGCTTGCAAATTTTAAAAGCTAGTTTTTTTCGGATTAAGCTGCATGACGTATATTTATCGTAGGACCATAAGTTTATTATATACGGGGTGATCAATGAAGTCATGCAAAAAATCAAAAAGTTTGTATGAGTGAAATTTCCGCAAAAAATTTTTTTGGTCGTTGCAATATGGTTCGTTACTAAGGTAACATCAATATCTCTAGACGGTTTTGTCAGTTTTTGGATTAAGGCCCTTAGGCCTTGTACACACTACTCAACATAAAATTTGGATACCGAAATTTTTAAAATGCTATAACTTGACATTGGATTGACGGTTCTTGATGATTTTTGCAGATTTGGAATCCTTATTTCACGTAGATTTTCTATGGTCTAAGCATTTTATTTGGGGGTTGAAATTTACACATTATGCCGGGTCGATAATAAATAAAAACGTAGGGTACGACGCGCTCTAAGGTTTGGCATTATTTAAGTTTTTGTAAAAATAATTCTCACCTCAAGTTGTTTTTATTTAATGTTCCTCTCACTGTTCTATCTGAAACTCACACCCCAGTTTGTTGTCTTAAAGAGTCATTCAGTTTTACAGAGTTCTTTGTCCACACCCAAGCCCATAATTATGATCGGGTGTAATTTCTACGCGACGCGTCAATTTCAAAGTAGGCATTGGAAAAACAAATTTGTTGCTATGCAATTAAAAACTGTTTACATTATTTTAGAAATAATCTGGCACATTTCAATGTTATAATTTTGTAAAGTTTAATTAATATGAGGCGTTTAACCACGGCAGAAAAGGAAAATTGCATTCGACTTCTCAACGAAGGAATGTCAAAACAGCAAATTGCGCACATTTACAATGTCAGCCGAAAGACAATTTATAATTTGATCCGCCGCGTCGAAACTACTGGTGATCATATTTATGAGCATGGGGGTGGACGTACAAAAAAAATAAACGAAAGAACCGAAAGAATTTTAATGAGAGAAACTATACGGAATAGAACAAAGAACTCTAGAAAACTAAATGACTCTTTAAGGCAACAAACGGGGGTGAGAGTTTCGGACAGAACAGTGAGAAGAACATTCAATAAAAACAACTTGAGGTGAGATTTTTTTTTTAAAAACATAACATAATGCCAAACATTTTAAATTATAGAGCCCGTCGCAGAGCAAAATGTGTGCGGTTATTACAACACCATAGAGCGAATAGGCGGGCATGGGCAAATCGGCATGCGAATTGGGGTAATGCAGAGTGGAGCCGTTGTTTATTTACTGACGAAACAAGATTTAATTTGTTTCACTCTGATGGCCGAATTTTAGTTTGGAGAAGGCCAAATCAGCGATATTTGGAGGAAAATATGGACCCTCAAGAAGCATTTGGTGGCGGAGGTGTTACAGTGTGGGGAGGTATCATAAGAAATGGTAAAACCAAGCTATTTATTACCAACCAAACCATTAATGCTACTGTTTATCAGGAGGAAATTTTGGAACCTATTGTTGTTCCTTTTGCTCGACATTACGGCCCAGAACTTCTATTGGTGGATGACAACGCTCGACCTCACAGAGCGCGAAGGATCACAGAGTTTTTGCAGGCACAAAACATCAATAGGATGGACTGGCCTGCAAAGTCTACGGATGTTAATGTCATCGAACACGTTTGGTCTTATTTAAAACTTAAAGTAAGATCTCTTGATGTACCCCCTGAAACTTTAGAAACGCTCAGTGAGGCCATTCGTGAAGAATGGGAGAATATTCCACAAGATTTTATAAATAATCTTGTGGATACTCTACCAAATCGATGTCGGGAAATAATATTACGAGCAGGAGGACCAACAAAATATTAGCTTCTCTTTTTTTTAATTAATGTACCTAATTTTAATTAGGTAATTTTAATTTAAGTTTAAATTAAATTCATTTTTAGTTTTTTAGTTAAATTTTTTTTTAATTATTAAAAATTACCAGAATTAGAATTATAAATTTTTTAAGAATTGACTTTTGGCCGTTGTTAAGCAATCTTGTACATTGTAGAATATAATGTAATAAACTTGTTCTTGTCGCTACGTTTTTGTTTATTATCGACCCGGCATAATGTGTAAATTTCAACCCTCAAATAAAATGCTCAGACCATAGAAAATCTACGTGAAATAAGGATTCCAAATCCGCAAAAATCATCAAGAACCGTCAATCCAATGTCAAGTTATAGCATTTTAAAAATTTCGGTATCCAAATTTTATGTTGAGTAGTGTGTACAAGGCCTAATCCAAAAACTGACTGATGTTACCTTACTAACGAACCATATTGCAACGACCAAAAAAATGTTTTGCGGAAATTTCACTCATACCAACTTTTTGATTTTTTGCATGACTTCATTGATCACCCCGTATATAATAAACTTATGGTCCTACGATAAATATACGTCATGCAGCTTAATCCGAAAAAAACTAGCTCTTAAAATTTGCAAGCCGCGTTCAAAAATTTGCATTCCTGTTGAAAATATTGAACTTTAAATTTTGCTTAAAATTCTCTATGTGTAAGTTCGAGTGGCCAGCAGTTTAGTAAACAATTTTGCAAATCAGTTTCAATCCGTATATAAACCACCTGGTATCAACGACGTTCCCAATTTTAATTATGATTAAACAGTTGATCTTAATTTTTGTAATATTAGTTTAGAAATCATCATAGACAAGTTAAATAGCCTAGATTCCAACAAGGGACCAGGTCCTGATGGCATACCACCTAGACTATTAAAAAACTGTAGATGTACTCTTGCAAAACCACTATTTATCCTTTTTTCTATGTCACTAAATTCTGGTATATTTCCAACTCATTGGAAAACAAGTTTTATCACTCCTATTTATAAATCTGGGGATAAATCAGATATAGTTAATTACAGGCCTATCAGTATTTTAAGTGCAATCCCAAAAGTCTGTGAAGATATTATTTGTGACACTATTAAAGAGCAGCTTAATCAAATTATTATAAAGGAACAGCATAGTTTTTGCAGAGGTAGATCTACAACCACTAATTTATTAAGTTTTTCATATTACGTCATATACACAGACTTCTCCAAAGCATTTGACTCAGTAAATCATATTATCTTATGTGAAAAATTATGTTCTATTGGAATCTATGGCAACCTACTAAATTTACTCACTTGCTATCTCTCTGACAGAACTCAATTTGTAAGGATCAAAGGATTCACATCATATGAAATTCGGGCAACTTCTGGTGTGCCTCAGGGCAGTCATTTAGGACCATTTCTTTTCAATATTTTTATTAATGACATAAAAACAAAAATAACCTCTTCAAGAATGTTACTTTTCGCTGACGATCTAAAATTGTTCCACTCTGTTACATCAACTAGCGATTGCCTAAAGATTCAACTAGACCTGGATGCATTTACTGAGTGGTGTTCAGAAAATTTTATGGATGTAAACGTGAACAAATGCAAAACCATGTGTTTTTATCGTAGTCTTGACAAAATTGAGTTCTGTTACAGAATAGATGGAGAACCTCTCATGAATGCAACCAATGCAAAGGATTTGGGTGTTATATTGGATAACAAGCTGGACTTTCGTTTGCATTTCGAACATATAGCAAATAAAGCTACCAAAATGCTAGGGTTTGTATGTAGAACTACAAGAGACTTCACTAATGTTGAGTCTATAAAAATTGTATATAATTCTCTTGTACGATCTACTTTAGAGTATTCCTGCTGTGTCTGGTCTCCTACATATGAAAACCATAAATATCACTTAGAAAAGGTACAAAACAAATTACTTCGCACTTTAGCATATAAATTAACTTTGCCTCTAAACGAATATTCACTTGATGACATTCGAGATATAACTCATTTACCTAAGTTAAGTTCAAGCAGATATAAAATTCTTGCATAAAATCATAAATGGTGGCATCAATTGTCCAAACTTATTAAATGAAATTGGCTTTCACGTTCCACCTAGGTTTACTCGCAATAACCAAACCTTTGCGGTGGCATTTCATTGGTGTAATTATGGAAAACATTCACCATTGGCTAGGATAGTATCGCTTGGGAACAAAATTAATATCGATCTATTTCATTGTTCTGAATTAAATCTAAAGCACATGCTACGTTCAGTAGATTTATAAATAAATTGTTATTACAATTATTATTATTAGCAATGTCATACTAGGCTAATTGTATTGTTATGAATTTTAATGTAATATTGGGTTTACCCGTTAATTAAATAAATAAATAAATATATAATTCTTCTTGGACGCAGCATAATTACAGGAATTTAAGAAAAATATGCACTGGATGCACTATTATTCCTAGGCTAGACGGAGTTAGTAGAGTAAGCATGATAAAAAAGAGTAAATATTTCATTTTTAAAGTTAAATAAATTTTAAACATATAACCATGACAAGAGATAATCTTACAATCAATATATATCAGTGAAATATGTCCCATCTATGTTAATTCTCGAAGCGCAATCAGGTACGCTGGACGTAAAGATGCAACAATGTTAGCGGGATATATATATATATATATATATATATATATATATATATATGATATTGGTTACCATTCTTTAATGATTTGTAAGGTGTAATTCAATGCAGGTCGGGGTAGTTGTTTCCTGCAAATCATATATTATAACAGTAGGTTAAGTCCACCTAGGACTGAAAGGTCGCCGCTCTCAGGTACTTGCAGAATCGCAAGTCGCTATACGCCCATAGAGACATGTATGGTGTATAGTAGCAATTGACCATTTGAGAGGTTTCACTTACCTCTCACCGCTACTCAATTTACTATAGTTTGTATAAAACTAGCAGGTTGGCCACTATCATTTGTCTGCTCCATGACCTATGGCATACTGATGAGAACTAATAAGTTCGAAACCGGTCTATGTCTGGTCGGGGAGTTGACAAATGATATTGGTTACCATTCTTTAATGATTTGTAAGGTGTAATTCAATGCAGGTCGGGGTATTTGCCCGCTGAGTAGTTGTTTCCTGCAAATCATATATTATAACAGTAGGTTAAGTCCACCTAGGACTGAAAGGTCGCCGCTCTCAGGTACTTGCAGAATCGCAAGTCGCTATAAATGCATTTTTTAGGAAAAAATATTTAATCGTAGATCTGAACTTTGTTGGAGGCAAAGCTTTCATGCTATCGGGTAATAAATTATAGATTTTGATGCCATAGTGTTTAACACCAGTTTGTCCCCGAGTAAGTGTTGTAAAATCGGGACATATAGTATCTTTGTATCTTATCTCATATTGATGGAAGTCAGCATGAGTGTTATAATTATTTATATTATTGTGTATGTATGTAATGCATTCTAATGTATATGTGCAAGGCAAGGTTAGTATGTTAAGTGCAATAAAGTGATGCTTAGTATCATCACAATAACCCACACCACCAACAATCCTGACAGCTCTCCTCTGAAGATCAAAGAGTCTGTGTTTACCAGCTGAGTGTCCCCAGGCAAGGATTGAATAAGACAATCGCGAATGACACAATGCAAAGTATGCTGTTTTTAGCATGTTTAGAGATACTGAACTAGACAATTGCCTTAGACAGTATATATTTCTTGTCAGCTGTTCAGTAACATATTCAGTATGAGCATCCCAACGCAGATATGGATCAATGAAGACCCCCAAAAATGTTATATTTGTAGGATTATTTGGTATGTTACTCATATGACGTGTACTTGAGACCATTTTTATTGTTTTAGTAGCATTAAGTGCTAGAAAATTAGACGTAAACCACTTTTCAGCCTCCGTGGGCGCATCATCACACTTTGACATCAGGTTATCCAAGTTTGGGTCAGACATTAGAAATGTTGAATCATCAGCATAAAATATGCATGTGATTTTTAGAAGTGCATTTGGCAAGTCATTAATATAGATTAGGCATAGAACAGGACCCAGAATTGAGCCCTGTGGTACTCCAGATCTAATATATAATTCCTCGGATGTTATTCTATTCAGCCTGACTGTTTCTCTAGGTAGGATTTAATAAGTGGATACTTGTTTTACTGAAATTATATTTGGATAATTTTTGAACCAGTAAGGTATGTGACACACAGTCAAAGGCTTTACTGAGGTCACAGAACAAAGAAGCAGAGTAGTGGCCTTTTTCAAAACATTCTAATGTGTGTTCCGTAAATTTTAAAATAGCATCTGTTGTTGACAGGTTTCCACGAAATCCAAATTGTTGTTTGAATAGTATTTCATTTCTTTCTAGGCATTCAGTTATTTGATTTTTAATGGCTTTGAAATTGGTCTGTAATTACTTATTTCTTCAATATCGCCTTTTTTTAAAATTGGAACAACAGCCGCTACTTTAAGTATATCTGGAAACACACCAGTCCTGAGACATATGTTTATTAACTTGGTTAGGGGAATTAAGATAAAATTTTTTACTGTTTTTATTAAATAAGTATTTAGGCCGTACATATCTTTACTATTACTGTTTTTTAAAGAATTCAGGATATCTCTTACTTCGTTGTATGTGACTTCACGAAAACAGAAAGATTCAGTGGTGTTTACTAGATCGACATGATGTAATGGGTCAATATTTAATCTAGGAAGCCCATCAATGATATCTCCAGCGACATTAATGAAAAATTTGTTGTAATCATCTGTCTCAATATGTGGTTTTGGTATTGAACTTTTCCTCCGGGTTGAATTTATTATTTGCCACATGGTTTTTTTAGGATTACTAGATTTTTTATATTGTTGTCATTTGATTTAATTTTTCAGTTCTCAGTGCATTTCTATACTTTAATTTAAATTCATTTTTATTTGATTCTGTGTTTTGAATTTTGCAGACTTCATTGAGGAATTGCAATTGATCTCGCATTTGCCTCAAATTATCTGTGAAACATGCACTTTTTAAATATTCAGCGTTTTTAAAGTGAACTAGTGTTTCCGGAAAAGATTCATTATAGGCTTCTAAAATTGTATTTAAAAATAACTGAAACTTTTCATTAATGTAGAGAGTATAATTATTTATGAAGTCCCAAGTACACGTAGATAAAATTTCATGAAATTTATTCTTTCCTATAGCTGTTATAGGTCTAAATAGTTTTTGATGCCCTTGATTTTTTATATTCGAATACATTGGTACCTCAATAATTTGACACAAATGATCTGACAAAAATGGTTCAGTGTTGTACGACTTGTAGTCATCTATTGAAAAATTTATAAAAATATTGTCAATACAATTGTCCAATCTAGCGCTTTCTAACACAGTTTGCTCAAACCCATAAGTTGTAAGTAGATCGATTAATGTAGCAGTGATTCGATCAGATGTATTAAATCATACATTAAAGTCACCGCATATTACTACCTCTTTATTAGTGCCTATTTTGTGTAACAATTTTTCCAATATTTCAATAAAAATATTGAAATCTCTTGGGGAGCCGTTGAACAATTTGTTAGCAAACGCGAGGTGTGCTGGTCGTGTTGTCAAGTCAACCAAAAACAAACAATGAACAATAAGTGAATTTGAGAAAGAAGTTTGGACGCTGGAAAAAGGCACTTTCTATAGACTGGTTTTGCCCTATTTATATGTATGTAGTAAATGTTCATCAACTTTTAGTAATATATCAAGAAAAAGTAACCCGTGTATTATTGCCTGGAGCACCAGGAGTAGCAAGAAAAATTTATTACCAATTTGCCGTCCACAAGCATAGCGTGGAGGCAAGTATAAAAGCAACATTTTTCATGTGGTCCTTCGAACAGAGATAGCAGCCAGTGACAAGCGCCAGGTTAGAAAGTGCTAATTAGTAAATGAAAACAATTCCAGTCAGTAATCCAACTTTCTGAATCATATTCTGACATATTCAAGTGACAGAAGCACCCAGTACAGCATATTACAGCAAGGGCGGCGGTAAGCAATAATCAATCACAATAAGGTCGGTGTAAGACATTATTCCATATTACTTAATCAACCCCAGCCATTTGTCAGTTTAAATTTGAATTTTAATAAAAATAATATCACGTAATTTTGGTGATTAATATTTTAAGCCTCGTCAATGTCAATAATATTTTGAGGTGGTGCTTAGCTGCTGGGTAGCATTCATATTTATAATCAAACAAATAGGGCAATAATTGTCAGTTTGACTTTTTACATAAACAAACAAAGATAAGGTACATCAAATATTTAATTTTATAATAAGTATAGAATACCATTAATAACTATTCACATTTTCTGCAGTGATTATTAAATTGTAGCATCTTTTTAAAACAATTATGCCTCAGATCTTCCTTTTGCAATATTTGTAACAGCAACATGTTGGAAAAGGAAGATTTGAAAAAGTTACACATGCATCGAGGTTATTTAAAGGAGCACTTAACCCGATTTGCAAGCTTTTTGAGCATGTGAGAAAGATACAGATTCTTTAAATCAATTGCAGGCCCGCCTTGATACGGTAAAACATACGTTTATTGCATTTTATGACATTCAAATTGAAATTGAGTATTACGATGAAACTTCTGATGGAGAAACTCATGCACGAGAATGTGAGAAGTTCGAAACGAAATATTTTGAATCAGTAGCTCTTGCATCTAAAATGTTGCAAACCCAAATAGACATTGCAAACCAGCATGGTACTCCTTCGCCTGCTAACTGATTGTCAGATATTAACACTTTTAATATCAAATTGCCACAAGTTAATTTACCTGAATTTTCAGGTTCGTATGAAAAGTGGGCTGAGTTTTATGACACATTTAATGCATTAATTAATGATAATCCTACGTTAACCAAAATACAAAAATATTATTACTTGCAAGCATCTTTATAAAGAATGAAGCGGCTCAAGTTATCACATCGTTAACTGTATCGGAAGAAAATTATGACATTGCATGGCAGTTATTAACTGAAAGATTTCAAAATAAAAAGGCAATTATTTCTGCTCATATTAGTAGCATCGTTGAGTTGCAGATTATTAATAAGAATTGCCTTGTCACACTTCATTCATTATTGGATAGTTTCCTGAAACATTATCGTGCTTTAAATGTATTGAAGGAAAGTGAAAAACATTGGGATACCTTATTAATTTATCTACTCACTACTAAGCTCGATGTTATATCTAGAAAGGAATGGGAGGAATGGGAAATTGAATTATCTATCTATCTATCTATCTATGTAAAAAATATTGCGTTGCCAAAAATAAAGAATTTTATTTACTACTTTTTTAACAGAACGTTGTCGATTATTGGAAGCACTTAGCCCCAAAACACGACTTACCAACCAACTAATTGAATATTTCAATTATAATAATTTGTTTATAGGAAATCAATCTGGTTTTCGGTTTAAACATTCGTGTGAAACTGCTCTACAATTAACTTTTGCAAATTGGAATGAAGAAATTGATAAAGATAAATACATTGTTGCAGTGTTTTTAGATTTCAGGCGTGCTTTTGAAACAATCGACAGAAAGATGCTTTTAGATAAATTAAAATATGGTATTGGGGGATCAGTTCTTGACTGGTTCAAAAGTTACTTGCACAATAGATCTCAATGTACAAAAATAAACAATGCCATATCTCCCTTGGAAATAAATGACACCGGTGTACCGCAAGGAAGTGTCTTGGGCCCATTGTTATTCATAATTTATTTAAATTAAGTTATTCTCTGTCGTGTGACTTTGTGAATTTATTTGCAGATGATACACTTATTGCAATATGTCATAGTGATGTTGATGTAGCAATTGAAAGGATGGATGAAGAACTAGTAAAATTATCTGCATACCTTAATACTAACAAATTGAAACTAAATTTAAATAAAACTAAAGGCATGATTATCACTAAACCATATAACCACTCTAAGATAAATATTGATAATATTAATTTAAACTTTGAAAATTTAAAAATAGAAATAGTTACTGAAATAAAATATCTAGGCTTTATTATTGACAATAATCTCTCACTGAAACATCATTTTATTTATATGCAAAAAAAATATCAAACAAATTATTCTTTTTCTCTAGTGTGGCTAACTTTCTTTCATTTAATACTAATATTATAGTTTTTAAAACAATTATTCAGCCTCACTTTGACTATTGCTCAAGCATTCTATAGTTTTTAGATAATAACAGTGTAACTGCATTACAGAAGTTACAAAATAGGGGCATGCGAATTATATTAAAATGTAGTAGAGTTACATCAATTGCTGTAATGTTGGAGGTGTTAAATTGGTTTAATGTCAGAACTCGTTTGAGATACTTTATGTTGATTTTTGTTTTCAAAATTATAAAAGCACTACTCCCATCATATTTTAATCAGTATGTAGTGTTCAATAACCAAGTTCACAATCATTTAACAAGAAGACGCGATGATCTACATGTACAAAATAGAAACCACAGGAAATATATGAATACACTATTTATACAAGATCTACGGGAATTTAATAATTTGCCAAATAGTGTAAAAGAATGTAGCAATATTAATACATTTAAAGCTGCTTTAAATGAATATTTAAAATAACTAAACTTGTTATATAATCATAGTTTACTTGTTTTTATGCTACTTGGGCCACATGTACTTAAGTATGAGTAGTTGTTTGTATTTGTGTATATATATTATGTCTTCTGTGCCATGGGACCACACCACTCGCCTTCCGCAAACGAGCTGGTCAGTTGCATACCTGCTCCAGCTAAAACTTCAAATGCAGCTTCGTTTTCAGTCGATTAAGGCTTTAAAAAAATGATGGAGCGTTCAAGTGGGACAAAATCATCCGGAGGTAAAATACCCTCCCGATCGGATCTCCGGGGGAGGGTGCCCACAGGGTCACCTCATCGAATGTCGAAAAAACCACCGACAAGTTAAATCCAACAAAACTAATTCTTTCATCTACGGCGCTTAGAATGTTCGTACTTTGAACGACAGCACTCGCACCGATCGGCCTGAAAGAAGAACTGCTCTAATAGATAGAGAACTTCACCGACTCAATGTTGACGTTGCAGCTCTCAGCGAAACTCGATTTTTGGAGGAAGGCTCTCTCACAGAAAAGTACTACACCTTCTATTGGAAAGGTCTACCCACCAATTCAAGAAGACAACATGGAGTAGGATTTGCCGTTCGGAATCAACTTGTATCCAACTTAACACAAGTACCACAAGGCCTATCCGAGCGTCTAATGCTGCTACGCTATGAGCTATCAGATGGCAATGCGGTAAATCTAATAAGCGCCTACGCTCCCACTCTGGATGCAAGTCACGAAACCAAGAAAAGCTTCTATCAACAGCTGGAAGAAACCCTCTGTAGAATACCTAAAATGGAACGACTCGTTATTCTTGGCGATTTTAACGCTAGAGTAGGGAGAGATGCAGACACCTGGCCAGGCATCATAGGCAAGAACGGTTTGGGCAACATGAACGCTAACGGTCAACTACTCCTAACTAAATGCGCCGAACATGATCTAGTTATAACAAACACCATTTTCCGACAAAAGGATAAATTTAAAGGCACCTGGCGTCACCCCAGATCAGGTCACTGGCATCTACTGGACTATGTTATCGTACGTAGGAAGCATCTCAAGGACATCCAAATTACAAAGGCGCGCATTGATAGCGAATGTTGGACCGAGCATCGTCCTGTTGTCTCTAAAATGAAAATTGTTATGAGACCCAAACACCGAAGAACTCAAGTAAAACGTAGACTCCGTCTCTGTATTAGCAAATTGCGTGACGAACAAACCGTCGAACAGCTAAAGCAAAAAGTTCAAGAGAATTTGAGTGCACAGAAGAAACCAATTCTGTAGATGTCGCTGCTACCTGGACACAAATTAAAGACAGTTTAAAAAGTGCGAGTGAGGAAATTCTTGGCACTGCAGCAAGTAAAAAACAAGAGGACTGGTTCAATGATAATGAAGCTTTTATACAAGAACTTCTTGACCGCAAACATACTGCCTTCCAAAACGCTATCAACCACCCCAACGACTCATCAAAAGCAGAAGCTTTTACCCAATCTAAGTATGAAACGCAACGTGAAATCAGAAGAATAAAGAACGAGTGGTGGGCAAGCAAGGCCAGAGAAATTCAAAGGTACGCCGATTCACACGACTACAGGAATTTCTTTCAAGGAGTAAAAGCAGTGTACGGCCCCAGTCGGAAAAATATGTGCCCTATTAAAGATTAAAATGGAAATCTCCTCAAAGAAGACCAGGAAATAAGAGCCCGATGGAAAGAACACTACTCTAACATTCTTAACCAGCAAAGTCAAGCCGATCACGATATTATTAATCTTATCCCTCAATATGACATCTTCGAAGACTTAGATAAACCACTAACAACGGAAGAGATCTTAACCGCCATTGGGTAGCTAAAAGATAACAAATCTCCCGGCGCCAACTCACTCCCAGCTGAGATCTTTAAAGCTGTGTCGTCAGAGCTCATACCCTACTTCAAAAAACTGTTTGATGTCGTGTGGGAAAGTGGTCAAGCTCCGCAGGAGTTTCGTGATACACTTTTAATCAACCTCTTCAAAAACAAAGGGAGCGCTGCGGGCTGTGGAAACTATAGGGGTATAGCTCTCCTGGCTGTTGGAGGGAAGATCCTCACTAAAGCGATGGCAAATAGGCTAACACCTGTTATGGAAAAGTTACTTCCTGAAACACAGAGTGGCTTTAGACCAAACCGAGGCACATCAGATTTAATCTTCACACTTAAACAGCTTCAAGAAAAAGCACTCGAACATCAAGGAGAAATTCACATAGCCTTCATTGATTTAACCAAGGCGTTTGACTCGGTGGACAGGGAAGTGCTCTGGAAAATTATGTTCCGCTTAGGTATCCCTAGAAAATTTGTGGAAGTATGTTGCAGTCTACATACAAACAACAACGCCCAGGTTATGTATAATAATGAGGCAACCGAACCTTTCCAAACCCTCACTGGAGTTAGGCAGGGATGTGTCCTGGCACCCCTACTCTTTAATTTGTTTACCACTGCTCTAACAATTATTGTTGACAACAAACTGACAGTCAGAAGAATACGTCTCAGATACCGTTTTGATGGCGGTCCCTTTAACATAGGGCGCTTTAGAGCTTTCACGAAGACACGCACACGATTCATTTGTGATCTCCAGTATGCGGATGACTGTGCACTTTTAGCCTCTACGCCGGAAGAGCTTCAAGAACTTTTAGATGTGTATGCCCAGAGCTATGATTCCTTGGGACTTAAAATCAACATTGGAAAGACCAAGATTATGTCAACTCCTCATCAAGTGAACCAAATAGACATTACACTTAACGGAAATTCTCTTGAAGTGGTGGATCAGTTCAATTACTTAGGCAACGTTGTTAATGACAAAGCAAACATGGACAGCGAGATTCGCAATAGAATTACACTGCTATATGGATGTGAAAGCTGGGTCACTTACCGTCGTCATGTGAAAGAATTAGAACGTTTTCAGCAAAGACACCTCAGATGTATGATGAAAATCCGTTGGTTCCATCACATATCAAACGTGGAAGTACTCAGGAGAGCAAACAGCCTTCCAATTGAGGTGCTTATTTCAAGAGCTTGCCTAAGATGGGCAGGTCACGTTCATCGTATGCATGATAACCGCCTTCCTAAATGTACACTTTATGGTGAATTGCTAAGCGGTAGAAGAAGGCGTGGCGGTCAACGAAAGAGGTTCAAAGACGCTCTCCATGAAAATCTAAAATCCTGCGGTATTGCAGACGAGCAATGGGAACAACTTGCAGCGGACAGAACCGAATGGCGAGGGGTTGTGGCCAGCTATCAAGGAAATGTTGCTGCAAGAAGGCCGAACCAAGACCTAACCAGGTCTATGTTTGTCCTGACTGCGGTCGACATGTGCTCTCCCAAATTGGCCTCTATAGCCATAGTCGTGTGCACCGTAGATGAATGGGAATTACAATAGACTACACCTTTTACTTGTTTTTTATTGTACACAATTTATCGACTGTAACATTTTTATACTCGGACTCGAGTAACGGCGGTCTAATAATAATAATAATAATAATAATATTATGTCTTATTTTTATTTGTTATTAATGTATTTATAAGAAGAAACATCTTTAATATGTATATTAGGTTTGTCCTATTCAATAAAACTTACTTACTTAAAACAAACTGTAGCAACCCAATTAGTAAGAAACACAGAGCCTAAATCTCACGTATATATAGCAAGGAATAAGATTTCTTGTGTTTTATGCAGGGAAATGCATTACATTTATTCGTGCATCAAATTTCTAGATATGCCGGTCCATACAAGATTTTCCGAAGCAGAACAATTAAAGATTGCTTACATCTTGGACATTAAAATTCAGAATGTACTTTGAGTACATGTCGAACTTGCCACAAGAAACATAATTCTTTGCTTCACATGGAAACACAAGAAAAACAGCATAACGACCAAGTGCAAATTAATCAATCTGATATACTTACTCAAGCTATTTCAGATAACCATCACACCGATCAAGGTAATCTGTCGGATAGTAACAAGAATATGCAATTAGTAGGCACGCAAATCAATCACTGTAATATAGGTTCACATTACAATCAACAGAAATCTAACTCATTCGTATTGCTGTCCACTGCCTTGATATACATATATAGAAAATAGAATAGAATAGAAAAACATTTATTGTATTATATATATAGATACACATATACAACACAAAAAGTGACGTTCGTGTAAACGTTCTTCCACGCCACCCCAAAAAAAAAAAACAAATAAGTTTACAGTAAACAATAAAGAGCTTATACTATCTTATACTATCCTAACAAACATTTAAAACCGAAAAACATATAGAAAGAACCAATTCAACCCGAAACAGCTGCGAACGGGAAAGCGAATGACACCTGCACAGACCCCCCCACACGGGCACAATTAAATACAGTTTCTTATGGAACAGCGTCGGCGTTTTTTTTTGGCAACAAGATGCATAAAACAGTTAGCAATCGAAAATTCCGGTAAATTTCCACTTGAAACTAAGATCATTGTGACAGACTTCTATGTGGATGATTTGCTGACCGGTCCTCACAATGTCAATAGCCTGATATTTATCCGGAGAAACATCACAAACATATTAAGAAGCGCAGGTTTTGAATTACGGAAATTTGCGTCAAATAACCCTGAGATACTATATAATACACGAGAACATATTTCTCATTATATTATAGCCGACAATGAACATATGAAAACACTTGGTATATTTTGGAATTCTTCATCAGATAAATTTGAATATGAATCTAAACTATTCACACTAGATAGGGTTTCAAAAGGAACAAGACTTTCGTATATTTCACAAATATTCAATCTATTGGGACTCTTGAGACTAATAATGATTCAGGCTAAAATAATTCTGCAAAGACTTTGGCAACTCCAAATCGATTGGGATGAGTATATTCCTAGCGAATTATACACAACTTGGATTAATTTTTATTCACACCTAAATGAAATAAACTCAATTCAAATTCCAAGGCATGTCATTCTAACTAACGGATTAACTATACAGCTACATGGGTTTTGTGATGCCAGTGAAAGAGCTTATGGTGCAGCGTTATATTTAAAGTCACAGTCCTCAAATGCTGTACAAGTCAGATTGCTCTGTGCTAAATCACGTGTGGCACCACTAAAAGCTGTTTCATTACCACGACTTGAGCTGTGTAGCGCTTATTATTTTCTCGATTATTACATAAAATTACAACAATTTTAACTGTAAAAATCGAGGACATATACCTTTGGACTGACTCAACAATAGTTTTATCTTGGTTATCAGCTGGGCCACATACATGGCAAACCTTCGTAGGCAACAGAGTATCAGAAATACAACAATTAACATAAGTTGATAGTTGGCATCACATAAGTTCAGCTAATAATCCATCAGTTATTGTATCTCGTGGAATCAACCCAAAGAAACTTTCAAATTCTACATTATGGTGGAATGGGCCATCATTTCTACTACTAAATCCGCAATATTGGCCAGAAAAATCACATATATCGTATTTTGCCCGTGGTGGTACAGACATGCCAGAGATCAAGCGTCAAATCACTTTGTTATCACATTTCACCACATTGGATATATTTGAGCGTTATTCAAATTTCATAAAATTACAAAGAATCTTTACTTTTTGTCCAAGATTTTTGAAAAACTTAAGGTCTCCTATCGAATCTAGACAAATTGGTTCTTTGACTATTCAGGAACTGTCAAATAGTACCAGTACTTTAATTTAAACAGTTCAAGCTCAAACATTCTCCGAGGACATCTATTTGCTCAAACACTCAAAGGTGGTAAAATCCAATAATAAGCTTGCATCTCTCAATCCATTTATAGACAAAGAAGATATCATTCGGGTAGGAGGTAGGCTTAAACATTCTAAGTTGACTTTTAACCAGAAATATCCAATATTACTCCCACAAAAGCACCCGCTTACAAAATTAATAATAAATCATGAGCATATACGCAATTTACGCGCAGGTCAACAAGCGACACTTTCTTTTGTGAGGGAAAATTATTGGCCTTTAAATGGCAAACAAGCCGTAAAGGCAATTCTACACAAATGTATTCCTTGTTTCAAGGCTAAACCCTCAACTATTTCGCAGCAAATGGGGGATTTGCCTCATTCTAGAGTAAATCCATCAAGATTTTTTTCTATAACTGGGGTCGATTACACTGGACCTTTCCAAATAAAGGAGGGTCAGACACACAATCGAAAGGTAGTAAAGGGTTATGTATGTATTTTTGTTTGTTTAGCCAGCAAAGCAGTGCATTTAGAGTTAGCAAGTGAACTCACCACGGATGCTTTCATGAATGCACTTAAACGATTGTCTAGGCGTGGCCTATGTAGAAGAATATATTCTGATAATGCTACAAATTTTAGCGGAGCCAATAACGAGTTGCTGGAAGTTTATAATTTATTGCAGAATGACAAATTTAAAGACTATTTATCACAGTCAAATATCGAATGGCATTTTATACCAGCCCGCTCATCACACATGGGTGGGTTATGGGAGGCGGCTGTAAAATCTGTTAAACATCACCTCAAACGGGTTACAAATAATTTTTCATGCACCTATGAGGAATTTTATACCCTTCTTATACAGGTAGAGGCGGTTTTAAACTCACGGCCTCTGGTGCCTCTTTCCAACAATCCTAATGACTTGCAAGCCATTACACCAAGACATTTTATAATTGGTGAACCGCTCACCGCCGTACCTGAAATTAATGTGCAATAAACTCCAATTAATCACTTGTCACGATACCAGCACATTTGTAAAATGAACCAGGATATTTGGAGATGTTGGTCTACTGAATATCTGCACCAAATGCAGCAACACATAAAATGGAGGTTCCAGAAAGAGTCTTCCCTTCTAGTGGGTGCCTTAGTACTATTAAAAGAGGACAATGTCGCTCCTCTACACTGGCCAATGGGTCGTATCTTAGCTACACATCCAGGAGCTGATGGCTTAGTGCGCGTAGTTAGTGTAAAAACCCGTAATAGTGTTCTCAAGTGGGCATTAAATAAAGCTTGTTTATTACCCATAGACTTATAAATTTTATGCCACCGAACACAGAAGCTTTCATATTTTATTGTATTGAAATGTATAGTTATCATATTATCATAGAAAGAAACATTTATTCATCTTACAAATCAACACTTATAGTGTATACGACCAGAATTGAAACCGTATAAAAACTAAAAGCCGGAAAAAACAGTCGGCATCTCTTTATTGTTTTTCTTATGACCAGCATTTCTATTTACCTCCGCAAGAGATGCAGACTGTTTTTGCCGGCTTTTAGTTTCTATACGGTTCCAATTCTGGTCTTATGCACTATACAAGAATTAACTTATCTGACTAGTCAAAAAATGGTGCAAAAAAGCTAAGAATATAATAGTCTATAATGTAAATTACGAAATTAATAAAACATGTATAAAATGTATAGAAAAAAACATGCATGAAATGTATGAAACATGTATAAAAACAAGATATTAAAACACATATTAAGAGAAAATTAGGTACTGACATACTGATAGTTCAAGAATTCATCCACAGAATAAAAACAATTTAAAATAAGAAATTTATTTAGTTTATTCTTACAAGTATTTATACTATCGTCCTTATCAAAAAAAAATATTTTATAACATTTTATGCCAATATAATTAGGAGATTTTTGTGATATGTCAAGCCTAGAAAACGGCTGATGTATCAATTCATTATTTCTCGTATAATGATGGTGTATGTCATGATTTCTCAAAAATGTATTTACATTCACTCTTATGTATAAAACAAGTTGTAAAATATATAGGCATGGCAGTGTCAATATGTTGAGATTCTTGAAAATTTGTTTACAGCTGGTTGATGGATGAGCATTAACCATACCTACATCTAATTATTTTCTTTTGGATTATAAAAGTTTTCTCTAAATGGGCTGAAGAGCCCCAAAAGATTAGCGAATACTGCAAAGTTGATTGCACTAGGCCATAATACAAGGTTTTCAATATAGCAACTGAAACGGTTTCTCTTAGAGTTCTGATAATGTAACAGACCTTACTAATTTTAGAACAGACATTGTTGATATGCACTTCCCATGTAAGTTTTTGATCTATAGTTAGACCAAGAAATTTAATATTTTCAGTACTTGGTATTGACTTACTACCCAATTTAATTAATGCATTATAATCTGGTGTGATGTTTCTCGTGCAAAATTTTATATGTAATGTTTTACTTTCATTAAGTACAAGTCCGTTTTTTGTACACCAGTCGACTAATTCTGTGGATGCTAAATTACAGTTTTGTATAAGAGTATCGATATTTTTATGACACATGAGGAAGTTTGTGTCATCAGCATAAAGAATAGTTTTGTCGGAAGTAATGCATTGGTCGGTAAGGTCATTAATAAATATGATAAAAAATAAAGGGCCCAAAGTTGAACCCTGTGGCACGCCCAGTTCTATGTTTTTTTTGTATCTGACTTGATTTTTTCGAACACAACATTCTGTGTTCTATGATGCAGGTACGAGGCAGCCCACTCATGGGCTACATCTCGAACTCCCACACCATATAATTTATTTAATAATAGCTCATGGTCTACAGTATCAAAAGCACAGCTCAAGTCATAGAATAAAGCTATTGTATGCGTTTTACTATTTAGTGCTTCATAAATTACATGAGCAAATTCAGAGATTGCGATGGTCGTGGACCTCTTTTCCCTAAAGCCGTTTTGAGCAGCATTAAGTAAATGAAAGGTTTCTACAAAATTTGTTAGTCAGTCTACTACAGTATGCTAATTCAAAAATTTTTGCTAACTGGCTTTGCAACTGTATTGACCTATAATTAGCAACATCAAGTTTTGACCCTTTGTTTTTAAATATTGGTATGCATTTCGATGTTTTAAGTAGATCTGGAGATAGCCCTGTACTATATGATTCATTTATTAAGTAAGATAAGATTGTAGATATTAAATGACCTACCGATTTCAGTACATTACCATGAATATCATCAATTCCTGCAGCAGGCTTGGCTGTGGTTTTATTAATAATATTTTCAATTTCATCTGCACTTGTAGGTGACAAATAAAAACTGTGATGGTGATTTTTTATTTCCACATTTTGAGTATTTGGTTTCGTACAGAAACTGGCAAAGTAGTTACTGAAAAGATTAGCAATGTCTGTTGGGTTTGTGATATGCTTGTCATTCTCAGACAAGCATATACTTCTCGAACTATCCATCCTATTACTACTTTCACTTATTATTTCGTTTATTAACCTTAGCCAGTTAACATTTCGAGCCCATATTAATAGTGCTGTATCAAATTCGTATAAAATGGTAGGCTTCATATTAAGAAACTGCAAGTGTTTTAGCAAAACTTCTAGCCTAATGTTGTTATATTACGCATACGTTCGCTCAAGATTAGAATATGGTGCCATCATATGGTATCCGTGGTACACATGTCACGTGAATGATATTGAGAGAGTTCAAAGGAAGTTCCTAAAATATTTGTTTTTTAAGGAGGATGGTATTTACCCGCCGAGAAGAATTAATACGTCCATTTTAATGAACCGTTTTAAAATCGTTTCATTAGAAACTCGTCGCGAAATAATTTCCATTAAATATTTATTCAGCTTAATTCACAATACTATTGGTTGTCCCTTTTTGTTAGATAAAATCAATTTCCACATACCCAGACTTGAAATCCGCCGTCACACAACCTTCTATGTCAAGAACTATAGGACAAATATTATGGCGAGATCTCCAATTTATGTAATGTGCAATAATTTTAATAAAATCTCCCATCTATGTGATATTAATTTTGACAGTCTAGGCAGTATATTAAGTCATATAATTATTACTGAATAGTAGGTTTAATTTTGTTTGTAACTTAAGTGTCAATATTATTTTCTTTTTTATTCGCTATTGATATATAAATGATATGTATTTTCATGTATTTCCTGTAATTGGGTGCTTACCTGTTGGAAATAAAGAGATTATTATTATTATGGGCTTAAGCCGTACACTTTCTCGGCCGAAGCCGGAAAAAATTCACCGACCCCTCGCGCGCGCCGCTGGGGTTCGGCTCTGCGGGGACCCGGGCCCATTGCTGTTGGGGATCGGCTCGGTTAACGGGGATGAAATTCATCATGTCCCATTAATCCGGTGGATATTTCGATTTTCTATCCTTCATCGTTCAGAAACTTTCTGGCAATATGGCATGTCTGGAGAATCACCGTCCTCTGGATAATCTTCGCGAGGCCTCTAGGTAGATTAAGTTTCTCCAAATAATTCAAGAAATTCTTCGTCACCACGCCTGTAACCGAAATTATGATTGGGATAATTCGAACCTCCTCTAATCTCCACACGTGTTTAAGTTCTATAGTCAAATTCTGATATTTGTTTCTCTTTTCCATCTCCATTTTCTGCAGGTTGTTGGTTAGGGGGCATCCAATATCAATAATAGTGGCCTTCTTGTCTTTCTTTTTGATCACCAGGATGTCAGGGCGGTTGTGATCCAAGGTTCTATCAGACTGTATTGGTCTATCCCAGTACAGCAATGTTTCCTCGTCTTCTAAAACAGCTTGAGGTGTATATTTATAGAAGGGCGGTGGATTAGTAATGAGTCCTAAGTTAAGTGCCAATTCTCTATGGATGATTTTCGCCACCTCGTGCCTTCCCAAATACATTCCCGTAGCCAAAGCGGGGCAGCCTCCAGTGACATGTTCGATAGTTTCACCCGCTGCCTTACACTTTCTACACACATCGATTGCTCCGGGGACTTTAAGAATGTACTTCTCATAATTCCTAGTTGAATAATGCTATCCTGAATGGCTGTTATGAATCCCTCAGTTTCTGGGTGTAATATTCCTTCCTTAAGCCACAGGAGCGAGGTCTCCTTATCGACCTCTGGATTGTTTAAGGCATTGGGATATTTTCCGTGGAGTACCTTGTTCTGCCATACTGTTTGAATATCCTCGTTCGTTCAGATCATTATTTCGTATTGTCGATCTTTGAGGTTTAACGGTGTATATCTGTTGTCATTTTCCACTATTTTCCGAATGAGGACCCTGTCTGAATTGTAGAAATAGAGGCGCATGTTCATCTCTTGGGTTCGGCACATCTTCTGAAAACTGCTTAATCCCCTGCCTCCTTGTGTTCTTGGCATGTATAGTCTTTCAACTGCGCTCTTTGGGTGATGCATTCGAAACTTTGTAAGTGTAGTTCTCGTCATTCTGTCTAGGTCTTCCAGGTCTGTATCCGAGTACTTTAGTATTCCGAATGAGTATGCCAGACTAGGGACAGCATATGTATTGATCGCTGTAATCATGTTCCTAGCGTTGAGTTTAGTATTCAGGAGCTTATTTAGACGTTGTTTGTATTTTTCCCTGGACTCCTTCTTTAGCTGGGTGTGGTCTATCCTTCTATTCTGCAGAATTCCAAGGTACTTGTAAGTTTCTTCTGGCAGCATTCTCCGGCTGCTGCGTTAATTTTTCCTTTGTGACATGTACTTCGACACACTTCTCCAGACCAAACTCCATTCTGATATCATCGCTGAAGGTTTTGACATTGGCTACTAGCGCCTTCAATTGTCTTGGATTCTGAGCGTATAGCTTGATGTCATCCATAAATAGTAAATGGCTGAGCCTCGAGCTTGGTTGCTTGGGATCTATTCGGAAACCGTAGGTGGTGTCATTCAATATTGCTGAGAGGGGATTGAGAGCGAGACAATTTAGTCTCAATGCATTATCATAATGTTAATCTTATATTTATATGATGCATGCCAGTCTACACTACTTATGCATTTTTTATAATTTTTGAAGTACACACTTCAAGGGCGGCGGTATGTTGAATAATTTGTTAGCAAACGCGAGGCGTGCTGGCCGTGTTGTCTAGTTAACGAAAAACAAACAATTAATAATAAGTGGATTTGAGAAAGAAGTTTGGACGCTTCAAAAAGGCACTTTCTATAGACTGGTTTTGCCCTATTTATATGTATGCAGTAAATGTTCATCAATTTTTAGTAATATATCAAGAAAAAGTAACCCGTGTATTATTGCCTGGAGCACCAGGAGCAGCAAGAAAAATCTATTACCAATTTGCACGTCCACAAGCATAGCGTGGAGGCAAGTATAAAAGCAACATTTTTCAGGAGCGAATGATATTTGCAACAATAATATTTTCTATTTTTCACAGCTGCTATTTCACAATGTTTTTCTGCAGATATATTATTTAAATTAGTTAAAGGTTTATAACTTAGTGTTTTTTTTTTACTCCAATTAACGTGCCTCCATGACAGAATTCAAATCTACAGAATATACTAGCTACACAGTAATCTTTTATTTCAAGAAAATCTGCCTCATCACTATTTAACCAATGTTCAGTGATGCATATGATGTCCAGTGATGCATTTTCATTAATAATAAATGCTTCCAATGCATTAATTTTTCTTATTCCTAACACTGAATATTTATATGCTATATCTTACTATAAATTTTTTTGCCTGGATTTTGTGGTGAGTTTTTGCATTTTATCTATGCCTATTCTTAATTTGGATTTGAGAAAAAAGAAAGTGAATTATTTAATTCTTCTTGAGATTGTTCCTGTTTCTGTTGTGGTTGATCAAGGAAGCGCTTACCTAATCTAAAGTCAAATCTATTAAAAATTCCTTTTTTTGGCCAAAAGTTATGATCATAAAGTTGCTGAAGTAATTGCGGTTCAACCCCTATCATAAATGACTGATTATCAACGCGTATACTGTGTGTGTGTCTAATTTTTTTACATAAACGTTTTCTGTATCTGTACGAGTTTTTATGTAGTTTTTAATATCAGTTTCAGCCACACTATCAGGTACTTTTGATATGAATAGCCATATTTTCCTATCTTTATTTTCTCTTCCATAAAATTTACTGTCTTCATTTCCGCTTCCAACCTTGTAGTGTCCTTTTCTTGTTACTATTTTAAGACCATGATTTAATTTTTCGCTATTCATTTCAGCCTCCACCATTTGCAATTTTGGGACTTTACTTTTCTTTTTATAGGTAGCTTCTTGATAGGGTGTTCCATCTACCATTGGCGTGTTGTCCGGTGATTTATCAAGTTCATCTTCATTCAAGTTTATTATATGTTGTATAATATTGGCCTGTTTATTTTCAAGTATTTCTAGATTAGTTTTTTTGCTTTCATTGTTCTGTTGTTTAGTAGACACGTTTTTTATTTTATTTACTTTCTTATCTTCTGTGTTTTTTAATAGGATTGATACTGCTTTTTCTTTGATTTGTTTTTATTATCTTCCAGTGTTAATTTTAATTGTTCTAAGTTTGCCATTTTGTCATTTAATAATAAAATTACTGTTTCCTTGTCCAAAATTATCGTTAATGTCGCAAGCTCCTCTATAAAATCTTTCCTACTGACGAGAGCCAACAGCTCGAAACTGCAGTCTGCAAGTGGTATGCGACGACTGGCATGAGAGCTCTTTTAAGTAAGATCGGTCTTTCGGCTGGTGTTTGTTGCAATCGAAGAATTAGCGTTTTGTTGGTAATATGCGATTATTACACTTAACGCGCCAGGCTTGTAACTTGTAATTCAGTGCTCGGCGGGGCACATAGCCCGGAGAGTAGCTGTTGGTTGCAGTCTGGTTATATTCCTTATAGTAAAATAAGGATTTTATAGAAGAGCTTGCGACTAAAATATTATGTTTTAATATTTCTGCCCTCTAGCGAAGCACATTTGATCTATACATATTATATATATATATATTTTCTTTACAAAAAACCAGTCACCCTACTCTGTGGCTCCGACTCTCACAGAGGGGAGCTGGTAATAAATACCAATAGCCACTCCCCACGTCCGCGAATTATGTGCCCTGAGTAGACGCAATGAACCGAGGATGTCAGTATTCTGCATTCTGCCAGCTAAGATCTCTGCCGAATCTCGGCATGCCAGTACGATCTTTAGTTCCGAAAGCAGCGCATATCTCATTCCACCGAGGGCTCCTATAACCAGTACCACTATTTTAACAGAATGGCCTGGATAAAGCCTGCGGAGTTCGAAAAGCAAATCTTGATATATTGTCCGTTTTTCCTCCTCTTTCAAGACAATGGGAGCTGAGAATTCCATGACATACATTATCTTGAGTTGGTGGTCGAGGAGTAGGTACTATGTTAGGCTTGTTGGCTTGTATTTGCCTGACAGTGGGAAACGAGTAGTTCCAATAAATTAGACACTTCTCATTCCCCACAACGAACTCAATATCCCCCGGATTGTAAAGCAGCACTGGTGTTTCATCTATCTATTATTATTATAAGACATCTTTAAAAGGTATCCATAAGACACCACACACTCATCACAAGCAATTATTACAAGATGACTAGACAAACTCCGATTAACGGACATGAATGGGTACACCAGCATTGTATGGGTAGCTTATGCGATAGAGAAATATTAAGAACTTGATGAAGCAATAGTAACATTCCTTCATCCAGCTGGGCCATCACTATCAATTTCTTGCCCAAGAAAGCCAGATGTGTTGTGGGTACCTCTTACAGATTTCTGATGTACAGTAAATTCTATGACGGCAATCGAAAGAATTTCTGTGTTATTTCAAAATGACACTTTGCATTATTAGATATACTTTATAATTTTTAATGTAAGTGCTATTTTCTTTATATAATTTTTTTCTTATTGGAAATCATTGTATTATGGTTTCCTTTGCTGGTTAAATACAGCCCAAATTTTGATGAAAACTGCACTTCTCGCTGCTCTTATTTTAAATTATTTTAACAATGAAAGCATTGCCTTCCCACTTTTAAACTTTATATATCATTATAGTACAAACTATTTTATAGAATTTTTTGAAACTTTTTGAGCACACCTTTTTCAAAATTCAAAAAATCAAAATTTGCATTTTAAAATTTGAAAAAGTTTTTTCACAACTATAGTGAAATGTTGAAGTAAAATTTTTATTAAAAGTGTGTTGATTTAAGATAGATTGAATCAATTGCATGCTGTGAGATACAACAAACATAAGCCAGCTAGTATTATAATGCTCAAAATCTGTAAAGATATAGTGAACAAGAATTGTAATAAAAAACGAGAAGGCTTTGGATGACCTGAGTAAATTTTATTGATTAGAATATCATGACAGAAATGATATAATAAAAAGTGTATAATATATGGATATAATGTAAACAAAAGAGGGATTATAAGCTTACATATCCATACGATGAGTTAAATAATAACTTCAACAATTTAACTGATTACTTTGTGGGTTTAAATGAATGTGAAACAAATGGCTTCAGCAGTTGTTTATTTGATAATACATTAAAACACATTGCTTAATTCTGTTCTAGTAGTGATTATGAATACCATTTTAGCAATGATTCGTTTGAAGTCCTTTTAGAAAGTGTACGGTTGGCTGCCTGCAGTGCTATAATACTATGAGTAGCAGGATGTTTCAAAAAATTCTCCTTTTATGACTGTGTATGAATGTCTTCCCATAAGCTCTAGAATGTTCTCATCAAGATCCATATTTACTATGGAAAGACAGTATCAGCTTAGTGGGTGCAGGAATCGCGATACTATGGGTTATGGGACAATACTATTTTTTGTTCTTAAATAAAAACAATAGTAATACGAACCTAGTATAACAAACAAATTTTTCAAATTATCATTGGTGTCTAAGAATTTTATTATTTTCGAGGCTCCCAATGAATATTTTTAGTCATATAATAGTAACCCGTACCATCAAACAACTTTAATTTATATAATATAATCACGGTAATATTTCTGTTACCCTTATAAACCTCATAAATTACTTAAATGGAGCAAGCAGTTTATAATGGTTGCTATTACCTTTGCTTGGTAATAGTATATAACTTCAGAGTTTATAACTAATGGTAACAGAAATATTCTCATTACCTCTACATAACCACAGAATAATGCAGTATATATTTTCTCACTTGAACACATATTTATTTCCTTCCTCTTCCAGCTCCAAGTTAACATCATGTATAATTTCATGTGGACATATGAAATAATTAGATAGCTATTTTATTCTGACAATTTTCACATAACCTTGGGTCAGCATTCTATTGTGAGAATTTTTTTTACTGCAAGCATGAACAAAATACTTTCAAAAACTGCAGGGGCTTCTAAAATATTCTATAATAATTTACGATTTACATATATGATAATTGTTATATCAATAAATTTTTAAAAAATCATAAATAGAAGCTTAATGAAAGTGTTGAATTTGTAAGATAAGTATATATTTTCATTCCAAGCTGATAAAAATAAGTTAAATAATTTTTTTCTGTGGCAAAATATTATGTTGGAAAAAAGTGTATAACTATACCAAAACAAAAGTGGTCGTATTACTTTTTTAAGGTTTATAATGGTAACCATATTTCACCAAGCGTAATGGAAGTTTATAAAAGGAATTCTCGTTACCAAATTGATTACCTAAAGTTTTCTAACATGTACACACTATTATCTTCTAAATTTTATAAGAGTAATTTACAACATTTCTTTATAATATATATATATATATATATATATATATATATATATATATATATATATATTATATATATTGTTATTATACATGGTTTGCAGGAAACAACTACTCAACGGGTAAATACCCCGACCTGCATTGAATTATACCTTACAAATCATGAACGATTGGTAGCCAATGTTCTTTGTCAATTCCCTGACCAGACATAGACCGGTTTCGAACTTATTAGTTCTCATCAGTATGCCATAGGTCATGGAATAGACAAATGACAGTGGCCAACCTGCTAGTCTTATACAGACTAATGTAAATGGTGTAGTGGTGAGAGGTAAGTGAATCCTCTCATGTGGTCTAATGCTACTATACACCAGACATCATAGATATCTCCATGGTGTATAGCGACTTGCCATTTTGCAAGTACCGAGAGCGGTGACCTTCAGCCCTTGGTGGACTTAACCTATATACTGTTATTATACATGGTTTGCAGGAAACAACTACTCAGCGGGCAAATACCCTGACCTGCATTGAATTATACCTTACAAATCATGAAAGATTGGTAGCCAATGTCAAATATATATATATATATATATATGTATATATTGTGGTTACGGTTACTATAGGTTTTATAAATTGGTGATGGAAATATTTATATCACTACATTATATACTGGAAACTGAATGTAGCTTATAAAACAGTAATTAAATCATTTGCATGGAGCCCCGACCAGCAGGGGGTCCAAACCAATTTTATATATTCATTACTGTAGTAAATGTATTGAAAATTAAATTTGGCCTTGAGTAGCGTTGAATTCTGAAGGAGATGAATTTATTTCAAAAATTTCTCCTCTAAAATCATGTCTGAATTCAACACTGTACATGGAGGCATCAAATTAATATTCGCTTTGGGCCCCTTGAAGCTATAATGCATAGTTGCGTCATGTCATGTTTTTTGTTGATCTCTTAATATACATTCAATCTCAAATAATAGGAAAGTGATGGGCTCTCTAAAGCAGATTTATTGAAGCTTTATGTCAACTGTGCACTATGTATTTTGTCAAGTTTAAATATACCTGATAAATTATATAAGGGATTATTGAATTTGATCCGTTCTTTCTTAAATTTGTTTGATTATTTTATTCTTTCTTTCTTTGTTGTAGCAATTGAAAGATGATCTCTGTGAAGTTGTATCTGAGATGGAGTCCCTCGACTCTGGAGAGGACGGCAAAAACAGCAACAAGACCAAAATGATGTCAATTGGAAGAAAGAAGTTCAACATGGATCCCAAGAAAGGAATAGAATATTTAATAGAAAAAGGATTATTACAAGATACTCCAGAGAGCGTTGCTCAATTTCTTCACAAAGGTGAAGGCCTTAATAAGACCGCAATTGGTGATTACTTAGGGGAAAGGAATGATTTTAATGAACAAGTTCTCCAAGCATTTGTTGAATTACATGATTTTACTGATTTGATATTAGTACAAGCACTAAGGTAAAAATTTACAGTAAACGCCACGAGTGTTGGCGAGCGGTGGGGACTGTAGGGGGATATAGTCGACCTGTTATCGTAGAACGGGACAGACCTCTGGCGCTATATAGAATTTATACTACATCAATTAGGATAGCGATATGCACGCTAGGTATACAGCTTCTCCTTTGCTCACCAACACTCATGGTGTTTACAGTATTAGAAATAAGAAACTAATATATTATTTATTTTGTGTTTAATTCAAATTATTGTTCCCATTCAAGCAAGGTTATTTTGTTATACAAAAGCACAGGCAGATTTAATTATTTAAAATAAATAAATAAATTCTTAACACTGGTAATGGTGGTAAATTGTGATCCTGTCTCTTAGCTGGGTTTGGAGAGTTCTAACACTCTTGGATGGAGTTTCCAGTGAATTGGGAATTTTTCAAAAATGGAACTGTTCCAGTCTGATTGAATTTTAGATGTGTGTTCATGGTCTCCAAATATGGAAACATCAATAATATTATTATATGTTGATTTTTGTATAAAAACAATTTGCGTGGAAAACATATTTTTTATGTTATTTGTTAAATTTGATATAACCCATTTAAATGCCGCACAAGAGGAATTTTCAGTGATTATTTTTTGTAATTTAAACTGTACTGTAAGGAGGTGTTTTGGGCACATTGTTATTCATAATTTATTTAAATGACAAGTTGTTCTCTATTGTGTGACTTTATGAATATATTTGCGGATGATACACTTATTGCAATATGTCATAGTGGTATTGATGTAGCAATTGAAAGGATGAACGAAGGAAAGAACTAGTAAAATTATCTGCATACCTTAATACTAACAAATTGAAATTAAATTTAAATAAAACTGATTATCACTAAGCCATATAACCACTCTAAGATAAATACTGTTAATATTAATTTATACTTTGAAAATTTAAAAATAGTTGCCGATGAAATAAAATATCTAGGCTTTGTTATTGACAATAATCTCTCACTGAAACATCATTTTATTTATATGCAGAAGAAAATATCAAAAAAATTATTCTTTTTCTCTAGAGAGGCTAACTTTCTTTCAATAAATATTAATATTACAGTTATTGAATCAATTATTCAGCCTCACTTTGACTATTGCTCAAGCATTCTATATTTTTTAGATAATAACAGTGTAGCTGCTTTACAGAAGTTACAAAATAGGGGCATGTGAATTATACTAAAATGTAGTAGAGTAACATCAATTGCCGTAATGTTGAAGGTGTTAAATTGGTTTAATGTCGGAACTCGTTTGAAATATTTTATGTTGATTTTTGTTTTCAAAATTATAAAAGGGCTACTCCCTTCATGTTTTAATCAGTATGTAGTATTTAATAACCAAGTTCATAATTATCTAACAAGAAGACATGATGACCTACATGTACAAAATAGAAACTACAGGAAATATATGAATACATTATTTATACAAGGTCTACGGGAATTTACCAAATAATTTAAAATAATGTAGCAATATTAATACATTTAAAGCTGCTTTAAATGAATATTTAAAATAACTAATAATAAATTGGTATATAATCATAAAGTCGAGGCAAGAATTCAGGCGATGCACGTCACAAGTGACGTAATTGAAAACATTTTAATGCCAACATAATTTTTAAGTATTAATTACATTAAAAAGAGTAATTCTTGACACCAAATTATTAAGCTTTTTTCAGAAATAAGTACAGTTCAATGTGGCTTCATAATCCTTAGCATTTTTGTCTTATTTTTATAAATAGAAATTGATTAAATCATATTTCGTCGCGAAAGGTTGGTAGTATAAATTTACTAAATTTACAAAAGCACTCATATTTTAAATCGATTTACTGTCGATTTTATTGATTCGAATTATTTTATTGTTGATTTCATTCTCTGGTGCTTTTAATTAATTGATGTTTCCTTGTTTTATTTACCATCAGTTCTTTTCAGAACTAATATAATTGTATTATTAGTGTTATTCTGGTAAGTGGAGCAAGATTTATTTGTGTGAAAACAAATTAATGCATTAAATTTTTAAGTTTACATGTCAAAATGCCGAAGGCATTTGGTAAAGATATCCAGGAATTAATTTGTTCTTTAATAAATTATTTTGAGAGAGAACGTGATGCCGGTGGACCACTGTTACCATTAACTGCTGTAAGAGAGGTAAGTATAATTCTAGAAGTTAACTATATATCGTAACATAACCAGTAAATTTCAGAGAGTTGCTGTTAGCAACGTTTCCAAAAAAATGCAGACTGGGAAAGCTTTAGATAGCCTTTAAAAAACTGGACCAGCAACAAAGCCTGTATGTGACATTGATAACTTTGACCAAGCAGCAATTCGAAATTTTATTTATTTATGAAATGTACAGAAACAGTAAGTATTTATTAAAATAACATATGGAATTATTTATTATTGTTTTAGAACAACATATTACCAGACAATTCCTTTCAGAGCTGTTGATTGAACGGAACATTTACAAAGGAAGTTTGAGTAGCTTGGGCAAAATATTGAAAAAAATAGGTATCAGATTTCTAAAAGATAATCCACGTAGAGGATTAATGGAACTGCCAAATATTGTTTTTCAGCCGCGTCACTTTTTTGCAGAAATATGTAAAAAATATTTCATTGGGGTATCCTCCACAATAAATATGTAAATGTTTTTTCTCTTATCATGAATAGTAAATAACTAAAAAATGTATAATTGTTTAATATCGTAGTAATTTTATTTAATTAGCAGAATTTAATTATAATTATGATTGTACTATAATATATATTATAAAACTCATTGTGCAGTTATTAAATAAAGTTCATTTGAGAAATTATTTATAATCCATTTTTGTTCCAATTAATCGAATTTTGATAGATTTTTGTTATATGTATTGTGGGTTGCATAAAGCTTTATGCTGTGTCACAATTCATCATTTTAATGATACATTTTCAATTGTGGCAATACAATTTGCATGTGATCTGAATTGGGGGTTGCAGCTAGTTAAGGTGCAGTCGCTTTGATTGACTTCATAATCTTCATATAATTATAGTAATTTTGTCGATCTGTGACGTGCATCGCCTGAATTTTTGCCACGACTATAGTTTATTTGTTTTTATGTCACTTGGGCCACTTGTACTTAAGTATGAGTAGTTGTTTGTATTTGCATTTGTGGCTATATATATTATGTCTTATTTTTATTTATTATTGTATTTATAAGAAGAAACATATCTTTAATATGTATATTAGGTTTGTTCTATTCAATGAACTTACTTACTATATATATGGGAGAACTGGGTCTAATCTGTTGTACAAAAACTTTCTTTATGTGCCTGTGTTCTGCAATTGAATTTTTACACTGGTTCCTGAATAGTTTAAACAGTGACAGGATTTTAGTCATTTACTTTTACACTGGCGACCCTTGCTGGCAGAAAACCGTCACGAGATTAAAAAACTGGACCTCTGGGTGACAGTTTCTCGTAAACATTAAAAAAATTTATTCAACAAATGTTGAGTTCATTTTTTCACGGGTTGCAGTATGATAATCTCACAAATTAATTTTTAATAGTATAAAGTTACCGCATACACTGCATGTACTATAATCAATTCTTTATTATAAGTGTTTTACGACGATAGAATGGTGGATAAAAATTTATGGCAATCCTCTTATCCCGATACTGACATTCTCGACTTTTTCCTGTTTGCACTCTTGAAAAAACAGATATATTGATACATTGTACTAAGTCACGAGGAATTCTGAAGAAACTGGAGAATCAAGTAATTGTTGAAACTTATTACTGCTTATGTTATTCAATGACCCTAGAGATATTAATTTTATGTTCATTACAGATTTCTTTCCTAACCTTATTTCAAGTTTCAATGAATAATTTTATACATAGATATACATTTGTTTATTTGTAAGAGGTGATAACTACTTGACCAATTTTAATGACACCTCACTACTCAATAATTTAAGACTTCAAGAGTATGATAGGCTGGCTATGCATTATTTATGCTACGTCATATGAGATTGAGCAGTGATCGAAAATATACAGATCAAGGGAGTAGACAGTCTGGCATAAGATCATTCATGCCAGAAATGGTCTAATCAACAAAATACATTCAAAAGTTCATAAGTGCTCTTGATCGTGTTTCTTATTGATTTTTCGGTAATGTTTTTAACTATTATTTTCAATTTGTTGCATGTATAATACAGTAGGTGATGATTTTTTTGATTTTTCAAGGTTAACCTATTCTTCACATGAAATGGTGGTTACTTTTGAAAAATTAAGGTGAACTATGTTTATACAAATGTCAGTTATAATGAGTTAGATGGTTGTACCTTGCATTTGATTATAGTAGAAATGGATAAATATAAATCTTTTGAGTAATCTTTAATGTAAATAGTTATATTCAGGTTTTTTAAATAATTTCATAGTGATTTTGTCAGATACAAATTTGTGCAACTTTTTTGGCTGTCATATTATAAGAATGTTCATTTTTACTTGCTCATCATATAAAACAACAAATCGTATACAGAGTGTCCCAAAAGTCCCGGAACGCTCAAATATATCGCAAACTGCTAATCTTTTTGGAAAACAAGAAAAACACGTGTTCAACATTTCAAAAAACCTATCCAATGACACCAAAGTTGACCCCCCCACCTCCCTCTGCAGGGGGCGAGGGGGCAAATTTGAAAAATTAAATGGGAACCCCCATTTTTTATTGAAGAAACGAATTGTACGGCTAAAATTATGTAAAGTTCGTCTGGAACATTATTTTGGATTCGCTACAGATGTCGCTGTAATCATCGCAAAAATTAACATAAAGGCATAAGTTTGAAATAATCGATTTATACCGGAAACAGAAAAACACATATTCAATATTTTAGAAAAACCTATCCAATGACACCAAAGTTAAATGAAAAGTTAAATGAGAACCAGCATTTGCGTTCTTCACAAATTTGAAAAACAAATTCCTTTTTATAAATAATAATACTTTTTTTACAAATAAACAAGGACAACAAGGTTGATTAGAAAAAAAGCACTCAGAATTTAGAAAATTTTCACTTGAACAAATTGAGCTCTTGCTTCCAAGAATGTTGGAAGAACAACAATTCAGAGAAAAAAACATGTTTATTTGTAAAAAAAAGTTTGTTTGGTTCTTTTTCCCTGAATCGTTGTTAAAAACATGTTTGCGAAGTATTGCATGTAGTTTCAATAATAATTATAATAAAAGTTCTGTATTGAGTATAGACTCAAATAACCATCGACCGAAGTCCTTCAGCCTGTTTACAGATCGTATTTCTTCCCTGTTGTCTTCATTTTTGGCGAATTTGGCTGACAATTTTGGTAGTCTCCTTGGGATCGGTTCTATATTAGTGAGGTGGTATAACAGATCATTTGGTGGGTTATGAAGTGGATTGTCTGTGTGTCGGAATTTGGTGATTGTTCTGAGCGTTGATGTTTCGGCTACGCTGATATTTTTCAGTGCTGGTTTTCTTGCATTAAGATACATGGTATGGTTATATTCTAATATAGGCCTGCATATCGATTTGTAAATATGTGCTGCCGTTTTCATACTGATGCCTTTATTTTTATAAGTCAGACTACGGAAGTGTTTGTAGTTTCATTATTTTTATTTTTCAATGTTTATTCCTCTTCCAACTTTCTTGGAGGCAAGAGCTCAATTTGTTCAAGTGAAAATTTTCTGAATTGTGAGTGTTTTTTTTCTAATCATGTCCTTGTCAGAGAGGGAAAGGATAACTCTTCTCATGACGTGTGTATGGCGATAGGGAAAGGTCATACCAAGACGTTGCCAATTTATTCAACATCACGTTTCCTGATCGTGAAATTTCTAAATCGACTGCTTATCGTACAGTTTATCATTTTCTACAAACTGGATCAATCGAAGATGAACCATGATCTGGAAGACTTAAAACTGCTGCAAATGACGAGAAGTCTTTGGAAATTCTGTTAAATTTTGAAGATGATTCCCACACCTCAATCCGAAAAGTAACGCAACAAACTCAGTCAAATAAATCTACTGTTCAGAGAGTTTTAAAGTTGCATAATTATTTTCTGTACAAAATAAAATTAGTGCCAGAACTTATTGGAGATGACTTTGACCTCAGACTGGAATATTGCGAGGAAATGATGCGAAAATGCGACAGAAATGATCAATTTCTGTTCTGGACTTGTTTCTGAGACGAAGCTACCTTTGACATGATGGACTCTGTTAACTGGCAAAACATGAGGTATTGGGCCACTGAGAATCTCTATTGGATGAAAGAGCATCACGCGCAATATCCGCAAAAAGTTAACGTTTAGACGGGAATATTGTGAACCATATCATTGGACCATTCTTCATTGACTGTAATTTGACTGCCCAAAAGTACGTGGATTTGTTGACCGATAATAATGTACCTACAATACAAAATTTAGTGGAGCATGCCTTCAAAAATATTTGGTTTCAACAGGATGGTGCACAAGTGCACTTTGCTTTAATTGTACGTAATTTGTTAAACAATGTTTTTCCTCCGAGGTGGATTGGTAGAAGAGGCTCCATAGAAAGGCCAGCAAGGTCAACTGATCTAACTCCTCTCGACTTCTTCTACTGAGGATACTTAAAAAGCCAAGTTTATGAAATTAAACCCAACGATATCGAGGAACTAAAGAATATAATACGCGATGTGTCAAATGAAATAACTCCAGAGGTATTGCAGAAAGTTACCGATGAAGTATACTTTCGGTTAGGACTTTGCTAAGAAAAAAGCGGTTATCAATTTGAGCACCAAAAAAATTAGAGCTGGTTTGAGGCAACGTGACTCACGTTACATGAGCCACCTAAAATAAGCACCACGTTTTTACAAAAAATGGAGGTTCCTATTTAATTTTTCAAAGAACCAAACAAACTTTATAACAAATAAACATTATGTTTTTTCTCTGAGTTGTTGAAAACATTTATCTTTAATAACATTTCTGCGAAGTATTGCATGTAGTTTCATTTTTAAAATATTGAACAAGTGTGTTTTTGTTTCCGGTGTAAACCGATTATTTCAAACTTAAGCCTTTATGTTAATTTTTTTGCGATCACAGCGCCATCTGTAGTAAATCCAAAAAAAATGTTCCAGACGAACCTTACGTAATTTTAGCCGTACAATCCGTTTCTTCAATAAAAATGGGGGTTCCCATTTAAGTTTTCAAAGTTGCCCCCTCAACCCCCGGGAGTCAAGTAATAATGTTCGAATTATAACCGAACAGAGTATTATCCTCACAGCTGACTGCAAAAATGTAGCAATCATTTAGGCCCCATTTTGCATAATCTGTATCATATTTATTATTCTGAAAAATTAAACATTTACTTGCCATACTACTTTTGCAATTATATGTTTAATCCAAAATCATTATCTGTATTAACATTGAAATATTTTTTCAGGCAATTTTTATGGAGCTTTCGTTTGCCAGGAGAAGCCCAAAAAATTGACAGAATGATGGAATGCTTCGCCAAACGGTATTGTGATTGCCAGGGAGACAATAATATTTTTGAAAATTCTGATACGTGTTACGTCCTGTCTTTTGCTATTATTATGTTAAATACTAGTTTACACAATCCCAGTGTCAAAGAGAAACCTACAATAGAACAATTTATTAATATGAACAGAGGCATTAATCAAGGTCAAGACTTACCTAGGGAATTACTGGTGGTAAGTTGAAATATTTGAAAATGAATGACCCTCTTAAGCTTAGAAGATCTAGATTTGTCTGAGTAACAGAGATGAGGCCTTACAGTTTATAGTAGGATCCGAACCAATTTTTTTTTTCTTTTTTTTATACATTTATTTAACGTCGGCCTATTTCTGCTACTGAGGCCTAACACCGACGCCTGTAGACGAGCTACCCCTAACCAGGAATTTTGCCGAACCCCTTCCCTTAAGGAGAGTAGGGATCTTTTACCCTAACATTTAATAGACAAGGGACCGACGGCTTTACATCCCCTCCGAAGGATGCTATATCCCCTATACAACCCTCGCCTAAGGTTGTATAACTTCCCCGCATACACTGATATACAAGCCGTTGGAAGATGTGTGAGTTGATAACGCGGTCTTCATTGGAACGGCCACCCATCCAACTACTAACCACGCCTTACATTGCTTTACATCGCATATAGAAGTATGTACATATTAAAGACGCACCCACGCTCGCCTTGCCCGAACCACTTCTTGAGTATAATTTATAATTGAAAATTACTTTGCAATAGGTAGGGCTTGAACCCACTTCACTAGGTATCTTCAGAGATAAAACCAAATTTGTTAGCCACTGAGTTATTATTGAAATAAAAATGTTATACAGTAATAATAATAATAATAATACAAAATTTCGAGGAACAACGATTGATGCACATTTTTCATGGCATGACCACATCGATTTCACAGCTAAGAGACTAAACAAAATACATTTTCTAATTAAATCCTTAAAAAATAAATTAGACACTAAATCGCTAGTATCAGTGTATTACGCTAAATTTCACTCAATAATGAGCTACAACATCGCTGTTTGGGGACTATCTACAAAGGCAAACAGAATATTTATAAAACAAAAAGCCATCCTCAGATTAATTTTCAATTTAAATTATCGCACATCCTGCAGGGATATTTTTCGTGAACAAAAAATTTTAACACTAATTAGTACCTACCTAATAAAAATTTTAACCTATGTACATGACAACAAAGATCTTCTTCTAACTCATGCTCAAGTACATCACTTTGATATCAGAGGCAAAAACAATTTCCAAATCACAAAACACTACCACTCAAAATACAAAAGGTCACCAATATATTCAGGCACTAAATTGTATAATTTACTTCCAACATGTATGAAAGAACTAACATATATTCAATTTAAAAAAAAACTGAAAGGATTTTTACTCAAAAAGTGTTTTTACACCATTAATGAGTTCACAGGGGCACTAAACAACTTAGACACCATGTAATTAACTGTACCTCATACTTATCTAGCTATTGCCTAGTTACTAAATGTCAGTGTAGAAATATGTTTTACAATGTGTATGTGTTTTATAATAGGTTGTATATGTATGTAATTTTATATTTTTGTATTTTTTTATACTTTTGTATTGCTGACTTGTCTTATCCACTGTATCCAGTGGCCCAAAAGATTAATAAATTTTGTATTGTATTGTATTGTAATAATTTATTCATTCATAAAGCGTCAATATACAGTGTGTCTCATTTGAAATGAAGACACCTGGATATCTTCGTAATTTTTTTTGAAATATGGATTTGAGCTTTGGCACAATTGTAAGTCCTATATGTAAGACATACATTTCTAGGTAACCAACATAAATTTAATTAACAAACTGATACCCATTTCCGATATTTTGCTTTGCATTGCAGATATCGAAAAAAGTTATTAGAGAAAGTCGTCAGTCAATCTGACTAATCTTTGAGTTATATGTTCTATTGTGTAAAGTTCTTAGTTTACAATTGCAAAATGCATCTGCATTTAAGTGAAAAAATCAAAATAATAAGGTTATTTGATGATGAGGCTAGTAGCAAAGAAGTAGCCGTAGAATTTAACCGAAAACATCCTTTGTGTGGCAATATTAGTCATGGAACTACTTCTGCTCTTTTCAATGAAATTGGCAGTGTTATTAAAATATCTGAGAATGACCAACCTCATCGAATACAATACAATACAATATGTATTTTTTTATTTATTTCAAAGAATTAATCTTACAAAAGCTAATTAAATGAAAGAGACGTCAGCAAAAAGACTGTATGATACAGTTCAATAAAATTGTTAAAATAGCCAGATGTATAAAAAAGACAACACAATCGACATATTACACATAATATAGAAATGATACTAACAATAATAATAATAATTAAAATAAGTATAAAAGTTATAAAAACATTGCGCTTAAAAATTCAAGTTCATTATAAGGTTCAATAGCTAAAATAATGTTATGTGCTGCCCTCTAACGGAGAGAGATGTGATTAAGTTCCTGATCAAAGTGAAGGGAAACCTGCTATTCTGTTACTCCCTGACTAGTAGGGTGGCGCCATCTATGAGCCAATTGACGAACAATCATCTAGTACATAGTAGAAAACTATGGAGGATTCTGGTACATTTCAAGTGTGTATATAAAGCGGTGAATCCAGCAGATGGGGGAACAGAATAGTTCAGTTCAGTGAAGTATACAGTACAGTTCTAATATACAGACAGAGAGTTTTTAGGTTAGACAAGAGTTGACAAGTTTAAGAAGAAAAGTAAATGATTAATAAAATAGTGGTTAGTGAAGATTGTTGTTGCAAGTTATTTGAACCCACAGAGTGTTTACTGAAAACTGTAAACACGTAACAATAATATTAAAAACTTGTTTCTTAAAATTTCTCAGTGTGGTTAACTCCTTTATATTTGTGGGTAATTTGTTGTAAAATTTTATACACGAGTAAGCAGGGTTTCTCTCGGAGAGAGTTAGTCTGTACTCTGGGGTATTATAACACAACGATCTAGTATTATAGTTGTGTACGATTTTCTTTTGTTTCTAAACAGAAATAATAGACATTCATATATATATATCTATATAGATATATATATATATATATATCAGAACTGGGTAGGATTCGAATCCTTTTTGAGTATTCGAAAGTGGTATTTGAATACTTTCATATAAAACGATTCCTGATCCGGATTCGTAAGACAAATGAAAAAGGATTTGAATCCTGCATTCGAATACTTTTTTGTGGTTCCAATATTTTTTACGCAAGCATTGTGCATTATGTTATTAAGTACAGGGAGCGTGAAACCACACGGAGTCAAGAAGGTAAGAACCTATTGTAACATATTGACAGGCAAATAGCATGCATTTTGGTAGGTACTTGTCAGTGTTGCGGTGGACAACAGTCCGATTTGCGGTTTTTTTAGGTGGTGCGGACATTTTTCGGACTAAAATATTTCTGACAATTTCGGATATTTTGTCTGTTTTTAAAAAATAAAGCGATTACTTTCTCTATACATTATATTATTTTCAATGTTTAAAAAGTCAACGTTTTCGTTGTTATTTTAAGATTTCCTCAAGTCTATTTAATTTTAGGTTTTCCTTGTAAAACTTAGTGTTAAAAGTTGTAAGAAATATGGAATAATATAGAAATGGAACGCATATAAGGCAGACGTATTTTAGCTCGTATTTCAGGCATTCAACATTCACTAGAATCTAATACATATTGATTAAAGTCTAGCCAATATTGAAGGTTTAATGCCTAAAATACTGCTGACTTCTATATGTTTTATTTATGATACAAATTTTAAAATTAAGTCTTACAAGAAAAACATAAATTAGATAGTCCCGATTAAAATAAAAACGCAACATCGACTTTTTAAAAATTGATTTTATCGATCTTTTTACCACGCCCCAACCAATTCAATGTCGTAAGCTTAACGTTAAAATACAGTGCAATTTATTAATTTCTTTCCATTTAATCAATCAATCACCTACATATATTACATAATCAAGCAAAGTATCTATTCACCATAATATTACAATAGAAATTAACACGTTGCGCCTCGGGTGGGTAAATTTTGACCCACACTCCCAAAGTTCGACTGGACCGCAAGGTACATGCGTTGCCCACACGAACGTTATTTATTCAGACTTCGATTTATAAAGTACCCACGTTTAGGAGCTAAATGCATGTGAACTGTACAAAGCCGGTCCTGGAGGATAGGCGAATATTAGCGGGCTCTGAAAATGTTTACATATAGGAACACATTTTGAGTTTAAAAATTATTGACTAATTTTTATTTAAAATCTAAAAACAGTTTATATGAACTTACTGTAAGTAATAAATAAAACTATTTTTTTACAGATTTATGCAACATTAAAACAAGTTACACAATAATGTATTTTGCAGGCAGAACACATATACTTGGTTCTTGGGCATTTGTTTTGGTCTGTTTTTCTACTGTTATCCTGTTTCATCTGCTTATAGCATTGCGCACACCTCTTCCTGGAGTTCTCGGCTTCAACCAGTTCGTGTTCAGTATAATTCTCGTCTTCATCATCCTCAGACATTGGCTCATTTACTTGTAACAATCTCTGAGCTAGTTGCTCTTTATATGTAGTTATTTGAATGTTGCTTTGTGTAACTTCTTTGAATACTAGAAGAGCATTCACCAGTGCTGACTCCAAAAGTAGCTCCATGACTAGCTTCCGATACCATTTATGACTACGCCTAAGACAATGGGAGTACGCTTTTAGCTGATCTGACAAATCAATGTACCCTTTCGAGTCATTATAATCAACTATAGTCTGAGGCTTAGCGATGTCTTTCTCGCACTGACGAACTATTTTTACAGAATCCGTATGCTTAGTAGAAAGCATAAGGACATCTGTTTTGTCCTTCCACTTGAGCATAACTATGCCATTGTCGCTTTCTTCTGCAAAAATCTCATGTTTCTTAAGTTTTTTAGCTACTACGTCCTGTGAGTTCAATTTTCGGTTTGAACGAATAGTGCCAACGAAATGCATTTTTCGTTCTAGCAATTCAGTAGCTAAAGCTACACTTGTATAGTAGTTATCTGTAAATAGAGTGCGACCACAATCTAGAAGGCCATTCATCATTTCAATTACAGCTTTTTGAGAAGCACTACCAGTCTTTGAGGTATCTGTTCCACTATAAACCCATATGTTATAAGTATAACCTTTTTCTGTGAACAATTTATATAGCTTTATGCCAAACTTGTGGCGTTTGTTTTTAATAAATTGTTTGAAAATCAAACGACCACGGAATGGGACCATCGTTTCGTCGATACATACGTTGGTTCCTGGAGTCAGTACCTCTTTAAATTGTTGGTTTAGTTTTTTTATCAAAGGAGATATTTTACGAAGTCTATCATTTGCGTATGGTTTATCATTGTTGTCATTGAAATGATACATCTTTAGCAATTGTTCGAATCTATTTCTCGTCATTATCTTACTGATGTTATTCTCATACAAGAAATTTTTACTCCAGTAATTTCTGAGTTTAGGAAGTTTGAACAGTCCCATCCAGAGCAATATACCTATAAACGTTTCCATCTCATTGTGATTAGTGGGAACCCAAGACTTGGTTTTAGATCTTCGTATTGGCCAGATTTGTTAGGCGTATAAGTTTGTTTCATCCACCATGTAATCGATTATTTCATCTGTTACAAATATTTTGTAAATATCGTATGGATCTTTATCATAAAAATTTGGTTTTATTCCAGTATCCCCAAATTTTCGTCAAAGCTTTTTAGATTCGCTCCATCTACAGGCCCCCAAAGTATTTCATCGAAACTATCAGTATCTGATACATTCGCAGCAATAACATCGTCAATCACTTGATCTATCTACAATAAATAAAAAACTTATATAAAACAAAAGAGTTCAATAAGAAAAAAACAAAATTTACCGTATGTGTCGCGTGCGTTGACGTCACAGCTTTTCAGCCCTTAGGAAAAACAAACAGCTGTCATTGAATAATGCGTATATTAAACGCCTCATCGTAAAGTGTTTTTTGCACTTTTTGTGGTGTTTTAAAAGTTGATTTTGGATTATTTAACATCCATAACTATCCTAAATTATTTCGTGGGGTAAATTTTGTTTGTTAAGATGGAGATGAGTTTATATTTTACGAAATTGCCTCATGATGTATAGGTTAGGTATGCAAAAAAAGTTAGTGCCATCGGTTTGGACCCTTATATTTTAAAAAAGGAAGACTTTAGTAGTGATATTGAGGTATTTCCAAATATTACACATGGTGATATTGTTAATTATTTAGTTTTTGAAAGAAGTGCATATACAAAGGATGAGTTTAAGGCGTTCAAAAGTCTTGAAGCTTACAACCAGTTCGTTTATGGCTGAGCGAATGAGTTTTTTTGCAAGGAATTTACAATAAAAAACTTGTTGCAAAGGTAAGAATTATTTATCAATGATTTAGCTCTAAATACAATTTCTTGGCATAATAATGTATTAATATTATAATTATTAGAGAGAAAAAATGAACCATAATATTTCAATTTTTGAATTGCAAAAACTATTTTAAACGGACCGTCAACATTCCTAAACGTTTGCTAATTTCTGTGTAACATTTAGTTTGCCAGCCACTAAGTACAAAACTTTCGTCTAAAATATTTAACTCAGATCATGTCACAGCTTAGTCTAGTTATGGAAAATTTGGCTGAACGTTGACAGGGACTTTGATGATACGTAATATCTGTATATTTTATATTGTAGCTCAATATAACAGGCATTATTCGTTTTTCAGGTTACACAGTCTCAACGTCTTCAGCAGAAGCCATTGACTCCTTGGATTATTACAGATCCAGATGGTTCCATACTGAGCAATCATTGTGATTGTGTAGCCGGTCTAGGTGAAAAGTGTTCCTCAGACGTAGTTCCCATAAATACCATATCTGTTCAACATTACACTCGAATACTCTACTTACTTAATAATATACATTTTAAACTGTTTAAAAAGTTTTTAATCATCTCTAGATGATTGGCCAATCGCACATCGAGTACAGTATTCAAGTACTTTAGTATTTATGGAATTATGTCAGAGCAGTGTCAGAATAAAATTTCCAACATAACGTTATTTATTATTTTTGTAAATTTAGCCTTACATATTATATTTATTTTTATACGGTAAGTGTGAGTGACTTTTCATATAGTATTAGCATGTTTCTTTTTGTTACGATATAGATGTTCATACTTACCTTTCGTTAAACTTTTTGGTTGTGACAAATATATTTAGTTCTTATGGATTTATTTTTATAGTGAGATGTGATATTAGATGTTTATATTTATCTCTCGTAAGTTTCTTGAGTGTCATAAATAATTATTGTATTTCGTTTTAGATATTTATTTCTGAACAGTAAGAATGACACTATCAATATATTATATATTTTTCTTACGATATGGAATTAAATATACCTTTCGTAAGTTTCTTCTTGGTCCTTCTTACGAACAGTAATCGAACCTTGTGATAATAAATAATTGTATATTGTAGGCAATATTTTGTTTTATTTTCACTTACACCTAAACAAATTCATTTACAGGCATATAATAATACAATAATGATAATATAAACAACTTCATTGTATAAAATGTCAATATATGAAATAAAAAGAGTGTTATATTTAGGTATATATATATATACTAAGTAAAATTTAGCCCCTTGGCTATTCCTATATACTCAACTTTCAAAATCATAGACAGATTATTTAGATAATATACATTACGATACTTCATAAGAAAAATGTGCACTAACAAAAAATATTTGTTAAAAACAATCAAACCACCATAAATTTCTAATTTTACCATGTCTTGTTTATTGTTTGCTCTAGCTGCGATTCTTAAGTCCCGAGCAATTTCGCATCTGGGTTTCAATTTGTATCCCATGTGGAGAGACCGTACCCAATCTGAGTTGTTTTGATCATGTAGATCGGCACTTTTACCTGCAACACGAACCTTAATTAAAAACAAATTCTTTATATTAACGTGTAATAACTCACCACTAACAAAATGCTTGGAACACACATTTGCATATTTAATTTTATTGCAACCACATTTGACGCCTTTTGCTTCGAGTCGAAAACGGATGATATTTTGAAAAAACTAAGTTTATTTCGGGTTGCTACACTCCCACAATTCACAACACAGCAAAAACTTGGCATTTTGTACGATAAATATCCATAAAAACAAAAATATTACGAACAATTCACGAAGTCTCCATTAAACCGCTTAACGAATTTCGGTTTGTTTTTCCTAAGGGCTGGGATCTGTCAAACGTTGTGACGTCACGCGCACGCGACCTATTCCTAGGAATAAGAGGAACAGATTCATTCACAGCAACAGCCTGCCTCGTTTTTTGACGTTTTTTGGGTTTATCGTAACTCAAAAGACTTGTGCTGACAGAACTTGATTTAGAGGTAGAAGGTATGGGTTCACATTTGCTCCTCTTTATACTTGCTAGGGGCACATCATCGTCACTTGAACTATTTCCACTATCACTGGGTTCATATTCGTCCGACATATAAATACCAAATTCGCTTTCACGATCCTCTTCATCGGATAAAATTTCCTGCCATAATCTTTCCAAATTATCTTGTTCACGCTCGTATTCTCCCATTTTTTACAACCTCGCACATCTAAATGCTAGATATGACTAACAAAAACCATCACATACGCATCGTATGCCAGACAGGAATGAACGTGCAGAAACAAGTCACATGTCATGTGAGGTACACGTGCGTACCTCGCCAGTCCCACACAGCCCCAGCCCGCGAGGTACTTACGTGCACTCAATTTCAAATGTCAATAAAAGGTCAAAAATCAAAATGATTGCAATAAAAATGGCACCAAGTGTATTTATTCGACCTTATATAAGTAAATTTGTAACAAAAATATGCCGGTCCGGAAGAACCCTAAAATCGATTCTACACCGGGGCGCAACGTGTTAATAAGTGTAACTGTAACAATAATTCGTGATTCGAATCCATTTTCAGAGGATTCGACACAGCTCTGATATATATATATATATATATATATATATATATATATAATAATAATAATAATAATATTTATTGGTCCAATCGATCATTAAAACAATAATATAGGACGTCCAAAAAAAAAAAAAATACATACATACAAAATACATAAAACATATAGTATATATGTATATATATATATATATATATATATATATATATATATATATATATATATATGCATAAAGTGTACGGTTCAGGGACCAAATCAGTTAGTAAGTGGTGTCTAGAGGGACGGCGTCCACTTCTTGTGGATAACGGTCCAAAGGCTCTGGTAACCACCATTTAGTAAAAAATGATTTAAAATGTGTAATTTAGCAAGGAATTTCACCATGGAATTTAATCTATTAGCCGCTAGATGGTACTAATGATACTGTCTACGAGGAAATAATATATCCTGAATAGAAGACACTAATATATCTAAGAAAGAATTATGACTGGATTTTTATTACATAAAAGTCGCATAGTGCTTTTTTGTATTATATTACATTAATTATGTAAAATATATTATATGATGTTAGAAAATTAGCCTTCTTATTTTTACAGGAATATGGTATATTATACAAAAGAGTAAATTTTTGTCTTTAAGTCTAGCTGTTACTGCTTATAAATTAAAGAAACAATTTATATTGCCTAATTAAGCTAGAAACATAAACGGAATTCCAAAGTGAATATTATTATGTATAAAGATTTTGGATTGGTTGCACCGCTGTATTAAAAACTTCACCTATGTACTAGTTAAAATTTCAAAAAAATATGAATTCGGTTTTGAATTATGTACACAGGGTGTAACTTAAGTACGTTGAAATATTTCAGAGTGGCATAGCTAGTCTTAAGAAACAAAGTTCATATAAGCATTTGCCTAAAAATTTTCATTACGTTACATAGTCATTATTAGTGTACAGCTAAATTTTATGTTCGATTTATTCCACCTTTATTGCAGAAAAATAAATTTTATTAAACTAAGCAGGCTTTGGTTGTTTTGCTTTTGCCGTCTTGAATGCATAGTTATTTTGCTGAATTTTACAAATGTCATACTTCTACACATGTAAAAATTTATTAGGCATGTTTTGTGAGCAGATTCAACGATTTTCTTCATGGCTAATTATACGAATGCTAGAATGGCTGATATGGTTCTCGTTTACGGCTTGGCTGACAGAAATATATCGCAAGCAAAGAGTATCTATGCTTGTAATATTTTTACGATTCCTTCTGAGCAAAACTTTTTGATTTTTTTATAATAAAGATACCGTGAAATTATAAGTAATAGAAAAAAAATGAAGATACAATAATTATTGCTTATAATTGAATGACTTTTCTAAAGATCACTTTACTAATTTTTTTATCAAATCTATGGTAATGATTCTCCACACCACCAACACTAGTTAATTGGTAGAACAAAATATATTCACATCTTAAGGTGGGAATATCCAAGAGAGAGAGAGAGAGAGATAAGATAAGGAAATATTTATTATTTTTAGCCATAACTCTTTTTTAAATACATATATTGGTAAAAAAAAGTATAGGACTACCTAAGTTGTACTATGACAGGTGTAGCAATATCAATTTTCATTCAATAATTTCAGTTGTTTGCAAAATAGATTTAAATTTAAAAATTATGTCAATCCTCGTATTTCCTAAATTTAAATCTAAATATTCGCATATGTTTGAAATTATTGAGTGAAAATTTATAACACTACTCTTGTTATAGTTCTGCTTAGGTAGTCTTATATTTTTTTAACAATACATGTATTAACAAAAAGTTTGACCAAAAATAATAAATATTTCCTTATAGTCCATGGGCCAGACAAGATTTGGGTAAAAAATGGAGGGGCAAAATGCAACTTATACCATAGCTGCCACGAGCTATAAGGATGACAAAAAACCTTGTAGGCAATCTGGCGGTGGTAGCTTTTCAAAACGGCGGCCTGTTAAAAATGGCGGACGTCAACTCATCACTTAAATGCCAATAACTTTTGAGGTAATGTAGATAAATTGATGTTATTTTTTTAAAGAAAGTTACGAGATTGTACTTTTCTAGTTGACAGGAAAATATCATGAAAACTGGAAATAAGTGGTGAATTAAAATTTATTGTATAAAAATCGAAGAATTAAAAAAATACTTATAAAAAAGATCATTCTAACTCATTAGTCAAAATCGTCATCTTCAGATTGATCTGCACTGCTGTAGTAATTTTCAGTATGACTGTCCACATCTTCTTGTTGAGCTTTTGAGGAGTTGCTACACTGTAAAAGTTTGCAGGCAGAAGTGCACTTCAAATAGTTCTGTAGACAAGGGCAGCGGGACACTTCGCATTTTTTTTTAACAATCGCAATTGAGTAATTCTAAAACAACTTCTGGTACAAGCGCGCCAGCCATCTATTTATAGTCAGCTTTTCACCGTCCAAAATGCACCCATGCCCATCTACAGGATCCGGAATATCGGGAAAACCTTCTAGGCTTCTTTCCCATATGCCGCCTGGTAGTTTGCTCACAGAGCATGCAGATATAGACAATCTTCACATGAGGGCAGATTTCCTGATTCCACAGATCCTTTCTTCTCACGGAATATTTGATACCGCAGAACATTTATCTTCTTAACAGTTGTATTTTGGCAATATAGTTGGCAAGTGAACTTCTCGAGGACAGAAAAGACGTCAGAAGTTAGAGCCCAGTTGGATCCCAATTTTGTGAAAGCATCTACATAAGCAACATTTTTGTGAGAAGTCTCAAATACATTATTTTGCTTAATCGAGAAAACAGCACTTGTCGTGTCACAGCCTGTATAACTATGATATGCCATTAAGCAGCAGCCACAGCAGAGCCTACAGAAAGTCGAATCTTGTTGATATTGACAAATCAAACGCTGTTTCTATAACCATGTCTCACGAAGATGTTACTCGTAAAATGTTCACTGAATGCAAGACATAATATCAGGACATCTGTGTCATCCGAAATACAAATTATATTTTTGTAATGTTTCATGGCATGTTTAATGTGGAATAATAAACGGGTATCTGCCTCGTCATGAGAACAAATCAGTTCCTCCATGTCTTCAGAACCATTACTGCAAATGTTGATGCATTGGTCTTCGTATGTTGCATAAAGAATCTTGTGACCAAGCTTATGTCACAGCTTTTCTTTCTTCTAGCTGTCAACAAGCTATTTTGTCAATTTTGTCTTGGACTCACAACTTCTCAGCAATCTTTTCCAGTTAACTATTTTATGACCACTTCTTATTTCCGTAAGTACAATACCATAATCTGCACCATGATTCATTCTTTCCGCAGATTCTATTGAATTCTTTATATATATGCCAAAGACAATACCGATTCCGTGACTGAATCTAGCTGAATTCAAAGCTGGAGCAAGGATGCAATCCGGAAGTTCTTCAATAGTTCGATTCTCTTTGTATTAATGCCATGCCATCTATAATACAAGCAGATGTTGAAGATGTGATTTAATCCGACGATCAGACTATTTTGCCAAGAAATGATTCAAAACCCTCTAAACCATGGCCGGACGAGTTTCCCAGAAAACATAAAAACGATGCCGCCGGCTACACGCTATATTTCTTGGAATATGTGTTATATATAAATCGCACAGGCGCAATATATAATTTATATAGTAGGTCACTTCTCCATATTCAATCGTATTTATAAGCCACCGGTCCCGTAAATGGTGTAGATGGTTATAAAAATTTCAATTTTTATGAGAAAATATGTACATATTTTTTAAGCTTTCCTTATTATTTGACGAAATATGATCTACATAACGAATTAGAAGAAACTTTATGGAACATAACAAAAAAAAAATAAACAAAATGTAATGATCTTGAACAAAGTTATTATTGTTTAAGTGATAACAAGACAGCCGCCAGATCTTTATCCATCCGCCATATTGCCTACCGGTTTTTTCTTCATTCTCATAACATCTGAAAACTATGATAGAAGTGGCATCTTGCACCGCCATTTTTTACCAAAAACTCAATTTCAGCTGGCTGGCCCATGGACTATTATCGGATCTCTCTCTCTTGGATATTCCCTTAAGGTGGGCATATCCAAGAGAGAGAGAGAGATCCGATAAGGAAATATTTATTATTTCTGGCCATAACTTTTTTTTTATACATATATTGGTAAAGAAAGTATAAGACTACCCTAAGTGGTACTATGACAGGTGTAGTGATATGAATTTTCACGCAATAATTTCAGTTGTTTGCAAAATAGTTACATTTAGTTTTAAAAATCATATCAATCTCCGTATTTCCTAAATTTAAATCTAACTATTTCGCAAATGTTTAAAATTATAGAGTGAACATTTATAACACTACTTTTGCTATAGTTCTACTTAGGTAGTCTTATAGTTTGTTTGCAATATGTGTGTTAGAATAAGAAGTTATGATGAAAAACAGTAAATATTTCTCTATCGGACCTCTCTCTCTCTCTCTCTTGGATATTCTCACCTTAAGGCATCCTATGAAAGTGTACTGTGTGTAGTGAGTCGCGTGCCGAACCTTTCGAGGCGTGGAAAGGGGACAAATCTTCTTGGGGGCGCAAATCGTAATGATTGTGTATACAAATGAAACATGGTCTTAAATTTAATATTCTTTAATGTCGCTCAAAACAAAATACTGTAAAACACATTAATGTAACGTGTAGTTTAAAGCAAGAATAAATACGTTCAGACGTCCGATGCCCGCTAATGGTATTACGCAATATGCAGAGAATGGATATCCGAGAGCGAGTATTTCTAATTAGGGATGGGCAATTCGACTCTTTTTAACACGCTTTTATTAGCTTCACCTGTATATTTGTTTGTCTGTTTGTTTGTGACGGAATCTTTGAACGTGATTCTCACCAACTTCAAAACATCAGATTAAGCTGAAATTTTGCATACTTATCAAGGATCGATAACAATACAATAATTTGACACAAATTTTCGATTTTTAAATGGAACACCCTATATATATATTATTGCATTTTTGAATTCTGCATAATTTTCTGAATCCAACGATTCCCAGTAAGTGACATTTCAAACATCGATTTTTTTAATAATATAATTTTTAGTTTTTCATTTAAGTGTGCCATGACAGTTCTGATTTATTCTAAATGACTCGTGTAATGCTACAAAAATCTAAATCCCGTTAAAATCACTAAATTACGTGATTTATGATCAAATAAAATTCACCAAAATTGTTTTTGGGGCAGAACTCAATTATTTCAAATGGAACAATTGGTACCATTTATTAGTACTAATAATAATGAATGTATTCATATGTCGTATTAAAATGTGCGATAAATACAAATAAAATTATAGCTAAAGAACATAAGAAAATACAATTTTATTCTAATCACCTTGTTACACATAAGGTAATTGTCTATTGTTTAATTTATTGGATTACGTATACATACAGGTAAATTTCTTATTACAAAAACCACAAAAAAAGGAAATAAGGTTTTTGCTAAGACTCTAAAGTATCTGACAAATTTTTCAGGTAATATAGGCCTATATAGGAACAAAACCTATACTTTTTATTCAGTGGATTAGGTGTGGTTTTTAGTTACTAACAATTAAAGGCCAGAAATTGTAAATTTTTGCACATTTTTGCCTACCAGCAAAAAATAAAGTATTTGATCAACAATTCGGAGTAACTATCTCGTAGGGAATTAAAAAATCTTTAAAATGTCTATTTGAAAATGTCAATATGAAAAAACAATCTATATTCGCATAATATTCAATTAACAATAAATATTGCAAAAATCAACGTACGACTTTATCATTACGTCAAAAGTTGGGTCTTGCAGTAGGTCTTAATATATGGTAAAAAATTTCAAATCGATTCATTGAATAATTTGTGCAAAATTGTAAATGTTTATCCCAGACATGTTTTTTTGCAATACGCACAATAATGAAAATACAATGATTCTACGCCGGGTATCTCATGAAAGGGGAAGAGTTGTTTTATTGAAATAAATTATTAGATCTAAAAAAAATCTTTTTCATTATTGCAAAATCTCACTCCAAAAACTCTGTAAATTTTAACTTATAAACATATAGAATAACTTCGTTGCTACTACATGTAGAAAAATGCCTTTTTCATATTCGAAAAACTGGTATTTTTACACGAATTTTTTTTTTAAATTGTCCTAGGTCAATATGGGACATAATTCGTTTTTTAAAAACAAAGTTCACAGCTACTTTGTTTATAACAATTAAGGAACATAACTAGCGCCATTTGAAAGATAAAGATCTGAAATTTGTGTGTGAAAAAATTGAAAACGATTGCACTTCAGTAGGGTCATTGGTGAAGCTTCAAATGTGTAGTTCGAACGAAGACGGCTTGAGGCGAGAGAGGGTGAACCATGAAATCAGGGCGTTCGAAAGTTGAAACAGCATCTTCCATCTGATATCGCAAGCTATATCTCTGGAATCTATTGACGGATTTTCATGTATCTTTTTTTAATTCATGGTACCTCTTCGCGTACATTACGAATATGCAATTTGTTTACGAAGTAATTTATTTATACGTTTTTTCACATTTTTTTTTGCAAAATATCGTGTAATTGTTATCAGGATACATAGCAATAACTTAACACACTTCAACAAACAAACGTTATTATAAACAATTCATTTTTTTCATCAATTTTATATAAAAAATATACTATTTATATAAAAAATCTTCTATAAATTACGTTGCTACCCTATTAGTTTTATTTAAATATTCTTACAATGTATTTTTTACTATTTGATAATATTAAAATCATTACTGTTAAATGTATACAATAAAAAATCTCCTACAACATATAAAAAATTGACCATCTGTATTATACTTAGTGAATTACATACGATTTATTTCATTGAGACGCTGTATTCATTAAAACTAATATATCATATATATTAATATAATGTATGTTACATAATCTTCGTATACCGGGTGTAACAGGATCATGGGGGGTACCCTTTTCTCCTTTAGTTTTGAAGATAATTGATTGAAATTTAGGATATACTACATACATAATAAGCGGCACTTTTTGACATGCAATTGATTTTTTTCAGTACCGGTTTCGCCGAAAGTGACACTAACTTTTTTAATTTTTATTCTGACAAATATATGACAATGTCACAAATATTGGGTTTACACAACTAAATTTTAGCAAAAATGAGTTATAAGTTATATATTATTTATTGGCCGCGATTATTGTACAATGTCCGAAAAAAGCATATCGATGAATTTGCTACACATAGCGAAAATCATGACTACAACACCAGAAAAAGAGATGATATATGCCTCTGCTTTAAGAGATTAACTAAGTCACGCACAGGTACCACCTATTATGGACCTACATTATACAACAAATTAGAAAAAAATATAAAACAACTACCTCCGAATCGATTCAGATCTGTAGTAAAAAAAATTTTTACAGCAAATGCATTCTACTCGCTTGACGAGATAGAAATGTCATTAGAAAATATTTCTGTGTAGTATTTATATATATATTTTGTACTATTTTCATGTCAATATTATATCACCTTAAATATTTTAATGTGTTTCAACAGTTTGTTATACTTACTTATTTGTCATGTCAATATTATATCTCCTTAAATATTTTAATGTGTTTCAATAGTTTGTTATACTTACTTATTTGTATTTTACAATTTGACGTGTGTAAACTTTTTTTGCATTTTTGTATTGGACACTAATAAAGCTACTCTACTCTACTCTACTCTATATATCCCTTGCCCTTCAAGACCTTCGCGTCCGCACGCGCGGATTGCGAAGCGTCGACGGGCGCGAACATGTCTTGAAAAAAATCCGCGTCGTTTAGTATTTCTGTTTTTTCAGCAGAAGAGGGGGTGTTCTATAGAATGAACCGGTTTCAAAAGGAATATTAATTTAACATTGAAAACGTGAAAAATCGCCTCATGATATTGGTCAATGTCGGTACTTTAGACACAAATTTGAAATGCATGCACATCGGGTTGACAGTTGTATAGTTTTCAGTAGCTATTTTATGATGTTTTACAACTATCTGTTTTTTTTTATTAAAAGAAAATAAGTTTTCTGCCATAAGTGAAGGGTTTATTGGTCTATAAAGGCCATAGTGTGATCTTAATAAGGAAAAAGACGATATACAAGTGCTGTTGGTGTATAAATAGGTGCATGAAAAAGTGCGTAATAGAAAAATTTTCTACATTTTTTTTTTGGACAAGCGGTTCGTATGCACGCAAAACAAATTTCAGATTCGTGTTCTACGACCCCAAAATAGGGTATCCTGAAAAAATCACACAAAAATTTGAGATTTCCGTTCTCCTTTAGAATTACCTTAATTATACGAAATCATCCTCTTTAACATATACGCCACTGGCAACGAGTTCCAAAACATAAACAAAACTATCTCCAACCTTTTTTAATAATAGAATGTATGAGATAGTAGGGAAACACAACTCATGTGTTAATGTATAGGACATGCTTTGTCTATCCTATTCTGAAGTCATTGACCTCTATCTAGTAACCAACTAGCTCCTAGATTATACAATTTCCTAAGATACATAAACCAGGAAAGCTGAGATGCACCCCATTGTGCCGGTAATTAGGTTTCAGGTTCATTAATAGCATTACACAAACTAGTTTGGCAGTAAATAATACCGGCGGTTTTATCAATAAGATTAACAAATTACAATTGCCACGATGCATTTTGAAGTTCGTTTATTCCAGAAACCTCAAATTATCTTAAAGATGTACTGAAATTAAATTATTTGAGCCAGACTCTATTAAAGAATGCATGAATTTAATTTTGCACGAATTAATAAAATTTTCTTCGCGCAAGATGAAGGGACTGCAACAGGAAACTCTTTGTCGCCTTTCATTACCAGCCTATTCATGGTTGGATATAGTTGAGATATGCGGATGATATATATCTACAGTGTTTGATATGATAGTTGCAGATATAGACAATTACATTTCTAAATAGTCGTTTCAACTGGTAAAATTTCATAAGAAATCGAAAATAGTAGACAAACCATATTAGTGGGAATATAGCTTAGAAATTCATATAATACATGAAAAGATAACACTTTTAGGTGCATTCCTAATGACATATACCATTGTACCCAACATAAAATGGCTACTCTTAATTTCTTAATTAACAGGGTTTTGCAAAAGGGAAACCTGTCCTTTTGAGAAAATGCAGCTAAGAGCAATGGATACCTTGTAAATTTTTTGATAAAATGATTAGGTTACATGGATTTAAAGATACCCCTAAAACTCCTCGACCTTTCAAACCGAACAGAAAAATATAAATTTGTATTATTTCCATATGAATCCTGGTTTGTCTGTGGTCTAAGTAAGATTTAAAAAAAAATAGATATGGCAGTTGTTGCCCCTCTGTCAGGAAATAAATTAAAACAACTTTTAGGCAACCCTGGGAATAAAGTTAAGTAAAGAAGGATAAATAAACTGTTTTAGACGATTTTTTTACCACTTGTTCATTACATCAAAGTAAATTTACAGCACAGTATTGTAGAAGCAAATCGGTCGGGAGCATATTTTCTTCTTCAAATTAGCGTTTTTTTTTTGCTATAACTAGTAAATATCTTTGCTTCTAATGGTCGGAGCTCACAATCGCAACAAGTAAAAATTATTTATGACGATCTTACAAAGAAAATCAGAGGTTCGGAAAGCCAGTCGGATTATTTTTAATTTTATAAATGACTAAAATATTTGACAGCTGGCGATTTTAAATAAATTAATATACCTCAGAAAATACTCAATACATTTTGATTAAACTTAATGCATATATGCTGCTAGTGACTTAGAACTACCTCACTAAGTGTGAACTTAAAATACAATAGGTAAATTAAAACATAATATTTTTAGTCGCAAACTCCTCTATAAAATTCTTATTTTACTATAAGGAACGTAACCAGACTGCGACCAACAGCTACTCTCCGGGCTATTTGGTCTGCCGAGCGCCGAATTACAAGTTACAAGCTGGCGCGTTAAGTGTAATAATTGCATATTACCATCAAAACTCTAATGCTTCGATTGCAACAAACACCAGCCGAAAGACCGATCCTACTAAAAGAGCTCTCGTGCCAGTCGTCACACACCACTTGCAGACTGTAGTTTCGAGCCGTTGGCTCTCGTCAGTGCAAGGTAGGCATGTGATGACCGACACGAGGATCACTTGACCGTTTAGTACATTTCGGTATCTTTGGGATAGCGACATGTAAAATAGTCAGCAGGCGCCATGTAGCAGTCCAGTGTATGTTGCAATCGAAAAATAAATAGCCTGACTGGGCTTAGCATAGTTCAAATGTGTTTTTAGAGGGAGGAATATTAAAACAATATTTTTAGTCGCAAACTCTATAAAATCCTTAATTTGCTATAAGGAACGTAACTAGACTGCAACCAACAGCTACTCTCCAGGCTATGTGCCCTGCTGAGCGCCGAATTACAATTTACAAGCCTGGCGCGTTAAGTGTAATAATTGCATATTACCATCAAAATACTAATGCTTCGATTGCAACAAACACCTGCCAAAAGAAGCATCAGGGTTTTGATGGTAATATGCAATTACACTTAATGCGCCAGGCTTGTATGTAATTCGGCGCTCGGCTGGGCACATAGCCCAGAGAGTAGCTGTTGGTTGCAGTCTGGTTACGTTCCTCATAGTAAAATAAGGATTTTGTAGAGGGGTTTGCGACTAAAAATATTATGTTTTAATATTCCGCCCTTTCCGACATTTGAACTAAGAAATAGGTAAATTGTCTATTGATTTGTAAAATTTCAATACCGAATAGAATTATGCTGTTTGCTACTTTTTTTAAATTTTAAATGACACGTTTTTAAAAGTAATTTACGATTTTCTTCTCAAACCATTTTTTTTTAAATATGTTATAAACAGAAAAAATTTTCAACTAAAAAATAATCATTTCCAATAAAAGCTTTTCTGATGAGTGAAAAGTATATTAAACCACAATCATTTAATTTTTTTTTTGTATGATAAACGAAGATACTGATACAGACTATCTGCCATTTGTTAATAAATAAACAATTAAACATATTAATTTAAACTTTACATCAGTTTCTTGCTAAGTATTTTAAGTTTATCTTTAGTTTTTATTTTTTTTAAGCAAAGTTATTATTCAATATGTTAATATAATAACATATGCTGCTGAAGATTCACTTTCTTCAGCAAGAAGTTGACGCCGATACCTATTCAGATTTCCCCAAATTATTTTTAAACACGAAATTTTTAAATATTTATTGCATAAAAACAGTGATAACTGCAAGACTGCATGGTACCACGTTAAAAAAGGGAGGACTGCTTTTTATGCACTCTATATGACATTTTTTATTTTGCCGGATTGCTTTGATGTTTTACGAAATCACACTTGAACTTTTAACAATTAGCAGACCCTAAGTTTAACTTTAAATATTTAAATGTTTATTAACTTATGGCAGAAACTTTGAACTATCAATATCCTCGTTTGTAATTATTGTGAACAGTTTTTTTTTAATTTACTTTTTACACACCAGATCAGTTTTTGTATAAATGATTATTTTTAGTTGAAAAGCCCCTTTTGATTATAATTCGTTTTTTAAAAAACGTTGAAAAACATAGTTTACAATGAGAAAAAACTTTTTTCTTAACATCATGATAAAGTTGATTCATAAATTTACAATTAAAAAAAATTATATTGGAGCAAATGGCATACTTTTTCTAGGTGTTAAAATTTTAAAAGCAAATAAACAATTTAGTGTTAAACTCTATTTGCTGAATAGAAATAACTAAGCGACTCCCCAAAAAACCGCACCATATTTAAATAAAATTATTCTATTGGTTGATTTTTTAAATCCCATAATAACACCAACCATTTTATGTTTTTGATATTGTTTAGTTTTTGGCGTTTGCCAAAAATTACTGTTAAGTTATTCGTTATCTTTATTTGCTGTTATTCCTATTCATCTAATAAAACAGTATTTTTAAATACTTTGGTGTACATTTGTACATCAAAGTATGTAATGAAAATAATAATAATAATATTGATTAAATGTTAGAACCACTTTTTCTTTTTGAGGTTAGAAATTCCTTCGCAAAATTTGTCACATGTACAATTGGTCATTGCATACATTGGTCAAAACTAGATATCTTAATTGTTTAAAATTGTTAAGTCTCAACATAATCAATTTAATTAATTTTGAATTCTTATTAGAAACAGATGGATATTTACTGGATACCATTAAAAAACGCTAATTTGAAACGAAAATATTAAGAAAATATATTCCCAAACGATTTCATTCTACAAAACTTAGCTGGGAACTAACTTTGATAACATGAGCAAGTGATAAAAAGCCCAGACCCATTAAAACAGTTCCCAAACAAAACTCGATTTGTCTCTATTATATGTTGGATAATTAAGGCACCTTAAATATGGAGAACAGAAAATATAGTGTTGCCCGACTCGACTTTGATAACTTTCATAGAATAGATGTCAATAACATAACGCTAATCAGGAATATAACAAATAACAGTCAGCTGGATTCGTTTGAAAGCTTAAAAATTGCAAAACGTAAAAATATTGTGAATACTAAATAGCGACATAGGGCATGGTCTGCTCTATTGGTTAGCAGGCCACGGTGCGTCCACAAACTGTTTATGAACGTACTGCAGATAAGTGTGCTCATTCGAACATGGGGTGCTGCCATATTTATTTGTTTAATGGTAGAAATTTTTAAAAATAACATGGCATGATGTGAGAAAGTAGTTTTGAGTCAAGATCATTGAAATGTAAATAATATTTTACTGTCACTAGTTTTTAATTCATATTAATTAAGGACAATAATATACGTCTTTATTTTTTCTATATATTTTGGAATAGAACATTTAATGAATTACAAATAGATTAACTAGAGAGATAATTGGCCAAGATGGTGGAACGGAACAATTCACAATTATCAAAACATACCCTTTCTTATATTTAACGAACTGTTCTGTTTATGCTGTACAAAAGCAGATTTATTTGATATGAATGCATATCATTTTAAATGAAAAATTACTCGTGTACAAACAATTACACGTTCATAGCAAAACAATATGATTCTCTAGAGAATGAAAAAAATGTATAATTGTGGAAGAGCAAAGTAATCTGCTAAGAACATAGTTTTTTATATATATCTGTAAGTAGGTTTGACTTTTCTATACTTGTATCATCGATATGAAGTGTAAGACAACGACGGTTAGTACTTGAATGGGTGATGACCAGGAAAATACAACAACATCGTCCCACCTTCTACCGGTTTGTATATCAGTGTATATGTGAACGATTCATCTTTTGGAGTCTGAAGGACTTTTAATATATTTCAAAAGTGAATGTTAACGTTCACAAAATTAGGGTTCAAGATGACTGATTCAGACGGAGAATAATATGAAAATTTATACTTACTGTTCGTTTTTGCTTAACTGCTGCTCTAATGGTGTCTATTGGACGTTGTAACACTATAAACCTAACACTGGATGTACCACACTTTCTTAAAATTATACCTGAAAGGGAATTTTGTTAGAAAACACAATTAAAAGACAATATAAAATTCAAAAATATATATTGAATCTTCAAAAATTTTATGGTTTTACAACAACTTTTAAGAAATATGTTTAACAAATACTAGTCTGGCCCATGTGCAACACATGGTGAGGAACGGAACGATTCATAATGTACCAACTACCATCCAAAATGCAGTTTTGTGAGCTAACGATTACACAAAAAGTTTCAAGAAAAGTTCAATGTTTCTGAAATTTGGTGGGTTTTTGCTTGCCTGTCTTATACACATATTTTTATATCAATATCAATTTTGGTCGCTCCTCATTAAAAATGCTTGAAGCCTTACTACTTCGAATTGTATTGTCACGACCCCCCTTTGGGGAGAGCCGCGACTGACGGCCACTTGGCTTGTGAGAGAGGGAGATTGGGTAGTCAAAGTAGAAGACGAGTTTAAAACATATATAATTTATTAACAAAATAACAAGAAACAGTGTCACAGTACAAACAGGCACAACAACAATAGTAACAAATGGGGGCTCTTACCAATATCACTGATGTGGGGAAATGCGTCGGGATAAGGAGTCGCACTTCTTAATACTTAAGAGTAGGACTGTCTTAAGAATTCGACTGCCGCCCGCGTTAACAAAATTCGTATTTATAATTTTACTACATGCTTATTTAGCAGGTTACCTATTGAGTACAAGTTCGTATTTATTGTTTGTTTTTAATAGTCCAGTGTCAGGTCTCGTTCTCAATATTTGTTTAATAATATTGCAAAGTATATCAATTTAGAATTTGGAAAAGTAATTTGTATCAATATGTAACCTACTAAAGCTGATTTATAGTTTTCTCCTAAAATATGAATACTCCTTACGTAACACATTTCCCCCTTTTAGATAGAGCTAGCCCCTAGCTCTAAAAAAGATATTTCTCAATATAGAAAAAAACAAGTTTCAACCTAACACTAAAAAACAGAAATTCATTCATTTATTTAAAAACTATCATTCAAGATAACAAAATTATACAAATTGGTAAAATACGCTTCATCAATAAAAAATTTCTATAAGTTAACAAATTAATTCATTACGAGGAAATATAGTTTTTGCGGGCACACCTTGTCTAGTGTTCTTGCACTTACACTGAGTCATTACTTATTGAGTGGGTCGGAGGTGAAGTTGCTGAGTTAGCTGTAGCAGACACCTGGGTTGCTGACACTTGTAAACCATAAACAAAACATTTGTCCGACGGAAGTTAGCGCAGCTATGATGGGAACATGTACTGCATTATAGCTAGATAGCTAGCTTCGGGAACTGCAGCAGAAATTTTAACCCTTGGCTGGCTATAGATGAATGAATTATCCCTACGGACCTTACTGGAAATTCATTGTCACCACCATGTAGTGGTTGGGGAAGTTGTCCCATGTTGCTTCTCTGAACATTAACAATGACCTATATACTATGGATGGTCCAAGTATCTATTCCTTGCTCTGCTCAGGATCCAACCCTACTGGTTTCGCAATGCCAACTGTCATCCTCTGGTTTTCAGTGCTAAGTGTGCCTCGCCCTCGTGCATTTCATTACATGAAAAAAAAAATACAGAAAACATTACAATACAAATATTTTTACAAAAGCATTACTACTAAGGAAAAAATTTATTTAAAACATTATTATATAAATATATTTATAAAAGCATTATTACTAAGGAACGAATTTCTTTAAAACATTATTATATAAATATTTTTATAAAAGCATTATTATTCCGGAGAAACTGTTTATTTCCCAAAGAAGAAATATATGTACATCTAAGTTTTTTTTGTTTTTATTATATCACTAGAGACAAGTATATAAAAATGAAAAATGGGGGAAGTTCTACTAAATTAATCAAAATATTTTTCTACTTTAGTTTAATTTAACAAATTATGCAAAATGTTTTCCTGCTTCGAGTATATTTAAAGTTAGTTTTATCTTTTGGCATGAAATTTGACTTTTCTAGGACTATTTCCTGTATAAACAACTTCCTACTCAAATTTGTACCCTTCATGTTAAAATTGAACTTATTGCATATAAAACAAAAATAACAGAACCCGTCTCACTTACGTACTTTTGTACAAAAAACTTTAATTGATGGGGCTGATGTTCAGTTTCATCGTGAAACCATCTTCTACGTCTTCCTCATCTATCACGTTGCATCCCTTTGTGCAACAAACCTCACAAAATCAAAATACCTCATAATATTCACCATAATAAACCTCATATTATTCATCATCATAAACTCCATAAAACTCTTGCGTTTCTTTACGCAAAAACCTCATAAATATACTTGCACTTCTTCGCGCAAAAACCTCATAATAATCCACATTGTACACTTTTATACATAATTCTTGAGACGTTAGTTATTCCCTATGCACATACAAAAAACAAATTTTTTAACATCTAGTTTGGTACTGTGGTTCTTCTCTGTGTCCTTTTTTTTAAATACTTAATTCTGCCTTCCTAACTTTTAATTTACTATTATCTAATGTCCTTCCCATATTATTTTTGTCCACAGAGCAATTCAACAAACAACGTATGCGACATTGGCCACTGTCTTACTGTTGGTGTAAATTACTCATAGGTTCAATAAATTATTTAATTTTATATTGGAAACTAGGGAATTCTTTCCCCCTGGAAAATTAGTAAAAATAATGAAAAGATTGGAAAATAAAAAATTTTCGATTACTTCCCCACAATATATTTTACGTTAATGCTTTTCTAATAATTAAGAATAAATATTGAAAGAGACTATAATCAAATATGGCTTTTAAATATCTTAAATTTAAATGTGTATATTGAAGAATGAAAAATAATTTATGACGTTACTATTGAAAAAGAAAAAAATGACTTAAACTAGCACTTATCCCAACATTCCCCGACACCATGTGATATCAGCAAGATCACTCCCATACAAATTCATTGTTTCTACCTGTTGTACATATGACACTCCACAATTACTCTATTTGTTTTTTACCTACCATGATCCAGTATATTGTTACGTTATTATATATTTATTTATATATCCTAGTATATATATTTCAAAACAGTTTAATACATGTATACTTCATGAACCACTATAAAAATATTCAATAATCAATCAACGCATAATATTTATTTTACCCATATAATGTAACACATGTATGCATGTAAAACAATTACAATATTTAATAAACGACATACCATTCATAATAACTCATATATTTGATCAAATATAAACATATTCTGCTCATGGTCTAGTTTCACTACTATTATGCAGCGTCTGCAAGGTTAATGAGGTGAGACATCTAATTTGTTTTTTGTTTGTCAGCAATGAATTAAAATAGTTTAAAAGAAACTCTATATATTTTAATAAAAAGTAACTAATATACAATCTGAAGGTTTAAAAAAAATTATTCGATTAATTATCCTCTGGGAACCTCCTAGAACCCCAACAATTATATCCCATACAAAAAAATAATTAAAAAATAAGAAAATTAAATTCATTTGCTGACAACAAGACCTCGTATTTTACGCACAATAAACGAAATAAACACAAAACGCGATTATTGACTTAGAAAACTTTATGTTGTAAATTCCTGCCTACTATGACAGCCAAATCATCCCTTGTACAAAGCCGAAGCCGGCGCCTCCACCAAATGTCACGACCCCCCTTTGGGGAGAGCCGCGACGAGTTTAAAACATATATAATTTATTAACAAAATAACAAGAAACAGTGTCACAGTACAAACAGGCACAACAACAATAGTAACAAATGGGGGCTCTTACCAATATCACTGATGTGGGGAAATGCGTCGGGATAAGGAGTCGCACTTCTTAACACTTAAGAGTAGGACTGTCTTAAGAATTCGACTGCCGCCCGCGTTAACAAAATTCGTATTTATAATTTTACTACATGCTTATTTAGCAGGTTACCTATTGAGTACAAGTTCGTATTTATTGTTTGTTTTTAATAGTCCAGTGTCAGGTCTCGTTCTCAATATTTGTTTAATAATATTGCAAAGTATATCAATTTAGAATTTGGAAAAATAATTTGTATCAATATGTAACCTACTAAAGCTGATTTATAGTTTTCTCCTAAAATATGAATACTCCTTACGTAACAGTATTCTGCAATTACAATTTTATACGTTCAAGGAAGGCGGTCCCATGCACATATGTGTACATGGTTAAGATACTTTTCTGACACCGAATCACTGAGGAACCGGTTTAGGGCAAATCCCATTAAAACTCATCATTTCCCCGTCAAAATCGACTGCTAGGAAATGATGGAGGTCCCATGTCGCTAAGGGCTATTTTCGCTAAAACTCACGATATACTTTGGATAGAAGTTGGATTAACTTGTCCTCATATTTAATACCTCGTATGAGTTGCAGTGCTTAACAACGTGGATTCGTAAAAGGGTTTTTAATTCTGAAATTTCCGAAAGTCAAATTTTGTTATAGTTTCTAAATTTAGGTGGTCGGGGCGACATTACGTCCCTGTGCAGCGACATTTACTACACCTTCTAAAATGACGCTCCTTGAGGAGTTATGGAAATATTTGCATAAAAATCGCTCCGTAGAGCGAAAATATGATTAAGAATATTAAAAACCTCTTCCACGATATTTTTACGTGAAGCACGCTTTTCATACGAAATATTTCCTAAGTCGGATTTTGTTACAACGTCGAAAAGTATACCGAGGGTTTTACCATGTTCTTTAACATATACGCAGAAGCTATGCAATCTAAGGTGAGGATTGTGCAGTGACTATATACCTTTCAGAGGGATGTAAAGCAGTGGGTACCTTGTCTATTAATAATTGTTAAGCAAGTAAAAGGTTCCTACTCTTCGACAGGGAAGAGGTTCGACAAGATTCCTGGTTGAACGTAGTTTGTCTCCAGACATCGGTGATAAGTCTTAGTGGCAGCAATATACTGACGCTAAATAAATATATAAAAAGAGGTGAACTTTTGAATATAAGTATGTGTGGCTTATATTTCATTATCATTTTGTCAAGAGCCTATTCTTAAGATGGTACTATGTACAGTGATCATCTTTTTAAGCCAAGTTATAAAATTTTGCAATAATAAAATATAGAAGATTTCAATAATTCAAAATTATGAGACTTATCTTAATCTCAGATTTATTGAACCATGACATTAGTTTAATACAAATACTTTGTTAAGCTTGCTTTCATTTTAATCATCTCCCGATGATGCTAACATGGTTAACATTCGAATGTTGCGTTCAAGAATTTTTGTGCTTTTGGGAACTTCGTTAAGGACAGCAGGCAGCGATCAGCCGAATATTTCATGTCTCATTATTTCAAATTTTTAATGTTCATTTAAAGTTCATAAAATATATTTTTCTTTCAGAGTTTATATGACAGCATAAAGGCAGAGCCTTTTAAAATTCCAGAGGACGATGGCAACGACTTAATGCACACTTTCTTTAATCCTGATAAAGAAGGTTGGTTATGGAAGCAGGGTGGTCGTTATAAAAGTTGGAAAAGGCGTTGGTTCATTCTTAATGATAATTGCCTTTACTATTTTGAATATACTACAGACAAGGAGCCACGTGGAATAATTCCATTAGAAAACATATCAATTCGTGAGTGCACTGATAGACAAAAACAACATTGTTTTGAACTATATGCCAGTGGAGGGGCAGATTTTATTAAAGCTTGCAAAACGGACTCTGAAGGTAAAGTCGTTGAAGGCAAGCACACAGTTTACAGGATGTCAGCTAGTAGTGATGAGGAGAGAAAGGAATGGATGCAAAGACTTACTCAAAGTATTAGTCATAACCCTTTTTATGATATGTTGGCTAATCGAAAGAGGAAAGCTCAACTTTATGCTAAAAATTAATTTGTGATTTTATTACTCCCAATTATCACATTTTCTATGTATCTCTTCTACTAGTAAGATGCATAAAACTTAAAACATATTTTTTGCCACTGGGTTTTACCAAATAATAATAATTATTATAAAATGATGTAAACTTACATTATAAAAAAAATTTTATTTATCACATAAATAGTTACTATTATTGTCAGGTTTCCTTTTAAGATGTTTTTTGTTTAGTTAATATAACATTGTCGCTTTTAATGTGATCATGGTTATTAGTCTTATCAGTGTTTAAGTAAAACATCAGAGGTACAATTTTTGAAGTAAATAAATTTAATGTAGTAAAAATTAATTTAAAATTTCATTAATAGGTATAGAATGTAATAATTTCTTAATCGATTCAGATTGAGTTTCATATTTACTTAATAGTAATTCCTAAGATTTATTGTTTCTTTTAAATAACTTTCATAAAATGAATTCATTGATTAAAGTAATTTAGGATATCATAATTATAATCATAAGTAGCCACATAGGTACTATTATTTCTTACTCACTTTACTTTAAAGTGAGCTTTTGATATTGATATATTAAGACAAAACTAAGAAGCCGAAATTGTTATTTCTTATTCTTAATTCTGCCTTTCAATGGCCGATAAACATAAATATATGCAGAAAAAAAAATTGCCATAACAATTACATAACAATTTTTAAGTAAAAGTGTAATAAAGTCTGGTTTTAAGATCTGTTACTGTTGCTGCTGTTTCTCCTAAGGATTTCATAAGTCAAATGAGTATTTATTTGTTAATCTGTGTGTTAGCACCATACCTGGCGTTAACAAAAAAACGCAGGGTCAGTTCATAAAAATGATTTACCATAATTTTGTAACTTTTATTTTTAATTGTTTAAACTAAGTTTAGGTAATAAAAAACTTTATGAATTTTTACTTGTGAACTTTTAGTGATAATAAAATTGACATCAAGTCAAATCGATTATTTGTATAATTGTTACGTGAAAGAATTTTCATCATTAAACATATCTAGGGTGCTACTTAAAATAATATTATCACATGTATGCATATAAAAACACATAGTCTCAAAAATCGTTTGTATTGTGGTTTCGACCACATTTTCTATTTTGGAAATGATTTGTTTCGTGACAGTGTAATTTTAATGGTGAAATATGTTCACTTTCAGAACTTTTCGAATTGGAAAACGAATTCGTTTTCTCTAATAAAAAAGTTTATACAACATTTTTGTAAGAAATGGTTACACGTGGTCACAAATGTAGGCAACCACTGATTGTGTTCGTATTACAGATCCTTACAAAAATTGGTGTTCTACTTTATGACAATAATATAATGTTAGGCATTTTAAAGATATTTATTTATTAACTGCTTAATGTTTAAACCCAAAATAACGGGTTGGTAAATCATAAATTTTTTCCAAAATTTGAGTTAACTCATGCGATATGATAAACAGCTGTAGCATTACCTACATACTGAAATTGGGCATACTTATATAACTTCAACCAGAGACCAAGTGGAAAAAATTTAGCCAATGAAATCCAGCATGTTCTTCATTTGTGGGAGGGTGTCCACTGCCCAGTCAATATAAAAAAAAACTCATTGTAATTTGAATATTAAAGCTATGCAATTTCTCTTTCAGTATTACAATTTTTTTTAAGTGTTGTTTTAACATATAAAATACATTTTTGAAAATTTAAAGATAAAGTGGTTTTTGTTCATATGCCCTTTGAAAAATTCAGGCGAGGCCAGATTTCATTGGGTATATGAGCATACACCTTTAAAAATAATATATTTTTATTATTGTACCGCAATTATTTGAAGGCCTAATAAACTTGAAAATGAAGAAATAAATAAATACTTTGAGTTTCTAATACATTTTATTGCCTAAAATGCCTAGTAAAAACATAATGAATTTCATTGCACTGCAATGCAAATGTTTTATTTATGAAAAATTAACAATGATAAGTTTCATGTTAATCAAGTAGAAATGGACTCCTAAATTGAGTAGGTACCCAAATGTTAACTTTTCGTATTTATGCTTAATTAGTTAAGTATATCAAAAAAGACATTTAGGGTATCTCGCTTTCTAGCTTCTAAAAATATCCTTATACCGCATTTTAAATTACAGTTTCTGCAAGATTATTTTGGTGAACTTTTAGGATTCTTAATCCGCAGAACAATAGTATATTCGTGTCTCAAGTTTCTTAATTTCTTTTTTATATTGTGTTCCCATTCATCTGCATCTATTCGATTATTTCTTTTTTTCACTAACTCGTTTCGTACTTGTGTTCCACTTTCCATTTTATTTTTTTCAGACAGTTCAATTTCAGCCTTTATTTTATTTTGTTCGTTAACATTTCTTTCACATATCACAGCTTCAATATAGTGCCCTCGGAACTGGGCCTACTTCCATTTTCTCTGTACCTTTCAATTGAAATAAACAAAGTACATTTTGTTATTGGTTTATAATAATTGTTAAAGCTGAATTTACTTTCTACTGTTAAATTACTTCAATTTTCCATAGAAATTAGTGCATCAACAGGTTGCATCATAACAATGTTGTCGTTTTCTGCATAATCTACATTTTGAGAAACATTATTTTGCGAAAGATGGAATATTTATTCAAAGTGCTCTATATTGATTAATTTATACTGGCTATACAATTATTTTATGATAATCATTTTCTCTAACTTCATGTGAGGTATCCCCCAAATAATTATTTATTGAATATCCTAGTATCTAACAGAAATGTTACTATTTTTTCAAGTATTATATTTGTTATAATTTTTTTTTCAACCTATCAAATTATCTCTGTTTGTGTACTTCCTGATTATTAGTATCGGAATTTTGAGTTTAATTCCAGATACATCCTTACAAGGATTTATTAAAATATGCATACATTTTTAGTTCAATAAAAAATAAATTAATTCTCATTTATTTTTCGTACAGTTATAATAATTATACAATTATATGATTTACTTACATAAAAAAATCACTACTCAAGTTAAAGAAATGGAGCGCGTAAATAAATGCACACTGGCAACGCCACTGGAATTAAACCCAAATTCCAAACATTGATGATTATAGAAATCAATATGAATAATGACCTAGTATTTACAGCTCTGTGCTTAATGGCTACTTGTTCCATCTTTGTGCATTTTTAAAAACTGTATTGTTCAAGAGTTTGTTAGACAATACAACCTGACAATTAGGATAGTAAACTTAAAAGCGGAACTTGACTACTATTTGTTGTTAAGCCATTAGTGAGAAAGCATTGAAGTTGCATGTTAACCCCTACTGCTATTTTGTAAATTGTGCATGAACAATTTGGAGACGGTTATATAGATTTGGGAAGTCATTGAACGTCTGGAATCTGGCTAGCCAACACCATATACCTGTAAGACCACTACAAAAAATAAGAGTAAGGTTGGCAAGTTAGTTATACTTGCAAACAATAAGGCACTTCGATTTCTTACTTACGTTTGTATTTTTATTTTGTGCATAAACACTGCCTGCATGTAAATTTCCCCCAATATCAATATTATTGAAAATATTAATATTTATTTTATTTACCTATTTATTGCAGAAATTTATTTCATTGTATAAAGAGGCAGGCCGCCTGCATGTTTGTCGTGCAGGCGCGGGTCTGTTCACATAATGAAAAATGTTGCAATGCAATGGACTGTTTGTGATTTCCATAAATTTAGTAGAAATTAATTGAAGTAAACACCGATAAGACTATAATACATTTGATTTTACATTAAGTGAGGTTGAGATAATTGTGATTGATGTTGGTCTGAAGCCGCCCTGTACTAAATTCTAACAGGGCCGGCTCATATCAAAATTTTTAACCTACCTCTTTCTTGCTTTTGTATCCATTCAACCATATCTTTATTTAAAGAAAAATGATTCACTTAATTATCAGTGCGAAACTATAATATAAAATTTGTTATTAATATATTTTTTATGAGTATATACGATTAATATATATTTTGCTACAGCATAAGTTTTGTGATTGAAAGAAGAGAAATTAATCTTTCTTTAAACCATTTTCTGTATTTGATTTAATTATCTTAGTAGGAGTTACTTTCCCCTGAACTTAGGGACCTGAAACACATGTTTGACCCTTCGGCTAACCCTGCTAATCGATGATTGATAAAATGATGATCTGAACTAATGAATTGTACTAGTTCCTCGTTTTGATGATACACCAGGCAATCTGTTTTATAATCACCATTTTAATCACTCCAGATTTATTTTTTCTTAATACTCTACAAGTTTTATTTTAGTTTGGAAACCCGAGTTCAAAAAAATAAGTAATATGTTCAATATACTAATGACAACAATTTTAACATATTACATAGTATTACATATTCTTTGTTTGTGTAGCTTTTCTTAAAATGTTATGGTAAATAGGTTAATTCGTTTTACAATCCTAAGTTCTAATAAGTTTGTACCTGGTAGAATATATTTGTTTATTTCTCTTCATGCTTTTCAAGATTCCTGATATTTAAACTCATTCAGCAAATTGTTATTATGTGTAAGGTCTTTTTAATTTATTAAATAAATATTAATCAGAACCAATGATTATTAAGAATAATTCTTGTTAAAATTCTAAAATATGGCAACGAAATATTAAATATGTATTTAGCTCATATTTATGTTCTCTTCTGCAAATATGCAACAAGTTGATGTGGAAGAGAAAGATATAATATTATATTTTTCATTCAGTTCTGTATAGTATATTTTTAGATATTTTATTACTAGTCTGTACATTTATTTGCAATTTAATGAATACAAAATAGTTAAATACTATTTATTTATTTATTCTGTAACTGCCTCAAAGTTATGTACATAACTTTTGATATCGTAAAAAATAATGGAAACGTTAGCATTATATAATGTACATTTTTTTTGTTGCAATGTATATATAAAGTAAATATAGTTTACAATGCGTCCATAGATTGATTTTTGAAGAAAAAATTCTTTTAAATGTGAATTTACGAGAAAGAGCCAAAAAATTATTTTTATAGTTTCTATTAGTAAAATGATTTTAATAAAGTTTATTATAGGAAACTCGAAATAATTCTGAAATTTCTTGTTGAAAGTTGCTCTGTTAGTGTAAATAATTTTTGTCTCCACTGTATGCAGTTCTGTGACAAAAATCATATTTTTTTATCTTAGAGTTTTTTATTCTTCTGAAGCTAATCTGTGGATACATTGTATATGTAATGTTTTGTAAAGTATGTGTAAATAAAATTATACGCAATTTGTATATAGTTTAGTTTCTTTTATAACACTAAATCCAATAAACCCATCGAGTGATAAAAACTCTCACTGATCCAGCGAGACGATTTGTCTTATTTGATATCTGTGTGAAAACAGTAGCCAAACATAGCAGCCAAAACATACGAAGGTGTTGATGGTTGAAGCAACAAATGGTTAGAATGCAGTCGCGGTGAGACAGAGCTTGAGCTACGCCTCCGAAATGAGACCCGGATTTAGTTGTATTGTTCATTGTTCGATCGTTTCATTGAGTCGAACCATTTTATCTTATTAGATTTAATATTATTAAATTATTAGAAGGCTAACTTATACCTTCGATTATTTTTAACTAAATACCAGTAAATCAATAATAATTATTACCTATTTACATTTGGCATATACAGGGTGGCTCCTTTTTATATTGAACAGTATTGCTATAGCAAACCATAGTACTTACAAAGTTAGTTAATTGGGAAAGAAGTTTTATATTGTAAAGGACAATTAAGTAGTTTATAGAAATTGAAAATATTCCCATTAGTTCCAAAGATTACAATAAAATCCGACATTAGTAGGTATTCTACAAGTTGAATTTAAAGCCTGCCTGTAAAATATTCATTTTAATTTCAACGTATTGGTTGAAATAAATTGTTTTTATTCTATAACCAAATTTTATGGTCCAGTTTTAACACATCTTGTTAATCGTGTTGCTAAATTAAAATATTTAAAGATTACTTTTATAGTATTACGAAAGTAACAGGCTCTAAAATTTGAACGTTTGTTAAAATTTAACGTAGTTATAGAATAGCCACTATAGCTCATTCTTTTCTTACTTAGCACTGTTATTATAAAAAATATTTAAAAATTTTATAGGAATATTCTTTTATGAGTACATTAATTTTGCTATAACATACCGTATTCAAATTTTTATTATGATGTTTTGTCTCTTCAGGGCCACCATCAGCATTTTTTAAATACAGACCCATAATAAAAAGATTAAGTTTTTTAAAACATCTGAAATTAGGAATTCAAGAGTGTCAGTCACACTTAGTAAAGTTTGGTCAACAAAATAATCACCATTCAATTTATTGCCATCGCTCTTCACAAAACATCTATTTATATAAGAAGTACTTACTTCTCATTTAAAAGCTCGAACAATAAAATGCATTAACTAATATGGCTATATGGTTTTTGCTGTTGTCAATTTGAATATTATTTTTCAAAGTAGGCACCAAATAAAAAGTCTATTTCAACTTGTCAAGTGTATTTCTTTGAAAAATTATAAAAAAACGAGTAAGTTTACAAAAATTGTTCAAAATATCCACCATACCTCTGAATGCAAAGTCGTGTTCTCTTAAATATTTGTTTAGTAGCTTCAGCAAACATATTTGGTATAATTTGGTTGAGAGCTTCAACTTTCTTATATATACAGTGTGTCCACGGATGGACTTAACTATTATTTTCAATTTTTCTAAAAAAACATTCATTTCTTTTGCTTGTTACATAAATACGATTCACATTGAGAAAATTTGATTTTTTGTACAGAGCGTGCAAAAATTATAAAAATGGATTTTCAAAATAAAAAATTTTAAAATCAAACTTTTTGAGGCATTGGGATTAAGGAGCTTAAAAGCAGTAATCGCAAATCCAAATAAGTTTTTTTCATTGGAGTTATTGTTACTAAGTTATTTGATATTAAACATTTAATCGATTTTTCCCCATATCTTGTTAACGATTAATGTTTTAAAGACTATGTATTATTTGTAATAAAACGTTGTTTGTAACTATTATTAATAAGTTTGGGTGTAAATGTTGTTTCATAGTTTTCAACTCAGGCCCTACTTCATTGAATTAACTTTTAGTGGAAGTGGACCGCTATCTCATTTTGTGATTATTAATCAAGATACTCGCTGTGAAATAATGCTTAGGTGACATTGTTATTTTTTAACATTTGTCAATTAATATTTCTAGAAAAATGTCGACCCTAGAACAGCGCATTTACTTGATCAAGTGTTATGGTATTGGAGAAATGTCCTATAAATACTTGATAGAAGTTTTTCACAGGAAGTTTCCAGGTGTAGAAGTTTCCGTAAATGGTTCAAGAAATTTGGTTCGTAAATTTGATGTTTATGGTGATGTTAAAGATGTGAAAAAAAAACATGATGAAAATGATGCTAGAACAATTTTAGTGTTAAAATCAGTTCACACAATAATCCCCAACTTCCTTTGAGAGCGAGTGAGGTGAGTGGTGTATCTAAGAGTCATGTACAATGTTCTGACCGCAAATAAATTTCACGCATTCAAACCAACCTTTATCTACAAACTTCAAGAATGTGATGATTCATATCGACTTGAATTCTCTTTACTAATGGGTGAACGCATAATGGAAAGCCGTAATTTTCATCGTCATATAATATTCATCAAAGCAAAACTTCAAAAGCTAATTGAAAATGGAGACACAAAAAAAACAATTTAATTTATAAATAACAGATCAACCATTATTGATAAACAGGTCCCAAAAAACTTATGTAAACTCAGTATACTATTAAACGGATATAATTTATCTTAACGCTCAAACCATTGTAAAAAATCGAAATCAAATCCAAGAGAGCATTACTTGTTATAATCCCAAGGTAATTTTACTTAGTGAAACCAGAACAACAGCTGATATTGAAGATATGGAAATAAAACTCGAAAATTACAATCATATGTGATGCAACAAGTAGGCATACAGGAGGTGTCATATTGTATATAAAAAAATCATTATAGCTGTTCCACATTTAAAGAATTCAAAAGTTACAGGATTGGTGTAAAGGAGTAAAAATTGATTTTATAAGTTCAGTATATATTATTGGGTGTCTCTACCATTCTCCATCAAGTTCACATTCAAAATTTATAGAAGATCTTGAAGCAGTTTGTGATATTCTATTCTCTACAAATTATAGTTGTGTGCTGGATGGTAATTTTAATATAGACTTATTGAGTACTTCATTTTATAGGAGAAAATCAAAAATCTTTTAACAATGTATGGAATCAACCAATGTACAACAAAACCTACTCATGTTACTGTCAATTGTAAGACATTAGTGGATTATGTGTTAATTAATCAAACTGATATACTAACGGATGTACATGATTGTCCAAAAATAACCGACCATGCTGTAATTTCAGTTAATTTATGCAACAGTGCTTACCCAAATGAAGTCATAAGCAAATCTAGGAAATTAAGTATTGAAAATATAAATAGAATAAAAACTAATCTCATAATGCTTAACTTTAATTTAGACTCTATTGATATTAGTATTATTTAACAGGAAATTTTAGAAAAGTGTGAAACTGTAATTAATAGTATTGCTCCTGTTGAGACATGTCACTTTAAATCTAAATTGCCGTGGTTCAATTATGAGGTGGTTGATAAAATTAGAAATAGGGATAGGGCTTACAAAGAATTCAAAATGTGTAGAGATAGTGAACAACAAAATAAATGGCAACTTTTTAAAGAACATAGAAATGGTGTAGTTAATCTATTAAAACTAAAAAGGAAATAATATTATTTTGATAAGATAGACAGGTTTAAAAACAATCCAAAACAAATGTGGAAAACTTTTTAAAAAATTAGTAAACAATAATAAAGACACTCCAAATCGTATCAGTTTTGGAACGGGTGAGGGGCAGAAAGTTCTCAATGACAGCCCTGAGATTGCACGCGGTTTAAATGAATATTTTGTTGAAAGTATTGAGACTATTGTTCAAAGTATCGATAGTTCTGAAACTTGGTCTAACTAAACAATAATTTATATTTGAAATTTGAAAACTTTGAAATACTTTCTATGCACGATTTGCGAAAAATAGTTAGTAGTTTGGATAGCAAATTTTCTTTATATGAAACGTTAAACTGTAGAATGGTTAAAGAAATTTTTGAAGTTATTGGTCATGTTATGTTAAACTTAATAAATACATCTTTTAATACTGGTAAAATTCCAAACATTAAAAATTACTACAGCTATTCCTATTCAGAAAGTAGCTAACACCACGAAGGCTGAAGAATTTCGTCCAATTAATACTTTACCTCCACTAGAAAAGCTTTATAGAAATTGAATTCAATTTTAATGAACAATCAATCCGGTTTTGGCAAAAAATACTCATATGAAGCAGCATTACAATTTACATTATGCAATATTAAAACTAGTTTAGATAACAATAAATATGTTGTTGCTGCTGTGTTTTTAGATTTAAAATATACATATTAGCCGTTACTCGAGTCCGAGTATAAAAATGTTACAGTCGATAGATTGTGTACAATAAAAAACAAGTAAAAGGTGTAGTCTATTGTAATTCCCATTCATCTACGGTGCACACGACTATGGCTATAGAGGCCAATTCGGGAGAGCACATGCCGACCGCAGTCAGGACAAACATAGACCTGGTTAGGTCTTGGATTCGGCCTTCTTGCAGCAACATTTCCTTGATAGCTGGCCACAACCCCTCGCCATTCGGTTCTGTCCGCTGCAAGTTGTTCCCATTGCTCGTCTGCAATACCGCAGGATTTTAGATTTTCATGGAGAGCGTCTTTGAACCTCTTTCGTTGACCACCACACCTTCTTCTACCGCTTAGCAATTCACCATAAAGTGTACATTTAGGAAGGCGGTTATCATGCATATGATGAACGTGACCTGCCCATCTTAGGCGTGCTCTTGAAATAAGCACCTCAATTGGAAGGCTGTTTGCTCTCCTGAGTACTTCCACGTTTGATATGTGATGGAACCAACGGATTTTCATCATACTTCTGAGGTGTCTTTGCTGAAGACGTTCTAATTCTTTCACATGACGACGGTAAGTGACCCAGCTTTCACATCCATATAGCAGTGTTGGAATGACAACTGCTCTGTAGACAGCCATTTTCGTTGACAAAGCAAGGTCGTGGTTGTCAAATACTCTCTCTCTAAGTCCCCAGAGTGCTCTAGATGCAGCGTTAATTCTATTGCGAATCTCGCTGTTCATGTTTGCTTTGTCATTAACAACGTTGCCTAAGTAATTGAACTGATCCACCACTTCAAGAGAATTTCCGTTAAGTGTAATGTCTATTTGGTTCACTTGATGAGGAGTTGACATAATCTTAGTCTTTCCAATGTTGATTTTAGGTCCCAAGGAATCATAGCTTGGATTTAAAAAGAGCCCTTGAAACAATCAACTGAAGGATATTGCTTTCTAAGTTAGATCAATATGGTATTGGTGGTAAGATGCTTGATTGGATTAGTGACTATTTGCAAAATCGCAAACAGAGGGTACGTTTTAATGGTAAAGTATCAAATGAAATCAATAATGATATTGGGATTCCGCAAGGTAGTGTGTTAGGCCCCCTTCTGTTTTTATTATATATAAATGATATTAAACTTTTGTAGAATGTGAATTCATTAATCTCTTTGCCGATGACACTTTAATAGCTTGCCATGATGTTAACCTGGAGATAGCTATCCAAAAAATGAATACAATCTTAGTAAATATGAATAGTTATTTAAGTATTAATAAACTAAAATTAAATGTGGCTAAAACAGAGGCAATGATATTTTACACAAAATATAAATATGGTTCTATTGATATAGATAACATAAATTTGAATATTAATCGGGAACAAATTGAGATTGTTTTTACAGTAAAATATTTGGAATTTCAACTGGATAATTTATTGAACTGCGACAGCCACTTTAATTGTATTTTTTAAAAAATATCGAGAAAACATTATTTCTTTAGCCGAATATCGCAAAATTTATCAACTGAAACTAAACTTACAGTTTATAACTACCATTATCCAGCCACATTTTGATTATTGTGCATTTATATTATACTTATTTAATCTTAACAAATTAAATGCGCTGCAAAAACTTCAAAATCGTGGAATGAGGATAATTTTAAGAACAAGCTGCCTTATTTCAATAATCTCAATGTTGGACTCTCTTAATTGGTTTTCAGTGGAAAAAAGATTGTATTATTTTACCATGATTTTTGTATATAAAATTGTAAATCATATGGCTCCTGAATATTTTCAGAATTACATAACTTTCAACAGAGATATTCATACATATAACATACGGGGTACTAACAATATTTATATTTCAAGAACCAATAGTCGAAACGCTATGAATTCGTTGTATTTTAAAGGTTTCCACAAATTTAATGAATTGCCGGAATCTATAAAAAATTCTATAACTTTAAACGCTTTCAAAAGCAAATTAAAAGAATTTAAGAGTGGCTAGAATATATAATTAAATAAAAGAAAATAAACACTGCTAATCATGTAACTTTTAAAATATTTATTATATTTAGGCTAAGCATTATATATTTTTTAACACTTGTTTTTGTATTTAATATATTAGGTTTCCTAATTCTAATAAAGATCTATCTATCTATCTTCAGTGACGAATCTACATTTACAACAGATGGGATAATCTCCAATCAAAATTGGCGCTTTTGGGCAAATGAAAATTCACACTTCAAGATTTATACAAACAGCCAAAAATTTTAAAAAGTCAACGTATGGTGTGCGTAATGTTCAATAAAGTAATTGGTCCATTTTTCTTGGAAGGAAGGCATAATGCAAATTATTATTTAGAAATTCTTAGTGAATACTTTTTGTCACAAATGGATGAAGTAAAGAAGAAATATGATATTCCAACAGGACGGCTGCCCAGCGCATAGTGCAATGATTGGCTAAATGGATTGGTCGCCACGGACCGATAAACTGGCCAGCGCGGTTTCCAGACCTAGCCGCAATGGATTATTTTCTGTGGGGGTATCTTAAGCCAACAAGATAATATTGAGATTTTAAAAAACGTGATCACTGATGCCATTTCTACAGTGACACAAGATATTCTTCACAATGTTTATTACGATTTTCGAAGAAGGATGGAGAAATGCATTGATGTAGAAGGGTTTCATGTTGAGTAAGGATGTTAGTTTGTTATTTATCTCACTGTATAAATACTTAAGTTAAATATATACTTTATTGATTATTTTTTCACATCTAATTTAAAAAAAAAATCTGTCTATTTTTAATATCAAATAACTTAGTAACATAACTCCAATGAAAAAAAAAATATTTGGCTTTGCGATTACTGCTTTTAAGCTCCTTAATCCCAGTGCCTCAAAAAGTTTGACTTTAAAATTTTTTATTTTGAAAATCCACATTTTTATCATTTTTGCACGCCCTGTACAAAAAAACAAATTTTCTCAACGTGAATCGTATTTGTATAACAAGCAAAAGAAATGATGAGGAATAAGTTTTTTTCTAAAAATTGAAAATAACCATTTTTATAAGTATAGTTAAGTCCATCCGTGGACACTGTATCTGTAGTAGTAGTAATTTATTAACTAGGAATTACCTAATATACAAATTTCTTTCTAATTACAATATACATGTATCAGAAGTACGTACATAGTAAGATAAACAAAAAACAAACATACATAGACTTATGAAACGATTCTCGAACAAATATACATACATAAATTTATATCATTCTTCTATCCTTAATTACTTTAAGCAGGTGTCTCTTGAACACGTATAAACTGTTACTATTTTTTTAAAAAGCCGGAAGATTATTAAATTCATTTAAACGCTTAAAAAATATAGTCTAAGAGCCAGTGGTTGGCAGACTGATAAACTGCCCAGCGCGGTCTCCGGACCTCACCGCAATGGATTATTGTCTGTGGGGGTATCTTAAGCCAACAGTGTATGCAACTGACTTGCAAGATAGTATTGAGATTTTAAAAAACGGAATCACTGATGCCATTTCTACAGTGACACCAGATATTCTTCACAATGTTTATTACGCATTTCGAAGAAGGATAGAGAAATGCGTTGACGTAGGAATGTTTCATGTTGTATAAGGACGTTACTGTTTGTTATTTATCTCACTGTATAAATACTTAAGTTAAATAAATACTTCATTGATTATTTTCTCACATCTAATTTGAAAAAAATGTTCCGTCTATTTTTACTATCAAATAACTTAGTAAAACAGTAACTCCAATTTATTTGGCTTTGCGATTACTGCTTTTAAGCTCCTTAATTTCAGTGCCTCCAAAAGTTTGATTTTAAAATTTTTTATTTTGAAAATCCACATTTTTATAGTTTTTGCGCGACCACGACAATGAGAAAACTAAAAGTGCTCGGGCACAAATGTATGCGCCTCATTTCAAATTCTAGAAGGTACACCTTCCTCAGAGACCTTTAAGCATGTTGCAACGACCTAACCCGCATATCTCTCAAAACTTCTACTCGTTCAAACTGAGTGATAGTCCGCTAACAAGACACATAACCCAAATTAGACAGCACAATGCCCCATTTTGGATCAAACACCCCTTACCATACCAGACGTTACCGATCTTCCGGCAACCCCTGTGGCCAACTTTCACCAACTATAACTTCTGCTTGCCCTAACCACCTTTACTGATATTTCATACCTTTGGATCTTTAAATCTTTCCTGTCCCCCTCTTCCTTCTGGTTTATTTCTTTTTGTTCCATTTGTTTCTTGTTTTCTTTTTGTACATTTTTGTCTCTAAATTCATTTTCCACCAAAATTCTAACAAAAACCAAAATTTTCGGTAAACCACAATTATTGAAATCAAAGTTTAGGTTAGGGTATGCGCAGCCCAGCATTTTCACACTTCGCGAAAGGCTTCTCGTTTAGGTTGAGGTGTCTATGTCAGTACCAAAATTTGAAAAAAGTGAAGTGAAAGTTTTAAAAATGTGTGGTTTTAAGTTTTAAAAAATCTGTTCATTTAGATATAGAAATTTTACCACCTTTTTTAATCTTAAAAAAAATGTTTTCTTAACCACCTCTCAAGTTACCGAAGTAACTCCCTGAAAGATTTTAAGGATCTTGTGCTAGGTAAAGAGAGACGAGGCCCTAGAGTTTAATGTGGACTCCGAACCACTCTTGGGGCAATTTTTTTAATGAAAAATTGTTTTACCTTGCGGGAATCGAACCCACTTCGCTAAGCAACTCAGCTAGCCAGACGCTTTAGCACACTGAGGTACCATCTGCTTGTTAACAGGAGTTTAGGTTTAAGTTTTAATTGTTTTTAGCCAAACCAGATCTAATCCGCCCGATGCTGACATAGTTCCAACTGCCTCTATATCTCGTTTAGTAAACTCACAAAGCAGTTCTTAAGGAACAGTTCTTTTCTACAAATTGCTACGGTTTAATTGTGGTACAGTAAGGAAGATGGCGCTACACTCCACAATCCCATCGATTTATAGGTAGATCTTGTTTGGATTCTACAGCAGTATGGGTTTCGTTATAACTACAACATACAAGATGGTGCTATGTATACTAAACACATCTATTTATTTAATATTTAAAATACGAGGCAATAAAAAGAAATGATTAATTGAAATATTATTTATTTATTACAAAATAGACAATATATGTATACAGGTGTATCACAAATAAAGCAAGAAAAACACTTATTTTCTAAATCGGTGGGAAATCCTGTCACGTGGTATGATATCTGCATGACTTCTATAGTACTATTTCGGGCGGCATCGAAATAACAAGCCAGACAGAATTTCTTTTCTGGAGACAAGTCCTTTATGTACAAATATGCTGATAAACAAACATACTGATCCCTTGCGTTTTGTACAAAGTGTAAACTATTGACTTTATGTTTTTTCTCTATTTCAAAGAAACTGTCAGATTCTATACCACTGTCTTGATCCATTTGAAATCTCTGACTGCCAATGTTGCTGACAAGAAATCTTTATATAGTACAGTGAGTGGTTAAAAATAAAACAGGTCTGTTAAAAAAAGAATATATGTTCTAAGGGTAAAAGTTCAATTCAGTTCGTTAACCGGTGTCCATCTTGTTAGGGCAAGTTCAATGAATATTCCTTAGAAAAAATACATGTGAACCAACAGTCATATTCTCACGGTAAAGTTCAATTCAGTTCATTAACCGATTAACAACTTGTTAGAACAGGTTTGATGACTAATTAGATACTTGTGTGAGAAAAACAAGTTATACCCCCCACTTCCTTAATAGATTATATATATATTAACCGATGCGCTATGTGTTTCGTAACTTTTGAGTATAACAATGAAGTGCGAATACTGTCAAAGAGGCTTTTCAAACAAAAGCAATTTAGTTCGACATAAAAACAAAAATTGCTCTGTTTTAAATAATGATTACAAAAAACGAAAAAGTCATGCTGTGATCTACCAAGTAAAAAACAAAAGTGTGTTAGTGTACTTTCTTCTTCGAACGATGGAAAACTTATCAATAAAAAGAGAGCAACAAATTGTAATCAATATGGAAAAGTGTTTGCGACAGTTTCCAATTTAATGCGACACATACGAAATAACTGTAACGATTATATAAATATAAAAAAATTAATCGACCAATTACAAGAAATATAGAGGAAGGTGTTGATAAGCTTTTCAATGTCTTTAAAAGCAGGATTGCTTTTTATCGATTTAAGGGTTCTAAGACCTACATCGATTATTCTGATTATTTGGGAGAAATAAAAGGAAAAGTATTGAATATACTAAATGAATACTTGCAGAAATTCCACAGCCTTAAGGTTAACTTTGAATTATTTGGACTTTTTACTATACCTGAAAAGAATTTGACTGATATCAAGTCATTTAACACCAAGAATAAAATAATTACGATTTCATCAAGTCTCCATGAGGTTTTTGAAAATATTAAGGAAGAAATGATGGTCCAAGCTTCTGAATTTAGCGAGAAAAACTCAGGCTGGACGTTGAAACACATACTGTTCCTTGATGTCAATATTAATAAATTCACACCCCTATCAGCGTCTTCTTTTATCAAACTACCTAAATGTATCAGTACCAAACATGCACATTAAACATTAAACAACGATAATTCTTGTTTCGCCTGGGCAATTAATGCAGCAATTTTTCCTGCAGAAGAAGACCCGAGAGAGACAAGTTCTACCCCCATTATGATACTTTATTAATCTTCAAAAATATGACATTACCTGTAAAATTAAAGGATATATCGAAATTTGAGAAAATGAATAACATATCTGTTAATGTGTTTGGTCTTGAAACAGAATTCATAGATGGAAAAAGTGTTACTGAAGTAGTTGCACCTTTACATTTTACTTCATGTCGTCAAGCTACACATGTTAATTTATTACTAATATCAGACAATATGGGCAATAATCATTATTGTCTGATAAATGATCTATCGAGATTAGTTTCGAGACAAAAATCCAAACATGATGGTCGGTTACACATATGTGACGGATGTCTTCAATCATTTAGGAAAATAGAACAATTAAAAATGCATGAAAGGAACGATTGTAATCATGTATACACAAAAATACCATCTACCGATTTAAAAATAAACAAATATGGTGAATCGGTACCTGAAAACATTCTCAAATTTATCAACTTTGAGAAACAACTACCTACTCCATTCGATATTTATGCAGATTTTGAAAGTTTACTCAAACCAATTTATCATGAGCCGTGTAGCGAAGAATCATTTTCTGTTAAAGTTTGTGAACATGAGCCATATTCTTTTGCCTTTTACGTGAAATGCAGCTTTAACGATACTTATTCGACATTTGTATCATATCGAGGACCTAACGCTGCTGAAGTATTTAGTGAAAAGTTGGATAAAGTAGCTCTTGATTTATACAACAACCACTTAAAGCATGTTAAAGAGATGTGAGCTATTAAAGTATGGAATACCTTTAAATGTAAATACCTTGGGAGAATACGCAGATCTGTATTTAAAATCAGATGGTTTATTACTAGCTGATGTGCTTGAAAACTTTAGAAAAGTGTATTTGGAATATTACAAATTAGATCCGGCTCATTATTTGACAGCACCTTCTCTGAGCTGGGATGCCATGTTACGACATACTGAAATTGAACTCGAACTATTAACCGATTTGGATGCTTTACATTTTTTTAGAAAAGGAATTCGAGGTGGCGTGGCTCAATGTAGCAAAAGAAAGGCTATGGCAAATTATAAATTTTTACCAAATTATGATGCTACTAAACAAAGATCATTTATTATGTACTTTGACTGTACCAATATGTACGGAGCAACCATGAAAGAATGCCTTGCAACTGGTGATTTTAGATGGTTTCAAAAAGAAGAAATTGCTAATTTTGATTGTTCTTTAATTGAAGACAATTCACCTAAAGATTATGTTTTAGAAGTTGATTTGGAATATCCATTATATTTACACGATGACCAGAACGATTTGCCATTTTGTCCGCAGCAAATGACCCCTCCAAAGTGTAAAACTTCTAAATTAATTCCAAATTTATATAATAAATATAACTATATAATTCACTACAGAAATTTAAAGCAGTGTTTAAAATATGGATTGAAATTGAAGAAAATTCATAGGATATTAGAATTCTCTCAATTGGTGTGGCTTGGATCATATATTGATTTAAATACAAATCTAAGAAATTCTGCAAATAATGAGTTTGAGAGGGATTTATTCAAGATAATGGTAAATTCAATTTTTGGTAAAACAATGGAAAACATCGATAAAAAACAAAATATTAAACTATGTTCGTGTTGGAATAATAGAAAAGGATTGCTTGGAGCGAGGGCATTAATAACTCTTCCACACTTTAAATCCTGCTCCGTATTTGATGAAAATTTAGTAGCTGTTCAATTAGAAAAATTGAAAGTTGTTTACGATAAGCCACTCTATGTGGGTTTCTCAATTTTGGATATATCAAAGACCCTAATCTATGAATTTTTATATGGCTATATTAAATTTGTGTACGGGGATGATGCAGCAGTTCTATACACGGACACTGATAGTCTAATTTTAGAACTTTTCACAGACAATGCTTATAATGACATCAAGAGAAACATCCATTTTTTTCGATACGTCAAACTATAGTGTCGACAACATTCATAACATGCCCAAAACAGTGTCATTAGTCGGAAAGTTCAAAGACGAGTATGCTGGAAGACCCATAGAATGTTTTTATAGTATTGGAGCGAAAGCGTATTGTGTTAAAGCTGGTGATATGACAAAAAAGGCAAAATGTGTTTCCAAAAGTGTCATTAAAAATCAAATTAGTCTTTGTGATTATGCACAAGTTATAGATAATGGGGATATGATATTTCGTAAAATGGCTATATTTTCATCAACTTTGAGTTGAAAAATAAAATAGCTCTATCATCAGCTGATGATAAGAGGCATGTTATATCTGGTGATGTGAATACCTTGGCTTGGGGCCATTACCATTACTTCAACAGATGATGAAAGTAGTGATAGAAAATTAGACATTTTTCTGAAATTAGCCGCACAATTGACTGACATGGAAGAGCCCGAAGAAGGGTGATATACTTATATAGATTTATTAGAAATATGATTTATATTTAGTCATATGTATCCATATATATATTATAACTGTATTTGTAGATATCTTTTTGTAAATATACTATTATTATTATTTAAATAAAAAAGCCATATAAATATTTAGTTGTTTTATTGGTTTAACACATCTTTTAAATATATATTAATAAAATATTTTACAATTATTTAAAAAATAATTCAACCACATTTTTGAAGCCCCCATTTACATACATGACATCTGGATTGTGCGTCTGGAGGACCATCCACATGATCACCCCATTCAGGGCGATTGTGATGTACGAAACAAGGTAGCTGAATCTGTAGTTTAAAATTATTCTTGTATTCCCAGGGTATAGTTTATGCCACGAGTAAAGGAGTTCAATAGGGCCTGCTTTTTCAATCAGATATGTTAATAGAAACTGTTGTAGCTCTTCCTCGGTAAAATCAAATAATTTTTTACCATATTTGTGTGCTAATATTAATTCGTTTATTAAATAGATTTTACAGTTTAGTTCTGAATCCATGTTCTCTGAGCAACTCTCACAATCGACTCAGTAACTAACAATGATAAACACAATGTTATGTAGTAGATCAGGTAAAAAACTGGACCTAACTCCACTTTTCAATCTGTTTTTTAATGCTATTAACGTTTGATGGTGGGGGACATTTACCGAAGACTTGATACCACTTTGTCTCTTTATTGGAGTTATCATTCATTCTTAGTTTTAGTTTGTACATAGTAATGTTTTAGGGTATTGGAGATGTAAGTGCTGATTCGTTAATTGCTGTATTGCTGTTGAAGGTATCATTCGTTTCCATTTTGATGGCCAACTATCATTTCTTGTACCGTTGCTATCAAAACATATAAAAACATCTTTAGCCTCATAAGGTTGATGTATGTAGATAATACCATGCCAGATTGCTTGCAGGCTTATGAAATGTGTAGTAAACATCATCAAAGTGTTAAAAGATTTCACGAATCGGTGAGTTCAGTACATGGAAAGGATTCCACACGTATTCTCGAGCGAGTTTAATAGGTCTAGTTTGCTTGCACAAGCGCGTGCACAAACCTATTACTAATTTCGGTCTACTAACCCAAGAATCACTAGGGAGATCTCGTTTACTAACAATTTTACGACAAACACAACACTCTTTTATCTCTACTACAGATCTCTCCATACTAATACTGAAAATTTACTATAATCCCTTGCTTTTATCTTCTATAGTATTACCCCCACATCGAAATGTTACCTAATTATTTGATTTTTCATACCTAAAAACCTGTTTGAACAAGTTAGATGTGAATAAATCAGATAACTAGAAAGTTATTATTTATATTGTAAACAATAGGGAGTGTAATAAAATAAATATTTAATATTTTTTTAAATTTATTAAAAACTAAGTCATTATAAAATTTTCATATAGATAAAATGCATTTGATAGGGAACACATACATTCAGATTTTAGGTGGTAAAAAAAACATCGAGGTTTAGAAAATTGGAGTGGTAGGCGTTTCTCTAACTCATATATTGGTTTTGAAGAAAATTCTTTTATAAATGCAGCCTTTTCTCCTCCTTTTACGTAAACATTTTCTTCAGCTTCGGTTAGCTTTTGAATAATCTTTCCAAAATTGAAAAGTGGAGCACATCCTTCATTCCAATGTATACCGTGATAATTATGTGTTAGCCAATTAACTTGCTTTTCTGAATCTGGTGATAGAAGCTTTACAGAAAATGGTGGCTTTATGTAGTGTGCTGTTTTATAACCATTATATGCGGCCAGTTCCTTGACTATGCATTTGTTTTTTTCTGAGTAATGGCAGGTACCCCCCTCCATACCTTCATGTAACCCCCCCTGACTCCTCCCCCCACTCCAAACGTGATTGGTCGATGGGAGGGGATAAGCTCCGCCCACCTAAGCGGATTGGTTGAGTGGATGGGATAAACCACACCCCTCATAATATGTTTGGTCGATTGGTGGGAGGTGAATCTCAACCCACTTATTGTGATTGGTCAAGATAAACCCCACCCATGTATTGTAATTAGTCGATGGGAGGGGATAAGCTCCGCCCACCTAAGCGAATTGGTTGAGTGGAGGGGATAAACCACACCCCTCATAATATGATTGGCCGATTGGTGGGAGGCGAACCCTCGTAAAGTCGAGGCAAGAATTCAAGCGATGTACGTCACGTGTGATCTCATTAAAGAAATTGTAATACCAACATAATTTTTAATCATTAATTACGTTAAAAAGAGGAATTCTTGACACCCAATTATTAAATTTTTTTCAGAAATAGGTACAGTTTAATGGGGCTTCATGATTCTTAGTAGTATTGTATTATTTATAGAATTGATCTGTGAGTGCATCGCTTGAATTCTTGCCTCGACTATATGTATGCATCTTAGGATCATTTCATTATAAACCGTTAATGTGTAAATATGCCATTTACTTTCACTCTTAGTGCAGAATGTTCCGTATTAAATTACACTTTCAATCCACCAATATATTTAGATGATGAAGTAGATTATGAAATTGGATTAGTAAATTTTGATACTTATAATATTATTCCAAATATTGACAACAGTAATAATAAATTTGCATGGGGAGAAAATTATGAACATATAACTGAAATTCCTGAGGGATGTTATGACATTGATGACATTATAAAATTCATGGTAAACAAAATAAACGAAGAAGATGATGGAGCAGTTATCAGAATTACCACAGATATTAAATTAATACTTCTAAAGTCACTATACGTGCAAATACGAGAATTAATTTCAACGTGAAAGATTCGACAGGTCCAGTATTAGGTTTCGAGAAGAGAGAGAGTTAAAGGTTTACAAGTAGCGATGAAACTGAAAAACTTAAAATTACTATTAGTAAACTATTTTGGAGGGTCCCTCATGTCACTGTTAATATGTCAGAACAGCTTAGGTTGAATAAACTTATAAGTCATAATGTAGATCTCCCTATAAAATTTAGAAGCTGGGTATTAATTCAATATCCATCTCTACCTCCTTCAAGCAGACACACATGGCCTGTTAAGACGTCTACTAAGATAGAAATTCCTAGACATGTAATAATAGCATTTCAGAAAGATAGAAAAGGTAAAATTACAACTGATATGAGTAAATTCGATGACTGTGGACTTAGAAACATAAGAGTCTTCTTGAATTCTGAAAGATACCCATATAACGATTTATACTTAGACTTTAAAAGCAATAAATACGCAACCCTCTATACATGTTTGCAAATTTTCAGGAATCCTACTATCATCATAAATTAGATCAGCCTATTCTTAATCCAAGAAAATTTAAGGATTATGCACCAATGACGCATATGAACTGTTCACGTCAACAAGAAGTTATACAAACGGGGTCAGTGGTTATGAGAATAGAGTTTGAGACAGATATCCCCACTACTTCGGATATTACTGCATATTGTCATATTACATGAAAAACATTTTACTTATTACCCTTTAACTAAAATTGTGCGTCAACATTGAAATGCGCACTACATGTTTCTCTTTGCTGGCATAAACAAAAAGTAGTTCGAAGAAGTAAGTTAGTATAAGATCAGAATATGGGCGACTATTGAAGGAACACAGAAAAAAGCTGAAATACTTAAGAAAAATAGTGGAATTATATTGCATGAAGAAAAAAGTTTTAAAAAAATTGCATAATCTAAAACTATGAAGCTGGTAGTGGACATTCAAGGATTTAAAATAGAAAACAACGAATTTATTGTTAAAGAGCTCGCAGGCTATGATGGTGTAAAAATGTGCCACTATATTTTTAAACCACCATACTCATTTGACTTACTCTCACCAGAGATAGAGAAACAAGTTACGTGGCTAACAAGAAATCATCACGGCATCAAATGGGCTGATGGATTTACACCATTGAATATGTTTGGTCGAATTATTCAGAAATTGACTTCAGAGGTAGATTGCGTTTATGTAAAAGGAAACGAAAAAGCAAACTACATCAGACACTTTATCACCGAACCTGTATTAGAACTTGACGAACGACCAACTTTTAAAAAGTCGATTCCAAAATGTTTTTACCATTCAAATAATAAATGTATGTGTGCACTTTCAAATGTCTATTATTTGTATGAAAATCTTATTTCTTGAGTTTATAATAAATAATACTAAAGTAATTTTGTTTATTTTTATTTTTAATAACTGCAGATAATAACAAAAAATATTAACAAATTGAATACAATACAAAAATATGAAGATGTACCCTGTTTGCAAGTTTCGGCTCCAAATATTGTTTTATTCGATGCAAAAATCCGCCTAACCCCAATTTAATCAGCTCCTGGACAAGACATCCCTCGCATATTCTGTTTTCCAAAAATTTTCGACAAACTTCATGGCCCTCTTCATATCTTTTAGCTAGTTCATTACATTCATCTTCAGAGTAAAATTTCCCATTCCATATACAGCCTCATGCTCTGCATCGAATTGCAGATGTGGAAATTTCCGACAAATGGCGGACACCACTTTCTAAGTCCGTAATCTCAACTTCTTTGACGTAGCACATCCACATATTTCGTTATTAACTTTATTTCGGATGAAGTAAAAAACTGTGAACTGACGAGTTGTACTAATATTCCAGATTTATAGTGAACGATCAAACCCCCCCATATTATTTCAGATACGCCTCTTTGACCACATTTGTGGAGTCAGCAGTCCATTCAACTTGTGAAGTCAGCAATTTATTGTAATTAGGAATGCCATAATTTATTCAATTTACAAGTTTATTGTAACACATCCGGCATTTTATTCAGATTATGTCAGCAGTTTATTGTACTGATACATCCGGTATTACTTAACTTGCAATGTCAGCAGTTCATTCAACTTGTAAAGTTAGCAGTTCATTATACTGACATCCGGCATTTTATGCAGCTTATGTCAGCAGTTCATTGTACTGATACATCGGGTATTATTTAACATGCAACATCAGCAGTTCATTGTACTTTCACATCCTGTAATTATATTCAACTTGCGAAGATAGAAGTTCATTATTCACTCCAAATTATATATTATATAGTGAAGTGTTTGAAAAAAAAAGAATAAATATATTTATTATTACAATAATGCATAGGATTTGAAATAAAACTATTTTCTAAATTAATAATTTATTTGATTAATATCAGACCTTTCCTAAAATATAGTTATTTGGTATATCTTTACAAACAAAAATGGATAGTGATAATAAAAGAATAACAATTGTTGAAGATTGAAATTACAAACTTTTTGTGTCGATATTTATATAAAAATGCTAATTTTTGAATACAATACAATGTAAAATATTTAAATAATTCAGTTATCCTCTTGAAATACTCTGCTTGCAAGTTCCGGCTCAAAATATTGTTTTATTCGATAGAAAAATCCGCCTAACCCCAATTTGATCAGTTCCTGGACGAGACATCCCTCGCATATTCTCTTCCAAAAATTTTCGACAAACTTCATGGCCCTCTTCATATTTTTTAGCCAGTTGATTACATTCATTTTCAGAGTAAAATCTTCCCATGCCTCATGCTCTGCATCGAATTGAAGATTTGAAAATTTCTGACTTAAATTTCTCACACCAAATTCCAAGTCAATAATTTCAAAAGCTAATTTTTGAATATTGAAATTGTAAACATTTTTACAGTAAAACAAAAATGTATACTGATATTAAAAAAGCAAATTTTTTAAGATTGAAATAGTACAAAACATTTTTTACACTAAAACAAAAAACTTACAATAAATCTAAGTCAAAGTCGATATCATGACTTTCCTGTTCAATAATCTCATCAAATACCCTTAAATGGATCGTTAAATAATCATCACTAGTATTATGGTTAGCGTTATTGAGGAAATTAGGGATAGAGTAATGTCCCCAAGCAAGAGTTTTTGTGCTTCCCGGTATAACATAACGCTTGTCATCCTGTGTGGAAAGCGCAACTTTATTTCTCAACTCAATATATATCGTATGCAGATGTGAAGAAAATACATACATTTTTCGGTATATGAGGCCGCCGTCTTCTATAATTTGTTTATAATCCACTGAATGTAACTGATTTTTAATAACACTTTTTGATACCCCTTTGGCTTTTTTATAACATTATCATTTGTTTTTCGCCCCAGTACCGAAAAAGCTTTCTATCGGCGTACCGGCATATTCGTCTTTCATTTTCCTTGGAGTTGACTTCGTTTTCGGAATGTTGTGTACGTTTGGAATTGAAAAATTAGATGTATCGAAGAGTTCTATATTTGTTTTAATATCATCGTAAACATTTTCGGTGTGAATTTGTAAAATTAATGAATCGGTGTCGGTGTAATAAAGAACAGCTTTATCCCCATAGTTCTTCTTTATAAAGTTATAAAAAAAGTCATATATTATACTTTTTGATATATCTAAAATGGTGAAGCCTACATAGAGCGGTTTATCATAAAATATTTTTAATAGTGACATTTGAATTGCGACTAAATTTTCTGAAAATACATTACAGGATTTAAAATTAGGCTTTGCAATAAGTCCTTCAGCACCTATACTACCTATACTATTTCTCCAATGTGATAATAACTTCACATCAACCCTATTATCTACATTTTCCATTGTCTTTCCGAATATTGAATTTATTAAGAATTTATAAAGATCTCTCTCAAATGGATTTTTAGAAGAGTTTCTAAGTTCAGTATTCAAATCTACGTAAGTTTTTAACCAAGCAGATTGTGAGAATTCTATAATTCTATGTATTTTTTTAAGTATTAATCCATGTTCTAAGCATTGTTTAAAATTTCTGTAATGGGTAATATATTTATGTTTATCATGTAAATTAAATATTAATTTTGAATTTTGAGTCAGGGGGTACAAAGGTCTCCGGACAAAACGGTAGATCATCGTGTTTGTCGTGTAAATGCTGTGGGTATTTTAAATCTACTTCCAGTATATAACCTTTTGGAGAATTATTATCGAGATTAGTGCAATCAAAGTTTTCAATTTCATAGCCTTTCAACCATCTAAAATCGCCCGTTGGCAAACTCTGGCTCATTGAGCTTCCATATAAGTTAGTAGAATCTAGATATAATATATATGACGTTGGTTTTGATGGATCGTAATTGGAAATGAATGAATTATTAGCGACGGCTTTTCTGTTACTACATTGGCTAACACCGCCACGTATTCCTTTCCTAAAGAAGTGAAGCATATCGATGTCAGTTAGAAGCTCAAGTTCGATACCAGTTTTTTGCAACATAGCATCCCAGCTCAATGATGGCGCAGTTAAATATTGTGCGGGATCTAATTTGTATGTCCGTAGACATATCTGTCGAAAATTCTCAAAAACATCGGCAAGAAGCAACACATCTGATATTAAATAAATGTCCGAATATTCGCCAAGAGTTTGACAATTAAATGTATTCCACACATTACAAGCCCGATCATAATCTTCCTGAGAAATTGATTCGCCACTCAAGATATTAAAAAACTCGTCCTTTGATGGCAATTCGGTACCATCCAATTTTTCCAGTGAATCTACGTAAAATATGGAAAGACACCTTTACGTCTTAATAAATTGAATTGTTGGTCATCGTATAAAATTTTCTTATTAGGCATTGATGTGTTTCTAGCGTTTGGCTTAGTTTATCCAAGAAAGCTGGTAAAAAGCGAAAAGAATCGACAAATCTTAATTTTATAAAAACTTTCTTTGGTTTTCTGTCATTGAATTTATCTACAAGAATTTATTTGGAAAATGTAATATATTTTTCTTTATTTTACGCAAGAACTTGTATACTTTCTTGCTTTAAAGCTAATTTTTTAGTAAATAAATGGGAATCGTAATTAGTTAAATTATGACATAATACTGGTATAAATTTAGGTATCTTAAAATTCAAATTACAATGCGAATGTGCAGGTCCACGAAAATCGCCAGTAAGATGACAGTGATCGCGGACCTTGTCATCACGATCCTCAAAAGGTTTATCACATATATGACAAATTTGGCTATTATTGAAAATATCTTGTTGATTCTGATATAATTGTAAGACAAGCTCATCCAGTCTTTTAACGAAAACTTTCACAACATCAATACCTCGATAATATTCTAGTTTGGAAAGATTATCATCAAAATTACACTTTAAGTAGAAGCAAAATGAGTACGGCTCGTGTGATTTACTGTCAGATGGTTCATTGTAATGAATTGGTTTTAACAACTTTCAAAATCTGCGTATATCACAAAAGGAACCAGTAATTGTTTCTCGAAATTAACAAATTTCAAAATATTTCCTGCAATTAGTTCCCCACATTTATTAATTTTAGGTTCTGGGTCTGGTAGTACAGTACATAAGCGATTACAGTCATTTCTTTCATGAGCATGCAATTTCTCAGGAGAATTAAAAGACGAGGCAACCGTCGCAAATATAATTTCTACCGTGATGCTTAGATCTCTGGCTAGAGATTAATCGTGGCTAGTCTTTAGTAAGTGTGTAATGACTATTACCGTCAATATCAGTAACGAGCAATAAGTTTACGTGTGTATTTTGTTTTTTATTTGTGAAATGTAGGGGACCCACAATTTCGTTAACCATTTTACCATTTTCGTATTGATTATTTATCCTAAATACATTTATAGATATATTATTTAAAATTTAAAATTTCTGAATATCATGTAATTTGACAGGAAAATCAATACCTTCAAAATTGAGCAATGTTGAGTAATGAGGATAGGATCCCACTTCATGAGGAGGTCCATCCGCTGGGAAGATTGCAGCGTTGATAGCATAAGCAAAACACTTGTTATCATTATTGTGAATATTCAAAACAGCTCTCTTATTTTCAATAGATTTAAGTAACTTGATGTATGATGATGCCAATAACGGGTTGAATTTGTTCAAGTTGACTTCGAGAAAACTAACGTGCTTCAGAGCCCATCCTAAAAGATATTTAATATGTTTGAAAAAATGAAAATATGGATATTATACGTAAACTGTGACTAATACAAATATTTTTAAACATATCTGAGTCTCGCTCCTGAAAAGTTGATGCTTTCTCTATGATCTCTTCTTTGAACTCGTTATACAAGTTTGATAAATCCAATGAATGTGTCACAATTTTATTTTTAGTGTTAAATGATTTAATATCTGACAATTCTTTCTCCTCAATAACATAAAATGCAAATAATTCCATATTAATTTTTATGCTGAGATAACTTTCACTTTTACTTATTCCAAAAACTGAGAGATATCTGTGTACTGCTTTAGTGTGGAAAAGCGGTAACTCGAAATTCGGCTCTTGAATGCGCTCTGAAGTTTTTCTCCTCCATCTTCCACAATATTGATGACTTTTTTATGAGAAAAACTTTTCAAATGTCCCATTAATTTATTTTTAGGCATTTTTTCATAGCATTGCGGGCAACGAATAATAATTTCTTGAGATTTTGTATGATTCTGCATGAAAGAAGGTCCAGGCAGATTCAAATTCGTTATTGCAATTGCTTAGTTTGATTTTTTTCGGGGCACTATGTGCACCTATTTCTCTATAGGCACAGCTTTCACGACGATGACGTGACAAACTGCTTTTTGAAGAAAACTGTTTTTTACACTGGGGGCACTGCATTGTAAATTATAGTTTTTACAAGGAACTATATTCGACACCAAATAACTGTATTTAAATTCAACACCAAATAATTGTATTTAAGGAAAAGTCGATATTAATGCGTTAATCGATTTCACATTCATTTTTATATACCCCCCCTCTCCCACCACTTAATTAACTTGGTGGTAAGTTGATTTTTTAGAAAAATGTAAATAAAATCAATTGTTAGACAAAAAAATGTCGTTGCGGTAGTAATTTGATCACCGGAAAGAAAATGCAGACAAGTTCAAAATTTTAGACAAAAATTTGGTTTCGGTAGTATTCTGACAGCCAAAAAATGAAGACATGGTCAAATATTTACGAACAAATTTAATTTCGGGAGTATTTTGCACCCTAAAATGTAGTCATGTTCAAAGCTTTAAACAGAAACTTCGTTTAGGCAGTATCTTCGCACCCAAAAATGAATACGAGGTTAAATATTCACCAAAAATTTGGTTTCGGCAGATTCTGACAGCCGAAAATGAAGACAAGATCAAATATTTACGAACAAATTTAATTTCGGGAGTATTTTGGCACCCTAAAATGTAGTCATGTTCAAAGCTTTAAACAGAAACTTCGTTTAGGTAGTGTTTTCGCGCCCAAAAATGAATACAAGCTTGAATATTCACACAAAAATTTGGTTTCGGCAGATTCTGACAGCCGAAAATGAAGACAAGATCAAATATTTACAAACATATTTAATTTCGAGAGTATTTTGGCAGACAAAGTCAAAGTTTTTTGGACAGTGGTTTCGGCGGTATTCTTATACCCAAAATTTCGGTCAATGTCGAATTACAAAAGAATTGATTTTGGCTGTAATTTGACACCCAAAAAACGTTTTCAAGGCCACATTTTTCAAAATTTCGACCAGCTTAGTTGGGGGCGCATAATATTCCTACATTTATAGAGACTATTTGAAAAATTCACCTCGCATAATAATTGAAAGTCTAATGTTATGCCTAAATTAAATATATTATATGTAAAATACAACAGTTTGTTTGCTTGCAGTAATTACCATGAAATATTCTACCACATTATTTTTACATAAATATATATATTTGTAATACATTTATTTAACGTCGGCCTATTTCCGCTGCTGAGGCCTATCACCGACGCCTGTAGACGAGCTACCCCCAACCAGGAATTTTGCCGAACCTCTTCCCTTAAGAAGAGTAGGGATCTTTTACTTGCCTAACATTTAAATGACAAGGGACCGACGGCTTTACATCCCCTATACAACCCTCGCCTAAGGTTGTATAGCTTCCGCGCATACACTGATATACAAGCCGCTGGAAGATGTGTGAGGCGAGGAAATATATATATATATATATATATATATATATATATATATATATATATATATTGTGCTGTTCTACTTTTATTGAACTTAATAATTTGCAGTACTAATCAAACTTTAACTTGTTTATTTCCAATAGATACCTTTTACCTTTTGATCAGAGAGTATGTCAAAATATTTAATGAGCCGGCTAGCTTATCTTTCCCTTCAGGAGCAGGTTCAAATTCAGTTCCTATTTAAAATGAAATTTTATTAAAGTAAAATTTTTAATCTGATATAAATAATCTATTTTCTTTGATATTTAGATAATTTAGCTTTATAACAGGTTCGAAAGTCTAATAAGTACACTATTTAAATTTTAATATACCACCTTGTCCAAAATTAAACACAAAAATCTTCCTTCTTCGTAGCTACACTTCTCTTTCCAAATCCAACAATTCTCCTTTCATTAATTCTTCACCTTATTTCGTCCTTATCTCCTCTGCAACTTCTATTCACAATAACACCTCTTCCTTCTTATTTACAGTCTCTTTTTACTCTTCTTCGCTGATCTCCACAATTTCTGACTTTCAATTCAATTTCAAAATTATTAATCCTTGTTTATTATTTTTCTTCTTCACTCCCTAATTTTCACTTGTTCTTTTTTTTCTTAAATTTGTTTTTCCAATTTTACAACCTCTCTTTTATCTGTTGTTTGTTGTTCTATATAACTAAATATCAAAGTATCCAAAATAAACAAAACAAAACACCATATAAATTTTGATTAATTTCATTCCAAACATAACCTAACTTAAACCTCCTTATCTTTCTCCAGGAAAACATTTACCAACTATAAAATAAAATTTCCTACTTAAAAGAAAAGTCATAATGACGTAAATGTCAGAAATTATTTCAACAATAACTTAATAACTACTAACATAGATGTCAGTATCAAATTTACTGTTGACATCAAATAAAAACTTTAAAACTATTAAAACAACTCTAAACAAATATTAACATTCTAAAACACATACCTTTCGGATCTTTAGCTAATTTAAATAAATTTTGAAAACCATCTAAAGGAAATAAACAAATTCAAACCCTGATTCAGCAAATAACACAAACATGCAATCTTCGTAATCGTCCAATATGCAAATACATCGCAATATATATATATATATATATATATATATATATATATATATATATATATATATATATATATATATATATATATATATATTGCTATGTTTTTTAAGCTAGAAATTTTTTGATTTAAAATTTTAGTAACTGTAATTGAAAGTTTATATTTTTATAATTTTATTTGTTAGGCGCCAGACAATTATTGAGAACTATCAATTAACACCTAATGACTTTAATGTACAAATCATTACAAATGCTCAGCATGAGTTACCATACAACGAATGTATAGTAGTACCCTCTCTCTAGGAGTCGGTTCTGTTTTATTTTCTATTAATATTCATTAAAATTCGACAACTTATACAAATGAATTTAATATAAACAATTGAAATGGTATTGACAGAAAATGACAAAATATAAATGAACAATCAAAGTTATAAAACTATATTTTGCAAAGATTTGTAGTACTAGTATATTTTTTATTTTTAAAAATCTGTTTCGATGAAAACAGTACACTAACCTCTCTATGTCTTCATACGCGACACAATATTGGGAAACTCTGCTCTTTAATCCTCTACCCTTTAAGAAAGTGATTTCGATAAAACAGTACACTAACCTCTCTATATCTTCATATGAGACACAATATTGGGAAACTGTGCTCTTTTATCTTCCACCCTTTTTTAGTTGTTTCGATGAAAACAGTACACTAACTAACATTGGTTCCATCTCTCGTTTAAAAACTAAATTTCTCTTCAAAATCTTCTTTACTTTTGAACTGATATGTTCAATGGAAAAGAATGTGTTCAAAACTTGTACTTACATTAATCTTCCAATACACTCTTTAATATTTTTAACAACGCTTTCTTTTTCTCAGAATCTCTAAATCTTATTCCAATTTGAAATTTTTTACTCATCAATCAAATAAAAATTTTATATCCCCACTGCTTGACATCTGTCACCTCCTTGATATTTTGATTTTTTTTTTTTTAATCTAATTTTGAGATTCTGAATTTAACACAAATTACCTTAAAACTAAAATACATATTCAATACCATTTGAACTCATTTTATTCAACAATTCTTGTATTATTAATAAAACATTTAAATAACTAAACTAGTTAGGTATACCTTTATCTTAACTATCGAATCTTAATGACTGAAACTAATTTGTATAAACTACGCTATGAATTCGCACATGTCCTGCACATTTATAATGATTTTGATAAAATTCTATCATTGAATCAAATTGACGTTTCTCAGTAGCTGTCTGGTGTAAATTAAGTATAATTTTTTTATGATTTGGGAATGACATAACAATATTACCCCCCCAAATTAATAAACGTTTTATAATGTAAAACTCTTATTAATTTTTGTTAAGTCTCTTGTATTTCTTTCAATGTTTGTCCTGGTGTGTAAGGATAAAGTAACCCAATATGAAACCTTCCCCTTGTTGTGTTCTCTGTAATGTGATTAAGTTCATAAGTGTTATCATTGATTACCTTGTGAATTATGTAAGGTCCTTCATAAGGATACATAAGTTTGGCACATTTTTCCAGTTTTTTGCTTGTGTACCTTAAGCATTTTATTATAACCAAATCCCCTGCTTTAAATTTTATATGTTTCCTAATTTTATTTTGTTCCCTTTTATTATATCTTTTTGCATTATTCTTAATGCGTTTTTTAACCATTTGGTTTATATTATCTAAGTCAATTGTCGATTCTTGTATCCAAGGGCGGCTTGGATGTTGGCCTGACATGAGTGTGATTGGTGATATTTGTGTTACCGTGCTTGGAACATTATTTAAATAATTTTCTATTGTAGATATATGTTTCACCCAATCTCTATGTCTTTCTTTTGCAGCTATTCGTAAAAATCTGATTACCTCTTGTATATATCGTTCCGCAGGGTTGGCCTGTGGATGTCTTATTGTCGTGAACATTACTGTTACTTGTTTGTTTTCCCAATACTTTGTAAAACGTTCATTATTAAAATATGTTGCGTTATTCGCAAGAATTTTCTTTGGCATTCCTACTGTTTCTATAAAATTTTTAAGTAATGCAATCGTTGTCCTTGTGTTGCTTTTTTTTGTTGGATAAACCTTTACAAATTTTGAAAATAAATCAGTTATTACTAAAATATGTCTAAAACCATCCCTTGTTATTATCAAATTACTTATGTAGTCGATTGCACTTATCTCTAATTTTTCATTAGTGATTATACTACATGTTGTGTTGTGATTTGTGTGATTTTTGTGTTTACCTAGTGTACATTCGTGGCAGCGTGTGACTATTTGTTTCGCCAAATTCAAGTCCTTTTCTGTATAGAAATTTTCCCTGTAAATTAGCCACGTCTTACGTGTCCCAATGTGTCCATATCTAAGGTGTAAATCGCGCATAATTGTTTTTGCTAATGTCTCATCTAGTACGTATTTTTCTTCAGTCATGATTGTCTTTATGATGTAACCATCTTTCATTGTGTAACCTTTGTATATATCTTTTATTTATAATATGTTTCGTATTTCTGTTAATTTATTTTGACTGTCCAATATCTGCGTTTCTGAATAAAGTGTTGCTGTTGGTGAAATTAAATTTAATGCAATTATTTATGTGTCTGTTTTCTTGTTGTCTACTTGTCTGTTCCTTGTAAGTGCGTCTGCTGTTACATTATCCTTGCCTGGTTTGTGTTTAACTGTGAATGAGTATTCTTGAATTAGTAATGCCCACCTATATATCCGGCTATTTGTGAATCTATTTGTATTAAGAAAACAAAGTGCTGAGTGGTCAGTTTCTAACGTAAAGTGTGTTGCTGTAAGGAAAAATTTAAGCTTACCTATTGCATATACAATAGCGAGCGTCTCACGTTCGCTCGTAGAATACCTTTGTTCAAAAGGTTTCAGTATTCTTGAAATAAAACAAATAGGTATTTCCGTACCTGATTGTATTTGTGTAAGTTCGGCTGCTATTATTTGGTCAGATGCATCAGTTCTAAGTATGAATGGACTAGTAAATTCGGGGCTATGAAGTAATAAATTTTGATGAAAATTATTTTTTAATTCATCAAAAGCAGTTTCACGTCTTTCGTTCCAATCCCATTTAACATTTTTACGTAACAGTTCTATTAATGGTACTTCTAATTGTGATAAACGTGGTATGAACTTCTTATAATAAATTAGGATTCCGAGAAAACCCCTTAACGTTTTTAAATTCGCAGGCCTTGGATATACTTTTATTTCAGCTATCCTTTCTTTTCCTATACTTATCCCGTCTTGACCAATTTTATAACCTAAATATTTGACATTTGTTTGATAGAACTCACACTTTTCTAAATTTAGCTTCAAACCAGCTCTGTTTAGAGCCTCTAAAATTGTATCTAAATGTTTACAATGTTTTTCTATGTTTTCTGAAAATATCAATATATCATCGATATAATGAAAACAGAAACTCTCATATCTATCAAGTGTAGCTTGTATTGCTCGGACCAAAGCAGAAGACGAAGATTGCAATCCGAAAGGGACAACCTTAAATTGATATATGTGTCCATCAACACTGAATCCTGTATATTTTCTAGACCCCGGATCAAGAGGAATTAGCCAAAAAGAATTCTTTAGATCTAATTTTGAAAATACCGTGTTCTTACCTATTCTGTTTAACATTGAGTCTGTTGTTTGAGGAGCATCGAATTGAGACTTGGTAATCTGATTTAATATACGTGCATCTAAACATAACCTAATTGTATTGTTTTTCTTTTTTACTACTACAAGCGGGTTTATATAATTCGTCTTAGCTGACTCAATTATATTTTCTCTTAACATATTTTCAATTTCATTATATACTCGTAATCTATGGTAATATGGTATAGGATAAGATTTACATCTAAAAGGTTTGGTTTCATCTACAATAAGCTAGTGTACATAGCCTTCAGCTATTCTAGACTCATAATTTATAAGAGAACTGTAATCTTTTAACAACTGTTTAACTATATTTTCATATTCAGAAGGACAATTTATAACAAAACTTTCAGGCTCATTTATATTATTTATTTCATATGTGGACGTTTCCACTTTAATTACTTTATTGGCTCGTTTACCTTTTAATCCGCAATTGACTCGTTTGTCATTATTTAATTTATTTATACCGCATATGGATACCGTACTATCCTTAAATTCCATGAAACGCTCTTCCACGTCAATTTTTACCCTCAGTTTTGTTAATAAATCTATTCCTATTATCATGTCAAACCTCATATCTGATATAACTCCAAATTCCCCTTCAAATTCTTCTTGTTGTACAATTATTTTTGAGTTTAATACCCGATTGCATTCCGCAATTTTTTTTCCGTTTGCATCTACAAGTTTTATTTTAGAAGTTCTAATCAAATTATTAAATTTATCTTTATATTTTTTTACTAATTTTCCATTGATCAAACTTAATTCAGCTCCTGTATCTATCAAAGCTTTAATTGAAATATTCTGAATTTTCAAATTTATTATAAATAATTCGCAAATTTGTGCATTCTCCGTTAATCCGTTATCATGTCCAATGCCAATATATTCTCTCATATGTTGATATGTCGTTGCTAAAATGTTTTTATTTAAAAATTTTGATTCGACGGTTGATTGTGCATCTGTGCTACCGTCTGTATATTGTTTTGTTCCGAGGCAGATGCATTGAAGTTTTTTGTCTCATCCTGTCTCTGTATGTTAGTGTTTGCCACATGAGCATAACTTCTAGGGTCATTTCTTTGTACCTGTCTGTCTTCCCATCTAACTTGCTTTCTTTCATTGTTATGATATGTCGCATTGTCTGTCCGTGTATTAGTTTAATTACTTCTATTATTATAATTATTATATTGTTTATTATTATAATTATTGCATCCTTCATTATTATTGTCATACCGATTGTGTTCATAATTTTTATTATAATTCCCTTTATCATAATAATTCTGAGTTTGCGCGGTGTTTTGTCCTATATAATTGTATTGGCTGTCGCTATTTCGGTTGTTACGTTGGTTATATCGGGGCATTGTTTTTTTCCACCCTACCTTATATTCATCTATACCGCGAAGATATTCTATTAAACCATCTATTGTATTTATCCGTTGTGTAACAATTACATTATGAATGTCGTCATTAAAATGCTTTGCAAGATACCTTACCATTTCATCTTCCGTAAATTTTGGATCTAAATATCTAATATTGTAGATTTTTTTAATTACATATCTTTCCCTTGAAATACCTTCATTTTCATTATATCTTCCGTTGAATAAATTTAAACGTACTTTTCTCTGATTATACTCTCCCCAATATTGTTTTAAGAACAAAATTTCGAACTGTTCAAGTGTCTCAAATCGTTCCTCGACCATTTGATACCATAATTCCGCGTCAGCACGTAGCTTTTCTTGTAAGTATTGTTTTACTGGTGTGTGGTGTACTGAGTTTTGTAAGTTTTGTTTTACTCTTGTGATGAAAATTTGTGGGTGCATTCGTGAATCGCCATAGAAATAAAGCTCATCTTTTTTTGTAATTATTTGTGTGTTAGCTGTTGCAATATTATTGGGTATATGTTGAATCTTCTTTGAATTATCTTCTATTTTCCTATTTTGTTCTTTTAAGCATTCTTCAGTTCTTTTGTTTTGTTGTTCTACTTGTTGATTAAGTTCCAAAAATCCGCGATTAACCAGTGTGTTTACTTCTTCTCTCAATTCTGTCCTTATCTCCTCTTCTATTTGTACCAATTTTGTTTGCATTTCATCTCTTATTTCTTGTCTAAATCCGTCTAGTTTCGTTTCCAATTGTGCATTGTTTTCGTCCATTTTTCTACAAATTTCTTGATGGTTTTCGTCTAATTTTTGTCCTAATTTTGTGTTGTTTTCATCAAATTTTGTTGTCATCATCTCCATAATTTGACTTATCATATTTAAATCTGGTGATGTTTGTGTAGTGTCCCCAGATTGTTGAGAAATACTAGGTGTTGTGGTTTGTTCCGTGTTTTCAGCCATTGTAGTTACTTTACCTGACCTTAAATCCATACACACTTGAATGAAATAACAAACGTAAATAAAAGATTTAAAACTGCATTAAATTTGTAAAATTTAAAAAGTGATATATTTATTGCGTCCCACGTTGGCCCGACATAAATGCTATGTTTTTTAAGCTAGAAATCTTTTGATTTAAAATTTTAGTAACTGTAATTGAAAGTTTATATTTTTATAATTTTATTTGTTAGGCGCCAGACAATTATTGAGAACTATCAATTAACACCTAATGACTTTAATGTACAAATCATTACAAATGCTCAGCATGAGTTACCATACAACGAATGTATAGTAGTACTCTCTCTCTAGGAGTCGGTTCTGTTTTATTTTCTATTAATATTCATTAAAATTCGACAACTTATACAAATGAATTTAATATAAACAATTGAAATGGTATTGACAGAAAATGACAAAATATAAATGAACAATCAAACTTAACTAAAACACTCGAGATTTTTATATTTATACTTTGCAAAGATTTGTAGTACTAGTATATTTTCTATTTTTAAAAATCTGTTTCGATGAAAACAGTACACTAACCTCTCTATGTCTTCATACGCGACACAATATTGGGAAACTCTGCTCTTTATCCTCTACCCTTTAAGAAAGTTATTTCGATAAAACAGTACACTAACCTCTCTATATCTTCATATGAGACACAATATTGGGAAACTGTGCTCTTTTATCTTCCACCCTTTTTTAGTTGTTTCGATGAAAACAGTACACTAACTAACATTGGTTCCATCTCTCGTTTAAAAACTAAATTTCTCTTCAAAATCTTCTTTACTTTTGAACTGATATGTTCAATGGAAAAGAATGTGTTCAAAACTTGTACTTACATTAATCACTCACTCACAACACTCTTTAATATTTTTAACAACGCTTTCTTTTTCTCAGAATCTCTAAATCTTATTCCAATTTGAAATTTTTTACTCATCAATCAAATAAAAATTTTATATCCCCACTGCTTGACATCTGTCACCTCCTTGATATTTTGATTTTTTTTTAATCTAATTTTGAGATTCTGAATTTAACACAAATTACCTTAAAACTAAAATACATATTCAATACCATTTGAACTCATTTTATTCAACAATTCTTGTATTATTAATAAAACATTTAAATAACTAAACCTTAACTATCGAATCTTAATGACTGAAACTAATTTGTATAAACTACGCTATGAATTCGCACATGTCCTGCACATTTATAATGATTTTGATAAAATTCTATCATTGAATCAAATTGACGTTTCTCAGTAGCTGTCTGGTGTAAATTAAGTATAATTTTTTTATGATTTGGGAATGACATAACAATATTATATATATATATATATATATATATATATATATATATATATAATTTGAAATAAAAATTTGAGTAACTGGTTCTGTACAAGCACAATGAGACATTGTATGTAATTGATTTTTTAGCCAAAAATTTCTAGAAGGGTCATGGAATTAGGAACTAACAGTGAAATTACCAAAAAACATTGTCTTAGTATATAAAATATGATATTTGTTAGTGAATAATATATTTTTTAAAATAATTTAAGTCATAACTTGAACATTATGTTAAATCAGAAGTCGGTATACTTGCAACGTAATATAACACCGGAAAATGTACGATCATGCCATAGGTGACCAAGCTCGCTGACATTCATTAAATACAGTTTAATCAATTTCATATAATGCAGTTCATTTCACTCGCACTTACTGCTATTCAATCTCCCCACTGCAATTGGTACGAGGGGGGACTGTGCCTTACTTAATATTTGACGAGCATTACAGTTCATTCTGTATCTACAGCTTTCCGCATTCGCACGTTTTCCTTCAGTTTTTTTATATATATCTTATTTAGTTTTTATAGTTATTTTTTAATCTAGTTTTCACTTTCATTTAAGTTCGTGTTTAAGTCTTTTTATTTAGTGTCGGTTTAGTTTCTTTATAATAATTTAATCTAATTTTTTCAGTTTAATTTAAAATTTGCGTTTAAGTAGTTTTACTTAGTGTTAATTATTTCCGAATTAATTAGAGTTTAAATCGTTTTATTTAGTATTAATTATTTTCGTATTAACTATTAGTTCGAGTTTAAGTAGTTTTTCTTAGTGTTAATTATTTTTAAGTGTAAATATTTTAATTAGTTTAGTTTTCATGGTTTCGCGTCCTCCTGTGTTCCTTTTTCCCAACATGTATTATGTCAAAGTGTCGCATCAACCGTGAGAGATGCTAATATTGCCCCCATGAGAGATGAGGACTTATTCTCTAAGATTACGTTTGAAGAGGAAATGGTGAAGCACGTAAATAATCAGGCAGCCCCGAGCATTGGGTCGGGAATTGAGGTTTTAGAAGGGTCATTAGTAGGTATTCCGCCACTTGAGCCTGGGAAAATTTTGAGGACCGTGGGAAAATTGAAAATTGCGTTTTTACCTAAAACACAAAAAAATGAAATCGAAGGAAACCTTTGCGGCATACATCAAAGGAAGCCGCCGGACAGGTGTTAATTGCACATCTACAGGTGTATTCAATCGATAATCAATCAATCAAATTTTTGGCAATTGGTCCACCTTCGAATTATTTTTGGCAACTGACTCACCCGAAATATTTTTTGGCAACTGATCCGTTTGGAATATTTTGGCAACTGACCCAGCCGAAATATTTTTTGGCAACTGATCCGTTTTGGAATATTTTGGCAACTGACCCACTTTTGGAATTTTTTGGCAATGGGCCCACCCACGAAATATTTTTGGCAACTGGCCTACCTTTGGAATATTTGGCAATTCGCTCATCTTAGAATTGTGGCAATTGGCCCACCTTTGGAATATTTGGCAACTGGCCCCTCTCGGAATATTTGACAACTGACCTACTACTTACTCCGTTTTATTTTCTATTACCCATTTTCAACGTAGGACCTCGGCACCAATGAGAATAATCTTTATAAGTCTTAGATATATAATTATTAACAACCTATCGACCAACTCACAAACTTTTAATATATTTTATAATTACTAATTGATGACGTCATTTGATCACGTGACAATATTTGTATACAATTTTTTAATGAAAAAGCTGCTCTCCGCTCCGGGCTTGATAGCCTGTCGGACAGCTGGGTCTAGCATTCACAAACCCAATACTGAGGTATAACCAAGTAAAACATTTACCATTTTATTTAGCAGGTTTTTTTACATATAATTCACTTTTGACGACACTCTCCATCGGTGAGACCGAAGTTACAATAAAAAATCTAAAAAAATTGAAAATAAGAAAATTAAAATTAACCGCGAATAGCTTTAAAACAAAAAGGAGTAAAATTATATATATTTTTCTAGTTTTATAGCAAAAATGATTCTCTTTAGTTTGAGATAGAATTTGTTGCAAAAATAATAATGTTAACTTAAAAGAAGTGACGTTATTTTAGAAACTACACAAACTGTCAACTTTTTAAAAACGTTTAACTTGTTGTAACTCGCTTATATGTCGACGTATTCAAATGTTTTTGCCACCAAAAACTGCCAAATTTAATATACTTTATTTTGTCCTGATTAATGTTGGGTGTAGTTTTTTAAACTAAAGTGGTACAGACCTTTAAACACAACGAAGCGCGCTACGGCGACGGAGTCGCCCGGCTTCCAATCTCCTACCCGCGTTCGACATTGTCCCATATAAAAGCTTTCAAATAATTACCATTTAGTGCAAAATGATACAACTAAAAAAATCAAGTTGAATAATGATATATATATATATATATATATATATATATATATATATATATTACACTCACAGTCAAAAATTTTGACATTTTATTATTTTTATTTTTTCCTTTAACACTTTTTGAGTTTTTTATTGCTAGATGCTTTGCACTGGGGGGTTTTACGTATGTTACAACCAAATAATTTACAAACTTAAGCTTTACAGTGGATTCGTAGAGGAATGAACAAAACAGCCTTCTTTTGGTTGGACTTTATAACAATATTTTCAGACAAGATAATAACAATTTAGTACTTAGTATTTCCTCCTCTAGCTCGAACAATAGCCTGCATCTTCCTAGACATGCTCCGCAGAAGATCTTTGATGGTTTCTTGTGGAATTCGATTCCACTCTTCCTGTGCAGCAATTCTTAATTCTGGAATTGAGATAGGAGCTGGATTTCGTGCTCGTATATGTCGCTTCAGGATGTCCCATAGATGTTCTATGGTATTAGCATCAGGACTCATTGGTGCCCATTGAGTATGTACCAGTCAGAATTCATTTTTAAATTTACCTCAACAAGCTCTTTGCGACTCCCAACTAATGCCTGCCCAAAGCATAATGGAACCGCTACCAAAGCTAACATTTTGTGCAAGATTACACTCTGCGAACCGTTCTCCAGACCTTCTGTATACTTGACCACGCCCATCTGGCTTCCATAATTGTATTCTTGTTTCATCTGTAAAAAGGATTTTTCGCCATTGATGTTCATTCCAATTAGCATGGGCTATTGCAAATTGTAACCGCCTGATCTTATGACGTGGGAGAAGCCTAAGGACTCTAACAGGACGTTTCGGATTTAAACCGACCTCCTTTAATCTTCTTATTACTGTTTTGACAATTACGTTGACTTGTCTAACAAGTAATCCATTTTTCAGATGCGGAGCGGTATGTGAGCGATTTCACAAGGATTGTAATCTCAAATATCGGTAATCTCTTGGCGTTGTACATCTTTTACGTCCTTGACCAGGCCGCCTCTTCTCGCCTTCTTCTCCAGTTTCATTGTGTCGTTTTACTATACGAGAAACAGTCGATTGATGGATATGCAATCTCCGCGCAATATCTTCTTGTCTACAACTCTCATTGGCTAAAGTGACAATTTTAACAGAAACTAAGTCACTTAAATGTGGCATCTTACTCACTGAAACTATAGAAACAAGAAATAAATCACAGGAAATGACATTTTGACAACAACAAACAAAAGAGCAGTCGTTGTTAGTCGCCAAGGCACACTACGATACGTTTGTGCTACGTTTGTAATTTGTAACATTATTGCTTATTCAGTATAAAGGCTATCTCTAAACATTATTTTATACAAAACTAAATTATACATAAAACCATCCAGTGCAAGGCATCTAGCAATAAAAAACTCAAAAAAGTGTTAAAGGAAAAAATAAAATAAAAATAATAAAATATGCAATATTTTTGTCTGTGTTTCTTCTTATTCTCCTTCACAGTTATTTTCCATATTTTCTTTGTTTGGACAGTTCATCATACATTTGCAATTCACACTGCAAGATAGGCCTTCTTTTTTGCATAAACACTTTTGAGTACTACAGGTTTTCTCATTGCAAAATAATGATATAATATCTCTTATACCGTCTAGGACCGGAGGCTGGTTGGTCATTTTTGGACTTATTGTCCTTGCTTCTTGTTCTATGTATTAAAAACAGAAGTATGCAATAAGGGCATGTGCTTTAAGCCTTATTAAGTCTATAAAAACAACCACCAACAACATAACAACAGTTATCCTAAAATGTCCACTATCCAATAAAAAATAAAATAACACCACAAAAACAAGTAAATCTCATAATTTGATTGTAAACAAACCTATTGATTACTAGGCCAGACAATGTATTAATGAGTGAATGCAACAGTATTTTTCATGCGAGCGCGGTAGTGAGGAACGAGAGACAAAGCCACGCGACTTCGTTGTATGTTGAGGGTTATAGCGCTTTTATTTAAACAAATAGATCTTGCATTAATTGAGACAAAATAAAGCCTATTAAATTTGTCAGTTTTTGATGCCAAAAACATTCAAATATCTCAACATATAAGCAAGTTACGACGAGTTAAGTATTAAAAAAACATTGATAATTTGTGTATCTTTTAAAATACCTTCAGTTTTTTTATCTTCGATTTTTAATTATTGCAGCAAATTAGACCTCAAATTAAACAGCAAGGTTTGCTTGTAAAAATGATTTTTTATTTTTATTTTTATCTGTTCTATTTCCAAAGTTATACGTGATCAAAGCTCAAATTTCTAAATTCCTTTTTCTTGTAGTTTTTTTCTTATATCTCGTGTCTCGACCAATGGAGAGTGTCGTCAACTTTGATTCATATGTGAAAAAACGTGTTAATAAGTGGTGAAGATTTCATTTGGTTATAATTCAGTATTGGGTGGAACAAGAAAGAGAAGGCTTTTCACGTTTTCCCCGACGGACTATGAACCTTTGGGTTCATACATAGGTGCCTACACAACTGCGCTATTTGACCGCTTATAATTCGTGTATTTAAATTCGTAGTCTCCTGTCTCGGGCGAGGTCAAATAGGTTATCATAATGAATAGAAAGAATGCATATGGAATTTCCGCTTAAGGTTAAATCTCATTCAACTGAAATAATATTTTATTTATGTTTAAATTAAAAATATATCCAGAAGGAAACAAATGCAAATGTAGTATATAAGTGATAATCATTTCGAACAATAGGTCGACACGATTAAATTTAATCATGGTATTTTGTTGAGTGAAGGAATCGAAGGATATGCATTTTTAGTATCGACGTAAGCAAAAAGTTCAAGAATCAGATTTGTTACGTATTATTTCTAATATTGTTTTTGTCTACACACGAGCCTTCGTTGCTGTGTCACTAAGTTTAATTCCTGATATTCTTTTTTCGCTCAAATAAATAAGGGTATATGATAAATATTTGAAACAATAGTTGTTGTGTATGGTTTAAAACACAAAATATTTAAGGGTAATATGGGCTCTATGTTTCTAAAATCAACTTCTCACGGACCATGAGTATTAGTACCTACTAGATTACGCGACGAATAGACAAAGTTTTAAAATCATTTATTTGCATTACTTTTTTAGCAGCAGCAATTGTGGATAAGAACCAGACGTGGAATTTTATCTGTTATATAGGTCACAGGTTATGAAACAAACTAGGAGGAGCATTACATATTATTTTCTTTGTATAGCAATAATTATTTATATTGGCAAAAAGATCATTGATTAATAATTGAAGGATAATATTTAAATACCCTCTTCGTAGCGATATTATAGAAGCAGATGTAATACCATAATAAGCCGTAACGTACATAAATAATTTTCATGTAAAACTTTTCAGGAAACACTTTGTATATTAAAAATTTATACCTAGGTTAACAGGGCTATAAGAACTATATTACGAGTTTTAAAATTATAAGTAAACCATAATGCATAAGCGAATAACGTATATGAATGAAGCCATTGTCATCAATTATTGCGTGTTGTAATGATAATATACTTCATATATATTACGTCACATGCACATCTGAAATTTACAACAATTCTTTTCTTATGACACATTTATAGTTCTCCAATATCATTTTTTCAATAATAGGTATTTAACTTGATTACTCAAGCACATCTTTCCAGCTTCATAGACGTGGATGTTTCTAACATACTTCTAACAGTATACCCTTCAATTCAGGGTGGATTTAGCAATAGGCGGCAGTAAGACGAGGGTGACAAAATTCAACTGTGATGATTGCAGCAGGAGGTTCCGTGAAATGAATATAAGTGTTTTTTTTTAACTTTTATAAGTAAACAAATTTATTTTATTGGCAGTATTGACTCTTCAGGAGCGGCAAATTTGTCTTGGGCGGCACAAAATCCCAAATCCGTCAATGCTTCAGTCTTAAATGAAACAGTCTAAAAATAGTATTTTACACAAGAATAATCAACCGTCTATAAAATCTGTTATCATATCAAATCTGTCTCCCAATAAAAAAAATTACTAATTCTAATATATCGTCGAAAATTCAGAATTAATTATTTAATTTCAGCGCTACATAATAAGGCAATAGGAACATTTTCAGTCTCAATAAAAACTGTCAATACCCATAAAATATGCAAGACGTTAATAATAAACTCAAATACGTACATTCATAGAGAAGCACCTTGTATTCGGCCATGATAACTATATGTGTTGTATTGTTTGGAAACACCTTAATTCTGAAAATAATTTACTCTACGAGGTCTATCTCAATTCATAGACAGATTTATGCAATAGGAAGGAATAGTGGTAGAGACAAACAATCAAAATTCAAAAGAATGTAAGCAAACAAAAACATTATTCTCAACTGATATTGACGACCACTATTTACGGGCATAAGTAAAAATATTATAGAAATATAGATAATAAACCCCTATTAAATAATATTGTTAAAATGTAATACTTTACATTTCACAAGTATCTTAGGGTAAAATAAAACAATCCACCTATTACAGAGTTTAGCGTGTCAGGTAAGTTTTACTATAGTTTCTTTGATTATGTTCCCCAGAACCTAAAATTGTCTAGAGGGCGTATTTTCTCAAGGGATCAAAATGGAATTTGGCATGTATATACTTTGGATCCATATCGGTTAAGTTCGAAAATGGGCCAAATTTTCTTCTTCGTTTCAAAATAGTGGCCGTTCAAATTTCTAATATTTTATTTCGAATCCAATATATGATACATCGTTGGATAGTGCTCATCTAGCCTTACAACTTTTGTCTAAAACATTTATGCTAAAACGCGCAAGAAAAATTTAAAAATGGCGGCGGTTCAAAGACTTCATTCTGAAAATATTATTTCGAATTAAATATCTATAGACGATACATCGTTGGATAGTACTCATTTAGATCTACAACTTTTGTTTAAAACATTTTTTGCTAGAACATAGAAAAACTTTAAAAATCGTTTACATTTTGAAGACTACCTACGCGTCTATAGTTCATAAATGACAATAAACTGAAGTTGGGCAGCTCTAATAAAGATATACTTATTTACTAAAATATTAGAGATCTAAAGCAGTGCAGAACGATATAAGACGAGAATCTATCAAAATACAAAACCGCTATAAAAAAATCATAAAACTTTCCCCAGGAACACACTGTAGATTAATTTAGTATTTAGAAAATCGAGTATAAGATTTATTGTGATAAACTTTATGTGTGCCTAAAACTAGGAATTTCTCAAATAATATAAATAATATCATTCCGGTTATCAGTTAAGAGCATATAAGTAATCTAAACTTTTTATTTATCTCGTTGTATAATAAAGAGCTACTGTTCAAAATATTTTGTAAGAATAATCAAATATCTGCAATTCTGCACGATATCAGACGTCCATGACCATATTGTAGTTGTGAACGTTAGTCGCAAATAAATTATATAAAAATGTCTGTAAAAATTAATTTGGAGTCGCAGAATCCTCAGATAAGACTAGTGTTTGTGTTAATATTGGTGCGTGTGTGGATTAAAAAAAACATTGTTGGTAAGTGTAACAAATTTTCAATGTTTTAAAAATTCATATTAGGATAAAAGTAGCAGTAATTTGATAATTGTGAGAGTAAGCTTAATTTGAATACTATTTTACTTTTTCTCAAGGGATAATTCAGTATTCTATACTAATTTTCATTCATTTTATTGTTGTGTTTTGCCGATTCTCGACTGATATACTAGAGTCTCAAAACAGTACTAAATTTTAAATATACAAGGGCTATACCTTAATATCTTTATTATTGAAACTGGAAAATTTATTTAAAATAAGTAGATATTTCTTTATATACAAGTGACTGACAATATTTTAGGGGTGTGTAGGGACTGCAACTTTAACTATTTTAATGACAAGCTTAAATTTTATTACAAAAATCCTCATTTTTTATTTTAAAAGTGTATGGTGAACGCATACTTTATTACAAGGTCTAGACTTTAAAAATTCTTATTTATTATTATGCACAAATTCGTAGAGTTGATATTTTAAGCTATTATATACCTACATAGATTTTTCATAAACTTGTATTGTGTTCGACCTAATTTCCTGAAAAACTAATTTACGTAAAAACTATTAAAACAGATGCGATTTGTAGGCTTCTGACTTTTTTCTAGCTCATGTAATTTGTTTTTTAGATAAAATCCGTTTTACTTGATTGTTTCATTTTAGAATCTCGTAATAACGTTAGAATTTAGATCTCATGTTATCATAACCACTACATTTTTATTCTAGAAATATTTTACATGTTTCTGTTTTAGCTATTTGTGTGACTAAATTAATAAAAACGGCCATGACTGAATTAATGAGGAGGGGATATGTTAATATTAGGTGTTTCTGAGATATTTTTATGGTAAGTTAAAAAAACTTCTTTTTTACTAACAAACTTCGAGATCGTATAAACTGTGGTTGGGACAAGATGTTTTATATCTAATCAAAAACAGTCGGTCGTAACGTAGAATAATGTCTAACCGTAAATTCTTAATAAAATTTACAGTGATATTGTCTCTACGCAACATTCAGGAAAATTATATAAATTACGCGTTTAAAACCGAAAACCGTGGCACGTGAAAAGGCCTACGGGCTATCGTACGTATTTATCCTATCCTCTAATATATATATATATATATATGAAAGTAAACAAATAATTTTCTACACATTCTCATTTTTTCTACATATCAAAATGAAAAGCTCAATAGGGAACAAATGTTAGGAATCTAATAATTTTACATCCTATAGAAATTTAATATGCTGCTATTTTCATGTTTTATTTTCTAACTAAATACATACAGTTTACAGATATATGGGGCATTAAATAATTTTCTGAATATCATATAAGAAAAAGTAGATGAAAATTAGGTTAGAGAGGCAATAGAATTTATCACATACCTATCAATGCAAAGCACATAGATATTTATTTTACGGAATTTTTCCAAGTCATGTATTTCAGGTTCAAGATGTTAGACCTTTCATATTTTTAAGAGCCATTAAAATATATACTAAAAGTACGAGAAATGATAATATCTTTTATTGACAACAGTTCTATTTTTACATTTTTCTAATAAAGAAGCATAGGTACATAGAAAAATAATGAAACTAGATTTTTTCATAGAGGTTTTCAAAGAGAGACAGAGATCATCGAAGCACAGATTATGTACCTAATGATATGTAAACCAATGTATTCACTTTTATAGATTTATTCTTCTAATCTGGTAACGATGTGTTGTATCTCACAATTTAAGCAGATGTTACAAAATTATTTAAATTCTAAAATTAATTTATAAATATAGGGGTGTGTTAAAATTCCAACTTAAAGTATACATATTATTAATTTAAAAACGAATTCAGTGTCATACAGGAAAAAAAGCGATGATAATAGAAATGTGATAGGACAGGTTAAAATATTGTTTAATATTTGTTGAAACCTGTATTATAAATTTTTACCTTCTCTGTCAATTACGAGATCTCATTTTACTATTTTTCCTATATTTTGATTTTAAGTCAAACATTAGTATTCTTATGGGGTACTCTTATATTTATAGGACCTATATATTTTATTTAATGGGAACGATAGTTGTGGTTAAGGCTATCACAGACAACTCGGTATAAGACCATAGCATAGGAGTATAAGCATTTCAACCAATCACAGGCAATATGAGAAACACTATGTTTATTTCTTATAGTAACGACTTATTATTCCACGATATAACCCCACAAATGTCAAGGTATTGTGTTGGTGAAAAATACTTATTAAAATCTGTTACCATAGCATATCGATCTACTTTCTCATTGAAAATTACTATAATGTCATCACAAAATTTAGAGTGAACAAACAAATTGTGTTATTTAATTGCAGTGTTACATAATAAAACTGTAGGTAATAGAAACAATAATTTTATAATTTCATCCTCAACAAACATTTACCAAGCTGGAAAGTGTAATTTTGTATGGTTTCTTTGTAACTACAATCAACTGCTTGTGATTTTAATAGATTTTCACAGGTTATTAAATCGTTCATGATTCTAGTATTGACATTCAATAATCTTATTTCTATAGTTGTAATTCATCATATTATTTGCATGATATGGGTACGATAAACTTCCCCTTATTGGTATATAGGAGTTGAATTGGAGTAATATTAGTATTCGAATTAGTCTACTGACTGTAGATGGACAATCTTTGTTAAACATTTATAAGAGAATATTTTTATGTAGATTACTGTATTATACATGTATCGGTGTGTTATCGCAGTGATGCTTAATATTTTTACAGAGTCGTTATTAGTTTTATCATCCAAAGAGGAGGGGAAGGGAGAAAAACAATATGTTATTTAGAATATTTTTCTTTATTTTGGTAATAATGAATACAATCAATTATAGAGTTTTTGTACAATTTCTTAAACTACACGTTGATTTATATTTTAAACGATTAGTACAATAAGGTACATATATGTATATATAATAAAATTAGACACATCTATCATATTATCTACGTTGATAACGTTAGGTATGGATGTAGAGAGGCTTATCCCAGCTTACTTTCAAGAAACTTTTTGTTTTGATGTCCTTTTTGCGTATACCAAGTCAGTATTCAACAAGCGATTTCGTAATATATTATCCAGTATTTTATAGACTACGTAACCGCATTCATATTCAAGCCGTGATGAAAATTCTCTAAATATTTTATCTGCTGTGACAATTGATTGCCTAAGATGTCGATAGGATATAGGTCATAGGACATAGTTATCTTGGCCTGTGACGCTGGTAGGGCAGTAAATTTATTTAATAATTCCCATTTCACGTAAAGTATTTATATGTACATCATATTTCAAACCCAGACGAATATTCATACGAATCACATCGATGACGGTATTTGGATCCGAGTTTTCATTCCAGTCCAATACACGACCATCAGAGGGCGTTTTTTGATATTTACAGATTGGATTTACAACATTTGGTGGTTCTTCATCATCGCTGTTTATGTTTTCATTCCGTCCTAGTCCATACTCTTTGTCATCGTCTTCTTCTACCTCTTGTAGTGGAAACAATTTTGATATAATATTTCTAGATTTACAACTATTCCTATCATCATTTGAGTCAACAGCTTCGTTTGGATCGATATTTTCATACCAATTCAATCTATGATCGAATCCTAGCCTAGAACTTCTTGCTAATTTTGCATTTGATTGTAGAGATATTTTGTCTTGTTCAACTGTCTTAGACTGTTTCGAAGGAGAGGTGGATGCTGGGTTTTCGGTGGCGTGCACTCTTTGAACATGACTTTCTAAGTTGTCTTTTCTATTAAATGTTTTATTACATAGATCGCATTGGAAAGAGAGGATCTTATGGATATTAGTATGACGACTTAAACCACTGGCCCAGGCGAATATTTTACTACAAAAATTACAGGTATACATGTTTACCACCTTACTATATAACATCAAATGGCTAATGAACGAGGAGTCATCCTTATTTATATCCTTATTTATATCCTTTTAGTTTGCCCTTATTATATCCTTAATTTACCCTTATCATAATCTTAGTTTACCCTTATTATATCCTTTCATATCCTATTTTTACCCTTCTCTTAAACTTATTTTATTCTTATATACTTATTTATCTTTATTTTACCCTTATTTTATCCTTAGTTACCCTTACTTTATCCTTAGTTACCCCTATTATATCCTTATTACAGCCTTATTATATCCTTATTTTACCCTTATTATATCCTTATTTTTACCTTTATTTTATTCTTATATACTCATTTACCCTTATTTTACCCTTATTTTACCCTTATTTTATTCTTAGTTACCCTTACTTTATCCTTAGTTACCCTTACTTTATCCTTATTTTTACTCTTACTTTATTCTTAGTTACCCTTTATCCTTATTTTTACCCTTATTTTATTTTTATATACTCATTTACCCTTACTTTACCCTTACTTTATCATTAGTTACCCTTATTTTATCCCTATTGTATCCTTATTTTTACCCTTATTGTATTTTTATTACAACCTTATTATATCCTTATTTTACCCATTTTTACTCTTATTTTATCCTTATATACTTATTTACACTTATTTTATCCCCATTATATCCTTATTTTATCCTTATTATATCCTTATTTTTACCCTTATTTTATCCTTATATACTTATTTACACTTATTTTATCCCCACTATATCCTTATTATATCCTTATTATATCCTTATTATATCCTTATTTTATCCTCAAACATGTTTATGAGGATCACATTACTTCATACATGACTTTTAGATAACTCAAAAAAACTGAGTACTGAATGTTGGTTGGCTAGATAACATTTATCTATCTACCATCTAGCCAACCTAACCTATCGTGGTATTTAACTATTACCATTAACACAACATATTACCCATACCCCTATTAACATAACCAAATTGACAAGGTGAACACATTTAGCCAACCTAACCTATCGTGGAGTTTAACTTTTGTCAGTAACTCATATTTGTCATTAATGCATATATACTGATCGAATCCTTTACGATGGCGACTCTTGTTAAATCAAAATCTTTAACTTTAACTTTTACCAATATCCCATATTTGTCATTCCAATATTCAGCACTCAGTTTTTTTGAGTTATCTAAAAGTCATGTATGAAGTAATGTGATCCTCATAAACATGTTTGAGGATAAAATAAGGATATAATAAGTATATATAATGGTGTATAAGACTATGATAAGGGAAAAATGAGGGGGTAAAATAAGGATATAGTGGGAATAAAATAAGTGTAAATAAATATATAAGGATAAAATAAGTGTAAATAAGTATATATAAGCTGGGATAAACCTCTCTTCATCCATACCTAACGTTATCAACGTAGAGAATATGATAGATGTGTCTAATTTTATTATATATATATATATATATATATATATATATATATATATATATATGTACCTTATTGTACTAATCATTTAAAATATAAATCAACGTGTAGTTTAAGAAATTGTACAAAAACTCTATAATTGATTGTATTCATTATTACCAAAATAAAGAAAAATATTCTAAATAACATATTGTTTTTCTCCCTTCCCCTCCTCTTTGGATGATAAAACTAATAACGACTCTGTAAAAATATTAAGCATCACTCCGATAACACACCGATACATGTATAATACAGTAATCTACATAAAAATATTCTCTTATAAATGTTTAACAAAGATTGTCCATCTACAGTCAGTAGACTAATTCGAATACTAATATTACTCCAATTCAACTCTTATATACCAATAAGGGGAAGTTTATCGTACCCATATCATGCAAATAATATGATGAATTACAACTATAGAAATAAGATTATTGAATGTCAATACTAGAATCACGAACGATTTAATAATCTGTGAAAATCTATTAAAATCACAAGCAGTTGATTGTAGTTACAAAGAAACCATACAAAATTACACTTTCTAGCTTGGTAAATGTTTGTTGAGGATGAAATTATAAAATTATTGTTTCTATTACCTACAGTTTTATTATGTAACACTGCAATTAAATAACACAATTTGTTTGTTCACTCTAAACTTTGTGATGACATTATAGTAATTTTCAATGAGAAAGTAGATCGATATGCTATGGTAACAGATTTTAATAAGTATTTTTCACCAACACAATACCCTGACATTTGTGGGGTTATATCGTGGAATAATAAGTCGTTACTATAAGAAATAAACATAGTGTTTCTCATATTGCCTGTGATTGGTTGAAATGCTTATACTCCTATGCTATGGTCTTATACCGAGTTGTCTGTGATAGCCTTAACCACAACTATCGTTCCCCTTAAATAATATATATAGGTCCTATAAATATAAGAGTACCCCATAAGAATACTAATATTTGACTTAAAATCAAAATATAGGAAAAATAGTAAAATGAGATCTCGTAATTGACAGAGAAGGTAAAAATTTATAATACAGGTTTCAACAAATATTAAACAATATTTTAACCTGTCCTATCACATTTCTATTATCATCGCTTTTTTTTCCTGTATGACACTGAATTCATTTTTAAATTAATAATATGTATACTTTAAGTTGGAAATTTAACACACCCCTATATTTATTAATTAATTTTAGAATTTAAATAATTTTGTAACATCTGCTTAAATTGTGAGATACAACACATCGTTACCAGATTAGAAGAATAAATCTATAAAAGTGAATACATTGGTTTACATATCATTAGGTACATAATCTGTGCTTCGATGATCTCTGTCTCTCTTTGAAAACCTCTATGAAAAAAATCTAGTTTCATTATTTTTCTATGTACCTATGCTTCTTTACTAGAAAAATGTAAAAATAGAACTGTTGTCAATAAAAGATATTATCATTTCTCGTGTTTTTAGTATATATTTTAATGGCTCTTAAAAATATGAAAGGTCTAACATCTTGAACCTGAAATACATGACTTGGAAAAATTCCGTAAAATAAATATCTATGTGCTTTGCATTGATAGGTATGTGATAAATTCTATTGCCTCTCTAACCTAATTTTCATCTACTTTTTCTTATATGATATTCAGAAAATTATTTAATGCCCCATATATCTGTAAACTGTATGTATTTAGTTAGAAAATAAAACATGAAAATAGCAGCATATTAAATTTCTATAGGATGCAAAATTATTAGATTCCTAACATTTGTTCCCTATTGAGCTTTTCATTTTGATATGTAGAAAAAAATGAGAATGTGTAGAAAATTATTTGTTTACTTTCATATATATATTAGAGGATAGGATAAATACGTACGATAGCCCGTAGGCCTTTTCACGTGCCACGGTTTTCGGTTTTAAACGCATAATTTATATAATTTTCCTGAATGTTGCGTAGAGACAATATCACTGTAAATTTTATTAAGAATTTACGGTTAGACATTATTCTACGTTACGACCGATATTTTTGATTAGATATAAAACATCTTGTCCCAACCACAGTTTATACGATCTCGAAGTTTGTTAGTAAAAAAGAAGTTTTTTAACTTACCATAAAAATATCTCAGAAACACCTAATATTAACATATCCCCTCCTCATTAATTCAGTCATGGCCGTTTTTATTAATTTAGTCACACAAATAGCTAAAACAGAAACATGTAAAATATTTCTAGAATAAAAATGTAGTGGTTATGATAACATGAGATCTAAATTCTAACGTTATTACGAGATTCTAAAATGAAACAATCAAGTAAAACGGATTTTATCTAAAAAACAAATTACATGAGCTAGAAAAAAGTCAGAAGCCTACAAATCGCATCTGTTTTAATAGTTTTTACGTAAATTAGTTTTTCAGGAAATTAAGTCGAACACAATACAAGTTTATGAAAAATCTATGTAGGTATATAATAGCTTAAAATATCAACTCTACGAATTTGTGCATAATAATAAATAAGAATTTTTAAAGTCTAGACCTTGTAATAAAGTATGCGTTCACCATACACTTTTAAAATAAAAAATGAGGATTTTTGTAATAAAATTTAAGCTTGTCATTAAAATAGTTAAAGTTGCAGTCCCTACACACCCCTAAAATATTGTCAGTCACTTGTATATAAAGAAATATCCACTTATTTTAAATAAATTTTCCAGTTTCAATAATAAAGATATTAAGGTAATAGCCCTTGTATATTTAAAATTTAGTACTGTTTTGAGACTCTAGTATATCAGTCGAGAATCGGCAAAACACAACAATAAAATGAATGAAAATTAGTATAGAATACTGAATTATCCCTTGAGAAAAAGTAAAATAGTATTCAAATTAAGCTTACTCTCACCATTATCAAATTACTGCTACTTTTATCCTAATATGAATTTTTAAAAGATTGAAAATTTGTTACACTTACCAGCAATGTTTTTTTTAATCCACACACGCACCAATATTAACACAAACACTAGTCTTATCTGAGGATTCTGCGACTCCAAATTAATTTTTACAGACATTTTTATATAATTTATTTGCGACTAACGTTCATAACTACAATATGGTCATGGACGTCTGATATCGTGCAGAATTGCAGATATTTGATTATTCTTACAAAATATTTTGAACAGTAGCTCTTTATTATACAACGAGATAAATAAAAAGTTTAGATTACCTATATGCTTTTAACTGATAACCGGAATGATATTATTTATATTATTTGAGAAATTCCTAGTTTTAGGCACACATAAAGTTTATCACAATAAATCTTATACTCGATTTTCTAAATACTAAATTAATCTACAGTGTGTTCCTGGAAAGTTTTATGATTTTTTTATAGCGGTTTTGTATTTTGATAGATTCTCGTCTTATATCGTTCTGCACTGCTTTAGATCTCTAATATTTTAGTAAATAAGTATATCTTTATTAGAGCTGCCCAACTTCAATTTATTGTCATTTATGAACTATAGCCACGTAGGTAGTCTTCAAAATGTAAACGATTTTTAAAGTTTTTCTATGTTCTAGCAAAAAATGTTTTAAACAAAAGTTGTAGATCTAAATGAGTACTATCCAACGATGTATCGTCTATAGATATTTAATTCGAAATAATATTAATATTTATAAGTCTTTGAACCGCCGCCACTTTTAAACTTTTCTTGCGCGTTTTAGCATAAATGTTTTAGACAAAAGTTGTAAGGCTAGATGAGCACTATCCAACGATGTATCATATATTGGATTCGAAATAAAATATTAGAAATTTGAACGGCCACTATTTTGAAACGAAGAAGAAAATTTGGCCCATTTTCGAACTTAACCGATATGGATCCAAAGTATATACATTCCAAATTCCATTTTGATCCCTTGAGAAAATACGCCCTCTAGACAATTTTAGGTTCTGGGGAACATAATCAAAGAAACTATAGTAAAACTTGCCTGACACGCTGAACTCTGTAATAGGTGGATTGTTTAATTTTACCCTAAGATACTTGTGAAATGTAAAGTATTACATTTTAACAATATTATTTAATAGGGGTTTATTATCTATATTTCTATAATATTTTTACTTATGCCCGTAAATAGTGGTCGTCAATATCAGTTGAGAATAATGTTTTTGTTTGCTTACATTCTTTTGAATTTTGATTGTTTGTCTCTACCACTATTCCTTCCTATTGCATAAATCTGTCTTTGAATTGAGAGAGACCTCGTAGAGTAAATTATTTTCAGAATTAATGTGTTTCCAAACAATACAACACATATAGTTATCATGGCCGAATACAAGGTGCTTCTCTATGAATGTACGTATTTGAGTTTATTATTAACGTCTTGCATATTTTATGGGTATTGACAGTTTTTATTGAGACTGAAAATGTTCCTATTGCCTTATTATGTAGCGCTGAAATTAAATAATTAACTCTGAATTTTGGACGATATATTAGAATTAGTAATTTTTTTTATTGGGAGACAGATTTGATATGATAACAGATTTTATAGACGGTTGATTATTCTTGTGTAAAATACTATTTTTAGACTGTTACATTTAAGACTGAAGCATTGACGGATTTGGGATTTTGTGCCGCCCAAGACAAATTTGCCGCTCCTGAAGAGTCAATACTGCCAATAAAATAAATTTGTTTACTTATAAAAGTTAAAAAAAACACTTATATTCATTTCGCGGAACCTCCTGCTGCAGTCGTCACAGTTGAATTTTGTCACCCTCGTCTTACTGCCGCCTATTGCTAAATCCACCCTGAATTGAAGGGTATACTGTTAGAAGTATGTTAGAAACATCCACGTCTATGAAGCTGGAAAGATGTGCTTGAGTAATCAAGTTAAATACCTATTATTGAAAAAATGATATTGGAGAACTATAAATGTGTCATAAGAAAAGAATTGATGTAAATTTCAGATGTGCATGTGACGTAATATATATGAAGTATATTATCATTACAACACGCAATAATTGATGACAATGGCTTCATTCATATACGTTATTCGCTTATGCATTATGGTTTACTTATAATTTTAAAACTCGTAATATAGTTCTTATAGCCCTGTTAACCTAGGTATAAATTTTTAATATACAAAGTGTTTCCTGAAAAGTTTTACATGAAAATTATTTATGTACGTTACGGCTTATTATGGTATTACATCTGCTTCTATAATATCGCTACGAAGAGGGTATTTAAATATTATCCTTCAATTATTAATCAATGATCTTTTTGCCAATATAAATAATTATTGCTATACAAAGAAAATAATATGTAATGCTCCTCCTAGTTTGTTTCATAACCAGTGACCTATATAACAGATAAAATTCCACGTCTGGTTCTTACCTACAATTGCTGCTGCTAAATAAGTAATGCAAATAAATGATTTTAAAACTTTGTCTATTCGTCGCGTAATCTAGTAGGTACTAATACTCATGGTCCGTGAGAAGTTGATTTTAGAAACATAGAGCCCATATGACCCTTAAATATTTTGTGTTTTAAACCATACACAACAACTATTGTTTCAAATATTTATCATATACCCTTATTTATTTGAGCGAAAAAAGAATATCAGGAATTAAACTTAGTGACACAGCAACGAAGGCTCGTGTGTAGACAAAAACAATATTAGAAATAATACGTAACAAATCTGATTCTTGAACTTTTTGCTTACGTCGATACTAAAAATGCATATCCCTCGATTCCTTCACTCAACAAAATACCATGATTAAATTTAATCGTGTCGACCTATTGTTCGAAATGATTATCACTTATATACTACATTTGCATTTGTTTCCTTCTGGATATATTTTTAATTTAAACATAAATAAAATATTATTTCAGTTGAATGAGATTTAACCTTAAGTGGAAATTCCATATGCATTCTTTCTATTCATTATGATAACCTATTTGACCTCGCCCGAGACAGGAGACTACGAATTTAAATACACGAACTATAAGCGGTCAAATAGCGCAGTTGTGTAGGCACCTATGTATGGACCCAAAGGTTGAGGGTTCATAGTCCCTCGGGGAGAACGTGAAAAGCCTTCTCTTTCTTGTTCCACCCAATACTGAGCCCGTCGCTGGAGTAATTCGCGGATGGCACTCCGTACGAGTTATAGTGTCAGCGAATAGTGCCAAAATTAAATAAAGTGTATTCTCCGCCAGTGTTCTACGTTAAGTGTTTTTAGTTTTTACAGTTGTATGTTAAGCTTTCTTTTTTAAGCATTTTTATAATTATACCACCTAATTTTATTTTATATTGTTAAAAAGGAGTTTAGGTTTAGTGTTTTTTATGTTTTATACAATTTTTGCTCTCGCCGAACCAGTCCCTTCTCGGCCCGGCTCTGCGATCCGCCACCGCGTCAACGCGGTGGTCGCAGGGTCGGTCCCGGGAAGGGTGCTGGTGAGGCAGCTTATATACAATTTTTACCTTTAATAAAGCTATTTTGAATTGAATTGATGTATGGACCCAAAGGTTGAGGGTTCAAGCCCGGAGCGGAGAGCAGCTTTTTCATTAAAACATTGTATACAAATATTGTCACGTGATCAATTGACGTCATCAATTAGTAATTATAAAATATATTAAAAGTTTGTGAGTTGGTCGATAGGTGGCGCTGAAGTGTTAATAATTATATATCTAAGACTTATAAAAATTATTCTCATTGGTGGCGAGGTCCTACGTTGAAAATGGGTAATAGAAAATAAAACGGAGTAAGTAGTAGGTCAGTTGTCAAATATTCCGAGAGGGGCCAGTTGCCAAATATTCCTAAATGGGTCAATTGCCAAATATTCCAAAGGTAGGCCAGTTGCCAAAAATATTTCGGGGGTGGGCCCATTGCCAAAAAATTCCAAAAGTGGGTCAGTTGCCAAAATATTCCAAAACGGATCAGTTGCCAAAAAATATTTCGGGTGGGTCAGTTGCCAAAAATAATTCGAAGGTTGACCAATTGCCAAAAATTTGATTGATTGATTATCGATTGAATACACCTGTAGATGTCCAATTAACACCTGTCCGGCGGCTTCCTTTGATGTATGCCGCAAAGGTTTCCTTCGATTTCATTTTTTTGTGTTTTAGCTAAAAACGCTATTTTCAATTTTCCTAGGCTCAAGTGGCGGAATACCTACTGCCATTCAAGGACTTCAGGCCCATTGGACTGCCTGCAGAATTGGGACCGCAACAACCAGGTACAGCATTTTTATTTTCCGGTTAAATAATTGGGTATCTAATTTGTTATTTCTTTATATTGTCAACATCTGGGCGGGAAGATGCTGTAACGCCAGCGCCATCCACTTCATCTACGCGGTCTCAGAGGGCAGCATACTGAAAGGTAGAAGACGAGGAACTTCTGCAATTCGAATTGGATAGGTGGCTGAATCAAATTCGGAATGATGTCCAAAAGGCAGAACAGAAGATGGCTCGCGATAAAAAACAGTACGAGCGGACCACGCGGGAATTCCTCGTGAACAACACGGTGAAATACGCACAAGGATTAAAAGTAGGCAAATCAAAAATGTTACAGCACCTGCACCGACTTCGCAACCGGCAACAAGTTATAGCACAAGACGTTGATACGCTGGAGGCGAAAATCGGTGCAGTTGACACAGAATTACAGAAATGTAAAGATTTTATCCACAATATACCCCTAAATAATGAGTAGATAAATTTTCTGTTGTAAGTTTATTTCTTGTTTGTATATAATAAAATATGTTAAAATTATTATTTTCTCTTATTTCTTATTTTATATCAGTCCCCAAAAAATACAATATGCTTAAAAGCAGACAGTGATAATTTTAGTAGAAAAAAAAATAAAAGTATAAAAAAAGTGAAACATTCACTGAAAAAATTATAAACAAAAAAATATTTTCAACACCCCAATGTATTTCGAACAGTGAAACATTTTTATTCTCTGGTTAAATTTGACTTCATAAAAAATGTAATAAATTTATGAAGTCAATGTGTGCTTTGAAAAAGTAAATGAAATTGACATTGAAAAATAGTAAGTATATTTCAAATCGTAATATTTCTTTTATCATAACTTTAAACACTATTTCTCAAATTAAAAAATAAATAATATAATCAGAATCAGAATATAGGACTGACTTGAGAAAAAGTGAATAATTTAAAAAAAATTGAAACAAATTATTTATTATAAAAATATTTATTATAAAACACATTCTAAGTTACATTCTTAAATATACAGATGATTATTGCATACATAGATACGGTTGAAATCTTAAAAAATAAACATATTAGGCAGCGCTCGCCTTTCTACAATTTACATCACAATTAGCACAAGCAGTATACATTTTAGTATCCTTGGGTGCACTATATTCTTCTAAAACACTTTTGCATCTTACACAAATCCATATACAGACGGGCATTATTTTCAATGTATTATTACAAATGTATAATTTATTTTCTTGTATTAATTATAAAAACATATGCTAAGTATCATAAACAGGCAGATGCTTATTAGATGAAAGCTAATAAGCTTTCATCTAATGGCTTTTTGTAATACACGTGTGCTCCTTTATATTTCGCAGTAATAGGTTCTTCATTAATTTTGCGTAGGAACAATTTGCTGAAAACTTCAAATGTTCAGTGATATGTCGCTTGCCTCCCATCTATGTACTTCGACGCCATAACAAAAGCAACTGGCTACATCATGGCAGCCACTGTAATAAAATCCGGCCAGGGCGAGGTCCGCAGGATCCACAGCGCCATTCCAACTTTTAAACGACAGTAAACGTTTATCGAATGATTTATACAGTTCTGTATTATTTGGTACAACTGAAGAGTCTTCCATGCATGCGCAAAATGTTTGCATAATTGATTTTTCCAATCTACACTCTTCATCACACATTGAGAAATTCCTTTTAGATGGTTATCCAATTATTTTCTCTTATAAATTTATGATCTATGTTGACATTAGGTGGTGTTCACCTCCCACTATTAAAAAATCTGTTGTTTATATTGATTGTACAAAAATGGTAGATACAAATGTCCACAGATATATGAATTATAGTTTTGCAAAGAATCATAATTATATCTAATTGTATTCAAGCTGCCGCCACTTAAAAAATATTTTATTAATTCTTTTGGAGGTCTTAAGTTTCCATAACTGTCAAAATAAATTATTTCCTTGTTTTCCTTGGTGTACGCTACCCAGTGAGTTCCCTCACCATCATCAGTATCTAGATTTATTATACCGGTCTTATTTTTATTTATTATTTTTGAAAGCGTATCTCTCATAAAAATGCCACGAAAATGAGGAATTTTACGCATTTTTGAATATTTCGTTAGATCTAAATTAGTCAGTGTTCGGTGAGGCAGCTTTATTGGGAGTTTTTTGGATATGTTTTCAAATATAATCCAGAGCCTTTTTTGTAAGGACCTAGATATAATCCTCTCCCTTTTGAAGCTTGCTCCAGTGCTAATTTATGTCTCTTTTGTTCAGCGGCCTGTTCCCGATTTGATTTAGCGTCATTTACTGCTTTTGCAATGCCGGCTGCACCTCCTCCGAGAGCTCCTAATGCTCCCAAAAGAGGTAAAAGAAATGGGAGACATCCACCTGTTTTTGGGGTATAATTCTTCGCCTCCTCTTCCTTGGCTTTGATTTTCTCTTTATACCAAGCTTAACATTTATTTCTCCACCTTTCTTCTTTGAGGAACGACTTCCTCGGCATATGAGGCCCATTCCCAATTTATTCTTTAATTTCATCGCCCCATCGACTCCCAATGCGGTGATTTTTTCACCGAAACCTGAGTCGGATACTTTTACACGTTTAAGTGCGATTTCAGCTAATTCTCTGTCAGCTTGATTTCGTCGCTCGACATCTTGAAATTTAGAATACGCTATATGGTGCTCTTTGCATGCCTCATCCAACGGATTAATTCCTTTATCCCCTCTTTGTAACCTCTTTGAAAGTTTTGTTCCAGGCCCACAATAATTATAACTAGGCAAATGTAACTCCACTAGAAGTTTATCAATGATTTTATTAAGCAGACCACGTCCTCTCTTCTTAGCACTTCCAATACTATTAGGTGGAGAAGACTTTCTGCGAACCATTATAATACAACTGACATAAACAATAAAACATGTTTTGTAAAGTAACCGTATATATACCTGCAGGATATGATGTCCAGTCAGTTTGCCGTAGTTCTCATTGTAATGAAAATCCACTTCAAAATAATTTTTAGATATGTTAGTACATATATCTAGAAATTATTAATGTAGCTGGCTAAAATGCGGATTCATCAGCAAGAAACAGTTCTACCGATAGCAGCAGATCATGATGACGTTTCCAAGACCAGCACCATTCAAAAGCACGGCATTTTATTTGGTGGACAATCGAAACGAGGACTTTTGGTAGGAAGCTCAGGGTGCGGAAAAACAAATGTGATGCTCAGTTTGTTAGAACATCCCAATGGGTTACGGTTTGGAAATATTTACTTATATTCTAAGTCCCTATATCAACCGAAATATGAGTACTTGGGAGTGCTTATGAAACCTATAAATGAAATTGGATATTTCGAATATAATGATGGGGATACAGTAATACCTGCAGAAGAAATAAAACCGAATTCTGTGATAATATTTGATGATTTAGCTTCTTGTAATCAAAGTATCATTAAAAGCTATTTTTGTTTCACCGTCATAAAAACACTGATTGTTTTTACCTATGTCAGACATACAGCGCCATTCCCAAACAACTATGTAGAGAGAATGCTAACCTTATTGTGATATTCCCTCAAGATATGACCAACTGAAACATATTTATGATGATCATGTAAACGTGGATATGTGTTTTCAAGATTTCAGGGAGCTCTGTGCATTTTGTTGGAAAGATAAATATGGGTTTGTGGTAATAGATAAAGATTGCGCTATTAACTCTGGAAGATATCGGAAGGGATTCGATAAATTCGTTCAAATATAAGGTTTCAACACTGAGCCCCTTCACTCAGTAATCATGGATAATCGAGTGGCAGTACAGCTTTTAAAAACAAGAGAGGCGCTGAAACAAGAATACAGAAGTTTGAAAACAGATATCGACAAATCACAATCACAGTTAGAGAAAACTTACAAACCGATAACTGAACCTCTTAAAGATTTGGTGTCGACTCTTATTGAAACAGAAAGTGCTTCGAAAAAACCATATTTGAAAAAAGAATTAAAAGAAGAAATAAGCCGTGATAGTCTTAATAAAACTCGATCAATTGGTCAAACTCCTCTTGAGTATTATTACACTTCTACACCTGTTCATTTGGAAGACGAAACTTTTCAGTATGACCCGACTCAAGTAAGGCCCGAGTTCAGTGAAAGTTTCTTTGATGAAACTTCTCCGCCAACGATAGCAGATACATCGACAGCTGCAGAACATGAAAAATATCTACAATTTAAGAAACCTCTACCGCGAGCATACTTAGAAGGAAAAATCGAAGATATAAAAAATGAATATGATGATACTTTCGTTGTTACTTCGACCCTTTTGCCAAAAAATATACGATTGGTGATGCAACTATTGATTTTGATGGCGCTGACTTGATTATTAATGGCGAGTTTAAATATACGGGTACACCAGGATTATATGAACTGATGTTTAAAAAGCATCCAGCGGGTTATCGACCAACTGATTTAGATCAATATATTGATATAATTAAAAGGACCAATGCTCATTACTTAGGGTACAATCCCGAGAAAGGTTTATCGACGTCACGTGCATCTAAATTTATAGATATTATTAAACCACGAGTTACTAATTTACATTCTATGGCTCAAGAAAAAAACACTATCCCAAAAAAATCAGCATTAGCATTACCCACAGCGACACAAATATCGAGATCTAGTTCACTTCCTAGGACGCAAGCAATAAAAACAAGGAGCCAAAATAAGAGAGGCGGAAATCTAAAAACGATCGAATTCAATAATAAGAAGATTGAATATAGGTATTTTGATGACTACAATGAACTTATAGATCGTTTAAGACTATTGATAGCATCACAATTAGCAGGAAATACTGGGCATAATAATGAGATAACCTGAATAATAGAACAATTGAGAGAGGGTAAAATAATAAGATAAATTAGTTTACGTGAAATGTTGAGATATCATTCAGTATAAGACTTTGAGACTGTCACCATGCCAAATAATAAATTTGGAAGGCATATAGAAGGCACTAAAGAATGAAATAATTTCTTATTCATCGCCAATTCTCCCATCCCCCTATTAACATCACCCCCAAGAACATCACCATTTTACATTTGTGAGCCTTCTTCACATCATAGCAAATGTATTATAAATATTCGAGGTCGTTTACAGAAATCTCAAAGTGTACTTTTTTATACATTAGAGAACAATACAACAGAATACAAATGCCCTATGTCTGGTAAGATTGAAAATATAGAGATTTTACCTGCTAGTACCCAAATTTTCTTGAATACAGTTGCAGTTACAGCAGAAGAATTTGTGGGGAAAATTGTAAATTTGGAAGATAAGTTTACCTTTTGCGCAAAGAATAAAGATCCTCTGTCCGTCCAAATTGTACTACAGTATCCAATAGCTAAAAATGATTAACGTTAAACAGGAAATAGTCAACGAAATTCATAAGCCTGCCAGACAGTATTTTAAAAGAAGGAGAGTAATTGTTTAAGGCCTTAATGACCTTATTCAAGCAGATCTTGTTGAAATGGGTCGGTATGCTAAAATAAACAAAGGCCATAGATATATTTTAGTGGTTATTAACGTATTTTCAAAATTTGTTTGGTGTGAACCTGTCAAAAATAAAAGTGGAAAAGCAGCTGTAGAAGCAATGGACAAAATCCTGTCACAGATGAGCACACCACCCAATAATTTACAGACGGATATGGGTAAAGAATTTTACAACAAAAAATTTAAAAAATTAACGGATAAATGGAAAATTAACCACTAAGTTCTTACACACATCTTTAAGCAAGTGTTGTAGAACGAGTGAATAGAACTTTAAAAAATAAAATGTGGAAGCAGTTCAGCTTAGAAGGAAACTACAAACGGTTATATATCTTACCAGATATTGTTGCAGAATACAATAGCACCAAACACAAGACTATTGGAATGGGACCAAAAAATGCTAAAAAGAAAAATGAAAAATATTTATTACAAACTGCCTATAGTCATCTGAAAACAATTGATCCAAGGAAACGAAAATTTAAAGTCAATGATTATGTGAGAATTAGTAAATATCGAGAAGCTTTTTCAAAGGGTTATACTCCTAACTGGTCGAACGAAATTTTCCAAATCAGAAAAATTAATAAAAGTAATCCTAGAACATTTCTATTGGAAGATCAAAATGGTGATGAAATTCAAGGAGGTTTTTATCAGCATGAACTTCAGAAAGTAAAATATCCAGATGTATATCTTGTGGAGAAGATTATAAGAAAAAAGGGGAACAAACTCTGTGTTAAATGGCTTGGATTAGACAAAAAATATAATTCATGGATTTCGAAAAATCAAATTGTATATCCGTCCTCGCCTCACCCATCTTCCAGCGGCTTGTATATCAGTGTATGCGCGGAAGCTATACAACCTTAGGCGAGGGTTGTATAGGAGATATACCATCCTTCGGAGGGGATGTAAAGCCGTCGGTCCCTTGTCTATTAAACGTTAGGCAAGTAAAAGATCCCTACTCTTCTTAAGGGAAGAGGTTCGGCAAAATTCCTGGTTGGGGGTAGCTCGTCTACAGGCGTCGATGTTAGGCCTCAGTAGCGGAAATAGGCCGACGTTAAATAAATGTATATAAAAAAAAATTGTATATAATAATACTCTGCATATACTTTATCTTAATAAAAGAAATGTTTAAGTAATACATGTTTTTTATTTATATATTTTGTACATATTTCATACATTATTTCATATACTTTATAAAATAATAAAAAGGAATTCGTAAATGACTTACACATATATTAACTTACAAAACCAATCATTTTAATGTCTCTTAAATTAAACATTCGGCAAGCATTTTCAAATATATTTCCTCCTTGACGTTATAGTTCTCTCTTTACATTCTTGAAATAATGTATAAATTGTTGTCTTTTTAACATGCCAATGTCATACTTAATAAGTAGTAACACTTCCCACAACTTGCAGATTGATTCATAACCCAAGTACACATACGAGTTATTCTTTATAATTTTTATAACTGTAGAATTGGAAAATTGCTCATATTGGATGGAAAAATCATCAGCATATATTGGTTGAATTTTGAGATCTATCATTCCGGTTATATTTGTGTACTTAGCGGAAGTGCGTCTTCAAAAACAGAAGTATGACGTCGACGGATACGGAGGTCGCTTAATTTAATCCTGTGGCAGTGACATTTATAAATAATGTGAATATATACACAAACCATCTAGTATAAACATAACCTAAATATTTTTAAAGACAGTGAAATTAGGCGCAAGTGAGTTTTCTAACCTAAAAATCGAACATTTAAGTAGGACTTTTCGCAAGCATCTCTCCCCGGTCGAAACCGGTCGGAGGTACATAACCTCAAAGAGGTTTAGAACAATTTTTAGAGAAAGACGGTCGGCGTCCTCCGAGTACAGGCCGAGACATTTCCTACGGAGAGTGTTGTGAAAAAACAGGTCAGGATGTTATCCACGGAAAGTGTTGCGCAAAGACAGGTCGGCATGTTGTCACCTGCGAAGGATATTGCGCATCGCGAAGAGGACGCAAAAATAAAGATGCAGGAAAGTTACACGAGCGTATCGGGGGGTTCTTGTACCGTCAGGGCCGCCCCCAGCCAACCAACATACAGAAATTGAAGCAGACAGATGTACCGCCGGCCTAGACAGGTCTATAGTTCTTAGACGAAAACTAAAGAAACGAACCAACAGAACACAGGAAAGCGCGTCGAACGCCAGTGTTGAGAGCGTTAAGCTGGCACCCGGCCGCTTAGAAAGTACCCAAAAAAATTAAGGCCTGTTTAAGGTGAACTTGTCATCTTATTGTGGCATTGCTATTGATGTTTGAATTTTGAGCTCTGCCATTCCGGTTATAAAAATGTACTAGATGGAAGTGGCGTCGGTCGACGGATACGGAAGTTAAATCGCTTAATTCAAACAGTGGATAAATTTGTGGATAAATAAATGCAAGTGAATGTTTCTTTCCTTTTATAAAAAAAACAATCATTTAACATTGGTAATTATATGCAAAATGAGTTGTTTATCGTTTCATCTTTCAAATAAATACCTGTCTTTAACTTGTCATCTTGTTACGACATTGCTACTACTGATGTTTGGATTTTGAGATCTGTCAAAATAATATGAAGTATTGAACATACATGAACATATACGAAGTATTGTACATGTGTGCAATTTTGGTTTCTGATTTTTGGATCAAACACCATAATACGAATTGTGTTAACTTTAAAAATATCCAAAATAACAAATTTGTAATTATCTGATGTAAGAAATGGAAATGTTTAATCACAAAAACACATTGAGTGTCGTGTCGGATTACGTGGCGGATAGATTGTGAAACAGATGTTTTCTAAGTATTACACATATTGTTTTACAGATTTTTAGGGGACCGTCAGTAAAGTTTACGTTTGTACCGGACATTTAAGTAAGTGTAAGGGTTCAGTTCTACATTCGGATTTCAGAGAATTAACGAAAAGAGATGTCAAAATTATCAAAGAAGGTCAGTGGTTCAAAGATTCTCATTTTTTTCCGTACATTTTATGTATTATAAACGTTCATTACGAAATACCATACCAGTCAAAAAGACACGGCTCAGTCCTGAGCTCTGAGCTTGCAAATGGGAAGGGAATATTCTTTCTTCCTATCTGATCCAACTAGTGAAGACGGAGAGCATTGCTTGAAGCAAATGGTGGAATTATCCTATCGTATTGTACTTTACTACTACCTGCAGTGCTTTTCTCCTTCGCTTGTTAGAATATTTTTGCCTATATTCAAATTTCACGGTTCCTTTACATAATCTATCTTAATAGCTAAATGTGAAACCACGTACTATTCCATAATGAGAAAAAAGTGAAAAATCACCCCCCCCCTCCCAACACACACACACACATACTTCCAATATCTAATACTACAAGCTAATTTTCTATGTGGCTTCCGCGCACCCCCTGACCATCCATCATGTTTATCTTTTTGACTATATACTTCATGATGAGCATCATAACCTTTGTTTAAACCAAATTGGAAGACAATAACAAAAAAGCGTTTTACCGTTATCGCAGTCCCTTGTATCAACTGACCACCTTTACTTTCTGATACAGATTGAAAATTCATTAAGTCGTGTAAAGCACATTTTTCTCCTTATTTATGTTATTTTAATAGACTAAAATTTCTCCTATTAATGTGCCATGATGGTAGAGAATAAAATATAAAAAAAATAGATTTACTGTTACCATAACAAAATACAGATTAGAAATTCAGGAAATCATTTTTATTATTATTATTATTAGCCGTTACTCGAGTCCGAGTATAAAAATAAATTGTGTACAATAAAAAACAAGTAAAAGGTGTAGTCTATTGTAATTCCCATTCATCTACGGTGCACACGACTATGGCTATAGAGGCCAATTCGGGAGAGCACATGTCGACCGCAATCAGGACAAACATAGACCTGGTTAGGTCTTGGATTCGGCCTTCTTGCAGCAACATTTCCTTGATAGCTGGCCACAGCCCCTCGCCATTCGGTTCTGTCCACTGCAAGTTGTTCCCATTGCTCGTCTGGAATACCGCAGGATTTTAGATTTTCATGGAGAACGTCTTTGAACCTCTTTCGTTGACCGCCACGCCTTCTTCTACCGCTTAGCAATTCACCATAAAGTGTACATTTAGGAAGGCGGTCATCATGCATACGATGAAGGTGACCTGCCCATCTTAGGCGTGCTCTTGAAATAAGCACCTCAATTGGAAGGCTGTTTGCTCTCCTGAGTACTTCCACGTTTGATATGTGATGGAACCAACGGATTTTCATCATACTTCTGAGGTGTCTTTGCTGAAGACGTTCTAATTCTTTCACATGACGACGGTAAGTGACCCAGCTTTCACATCCATATAGCAGTGTTGGAATGACAACTGCTCTGTAGACAGCCATTTTCGTTGACAAAGCAAGGTCGTGGTTGTCAAATACTCTCTCTCTAAGTCCCCAGAGTGCTCTAGATGCAGCGTTAATTCTATTGCGAATCTCGCTGTCCATGTTTGCTTTGTCATTAACGACGTTGCCTAAGTAATTGAACTGATCCACCACTTCAAGAGAATTTCCGTTAAGTGTAATGTCTATTTGGTTCACTTGATGAGGAGTTGACATAATCTTAGTCTTTCCAATGTTGATTTTAAGTCCCAAGGAATCATAGCTCTGGGCATACACATCTAAAAGTTCTTGAAGCTCTTCCGGCGTAGAGGCTAAAAGTGCACAATCATCCGCATACTGGAGATCACAAATGAATCGTGTGCGTGTCTTCGTGAAAGCTCTAAAGCGCCCTACGTTAAAGAGACCGCCATCAAAACGGTATCTGAGACCTATTCCTCTGACTGCCAGTTTGTTGTCAACAATAATTGTTAGAGCAGTGGTAAACAAATTAAAGAGTAGGGGTGCCAGGACACATCCCTGCCTAACTCCAGTGAGGGTTTGGAAAGGTTCAGTTGCCTCATTATTATACATAACCTGGGCGTTGTTGTTTGTATGTAGACTGCGACATACTTCCACAAATTTTCTAGGGATACCTAAGCGGAATATAATTTTCCAGAGCACTCCCTGTCCACTGAGTCAAACGCCTTGGTTAAATCAATGAAGGCCATGTGAATTTCTCCTTGATGTTCGATTTTAAACCTGATTTATTGTGAAATACATTTTTTAAATACATAATGATTACAGGTTATAAATTCTTAAAATTATGTACAGTTAATGTTTCAACATTGTTTTCATGACAATACAACCAAAAATCTGAAGCTGGATTTCACAGTTGGAATCTAACACGGGACCTGTTGGAGAAAGATTTTATTTTCCAAACGTAGGTAAATAATTGATTGCTTTACTTGAATTTCTATTTTGTCTTTACTTCTTGTATACTCCCGTAGTAGGAGCGCACCTTTTTCGCTGGTTGGGATACCCATTGAATTATGCAAGAAAAGCAGCAGCACAAAACACATTACATATGTAATAGAAAAAACTAGCGCTACTCATTTTTTCCACGTACAAACAATTTCAAAGAATTTTCTTTACATACAGGAAAACATATATAGTGTAATACATGTACAGTCTAGTGCAATAATGCCTGGTACTTCCGATATATTCCGTCCTTTTCTGTCAATATTTGAACCTTAATGCCAGAAGAGGAAAGAAAATATCGAAAGTACCAGGCATTACTGCACGAGAAAAAATAAACTAGTGCAGCACGTTCGAATCGAAGGTGCGTAAGTATCGACTATCGATACCGATGATTCGAGTGGAACACTATATCAACTCAAGGCAACAGCGCTTCACTATCGACACGCAACACTAGCGAAATACAGTGTTTCAGTTCTGAAATCAACAGTAAATTACTCTTATTTGGCGTTTTTTTCGGAACTGCAGCACTGTTTTATTGATAGTGTTTCAACTGGACAGTGTTTCAGTAGAAAATACCAACTGGGTTTTTCAGCAAGGCCGCTACATTTATGCCCGCTTCACATGCAAAAAAGTTGAATTTTCTGTGCCTGTGAAAAAAATGTATGTATTCGTTGCTAGGAATTTTGAACCTGATCCGAGTCATATCGCCGTCGGCCTGAAATCCGACACTTTCAACCCGTGGATCAGGTCTACAATGAACCCTTATCAATGCACGTGTTTCAAGAAATATCAATAAATATACTCATACATGTGGGCCAATTAAAAGTATATAAATAGAACTTATTACAAATAAAAATAATGCTTTAATCCAGTCAACAAGTACAAGGAAAAAATGAGTAGCGCTAATTTTTTCTATTACATGTGGAATGTATTTTGTGCTGCTGCTTTTCTTGCATAATTCAATGGGTATCTCAGCCAGCGAAAAAGGTATTCCTACTACGGTAGTACCACTAGAAGTATAGACAAAATAGAAATTCAAGGAAAGCAATCAATTATTTACCTACGTTTCGAAAATACACTTTTTCTCCAACAAGTCCCGTGTTAGATTCCCGCTGGGTTGTATTGTCGTGAAAACAATGTTGAAATATTAACTGTACCTACATGATTTCAAGAATTTATAACCTGCAATATTTTGCTTTTGGTTATAATTAAGTATTTATAAAATGTATTTCACAATAAATTAAGTTTAAAATAAGCTCTACACGATTTCCTAAATTTCTAATCTGTATTTTACTGCTAGTAAAAAATCGAATAATACATTATATTCAACTTTCATGAATCTATATCATATTATGCAGAAAATGCAATACTTATACTCGTAGTCGATTGAAAGAGTCGGACGAACTACCGAATGTTTGCGTCTCGGTAGACAATGTCCCCCGCAGATTTTCGAGTGCTGAATCGATTCCCGGGGTCAAACCAATTTTTCCGCCTCGGCAACCCCCTCAAATTGGTCAAAAACCACTCCCAAAGTCCCCTTTTCCGTGAACCCATTTATTTTTCCCAGTTTTTCGACTAATTGTTGTTCCCTTGAGTAGAACGGAAGGTCCTTCGAAGGATTTGACCTCAGCCACTCCTATCCCAGGCTTCCAACCCTTGTAGGGGATGGAAAATTGATATTTGTTTTGTGAGAAAAAAAATTAATATTTTGTAGGAGGCGTTTTTTTGAGGAAGGTGGTAGGTGACGAGGATTGTGCACCCACCCCCAGGGGTTGTTTTCTCCCATCAAGGGGGTGTAAATTTTTTTACAGCTATAATTGAAACAGCATAAACAATATGTTTATTAAAGTGTTCTTTTATATATATATATACATATATATATATTGTTTTTCCGCCCCTTCGGTGAAAACAACCCCCGGGACCGGTTACACAACCCTCGCCACCTACTACTTTCCTCAAAGAAGCGCTTCTTACAAAATATCAAAATATTAATATTTTATCCAAAAAAAATATAATATTCTACCCCTTTGAAGGGTGATGACATCCCCCGGGGGTGGTTACACAACCCTGGTCACCTACAACCTTCCTCAAAAAGACACCTCCTATAAAATATAAATTTTGTTCTCACAAAAACAAATATCAATTTGTTATCCTCTACAAGGGTTGGTAGCCTGGGGCAGGGGTGGCTGAGGTCAAATCCCTCGAGGGAACTTTCGTTCTACTCGAGGGAACAACAATTAGTCGAAAATTTGAAAAATAAACGGGTTTACGCAAAAGTGGAATTAGGGGTAGTTTTTGACCAATTTGAGAGGGTTGCCGAGGTGAAAAAATTGGTCTGACCACGGGAATCGATTCAGCACTCTCGAAAACGTAGGGAGGACATTGTCTAGTCCGAGGCGCGCAAACATTCGGTGATTTCGTCATAAATCCCGACTCTTAAATGGACGACTATTAATCGAAACGCATAATTGTATTGGAAAATAAAAACATTTTAAATATTAAAATCGCAAACAATACATAAAACATCATTCGCCTCATGACGTTTGTCGTTCTCACTCTAGACACACCCTGTTACACTTCTGTCTCTGGCGGTGAGTAGAGGGCATACGCGCCAGCTGTGTATTTGACTGTGTAAATCGTTCAAAAAATTTAATCGAATTTCACGGCTCGCCGGTCACTTATAGAAAAAAAAGGTTAAGTAGCTTTTTTAGACAGAATTTTTTTCTCTACAACTTTTGTCTAAAACTTTTTACAACCCCTGCACATCAATTTCTACTTTTTGACTACAGGCGCTTGATGTACATCTTAAAATTAATTTCTGGTAAAAAATTCAGCCATGGAGTACGAATGGACATTTAAAAGTCCCCTTTATTGGACTAATACTTGCTCCTCGATTTATTTAACTTATGTCTTCTTTCACCTAGTATCACTAAATCGTTTTTATTCTGCCGAGCTGGAGGTAAATTATTAAATAAGTCAAACCTCAGCTCAGGCAATACACTGCTGTATTCGTTGCCACGTATCTCAGGGTCGTTTATTACCAATTTAACAATTTTCCAATAACTAACAAATACGGGGTGGCATAAATTACCCAGGCAAGCTCTGTCGGTCTGTCTTAATATATTCTTGGTTGCTACTTGCTCAACCCTCCTATATATACAAGGACCTGTGTCCGTATCGCTGTATGGCAAAGTTGTTTCGATTTTAATTTATTTTGGACGCCACGTGATTTAGTTTGGGTGCCCTGTATATAGTTAATAAAAATCTAAACAAGTACTCCAGAACCACGAAAAGAACTACCTATAGAGGTTTAAAATAATGCTAAATTGCAAACCAAAAATATCTAAATTACTTTGACAAGAGGTAATTGGTTTCCTGGTATAAATAATATGCTTACCTTTAAAATAAAACATATGCATGTGCACACTAATACAGTCAATTTATTTCAAGATATTATATACAAAATATTCCCCAAAAAAAGTATATTTTATAAAGACCTTATATACTTATTATGTACAATTAACAGAACGGCCCAAGGTTATAGACGTCTATAATTTGGTTGACAAAGGAATTTATGTGGTTTAATAAATTTATAGACAGACTATTTTTAAAATATACAAAACAGGAATATATTTTCCTCAAAAGTCTTTAAAAAAGAATTATTTACATTTGGTACAATACCAGGTGACCTATTCCTATCCTATTAACTAAAATAGAGCACGATTTACGAGAAATTAATTGTTTAAACGTATTGGTGGTTGGCGTATACGATGAGATAAAACGGACAAAACATAAAACTTATCTGCCATATTCCGGTCTTTTTACGGGTAACCGCAGGGTGAAATTAATGTCCAAATGATGGTCGTGGATTGAGGGTGGATTTGGGTGGATTTGCTCCATTCCAAATGAATGGTTAAATATTTCTCCTTATAACCAGGCGAAAGCCAGTTAATAATGTTCAGGAAAATCAATTAAAACTTTCGAAAAGTTCCACAGCAAGGGTTCCAAAGAGGTACAAAAAGAAACCCTATAAATAATATTTTTTTATCACCAACAATTTTCAAATTACGTAATAGAACGAACTTTAATTTATATACTGAAGGTACATACCTCTGCCACAGAGGGTTTTCTTTTCCAAATTTGCCGAATGCAACTACAGTGAGACGTTTTCATGTGGCCAAGAAAACGTTCGTGGAGACGTGCTAATCCCAAAAAGGCACGACTTTACATAATACTTAGTTCCCACACTAAACAGGAACTCGAGAAAGAAAAGTCGAAACATATTTGCGTGAAAAGTGACTAAAATCTCAAAAAGGTAAGAAAAATTTCCCACAACAGTCTTTTCACCAATATGTCTCCACAGCAGTCTCACGTATATCTCTCCTCTTTTTTTACTACCTAGTTTTACTCAAAAAAGTGTATATTGGAGGGAACGGACAGGCATACCATACCGTAAAATGAGATTTAAAAGTTACTATTTATGAACATGGATTGCTGGTGTCAAGATTTGGTAGCGAAATTGTCGGAACAGCGGACTGAAAATAGGGGTATATAAAATTGAAAATTTATTTACAACTGAGATGTTATTAAGAAACAAAAGAACGATCTATTCCCTAAAAGGGGCAATCACAGATTTTATTCGGAAAACCGTGATATCGCGGTAGATTAATTTAGAAGTTGCAGTTTACTGCACGGCGCCTATGAGCGAGTTCTGTATCGCAGATCTTAGTGGAATTTGCCGGTAGGACTCTGTAGCGTTTGAAGGATTGATATCGTCACCCATTGAATCCAACTAACTAGGCAATTCACAAAATACCGAATGGTTATTTTTGGCAATCTGATTTAGAACCTAATTGTTACCTTTAAGTCCGAATAATTAATATCCTCATTGTGCGATGTGGAGCCGTTACACTCCCCCTCTCCTTGGAAAGAGGTGAATTTTCCCAAAAATTTACCGACCAAAAATGAAATTTACAGATAAGAATTGTGAAACAAAAAGGCGTTATTCATCATCGGAAGGTTCCCAAGTAGGCTTGAGATCCTGAACATGCCAGATTCATGTCGATTTACCTTTAGCATCGACTAGTTCGTACGTCCAGTTTCCTACTTTTTTACTCACAGTAAAAGGACCAATAAATTTAGGACTTAGTTTAGCGTTTATCTTCTTAGCGGCATTAGATAATATTTTATTCTTTCGCCAAACATGATCACCGACTTTATAATGAACAGGTCTCCGACGTAGATTATACACTTTTCGGTTTCTTTCCTGAGTGGAAGCAATCTTTTTTCTAACGGTGTTAAACAGTTTTTGGAATCCCAGAGTTTGTTTTTGCACTTCTCGTTCTATACTCGGTTCTTCATTTCTTTCTTGTAAAAGATATTTATACTCATACCCATCACCAATGTATTCCCGACCAAAGTTAAGGAAATACGGAGTAAAGCATGTCGTTTCACTTTTAGAAGTCCTTATTGCACATCCAATAGCAGCTATATTTTCTCCCATTTTCGGTGATTTTTCTTTAAATAACCCGAAATCATAGCCTTCACTATCTTATTGTAACGCTCTACTGGGTCAACTTTAGCATTATAATTTGCTGTAGGTATATGACAATTTAGTGTTATACTTGTTACATAGCTTTTGAAATACGTTGCTTCTCATTTGCCTGGCGTTATCACATATTAGAAATTGAGGCACGCCATAGACACAAAATATGTTATCTTCCACAAAACGACAAAGAGCTTTAGAGGTGGCTGCTCTTAAAGGACAGAGTACGACATGTTTACTAAAGTAATCACAAATTTAGCCATGTTTACTTCTTGGGTAAGGACCCATGAAGTCCAAGCTAATCATCTGCCACGGTCTGTATATTTTAGGCCTAGATCCCATAAGTCCAGCTATTCACTTCACTTCACTTTTGCTTAGGTTTGTGTTTAGCACAAATTTGACATGCCTTGACATATTTGGCAACATCTGCGCGGCGCATTTTAGGCCAAGTAAAGCGATTATGGACATTTCAATAAGTTTTATAACTACCTACGTGACCCGCTCTAACATCATCATGGTGTTTACTAATGACATCTTTCCGTTTGTCCTTGGGAACTGCTATCTTCCAATAATCAGATTCAGTCGAAAGTTCTGGTATCACACATTTTACATATTTATATACTATGTTATTTTCTACTCTCCACTGAGGGAACTTATCAGGTTTACGGATAATTTTCTCAATCATCCCCTTGTACCAATTATCAGAGGTGTTGTTGAAGTCCTCAAGGCAATTTGAACCTATTGTAATGGAGTCTACTAACACCGGAACACTCCTAAAGAGAAAATCTGGAACAAGGTTATCCTGTCCCTTACGGTGTACAATGGTATAATCAAAAGGCTGTAATCGCAATGCCCATCTTGCCAATCTCCCAGTCGGATAAGGATCCGACCGGGACGATTTAACCAAACCAAGGAAGCATGATCGGTAACAATAGTAAAGTGAGTCCCTTCCAAATAATGACGTAGCTTTTCTACGGCCCAAATCGCCGCTAAGCACTCTCTTTCACTAGTAGAGTAGTTTCGCTCCTGTCTAGTCAGTGACCTTGAAAGGAAACAAATTATTTTCTTGAGTTAAGACGGCTCCTAAACCGAAGGAGGAGGCGTCCGTCTGTAGAGTGAACGGCCTAGAAAAATCAGGGCAAGTCAGTATGGGTGCAGAAATAAGAGAATTTTTAATATGGTTGAACGATTCCTCACATTCTGCAGTCCATACAAAAGGAAACTTTTTGTGGGTGAGTTTCGTTAATGGAGCAATTACTGTAGAAAAATTACGCACAAATTTTCGGTACCAGCGAGCCATACCTAAAAATCTACGAACCTCGGTTGGATTCTTAGGAGGTTGAACTTTCAATATGGCATCCACCTTTTCTACATCTACATGCAATCCCTTTGAGTCAACAACAAAACCCAAATAACGAATTGATGAACGACAAAATTTGCATTTTTCCCTGCCCAGGGTAAGACCTGCTGCCGTGAGCCTATCGAACACCTTTCCGAGAATATCTAGGTGAGTATCGAAATCAGGAGATATTATGATAATATCATCCAGGTAAACTAGGACATATGGCTCTAAGTCAACACCTAGCGCTCTATCAATTAATCGTTGCCATGTAGCAGGGGTATTGGCCAATCCAAAGGGCATCCTATTGAATTGGAAGAGACCCCTAGACGGGACTGTGAAAGCAGAATATTCTCTACACTCTTTTTTCACACTAACCTGCCAATACGCGGACTTAATGTCCGTTGAGCTAAGGTAGCGTGCACCTCTCAATCTGTCCAAAATAGCTGAGATATATGGAAGAGGTTAGGCATCTTTCTTGGTGACCCTATTAAGCGCACGATAGTCAACACAAAATCTGTAAGTTTTTGTCCTCTTTTGGGACTAGTAAAACCGGAGATGACCAAGGACTCTTCGAAGATTCAATTACATCTAGTTCCAACATTTTCTTGATTTCTTCATCAAGTAGTTGCTGCTTGAACGGCGAGACCGGATAATATCTCTGTTTAATGGCAGAAGTCTTTTCTTCTAAAATGATCTCATGATGTGCAACAGTGGTGTATCCAAGACCAGTTCCCATTTTGGTAAATTTTTCTTCCAACAGTGCATCCAATTTAATGTGCTGCTCTTCAGTTAGACTAGTTTCATCTACAATACTGCATACATCAACTAACGAATCCTCTCCAAAATGTCAAACGTTTATTTTTAGGTTCGGTACGGTATCCATCCCGAGCCAAAAATCCAATCCTAAAATAAGTTTGCTAGAAAGTTCAGGAACAACTAGAATATCGAGAACGCATACTTTCCTCATGAGACATACAGGTGTCTTCACCACTCCTGTACTAGAACATACTTGTTCATTTGCAAAAGAAGATTTCCTTGGCTTTGTGTCATCCAAAGTTAGACCTAATTGTCGCAAGACATCAAAGCCATGCCTTCCAACTAGGGTGGCACCGCTACCAGTATCTAATAAACCAAGCATTCTATATCCTAATATACTTACTTCCAAATAAGGTCGTTGATCACCTTCTGCATGAGAAATTATGTAGCTTATTAAGGCTTGTTTTTCAGCAAAGGAGGTGTTAGTTTGTTTGAGGCAGAGGTTTCTAAAATAGGGGCCATTATTCGGCCAACTAATTCCCCTGATTGACATTTTTTGAGCACGCTGGATAATTATGAGTTGTGTAACCCAACTGACCACATCTAAAACAAGCTAATCTCAACGGCTGTGGATAGCGAGTCCTTTTGTGACCGGGTTGATTACAGTTCCAACAAACTAGCGTTTTCTTTCGCGCATCTTGAGTTTTTGCATGAGTCGGTTGAATAGAAGTTGTGGGCTGTGAATGTTCTATGACTGAAGTAGAACTAGACTGGGCACATTGCTCAGTGTTGTTGATTTGAACGGTTCCTACAGGCATTGGTCTGTTGTTATGTAATCGATGGTAAGATAAATGAGGTTCATGAGGCTGAGTTGGTGGAGGACAGTATTGTTGTGCTTGCCACTGGATCAGTTCTACTTCCTTTCCTTTATCCAATAATTCCTCAATTTTTCTCGTTTCTTGGAATGCTAAGGCAGTTTGAAGTTTCGTTAGCAAATTTTTCCTTATAATTGCAGCTTGTTCTTCTTCAGGAAGCCTCTTTACAATCAGCTTTTTAAATAGATTTTGCATCCTTGTTACGTACAATATCAGCCTTTCATCTGATCCTTGAGTACGTCTCTTGATATCATCTAGAAGGTTCTCTTCATAATTTAGTGGTAGAAAAGCTTGTCGTAATTTATTCTTGAAGTCTTCCCAATCAGTGAAAGTTGGCTTTCTTGGTAGGTACCAATCACGCGCGTCCCCCTTTAAAAATTCGTAAACAGAAAGAAATAGTCGCTCTATGGAAATATTCCTCGAATCAGCTAACTGCTCTACTTCTTCGATGAAGGAGGTTACGCTCCCGCTACCATCATAGAACACGTTTCACTTATAGACAGGAACTCCAGTTTGTTGGGCACAACAAGCAGGACCGTCAGTTCTATAATATGTACCAGAAGGTCTATGATTTGTTCCTCTATTTATACAAACATCGCCACCACTTCCGTTGATGGTACTGTTCAAATCTCGAAAAGCAGTGTTTCCAACATTGGAAGTAACAGTTTCAATGAGAGGATTCTCCGTATGAAGATCATTGGTTGCAAACGATACGTGACGAAGTGATCTGTCTAATTGTTGCTGAGAAGGTTGAAATGTTTGAGAATAAAATTCGGACTGGTAGCGATTTGGCTGCAAGGTAATTTGATTTAGTCTCTCAGCCAACTGCATACAAGTTCGCTGATTAAACCTTTGTGCAAAATTACGCATTCCACCGGTTTCAAATTTTGATCCGTTACCTGTAGCTGACTGTACGGATTGCAAATTTGTAGGTGAAGTACTGACATTATGCTCTGTTCCCAAATCAATTAACTGGCCTACCATACATCCGTCGGATTCGGTAACCGTCTATCTCCATTTGGGTGAGCCGAGATTTTAGAATTTAAAATATTTGGCGAATTTAGATTTTTTCGATTAGATTAGAGACATAGCGATTTCTCCAGGGGGAGGGTGGTTCATAGAATCCAGTATACCCCCAGCATAACTTGAACAGGGTTGGCTCAAGCTCGCAATATAATTTGCATCATTCAGAACTTCAATCGCACCGGACAACAAGAATAAAAGATTTTTTTTATATATTCTGCCTCTCTATTAGAAGGTATCACACGATTTAGACGTCCCTCAATGTGCAATAAGCGGCTATTTATGCGTTTAAACTCGTTATGTTCATTTTTTCCCCATCAAATTCATGAATATGTCCCACTAGCTCATCTAGTTTTGCACTACAAATGCTAAGTTCTACTGATGGGTCTAACTGAACATTTGGGTTATCTGAAATATCCCGTTGCAAAGCATCCCTTAGCTGTGAACGCTTTTGCTCAACCGTGGAACCGACTTCACAACCTCTAATAAACAACTCCCAAGTTAATTCGTCACTACGCAATCGATTAACTTCCATTTTGTTTAAAAAAAAAATTTCAAACAGAAAATTGGAATAAAGAGAACAATGACAAAAATTATTTAAACCCTATCAAACGATATTGCTAAATTCACTATATGGAGCGCGCTTCAAAGTATAAAACTCCCCACCCCTCCTTAGAATAGAGATACCTATCAATCCGTTAAGTAATTTAGACACAGACTATATGAAATAAATTCTTTCAAATAACTTACTATTACTTATACGTTTAATACTAACGGCCTTGTATAAACAGTTCCTACAGTTAATTTCCTACTCTGTAACGCGCTAGAACGATAAATAAAATATATTTTTATAAAACAACTTTATTTACAAAAAATATGTTCAATGTGCTAACACCCTGTATAGTATTACTTAAAATATAAGAAATATTAAACCATTATTTGCAAACAATAGAAAAAAATTCAAACGCATTAGTTAAAAAAATGCATTTAAAAAACTAAATCAGTAACTGTAATTATTTCAAAGTATATTTTAATCACCCTGTATACTTGAAAATTTCAGACGAATGTATATCTATATTTAAAATAAATTATTACAACAAATAAATTTTTCCAACTTTACAATAATGGTTCAGAACATATCCACCCTGTAAATACTGTGCAATAAACACATAAACTTTAAGATACCAAATGAGGAAAATTACCACCAATACTTTAACAATAAATATAATATTTATTTTTGTTACTAACTAATCAAGAAAATGCTCATTTTCATTAAAAAAAACTGTAGATAAAGCATCAGCTTTACTTTAACTTTAAACATTAAAGTCAATGCCTGACATTATTTTCTAGTACGTTTTAATACATTGGGTGCCAGTTTTATGCCACGCATCTCAGGATCGTTTATTATGTAGCGTTCAAGCTACGATTTTTTCGAATTTATATCAATAACACACAAAGATAGCATAATTTTGATAAACCCTGTATGCGGACATGCACACCACTAACAGGATATTAGTCATCCTGAGTTAATCTTTTTTTTTTTTTTATACATTTATTTAACGTCGGCCTATTTCCGCTACTGAGGCCTAACACCGACGCCTGTAGACGAGCTACCCCCAACCAGGAATTTTGCCGAACCTCTTCCCTTAAGAAGAGTAGGGATCTTTTACTTGCCTAACATTTAATAGACAAGGGACCGACGGCTTTACATCCCCTCCGAAGGATGGTATATCTCCTATACAACCCTCGCCTAAGGTTGTATAGCTTCCGCGCATACACTGATATACAGCCGCTGGAAGATGGGTGAGGCGAGGACGTATATACAATTTGATTGACATCGCATATCGAAGTATGTACATAGTAAAGACGCACCCACGCTCGCCCCCTGAGTTAATCTAAACCTTTTATATTGTTAATCACTAATATTTTGTTTATATTTACCTTTGTATAACAATATTTCTGATGGATTAAGTGAGTACATTTCATTTAACAATGCTAACTGCTCCTTGGCTTCTTTTATGTCATGTGTAAACCAGTTTGTTTTATGCCTGTTTTTATTGTTTGAATTTTTAAATTTGCGTATGGGAAGCGCATCATTATACGCATCTAACAGTAAACCTAGAAACATATCAAATTTATCATCCGCACTACATTTATCAGAAACAAAATCAGTAGAGGAAGTTAGCCGTAGGTCGGTCTCCCCCCACCACTGACCTTGACCTTGACCGTGCACCTGTGGTCCGTTCCTTCAAGGCCACGGTGACATCGTAGGTTCGCATAGCATATACCGTGACCTTGACCTTGGACGGCCGCAGTGCGTTTCGACTTCAAGGGCGCAGTGTTGCTGTTACCCAGAACGATCACTTGCGGTGACCTTGGCCTTGGCTAACACTATTAGAGAATGCAAGGACGGAGCTTCCTCCTTGCCACGCAACTTGACCTCTAAAATTACATTAGTTCAATACGTACACAGTAAAATGTGGTGGGGTTCTATATTTTGTGACGTAGTATACTTTTTCTATAAAAAAAGCACGGACTATTAGAACAAAATCATATTTAGTCTGGTTCACCTACAGTTAATAAGTGAGCATAGTGTTGTGATCTGAAATATTTTAAGTAAGCAAAGTTCTGTAATATTTCTTGGTTAGTAATTCTTTCACTGTACTCAACTACTTAAATATGACTACCAATATCGATTTATTAGCCCTTAATGAACTTATTATTAAAGATACTGAAGTTCTAGACCAAAAACCTATTTCATCGTTAATTTTAAATAAGGTTTACGCCATTAAAAAAATGTTAATGCTTAATACACGTTTTGGAAAATCGATATTAGTACATTTATTTGATGAAAGTACAAGTACTACCTTTAAATCATTTTTGCCTAAACGTATTGCTGAACTATTAAATATAACTTTTATAGAAGAAATAAATTCGTCTAGTGGTAAATATGCGTTGATTTATTTAGGAGAGAATTCACCCATTTATACCGGTGCCAAATCAAGGTCACTAATAAAATTCGAAATTATTGCGTGATTTAAACTATTTAAAATATTTGTATACTTTAAATTATCAGACCAATAAATAAGGTATAGTGAAAGTATAACTTAGACTGAAATATTACAAATACACTACAATAGTAGTAGAGATGTAAGTAGTTTTATCACATATTTGATAACTTGTTCTAATTTTATTTATGTAATTTCTAGCCTCACTATAACTGGCAAGAATGTGGATGCAATATTCAGCAGAACGTTGGGTAAGGGCAGAAGACATTAATTCGGCAATTGAAAGACTATCTTCTGTACTAGGCGACTTAAGTATGGATAGACTCCATGCAATAAATTATGATCTGAATTACTGCTTCGATGCTGAAAAAGTTAAACAGCTTAATGAGGATTCTGAGAGGTATTACAGAGGTGCACAACTATGTGGTAAATTCTCTCGTGGTATTGTGAATTTAGAAGAATTCTGTGAGCAACTAGTGGAAATAAATTTAAAACATTTCCTATGTGACATAGAAAAATACTTACCTAAGAAAATTATTGAAAAGTATCAACTCGACCAATCTGATGAAGAACAGGATGAAGACAACTCAATTAGTAGTTAATCACTTATTGTAATTCTTCTGTTAATAATATTAATATGTAAATGGTGTAATAAAATTATTATTATGGAAATATAGTTATTTTTATTTTTAAAATTAAAATTGAAATAAATGAAACACATTATTAGATTATACATTAATTTATTTATAATTATTTTTGGTGACATACATTAAAAAATATTAATTATTAATCCTAAATATAAACATATTTAAAGATATTTATTTTAACTCTATATTTAAATCTATAATACATTTGTTAAGAAAGTGAACGTTTACAAGAGAGCAGTGACTATATTTTGGTTGGGTGTGTTCCATACATCTTGGTACCTTTAACGATTTTAGATTGGGTATGCAGGGTGAGAAGTCATCTAGATCTATAACTCTATTCCATTTTAGATGATGCTGTAGAACATTTTTCTTTAATTTGCCTTTGCATACAATTATAACATCCTCTGACAATACGTTGCGTCGAAAATTATTAACTGCGTTTTGACAAAGTCGATGAAGTATTAGTGGGAATTCTGACAGTTGAATATATCCATCACTCCATTTTATGCCCCCATGGTAGTTGTTTTCTAACCATCGGTAGTGAGTCTGTTCGCCTTGGGTTAGTGATGAGAAAGGATTTGGTGGTTTGAAGAAATAGTGTGCTTGCTGATTAGTGTTACAACATAGAACAGCTAATTCTTTAACGGTAAAATCATTTGTTTTATATTGAAACCCCTGCAAGTCAACTATCAAAGTAGGAAATTGGCTACCTAATGACGTCATGGCAATAGGTATTCGTTACTTAGCACCAGCAATGCCACACTGAACTGAACCATCTAATGCGCTATAACTTAAATACGCATCGTGAAGTATAAGTGCATATACTCGAGTTTGTTCGGGAAACTTCGTCTTCCGTGTCTCAAATTCAATTTTTATATCGACGGTGGATGATTTCATTGCATCTGGTTGGTGTGAGCAATCAATAACAAACAATGGATTTTTTCTGAATTCGCCAAGGTCCATCATAGGTTCACTCATATCTTTATCGTAATAACTACGTTGGAAATTTTCATAGGCGTAGTAGGCTGCAGAGTCGAGTTTCTTATCGAAATTTAAATTCCAACGTTCATATGGAAATACTTCGGCATTTAAATATAGCCGAATATTATTTATATCTGCATGTATAAAACTTGCGGCGTCCTTGGTTCTGTCACTAGAGTTGCCATTGTTTTGAAATCCGATAATGATGTATCGAGGTCTCTCAAGACTGTTAGTGGTTTTAACAGCCCATATATCAGAAGCAGTATCACGTAGAGTGGGTAGCTCATAGAGATCCCACATACGGTAAGCCATTTTAACTTTAGCATTATTACTGCTCGTATCAATTTTCTTTAATAGTTTAACCTTTTGTCTAACTTCAGGCACAATATGTCTTATCTTCCATTCGATTTTGTTAATTTCTAACTGTGCATCAACTTCTCCAATGTAAGAGTCTTTAAAGGAACGTGCTATAATTAAAATTAATTCCTGTTTTGTATTTAAAATACCTTTGGTATAATCTTCTGCAAAACCCATGAGGTACTTAAGAGGGAGTTTACCGCTGAAAACGTGGCTGGTAGTATCTAAAATATCCTGTTTTTTCTCGGTGAGACCCCAACCTATAGTTAGTAGCGATGGGAGGGATGTTTGTCCATATGACACCCTAGTTTTCATTGTAGTAGTGATGCCAGGCTTCCTAACGACAGCGACCTGTTCACCACCCATTTCATATCTTATTTCTTCGAAGAGAAAAGCTAGCGCATTGTTAGATAGATAACACTTCTTGGTAACATCACTAGGGGTAAATTTTCCTTCTATATAAATGTAACTCTCTGTAATGTCAAGTATTAAGTCCTGAAAATTGACAGGAATGCGTACTTCATCAGAGTTTCTATAATATGGTGAACCGTGTGGTTTATATGTATGCTCATGTAAGCTAACGAGTGACTGATCGAATACAGGTTCCTCGAACACCTCAAGTTTTTCACTAGATGTAAAAGTCACCATTATTAACTATTTTTCTCTCAGTTTCAATCCGATGGATCGAAGAAATGCACGATCTTTAGCTGGCAGGTTATGTCTTAACCGTTTAAGCTCTACACGTTGAATGAGTCGATTTCCGCAGTCATTAGTCTTTTTATCGTCAATCACATTGAAACGATTGTGTGCTAATCGTTGTTGATTATATCGGAAACCCATTGTGTTTGCGATTTTAAAACTGTTTCAATTCTAGCTTTACGATAATCTTCTCACCACGAAAATTGATTAAATCTCCATTATCATCCAATATGCGTAGTGTAATGTTGTCGATAAACTGACGTCCTTCAGGTCTAACAGGCAAATATATGATGTTCGCTGGCTCTCTGGTAAGTTTGTAACCTGGTTCAACGTCTATGTCGAACTCGAAAAGGGTATGGGATTTAAGGGTATTCAGATATGCTCCAGAGATAATGTTGCAATCTACACGTATCATCCTTACTTTCATAATATCAACAGGTAATGTTGATTCATGATTAGTGTTTGGATGCAAATAAGTCGATTCAAATCCCAATAAATTACCAATAGAGTTTGCTTGTGTAAAGTCAATTCCATATTTTGACCAAATCTCACACTTTAGCGTATTGTTGTTCGCTCGCAGTCGAAATAGTTTTTCTTTTTCCTCTTTCTTATCACCGGGCATAGCTTTCAGTATTGCACGATATATCTCTTCAATTTCATAGGCTCCGCAAGGTATGTGGATAAGTGTGGGGGCTACTTTTGGTCCAATTCGATAGCAAAAACGATTGTTGGTTTCGTCCACATTGAATATAGAATTGTAAGAATAGAATCCTGTTAATCCTAACCCATATCGACTATTAGTATCTAATTCAATGGGAGGATAAAACTCAGCACTGAGCACACTAGATCGGTTTGATAGAGTGAACGTATACAACATGACTGATGATATTTAGTGTTCTCTCATGAATTTATTGTGAACTACAGCAATAATCGTGGTGTAATCTTCGTTTTTTGCTGGATGACGGAGACGTTTGTATCTCATTATTTGATGCAACATTGACATCGCGCACTTTACAGTAGCAGCAAAATATTCTTCGAGGTGGCGGCCCATCATTAACATCAACACTGCTACCACCGCCATCATCATCATCATCATGATAATGTTCTTGACAGTATTGATATTTTAAAATATCAGTATCATTCTGGAGATGTTGGGGTAGTTTGTCCCATACTAATGCAATTTCATGTGCAGCACATCCAATCATTACTTCTTTAGGCATATTTGCCAGTTGTTGTTTGCTCATCTTCAATAGACTGCGTAAACGGGAGAATGCGATTAGTGATTGACCCATCTGCTTGATGCTTTCCCGATCCATTTCAAGGTTTGCAGATGTTATTTCACAAGCGTTTGTATTTATTTTGTAGTGAGAAACTTCAAACACAAATGACCACACCACACTGTGTTAAAATTTTGTTGGCGTTCATAGTTATAGTAAATTTTGTCGGTCGACTTTGAACCTCTGCGCAGATATAAAACTAATTCTGTCGGTGGGGGTAAATCACCAAAACTATCGAAATATGTGACTAAACTACCACGTTTTTTAAATGCAACCCAGTGTGTTCCAGGGCCATTTATACTGTCTAGATTTATGATGGCCGACTCATTATGACGTGGTCCAGAATATGGTAGAGTGTCCCGCATAAATATCCCCCGAAAATAGGGCACTTTCATCTTCTCTGCATAATATTTAAGATCGATATTAGTGAGAGGTTTTCGGGGTAGAGCATCTAGAAGTTTTTTGAACTTTGTGGTTTTAGATAAAGTCCTAGTCCTTTGCGATATGGTTTTAAATATAGCCCTTTACCACTTTTTCCTATAGAAATCGCCTCCATCTGCCTATTATGGCGATTTTTTTCAGCTAATTCCTCTCTACTCGTTTTAACATCATTTACAGCTTTAGCTATACCAGCAGCAGTGCCAGCTAAACTACCCAAAGCTGATAATCCAGCAAAAATGGGTATTAATGGTAGAATTCCACCCACTTTCGGTATTGGTATTATCCTAGGTGTACGAATATTACGTTTTCCACCAGCTGCTCTCATGTGTCGTCGTGCTGCTTGAAGCGCAATTTGCGTAACTTTTTTCGTGTCCTTAGCGATTTTTCGTTTACCACCGGCTTTACGTATGTCATCACGTACTTTACGTACTATTCCAGCACCAAAAGCTATATTTCTAGTTTTTTTCTTGTTTTTCTTTTTAATTATACGTTTCTTTGTAGTACGGGGTGTTGTTGACGTACAACCCATACCAAGACGTTGCTTCCCCTTCATTATAGTTGTAACTAACCACGCGGCGGCCTTTTCTTTGAAACTTACGTCTTTTGATTTAACTCGTTTCCAGGCAGCTTGTTCAAGTTGATAGTCTGCTTTGTGTCGGGCTGCTAAATTACTGGTGTTTTGATCGTATGCAATATCGTGCTGCTTGCATGCAGCATCGAGTTTGTTTATGCCTGGATCACCTCGGGCTAATCTTTTTTGTAATTTGGTGCCTGGACCACAATACTGGTAACCTCCCGGTAAGTGTAGTTCAAATGGGAGCTTATTTATTAGAGAATTGACTACCCTCTTACCAATCTTTAAACCACGACAATTTTCACGTGTGTGCTTCTCGGTTGACACCATTTAAATAACAATCACAATACGTACATCTATTTATATAGTATCCATCCGTGCTACAATGCGCATTGTGAAGCAGAAACAGAAACTTGCTGTAGATAATTTAGATGAAAAAGTAGGGTGTGGACTACAAGTCGAATCACGCCATGGCCCGCTACTTCCCTCAACTATTCGCGGACTCTTAATAGGTCCAAGTGGTTGTGGCAAAACAAATTTACTAATAACTTTGCTTACTCATCCACTTGGGCTACGTTTTTCAAACATTTACTTATATTCAAAGTCCTTACATCAACCCAAGTACGAATATTTACGCGATATATTAGCACCGATTACGGGGCTAGGATATTACACCTTCAGTAACAACGCGGAAATAGTGCAACCATCCGACGCTGAGCCTGAGTCTATATTTATATTTGATGATGTTATATGTGAAAAGCAAGATGTTATTCGAGCATACTTCTCAATGGGGCGTCATAAACATGTAGATTGTTTCTATTTGGCACAAACGTATTCCCGCGTCCCTAAACAGTTGGTAAGGGATAATAGTAATTTCATAGCAATTTTTAAGCAGGATGATATGAATTTACACCACATTTTCTCAGACCATGTCTCACCGGATGTGACTTATAAAGAATTTCAAGAAATGTGTGCAGAGTGTTGGAAAGACAAATATGGGTTTCTTGTAATTGACAAGGATAGAGAAGCAAATGAAGGGAGATATCGCAAAGGACTTGATAGTTTCATATATCCATGAAGTATTGTAATTAAAATTTTAATTGGTCTACAGATAGCATCGGGATAACTTCAGCAGCGAGGCTGCATTTATTAGACATGAATGACAATGGTGAGAATAAACTCAGTAGTGCTATAGGTAGAAACATGAGAGAAGAAATAAGACTGAAACGTGAATTGATTGAGGCCACCGATTCAGTGCGCAAAAAATTCAACTCTGTGAAGAGAAGAAACGTTGAGAATCAGTTAACACTCGAAAAAATTTATGAACCCATAACAAAACCATTAAAGGTTATATCATCTGCTTCACATAACCAATCGCTAACACAACCTCAGAAACCAACACAACCGATAGAAAGTGCAAGAGCTAGTACTAGTACATTTAAAGCAACACCTGAAACTAGTGATGAAGATGGTGACAAAAATGCAAGTCAACAATATTTTTTGGAAACACCACCGGGATCGTCGTTAATGAGCACTCCATGTTCAGAAAGTTCTATTAGTGGCGCAGAAGGAAAATGTGATATAGTGCAAACACATTTAGAAAATCTGAAATTCGACAATGCTAGGTATGATAATAGTATCATACCTAGCATATAGTATATAGATACGGTGTACGTTTAGACCCCCATACAGAAAAACTACAAATGGGTAATGCTGAAATACGCTTTTCTAATGGAAATATCACATTGTGGCGTGGAACTAAGAAGGCGGGGACGTATTCTGGCAGTCCTAAGTTATATGATATGATATTTATGAAACAACCACAAATTTCGCGTAGTAATGAGGCTATTATTGGCGACAAAGAGTGTCAATTATATGGTGGGATTTTAAAACAGACAAAAGCACCATATAAAAATTATGATATGAAACAGGGTTTGAATAAAGCTAAATGGAAGAAATTCACTAATATTATAGAACCATTGGTATCTGCTACAGCTGTGACGAGATCTAAAACTGGCTTAGGTGTTCCTATTAATAAATTATACAATAATAGAGGTGTTGACTATGTATATTGGAATAAACCGAAAGAACTAGTGGACCGCCTACGCCTGCTCTATAGCTCAAAAATGGTTGGTAACAATGGTGTCAATAACGAAATAGTCAGTTTATTGGAAGAAATGAGGGAAGAAAGGATAATCTATTAGTGAAGTTAAAATTCATTTCACACTTATTTAATTAGTATAAAATATTGTGAAATGGTTAAACGGGGTCAGACGTAAACAGAAATGGCTGTTGTAAACAACACAATTGACAAGTTCGGTAGACGAAGAAGTAATAATAATAAATCGATTATCGTACATGGACCTCCAGGTATTGGTTTTAAGCTTACCGCAGATAATCAATTTGATATGCAAAATAAGCGTTTACTGAACATTGGTGAACCAATAAATCAAAAAGATGGTGTAACTCGTAACTATGTAGACGAAAATATCGATAAATGTATAAAAGACATTAAAAAGTCACACATTACTTTTATGGAGAATCAGTGGACTGAATATAGTAAGTTTGTACACAGCAAAATTACCGAGATGATTAATGACGCTCTGCAACACATTAATAAAGAAATTTCTGGAGTTAAGAAATTAACCGAGGACAATTATACTATTTTATATGATGCAATAAGCAAAGTGCACCACATTCTCGATGAATCCCGTCTGAAAGGTATGACAGTGCGACAGAAATCACTTGGAAATATTGTGGCACAAGCTGGGAGGAACGATCGTAATCAACAAGTGATAGATGAAATAGTGGCTGAAGTCACGGACAACGCTGCTACATTAGGAAAAAAGTGAAAAAACAGACCTAAATTATCTATATAAACGCCTGACTTAAACTTCAATTATGGTGATTAGTAATGAGAAATTACAAGTTGTTAACGAATTGCATAAAGCTTGTAGGAGAAATTTCCGTAGAAGAAGAACAATAATCAAAGGTTATGGTGACTTATGGCAAATGGATTTAGCTGAAATGCAACCATACGCTGATGAAAACAATGGTTATCGATACATTCTCGTAGTGATCGACTGTTACTCAAAATATTTGTGGACTAAACCTCTAAAAAATAAAACTGGTGTTGAAATTACTAAGGTTATGAGAAGTATTTTACAAGAATCAAATTATTCTCCTAAAAATCTACAAAGCGATCAGGGTACGGAATTTTACAACAAAAACTTTTCTGCTTTAATGAAACAGTACATCATTAATCATTACTCCACGTATAGTACGAAAAAAGCAGCAATTGCAGAAAGAGTAATACGAACATTAAAAACCTGGTTATATAAAGAATTCTCAGCTAGAGGTAAATACAAATGGGTTGACATTCTATCCGACATTACAAAATTGTACAATAATAAAATACATCGTACGACTGGTATGAAACCTGCTGATGTTAAACCAACTACACGTTTAAATGCTTATAATCACATTAAAATTGCTTTGAAACCTAAATTTCGTATTGGCGATATAGTTCGAATCAGTAAATATAAAGGTATATTTGAAAAGGGGTTCACACCAAATTTTTCAACTGAACTTTTCAAGATCGTTAAAATAAATGTAACAAATCCCACAACATATACACTCCAGGACATTCATGGCCAACCAATAAAGGGGTGCTTTTATGAAATGGAGCTACAAAAAGCTAAATACCCTGATGTCTACTTGGTGGAAAAGGTTTTAAGAAGGAGAGGGAACAAGGTTTTTGTGAAGTGGCTCGGATTCTCTAATGACTACAACTCTTGGATTAACGAAGCAGCTCTTATTTAATATTGTCACATTCTTTATATAAAATGTGTATATTTATAACAACTAATATTTTACTTATGTTTAGAAATTTCATAATAAAATGTGTGTATTCCATTAATATTTGTTTTATTTATTTTCCCCATATAAGACTCCAAAGCCTTAGTAATTATATACACATTAACGAAAAAATATATACAAATGCAAATTTGTTAAAATTTTTGAATTAATTTTTACTCCTAAAAATTATTAGATGAAATCAAGAAAATCATTTTAATAAATTTTATTGAGAAGAAAATATTTACAACGAATTATAGATTAAATATATTTATTTAAAACGTATATAATACAGAAAAAATACAAATACATATTTATGGAATTAATCAGATGAAATCCCCCCGTCTCGACAGTAACGCTTCCTGACAGAAACATTCTCTGTTGTGTTTCATCACACCTCCATAAATATGTCCAACATATTCACAAAGTAAAACACTGTATGTCTTCTCGTCTCTGCATTTGCTGCAAATATTGTTCCAACAATCACCAGTGTACTTGTTGCAAACCAGACACCGCTGCCTCAATGGGTGCTCCACCTTGCATGTCTCACAAACATCTCGGATAATTCCAAAATTTGTACGAGTCGTGGGTTGTAGACACTTGTAGCACTCTTGCTCCAGACGCTCACGTGATGCTGCTTTTCGGACGGTATTCACTGGCACTGGATTTTCTTTTATACAATTTGAACATAGTCCAGTACATGGATTAATTTGCTGCTTTGCCCAGAATTGGGAACAATTATAGCACAGAATTGCACCATCCATACTATATGGATATACAGCGATTGTTGGTTTCGATTGCCACTCTCTTGGACAAGACATTGCTGTTTTAAAAACAAGTGTACGGTATGACAGCTGAATAATAACTGAGTTCCTCCTCATGGCCTTGTTTGTTTAAGTAGTCGCTGGAATTGCCGATATTAGAGCCATGGTATGTCGTTAGAGATGATGTGACGTCACCAGCAACATGTTTAAAAGAGGAGGTGTAACTCCACGTTAGATCAGTTGCTTTGCAAACTTCAACGTTGATCATTCCGTCTACTGTCTTATATATTCTTTTCCAAGTATTAATATGGCTGCTGTACCTGCTGGTTGGGCTAACCTCAGATTCCTGGACTGGTTAGCATCCCTAGATGTCCTCAACAATATATGGTACCTTGAAGAGGTAGAGGACGACTTGGCTGCTCCCGAAGACGACGAGGTAGAAGTTGAAGACGATGAGGAAGGCGATGAGGAAAGCGACGAGGAAGACGATGAGGAATTTTTTGACGCTGAAGAGGGTGCAGACGATTCGAGTGATGATGAGGGTATCGTCGTAGATGTTCCCCACCAAAGAGGGCAGCGGTGGATAACATCAGAATATTTAGCAAGGGTGAACCCAATGGATGGCATCTTCTGCACCACCATGACCTTTGTTGCGGTCCAAGTAGTGGGTGGTATGGAATACAATCTTTGCCACGGATGTTTTTTGGGATACCAGTCTAGGGTGGATCCTGGGAGACATCGTCATGTGGACTACCATGCCACTACAAGGATAACGAGAGGCAGGCGGGGATATTGCAAATCTTGCAGAGATCCACTCTATCAGATTAGGCGAGTGGAAATCTGCAATATTTGCAATATGGACAGATAATTTGTAGTTTTTTTTTGTAAATATGTATATATCTCTTAGTTTATTGTAAATAATTATGTAATTAGTTTTAGTGATAAATAAATGTATATATTTAATTTTTAGTTTATTGTAAATATTATATAACTAGTTTAAGTGTTAAATAAACGTTAAATTGAATCTTATTTTTTGTTTTATTTACTAAATATTTAAATGTAAGTAACACAATGTTACTAGAGAAATCTGTGTTTCACTTCGATTATTGCTTATGTTGACAGTGCTATTGATATTGATGGTGTTAAAAATATGAGTATTAGGACACTTTCTACTCTTATTTGTGTGAGTAGTGAGGTGGGGAGTGATGAGGTGGGGGTGGTGGTAGGGGCTATATATACATAAGAAAGCCCTCACCATCCTCAGTTTACTTTCTACGCTCCAACATGTCTGAAGTACAAGACAATACTGTATCTTCCACTTCAACCATGTTCGTTTTGTGCGAAAGGTATCGTGCCTACCTGCAGCGCGTTAGAGAGGCGACAAGGGGTGGTGTAGCAGATAGCACCACCTCACCAGAAGAATACCAACCATTGGAGAGGTCTCCGTCCACATGGTCGATGGACACTGTGCCCAATGATGATTCCGAAGACGAGATGGATGGAGTAATTCTGGAGGAATCATCGACGGACACAGCGGAATCGTCTGACTCGGAAGATGATGCAGCCATTCTGGTGGAGGAATCTACCGATGAAGATGAGGATGCAGCCATTCTGGTGGAGGAATCTGCCGATGAAGATGAGGATGCAGTCATTCTGGTGGAGCATGATTCGGACGGATAATTCTGTTTTATTTTATGTATATATATTTTTGTTATTTATAAATAAATGTATTAAGAGTTATTCTTTTTTTATTTCATTTCATATACAATAAATAACAGTAGTAAAGTAAAGAATAAAAAATTGCTTTAATATAAGAAATAACGGGGTACTTATTTAAGTAAATTGGTTATTCGTATTTGGACTGTCGGTCAAAAGTGTTGCAAAAGGTGTATCGAGGTCACAGTTGTCCTCCAGTACCGTTTCTACTCACTTCCGACCTTTAGTTTTGCCGCAGCAGACTTTTTCCCGGAACGGCTAGTCGTATCGCTCCGAAAGTGGTTGCAATCGCTCCCCAGTGATCGATTTAGTCGAAAACGATACCTCGCGTGTCCTCGGGCATCTTCGGGTGGCTTCGGGAAACTTCGGGAGTGTTCGGCATGAGTTCGGCTTTTCGCTTAAAATTGCAGCCTTTGCATGTGTGAACTCCCCTGAAACGTGTTTTGATTTTTTTATTCCCCCAATCCTTGACAAAACAGTGAATAACGCGTTCGGTAGTGTTCGGATCGATTCGGAAATTATCGGAATCGATTCCCAGTGGTCAGTTTAGTCGAAAACGATACCTCGCATGTTCTCGGGCGTCTTCGGGTGGCTTCGGGAAACTTCGGGAGTGTTCGGCATGAGTTCGGCTTTTCGCTTAAAATTGCAGCCTTTGCATGTGTGAACTCCCCTGAAACGTGTTTTGATTTTTTTATTCCCCCAATCCTTGACAAAACAGTGAATAACGCGTTCGGTAGTGTTCGGATCGATTCGGAAATTATCGGAATCGATTCCCAGTGGTCAGTTTAGTCGAAAATGACCCCTTACGCGTGTCTGAGTGTACTTTGGAAGTTTTTCAGTTGTTTATATATATATATATTTTTTTTTTTGTCCAATATTTGTGTATAAATAAATGTATTAAAATTTATTTTTTATTTCATCTACGATGAATACAACAGTTCTAATCTAATTATATACTTAAATACACAATTTACCAAAAATTCCATGAAATATATATATAAACTCGCGTTATAGGTAAGTATAAGAGTAAAGTATAAGAGTTTCCTAGGACCAAGGTAGCCCAGTGGTAACGTGGCTTGCTTTGTAAACTTTGTGAACGAAGGTTTGGTAGTTCAATCCCTAGCACTTGCAGGGATTTTTTTCAACACGTAAATTATAAAATTATAGAATTATAAAATTATAAAATTATAGAATTATAAAATTATAAAATTATAATTATAAAATTATAGAATTATCAAATTATAATTATAAAATTAAATAACAATTTTCCGCTATACCACTGCGCTACCTTGGTCCCCCGGGGGGGGGGGGGTTGGGGGGTGGGGGGAGGGTTGGGGGGGGTGTTATTACTTTCTACATTTACATTTTTTCTAACCTAACCTAACCTAACCTAATTTTTTTCACATTTTTGCATTTAAATTTTTTTTTACATTTTTTCTAACCTATTTTTTTACATTTAAATTTTTTACATTTTTCTAACCTAATCTAACCTCATTTTTTTTCACTTTTACATTTTTACTTTTATATTTTTTTACATTTTTTCTCTTAACCCTAACCTAATACTAAATTTATGTACAAACATTTTTAATGCAACATTCTGTAGTGTGTTTACGCACTACCTTATTCCCAGTTTCTTCTTTATAGCATTTAGCTTCCTTGTACATCTCTCAGAGGCTTTGCGACGCTTCGCAATGCCTCTGAGCATTTCATCGGCCCGAGAAATCAACATCTCCGCCTTCCTTTTGAGGGACTGCGCGTGATCCTTTAATTTGCTATCATCATCAGTTGCACTTTTAAGTTCCCTATCCTCCCGCTGCAACTGTTCATACATGTTCAAAAAATTTTTGAAAGTTTCATTTTGCTCTTCTTGGGAGAATAACTCCGATTGTGAATCAGAATCACTTTCATTCACAACCAGAGCACGGTTACAGGGTTCCTGCGTTGGCAACACCGCATGAGAGCATCCTGGCAGCGGCGCGCTCGAACATACCGGTTGCACTTTCGTCGGCTTTTTTGCAGCATCTTTTTTCGGTTTCTTAGCTACCGACTTTTTTGCAGCAGCTTTTTTAACCACCGGTTTCCTTCCCGATAACGGCTTTTTATTTTTAGCTGCTGCTTTCTTAGGCTTTTCAGGTATCTCTACCTGCCCCTCGTCTGAGCCAACATCGGGAATAGGGCTCAGGCGAGCAGGTACAGATGCTTGCGCCGATAAAATTCTTCTAAGAATCGACACGTCATCATCTTTCTCGGTATTCTCTACCTGCGTCTGCTTTGTAGATGTTGAAGGATGCGTCGTCATCTTCTTTTGGCCTTTCTGCGAAGAAATCTTTGGTTGCGCAGGTTGAAATTCGTCCTCAGAATTTGTCTCCGTAACCGTAGGGAACCTAGACCACGCGGCGTTCGGGTAGGCCTCTCCATTAGATGTACTAGCTCTGGCTTCATCTGAAGCCAAAGCCTGCGCGTCCAATTCGGAGAAATCGTAATCACCCAGCAAATCGTTCAAATCGGTCAAATCCGTCGGGATTTCAATATCCGGAACTAAACCCACGCCAGGGCTCGTCTGGTTGTTCGCCACACCATTACCCGGACAAGCGTCGCCATTGTCACCCACGCCAGGGCTCGTCTGGTTGTTCGCCACACCATTACCCAGACAAGCGTCGCCATTGTTCGCCACACCATTACCCGGACAAGCGTCGCCATTGTCGTCTTGCCCTGGCATATAATTAATTAAGTATGCTGCCACAGCACTCAACAAAGCGCCTCCCTTACCGCTACCACCAGAAACACCAATCTTTTTTTGTCCTACCATTGTCACAACAAACACAAAACGGACACGAGAAACGGGCACGAAACACAAAACACAGAACACAAAGAACGCTAGGAATAGAGCAGACAGCACTATTTTGCACACTTCTTTACAACTCGAGAGCTGGAGACGGAAAGAATCTTTGTAGCATCTCTGAAGCCCATAACGCTGAACTAACCCCTCCACTCCCTACCACTCTTGTTCCTATTGGTTCAAATTATTTCCCTACACACTCTAACTAACCCCCTACTTCCCACCCCACTCTTCCTATCGTCTCTCTCTATCTTATTGCCTACGGTACTCATACAATAAAAATACCATTTAGTAATTTAAATCTTTATTTATAAATTAACATTTTATTTCATACAAATATCTCTTACTTCGACTTACACATAACATGAAATATCACAATGAATTTTTCAATTGAATATTATAATTGTCGACCTTTGCGTTAACAAGTAGAAACATTATTAACAATTAATCACTCAACTCATTCATTGCTTTGAGTAACACATCTAGTTTATCATCATCCTTTAAAACATTTCGTTCAACGACACTATTTAAGGCTGATATTAACCACTTTAAATTCTGCTCTGGTTCACTCTGAAAAAATGTTATGTCTGAGTGACCCCAGGGTAGAGTTTTAGTGGTATTGGGAATCACAAAACGTTTATCGTCATAATAAGAAAGAGCAACTTTATTCCGCATCTCTGTATAGATATCATGCAAGTGACTTCTGAAAGTATTCATTTTACGAAATATTAACCCGCCCTGCTCAACAATTTTTCTGTAGTCATCTATTGTAAGTTGTTTTTCAATCACAGATTTCTTTACTCCCTTGGCTTTTTTCAACTCATTACCGACCGATTGCACGTAGTACGCTTTCGCTCCAGTACCATAAAAGCTGATAATAGGATCTTCGGGGAATTCGTCTTTCATATTCCCAAGCACAGACGAGCCTTTTGGAATATTAAATTTATTTCCCTCCCTGTAATTAGAAGTATCAAATTTTTCTGGATTTTGTACAATAAAGTCATAGAAGTTATCTGTATAAACTTTCATAATTAAGGAATCGGTGTCGGTGTACAACAAAGAAGCATTAGCACCGAATTGACGTTTAATAACACCATAAAAAAAATTATACAGTACCGTCTTCGATAATTCAAGAATACAAAATCCTACGTAAATTGGTTTGTTATAGACTACTTGCAATTTGCTCATTTCAATCGCTACAAAATCCTCAGAAAAAATTGTGCAAGATTTGAAATTTGGACGAGCGATTAATGCGTTTGCACCTATAGTTCTTCTAACATTTTCCCAATGAGTAATCAACTTTATATCTCTTCTATTATCAACATTTTCCATAGTTTTACCAAATACTGCATTATTCATTAATTTATATTGGTCTTTTTCAAATTTATTGGTCGCTGAATTTCTCATTTGCGTATTTAAATCGATGTATTTTTTTAACCAGGGCGACTGCTTGAACTTAAGTACTCTATGGGTTTTTAACACCATTAAACCATTTTCAATGGCTTGTTTCAAGTTTCTATAATGCACAACATATCGTCTCTTATCATTCAAATTTGGGATTAATTTTGGTGATTTTGATTTTGATTGGGGGGGTATAATATTTTCTACTAAGAAAGGGAGATCTGAATGTAAATCGTGTAACTCTTGCGGATAATGTATGTCTACTTCAAAAACATACCCGTGTGGACTCTCGTCTGAAATATTAGTAACATCTAAGTCGATAATTTTTCTTTCGGACAGCCACTCAAATCCCCCTGTTGGTAATGCTTGGGACATACTATGACCGTATAAGTTCGTAGCATCAAGATATGTGATAAATGACGACGGTTCTGAGGGATCATAATTGGGTACAAACTTATTATTTGCGATATGCTTCCTTTCTGTACACTGGCTGACACCACCGCGTATAGCTTTTTTAAAAAAATGTATCATATCGATATCTGTTAACAATTCAAGTTCTACCGCTGTTAGTTTCAACATAGCGTCCCAAGATAAACCTGGAGCTGTGTAATATTGAGCTGGATCCAATTTATATTTATTCACGCAAATTTTACGAAAATTTTCAAATACGTCACACAAAAGAAGGACATCTGATTTTAAATACAGGTCTGAATAGTCACCCAAACTCTGGCACTCAAACAATTCCCACACATTTTTAGCCCTTTCATAATCGTCATCTGATATATGTGTTTCATTTAGGCTGTCATAGAATTCCTGCTTGGTGGGTAGAACACGATTATTTAATTTCTCTAAGTTATCTACGAAACTATATGGAAATACACCCTTCCGTCGCATTAAAATAAATTTTGCATTATCGGTAAAAAAGTTCTTCATTGTAACCATTTGACCTTCATTTAAATTTTCCCCTAAATTTTGTAGTGATGCTGACATAAATTTAAAACTATCGATGAAACGTAACCGCAAATATTTATTTTTTGTTTCCCCCTTGTCAGTAACGTAATCATGCATGTAAAGATGTTTTGTAAAAGATATATATTTTTCTTTGTTTTGTGGTATTACGTCAACTTTATCTTTATGAGCGCATAACTCTTTTACAAATAAGTGAATATCGTATCCACTCATGTTGTGAAATATGATAGGTACAAAATTTGGTAGTTTATAATTTAAATTACAGATCGAGTGCGCGGCACCGAATCGTATCTTACCAGTTAAGTGGCAATGATCTTTCACCTTTATATCACCTTCTGCAAAAGGCTTCTCACATATACCACAGATGGTTGCATTGTCAAAATTTTCTCTTTCTATCGCTGTAAGCGGGGACATGGGGATTACATCTTTCATATATCTATTATAAATTTCCCTTAAATCAGCCTCTATACATGATACAAATACTTTTGCTGCATCAGATCCGCGATATAGTTCAAATTTAGAAATGCTATTATCAAAGGAACATTTTATGTAATACGCGAAAGAGTAAGGTTCATGAATAAACGTTTTGTTGGTATAAGAGCGTTCAGGATTTGGCTCGCAAGTATTTATCGGTTTCAAAATGGATTCAAAGTCTGCATATACTACAAATGGTACTTGCATTTGTCTGTCAAAATTCTCAAATTTTAATATATTTTCCGGTACACGTTTCCCATATTTATCAACCCGAAATTGTGTCGATGGTGTTGTAGTGTAAATATGATTACAATCATTTGTTTGGTGAGACATTAGCTGACGTTCGTTACAGAAATACAGCAAACACCCATCACAAAAATATTTTCTATGTCCGTGAGCGGATATTTGATTTGATACTAATCCAGATAAATTTTTTATCCAACAATAGTGAGTTTTAGCACAATCCGATTTACAATGATGATTCTGATCACATTCCGCGGAAATTAATAATAAGTTAACATGAATACGTAGTTTCTTCTGAGAATAACGCAAAGGTCCGACAACATCATATTTTACTTTATTATTCTCGAATTTCTTTTCTAACCCATACACATTAATAGATATATTATTCAATTCTCTCAATTTCATTGGAAAATTCATACCTGTCAAATTTAGAACTCTTGAATAATGTGGATAAGATGACATTTGAGATGTACCACCATTTGCAGGATACAATGCTGAAGTGACTGCCCAAGCAAAACAGTATTGGTCCTGGTTTTCTATATTCACTACGGCCTTCTTATTTGCGATGAACTTTGGTAACTTGATATATGATGAACCACCCATTGGACTGTACTTGTTTATATTAATTTCAACAAATTTTATTTGTTCGAGGGCCCACCCTAAAAATAAAAAAAAAAGTCAATTGTTATTCCACATACCAGAAGATATTTACATACCAGAATCACGCTCTTGGAACTCAGTAGTTTGCGCAACCATCATGTCTATAAAAGTGTCGAGTGCAATGTTTAAATCCACACCTTGATCCAATATTTTATTACACGTATTAAACGATTTAATTTCAGCTATTTCTTGTGCTTGTAATATATAGCTGGCAAATGTCTCCATGTTTACTTTCACAGTTTTATGAAGTAATAAGATTTCTTCTAGTAAATTCAATATTTTATGTCGAATTTCGTTGAAAAATATTATATAGTCCAGTTTCTCATTATCACTATGCACTCGGTATGTTATGATTCTATATTTGAAAGCACTGCGAACAATTTCTGTACCATCCATCAAACGTACACATGAATTTGTTCTGTGTTGTAGTGTTCTTTTATGAGACTTCATTTGGTTAGTTGTTAAAGTCACATTACAGCTATAACACGTCTGCATAATTACCGATGTTGATGGATTCGAATCCAATTTCACTTTCTTTGCTGGCGGTCCATTACCATTTAAACTGTTACACGCCTCCCTCTGATGACGTCGCATATTGTCACTGCGAGTGAAGCTTGCACCACAAAAACTGCACGAATACATATTTGCTTCTTTACTCTAGGAAATTGACGTTAAGAATGATCCCATATTAACTCCTTTCACTCTTTTATAGAAAAGATATACTACGTCACAAAATATCAAACCACGGCACATTACGAGTTGCGTGGCAAGGAGGAAGCTCCGTCCTTGCATTCTCTAATAGTGTTAGCCAAGGCCAAGGTCACCGCAAGTGATCGTTCTGGGTAACAGCAACACTGTGCCCTTGAAGTCGAAACGCACTGCGGCCGTCCAAGGTCAAGGTCACGGTATATGCTATGCGAACCTACGATGTCACCGTGGCCTCGAAGGAACGGACCACAGGTGCACGGTCAAGGTCAAGGTCAGTGGTGGGGGGAGACCGACCTACGGCTAACTTCCTCTACTAAAATCCCAGTTTATCTGAGAGACAGAGTCAAAAAACTTTAAACCCAAATCATTGATGGGCCTAACAATTTTATATTCAGGTGGTAAAACTTCATTAGAGTTAGGAAGTTGTGATAAGAGGCCATGATGATCAGAGAGACCTGATTTAACAATAGATGTGTGAGCGGTACAATCATTGAAATTTAAAAAGATATTATCGAGACAATTATTCCCACGAGTGTTTTCATTGACCGTAGATATAAAACCATGAGTTGCTAGAAAGTCACACGGTAATGTAGCATCTTTACGCTTAGTGCCGAATTTGACATTAAAGTCTCCTATTAATATTATCTTACTTTTAATGTTGATTGTCAAAAGCGCCCTCTTTAGTAAGTTTAAGAATATGTTTATATCTCCTTTGGGAGATCTATATAAAGTAAGCAGAAATATATTGCTACAATTCAGTTTAACAGCAGTTACCTCAAAGTGTAGATCAACTGACAAGCTGTTAACATTTTCTATTACAGTAGCTAGTATATTGTCTTTTTTAAGAATCATTACACCACCGTGTATATGATTTGTTCTACGGTAAGAAGCTGCAACATTAAAACCTAACAAACTAAAATTTTCAATTTCACTGGGTTTGAGCCAGCTCTCACTAATACACAACACATTAAAATCTTTATCAGCTAAGAAAGCATCTAACTCGTTAACTTTGTTAGTTGCACACTGAATGTTAATGTAAAATATTTTTAAAAAATCACCAAACATGGCTTTGTCACAAGTATTGTCTCCTTCTATATCATCAGTTGAATCTGGGATACTCTCCTCTTTTAAGACATGGACTGGGTTAAACACATCCTTTACGTCACATTTAATTGGGATAGTCTTGGGTATAAAAAATTATTATTATTGTTATTTTCTCGGTTTTGTATATCTTCTTCCTTTGTACCAGTTTTTTCACTTTCTGTTATCCCTAGTTCTTCTCCAAGTGAAAGGTTCGCCTTATCCTACGTCACGGCTTCTTCTATATTTGTTGGTTTCATTATAGCAATAGGGTTACCTTCTCGCACTACTTCTCCTTCTTTAGTCACTTTATTCTCAAATACATTATCAGTATTGATATAAATTAAGTGTTTATTTGGCATCATTTTTCCTTTTATGATATTAGAGAGTCCTATAGCCACTGTTTCAGAATTAAACGTATAATCTTCCCGATTTACTTCATAATAAATAACATTACCTTCAGCAATTCTATTCAGTTTTTTAATGTACATATTTAGTTTACTGTTGTAATTATAGATTTTTTTATTTAAAAAGACATTTTTTGTATGAGGAGTTGATGCAAATATTATATTTGAACTGCAGCATTGTTTAAGTTTTGTATTTATTATTTTGAAAGAAGGATATTGTTTCCGTTGAAAATCGTTTTTTCCAGCTATTATTATTACATAATCGCGCTGTTTGAAGTCTTTCGAAAGAATTTCTATATTTTCAATCACTGCTTTTAATGTGGCATGTGGCTTTGTAATAGACATTATATTGAATTCTTTACAGTTAATCGTATTTTTAGGCTGAGACCCTTACCCAGATCATCCGATAATAAAAGTATGTTGTTCCTATGCTTAGTGGCAATTTTTATTTCACTATTAGTGTTAATAGCACTATTTTCATGACTGGAGGTGGCCCTATTATGTTCCTTTTGCATAAGGTTTTCATTTTTTTGTGTTGCTTAAATGGCATTAAATTATATTCTGATGGTATATTTTTGCCCCCCTGTGATACTACACCATTGTTTATTGCCTCAGTGCTTGTAATTTCAGTCATTTGCTTTGCTTTGACCGTTTGGGTGTCCATTGTTTTTGTTTCTTTATGTTCCATATTTATTATGATTATATTGTTTTGTAAACACACTGTATAGTCACTTTGTAAACTTTTTGCCTCAGTGTTTGTATACACATCTTTTTGCATCTATGTTGGGTTTGGGTACTTATAGTTTTAGTTTCAATTTCTCTTATTAACACTAACAGCTGATGGCCATATGGATCTAAAATGATATTAGTTAGGTTAAATATAAATAAATAAATTGAAACCAATGTATAATAGTTACAATAGCAAAAAGATAAGTAACAATTGCTACTCAACAAGGTAGGCTAAGACTAAATGAATGATATTAATTGCTTTATTAAATGGCTAAAATTATGTAAACACAGGTAACCTAATATTTCAGTGTCATAATTAATTTTCCATAATAATTAAGTATTCTTAAACTAAGTTGGTTTTGAATAAGGGAATCTCGTGGTCCACAGGTAGAGACACTGCCAATAGCTACAACATTACAAAGAAAATTTTAGTAAAATTATAAATATTGTTATACAAAGGTAAATATAAACAAAATATTAGTGATTAACAATATAAAAGGTTTAGATTAACTCAGGATGACTAATAGAATATTAGTCATCCTGAGTTAATCTAAACCTTTTATATTGTTAATCATTTAGTCCTAGCCTACCTTGTTGAGTAGCAATTGTTACTTATCTTTTTGCTATTGTAACTATTATACATTGGTTTCAATTTATTTATTTATATTTAATCTAACTAATATCATTTTAGATCCATATGGCCATCAGCTGTTAGTGTTAATAAGAGAAATTGCAACAAAAACTATAAGTACACAAACCCAGCATAGATGCAAAAAAGATGTGTATACAAACACTGAGGCAAAAAGTTTACAAAGTGATTATACAGTGTGTTTACAAAACAATATACATACACATAGTATCACATAGTATCGAGTATCAGTCTAGCCTGTTTAGCATTCTAATTTTCATGTAATAACCAGTAAATTGGTTCTTTAATTTCAAGAAGTGTGTAAGTTGTGTTTTAAGTGCCAGAGAACCTCGATATAATAAGGTAGTCATTTGTTGACTTTTGGGCTCATTTTCCTGTTCTAAGAATATTAAGAAGCTGTATATTAGAGCGAATTTTGCTTAACTTACTATTATCCTGATAAGTTTTTTGCTCTGCTAGTTTTTATTTAGATCGACATTGATATTTAGGCCTACCATATCGATTAAGACGTCAAATTATGAGCAAAGGTGTTGAATTATCTAACACCGACTTGTTCAATAAACTCCTGGCTGCTATAAAAACGGAGAATGAGTCTACTAGAAATGATATAATAGATGAACTGAATAAGGTCAATGATAACATTTTACTGAAAATAGAGGAGCAAAATAAAAAAATTTCTGAACTCGAAAAAAAGTGCAATGATTTGGAGATAAATTTTCTTTCTGTTGAAAGACGGCTCAGAAAAAACAATATTATTATATTCGGATTAGAAGTCAAGGACGAAAACAACTTGTTAAACCTAATAATTAATAATAATAAATATGGAACATAAAGAAACAAAAACAATGGACACCCAAACGGTCAAAGCCAAGCAAATGACTGAAATTACAAGAACTGGGGCAATAAACAATGGTGTAGTATCACAGGGGGGCAAAAATATACCATCAGAAAATAATTTAATGCCATTTAAGCAACACAAAAAAATGAAAACCTTATGCAAAAGGAACATAATAGGGCCACCTCCAGTCATGAAAATAGTGCTATTAACACTGATAGTGAAATAAAAATTGCCACTAAGCATAAGAACAACATACTTTTATTATCGGATGATCTGGGTAAGGGTCTCAGCCTAAAAATACGATTAACTGTAAAGAATTCAATATAATGTCTATTACAAAGCCACATGCCACATTAAAAGCAGTGATTGAAAATATAGAAATTCTTTCGAAAGACTTCAAACAGCGCGATTATATAATAATAATATCTGGAAAAAACGATTTTCAACGGAAACAATATCCTTCTTTCAAAATAATAAATACAAAACTTAAACAATGCTGCAGTTCAAATATAATATTTGCATCAATTCCTTATACAAAAAATGTCTTTTTAAATAAAAAAATCTATAACTACAACAGCAAACTAAATATGTACATTAATAATAATAATCTTTATTTCCATCAGACTTTACAAGTATTGGAATTGTCATGTATATAACATAGATAACACACAGAATATATAATACATAAAAAGAAAACGGTACATACAAAATATATATACATAAATATTTAAAAGGAATAAAAAAACATACATACATATATATAAAACAATACTCCGCAGAGACAAATTGATCATTATTTCATATAAGGACTATTAAGGAAATATTCTGGCATTTAGTAAAAACTCATCAAAACGGTAGGAACATGTTTCAAGAAGGTAACACTTTAATTTCTTTTTAAATAAAAAAATATTAGAGATAGATTTTATCTCCAGGGGAACTGCATTAAATGCCCGCACTGCTCTGTAGTATACTCCCTTTTCGAATGATGATGTTTGATGATGCGGAACTCTCAGTGCATTTGAATTTCGAGTTACCATCATCATACCATTGTACATATCCTCGTTTGTTCTAAATTTACCAATAATTTTTTTTTACAAATAAAATCAACAGGTATATATATATAAGGTGGGTAATGTCATTAACTCCAACATTTTGAATAATGGCTTACTAGGCTCTCGGTTGATTTTCCTAAGCATGCATCGTATAATATTCTTTTGAGCGATAAACACATTTCTGGCATGGACACTAGACCCCCAGAATATTAAACCATAACTAAGTATGGACTGCACATGGGCAAAGTAATAGACCCCTAACACATCAAGATCGACAGAAGATCGTATGTTTCGTACTGAGTAACATACTTTGTTAAGCTTAGATATTGTTGAGTTAACATGGTATTCGAAAGATAGTTTTGAATCGACCACGACCCCCAGGAATTTTGTGTTATTTGCAACAGGAATAGATTTTTCTCTAAACTTCAAGTAGATGCTTGAATCTGGGGTTTTATTACTAAATTGGATAAGTACAGTTTTAGCTTCATTTAGGATAAGTGAGTTGTCACGACACCATTTATCCATTTTATTTACCACAGTTGTACCTTTGTGTGATGTAGCAGTAGTATCTCTGGTAGATATTACACAGGAGGTATCATCAGCATACTGATGTATGGAATGTAATGCCAAGTTCTCAGTTCTCTGTATTGACATACAATAAAAACAATAAAGGCCCCAATACTGAACCTTGGGGTACCCCTGTAGTTATCTGTCTTGGTTTAGAATAGATGGTAGTCATGTTATTACCTTCTTTCGTACTAATACAAACTCTCAGGGTTCTGTTAGAAAGATAAGACCTAAAGAAGTTTAAAGCTATACCTCTAATTCCATAGCACTCCAATTTGTAAAGCAGCAGTTCGTGGTTAAGTGTATCAAATGCTTTCGATAAATCAAAGTAAATACCTGCGACACATTCACCTCTATCCAGGCATCCTACAATATAATTAAGACTTTCATAAATTGCCCCTTCAGTTGATCGTCCCTGTATAAAATCATGTTGAAATTGAGAAAGTATGTTTAACCGTACCAGAAGACGCTTATACACAAGTTTTTCGATAATTTTGGAAAATACTGATAATAAAGAAATAGGCCTATAATTTTTAGCTGCCGATCTGGACCCTTTTTTATAAATGGGTATAATTTTAGCATGCTTCCATTCGTCTGGGAAAAACCCATTTAAAAAACAGTGGTTAATAATTAATTAAAAAACTGAATAGAATTGCTGAAGGTAATGTTATTTATTATGAAGTAAATCGGGAAGATTATACGTTTATCTGAAACAGTGGCTGTAGGACTCTCTAATATCATAAAAGGAAAAATGATGCCAAATAAACACTTAATTTATATCAATACTGATAATGTATTTGAGAATAAAGTGACTAAAGAAGGAGAAGTAGTGCGAGAAGGTAACCCTATTGCTATAATGAAACCACCAAATATAGAAGAAGCCGTGACGTGGGATAAGGCGAACCTTTCACTTGGAGAAGAACTAGGGATAACAGAAAGTGAAAAAACTGGTACAAAGGAAGAAGATATACAAAACCGAGAAAATAACAATAATAATAATTTTTTATACCCAAGACTATCCCAATTAAATGTGACGTAAAGGATGTGTTTAACCTAGTCCATGTCTTAAAAGAGGAGAGTATCCCAGATTCAACTGACGATATAGAAGGAGACAATACTTGTGACAATGCCATGTTTGGTGATTTTTTAAAAATATTTTACATTAACATTCAGTGTGCAACTAACAAAGTTGACGAGTTAGATGCTTTCTTAGCTGATAAAGATTTTAATGTGTTGTGTATTAGTGAGAGCTGGCTCAAACCCAGTGAAATTGAAAATTTTAGTTTGTTAGGTTTTAATTTGCAGCTTCTTGCTGTAGAACAAATCATATACACGGTGGTGTAATGATTCTTAAAAAAGACAATATACTAGCTACTGTAATAGAAAATGTTAACAGCTTGTCAGTTGATCTACACTTTGAAGTAACTGCTGTTAAACTGAATTGTAGCAATATATTTTTGCTTACTTTATATAGATCTCCCAATGGAGATATAAACATATTCTTAAACTTACTAGAGAGGGCGCTTTTGACAATCAACATTAAAAGTAAGATAATATTAATAGGAGACTTTAATATCAAATTCGGCACTAAGCATAAAGATGCCACATTACTGTGTGACTTTCTAGCAACTCATGGTTTTATATCTACGGTCAATGAAAACACTCGTCGGAATAATTGTTTCGATAATATCTTTTTAAATTTCAATGATTGTACCGCTCACACATCTATTGTTAAATCAGGTCTCTCTGATCATCATGGCCTCTTATTACAACTTCCTAACTCTAATGAAGTTTTACTACCTGAATATAAAATTGTTAGGCCCATCAATGATTTGGGTAAATTAAAGTTTTTTGACTCTGTCTCTCAGATAAACTGGGATTTTGTTTCTGATAAATGTAGTGCGGATGATAAATTTGATATGTTTCTAGGTTTACTGTTAGATGCGTATAATGACGCGCTTCCCATACGCAAATTTAAAAATTCAAACAATAAAAACAGGCATAAAACAAACTGGTTTACACATGACATAAAAGAAACCAGGGAGCAGTTAGCATTGTTAAATGAAATGTACTCACTTAATAAATCAGAAGAGCTTAAAAATTATTGCAATAAATTTAGAAATATGTACAAAATTAAAATAAAAAAATCGAAAATACTTGCCAATGACAATGTAATAAAAAACTCTAACTGTTCATCAAAAGAGATGTGGAAAATTATAAATGATGAAAGAAATGTCAAAAACAAATAATGTTAAAATAGATCCTAACATAGCAAATGAATATTTCATAAACATTCCCCATGATCTTAAAAAAAAATTGCCCCACAATAATATTAACCCTACTATCTACTTGGGAAATATTGACACGGCAGACGCTATTTTCTCTCTAACACCGGCATCTTATATTGTGGTAAGGGATATAATTATAATATAATATAAATATAAATATAAATATAAATATAAATGTAAATGTAAATGTAAATGTAAATGTAAATGTAAATGTAAATGTAAATGTAAATGTAAATGTAAATGTAAATGTGAATGTGAATGTGAATGTGAATGTGAATGTGAATGTGAATGTGAATGTGAATGTGAATGTGAATGTGAATGTGAATGTGAATGTGAATGTGAATGTGAATGCGAATGCGAATGCGAATGCGAATGCGAATGCGAATGCGAATGCGAATGCGAATGCGAATGCGAATGCGAATGCGAATGCGAATGCGAATGCGAATGCGAATGCGAATGCGAATGCGAATGCGAATGCGAATGCGAATGCGAATGCGAATGCGAATGCGAATGCGAATGCGAATGCGAATGCGAATGCGAATGCGAATGCGAATGCGAATGCGAACGCGAACGCGAACGCGAACGCGAACGCGAACGCGAACGCGAACGCAAACGCAAACGTAAACGTAAACGTAAACGTAAACGTAAACGTAAACGTAAACGTAAACGTAAACGTAAACGTAAACGTAAACGTAAACGTAAACGTAAACGTAAACGTAAACGTAAACGTAAACGTAAACGTAAACGTAAACGTAAACGTAAACGTAAACGTAAACGTAAACGTAAACGTAAACGTAAACGTAAACGTAAACGTAAACGTAAACGTAAACGTAAACGTAAACGTAAACGTAAACGTAAACGTAAACGTAAACGTAAACGTAAACGTAAACGTAAACGTAAACGTAAACGTAAACGTAAACGTAAACGTAAACGTAAACGTAAACGTAAACGTAAACGTAAACGTAAACGTAAACGTAAACGTAAACGTAAACGTAAACGTAAACGTAAACGTAAACGTAAACGTAAACGTAAACGTAAACGTAAACGTAAACGCAAACGCAAACGCAAACGCAAACGCAAACGCAAACGCAAACGCAAACGCAAACGCAAACGCAAACGCAAACGCAAACGCAAACGCAAACGCAAACGCAAACGCAAACGCAAACGCAAACGCAAACGCAAACGCAAACGCAAACGCAAACGCAAACGCAAACGCAAACGCAAACGCAAACGCAAACGCAAACGCAAACGTAAACGTAAACGTAAACGTAAACGTAAACGTAAACGTAAACGTAAACGTAAACGTAAACGTAAACGTAAACGTAAACAAAAACAAAAACAAAAACAAAAACAAAAACAAAAACAAAAACAAAAACAAAAACAAATACAAATACAAATACAAATACAAATACAAATACAAATACAAATAAATATAAATATAAATATAAATATAAATATAAATATAAATATAAATATAAATATAAATATAAATATAAATATAAATATAAATATAAATATAAATATAAATATAAATATTAATATTAATATTAATATTAATATTAATATTAATATTAATATTAATATTAATATTAATATTAATATTAATATAAATATAAATATTAATAATACAATACAATACAATACAATACAATACAATACAATACAATACAATACAATACAATACAATATAATATATTCTTGGCGATTTTAACGCTAGAGTAGGGAGAGATGCAGACACCTGGCCAGGCATCATAGGCAAGAACGGTTTGGGCAACATGAACGCTAACGGTCAACTACTCCTAACTAAGTGCGCCGAACATGATCTAGTTATAACAAACACCATTTTCCGACAAAAGGATAAATTTAAAGGCACCTGGCGTCACCCCAGATCAGGTCACTGGCATCTACTGGACTATGTTATCGTACGTAGGGAGCATCTCAAGGACGTCCAAATTACAAAGGCGCGCATTGATAGCGAATGTTGGACCGATCATCGTCCTGTTGTCTCTAAAATGAAAATTGTTATGAGACCCAAACACCGAAGAACTCAAGTAAAACGTAGACTCCGTCTCTGTATTAGTAAATTGCGTGACCAACAAACCGTTGAACAGCTAAAGCAAAAAGTTCAAGAGAATTTGAGTGCACTAGAAGAAACCAATTCTGTAGATGTCGCTGCTACCTGGATACAAATTAAAGACAGTTTAAAAAGTGCGAGTGAGGAAATTCTTGGCACTGCAGCAAGTAAAAAACAGGAGGACTGGTTCAATGATAATGAAGCTTTTATACAAGAACTTCTTGACCGCAAACATATTGCCTTCCAAAACGCTATCAACCACCCTAACGATTCATCAAAAGCAGAAGCTTTTACCCAATCTAAGTATGAAACGCAACGCGAAATCAGAAGAATAAAGAACGAGTGGTGGGCAAGCAAGGCCAGAGAAATTCAAAGGTACGCCGATTCACACGACTACAGGAATTTCTTTCAAGGAGTAAAAGCAGTGTACGGCCCCAGTCGGAAAAATATGTGCCCTATTAAAGATTTAAATGAAAATCTCCTCAAAGAAGACCAGGAAATAAGAGCTCGATGGAAGGAACACTACTCTAACATTCTTAACCAGCAAAGTCAAGCCGATCACGATATTATAAATCTTATCCCTCAATATGACACCTTCGAAGACTTAGATAAACCACTAACAACGGAAGAGATCTTAACCGCCATTGGGCAGCTAAAAAATAACAAATCTCCCGACGCCGACTCACTCCCAGCTGAGATCTTTAAAGCTGTGTCGTCAGAACTCATACCCTACCAAAAAAAACTGTTTGATGTCGTGTGGGAAAGTGGTCAAGCTCCGCAGGAGTTTCGTGATACACTTTTAATCAACCTCTTCAAAAACAAAGGGAGCGCTGCGGATTGTGGAAATTACAGGGGTATAGCTCTCCTGGCTGTTGGAGGGAAGATACTCACTAAAGCGATGGCAAATAGGCTAACACCTGTTATGGAAAAGTTACTTCCTGAAACACAGAGTGGCTTTAGACCAAACCGAGGCACATCGGATTTAATCTTCACACTTAAACAGCTTCAAGAAAAAGCACTCGAACATCAAGGAGAAATTCACATGGCCTTCATTGATTTAACCAAGGCGTTTGACTCAGTGGACAGGGAGTGCTCTGGAAAATTATGTTCCGCTTAGGTATCCCTAGAAAATTTGTGGAAGTATGTCGCAGTCTACATACAAACAACAACGCCCAGGTTATGTATAATAATGAGGCAACTGAACCTTTCCAAACCCTCACTGGAGTTAGGCAGGGATGTGTCCTGGCACCCCTACTCTTTAATTTGTTTACCACTGCTCTAACAATTATTGTTGACAACAAACTGGCAGTCAGAGGAATAGGTCTCAGATACCGTTTTGATGGCGGTCTCTTTACCATAGGGCGCTTTAGAGCTTTCACGAAGACACGCACACGATTCATTTGTGATCTCCAGTATGCGGATGACTGTGCACTTTTAGCCTCTACGCCGGAAGAGCTTCAAGAACTTTTAGATGTGTATGCCCAGAGCTATGATTCCTTGGGACTTAAAATCAACATTGGAAAGACTAAGATTATGTCAACTCCTCATCAAGTGAACCAAATAGACATTACACTTAACGGAAATTCTCTTGAAGTGGTGGATCAGTTCAATTACTTAGGCAACGTTGTTAATGACAAAGCAAACATGGACAGCGAGATTCGCAATAGAATTAACGCTACATCTAGAGCACTCTGGGGACTTAGAGAGAGAGTATTTGACAACCACGACCTTGCTTTGTCAACGAAAATGGCTGTCTACAGAGCAGTTGTCATTCCAACACTGCTATATGGATGTGAAAGCTGGGTCACTTACCGTCGTCATGTGAAAGAATTAGAACGTTTTCAGCAAAGACACCTCAGAAGTATGATGAAAATCCGTTGGTTCCATCACATATCAAACGTGGAAGTACTCAGGAGAGCAAACAGCCTTCCAATTGAGGTGCTTATTTCAAGAGCACGCCTAAGATGGGCAGGTCACGTTCATCGTATGCATGATAACCGCCTTCCTAAATGCACACTTTATGGTGAATTGCTAAGCAGTAGAAGAAGGCGTGGCGGTCAACGAAAGAGGTTCAAAGACGCTCTCCATGAAAATCTAAAATCCTGCGGTATTGCAGACGAGCAATGGGAACAACTTGCAGCGGACAGAACCGAATGGCGAGGGGTTGTGGCCAGCTATCAAGGAAATGTTGCTGCAAGAAGGCCGAATCCGAGACCTAACCAGGTCTATGTTTGTCCTGACTGCGGTCGACATGTGCTCTCCCGAATTGGCCTCTATAGCCATAGTCGTGTGCACCGTAGATGAATGGGAATTACAATAGACTACACCTTTTACTTGTTTTTTATTGTACACAATTTATCGACTGTAACATTTTTATACTCGGACTCGAGTAACGGCTAATAATAATAATAATAATAACAATATGATCTCTAAAGAACACTGACAGTAAAGATATTTATGGTTTTAATGTTGATCCCATAAAACATATTAAAAATCTTATTATCGTCCCATTAACCAAATTAATAAATCTAGCTATTACAGAAGGAGTATTTCCTGACAGCCTAAAAAAAGCACTTATACTCCCCATACATAAAAACGGAAACGCCGATGATATATCGAACTTTAGACCCATATCGTTACTACCCATATTTTCTAAAATATTCGAGAAAGTTCTTAAATCAAGAATTACAGCCTATTTTGAAAATAATGATCCATTTGTGAGGTCGCAATATGGTTTCAGATCCAAAAAGAGCACTATTGATGCAATATTGAATTTTACTGAGAAAGTCACTGAATGTTTCGAAAAGGGCGAATACCATGTAACTACCTTTTGTGATCTAAGCAAAGCCTTTGACTGTGTTCAGCACGATCTATTAATTAGGAAGCTCAAAGAGTACAATTTTGATTTTAATAGCACTAAAATGATAGAATCATACTTAAAAGGAAGAACTCAAAGAGTCAAATGTGATAATGGGATATCTCGGGAAATGTGTATTGACATAGGTGTGCCGCAAGGATCAGTTTTGGGTCCTTTACTCTTCCTAATTTATGTTAATGATTTATCAATCAATGTACCACTCGCTGATTTTATACTTTTTGCAGATTATACCACAATGTCTAATACTGGCAAAATACTGAATGAGGTCATTGACGTGAGTCGTGCTGCTCAGTCAGAGGCTGAGCAATGGTTCTCATGCAACGGGCTTAGCTTAAATCTATCTAAGACACAAACAATGATTTTGTCCTTAAGGGATATAAATTTCGATAATCCCGAAACTGTCAGATTTCTGGGTGTGACCATTGACCCCACTTTTAGCTGGGATTATCACATCGATTCAGTGGCAAATAAACTATCTAGTAATATCTACCTACTACGACTATTAGACGACTGTGTCTCAAAACCCATGCTAAAAACAGTTTATTATGCTCTGTGTCACTCAATAATGACTTATGGTACTTTAGCTTGGGGATATGCATCCTCATGACACCGGATTTTTAGATTACAGCGTATAGAGCTGTAAGGATTGTGGATGGAATTGGCTACAGAGATGATTGTAAGATCTCTTTCATAATTAATGATTTACTTACTTTTCCGTGTATGTTTATACTTGAATGTGTAATGTATGTTAAAAATAACTTCCATAATAATTCCATGCACATAGAGACGTACATAATTATAATACACGGGGAAGTAATATGTTAGTCCCTAATTTCTGCAGATTGTCCAAAAGTAAAAAAAAGTTTAAACTACATTGCCCTAAAGTTTTATAATCTGCTGCCCTCCACATTTAAAATGTTGCCCTCCAGTCAGTTTAAGAAAGAAGTAAAAAAATTTCTATTAAGCAAAGCATTTTATTCATATGACGAATATTTAAATTACACGTTTAACAGCAGTGAGTGAATATAATTTGAAGTAAATAACAATCTTATGTCTAGTTATCTATATTTTAAGGGACATATATTTATATTTTATTATCAATATTTGAACACGATTTTATTGTATATATTGACTTGTGTAAGTACCATGTACAGCAACACCAATAAATCCCCCTCTCTCTCTATGATAATATTAAAATACCTAGATAGATGCTACCAACAGAATTCAGTATTTTACTATGTATATGTCACCGACGTTCATTCACAAACGCTAAGTTGATAAAGCGAAATAACTAAATTCATAAAAGATCATATACAGAGTATTAGGAATGAATGTCGAACATATAATTTTTTTTAGTTTCAATACCAATTAGTATTTTGCTTTTACACTTCTTAAATTTATTTAAAATATAAATAGTTTTCAATCACGCCGTAATTAGTAATTGTTTCTTTGTTAAGGAGTAGTCAATATCTTATCTAGATCAAGAAAAGTAGGTACTTATTTTCCGTTGGTTAGGGAATTTATTTATTTAATATATTTTTGGTTACAACCTGACCGGAAATTTAGTGGAAAGTGACCACTTTAGGAGGTTTCTTGGGACAGAGATGTTCGACTTACTCCATTTTGCTTTCTGATACGGCAGTGAAAACTTGATAATCTCGTGCGAGATAGTAATCTATATTTTAATAAATATAATTTTGATCTATCCGCGTACATCCGAGTGGCTAACAAGAGAAGAGGTAATTTTACTAATTACTTATCCTAGATGTATTAATATTATCACGCTAAGAATAATATTTTTTAGTAAATTTAATTTTTTTTTGTATTTTTATAAAACCGATAACCGATATTTCAGTGCACATGTCTAATAAAAAATTTTCTTTTGTCCCTAACGCTAGAGTTCTGCCGAAATTTAGTAGAAATTTCGAAATTAAGAAATTTTAAAATATTTCGAATTAAATGCAATTTAGAAATTTTAGAATTAATGCAAAGAATAATTCTGCCGAATAAATATGACGATTCAATGTCATAATTAATTTCATCAACGTAAAGAATAAATTTCGAGAGTTAAAATTAATATAACTAAACAAATGTTACGAATTATGTCACAATATATTTAATGAATTATTTCACGAAGTTTATGAAGACTTTAGAAAAGTTTCAACTCAAATTTCACCAATTTGTTTAAATTATTCCCAATCTTCGGGATAGTGGTATCCAAAGTCTTTATCAGCAGCACCGCAGACCATTCATAGACTGGAGCATATCTCTACCCACCTCAACTATTAAGTTTTGTCCAGAATTTTCCGTGAATACCCAGAACTTTAGCGGTAGAAAATAGGTACCTGGCATCTTTCGCAACGGGGTCTCGGGGGCAACAGCTAGAGACATTTCCAAGGTGTCCTAGGAGCCTCACCCTATCCATGTAAAAGGTGGTGAGATTCACTTTTAAATTTTTGATGACTATTCAATAAATTTTACATTCATCACTGATTTGCTAATAAATTTTTTCTTTGTATGATTTTATTATAATTACTATTTTTCACACAACTTTATATAATTTAGTATATGACAAATTTATTTATTTAAATATCAATATCAATTTTATATATGTAGTTCGAAAATTCTATTTGAAAATAAATTGACCTTTTTTTTTATCATTAATTTACTTGTAAATTATTTCCAGGCATTTCTTTTGGATCAACCCGCATTGATCTGTTTTATGACTTAAAAAGGGTGATCTTCAAACCTTTATTTTTGCGGGTGGCGCCTAAAAACTCCATCTTTTTAAACCCATACCCTTTTAGGTCATAAAACAAATTGGTAAGGCCGGATAATTAAGAGGAATTTCTGGTTTAACCTCTGAACCTCTAAATAGAACCCAGAACCCAGCTCTCCCTAACAGATCGCCTAGTCGTTAGCTCTCTTGTCCTCCCCTTTATTTTAAATTATTATAAATTTTGATAAAGAGAAGGCAGGATGGAACAGTGGCGACCAAAAACGTGGGAGCTCGAAAATTAAATTAAATTTAGAATTATTTGTTACAAATTTTAGAGGATTAAGAGTTAAACTGTATTATTTTCTAATTATCACGTTTTGCCAATTTAAAAGAGTGTCAATTTTAAACAGTCATAATTTTGCTATATTATTGTTTATTACATATCGTTAAGAAAACTTTTCATCTATGAGTGGTGTTCATGCTATATAAAGGTGTTTAATTATTTTAAACACCTGTAAATTTTTGAATATCATTTATCTGTTTGTTTTTGTTAATAAGTGAATCAAATGTATCATGATATTCCAACCATTGTTCATATGAACCTTGGAAAGTGGACAGTTGAATAGTTGGAAGCCTGACTGTATTATTAATTGGCATGTTTTCATTTTTATTTAGAATTTGACCGACTGGAGGCAAAACAGAATTAGAAATTGCTTTTTCTACCCGCGCAACGGCCTCAAAATATTTGTTTTCAAACTCATTCCGCTCTACATCCTGCTCTGGATCTAATAACTCAATAGATAATTGCACGGTATTGAATTCTTTCCAAATATTGTCTTCTACTATTTCCAAACGCTTTTTTAACTCGGTCAATGGTTCACTTTCATCAAAATTCTGAACAAAATTGTTGAATCGAGGGAGTGGCCCCTTTATAATTCCACGTTTAGCAGTAAGGACTTTTATATCTTTCAATTACCAATTAAAAAACATTTATTAAACATTTAAAATTATATACATAGCATTTTGTCCTTAAATATCTCAATATAGCATTTATGGCATTTTACAATACTTAATATATTACTGCGGCGTGACAAAATGTCAAGTGACATCGACCCGCCACAGTTGCGGGACGTTCTCACTGAGACAAGAGACAAATTTCAGTTGTATGAGGAAATAATAACCGCTCACCAGTGTATTCGGTATATTCTACTTTCAACGACTTCATTACTACGTAATTTCAAATAATCGAAGAACAAACATTTGTGTTGTTGTGTATTGAGTTTAAAGTTGCGTAGGAAAACAATGGAAAAAACCTACTTTAGACAATTGCTGTTTGTTTATTTTTGGGAATGACATTATTATTTGATTTTATACCCACTCGATAGTGTTTATACTATGATTATAAAAATGTAAAGATGAGAAGGAGTGATAGAGGGTAGGTGGTGGTGTAGAGGGAAAGTGAGGTAGAGGGAGGAAAGTATAGTCAGTCTTGTAAAATTCTTTCGTCATATATAGGTAAACGTTGGTAGATTAGTCTGTGCGTATGTCCAGTGTTATGGTATCGTCTAGTAGCTGTAATGTCGTATGTAATCTTGGTTGTAAAAAAATTTTGTGATGTCGAAGACTAAACCAGTATGAAATATGTTTACAAATGCGGATGAAAATTGCATATAGTAATAATTTACTCTATGAAATTTAATTCGTATTTTAGTAAGGAAGAATAAAGGAAAAGAAAGGAAAGATACGGACTCACAGTTTTGATGCCTGTTATAAGGAATAGCTGTCCTATCTTGACGAGTTTGAACGCTGCGATCGGCGTTGCTGCTGTATCACGCAGCGCTTTGGAATTTATGCTTGTGATTTTCAATTTTTCGTTGGTTATCTTTGGCTCGAAAGACCAGCTACCCACGAAAGAAAACAGGAAAAGAAAAAAGAAGATTAGAAAGAAAATACTTTACAAGAAAGTCAAAATATTTGGAAAAAGAAAACACAAAAACTTCAAGACGAGGAAGAAATTTTGCACTGGAAATAATTGGAACAGGAGCAATAAGAAAAATACGGAAAGGGACATGAATAGGGAATTTTATACGGAATTATACACTATATACAAACACGGATCTATTAACAAAGATAATTTGATTTGGATATAATGAAAAATATACTAGTGATATATAAGCGTAGATATAAATTTGAAATAATATGTAATGACGTAGTAAAGGGTAATGTAAATAAAGATCGTTGTAATTTGATATTTGAGAGCAATGGCAATGGAGACGTGTTGGTCATTATGCCTGCCCTCAGCATTTGATGTTATATTGTGCAGAGATATTTTGTTTGGACCAAGGGAAATGTAGTTTTAAGTGCGGAATAAATAAATAATGAATTATATAAAACGGTCAACAGTTACCGGAACATATATGAAAATAAGTATGATTATAAATGATAAATGAAAATGTAATACGTGCGGGGACGCGTCAGTTCTCCAAAGATATATGAATGGTGAAATTACCACATATGGTCAATTTTAATTTTAAAATATCCAAGGTCCAAACAAAATGTTTATTCTCATTATGATACTCGTGTGCGGGAGTTGACATGGGTTCATATTCGAACGGATTTCCCGAGTTTAATGATATAAAATTTAACAATATTATAATTAAAGTTATTAATTGCATTCCAGTTAAGTCAAAGTATTATTAAAAAACGCATTACAAAAAACTCACAAAGGTATATCCCACAAAAAGACATAATACAAATACGGTTTGTAGAATACCTTCTAAATATTTTAAAACTGTAGGCACTCCTAGAAAATTTTAGCTGACAATGCGACATATTTTCACAACGACAGATTAAAGAAATATTTGACAAATTAAAACACACAAGGAAAACACAGCAAAACTGATGATAAATACAGTATTTTGCAAATACGGCATAATTGAATAAAATTAAACAGTTTTACATAAGTGAAAGCTTATAATTTGGGGAGGGAATGCTATGTATTTGAATATTGGACGATTACGAAGATTGCATGTTTGTGTTATTTGCTGAATCAGGGTTTGAATTTGTTTGTTTCCTTTAGATGGTTTTCAAAATTTATATAAATTAGCTAAAGATCCGAAAGGTATGTGTTTTAGAATGTTAATACTTGTTTAGAGTTGTTTTAATAGTTTTAAAGTTTTTATTTGATGTCAACAGTAAGTTTGATACTGACATCTATGTTAGTAGTTATTAAGTTGTTGTTGAAATAATTTCTGACATTTAAGTCATTATGACATTTCTTTTAAGTAGGAAATTTTATTTTTATAGTTGGTAAATGTTTTCCTGGAGAAAGACAAGGAGGTTTAAGTTAGGTTATGTTTGGAATGAAATTAATCAAAATTCATATGGTGTTTATTTTGAGTACTTTGATATTTAGTGATATAGAACAACAAACAACAGATAAAAGAGAGGTTGTAAAATTGGAAAAATAAATTTAAGAAAAAAAAGAATAAGTGAAAATTAGGGAGTGAAGAAGAAAAATAATAAACAAGGATTAATAATTTGAAATTGAATTGAAAGTCAGAAATTGTGAAGATCAGCGAAAAAGAGTAAAAATAGACTGTAAATAAGAAGGAAGAGGTGTTATTGTGGATAGGAATTACAGAGGAGATAAGGACGAGATAAGGTGAAGAGTTAATGAAAGGAGAATTGTTGGATTTGGAAAGAGAAGAGTGTAGCTACGAAGAAGGAAGGTTTTTGTGTGTTTAACTTTTGGACAAGGTTGTATATTAAAATTTAAATAGTGTATTAGACTTTCGAACCTGTTATAAAGCTAAATTATCTAAATATCAAGGAAAATCAATTATTTATATCAGATTAAAAATTTTACTTTAATAAAATTTCATTTTAAAACAGGAACTGAATTTGAACCTGCCCCTCAAGGAAAAGATAAGCTAGCTGGCCCATTAAAGATTTTGACATACTTTCGGATCAAAAGGTAAGAGATTTTAATTTGATCTTTTGGTTTTAAAGTTTTTTTTATCTATTGGAAATAAACAGGTTAAAGTTTGATTAGTACTGCAAATTATTAAGTTCAATAAAAGTAGAACAGCACAATATATATATATATATATATATATATACTAACGTACCAATGGAGGAGTCACTCGAATTGATCAAACGAAAGTATCATCTAGAGGAGCATATTCTTAGCCTAACTAAACACTGTTTAAACACCACATACTTTATATACAATGACCAGCGCTACAAGCAAACGGAAGGAGCACCGATGGGTTCATCGTTATCTCCAGTCATCGCTAATCTCTTCATGGAGGACCTAGAAGTTCGTGCAATACAAACGGCACCACTCAAACCAAAACTTTGATTGAGATATGTGGACGACACATTCGTAATCTGGACTCATGGAAGAGAACAACTAAGTAGTTTCTTAGACCACTTGAATAGCATTCACGACAAGATCAAATTTACCATGGATGTAGAAACAGAAGGCAAGCTTCCATTTTTAGACGTATTAGTGAAAAAGAAATCAGATAGGACACTAGGTCACACAGTATACAGAAAACCCACTCACACGGACAGATATCTAAATGCGGCATCACATCACCATCCAGCACAATTAAATTCAGTAGTAAAGACTCTAGTGACACGTTCTCAGAGGTTGGCAGACGTCGACCATATCAACGAAGAGATGTCTTCACTTCAGAAAGCACTAATGAAAAATGGATTTTCGAGGTATACAATACAGAAGTCGCTGGGGCCATACAGACAAAAAACTCAGGAGGAAACCGAGAAACCAGTAGCAAAGGCATATATACCTTACGTGAAAGGGACGACAGATAAAATTGGCAAACTTCTACGTAAACATAACATAGAAACAATATTTAAAACAGACCGAAAAATCAGTGCAGTCCTTCGTAATCCAAAATCAAAAACTACCCTAGAAAACCAAGGAGTATACGAAATTTCGTGCCAAGATTGCAACAAATCATACATAGGACAGACCAACAGACGTATTAGTGTAAGAAAGGAAGAACATATGAATGCAGTACGAAAAGAGGAGAAAACATTGTCCCTAGCACAGCATGTAAAATCCACAGGACACAAAATAGACTTCGACAACACCAGAACAGTAGCTAATATCGAGCATTATATGTCAAGGATACCAGAGAGGCCATAGAGATCGAAAAAGACCACAAAATCTTAATAAACGAGATGATACGCAGAGATTGCCCAGTTCCTGGAAGCCCGCTCTTGTGGGAAAATACGTAACCGAAGACACACGACGATCCTCCGTGGACGAAACAATCACGAGGAGGCATGTTCAAGTTGACAAATAGTGAAGAAGCACAGCAACCTGCCCGAAATGGACCTATCACGAGAAGTCAGAGCCGAGCGCGAACCAATCAAGGAGAACCACGGCATTCTGCGGCACCGATTGGACACGAGGTTGCTCGACTACCGGCGAGAAGTCACGTGGAGTGTGACGTTTCAGCGAGGCCACTTGTTGGGTTGGCTCAGGCGCCCGCTACGCCTACCACAGGTGGTGGGGGACCGATAACACGTAGCCAAACGCGCAGGCGCGCCCTAGATTGGAGCATATATAAGGAGCCGCACAACGCGGGGAACGTCAGTTCAGTTCGAGCAACGAGAAGCAGCAGTAGGCAGCTTTCAGTGAGAACCTGAAGATGGCAGATGAGATTCTGCCGAAACGTCGTTTAGACAACCGTGACACTTGGAGGAGTCGATCATCGACGCAGGAGAGCACCCGGAAGTACAACAACACTTCATATCACCCGAACCATTGCGAAATATGTTAAGGTTTGTTATACTCAATACAAAATTATAAGTTAATCTCTGAGCGTTATATGAAATTTGTATCTGGGAATTTAATGGCTCAAGCATGCGCGATTAATAAGAAACTATAAATAGAACGACTGTAACACATAATCTTATGAAAAACTTAATAATTTTAAGAAATTTTATATTAGTTTACAGAAATTTTACATAAATACCTGTTATGACATATCACATGATATATCACAAGTTTGCTAGAACATTTATAATAATAAAAAAAAGCTCAATTTTGCTGGTCAGGAATTCATGCTACACTCACATTTGGCTGCAGGAGGTCGTAAGTCCATTTTGAGGTTTCGCAGTAGCGGGAGACCTAGGAAATTTAAGAAATTTAATAATTTATCCATTTGCAACGAGTATTGCAGCATATATTAATAAAGAACAATGATTACTAATCTGAATCAACTGAATTGTGTCCATAGTAAACCTCTAATTAAACTTTTATATAATAAAATACATTTAAAAATAGTGACATTTCAACCGTCAGAATAAACTTTTGTTCAGAACTTTAGTAACTGAATCCAAAATAAAACTTTCTCCATACAAGTACTTGGATACTTACCTAGTGCAACTTTTGCATGCAATAGCTCTGGGATTAAAGTTCCAAAAGGGGGCACAAGTGACCATTTTTGTTTAGTTCATCAAGGACTGGGTAAAATCACTAATAGTTTAAACCCAAGAGTTTGTTAAACTGCATGTGTGTTCGATGTCAATAAGCCACAGTGCTAGGCAAGGTTTTAAAACAATTTACAAACATCATTCATGTGCGGGGACACAACAAGTCCATAATTTGAGGATAGCATTCCCTGAAAAAATTAGACAGTGTTAATTTTAAGGAAAAGCCATTGTACGGCGTTTTATTATCATAAGTGTGTGTATTAGTAAGTAAGGGAGGGTTTTCAGTGGTATTTGGGATTCACAAGGTTTAATTTTAAGTAAAAAGTATAAAAAGTCAATATTTTCAAAATTTTCAAAATTCTTAATATCCACCCTAGAGGCAAGATAGGGATATCAATAGAACCAGTATGAAACCTATATCAATAAAATCAAAAAACAGTTAAGGAAATTTATTCAAAAAGGCATGAAAAGTTCACATTTAATTTTGACATTTAAATATTTTCAAATTCAGAAGGCCAAAAATAGCAAGATTTTGATGGTAACCATGGAAATAACGTCAAAGGAGTGAAAATTTGCATTTGCTAAGGTGAGACGTGTTTCAAATTGGTCCGCGGATAACCTCACTTTTAATTTAGAATTTTGCCATTTCATAAAACGTCAAAGTGACGTAAATAAAATTTAATGAAATAATGCTAATCAAAATAGAATACAAGAAAAAAAATAAAATTTTGAATCTTCTATACAAGTGTTGTCTATAGAAATATTCTATAAAGGTATTGTGCCCTTCATATTAAAATCTGTACTCACCAAAATTGTTTAAAAGTCAAATTGTTATTAATCGTAAGTCACTTCACTTCGAAAATAAAACATAAAGTGCTTCGAATATTAAAATAAAGTGCATCTTCGCTACGCTTCATTTCCCAGGCAGGCAAATCCACTACACCAGAATGAGACCAGCTGATTTGGACGTATTCAAAGACCACGCACTCCGATTTGAGTAAAAGGTTAGCTAACTTTACGATTGTAACACAATAAAGAGCTCTGATACCAAAAGGTATTCTTTCATTTAATTTAAATCGATTTTCAAGTCGATATCACTATTTCTTTCATGTAATTTAGTTTTAAGAATTACTTTACCACTGTCAATTGTCATTTGTTTGTGCTCGTACCTTCAAATACCAAAATAAAAGGTTAATTGTTATAGGAATCTTTAATTTCAGTCTACAACCCTACAATAAATCTCTTGAATCTGCTCCTGTTAGATAGAGGTTCTCATCTCTGCTGGCTGAGTTCATTATTTCCTGTGTCTCAACACAGGTGGCGCCCAGGCAAACTTTACTAGTTTAACTTTATTTTGAACGACAATTTCATTTGTTATAATTTATTTTATTCAAATTTTTCAAATTACACAAATAAAAATAAAATTCATTTAATTTTCCATATACAGAAATATTAAAACATAATATTTCAGTCGTAAGCTCCTCTATAAAATCCTTATTCTACTATATGGAATGTAACCAGACTGCAACCAACAGCTACTCTCCGGGCTATGTGCCCCGCCGAGCGCTGAATTACAAGTTACAAGCCTGGCGCGTTAAGTGTAATAATCGCATATTACTAACAAAACGCTAATGCCAAATAGTGAAGGGATCCTCGTGTCGTTCGTCACATGCCTACCTTGCACTGACGAGAGCCAAAAGCTTGAAACTGCAGTCTGCAAGTGGTATGGGACGACTGGCACGAGAGCTCCTTTAAGTAGGATCAGTCTTTCGGCTGGTGTTTGTTGCAATCGAAGCATTAGCGTTTTGTTGGTGATATGCGATTAAGAATAGAATAGAATAGAACTTTATTCGTGTAAGTATACAATAAAATTTATGTTTACACTCGTCACTCAGGTAGGTAATTAATATAATAGAAAAAACAATTTACAAAAACAAAAAGAACAAAGACAAATAGAAATATTGTATATAAAGAAAGATCACTTTGGGTGTATAACTAAAAGTACGGAAAATATAATCACTTATATTATTATTATTGCACTTAACTTCTAATTCAGCGCTCGGCGGGGCACATAGTCCGGAGAGTAGCTGTTGGTTTCAGTCTGATTACATTCCTTATAGTAAAATAAGGAATAAGGAGCTCGCGACTGAAATATTATGTTTTAATATATATATATATATATATATATATATATATATATATATATATATATATATATATATATATTGTTATTATACATGATTTGCAGGAAACAACTACTCAGCGGGCAAATACTAATATATATATATATATAATTATAATAACAGTATATAGGTTAAGTCCACCAAGGGCTGAAGGTCGCCGCTCTCGGTACTTGCAAAATGGCAAGCCGCTATGCACCATGGAGACATCTATGATGTCTGGTGTATAGTAGCATTAGACCACATGAGAGGATTCACTTACCTCTCACCACTACACCATTTACATTAGTCTGTATAAGACTAGCAGGTTGGCCACTGTCATTTGTCTGCTCCATGACCTATGGCATACTGAGGAGAACTAATAAGTTCGAAACCGGTCTATGTCTGGTCAGGGAGTAGGCAAATGACATTGGCTACCAATTTTTCATGATTTGTAAGGTGTAATTCAATGCAGGTCGGGGTATTTGCCCGCTGAGTAGTTGTTTCCTGCAAATCATGTATAATAACAATATATATATATATATATATATATATATATATATATTAATAAATTAGTTATACCACCATGCTTGTTTTATTTTCAAACAGATAGTCATATAAAATGAAGGTAAAAATAAAGTACAATCATAAAAACAGCTACTAATATAATAAAATCGAAAATAGTTTTTAATAATCCACTATAAATATTGTTGGAACAAAAAAATTATAATTGAAATGTACTCCATTCTAAAGTTCAACAATTATTGGAACAAAGAAATGAAAGGTGTATTTTAAAATAAATAATTGAAATATATAAAATTCCAAAATCTACAATTGTTGTACACTGTACCTCGATAGCTGGAACAATTCTTGTAAAATCTTTTGGAGTTTAGACCTATTGGGTGAGAAATTAATTTGTGTCACGGTTTTACTTTAAAAATTCAAGTATGCATTATAGAATATTTACAAAGAAAACCGTCCTTTTTGTAAGGAATTTGACTAAATCCTATCAAAAAAATTTATTCAGATTAAAAATCTAGCGAATTTTTTATGAAATATTGTGTATTAGAATTATTAACAACTATAAGTATGTATTGGAACTCCATATTAACAGTTCAACAGCAATTGTTTTTCCTGATATTCACATGCATCGTAATATGCTAAAATTTTGAATTAACTGATAATAAACTGCTGTGTTTTGTCATGGACCCTCCCCACTCCTTACAATATGTTTTTCTTTATCAATGAGTGAATAAGAATAGTGTAAAGTAAAATATTGGATAGAAAGAGGGGAGCTAGTAATATAAATATTGAGACGTTTATGTTTTCAATCAGTACATTTCAAGTTACTAGAAATTAATTTAAAATGTGGATGGCATACTACACAAATATTGAAATTGTAGATTTAGTTAGTGGTGTAAAATATTTACAACAACAGTTTAACCGATTAGAAATGGATGCAGAGCATGAATCGGCATATGGATTGGGACAGTTCTATTCAGAAGATGAATGTTTAGAAATAGCTGGAAATTATGCAAAAGGTCATGAAATTTGTACTTTATTCTTGGAAGGCATTATTACCATTGAATGTTTCGTGGAAGTTCTTATGGAATTGGATTTACATCAATTGTTATATCGATTAAAGGATTATTTACCAGCTCACCTTATACAAATACTAGAGTTTAGTGAAAGCGAGAGTGAATATGAGATAACTAATATATATATACATATATATAATAATTCTTCTTTATTTCTCAATTAATTGTACAAAAAAGATAATACAAGTAATTGTAGAGAGCGTCAAGTACATTTAAAAACACAAACATTACACAGTATACACATGCATAAAATTGTATAAAAACAGATACATTTACAGATAATTGTATATCACAGATACACTTTTATACAGCATACACACCGGTAGGTGTATATAAAATCATTACACAAAGCTAAAAGACAAAACAAAACAAACTAACAGACTAAAATATTTGTGTATATATGCATACTTATATATCTAAAAAAAAAAAAAGCAATTACGGTAAAAATGTAATTTTGGTTAAAAGTTATTAGGAGAAAACTTCTTCAAGAGAGTAACAGTTTTTATCAGTGAGTAAGGCTTTAAGTCTTTTTTTGAAAATAAAAGATGTTTTGAGAATTTTTTATCTCAATTGGCAAAACATTGAATATTTTGCACCCATTAAAATATATACTTTTTTGATAAAGTGCTGTCGAATGTTGACTGGGTATGAGATAGTTTTTAAATCTGGTGGAGTGATTGTAGTCAGTGAGATATTTTTGAAATGTGGGAAAATTTTTATAAACAAAACAGCCTAGTTCGTAAATATATGTACCGATTACTTGATTACTGTTAAAATTATTAATTCTTTGAATGCTGCTCTGCAAGACTCCCTTTTTGATATCTTAGTTAGTATTCGCAATGCATACTTTTGTAAAATGAAAACGCGTTGAGAGCAACTGCTTATTCCCCAGTTTATAATACCATATCGCATCAGAGAGTGAAAGTTTGCATAATATAAGCTAATTACAATGTTCGTGGTTTGCTAGTGACCGTAACGCATAGCAACAAGTGCTGTTACCTTCTTTCCCTTGTTATTTATTTTTGAGAAAGGATTGAGGCAACATATGCAGACGACTAGCTGGTTTAAGTCGAAGCAGAGAGCCGTGGGTCCAGAGTATTCGTAAGAATGGAGAAACTTACTCTTTTCGATATGTACAGCATAAGCGAGAGATTTCTGTTTAGTTCGAGAAAAGAAGACAAAGAAAAATTGATGTTAAATTGGGCACCATCTATAGTAAAATAAGTAAAATTGTCTCTTTTTCTCGAATAACCAGTCTACTATAGATCAGACTGAAATTGTTGGTAAGAGAAATAAAAAGTGTGAAGTGAGGTACCGTCATCGGTTTAAGCGCTGAGACTTCGATCGGCGAAGTTAAGCAGCGTTGGTCGAGTCCGTCACTTGGATAGGTGAACGGCATCTCTGTTGTAGGGTATGTCCCCTATCAGTCACAATCAAAAAGCAAAAAATTCCAAAAATTAGTAAAAAATCAAATAATCTTATGCCACCTGGCAAACTATATAAAAAAAGTCAATAAGACAATCTCATCAAAAAACTGTAATTCAACACAAAAAAATCAGAGAAAATTAGCCAATCATCGATAATTCACAAATAACCAAAATTCATCAAATTCTAACATAAAACATTCCGCTTCCATTCCATTTCCACTCAGCCGTAACCAAACCATCACGAAAAACATAATTCAAAAATACAGCCCCCGTATATTCTTTAACTTAGTCGAATTCTTCATCTAAACTCAAATTCTCATCATCGCCCTTCAATACGTCCCGATTTTATAAGCAATTCCCCTTTCCAAAAAATTAGAACTTCTTGACCACCCCTCGTATATCTAACTATCTTAAATTCAACCATCGAGTCCGTTTCCCCACGTTAAAAAACCCATTTCAAATAATTTTCCATTTTTACTTTTCAATCAGCCCCTGTATACATCAATTCACGTTCCGTGCCTCGAGTCCCAAAAGCCCAAATATCGTTGCCCAATCCAACTGCTATTATAAACTTTCCACTTTTTAATCATCCCCTGTATAATAGCAGACACCCATACTATATCTACGTTCAGCTCGATTCATACCCGTATTGTACTTTGTTAATATCTTATTTTATTATCTGACGCACGAACTGGATACCTTTTAACGGAGTTACAGTCTGTTAACAGCGGACCTTCGTGATACCTTACGGGGTCGAGCCGGGTTTCGCCCACAAAACTCCAAATAGCTCCCAAACGAAAAATGATCCGACCTTCAGTCAAATTTTAATCGATTCCCCTTCACATTACCAATCTGTGCATATAAAAATTATTTTCAAAATCCAAAATTTTTAAGTATTGCACAATATGATGCAATCGATGACTCATCCTCGCCCGCACGGAGCGATTTTACGCCTTTCCAGCTCTCCGCGAGACTCGATGGGGCGAGAAAAACAAAACGTTTCTAATTTAGTATAAATACCGGTGCATCGCAAGCCGTAGCCAAGTTCAGTTTCGGCAGTGACTCCAAAGTTTAGTTTTCGCGACGTGATAAAGTGGGACAAGTTTCCTTGTAGTGTAATAAGTGTGTACTAGTGCTTCGGTCCGGTTAATATTTAAATACCCACCGTCTAGACAGGCTTTCTTAACCACCCATCCTAGCAACTTCTCGTGACTAGCTGTTCCGATCTAGCTTCCCAGGCCGAAACCTGGTTAAAAAGAGTTAGTTTTAAGTATCGCCTTTAGCGCCCCTATTTTTCTTTTTATTTTATTTTAATATTTGTATTTTCGTCCCAAGTGACAATTTTATTCCCGCCGACACGGCCAAGTTAAAAAAATATATTCCCCAGTGAATTTTCTCAGATTTAACTACAATTTTAAATAATTCTAAAAGCAGTTGAAATAAATTCTATTGACAGAATTTATGTTGTCGACTAGTTTCAACCATTAAAAAGAAACTTTGTAAAAATAAATAATTCTTTCCAAACTCTGTTAATCAAAAACCATAAATAAAAATATTTGTTCGTTTCGTTTTAAATAGTGTTATTTTTTCGAAGAATTATTATACAGGGTGCAGTCATTGACCCTTAACAAAAACATTTTTAATTAAACAGTGTTCAACAACGATAAGGTTGTCACTGCAGTGCTTCGGCTGTTCCAGAATACAACTATACAGGGTGTAGCGTTGACCCTAACCTTCACCACAGAAATAAACCAGAAGACTTCTCACAACAAAATAAAGTGCACGAACGCCCTCGAGGGTCTCAGCTCTAAACCTCACAGTTCCAATTTTTTATTTTCTCACTCAGAGGGTCCCGTTCGTGTTCATCTCATTTCGCCGTCCTGGTTGAGTGGAAGAGTAGCTGTAGCTAAACTCCGCCAGGACATAAATATAAACAAGGCATTAAAAAAAAAGGTGACTGATTCTGGGACAGCAATCCAGGCCCACAATTGTCTCTTTTTGCGAGAATGGATTCTAAAGTTTCCTTGGCAATTTACGTCTCTTAATGAAATGGAGTGAAAGTTGTAGGAAAATTAACCAACTATGTGGTTTATGAAAAGATAACGAAATTTTATCTTTTTGGAAGATAAGCTGTGCAAAAGCTATGCAGGAATGAAGAAGCTATGCAGAAACGTATACAGAAATGTATAAGTATACATAAGTACATATAAATATATAGAAATATATAAAAATTTAAGTATCTAAATACATAAGTATATACAAGCATGTAAGCATGTAAATATCTACAAAATCATCAAGCATGTAAGAATTTAAGCAAGTTAGTTGATTTCATAAAAACTATAAATTGCCAAAAAAAATGAAAAAGAAAGAGAAACATATTTTTAAAACCATGTGGTACTTATAGTATTTTAACTACTTAATTAAAAAGAATTGACCTTGAATTTAAATTTATTTAAAAAAAAATAATTGAAATTACATCAAAGACAAAATTTGAAGATTAATTAAATTTTAAATGAGTAATAAATGAAATTACCTGTAGGTTAAACATTTGTTAACTGGGATATAAAAATTGTAATATCAATTACTGAAGTCCACAGTTAAAAATTATATACGTTCGAATCAGTACAAAGGCTGCAAGCAAATGATTTCCTGTTGAGTTTTACTGATAAGGTAAACTTTTTTGTGTCCTACTTACTGCAAAATAGCGCTACTAAAATAAACGTGAGAAACCTAACTCCCTAGTTAAATTGAAAGCTATTAAAATATAGAAATAGTACAAGTATGGCCATCTGTCAATGGTTGAGTTAAGCGCAACCACTTGCAGGTCGCAATTTTAAAATTTCCTTTATTCACAACTAAAATAGTGGCATATGATCGATAAAAGGAATCTATACTAAAAGTTTTTATTAGGTACTTCCATACCACAGCCTTTGCTTCACAATTCGTAAATACAATACATAACCAACAATATGAACAGCTGTAAATAAATATTAGAACGTATTGACTATTGTGTGAACTCTATTACATCTTATAGGATATACTATATATAGTAACGAGAAAAGGTAAGGAAAATAACCATATATATTTACATAGTAAACAAAAATATAAAAATTGAAAAATAGATATCTGATGTAAATAAATGTTTTGTAGACAATTGTTAATTAATTGTTTCCTGGGATGCTGTCTAGAACGGAAATACATAATAGTGTAGAACATGACTGAGTTCCTAAGATATAAAACTAAGTACATAAAACAGTGTGAAATGGGTTAGCAGTTATACAAATAAAATTCTGTTAGTTGAAAACAGTTTCACTTGCAAAAACTGAATCGAAAAATGTTACACAGATCTTGCTAAATATAACCAAAATACTAGTTTTTATATAAAACTGTTAAATGGACATAGGCCATGTAACAGAATGCCTCCTTTCTGGCGAAAAAAATTTTAAAGGTACGTATAAAAATTTTTGTTTTGCTTTACTCGTAAATATATTATGAAAGTAAACAATATTTTAATATTATTAATTCCTCGTAGGAAACATAAAATACAAAATTGAGAAAGCGAGCGAAGAATGAGTGACATTCTCTACCAGTAGTTCTACGTACAGGGAGCAAGTATTTGACCTAAACTGGAGAAATCTTCGGAACTAAGTAATGAAAAAAATGTGAAAAGTTAAGTGTTGTGAAATTTAAAATTGACAAAAAAATGGATAAAATTAATTTTAAGGAGACGACTTAATGTCGAAATCCTACAGACATTATAACGCCTGAGCAACTGTGTAGCCGTTGCCAGTACTAAAATTGGTAGAGTTTTATAAAACTAATACCACGATACATGTAATGTAATATTACATGCCAATATAGGTTAGCAAGAAGTGAAAACTTGTGGTATCGTTAACCTATAATTCAAGTGTATAGCCGTTGAGTGCTAAAACTCATAGTTCAAAACAAACCAGGTAGTACATGTAAAATGTACTATAGTTAAATGAGAAAGATTGTGCTTAAAAATCAAAATTAAAATCGTGAGGTGAAGTAGAGAAGCTAGAAAAAAATTTAAATTTACCTAGATAGGAGAGTTTTATTAATTACGGTAAATAGAAGATACATAAACAAGAAAGAAAAGAAGTGGAAAGTACTGAATACCCATAAGGCTGGTTTTCAAAAAGGCAATTAAAATAATCTAGTAAAAGTATAAAACTTATGGTTTTAAATTTTTTTAGTTGTCAAAATTTTGAGGTTATGGCTTCTTATCCAAGGTGATAGGAAAAGATTAAGCCAAATTGAAGTAAAGAATCATATAGGTATTCACACACAGAGTACAAAAAGAAAGAAGAAAAATGCAAACACAGAAGAAGAGAAGAGACGGTGTTGTTGTCTATCGTAAAGAGAATCCACAAGTAAAATTATAAGTAGAGGTAAATACTCCTGTTCAGAAAGTTGAACAAAGGGAAATGAAATAATTATAATATTTTTACATTTATAGGTTCTCATCATCTGGTAATACGATTAACGTAAGCTACCGGATGTTATATTTGTTCCCACCCCTGAACCTTCGTGGATCTGAAGAAAGAAGAAATAGAAAGTTATAGATCCAGCCGAAAAATACATAAAAGTTAAGTGACACTTTAGTAAAGTTACCGCTGTACGATAATAATGAATACTATACGTTATGCAAAAGATTGACTCGAGTATTCTCATTGGAGAAAAAGTCTGGCTAGCAAGCGATGGTGAGGAAACGTACTTATTAAAGATTAGTATTTGAGAAAATTTTCTCAAAGTTAAAGAATATTTACATAATAACAATTTAGAGCAGTATATCTCACAAGTAAGATAACTTGTAGGTAAGATATGGAAAAGAAATCTTTTTGATAAACAATCTCAAAAAATTGTTAATGAAAGAAATATTTTTAGAAAATATTTCCAGAAAAATATAGTTAAATATTTTTACTAACCTACAACTTAATTAAACTAATATTTACAATATGTACAGTACTTAAGTAATGAATGATAATCATATCTGATATGTTATAATTCAGTGATACTAAAATTAAGGAATGCATGAATTATTAATTAATAGATGCATGAACGACTTAATGAATAATGCATAAAGGATTTAGTGAATAATGGATAGAGGACTTAACTTAATAATGGCCATTTTATTTACAATATTTACAAGAAAATCATCCTCGAAAGATGAGCGGGGGGGAAATTTTTTAAATTTCCAGTTAAGTAAAATAATTCGCTCAAAAAATGAAATATGTAGAAATGGTACCATGCCATGTCTACAGATATTGTTAACTTTGAAAGTTAACTAAATAAATCGCATCGTTAGAGATTTATGAAGAAAAAAATATATCGACAAACGATGGTACGTACTAGTACCAAAAATAAATTTCGTAAGCTTTGCTTACTGGTATACCAAAAAAATTTGTTTTTGGTGGCTTTGCACCAAAAAATATTATACTTATTGTATAATTTAAAGAGATTTTACCACAAATAGATACTCAAAAAAATTTAAGAGACATGAAATAGGTATCTAAGTGAATCGTTATGTTTATTTTGTTTTGATGATCCGATTTAAGAAAAACATTCATTTCCTTATTCAGGCATCACTGAAATATTAGCATTTGAGCCAAAGTATGGTTTCAACTTCGAAATATGGTAGTTTCCAGCGGGGTTACCCTCCATATGTTCCAATTCATATGAAACATTTGAAAGAACGTTTCGGACTGTACATAAGACATAACGATTAGCCAATTTAGCAGAGAAATCATTTTCTTCATCGCTTTATACAAAGTTGCGCCTCCAGACTAAATCACCTATTTGAAACACGCGATCTTTTCGTCTTAAGTTATAGTAGTTACAACTTCGTTTGTAAGCTTTGTTAAGTCTTTCTTGGGCCAGTTTATAAATTTCAGGCAATTTGTCCAGCTCATTGGCAAGAAGTTTGCAATTATTATCAAGCTCTGGTAAAGTTATATCAGAATCTTTATCACCATAGCTGCCTCGAATAGGTAGCTTTCTACCAAAATTAAGAAACGCTGGCGTAAAACCTGTAACTTCGTGTACAACTGTATTGATGGCAAATTGAATTTGTAAATCCCATTTTTTATGTGATTCTTTAATGAAACACCTTATACCTGTACCGATCGTCCTGTTTACACGCTCGACTGGGTTAACTTGGGGGTGGTAGAATAGGTTGAAAAATACCTGAGGGATACTAAATTTCGCTACAAACTTATCGAATTCCTTGCTTTTATGAGCTGAAGCATTGTCTAAAAGTAATGTCCTTGGGACACCATATGTTAAAAATACTGATTCCAAGAAAGAAACAATAGCTTGAGACGCTGCACATCGTACAGGCTTCATTATAACGTACTTAGTAAAATAATGTACCGCAACTAATAAAAATCGATTACCTTTCGAACTAGGCGGAAAAGGACCTTTTGTGTCATAACAAACAAGTTCAAAGGGAAACGTAGCTTTTTTCTCAGCACCCATTCAACCACAGTTTTGATCGTTCGGAGGTTTTCTTGTCCGCAAATATGACACTTACGAACATATTTTAAAATATCTTCCCGCATCTTAGGCCAATAAAAATTTTCTGTGACTTTTTTAAGTGTTTTATAAAAACTCATGTGTGCACTTGTAGGTACATCATGGCTGTCTTGAATTACTTGACGTCGTTGGTCAAGAGGAACTACTAATTTCCAGTCAGAGATATTAGTTTTTAAAATTAATTTCTTTTGTGTATGTTTAAAAATATACCCATTTTTAACCATCCACTGTGGATATTTTTCTGGCCTCTTATTGATGTTCTCTCGCATTTTTATGTACCAAGGTTCAAGATTATCGAGTGAAATATCTAGCAAGTTAATATCTGCATCAGGTATATTTACTAAAGTAGGTGAAATTTCAGAAAGGTTATGATTTTTATAAAAATTACGAACAGTACTTTTCCAGTTCTCCCAATCAAAAATGTCAGTTATAGGTTTAACTTTGAAATTTGAGAAAATATGTTTATTTGAGTCATTTCTGGAATGCTTTTTAAACTTAGAATTAAAAATTAGTCTACCTCTAGGGTTATTTTTCTGCCGTGGGCCTGATAAAACAGCAGAAAACCTTGCTAGTTTTTTTGGATTGCACACTGGGCAAGTTATAGAAGTAAACTTAGGTTTTCCACATCGAAAATAAAACCTTTTTCGAGCTTGTCTACACTCGGGAAAGCTATGACCATTCTTTTCACAATTCCAACAAGATATGGAAGATTTATAATTATTTGATGTACTAGGAATAGCATTTTCTTGATTCAATTTATATTTAGACTAATGTTTTTGTTGCTTTTACTTTTAGAATTGAAATTATTTTTATTTTTAGGTAATGGAGGATTTTCTACATATGCCAATTCAGTTTCGAAGACACATGCTTTAGAAGTTGGAGAATAATAATTATTTTTCATTTGTGTGGCCAAATCTATTTTTTTGCATAAAGTTAATAGTTCGGCTGTATTTTTAATATCTGTTAGAGCTAATGCATGAATATATTTAGGCAAAATATTACGTCTAATTATTTTTAACTTCTCCTCTTCACTTAAAACAGTATCCAAATGATTAAATAAATTTTGCATTGTAGCAACAAAAATATTTATGGACTGTAACTGTCCTTGTCTACAGGATTTTATCTCATCTAATAATTTTTCATCATAATCGCATACTAAAAAAGCGATTTTAAGCTGTTCTTCAAACTGTTGCCAATTGGATACAATAGATCTGATTGGCCGATAAACAATTAAGGCCTTGTCAGTAAATAAATCAATACTAGATTCAAATAATTGCTGTTCCGATACATTCCTAGCAGAAGCCAGTTCTTTCACACGTTCCAGAAAGGCTTTTAAATTTGACTTTCCGTCAAACTGAATTCCCCATTTATAAACTGGGACATATTTCTTGTCAATTGGGTAATTAATAGGTGAAATACTTTCCAATTTAGGAATAACATTAATCTCTAAACGTGCATCTATTTCCTCGCAAGATGCGACTGTGTCATCTTTAAATTTCTGCAAGTTAATATTTAATTCTCTTGGTTCTTCCGGAAACACGAATCTATGTACTCGATTTGTTAGGCATATTAAAGGGTTTGAAATTATTAAATAGGAGCTGTCTTCTTTGTATACTGAAAAATCGTGAACTAAAGCGGTTAGTTCAGCGATAGTGTTGGTAATTGCAGTTTTTTCTGTTTCAACATTGAAGCTAGAATTTTTTAATGATTGAAATTCACGTTTTGGCTTTTTTGACAAATTGTCTAATATCATCCGTTTTATATTTAAAGTTTTATTAGATGCCTTAACATTTCAAATACGTAGTTCATAATCTACCTCAGATTCTGTTAAATATCTTACACAAAATGGAAGTTCCATGTTAGCAAGAAATTTAAAGAAGTGAATTAAAAGTTTTTACTAAGAACCCAACTGGCAATAAATTGAATGTTTTGAAATAGAAAATGAATGTAGTCTTATCTGTTGTCAAGAGATAAAAAAAACAAATAATTTTATCTATAAAATAAAAAACTGTTGTTTCAATTTTAACTTTCCAGAAATAAATCAAATTAAATACTTAGAATTTTAAGCAGCAAAATAATATATCAGGTAGGTATAATACCACAATTTCACTTTCACTAATAAAGAATATTTTAAGAAAATATTTGGACTTGTAAAACATTTGATATTTAAGGACGCAAATTTTCTATGTAGCATAGAATTCAATTGTTGTAAGCAAAAATATATGCAAAAATATGTAATAAAAATTTTTGAGACAAAATGAAAGATAAGCAAAAATATGACACGAGTTAAGAAAAAAATATTTTCTTACCAAAAATTTAAAAATTTGTCTCATATACAATACATTCAAAAATTGGGGTTTCACCTCTCTTACTACTTTTATTGTATAAATATGTTTATTGAATCGAGCCCTACACATTTGGACTCCAAATATGTTGTTTCGGGCCCCACACTTTGGTCGCCAATTATGTTACCTCCTTTCCCTTGTTATTTATTTTTGAGAAAAAATTGAGGCAACATATGCAGACGGCTAGCTGGTTTAAGTCGGAGCAGAGAGCCGTGGGTCCAGAGTATTCGTAAGAATGGAGAAACTTACACTTTTCGATATGTACAGCATAAGCGACAGATTTCTGTTTAGTTCGAGAAAAGAAGACAAAGAAAAATTGATGTTAAATTGGGCACCATCTATAGTAAAATAAATAAAATTGTCTCTTTTTCTCGAATAACCAGTCTACTATAGATCAGACTGAAATTGTTGGTAAGAGAAATAAAAAGATAGATTAAAATGAATGTTAAAATATATTACATGAATGAAATTAATATATATATATATATATATATATATATAATTTTTCATGATTTGTAAGGTGTAATTCAATGCAGGTCGGGGTATTTGCCCGCTGAGTAGTTGTTTCCTGCAAATCATGTATAATAACAATATATATGTATATATGTATATTGGTTACCATTCTTTAATGATTTGTAAGGTGTAATTCAATGCAGGTCGGGGTATTTGCCCGCTGAGTAGTTGTTTCCTGCAAATCATATGTTATAACAGTAGGTTAAGTCCACCTAGGACTGAAAGGTCGCCGCTCTCAGGTACTTGCAGAATCGCAAGTCGCTATACGCCCATAGAGACATCTATGGTGTATAGTAGCAATTGACCATTTGAGAGGTTTCACTTACCTCTCACCACTACTCAATTTACTATAGTTTGTATAAAACTAGCAGGTTGGCCACTATCATTTGTCTGCTCCATGACCTATGGCATACTGATGAGAACTAATAAGTTCGAAACCGGTCTATGTCTGGTCAGGGAGTTGACAAATGATATTGGTTACCATTCTTTAATGATTTGTAAGGTGTAAATGCAGGTCGGGGTACAGACAGGTCACCAGGGTCGATGTGGCAACACAAGCAGGTAGGGAACAGAATTTCTGTCCTACTCCGCACCCTCGCCAGATACCCTCGATCAAAGAGATCAGGGATGCTATCGGCGAAATTAAGAACTATAGCGAGTACAAAAAGCTGGCTGATCGAGAATGGCACCCACAGGTCTATGAGAGGGTGTCAGATAAAGTAGGAAATCCGGTTTGGGAAACGGAGGAAAAGGACTTGGCATTATGCGCCGATGGAAGTGATCTCCTGGAAAAGGGGATAGGTAGGCAATTTAAACTAAGATTTCCTGAGCTGGTCAACATCGAGCACGACAGAGGAAATAAGGAAGGCTTCACGTACGTTAAGTACGAGACAAGCTCTGAAATGGCAGGGAAGACGAGTGAAGTAGTTAAACGTTTTGTTTATCTAATAACGATGGAAGATACAGAAGAAGGCACCTACAAAAATATAAAGAAATGGAAAGAATGGTTGGTGGCGAACAACCGAAACAGAGTGGCGCTTCCTAGAACAGAAAAGAACTGGGAAAGGATAAAGAAAATGGTAGAAATTGCCATGAATGGCACGGAGATAAATGTGGTGGTGTACTCCCCTCAAAATAAGGGAGGAAGTAACAAGGAGGAAATGCCGTACAAAATGGGAGGGGTACAAGATACTCCTATTGCAAGGGTCAGAAATACCGGAGGAAATAGAGCAAGAAAAGATAGGGATGTTCTATTTCTTAGGGAAGAAGGAGTGTCATATAAAGACCTCCTAATGAAAATCAAAGGGGTAGACCTAAAAGCCACGGGAGTGGACGTGGCAGCCCTGAGGAAAACAAGAAATGGCGAGATGTTAATTGAAGTAAAGGGTGGTAGTGGTGCCGCAAACCCACTAAAGGATGCAATTGAAAAAGTAGGCGGGGTGACGGTAAGAATGAAAAAAGAAGGAAGGGTTGTAACCATAAGAGATCTGGACGCCACCACTAGTATAGAGGAAGTTGGGAAGGTGATAGCAGAAGAAACGAAGCTAAAGGAAGAACAAATAGTCGTGGAAAGACTGAGACCAGCATTTGGAGAAAACCAGACTGCTGATGTGAGACTGCCGGAGAAAGCCGCGATAGAGCTGCTCCAAAAAGGAAGTGTCAGAGTGGGATGGATTAAGTGCAGAGTACGTGAGAGAGTGGATGTACATATGTGCTATAAGTGTTGGGAGTACGGACACACTAAAGTGAACTGCAAGGGCCCAGACAGGACGAAGGCTTGCCTTAAATGTGGGAAGGAGGGACATCAAGTCCGAGAATGCAAAGGCACGGCATACTGCCCTAAATGCGATAAAAGTGGGCATCGTGCGGATTCAGCGGAATGTCCGCTATATAGGAAAGCGCTGAACGGGGCAGAGCGTGGGGAAGAGGGTAGCCTGCTGCCTTCAAAGTGAGGCAGGTTAACTTAAACAGATGCCGGGCCGCTCAAGACCTGTTGTGGGCTGTGGGTAGGCAAACGGGAGATGAGGTCCTCATAGTAAGTGAGCCAAATAAGGCAATGATAGGTAATAACAGACCTGGATGGTATACTGATGAGAATGCGGATGCAGCTATAAGAATTCTGAATAGGACTTTTAGTGTATACCGAAGTGGGAGAGGACATGGATTTGTATGGGTGGAGCTGAAAGAAGAGATAGTATTCAGCTGCTACTTCTCACCCAATGCAGGTTTAGGAGACTTAGAATGGTCCCTGCAAGAGCTGCAGGACACGATCATGGAAGAGGGCAGGAGATCGGGAAAAGATATCATTGTCGCTGGCGACTTCAATGCTAGGGCCCCAGAGTGGGGGATGGAGGAGGTGGATGCTAGGGGCAACCTCGTTGTGGACTGGATGGCGCAGAATGATCTGCAGGTGCTCAACGAAGGTTCGGTGTTCACATTCGTGCGAGGGGAGGGTGGGTCCATTCCGGATATAACATTGGCCTCAGCGGGCGCTGCTAGGAGAACAAGCGGATGGAGAGTCTTGCGAGAGGAAGAGACGCTGAGCGACCACCGCTACATCGGGTACGTGGTGGGGCAGCAGGAGAGAACGCCGGTGATACGGGTGAGTGGATGGAAGCTGGGTCTACTAGACAGAGAGGCCTTCAAAGGCTCACTAGAAGAACAGGTGAGAGGTGGCATGGTGACGACGGATGAAACCCTGATAAGGGTGGTCTCTAGAGCTTGTGACCAAGCAATGCCCAGAAGAAGAACGGCGAGGACCAAAAGGGGAGTGTATTGGTGGACAGACGATATCAACAATCTCAGGAGGCAATGTGTGGCAGCCAGAAGAAGGTGTGTTAGGGAAAATAGGAGGCAAGGAAGAGAGGCTGAAAACCTAGCTACCCAAGACTACCGAGAAGCAAGGAAAAGACTCAGAGATGCGATAAAAGACTCCAAAAGGAATAAATGGAGGGAGATGTGTGAGGATATTGACAGGAACGTGTGGGGTGACGGGTATAAAATTGCGACCCGAAGTATGAGAGCCACCCCTCCCGCAATCCCAGGAGAAAGGATAGAGGAAATAGTGGGCGTCTTATTTCCTGCGAGGGAAGAAGTCAGATGGGGAGCCACGGAAGTGGGGGACGTGCCCCCCTTTACAGAGGAAGAGCTTAAGGCTGCTTGTAGCAGGCTTAAAAGTGGTAAAGCTCCGGGCCCAGATGATATCCCACCCGAGATAGTGAAGATAGTTGCAGAGGAGTATCCCGTGGTCACCCTGAGAATTATGAACCAGGCGCTGGAGAGTGGGGTTTTTCCGGACAGATGGAGGAAAGCAAGGCTGGTATTGATACCAAAAAGGAATAAACCGCCAGAGGAACTGTCTTCTTACAGGCCATTGTGTTTGTTGGACGCATGCAGCAAGTTGCTAGAATACCTTGTATTGGGAAGATTAGAGACTGAAATAGAGCAGAAAGGAGGATTGGCGGATAATCAGTACGGTTTTAGGAAAGGCAAATCGACGGTGGATGCTGTAAGGAGGATTACGGAGATTGCGAGGGAGGCCATGAACTCTAAAAGGATCTGTGCAGTAGTGACCCTGGATGTCAGAAATGCGTTTAACACGGCGGGATGGGCTGAGATTGTCAGTAGCCTGAGGAGAGTGAGAGTAGCTCCTTATCTGCTCAGAATCATTAAGAGCTATCTAGAGAACAGAAGAATTGGATGGGAGGCAGAAAACGGAGCACACTGGAAGAAGGTGACCTGCGGGGTCCCACAGGGATCGGTCCTGGGTCCGACCTTGTGGAATTTAATGTTCAATGACGTCTTACAGCTGCCCCTGGAGGGCGGTGTTACGGTGACAGGGTACGCCGACGACTTGGCCATAACAGCTACAGGAAACTGGGTGGCTAGAGTAGAGGCAGGGGTAAATGAAACCATCAGGAGAATAGAGCGGTGGTTAAATGGGGTGCAATTAGAACTAGCCCCAGAGAAAACAGAGTGCATCATCATTACGAGGAAAAGAATTCTACCACCCTTCACAGTAAGAGTAGGGCAGGTGGAGATTAGACCTAGCAGGGGCTTAAAATATCTAGGAATATGGTTAGACCCGCGGCTAACCTATGGGTTACATGCACTGAAGACAGCAGAAAAGGCGGGGAAAACCGCCTCTGCCTTAGGGAGGCTTATGAGTAACACGTATGGACCCAAGGCTGGCAAAAGAAGGGTATTATGCAGTGTGGTGCATTCCATCTTACTGTATGCAGCCCCAGTATGGGAGAGCTCGATGGCGGTACAGAGCACCAGAAGGAGGCTTGAGAGAGTACAGCGGAGTGCTGCACTCAGAGTTTGCAGTGCTTACAGAACTGTGTCGTATGAAGCAGTCCTGGTGCTAGCGGGGGTCCCCCCGATAGATCTACTGGCCAAGGAGAGAAGAGAGGTGTATGAAGGGACGGGGAGGCAAGTGGCAAGGGAGAGACTCCTCGAGAGATGGCAGACTAGTTGGAACAACTCAACTAAAGGGAGGTGGACAAGACGACTTATTCCAAATATAAGAATGTGGATGGAGAGGGGGCATGGAGAGATGAGCTTCCACCTCACCCAGGCTCTCACGGGACATGGTTGCTTTGTGGAATATCTCTTTGATATAGGAAAGGTTGACACACGGGAGTGTGTGTACTGTGGGGAGAACGACGACGCAGAACATACCTTATTCTACTGCAACCGGTGGAGGACCGAGAGATCAGGAGACTATTGGAACCCTGATAACCTAATTAGGTATATGCTGGAATCAGAGGAGAACTGGGAAAATGTAGCACATGCTCTAAATAGAATAATGAGGACAAAGGAAGAGGATAGAAGAAATCTAACCCCGAACCCCTAATTGCTTTAACAGATGGGGGATGTATGGGAACACGTGGGACGTTTTTACTAACACCAATAAAAGACGAATGACCCGTGGCCTGATGGAAAGCGAAAGCAGTTCCAGGTTACGTGGAAACACTGATCCAGGAGGGGTTTTAGTCGGTAGGAGTCCGACACTACCCGGCGTGGGCAGACACTAGCGCCGGGTGTCCATGTAGGATTTCCTCTCCACCATAAAAAAAAAGGTCGGGGTATTTGCCCGCTGAGTAGTTGTTTCCTGCAAATCATATGTTATAACAGTAGGTTAAGTCCACCTAGGACTGAAAGGTCGCCGCTCTCAGGTACTTGCAGAATCGCAAGTCGCTATACGCCCATAGAGACATCTATGGTGTATAGTAGCAATTGACCATTTGAGAGGTTTCACTTACCTCTCACCACTACTCAATTTACTATAGTTTGTATAAAACTAGCAGGTTGGCCACTATCATTTGTCTGCTCCATGACCTATGGCATACTGATGAGAACTAATAAGTTCGAAACCGGTCTATGTCTGGTCAGGGAGTTGACAAATGATATTGGTTACCATTCTTTAATGATTTGTAAGGTGTAATTCAATGCAGGTCGGGGTATTTGCCCGCTGAGTAGTTGTTTCCTGCAAATCATATGTTATAACAGTAGGTTAAGTCCACCTAGGACTGAAAGGTCGCCGCTCTCAGGTACTTGCAGAATCGCAAGTCGCTATACGCCCATAGAGACATCTATGGTGTATAGTAGCAATTGACCATTTGAGAGGTTTCACTTACCTCTCACCACTACTCAATTTACTATAGTTTGTATAAAACTAGCAGGTTGGCCACTATCATTTGTCTCCTCCATGACCTATGGCATACTGATGAGAACTAATAAGTTCGAAACCGGTCTATGTCTGGTCAGGGAGTTGACAAATGATATTGGTTACCATTCTTTAATGATTTGTAAGGTGTAATTCAATGCAGGTCGGGGTATTTGCCCGCTGAGTAGTTGTTTCCTGCAAATCATATGTTATAACAGTAGGTTAAGTCCACCTAGGACTGAAAGGTCGCCGCTCTCAGGTACTTGCAGAATCGCAAGTCGCTATACGCCCATAGAGACATCTATGGTGTATAGTAGCAATTGACCATTTGAGAGGTTTCACTTACTTACCTCTCACCACTACTCAATATATGTATATATATATATATATATATATATATGTATATATATATATATATATATATATATATATATATTGTTGTGCTATGTACCTTCTGTGTTATTATATTATGCATAACATAACCTTTGTTGAACATGAGGTGCATACTCTTCTCGGGGGTCAGTTCACGAATTTTTATGTTTTTAAAACAATTTATACAAATTAAAAATATAATTATGCTTCTTGATGACTTTAGCTTGAAAGGAAAATTTTATGATATCAGAGAAAATGCAAATTGTCAAAATAACAATTTTAATATGAAAATTTTAAACAAAACTTAACCTAAAGAACGTCTAATACTACCCCACACTGTTGTTATTTGCTCGAGACTTTTACTTAAAATAAATAACTTCACTAGTTCTCTTTTTTTGTTCAATATTTCAAAAAGTACGTATGCAACCTTAGATTGTCCTCTCCTCCAGATGTACATCTGACTCAACGTCTCCAGTAAACAATATCTAGCTTTTCTTCCTTATTAAATCTAATAAACTGCAAGCAAGTAAAACGGGGTATAACTTACAGCTTCTCACAACTTTTTTAAAAAACGTAGGATCAAAACCTTATGATATTATCCCCAACAAATGCTCTGACGTCTCTGTCACCATAAAATTATTCACTTGGTTTACTCCAAATTATATATGAAATCCACTCAATACCTTACAGTTTTCTTTAGAATCTTCTAAATTGCTTTTCACTTTAATATCCTTCATATACATCTATGTTTTACTGTCTTTTCAATAATATTTTCTAAAAATTCATTCATTCAACCGCCATCTTTTCTTTTTTTTTTATAACCCCCATTTTTTGTTTTTTTATCAATATCCTGCTTATCTACATTGAAACTTTGAAATACAAAAATTACTAAGATTTGTTAGGATTTATATAAACTGATAAAGATGGTTTTATTCTAAAATCCTTAGAAGCAATTAACACATTTATTTCATTACACCACTTTACACAATTTGCATTTTGTCTTCTATTTAAATTTATAATTTAAAGAATTTTGATTTCGAACCCAAATAATCGTAACATAAAAACATGTGAACCGTTCACTTTTGATTAAAATTTTATGAATAAAATCTATTAAAAATTCAATATGTAAAATTTGTTTTATCTTTGAATACTTAACCAGTAATAAGAGTGGGGTACATGTGGATATCGCATTCCCCCCCAGCTAATATAATTTTATAATAAATGTAGAATTCATTATTAGTTGTGAACATATGGCGATGTCCACATTGATATTGAATATTTTGATTAGCCTGGATCATATGGATAGAGTAGTTCCACATGAAACTTTCCTCGCGTAAACTCACCATCAATTGTCTGGAATTCATAGGTATTTTCATTTAATACTCTTTGTGCTACGTATGGACCTTCATACGGATACAATAGTTTTGCACAAATTTGTATGTCTCTGTTTGTCACTCTCTGTCTTTTAATAATTTTAATAAGTCCCCAATTTTAAATGTTGTGCGTCTTGTGACTTTTTTGTTTGCCCTTTTTACATATCTGTCTGCATTGTTCTTCAATCGTTTTCGTACTTTGTCACGTATTGTGTGTAAGTCCTGTATCTCTAGTCTCCATGGTCTTTCTGGTGGTTTTCCAGATATGATCGTGATAGGAGCGACTTGTGTTATTGTACTTGGTACATTATTAATGTAGTTCTCAATATTTTTTAGGTGGTTTGCCCATTCTGTATGTTTTCTTAATGTAGCTATTCTCAAAAACCTAAGTACCTCTTGAATATATCTTTCCGCGGGGTTGGCCTTAGGGTGTCTGATAGTTGTGAAAATTATGTGAACATTTTTATTTTCCCAATATCGCGTAAATCTCTGGTTATTAAAATAAGTAGCATTATCTGCTAATATTTTAGTGGGAGTTCCAATCGTTTTGCAGTAGTTATTGTTATAGTGATTTTTGAATTACATCGTTTAGTTGGATAAATTTTAATAAATTTTGAAAAAATATTTGTAATAACAAAAAATATGTTTATAGCCTTCCTCTGTGGGTATCAAGTTACTTATATAATCAATGGCAATAATTTCTAGTGGTTGTGAAGTAATAATAGATTTAATTTTGTTCTTATTTATATGGTTTTTAAATTTTCCCATGCAACAATCATGGCATTTGGATACGATATGCTTGGCTGCTTGTAAATCTTTTTCTGCGTAAAATGTCTCTCGAAAAATCATCCATGTCTTTCTTACACCAATATGTTCATATCGATAATGTAAGTCCAGTAGTATTGTCTTGGCCAGTTGTGCGTCAATTACATAGTTGTCCTGATTTGCAATAGTTTTAATTATGAAATTGTCCTTCATTGAATAGCCCTTGTATGTCTGTTTGTTGTGTAATGTGTCTCGTAAGTTCATTAAATTTTGTTGGCTATTAATTATTTGCATTTCGGTGTATAAGTTTTCGTGTTGTGATAAGATGTTTAGTGCAACTGTGAAAGTATCTGTTTTGTCTGTGTTCATGTATCGATTTCGTGTGAGTGCATCTGCAGTGATGTTTTCCTTTCCCGGGCGGTATTTTATTGTAAATGAAAATTCTTGGATAAGTAGTGACCATCTGTAAATTCTATTGTTACTAAATCTATTTTTCATCAAAAAACATAACGCTGCATGATCGGTTTCTAGTGTGAAATGCGATGCTGTGAGGAAAAATTTTAATTTAGTCAACGAATAGACGATTGCGCTCATTTCTTTTTCACTGACAGAATATCTGACTTCATAAGGCTTCAAAATCCTTGAAATAAAGCAAATCGGTGTCTCAATTCCCCCTTGTACTTGTGTCAATTCTGCTGCAATAATGTGATCTGATGCGTCCGTTCGTAACGTAAATGGTAGTGTAAAGTCTGGACTATACAATAGTAAGTCTTTGTGAAAGTTGTCCTTCAAAGTCTGAAAAGCATTGTCCCGTCTTGGGTTCCAATCCCATTTTACGTCTTTCCTCAAAAGTTCAATTAATGGAACTTCAAGTTCTGATAGTCTAGGAACAAATTTCTTATAATAGTTAAGTATCCCCAAAAATCCCCTTAAAGTTTTTAAATTTGTCGGCGTCGGATAATTCTTAATTTCACTAATTCTGTCAGTTCCTATGTTAATGTGAACGATCCATGCTTTGATGGAAGTCTGAAGGACGTATTTTCTGATCAAAAAAAAAAAAAACTTAGAAAAATAAAAAAAAAAAATAGGAAAAAGAAAAAATTAATTTTCTTTTTCCTCAACCTTTTCTAAATTCTAAATAAAAATATTACGTTCACAAAATTTTTAGGGTTCAAAGTGACTGTTTCAGACGGAGATTAATGAATAAATTATACTTACTGTCGTTTATGCTTAACTGCGGCTCTGATGGTATCGATTGGAAGACGTCGTAACACTATAAATCTAACACTGTCTGTTTCACACTCTCTTAAAATTAAATCTGAAAGGGAATTTTGTTAGAAAACACAAGTAAAAGACAATATAAAGTTCAAAATATGTATATTAAATCTTTTAAAAAATTTATGTTTTTTACAACAACTTCTTCAGAGAAAATGTTAACAAACAATGGTCTGACCCGTGTACAACACATGGTGAGGAACGGGACGATTTATACGGTACCAACTACCATCCAATATGCAGTTTGAAAAGCTAACGATGCACAAAAAGATTCAAGGAAAGTTTCATGTAACTGAAATTTTGGTGGGCTTATGCTTGCCTGTCTTATAAACGTATTTTTTTTATTCACATAAATTTTGGTCGCTCCTCGGAGCTTAAAATTGCTTGAAGCGTATCTACTTCGTTTGTATTATGCAATAACAAATTTTACGTTCAGGCAAGGCAGATCCCATGCACGTGTGAGTACATGGTAATAATACTTTTTTGACTCCGAATCACTGAGGAACCGGTTTAGGGCAAACCCCGTCAAAATACATCATTTCCCCGTCAAATCCGACTGTTAGGAAATGATGGGGGTCCCATGTCGCTAAGGGCTATTTTCGCTATAACTTCCGATATACTTTGAATAGTCGTTGGATTAACTTGTCCTCATATTCAATACCTCGTAAGAGTTGCAGTGCTTGACAACGTGGATTCGTAAAAGGGTTTTTAATCTTGGAAATTTGGAAGTTCAAGTCCAATTTTATTACACTTTCTAAAATTGGGTGGTCGGGGCGACATTACGTCCCTGTGCAGCGACATTTACTACACTTACCAAATTAACGCTCCTCGAAGAGTTAGCGAAAATTTGGCATAAAAAACGCTCCGAAGAGCAAAAATATATTTCCAAGAATTAAAAACCTCCTCCACGGCGTTTTTACGTGAAGCACGCTTTTCTTACGAAATATTTCCTAAGTCGGATTTTGTTACAACGTCGAAAAGTATATCGGGGTTATAGCGTTCTTTAACACTCCCCTCCTTTCCGTGAATCTTTTTGTGTAACGTTTGGTAAATTGGTTGTTTGAAAATAAAATGGATCATTGGATGTAGTCTCCCATGTGTTGTATTCGGTTATAGTTCAGACCGGCCTATCTGAACAAAACATAGATGCAAATCTAAAAATGGTTATAAGTTTGAACATATATCGATGCATAGCATTCGATTGAATTATTGAACATTGGGTTTCCAAAATGGCATAAAAAAAGAAAAAAATCGAGAATCCTCAGATTCTCGATGACACAACACAAACACTTTCGACGCACTTATCTTTCTTAGTGTTCTTCCACTAATGCGGGCTTGCGTCTGCTCCTCCTCGTGTCTATGCCTCGTCGATCACCTTCGGTGTCGAACTGCCTTCTGGAACAGCTTAGGTGGTCCTCGGACTGCTTGGCTCCAGCTATACTATGGCTCTGCTCAGTTTATATGAAACAATATAAAACAAAATTTTAGTAATATGTTTGTTCATATCCCGTCTGGGGATCTGCGACCGATAACATATCGTCGTCTTTGAGAATAGGAACACTGAATTTTGTTGACTTATATTGATTGAAATGGTTTCCGTGTAGTTAAAAAATCTCTTCTTGGGAGAAATCTGCGACCGATATCACATCGTCGTCTTTGAGAATAGGAACATTGAATTTTGTTGACTTATATTGATTGAAATGGTTTTTTTTTAAAAATCTCTTCTTGTGAGAAATCTGCGACAGAATCTGCATCCGTCGGATCGTTGCATCTGCCCCTCCAGCAGACGTGGCGGCATCTCGCCCTTGAGTTGCTAGACTCATCTGAATCGCGCCCTTGTGTCAGAGTCGTCGTCTTTCCATGCCGTGCCAATGGAACATTTGTTTGGACCCTTTGGGTCGGACTCTGCTTACAGATGTATATGTTTTGTACATATGAGGACTTAGAAAAATTATAAAAAATACCAACTCTGCCGGACACGGTCAGAGTTGCTGCAGTGAATTTTGAAGATTTGTATGGTCGATACAATCCTCAATGAAAATAACTTGTAAAAAATGCATAAAAAATACCAACTCTTGCCTGACGCGACAAGAAGTTGGTATGGAAATTTTGATATAAAATAAACCTAGCACTAAGTTAAAACTTAGCCTAGGTTGAAAAATGTTATAAAAATATAATTGAATCTCCAGAACTTGATTCTGAATCAGAAGTGGAAGCATCTCGTGGCGGTGCATGGATTTGTACAACCGTTTGCTCCGGCGGTGGAGGTTCTGTGGAATCGTCTGAGAACGGGGAATCATTTCCATCGAGTGATGTTCCGCCTGGACTAGCATTTTCTTCATCGGAAGATTCGATTTCCAAGTTGTGCTCCTCTGGCGGGGCTGGTCTCAAATCATCGACATGTACTCTTGTCGTTACATTTCCCTTTTGCACGAGATACACCTCGTCTGAAAACTTCTTCAGAATTCTGGTTGGGCCTGACCAAGACGGCGTGAAGGTATGTACCTTCTTTTTTCTCTTACTCATGACTCTGTCTCCTACTTTGTAAACGATCGGAGTGACGGCCTCTTTCGGCGCATATTTCTGTTTGTAATTTTGTTGGGCCTGACGGGCTTCCTTGATTCGCTCGTATCGTGGAAGCGTTTGTTGCTTGGCTCTTTCTTGCCTCCAGGCATACAAATCCCATTCGCCTCTTTCGGCTGGATCATATCCTAACACGATCATGCTAGGTGTTTGATTTGTAGCGGCGTTCCTGCGATTTCTTAATATGTATGTCATCTGATGCACGTAGCGATCCCAAGTGTCGTTTGGCTTTTTGAATAAAAGAGTCTTTAAAATTTTCTTGCATTCCTGAACCCGTCGTTCCACGGGGTTGGACTGTTGGTGATATGCCGGAATTAAGTATCGTTCGATACCATTCCTTTCGCAAAATGTGATGTACCATTCGGAATTGAAATGACCACCGTTGTCTGAGATTATGACTCGAGGGACTCCGAATCTTGCTACTATTTCTTCGTCGATATATTTGGCTATCGTTCTGCCGTCGACCTGAATGTATGCCTTTGCCTCTATCCATTTACTGAAAACGTCTTCGACGATAATCATGTATCTGTTTTCGGCGTCTTTAGTCCTCTGCAGCGGGCCAATTACGTCGACGCTCAAGGTTTCAAATGCATTTTGTGGTGCATGACTTCTAAGTGGAGCATTGGGTTGGGCTTGTCTTGTCTTTACAGACTGGCATATCAGACAGTCGTTTATGTATTTGCCTACGATCCTGGCCATATTATTGAAATAGTAGCGTTTCGCTATTTTCCTGAGAGTCTCGTCTCTTCCTGGATGACATGCTTCATCTCGGTCATGATAATGGTAAATCAATTCTTTTATTTTCCTCTTTGGAACTATTAATTTAAAATTTCGATCGCAATCTTTAAAAAGTACATCGTCTTGGACGTGAAAATTTTTCATAAAAATAAGATCCGCATCGGAACGTTGTTCCTGTTGAAATAGATCATTCCAACGGCGGATCTTGTCTTGAATATCTCTCGAACTCAATTGAGCCTGTACGATATCTTCGTATATTTCTGAATGCGTTAAAACAGAAATACGTTCTGGACACTTGTAATTTGGTAGGAACATTCTTTCCTCTTCATCGTCTGTCTCGACGTACTGATTTTGTGGGTTACGACTGAGAAAATCTGCTAATAAATTCTCCTTTCCTGGACAGTGTTCAATTTTGAATGCATATTCTTGCAATAGTAATGACCATCGTGTAAATTTTGTTTTGTCGTCCTTATGTTTGTTTAACCAAAGTAACGCCCTGTTGTCCGTCTTCACCAAGAACGGTTTATCTGCTAAGTACATCTTGTACTTTTTAATATAGTTCACCACCGCCAAGCATTCCAGCTCGTTTATGTGGTAACGTCTCTCTGCTGGAGATAACGTGTTGCTTGCATACGAAATTATATATTTCTCGCCGTTGTCGCCTAATTGATATAATACGGCCGAAAGGCCTTGGAGGGATGCATCTGTTTTCAAAATGAATTGACGTGAAAAATCCGGCCGATGGAGTTCCAGCGGTCCGGATAATAATTCTTTTAATTTTCTAAACGCTTCATCGCATGTATGGTTCCAGTGAAAACGATTTTCCTTCGAAAGAAGTTTCGTTAGTGGCTTCGTGATCATCGCCACATTTGGTAGATATTCTCGTACCCAGTTGCAAAGCCCTAGGAAACTTTGTAGCTGCTTTTTTGTAGCTGGAACGGGATAATTTTGAATTTGTAAGACATGTTTTTCTAATGGTTGGGAAGTATCAGTTCTAATTGTATGGCCTAAATATTGAATTTCATTTGTCGCTATTACACACTTTTCCGGTGACACTTTCAGATTGTGCAGACGTAGTCTTTCAAAGACTAACCTTAAGTGGGACATATGCTCCTTCACGTTTACGCTGTAAACGATTATATCATCTAAATACACTTTACAGAAATGGTGCAGGTAACCCGTTAAAACGTCCTTTGCCATGAATTTCTGAAAGGTACAGGGAGCTGTCTTGAGGCCGAAAGGCATGACATTAAATCTGTAAGCTGCCCCATCAGGAGTGGTAAAAGTCGAAAAATCTTTTGATGCTTCATCTAGCGGTATTTGCCAATATCCACTTTTTAAATCCAACACAGAAAAAATCTTCGAATTGCCTAAATCTTTAATACTTTCGTGTATTTTGGGTAAGACGGAAGCCTCGTCTTCAGTCATTTCGTTCAAATGGCGGTAATCGATGCAAAATCGTGGTTTCTTATCCGAGCGTTTTATTATCACGGGTGGTGAACTATATTGGGCAGTGCTAGGTTCGATGACGCCAGCTTTCAACATTTCTTCGATTTGGTCGTACATGATTTTCTTAGTACTCGGAGACATCGGATATGGTCTGATATTAAATGGTTTCGTGTCTTTTACTATAATTTTGTGTTTCACAGTCACTGTGGTTGCTTGAGTCGGTTCCGCAGTGAACAGATCGACAAATTCTTCGAACAGCGGCCGTAGAAATTTGTCATTAATAACAAGCTCTTCAGGAAGCTTTGCCTGCTGTCTCTCCCTCTGAGAAGCTTGATTCCAGAAGACGGTAATACGCTCTTCCGTGCCGGCATATAGGCATTTTCGGCCATAATCATATGCGACATTGTTCATATATAAGAATGGTGATCCTAATATTATCGTTTCGTTCAAATTTTCGATTACTTGAAAATCAATTTCAAAAGAGGTGCCTGAAATTATTACTTGTAATTTTGTCGTGCCAAGAGAGTCCACCATTCGATCTCCGCACGCCATAGCAAATGATCGACGCGTCGTGAGATTTTTAAAATTATCCAACATCCTCGGATGGATAACGTTTCGCGTCGAGCCTGAATCGATCAGTGCGTCGACCGCATGTTCATTAATTTGAACTTTTATACGAGGCAAAGGGAACGCTTCGCTCATATAATTTATTGACTCTCTTGTCTTGTGCAGAGGAGCGTCGTAGTGGTCATGAGTATTAGAAATGTTTAATGGACATTGCTGCCGCCTTGGTTCGGCCGTTGTGCCGGGGATCTTGCAGATGGACCCTGGCCTGGGTCTCTGGCCCCTCGAAAGTTTCCCGGTCTCCTGCTGAGATGCGGGTTATTCGGGCATTGGCTATGGAAGTGCCACTGCACTGTGTCTGTACAGTATCGGCACGGGGTTGCCGGTCGGTCGGGTACTCGGAATTTCCCCGATCCGCCATTGAAATTGGTTTGCCTGCGGTCAGGATTCACTGATCCGCTTGATAAATTAGGCATAAAAAAAGGACGACCAGGCGCTCTGCCTGGACCGTCCTGTCGAGATACGTCCTCTCGGAAATGCACCCTCGGTGCTGTCGGAGTTGGGCTTCCATTGCTCCTGTTACTAGAATTTTGTTGACTTAAACGTCCCGGCTCTTGATAGTAAGACGCGCGGGACAGACGTTGATCTATAAGCTGGATTAGCGACGTCTGTTCGTCAGCTGAATCCCGCTCGACGTTAGTAGCCGCTGCTATTAACATCTCTGTGGTTGAAATTAGGTTGCTTCTCAAGCGTGACCTAATTTCTGGACGCAGTTGGTCCATGATGACCCGAGCTCTGATGGCTTCGGATTTAAAGGGATCAATACGATCGAAAAGACAGGTTTTCCTTGTGATAAACACTGCCGTGTCGTCTAAAGACGTTTGCTTGACGGCATACAGTTGAGCAATAGCTCGTGACTGTATGTCGGGAGAATTAAATCTCGTAAGGAATCTTTCCTTGAATAAGGCATACGAAGTAGTCAACGTCCTAAATTGTTCGGACCATCGTTGAGCTTCGCCCTTGAGTTGGCCGGTTACGTTATGGAGGCGATCATAGTCGTGGCTTATGCGAGCTCTGTCGAAATATTCCTCCATAATTTTCAGAAATGCTTCTGGATCTTCATGATCAAGCCCATGGAACGTCACGTTCGGACATCTTTGTCTCTCATGGGGCGTACAGGTCGACACGTTCTGTATCGCCTGCACGAAGCCCTCTGCCATTTTCAGAAACATACTTTCCATCGAATTAGCAGTTTGTGGCTGTGAAGCAGATAAATTCACATTATTTCCCTCCGGAAACAGTCGCTGTGGTTCTATCCCTCTAGAACCGTCGTCGACGAGCGGTGCGGTGACTCGCTCGTAAAATTCTCTTGGGGTCGACCCCTCCGAGTCTTCCGCCATGAATGAGAAAGGATTTGTTGGGTTTGGGGACGGCATGGTCCCTGCTCGGGCGCCATGTGAACGATCCATGCTTTGATGGAAGTCTGAAGGACGTATTTTCTGCCCAAAAAAAAAAAAAAACTTAGAAAAATTAAAAAAAAAATAGGAAAAAGAAAAAATTAATTTTCTTTTTCCTCAACCTTTTCTAAATTCTAAATAAAAATATTACGTTCACAAAATTTTTAGGGTTCAAAGTGACTGTTTCAGACGGAGATTAATGAATAAATTATACTTACTGTCGTTTATGCTTAACTGCGGCTCTGATGGTATCGATTGGAAGACGTCGTAACACTATAAATCTAACACTGTCTGTTTCACACTCTCTTAAAATTAAATCTGAAAGGGAATTTTGTTAGAAAACACAAGTAAAAGACAATATAAAGTTCAAAATATGTATATTAAATCTTTTAAAAAATTTATGTTTTTTACAACAACTTCTTCAGAGAAAATGTTAACAAACAATGGTCTGACCCGTGTACAACACATGGTGAGGAACGGGACGATTTATACGGTACCAACTACCATCCAATATGCAGTTTGAAAAGCTAACGATGCACAAAAAGATTCAAGGAAAGTTTCATGTAACTGAAATTTTGGTGGGCTTATGCTTGCCTGTCTTATAAACGTATTTTTTTTATTCACATAAATTTTGGTCGCTCCTCGGAGCTTAAAATTGCTTGAAGCGTATCTACTTCGTTTGTATTATGCAATAACAAATTTTACGTTCAGGCAAGGCAGATCCCATGCACGTGTGAGTACATGGTAATAATACTTTTTTGACTCCGAATCACTGAGGAACCGGTTTAGGGCAAACCCCGTCAAAATACATCATTTCCCCGTCAAATCCGACTGTTAGGAAATGATGGGGGTCCCATGTCGCTAAGGGCTATTTTCGCTATAACTTCCGATATACTTTGAATAGTCGTTGGATTAACTTGTCCTCATATTCAATACCTCGTAAGAGTTGCAGTGCTTGACAACGTGGATTCGTAAAAGGGTTTTTAATCTTGGAAATTTGGAAGTTCAAGTCCAATTTTATTACACTTTCTAAAATTGGGTGGTCGGGGCGACATTACGTCCCTGTGCAGCGACATTTACTACACTTACCAAATTAACGCTCCTCGAAGAGTTAGCGAAAATTTGGCATAAAAAACGCTCCGAAGAGCAAAAATATATTTCCAAGAATTAAAAACCTCCTCCACGGCGTTTTTACGTGAAGCACGCTTTTCTTACGAAATATTTCCTAAGTCGGATTTTGTTACAACGTCGAAAAGTATATCGGGGTTATAGCGTTCTTTAACATTAATACCGTCTTGATCAATTTTATACCCTAAATATCTGACCGATTGTTGATAAAATTCACATTTTTCAATATTTAATTTTAGACCTGCTACGTCTAATGCTTCCGTTACCATATCCAAATGATCATAATGTTTCTGTATGTTTTCAGAAAATACCAGGATGTCGTCAATATAATGTAAACAAAAAGATTCATATTTGTCAAGTATAGCTTGCATTGCTCGTACAAGAGCTGAAGATGCAGACTGTAAACCGAATGGTACTACCTTGAACTGGTATATGTGCCCATCTACGCTAAAGCCTGTGTACCTACGAGACTCATGGTGTAACGGAATCAACCAGAAGGAATTCTTTAAATCTAATTTAGAATATATTGTATTTTTGCCAATTCTAGATAACATTGACTCTATTGTTTGAGGAGCATCAAACTGCGATTTTGTAATTTGATTAAGTAAACGCGCATCTAGACATAATCTTATTGTATTATTTTTCTTTTTGACAATTACTAAAGGACTGATATAATTTGTTTTAGCAGATTCAATGATATTGGCCTTTAACATATTTTGTATCTCAATTTTCACTTGATTTCTATATTTGAATGGGACAGGGTACGTTTTGCATTTAAACGATTTTGCATCGTCGACATTTAATTGATGTTCGTATCCGTTAGCAATTCTAGGTTCAAAGTTAACAAGTGCATTATATTTTTGTACCAATTGTTGGACAGTTTGACAATACTTGGGAGGGCATTTTATTTCTTCAACTTGTGGCGCAAAATAATTATTTATAACATATGTAGTCGTTTCCACTATATGCTCATCGGTTTGTTTACCGTTAAATTCATTTTTTAAATCACACATTTTAATTATAGGTATAATATAACCCTTTAAACTTAAAGTTTTATTTTCCAAATCAACTTTGGCTATTAAACTAGACAATATGTCCTCCTCTAATATAACATTCCACCTCATATTTGGTACAATTACAAATACACCTTCAAATCTATTATTTTCTGCTGTAAAATTAGTATGCAAAACCCTGTTGCATTCTGCGAATTTTTTCCCGTTTGCACTTATCAATTTAATTTTAGAGATCCTAACTGTTTTTTGTTCAAAGTTATTTTTGAATTTATTTACAATGGCTTCATTTAATAAGCTTATTTCTGCTCCCGTGTCTACTAATGCATTAAGATTTACTCCTTTTAATTTTATTTTTATGATTGGTAATTGGCATAATTTTTGTTGTTCAATAAATTCGTTATCATTTTCCTTGGTAATAAATTCCCGCATATGTTCGTACGTGGTGTTTAAAATATTTTTAATTAAAAATCCTGATCGCCAGTCCTCGTATGCAGTTGTGCATCTGTCTGTATCTTGTGCATTTCTTCCTGGTTGTTGTGAGAGTTTTGTTGTATGTTTGTATTTGTAACCTGTGCGTACGTGCGTGTGTCCCAGTGTACCTGTTTTTTGTCTTGGTCCTGTGTGCTCTGTGTAATTTGTTGCTTGTACGTATTTTGATTGTTATAAGTTCTGTTCTGTCCATTGTTTTGTTTGTTTGCATTGCTATAATTATTGTTATAGTTGTCCCGCCTGTCATACCGTTGCCTATTGTCGCGTTGGTTGTTACCCTGTTGTCTTGTCTCATTCTGTTGTTGTCCGCTGTCTCGGGAAGACGGTTTCCTCCACCCAAATTTATAGTCATCGATCTCCTTTAAATATTCCAGGAAGGAATCCAGCGTAGTGATACGTTGCGTGATGACAACATCATGTATGCTGTCCGCAAAGTGTCTAGCCAAGTATTTTACCATTTCGGCCTCGGTGAACTTAGGTTCTAGGTACCTAACGTTACAAATTTTGCGCATAGCATACCTTTCTCTGGACATTCCATACAGCTCATCGTACCTACCATTGAAGAGGTCCAATCTAACCTTCTGTTGGTTGAACTCTCCCCAATATTGTTTAATAAATAATTGTTCAAATTGCTCAAACGTTTCATATTTACTCTCTATCATTTGGTACCAAAGCTCAGCATCATTACGCAGCATGTTCTGAATGACCTGTTTTATACCTGCGTTGGGGTGTTATGAGTTAAAGTGTTAGCGTAAGCGTTTTATGAAGACTTGTGGATGTATCCTTGCATCCCCTGAGAAATGCAAGTCTGTATTGATATAATTTTGCTGTGTACATATATGTGTTGTCGGTACTTCTCCTATCTTTTTCGAATTCTGGTCAATTTTCTTATTTTGTTCATTTATTTTTCCCTGTACTTCTTCACCATGGTTTCTCATCTGTTCCTCTATACTTGTTAATTGTCCATTTACTTTTGTCAAGCTTTGTTCTATTGATGTTTCAACTTCTCCATGTACCTCTGTTCTAATTACCTTGCGTATCGTCTGCATCCTTGTGTCTATCTCTTCACCCATTTCTGTCTGTATTCTTACCAATGCTGTTTCGAATTTTTTCATGTCTTCCCTTACTTCCATTATATTTTCATCCAATTTATTGCACCTTTCATCTAATTTTTTGTTTACTTCTTCCAATTTTGAGTCAGCTGCGTCGAATCTTGTGTTCATGAATTCCATTAATTTCGTAAACATGTCTGTTGTCATCGTCTGTTGTGGTTGTGGTGTTATCGTATTGTCTCCAGATTGTTAAGAAGTGTTTGGTGTCGTATTTGTGTGAGTCATTGTCTGAATTGTTAGTGGTGTTGAATCATCAAGGTTCTGTGTGTCTGTTGTCGTGTTTTCAGCCATTGTGGTTAACTTACCCGACCTTAATTTCATAAACTATTGAATAACAATATAAACAGTTTTGTAAATTTAACTCCTATTAATGGTTAAATATTGCAATATTATATTTGAAATAAATTCACATTGAGCGACCATTTTAATGATTTACACTCGCCCCACGTTGGGCGCCACTTGTTGTGCTATGTACCTTCTATGTTATTATATTATACATAACATAACCTTTGTTGAACATGAGGTGCATACTCTTCTCGGGGTCAGTTCACGAATTTTTATGTTTTTAAAACAATTTATACAAATTAAAAATATAATTATGCTTCTTGATGACTTTAGCTTGAAAGAAAAATTTTATGATATCAGAGAAAATGCAAATTGTCAAAATAACAATTTTAATATGAAAATTTTAAACAAAACTTAACCTAAAGAACGTCTAATACTACCCCACACTGTTGTTATTTGCTCGAGACTTTTACTAAAAATAAATAACTTCACTAGTTCTCTTTTTTTGTTCAATATTTCAAAAAGTACGTATATAACCTTAGATTGTCCGTCGACTGAGAATTGGTTTGTTCTATCTCCACTTTTTATAGTTTTTAAGGTAAGAACATATCTCACATGTTAAATATTATTTCCTTCTATCTCCAGAGTCATATTTAACCTATGCTGCTTATAGACCGAATTAGGTAGTTCCATCTCCAATGTTATTATATTTTGCTTAAAATTGTTTTATTGTATCTCCATTTTGTGCCTCTATCATGAATTTTGTCCCATGTGTCATCCTCAATTTATTTAAGATTTAGAATTTATTTAGCCTACTTCCTTCCTTAAAATTGTTTTGTTCTATATCCCGTAATAATGGTATCACCACGTAAACTAATTTAGTTCTACCTCCATTTCAGCCAATGAAATTTCACTATTTTTGAAATAGATGAATGAAGTCTGTTAGTTGTGTCGCAAGTTTGAGCATCAAGTTGATATTCCCGCATTTGTGTTAATTTATTAATTAATGTTGCAATACTTAATATTAATATGATATGGCTACATCATCCAAGGAATCGCCGGCTCCAAGTCTTTCGCCATATGCCAAAAAGTAAGTACCTAAGTAAAATATAATAATTATTATTTGTACCATTGCACCAAATTTCTGGAACATAACCTATAAAAATCTATTTTGCTAATCTTTCATCCGAGTAATAGTAGAGTCGACGGGACCGGTGTACAAGAATGAAATCATTTGAAAACTTTTGCAATGTTTTTTTTTCTGTTACAGCCCAAAGAAAATTAACCGTAGAAACTGGAATATAATAAAATTTTGTGAAAAAAATTTTCTGCACAATTTTTTGTATATGATAGTTTTTAAGTGATAACGACTTAAAATTTTCAAATTTAACTTGAGAAAATAAATACATGTACGTCTTTTCATTGTTTTAGTTAGTTATAGAAATTTTGTTACTGTAATTAGGCAGTAAAACAGTAAAAGTAGAATAATGGGAAAGATAAAAAACATACCAAATACGAAAATGTTAAGAAATGATGTAGCTACTAACTGGATTTTAATTACTTCCACGTCCAGTGAAAGTATAGTAACAGTATAGATAGGATGTCATGAAACGTCAAGATTTTAAATTTGAGCGAACAAATTTCTGTCTGTCTGTAACTTTTTTGTGCACACGTTTACTCTGAAACCGTTTATGATATTGACTTGAAATTTGATACACTTCTGTATTATGACGAGATCTAGAACTAGATTATATTTTGATCTAATTCCGTTCAAGGGTTTGGGGGTAAATAAGGGTAAATATGCAAAGCAAACAGGCAAGAGTCCATAAAATTGCAATTTAGGGCATGTACAAAAAGTCAAGATTTCAAATTTTTTTTTGGCATCAGCCTCCCCCAACTATCACCCCCAATACCATCCCCACACTATTATGAAAAGGAGTGAAAAAAGTTAAAATGTGATTTAGTGTGTATACAAGAACGAAACGGTTCAAAAAATTTTTTGGCGTTAGCTACTCTCTCTACCACCATCATTGCCACTCCCACTCTATTTATTAAAGGGAGTAAAAAATTAAATTGGGATTTAGTATGTATGCGAGAACCAAGGGACTTTTTTGGCATCAGCCACCCCCTCTATTTTGCTGTTGTTTCAGTTACTATGTTTGTGGGTGCCACTTTTCTGAAACAGGGATGCCATCCATTTTCAATATAATAAGCGTATGAGATAAACAGGTAAATTTTACAATTAACAGGATTAGAAAACCTTGCAAAAGATTTCAAATGATTTCTTCCATCTCTGTATGTCGAGTTACGATGTTTTGCCCTTTTTGTTTGACCACTGTAATTAACTTTCTCGGTTTTTTAGATTAATGAACGAGATTTTTAATACTATGTCAGATGATGAGGCCGATCAGATTGGTCATCGACGAATAGAAAGCGTAAAGAGAAAAGTTTTTTCGGACTGTAGTGATGACAGTCAAAGAACAGAGTACTTTGAAACTGAAGGTAGGTATTATTGTGTAATTTTGCGAGTGATTATTGAACTGTAGTAATAACTTCAGATCGAGAGGACGCCAACAAATACAGAGAAGGAACAAATTCATGCAAAACTGACATAATGTCACTGGATATCGCTTTTGAGGATGGAACCATTATCATTGGAGAAAACAATTCAGAATCAATCATTCCAAAAGGTGTGTGGGTAATTTATACAAATCTGAAATTTAAACATAGAATTTTATTTTTGATTTATCTTATTTAGATTTTTGTTTTTAATTTATTTTATGTTAATTGAATTTCTTAGTCATCAAAAATATAATAGTATAAGTAAAATTTATTAACATTGTTTTATTCTACCTCCTTGATAGGGAATTTAATTGTGCTATCTCCAGCTCAACGTCATTATGTACTAGAAATAATAATATTTTGACCTATCTCCAGATAGACTTTTATTAATAAGAATTGAAATAACAACCTAATTTCTTAGAAACTTGTACATTTTAAAGACTTTATAGTGCATCTTTTCCTGGGTAAAATTTTTCCCTAAAAAATATTCGGATGGACAAGGAATTACTTAAAGTAACTTTCAACAGCTGTTTCTCCATGTTAAGGTTTAAGGAGATAGAACAAACCAATTCTCAATCGACGTGTCCTCTCCTCCAGATGTACATCTGACTCAACGTCTCCAGTAAACAATATCTAGCTTTTCTTCCTTATTAAATCTAATAAACTGCAAGCAAGTAAAACGGGGTATAACTTACAGCTTCTCACAACTTTTTTAAAAAACGTAGGATCAAAACCTTATGATATTATCCCCAACAAATGTTCTGATGTCTCTGTCACCATAAAATTATTCACTTGGTTTACTCCAAATTATATATGAAATCCACTCAATACCTTATAGTTTTCTTTAGAATCTTCTAAATTGCTTTTCACTTTAATATCCTTCATATACATCTATGTTTTACTGTCTTATCAATAATATTTTCTAAAAATTCATTCATTCAACCGCCATCTTTTCTTTTTTTTTATAACCCCCATTTTTTGTTTTTTATCAATATCCTGCTTATCTACATTGAAACTTTGAAATACAAAAATTACTAAGATTTGTTAAGATTTATATAAACTGATAAGGATGGTTTTATTCTAAAATCCTTAGAAGCAATTAACACATTTATTTCATTACACCACTTTACACAATTTGCATTTTGTCTTCTATTTAAATTTATAATTTAAAGAATTTTGATTTCGAACCCAAATAATCGTAACATAAAAACATGTGAACCGTTCACTTTTGATTAAAATTTTATGAATGAAATCTATTAAAAATTCAATATGTAAAATTTGTTTTATCTTTGAATACTTAACCAGTAATAAGAGTGGGGTAAATGTGGATATATATGTATATATTTATATCCCACCGTCAATCAGTCGTCCATACATTATGCATTTACATTTAATTTGACGTCCGGTAGTTATCGCACATCCGATATTCGGACGTCGGATTACAACACTGCAAGAAATTTTTTCTGGCATCTGTGACTCATAACGGTGCCGTGACCTTTAATTTAGACTGGCGTCATATTACACCCAAATCAAAATTTATATACATTTATAGTTCGAACTTCCTACGACCGTGGCGCTATCGGCGTTCTGGAGTATATCATGTTGCTATACGCGGTCTTGATAATTTGCTTTCATCAGACGACCGCAAATCTGACAACGCCACATATAGGTTAACAATAGAGAGAAGATAAATGGAATTAGGATGCTACACTGCTGTTTCTCCTATGAGAACCAACAAAAATAGGAAAATGTTCGTTATGAGTTGAACAAATCTGCATAAATTAGAATTAACTGCAGTTGTTATTATAAAATTGTTTTTCTTTCGAAAACAATTAATAAATTTCAACAAAACAGGGAAAACATCAATCATCTGTAACTGTAAGGCCTTATAATACCTACAAGATTATTTACGGAAAGCGGGTATTAGATGTTTCTTGGGATGTGTCGAGTTTAGAAATTTGAAAATTGGTACTACTACCCCCATCTAATTTCGTTGATGGGCTGGGGGGTAAATGGGGTAAATAAGGGTAAATAGACAAAACAAGCAGGTAAGAGTCCATAAAATTGAAATTTAGGGCATGTACGAAAAGTCAATGTCTCAAAATTTTTTTTTACATCAGCCACCCCTCCCCCTACTATCACCCCCAATACCACCCCCACACTATTATGAAAAGGAGCGAAACAAATTAAATGTGATTTAGTATGTATACAAAAACGAAACGTCTTAAAAAAAATTTTTTGGCGTTAGCTACCCCCTCTACCATCCCCACGCTATTACTAAAGGGAATAAAAAATTAAATTGGGGTTTAGTGTGTGCACAAGAATCAAGGGCTTTAAAATTTATTTTGACATTAGTTCCTCCCTCTACTTCCCCCATTGTCACTCCCACCCTATTATTGAAGGGGTTAAAAAAAATAAAAATGTGATTTAGTGGGTATACAAGAACGAAACGTCTAAAAAAATTTTTTTGGCGTTAGCTACCCCCTCTACCAGCCCCATTGCCACGCCCACCCTGTTATTAAAATAGGTAAAAGAAATAAAATGTGATTTAGTGCGTATACAAGAGTGAAACGTCTAAAAAAAATTTGTTGGCGTTAGCTAAACCATCTACCACCCCCACCCTGTTATTAAAGGGAGCAAAAAGTTAAATTGGGATTTAATGTGTGTACGAGAACCAAGGGTCTCTAAAATTTATTTTGGCATACCTCCTTTACCACCTCCATTGCCATCCCCACCCTATTGTTTAAGGGAATAAAAAATTAAATTGGGATTTAGTGTGTATACGAGAACCAAGGGCTTCTAAATTTTTTTTTTACATTAGCCACCCCCTCTACCACACCCACTCTATTATTAAATAGAAATTTAATAAAATATTACATTGGGATTTATTGTGCATACGACTTGGATACAAAATCTGGATGTGGAAGTAGTGATTCGTTGGGCAGCGGTTTTACTGTATTTATCGCACATTTTAAGAAAGTATATGAATGAATTCCTTATTAATAATAGTAATAAATGGTATTACGGTACCAATATGGTTCCATTTGAAAAAAATGTGTTTTGTCCATTTGGATGAATTTTATTTAATCATAAATCACATAATTTAGTACTTTAGACGGGATTTGGATTTTTCTAGCATTACACTGACCAATTAGAATAAATCGGAATAGGTATAGCACACTTAAATGGATAACTAAAAATTAAATTAAAATAAATATTGATGTTTGAAATATCACTTATGTGGTACCATTGGATTCAGAAAATTATGTAGAATTCAATAATGCAATAATGTATAGTGTTCCATTGGAAAATAAAAACTTTGTGTCACTTCTGGTGAAACCAGATGTGAAAAAATATCATTTATGTCAAAAAATTACGTTTATTAAGTATACAGGATGTTCCAAATTTTAATTATTTATCCTTAAAACAAAAGGAAAAAGGAGTTGTACCATGATCCTATTACACCCGGTACATATATATATGCTCGTGCACAAATAAAACTGATAACGAAAAATGAATTATCCATTTCAGTCAATAAGTCTTATATACATTAAATCCCAATGTAACATTTTACTCCCTTTTATAATAGGGTGGGGTTATAAAGGGGGTGGCTAATGTCAAAAATTTTTTAGAGGCCCTTATTTGTTCTCATACACACACTAAATCCCAATTTAATTTTTTATTGCCTTAAGCAATAGGGTGGGGGTGGCAATGGAGGTGGTAGAGGGAGTAGCTAATGCCAAAATGAATTTTAGAGCCCCTTATTGGTTCTCGTAAACATACTAAATCTCAATTTAACTTTTTAGTCCCTTCAATAATAGGGTGGGGGTGGCAATGGGTGTGGTAGAGGGGGTAGCTAACGCCAAAAAAATTTTTTGACATGTTTCGTTCTTTTATACACTAAATCACATTTTAATTTTTGTTACTTCCTTTCATAATAGTATGGGGGATGGTATTGGGGGTGATAGTGAGAGGTGGCTGATGCTAGAAAAAATGTATAGACCTTGACTTTTCGTACATGCCCTAAATTGTAATTTTATCTTACTTGCTTGCTTTGCCTATTTACCCTTATTTACCCCATTTACCCCCGAACTCTTCAACGGAATTAGATCAAAACATAATCTAGTTCCAGATCTCGTTATAATACATAAGTGTACCAAATTTACAAAAAGTTACAGACCGACAGACAGACAGAAATTTTTTTCGCTCAAATTTGAAATCTTGATGTTTCATGACATTTTAAGCCTATTTCAATAATAAAAAAAACATATTTTTTGCGTTATTATACTTCCTCCACTGGACGTGGAAGTAAAAATAAATGCCGTGGATATTCCTCTGATAATCGGACATAAGCAGGCTACTAAGCGTTCGAAAGTCGATTTTATTTACTTACTAGATACAGTCGCGTGTAATAATAAAAGAAAGGTTTTTAAGGAAAAAATGTGCGCCGCGGATTAATAAAATAATATTTTTAGGACAATGTTTAACTTTCAATATAGCCAAAACAAAAATTAATAAATAAAACTGTGTAAACAACAATGCTGTTATAAAACGACCAAAACGAATAATTATTAATAAGGATAAGCTTTCAAATGTTTCTGTAGCATAAAAAGAAAAGTTATGAATGAAACAATGTGCCCTCACATTTTTTCAAATAAAAACGTTTCCAATATTATTGCAATTAACTAGTAATAAAAAAATATTCATAAATACTTTACTGTTTTTCGTTAATATACAGGATTAACGAAATGCTCAATTTGTTTTGCCATTTTCTAATAGGTACTTATTGCTTCAGATAAAATTCCAACTAACATATTGGCTATTTTGATTTTTTAATTTTGACCTTAGATTTGTTATCAGCGACCTCACATACATGATACATTTCAATAAATTTATTAGCAAAATTTTTTCAAATATTAAATTTTTAAATTTGGGGGTTGTTACGAGAGGGTGGTGTGAAAATAGCACCACCACCGTAATTCCGAGTGATTTTCGGTGTTCCGACTAGAGTAGTTTCAACCCTAGGGGGTTGCTTAGGTCAATTGAGGTTTAGTAATGGTTAGTTTCCCTGATATTCCCATAAAAATCCCGATTCGACGAATCCCCGCATGCCTAGGACAGACAGCAAGGAAGAGGGGGTAGTTTTCTACGTTGATCATCACACAAATTTTATTTTTCTAACGAGCAATTTTTTTTAAGTACCTTTTTGTCTAAAAATTAAAATTTAGGTCCATATTTGTGGTATAGGTAACCTCATCCGGAGACACCCCGTATGTTTCACTTAAATCTCGGAACATCAGACGTTTTTAGTTTTGTTACCTGTATAAACAGATTTATATTTTTTTTGTCTTTTTAGAGAAACTTTTCAGTTTAAATAAAGTATTGTCAAAAAATACGTATTTATTTTTCTTCTACTTAACTACTCTTTTATGTACTCCACAAACAGTATGATTTCCATCAATATTATTTAACAGTGAATTTGTATAACTATAAATTTATATACAAAATTTTATAAAGAATATACTCCTCAGCTTGATCTTCTGGGTTTTCTGCCATCCCTGAGGGGTAGCATCCACCCCTATAAAATGGCAAGTCCTCTCATAATATAGAAACGGTTATCGGTGCATGTCAATTAAATTTTAAAAAACTGCTTAATGGTACCGCCACGCTGTTCGCGTGATAATATACTACCTTTCTGTGTTTTTTTTTCAGGAAAAAACTACGCCATATTATTAGACTTATAATGTACTATTAACTTATGAAGTTTCAGTAAAATCGTTTGAGCTGTTTTCGAGAAAACCGAAATTTTCGATATTTTGACATGAGTGAACTACCCTTATGTGAATTTTCTAAGAAAACGGCGAATAATATAGTTAGGTTTGTAATATACTAATAAGGCACAAAATGAAAACAAAATAGTTAGGCGATTTTCGACGAAATTGGAGATTTTCTATTCGCATCAGTAAACTGCCCTCGTGAATTTTTCAGTAAAAATAACTGACGGCATGGGGTTAGGTTTTTAATGTACTATTAAAGTAAAAAGTGTAAGCCAAGTCGGTACAGCCGTTTTGAAAATATCGAAATTTTCGGTATTTTAGCATCAATAAACGACCCTGAATTTTAAGAGTATGTGAATAATGAAATAAACTCATAGGAAAGTCTGTAAAAGATTCAAGATATCGAATTTAACCGAGATCGCTGAATTGATTTCAGCGCTAGGACGGTCACATATATACACACCTATACACGCATTTTTCCTAAACATTGCTTTCAACTAGACATTATTATTTATATATTAAGCAAATCATAACTTAAACAATTTTTTATTTACTATAAAATTACCTATTTTCTGGTTTTCTATTGTTGCCCTAATCTGGTCAGTGGGCACGCTAATGTACTAAACTAGTCAGGTAAGTACCTACTTTAAAACACCCATTATTGGAGAACCAATCAAAACAACTGCTCCTCTAGCTAATACTGAAGAAGTATTGAATTATTGATAGAATTCCTTGCATTTTAAAGCATTTATTGAAATTCAGTCATTTACGACAATTATTGAATTTTACATTCTATATCAACTCCAGAGAATTTGTAGGTTTTTTCGGGCTAAAAAAATTGCTTTCAGTATCTGGGAATGATATAGAATAAAAATCCATGAAAATATCTAACTCCTAGTGCCGCTGAACAGTAAAAAGATATTAAATTCATAATATGGCCGGCCATCTTTCTAAATTAAAATCTCTAGTTGGGGGTAGTGTCACGTACTACCATCTGATATTCGGCATTTTCCCATTAATTGAATCATTTTAAATGATAATTGCCTTATCTTTGTATTCACTTAATAATGGAAAATAATAATTATTAATGTACTGTAAAGTGATTCCCATAACTAAATGAAAGCAAATATTCATGACAAATAGTTTTTGGAAAGAGAAGACAAGTTCTATAAATGTTTTCTTTGTCTAATAAATATGGCAACGTAGCAGTGACGCAGGTTTACATGCAAACAGCATAAAAACGTATATATGAATGTTCTATTACATGCAAAACATACGGACGTCGAGAAGCTGTTTTGTGAAAAAGAAATGAAAATTTAAAATTTCATAAAACAGAATTCTGAACCGCTCTCTCCACCAATGAGAACTTGATAAATCGATATACACAGCTTAAAATGCTTTATACACGCCCTTTCACTCGGAACTCAAAAGACTGTTCTTTGTATGGACGTCTGACTGATGGTGGGATGTATATATATATGTATATATGTTATATGAAAATATACCCTGTATCTCTGAGACATTGGCCTCACCACTCTCAGCGGTATTATATTACATAGATATCAAATAACGACTCCTCTCAGCATCCGCTCTCCCGAGAATTAGATAAGATTGTATTCTTGCAAAACTGCATAATTGCAGTTCCTTTGTTCCCAAAGGTTATAAATGGGAGTAGTGTACTTTCAGACGGCAGTCTTAAACTCATGTTGGAATAAACAAGTCAAAATTATTATTGTTCTAATTTATAAAGAGTCAACGTTGACTCCATTAATAAATAAATAAAGTTTTTAAAAAGTGATTTCAACAATCGATTATCTAACATTGGCGCAGTCGGTAGGATCTGAAAAACACCCTGTAACCCAGAGGTGGTGGATTTCAATCCTTCAATCAGCAAAGAATCTACGAGAAACAAGAAAAATACAATTTCAAGCAGACAAGCAACGTCTCAACAAGCTCACAAGAAGCATCATATACACATCGAGAAATAATTAGCAATTAAGAAACATTCCTGGCCCCTGAAAGTCGGTGTCTTCGGCACTTGGAACACGTCACCGTGGATAGGAACACCTAGTGATACCCCTGACGGTACATCCCAGTGTAGCAACGCTTACGAAACCGCATTCGACCTTCCATCTGGACCCCAGGCATGAAGATAGTAATGTAAGTAATTTAAGAATCATCTCGATTTATTTTCTATTTCAAACTGCACTAAACATTTATATTTTATCATTCGTACATTGCATTAACATTTGCATTAAACCCACGACAGTTCTGCAATCTAATTTAGTTGAATATATTATCTAAATATCGTATTACTTTAACCGATATTTTATTTTATTTTAACACATAAATATTTTCATTGCAACTTAATATAGGTCAAGTTAACTTCTATATAAAGTTTAGTTCTATATCAAGTTTAATCTTTATCTTGTAACGTTTTTTTTATTGGAATTTAATACTACTATACATCAACCTTTATACCATATGACTATAATATCTGAATAAGTGCAAATACCATTGCAAAAATAATTTGTTACATACTTTATAAAGAAAAGAATACAATCTCATTTCCTTTTATTCATTATTATTGCCAGTGGCGTACTCTTGCACCTTTTACAATTAATTTTTATTATTTTTTGTGTGTACCAAATTAATTTTTGTTTGTTTATCTGAAATTTATATACAAATCCTAATAATACAAAATGGCGAACCAACCAAATACTACAGTAAATAATACTACAGCAAATAATACCAATAGTTCAAATAACGCTGATGAAACCCTTACCATCGAAAACTACAGGTTAAGTGAGATTTTCTCAATAGTTCCAGAGTTCGACGGGAACCCCATTTTCTTACAAACTTTTATTTCCGCGTGTGTTTACGCATACGGTATGTCCATAGAAGACCAGCGTATTTTACTCACCCTGCATATTAAAAACAAACTTCGCGGAAAAGCTGCTGAATTAATAAATTCGAGGAACCCTGCCACTTGGGCAGAAATTAAAAGCCTACTTGAGGCGCATTTCGGTGATTCACGCGACTTGACAGCCCTTATACAAGACTTACAACGGATTCACCAACTACCTAATGAAACTGCCCTGACATTCGTATCTCGTTTACAAACACATAATGCCAAAATGCACGCTGCTGTGCAAAAACAGACTTTGACGTTGGAAGAAAAGACAGCCCAATCATCCTTAATTGAAACCATGACTCTAACAACACTACTTACCGGACTAGAACCCAAACTTGGACAAATAATCCGTGCCGGAAATCCCAGCGACATGCTAGAAGCAATTAATAGAATCAAACGCGAACTCCAACTGTCCTACTTCGAGTCACAAAAATTCCCAAAACAAACTATCAACAAAAACCCCATCCAGAATCAACAGAGGCGTCCCAACTCCCAACAATTCTGTAATTTTTGCAAACGTAACGGGCACAATTTTAATGAGTGCCGTACAAGACTACAATTCTCACAACAAAATCAGAACTTTAGACAAAACAATTTTGCCAGTCCTCCACAATTTTCTAGACCGAATTTCCAAAATTCTCCCAACCAGCAATATCAAAGAAATTTCACGACGCAACAAGATTTTCAACAGAATAGGCCTTCTGTAATAAGACCTAATCCGAACTTTCAGAGATCCCCAAATCAACAAAATTCAAATTTCAATCCTAACTTTAACAGACAAAACCCACAGAGAACACATCACGTTAATTTTGACAATCATTTCGACTCTCAAAATTATGATACTAATTTTTACCATGAAACTGATAATTTCAGTGACCCGCAATTCCATAACTTCGGAAACTATCAAACTAATTCTAGCCTTGATAATATGGCAAACATGCCACAAATAAATTATGAAGATTACCCCCATTTCCCGCAAAATAACGACGACAACATGCCATACCAAAATGAGAATTATACAGCTAATTCTCAGATGTCGCAGGATTATACTGCTAATCCTCAGGATTTTCGATTAGGCCCGGAGTATTCAATGAATACTCCAACCCGAGAAATAAATTTCGAAGTGGACCAAATGTCCAACCAAATCCAAACATTAAACCTGAACGACAATTACAACCCCCTACTGAATTTCTCAGACCAGAACTTCGCTTAAATTGGCCTACATACACACTATTGACCGTGAATTCTAGTAATCTTTATTTCATAAATGACATTTCGAACAAATTTAAACTCTTAATTGATACTGGCGCAGGTATTTCGATTATTAAGCATAAGACGGCGGAAAATTTTAAAAATAGATCTCCAGAAAACGCGATTATACAAGGCATAACCGACGAAAAAATTAAAATTAGCGAATCTGTTCTTATACCATTTAACGCACGCGACCCCCACAGAGTCTATATTCACGACTTGGACATAGACTTTGACGGATTATTAGGTGCCGATTTCATGGAACACTACGAATGTAGAATAGATTTCAAAACCAGGCAACTAATTACAAATTTTAAAACATTGCCCATCTTCAAAGTAACTGACGATTCTCCAACACCCGAAATCAACAAAATCCGACAAAATCATAATTCTAGCCAAAATACTATCCAAATTGACGGTCGCACGGAAAAGGTTTACAAACTAAAATGCAATCTTAGAAACACTGACGCTGTACTGTCAGCGCAGGAAAACGAAAAAGTTCGTTTGCCTAATGCTCTTGTTAGGGTAAACGAAAATGGAGAATTTTTGACAACCGTAATTAATGCAAACGCCATTCCGAAAATTATAAATTTTTCTAATCTAAAACTAGAACCATTACAAAAATTTAAATCGATTTTTAATTTAAATGTTCAAAATTCCGACTCACACATACAGACCGACCGATCATCTGAAATTATTAATCAGTTACGTTTAGATCATCTAAACTACGAGGAAAGTGAACTAATTACACAACTTTGCCTAGACTTTTCTGAAATATTTTACCTGGAAGGAGACAACTTGACTTTCACTAACGAGATTAAACATTCAATCGACACTAACAATTCTAAACCTGTATTTACAAAATCGTATCGCTACCCTCAATGCCATAAACAAGAAGTCAAAACACAAGTTTCTAAAATGCTGGACCAAGGCATAATCAGACCTTCAATTTCTCCCTGGTCATCTCCCGTTTGGGTTGTACCCAAAAAACTCGATGCCTCTGGCAAACAAAAATGGCGAGTCGTAGGAGATTACAGGAAATTAAACGAATTGACTATTGACGATAAATACCCTCTCCCAAATATTTCTGACCTTTTAGACCAACTAGGCAAATGCCAATATTTTACCACACTAGACTTAGCTTCCGGATTCCACCAAATAGAAATTGACGCGAAAGACATTCAAAAGACTGCTTTCACAGTCGAAAACGGTCATTTCGAATTCGTTAGAATGCCATTCGGTTTAAAGAATGCTCCATCAACGTTTCAAAGAGTGATGGATAATATCTTGTTAGGAATCCAGAATGAACGCTGCCTTGTTTACATGGACGACATTATCATTTACTTCCCTACTATTCACGATCATATTTCCCGACTGACAGAAGTATTCAAACGCCTAAGGAAAGCTAACCTCAAAATTCAACCCGACAAGTGCGAGTTTCAACGCAAAGAAGTCGCTTATCTAGGACATCTTATAACAAAAGACGGTGTCAAGCCAAATCCCAGTAAAGTAGAAGCCATTTTAAACTTTCCTCATCCCAAAAATCAAAAGGACATTAAATCTTTCTTAGGTTTAGCGGGCTATTATAGACGCTTTATTCCAAATTTCTCTAAGATTTCAAAGCCCCTGACCAAGCTACTACAAAAAGACACTCCCTTTAACTTTGACAATGATTGTATGAATTCGTTCGACAACTTAAAGCAAACATTGACGACGACTCCGATATTAATATATCCTAATTTTGATGAGCCTTTCATCCTAACTACCGACGCGAGCGCATTCGCCATCGGATCGGTACTCTCTCAGGGAAATATAGGCAAAGATCTACCAATTGCATACGCTTCCCGAACTTTATGCGGTGCGGAAACAAAGTATTCCACCATTGAAAGGGAATTATTGGCCATAGTATGGCCGGTAAAACACTTTAGACCATATTTATTCGGTAGAAAATTCAAACTAGTCACCGACCACCGACCACTTACCTGGTTATTCTCAATAAAAGACCCAGGAAGTAGACTTGCCCGCTGCCGACTCAAACTAGAGGAATACGACTACGAAATTGTTTACCAGCCCGGAAAAATCAATAAAAATGCCGATGCCCTCTCTAGAATCAAAATAAACCATTTTTCCAAATGTTCTAAATTCCATTCCAAAATCTTAGCCGCGAACGAAGACACAGACGATGACGGAAATCCAGACAATGACGATGAAATCACAAACGAACAAATAATTCAAGAATTTAATACTTTCTCCCGACTATACAAGACCAAATCTTTAATTGACTACTCTAAAATTCAAACTTCGAATAAACAACTCCTGGACCGAGAAAACAAACACATCATAACTTTCTTTCAACAAAATAACCTAAGAAATTTTCATCACCAAATTATCGACGACATTTTCGAGGAAAACCCTGAATTTTACGACGACAAAATAAATATCCTCTCTAGTAGATCGGTTAGACATAGGAAATACTATATCATTCCTCTACCCTTTGACCCTGAATCTGTAGTAGAACATTTGTTCTTAGCAATATACAAAAATCAAAATGAATTAGATCTTTCTAATACTTATCATGTCGAAAATAACTTAGACCTCCCCATACTCGAAATTCTGTCATTTATCTTCGCAGAAAAGGACCTAAAGCTCATTATCTGTCAAAACCTAGTACAAACACCTGACGAAGACCAAAGACAGATAATTCTTGACCAAAACCATACCGGCAAGAACAACCTACATCGCGGAATAAACGAGACGATGCGTAGGATCAAAAACAAATACAATTGGCAAGGACTAACCAAAGATGTTGAAAATTTCATTAAAAATTGCGAAATTTGTCAACGGACTAAAGTTTGCCGTAAAAATCTTAACAACCCTCTAGTAATCACTGAAACCCCGAGAACACCTTTCGAAAGAATTAACATTGATCTATTCGAATTTCCTACACGAAATTACGCTCTAACTATCCGCGACGAACTTACAAAATTCACACAAGCCTATGCAGTACCGGATAAAAGCGCAAAATCTGTGGTAAACACCCTATTGTTATATTTTCAACATTACGGTACCCCACTAAGGATTCACTGTGATTACGGCGGTGAATTCGACAACAACTTACTAAAAGACCTCTGTACCCTCTACGATAACTGATATATTCTAGCGTAGGACACCCCCAATCTAACGGTTCTATAGAACGCTTTCACGCTACCTTAGCCGAAATGATCCGAATTCACAAAACTGAAAACCCAAATGAACACCCTTTTACCATATTACCATATGCAGTAATATGCTATAACAATTCGGTTAATAAAACGCATGGTTTTACACCATACGAACTGGTTTTTGGACACACAGCTAATAGACCACCAGAGACCCTGTACAACCAAAAAGACCTAATAACTAAATATGTTAGGGACTTAAATAATAGGATATCTCACTATTACCAAATTGCACGCAGTCGGACTGAAGCGCAAAAACAAAAAGCTAAAGTCAGATTCGACAGAAATATCCCAGAAAATCGCCCCACGTATAACGTTGGAGACGAAGTATATGTAAAGGAATTCCAAATCAAAAGTAAGTCACAAAATAAATTCAACGGCCCTTTCGAGATCAAAGAAATTTTCCAAAAGTCTGCCACTTTGTTAAATCCCGAGACAAATCAAACAAGTAAAGTAAATTTTGATAGAATGAAACCATATACTGAAGATTAAAATTTATTTTCAGGTTTCTACTGCTGTTCGGATCAGCATTTTCTCAATACGAAATAACACCAATAAACAATACTATCGGTGTTTACTATCACAAAGACACGGACATTGTCATCTCACACAAGAAATGGACGTTACTCGTACATAAAAATATATCGACCTTTAAGACAGCTCTTGACAGAAACGACAAAATTTTACAGACAATCCTTACCACCCTTGACCCAGCATACAAAAACATGAACGAATTCGCGAGTGAGGTTAAAACGCATTTAAGCCTCCTAGGACAAATCTCAAAATCCATACAAACTAAATTTGACGAAATACATCTCGACACGAAACGCTACAAACGCGGAATCATAAACGGAATTGGTTCAATATTCAAAGCAATTACCGGAAATTTAGACGCAGAAGACGGTAAATACTACTCTGACTGTATCAATAAACTAAACCAAGACGAACGTCAGATAGAAAATTTGATGAAAAATCAAATATCAGTTACAAATTCAGTTATTAAAAATTTTAACACGACAATTCAAAAACTACTAATAGACGAAGAGACATTCAACAAAGACATAAAAGAAATCGAATACGCAATCTTAGACATTACGTATAACGTACGAGCAGTCGAAACAAAATTAAAATTCTTGGAAATTTGTGAACAACTCATGGCGAGCTACCTATTTATAGAGGACAACCTCAACGATATTTTAAATTCGATCACTTTCGCGAGACTCAAAGTAATTCATACGTCTATCATTAATCCCCAGGATTTGGTAAACTCATTGCAGGAAATTTCACAAAACTTACAAAAGGACAATTTGCCACTCCCAATTAAACTTTCAAATATTGCACAGTATTTAGATATTATTGAATTAAAAGCTTTCCAAATGAACTCAGAATTAGTATTTGTATTAGATATACCCCTAGTAAACCCTCAAACGTACTCTGTTTTCCAATTATACCCTATTCCTATCTTAGATAGTAGAACTGGTCTGTATCATATTTTGTCAACTTCTCAAAAATATATCGCGAGAGATGATGATTCTTTGATGTACATACCCGTTGCTGACATCAGAGAATGCAAGCCACTCCATACCAATACTAAATTATGTCCAAATTTGTTTGCATATCCAATTGACAACAACGCCATATGCGAAGCCCGCCTTTTCAAGGATCTACAAACCCTACCAGAAAACTGTCAAACGTCAACTATCATCGGCCAAGGATACAACATCCAAAAACTAGATGAAAACGTGTGGATGATCATCAATACAGAGCCACTACAAATGAATATCAATTGCCCGAAGGAGACTTCAAAAACCGACACCATCTTCAAAAACTCTATAATTAAATTACAACCAAATTGCTACGCCTTCATAGGCATCACGAAGATCCAAGCTAGCACAGACGAAACGACAGACGTGAAGAACGACGCTCACCCCATACAAATCCCTTTCGAGTGTTGCAACCAGGTTCCGGACAAAGTTCGAGTGCCCAATCTGAAACCACTAAAACTAAGTGATCTGAACACCGAAGACCTCGATATCGCCAGACACCAATTAGACCAGTATTCAAAAGACTTAGACGACCTAATCAAGGAACCCTTCATCACGAGACACATTTCTTGGTTTACCTACCTTACCATAGTGCTAATTTTCGGACTCTTATTCTTGTATCTATTCTGTAAGTGTAAAGCAAGAAGACGAAGACTAGCCATCAACGTTTCCACGACTCCTTCATCTCCACCAAGGCCTAGTGAACCCCTCAGGACATTTACTAGCCTATTTCATCAACGAAGACGACCCCCATTAAGAAGAGAGGACGAAGAAGGTGAAGACATCGAACTTAATTAAACCAGACTGTTTGTGTCTTTTACTGACTTTTTGTACCAAGACTCTTCAGTGAATTTTTACTTCATTTCATTGTTTATTTAGTGTATTTTATTATTCCTATTTTTTTGTTAGTTTCAAATGACTAACATTTTAACATGCTTTTCGTAACACAAACAAGCTAATACGCTTGCGTCTTACGCCTAGCATTTTTACATTTTATGCTTTTACATTTTACGCTTTTTGTATTTTTACATTTTATATTTTACATTTTATATTTTTATATTTTTCAACCTTACAATTTTACCATTTTACATTACTTTATATTTTTGAATTCTTGTTAAATCACAAATTTTGTTCAACTTAAAAGTTGCTGTATAAACAACAACTTTTTTTATAAGGGGGAAGTTGTTATATGAAAATATACCCTGTATCTCTGAGACATTGGCCTTACCACTCTCAGCGGTATTATATTACATAGATATCAAATAACGACTCCTCTCAGCATCCGCTCTCCCGAGAATTAGATAAGATTGTATTCTTGCAAAACTGCATAATTGCAGTTCCTTTGTTCCCAAAGGTTATAAATGGGAGTAGTGTACTTTCAGACGGCAGTCTTAAACTCATGTTGGAATAAACAAGTCAAAATTATTATTGTTCTAATTTATAAAGAGTCAACGTTGACTCCATTAATAAATAAATAAAGTTTTTAAAAAGTGATTTCAACAATCGATTATCTAACATATATATATATATATGCTATAAATTTTATATATTTGTGATTAGGGGGACCCCCACAATACGAATCTCAAAAGAGGGGAAAAGATTTATAATTTTTTTTAAAATCATATACAGGATACAGGAGATGCGTACTGACCTCCAATATATATATATATATATATGAGTAGAAACTGAAGCATCGTTACTACCTCTAGCAACGTTGCCAAACTTTCGGAGGTCAAAACGTAACACCATTATCTGTAGTTGTTATTATATAAACATGATCGAATCCACATTTGAATTTGTAAATTTCTTGAAAGCGATAGTCATAATTTTATAACTTCTTAGTGGGTAGGAAATGTAAATTTTGAAGACGTTTTTGGCAAGTATTTTATTATTCAAACTAAATTCTGAATCTATGTCCCCTAGTCTTTCACACAGAGAAATCTATCTACGTAGTGAGATTTTTTTACTTCTATAATGTAACTGATGTTAAATGATATAAAGGTTGTTTGCTGTTTAGAATAAAATATCAACCGTTCTGTGTAAATAATAAGTAGCTATGAATATAACATAAATAACATCTTACGCCTGTATTTAACATACACAGCCCATAAGAATTTCCTTTAATCTGTTTCGGAAAAGATCCTAAACGGCAACGATATAGGTATTTTTCTCGTTATAATTTATATTAGTTGACAAGAAGTAGCTTCTGGCTATTCTTTTGACTAAACATCATAGACGCAGAGGATTATTTTTCCATTATACTGAATAATTGTGTTTTTGTAAATTTAGATGTGACATCTTTTTAGAAGATCTATATGGTAAAACCCCCAAAAAAGAAGAAAAGAATATAAACAGAACACCACAATTAATATTTAGACGATATCTGGTATATTTTTACACCATTAATTTCAGCGTAAAATTACGTTCAGCATTAATTTTCGTTTTGAAAATGCTGTGGCGTCGCCAAGTTATTGCAAAAGATACGAAAAGTTACAGAACAACAGTGCACCACAAATGTTATAAAATGTACTTTGTTAATAATAGTTAAGAGAAAATATTTGGTAAGGGCAAAGATAAGGAATAGTTGAAACGTACTGAACTGGATGGATCTACAAGGAATTTTATACGCGGGCGTTAATTTGGAAACTTACAAATATCTAGAATATCGTTTTAACAAATAGAAGAATAATTCCACCATGTACGAATATTTTGTCCCTTGTGATGATATTAGTCTCCAAAAATAATAGTTTTTGAGATATTTTCAGTTTAACCGATAATTTAAAATTAATTGTGTTTTTCTTTGTTTACAAGAAAGCTATGGCTTTATTGTATCATAGTAAATGCAGATTTTAGTACTGAAAATGAAAACCAAATGAAAATGATTCATAATTATATTTTTTAATGCGATTTTAAAGCTGGAAAATAATTTAAATAATTAAAATATTCAAATATAACATTTACTATTGAAAGCAAGCACTAGAATTTCAAGTGTATCACAAATAGGGATTATTTTATTCGCTTATTAACTTATTCAAGAGGATTTGAATTTAAACCTAGGAATCGTATTCTTTGAATAAACATAATGGGTGTATTAAATATTATTTATTAACCAATCAATCAATCAAGATTTGTTTTATAGTTTAAAAATCAGTTCGCGACAACTCCGACAAGCTTTCCCATTTAGGAGTAGATCGCCCCACAGCTTCTCTCCCTGTATTTTCTAGGAGCAACTGGTCATGTCATTTCATACCGATATTAGGAGAGTCTCCAAATGCCAAATTTAATCAAAATCGTTAGAACCGCTTTAGAAGAAAAATTATTCAATTCCTTGCCCCCCCGCAACCTACTTCCCTGCATTTCTTAGGGACAACCGGTCATGTGACCTTATGCTACTACTAAGTCATTATTCATGTGTTAAATTTGAAATTATTTAAAACTCAACTCCCCCCCCCCCACAGCTTCCCTCTCGGTATTTTCTAAGAACAACTGGTCATGTCATTTTATATCGGTACTAGGAGAGAGTCCATGTACCAAATTTAATCGAAATCGTTAGAGCAATTTTAAAGAAACAAATTATTTTCTATTTTTTTTTCCTGTTTCTAGGGGTTCACTCCCGCCACATTTGAGCTGGGATCCATTTTGCGATGTCGCCTCGAGGTGTGGCCGTATTGAATACATATGTAAAATTCGAACAAAATCGACACAGTAGTTTGAGCTCTAGGTGTGACGACAGACGGCAGACAGACATTTTTTAAGAACCACTTTTGTTGGTTCAGGGGACTTGAAAACGTGTAAATCCATCAAAAACTTTTTGCACGATCACCATACTTTCCTTATATACTACGTATATGGGAAAGTAAAAATGAGATACTCCTATTGACAAAGCTATACCTACCTATAACATAATAGTATAATAATGATAATAATATTAATAATACTTTATTCACCACTAAGATACAAAAATGTATATATGACAAGTCAAATTATGTATAATGTTGTATAAAACAAACAAGTAGTTATAGCTATAGGTTACACACCACAGGTAATAACACACACCCAATATCCATGTATAGTGGAAAAATCCCTCTCACAGTATTTTCCACTGCCACGACCTGGGATCGAACCCGGAACTTTTGGGGGAGAGGCAAGTGCGCTCATCTCTCGACCATCAGTCATATAACAATATAAAAACATGCACAATAACAAAATATGTGTGAATCATAGTATGCAGTATTAAATTTAAAGTAAAATAAAGCAAGATGCTGGTACAATGAAAATTACATGCATATATATTATGTACATTGTACAAGCATACACTAAATAAAAAGAAAACAAAGTCAATGGTATTGGACAATAGACATTTTCACATGCTTGTCACCATATCCAGATCTAATGAATGAGTGAAAAAAAATTGAAGTAATCAGTTCCCGGCAAATAAAAAACGCAACAAAAACTTTACGACCTCATTACCGGTACTCTTTGTATAGTCCAAGTAAGGACTTCCCTGCACTCAATAAACCCAACAAAAATTTTACGACATAATTATATCGCCTCAGGCCATGGCGCCATGCCTGTCATGAAACAACTCGACTCACATTAAAAACCTATAAAGGTAAGCGAGTCAATTTGCGAACAGCAGTACAGAGAGTACCGGTATTTTAATGAGGTCGTAAAGTTTTTGTCGCGTTTTTTATTTTCTGGGAACTGATTACTTCAACTATACTGCTGTTCGCAAATTGACTCGATTACCTCTATAGGTTTTTAATGTGCGTCGGGTCGTTTGATGACATGCAAGGCGCCATGGCCCAATCAATCAATCAATACTACTTTATTAATAATTAAAATCTACATCTGCCTCCCCAGAACCCACCCGGGCACCGACCGTGCAACCACCGCGTTGTTCGTGGTGGCGGATTGCAAGGTCGGGCGGAATGGGACTGGTTCGGCTTAAAGACAATTAAAAACAAGTTAACCTAAACTCCTTCCATCGCAGATGGATAAAATTAGGCGATAAAATTATATATATCTAAAACAGACTTAACTGAACTTACAAACTACACATTTTTAAAAACTTTTGCACTAAACACTTTTTTTTTAAAATTTGATACTGACGCAGACACCTCAATCTAAACGAGGAGCCTTCCGCGAGGTGTGAAAATGCTGGGCTGCGCGTAGGCTGGCCTAAACTTTAGTTTTAAAAAATTTTGGTTTCGAAAAATCATGATTTTTGAAAAACTTGAATGAAAATGAATTTAGAGACAAAAATGTACAAAAAGAAAACGAAAAACAAACGCGACAAAAAGGTTACAAACAGAAAGGGAGAGACAGGAAAGATTTAAAGATACAACAGGTATGAAATATCAGTAAAGGTGGATAGGGCGCCATGGCCCGCGGCGATATAATTATGTCGTAAAGTTTTTGTTGCGTTTTTTGAGTGCAGGGAAGTCCTTACTTGAACTATACATTCATAGTTAAGAGTAGTCATATATAAAAATAACTATGTAAACAAATTAGGTATTAATATCAAAGTAAGTAGTGGTTAGAACTGTCATACTTCAATCTATAATTTAAAAATTAAAATTAAATGGACTAAAAACTTGGAAGAACGGTTAAAAAGTAACAAGTAGAAAATAATTGAGAATAATGATAAATAATCGAGATATGGTTGCTACTTGATGTCGTGCAATTTGATTTTTCTTTAAACGCATACATTTGCATGGCGTTTCACGTATGTTTTTAAAAACATCCCTTTGCAGTATGCACGTAGATAATAATTTCCCTTACTGCTTCGACTTGGTCGTACTACTGTACCAGCTATACAGAGATCGAAATTTACTGCGTTTCTCAATCATAAAAGTGCGCGACGCCTTTCCTCGCTATTTGTAGGACACTGTAATATATTCTGTACTTCGTTTTATGAACCGTGATGTCTTTGCAGATGTCTCAAATAATTTTTCGAAATTACCCCTTTATTATAGAATCTGCAACGAGTACTTTTTTTACTCTGCTTTTGCTTTTTCTACAAAATTTTAAATGTGTTATTAAGGCCATTTTCTTACTGTTTACATTAACTTGATAATATTTAACAACTTTATCAAAAGACTTAACTTCATGGAAAACTTACTCTAATTTGTTCAGAGCGTGGCTTGCTTTTTATTTTTGTAGTGCTAGTTATTGCAATTTTCAAATTTCTCACTTCAGTACTGTCGTCACTTAAAACCTCAATGTTGGTATCCCTACTACTTTCCGTGATGTCGCCAATATCAAAATACTTATAACATTATGACAAACAAATATATTTACTCAGTGTGGCCCACTTCTCATCTCAATATGCCTCGGAAATCAAATTAAAAATTAATCTAATAATCAAGTCAATGTTGTTCAAGTGCTTTTTACACTAATTATTATTATATTGATAAGTTTTAAATGAATTGCTTGGGTGCAGTCGAGTTTAGCGTCGCACTAATAAAAATCTAGAAAAACCCAGCACAGAACTTGAATAAATGAGGCAAAGCCAAAATGGAGCGTACATAGAAACTATCCGGAAATTATAGTGAAATATCAAAAAAATAAATTTCCATAAACAATTAAAAATTATCATTTAACAAACAGAATACTAACAGCGCATTTAAAAATCTTGTATTACTTCCCTCAACGAGTGTTTAAAAGGGTCAGTGTTTAGTATAAAAGGACCGCAATAGAAAAGCAGGTACTAACATCTGGTTGTGATAAGAGAGAAGTAATGCATAATATAGTCTGTACGAATATAATAAAGTGCCTAGGTTCTAGATTCTTCTTTGCACAATTTGAATTCATTTCCGCAGAATTGGCGGGGTTATTCTCATTGCCATTAATTGTTGTTGCTACAAAAATTTTCATACACATTTCTTGTCGATAGTAATATTAAAGCTTAATATTTCAAATTACATTTAATTGAAATTTTTGGAAAATTCGGAACATGTTTTTTTGAACAATTTATCTGTTGAAGCACGGTTTTCTTTTATTTTTTTAAAGAATATCTCCGGTTGTACTTGTCATACCAGGAAAATAAAACTACAAGCCTCTACGCAACTAAATTTGAAATTAAAAAGGCTATGAAATTCCGATCGATTCCGAGATAAAAATAAAAGGCTCCACCACTATTCGTTGATTTAAATCTACTGGATTTAATTTACCAGTCACAATCTGTTTTAAATTATATTTACTACACTTCATTGGAAAACAGACATATATATATATTTTTTATACATTTATTTAACGTCGGCCTATTTCCGCTACTGAGGCCTAACACCGACGCCTGTAGACGAGCTACCCCCAATCAGGAATTTTGCCGAACCTCTTCCCTTAAGAAGAGTAGGGATCTTTTGCTTGCCTAACATTTAATAGACAAGGGACCGACGGCTTTACATCCCCTCCGAAGGATGGTAATATCTCCTATACAACCCTCGCCTTAGGTTGTATAGCTTCCGCGCATACACTGATATACAAGCCGCTGGAAGATGTGTGAGGCGAGAACGCGGTTTCCGTTGGAATGGTCACCATCCAAGTACTAACTGCGCCTGTCGTTGCTTTACAGACATATATTTAATTACAGCTTACAGCTAAATACAACATGAGATATTTACAGTTAGCTTCTTTTATTAGTTGCATTATATTATCTTTCCTGGTACATATTTGAAAAAAATAATACACAAGTTCACAATAGAGCCAGAGAGATTTTTAAAAAAATCGTTTTTAGTCAATGTAAGAAGCTGGCTTCATCAACGTCGAAAGCCCAAAGAATTGTAAATATTTTTTTATAACTCCTGTTAGACCGATATTTTTCTGGTTTTTTCTAGATCCTTAGATATTCACTTTACAATTCCGGGTATAATTAGGTAAGTATCACCTTTCCATAATAAATCTTTATCATGCGCAATATTATAGAATGTTCCCAATTGAAACTGGGCCATCTGCCGCACAGGGTGAGCTGTAGAGACATGTACTGTTGTTTTACATAAACAATATTTTGTGTGAATATTAGAGCAAAATGTTAATAAGGTTTTAATAAGTTCTGTGAAAATAAAAATTTGAAAATTGCATCAATGTCGATTTATATCAAACAATAAAGTTTGATATAAATCGACATCTTCTATAAGAAAATAACGGAAAAATCGCGACATCTTCCATACGCTTTTCCGAATTGAAAATTTGAATAATACCTCATTTAAAGGTTAAAAAAACAATAATACAGAGATTTATTTTAAATTGAAGCTGTGGATATAGAGAAGAACTGCTAAAAAATTAATTATTGATTTAAGTTCCGAAGAAAATGCAAAACGAGTTTCTAAAAACTGTAAAATTGCTTCTATCATGTTTGACTATAGTGCATAACGACTAAGAATAACGTAAATTACGGTTCAAAAAATACTTGATAAAAAAATTAAAAATTGATTTTTTAATTATTATTTACTACAAATTTGAAAGTTAAATGGATTTGCCCATATATGTCGCTTTAATATAACTGCATAAAAATACTTCAAAAATGAATATTTTTAATTGTTTTTCTACTGCAAAGCATCGAATTACATACTTTTCATTCTTTGATATTTATCGAAAGAGTACAAAGTTTTCAAGACAATTTCACGCGCTTTTCTGGAATAACGGCATTTAAAATATCGCAGTTTTTCCGTTGTTTTCTCGTAGAAAACATCTATCTAAACACTTTTTGTACCCCATTATTCTTCAAAAAATGCCCAATTTTCATATGATAATGAGATTTATAAAATTTCACGTGTTTTTCCGGTACAATCGCGGAATGGCAAGAGGGAAATCTATAAATGTTTCTTTATCATATTGTAGAAAGTGTCGATTTAAACATTCCTTCTTTGGCGTATTTTGATAAATTGCATAATTTTCGCAATATCATCGATTTTTAATTTATGTAATATTCGTTTTTCCGTGATAATGCATGAAATATGACCCATTTTTGTTTTATTTGTTTATTGAAAACGTTGATCTAAGCATTTTTGCTCTTTGTGATTTTTCGAGAAAATGCGTAGTTTGCTTGATATTTTTATACAATTTTTGGATATACATATGTTAGTTTTTCATTTAATGTGGAAAAGCGGTTGGAAAAATAAAAAATTTCCCACATAATTTTGTAGAACATTTAATTACGTACCTATATTTTTTTTACACATTCTCATTTAAAGCGTGATTTTGTTATGAAGAAAGTAATAAGTTAAAGCTTTGAAAACAATATGTTGATTTTTGAAGAAATTATGACTTCATTTGTAATGTATGCAAGTAAAACTTTTGCTGTTATTTTTTATATTTAACCAAATTTTATCACTATCACACCTTCCTTTCATTTTATCCTAATAGTGGAGTCCACAGGATATCAAATTGTGATATCTGCTTGCACTTCGATATTAGCAGCTAAAACCTATTTCAAATGATTCCTTACCTTCTAAAACATCAAAATCTGAAGTCCGTCAACATGTCGTCCTGTACGGGGTGGGTACAGGGGGTGAAATGTGAAAAACACCCTAAAAATTTTTGTTTCCTATTTTAAACTACAAAACACGAGAATTACTGTGTTGAAGCACGATATGCCTAGGAGCAACGAGTCCATTAGAAAAAAATATTAAACAATTCCCAAAGCACGGAGTTAAATGAACGACGTCTTCGTTTAAAATGTACTAGTGAAAAGTATCTTATTGCACAGGCAATGTTTTCGTTTACCACCACTCTAGCTACTTTATTCTTCACGTGATAAAAAAATTCTCAGTAATAACGTTGTAGATTAGAGTTTCAGGATACTAAGCCTTTTTTACTTTTTTGTTCCGATCGCTCTGTAATTTTTTAATAATGTTTGTAAGAGCGCCCGCGCAAGATCTTTTAAGGTCGATTTTTGTTTGTTTCTTCACTGCGCGTGGTCTTTTAAAGTCTAGTATCGCCTGTACGATCACACAGTATTGTGATATATTATTTGATATTTTGATATATTATTGCATATATGCGGTATAGGCGCGGTTAGTAGTTGGATGGGTGACCGTTCCAACGAAGACCGCGTGCTCGCCTCACACATCTTCCAGCGGCTTGTATATCAGTGTATGCGCGGAAGCTATACAACCTTCGGCGAGGGTTGTATATAGGGGATACACCACCTTGTCTATTAAATGTTAGGCAAGTAAAAGATCCCTACTCTTCTTAAGGGAAGAGGTTCGGCAAAAATTCCTGGTTGGGGGTAGCTCGTCTACAGGCGTCGGTGTTAGGCCTCAGTAGCGGAAATAGGCCGACGTTAAATAAATGTATAAAAAAAAAAAATGCATTATGCGGATATTTTTGTACTCTGAGACAAATTTGTTCCTGCCTGGGCATTGTCTTAGTGTTTGTTGGTGTTGAAATAATTTAAAATCGTTTAGTCCCGGTGGAGTAATTATTTTAAATGTTCTGCTCTATTTTACTACTTATTAAAATCTATGGTAGTGTGTGAACTTTAACAACTTTCAAAATTTTTCATTATTCGTGTTTTAGAAAATTTATATGGACATATGGTATAGGTGCTTTAAGAGTACTAGTTTAGATAGGATGCAAAATTATTGATAATAAGATTACCTCTGTTCTCAGTACTAAATCATCAATGCCGATTAGATCACCTTTTTTTATCTACATGTAACTGTAAACAAGGTTTGTTGATTATTATATTTCGGAAGTCCTAAACTATTTCAGCAAAATTTTATAGGTTGTAGCGGTCTGCAATGCTCTTGTACGAAGAAGACATTACCATGCATCGGATCCTGCAAGTGTATGGGACAAAAATCATGTTGTAAAAACCCCAGCACTAAGGAAACTCGTCTTACTTCCGAAATAGTTGAAGAGTCCTCGGATTCAGATTGAACAAGTATAATATAACTATTATTCCATAATATAACTTTCACATTTTTGTTATTTTTTAGGTATAAAAGAGGTTTGAGAGGTTTCACTTACCTCTCACCACTACTCAATTTACTATAGTTTGTATAAAACTAGCAGGTTGGCCACTATCATTTGTCTGCTCCATGACCTATGGCATACTGATGAGAACTAATAAGTTCGAAACCGGTCTATGTCTGGTCAGGGAGTTGACAAATGATATTGGTTACCATTCTTTAATGATTTGTAAGGTGTAATTCAATGCAGGTCGGGGTATTTGTCCGCTGAGTAGTTGTTTCCTGCAAATCATATATTATAACAGTAGGTTAAGTCCACCTAGGACTGAAAGGTCGCCGCTCTCAGGTACTTGCAGAATCGCAAGTCGCTATACGCCCATAGAGACATCTATGGTGTATAGTAGCAATTGACCATTTGAGAGGTTTCACTTACCTCTCACCACTACTCAATTTACTATAGTTTGTATAAAACTAGCAGGTTGGCCACTATCATTTGTCTGCTCCATGACCTATGGCATACTGATGAGAACTAATAAGTTCGAAACCGGTCTATGTCTGGTCAGGGAGTTGACAAATGATATTGGTTACCATTCTTTAATGATTTGTAAGGTGTAATTCAATGCAGGTCGGGGTATTTGTCCGCTGAGTAGTTGTTTCCTGCAAATCATATATTATAACAGTAGGTTAAGTCCACCTAGGACTGAAAGGTCGCCGCTCTCAGGTACTTGCAGAATCGCAAGTCGCTATACGCCCATAGAGACATCTATGGTGTATAGTAGCAATTGACCATTTGAGAGGTTTCACTTACCTCTCACCACTACTCAATTTACTATAGTTTGTATAAAACTAGCAGGTTGGCCACTATCATTTGTCTGCTCCATGATCTATGGCATACTGATGAGAACTAATAAGTTCGAAACCGGTCTATGTCTGGTCAGGGAGTTGACAAATGATATTGGTTACCATTCTTTAATGATTTGTAAGGTGTAATTCAATGCAGGTCGGGGTATTTGTCCGCTGAGTAGTTGTTTCCTGCAAATCATATATTATAACAGTAGGTTAAGTCCACCTAGGACTGAAAGGTCGCCGCTCTCAGGTACTTGCAGAATCGCAAGTCGCTATACGCCCATAGAGACATCTATGGTGTATAGTAGCAATTGACCATTTGAGAGGTTTCACTTACCTCTCACCACTACTCAATTTACTATAGTTTGTATAAAACTAGCAGGTTGGCCACTATCATTTGTCTGCTCCATGACCTATGGCATACTGATGAGAACTAATAAGTTCGAAACCGGTCTATGTCTGGTCAGGGAGTTGACAAATGATATTGGTTACCATTCTTTAATGATTTGTAAGGTGTAATTCAATGCAGGTCGGGGTATTTGTCCGCTGAGTAGTTGTTTCCTGCAAATCATATATTATAACAGTAGGTTAAGTCCACCTAGGACTGAAAGGTCGCCGCTCTCAGGTACTTGCAGAATCGCAAGTCGCTATACGCCCATAGAGACATCTATGGTGTATAGTAGCAATTGACCATTTGAGAGGTTTCACTTACCTCTCACCACTACTCAATTTACTATAGTTTGTATAAAACTAGCAGGTTGGCCACTATCATTTGTCTGCTCCATGACCTATGGCATACTGATGAGAACTAATAAGTTCGAAACCGGTCTATGTCTGGTCAGGGAGTTGACAAATGATATTGGTTACCATTCTTTAATGATTTGTAAGGTGTAATTCAATGCAGGTCGGGGTATTTGTCCGCTGAGTAGTTGTTTCCTGCAAATCATATATTATAACAGTAGGTTAAGTCCACCTAGGACTGAAAGGTCGCCGCTCTCAGGTACTTGCAGAATCGCAAGTCGCTATACGCCCATAGAGACATCTATGGTGTATAGTAGCAATTGACCATTTGAGAGGTTTCACTTACCTCTCACCACTACTCAATTTACTATAGTTTGTATAAAATTAGCAGGTTGGCCACTATCATTTGTCTGCTCCATGACCTATGGCATACTGATGAGAACTAATAAGTTCGAAACCGGTCTATGTCTGGTCAGGGAGTTGACAAATGATATTGGTTACCATTCTTTAATGATTTGTAAGGTGTAATTCAATGCAGGTCGGGGTATTTGTCCGCTGAGTAGTTGTTTCCTGCAAATCATATATTATAACAGTAGGTTAAGTCCACCTAGGACTGAAAGGTCGCCGCTCTCAGGTACTTGCAGAATCGCAAGTCGCTATACGCCCATAGAGACATCTATGGTGTATAGTAGCAATTGACCATTTGAGAGGTTTCACTTACCTCTCACCACTACTCAATTTACTATAGTTTGTATAAAACTAGCAGGTTGGCCACTATCATTTGTCTGCTCCATGACCTATGGCATACTGATGAGAACTAATAAGTTCGAAACCGGTCTATGTCTGGTCAGGGAGTTGACAAATGATATTGGTTACCATTCTTTAATGATTTGTAAGGTGTAATTCAATGCAGGTCGGGGTATTTGTCCGCTGAGTAGTTGTTTCCTGCAAATCATATATTATAACAGTAGGTTAAGTCCACCTAGGACTGAAAGGTCGCCGCTCTCAGGTACTTGCAGAATCGCAAGTCGCTATACGCCCATAGAGACATCTATGGTGTATAGTAGCAATTGACCATTTGAGAGGTTTCACTTACCTCTCACCACTACTCAATTTACTATAGTTTGTATAAAACTAGCAGGTTGGCCACTATCATTTGTCTGCTCCATGACCTATGGCATACTGATGAGAACTAATAAGTTCGAAACCGGTCTATGTCTGGTCAGGGAGTTGACAAATGATATTGGTTACCATTCTTTAATGATTTGTAAGGTGTAATTCAATGCAGGTCGGGGTATTTGTCCGCTGAGTAGTTGTTTCCTGCAAATCATATATTATAACAGTAGGTTAAGTCCACCTAGGACTGAAAGGTCGCCGCTCTCAGGTACTTGCAGAATCGCAAGTCGCTATACGCCCATAGAGACATCTATGGTGTATAGTAGCAATTGACCATTTGAGAGGTTTCACTTACCTCTCACCACTAATCTGAACAATTGTTAAAATTTTGTTCAAATCAGACGTGTCCTTCTCAAGTTAATTATTTATTTATTTATTTATTTATTTATTTAAAGTACACTGTTCAACAGGTAAACACCCAATTACTGAACAGGAAATACAGAAAAAATACATATAACTAAAACTAAACTAATACATACAGTTAAAATATAAGACATATACAATATGATTGTAACATATAAGAGATATAGTACGTAATACATATAAACCATGAAACATTATATATAATATTATCTTTGATACACTAATGTTTAAAATATGACTTAATGTCATTAAGGCTGCAGTGAAAAATATCTATGCAGCTACAGTGTTTGTTGTAGTTGCCACGAATTAAATAAAAAGGAGAATTTTTTAAGGTATTAGTCCGCGCCGTTGGTATATAAAAGGTTAGTTCCTGTCTAGAAGCTAGCCTGGGGACAATAAAGTTTAACTTCCCTACTATTTCCTGACAATCCAAAATATTATGAATGATCTTGTATAAAAAAACTTGCGAAAGGTATTGCCTCCTGTCATCAAGACTAACCATACCAAAAGTATCGAGTAAGCGTTGTTGAAGGTAGCCAATAGGAGGATATGTTTCATTGGTTTTAAAAAACAGAAGTTTTAGAAATCTTCGTTGCACATTTTCTAAATTGTTAATATGTATATCATAATAGGGATACCAAACAAGGGACGCGTATTCTAGCTTAGACCTCACGAAACAACAGTATAATGTTTGTAGAGTGCTTAGTTCGCAAATTCACGGCTACTGCGCACTATGAGACCAAGTGTTTTAAATGCATTACCAACTGTGTTTTCAATGTGGGCATTGAATGTTAACTTCGGATCAAAAATTACACTTAAGTCACGGTAAGTATCAGGTCTTTGTATGGCGGTATTGTCAAGATGGTAGTTGAACACATGGGGAGTTGATTTACGCGTAAACGACACAACATTACATTTACTGGCATTTAATGGCAATTTGTTGTTTAGGCACCACTGTGATAGTCTGTCAAGGTTATGCTGTAGGCGGTAGCAGTCTTCAACACTCGTTATCTCTGTAAAGATCTTTAAATCATCCGCATATAACAACAAACATCTAAAATATCCACTATATCATTAATAAAAATATTAAATAGTAAGGGACCTAGCACCGAGCCCTGAGGGACACCTGATGACGCCAAGAATTCGACAGACTTAACTCCACTATACGCGACATATTGTATTCGATTTGACAGATAAGATCTAAATAACTGTAGCAGTGAATAAGACAAACCTATATCATGTAACTTACGAAGTAGAATATTATGGTTAAGCCTGTCGAAAGCCTTGGAAAAATCAGTATATATATAACATCAGTTTGCGACTGTACATCCAAAACTTCAGCTATGTATTGTGTAATGGACAATAAATTAGTAGTAGTGGAACGTCCTTTCATGAAACCATGCTGGTACGGCGAGATCTGATTGCTGACACTTGGATAAATTGTGTCATGTAGCAGTATTTCCAGGATTTTACAGAAATTACAAATGATTGAAATAGGTCTAAAATTAGTTATATCAAATTTATCTCCTTTTTTAGAAACCGGACATAGCTTAGATCGCTTCCAGATGACCGGAAATGAACAGGTCTTAATGCATAAGTTAAATAAAACCATTAAAGGATAAGAAAATATCTGAGCGCAATCCCTAATAAGAAATGCTGGAACGCCATCTGGCCCCGTCGTCATTTTAGGTTTAATTTTTTTGATAGCTTTGAACACGTCAGATTCGTCAAAAAAATTCATTAAGAGCATCAATATCACCTGAAGTTTTGTATGTATGCCACATTTTAGATTTTAGCCTGATAGCTTTTATAATATTGAAGTTAAACCAGGGAGGATACTTATATTTCTGCGACGGGCGATACTTTGGAACACATAAGTCAAAAATCGAATACAGTTTCTCGTAAAACATGTCACATGCGTCGTTAATATCATTATATAAGGTAATAAATGACCAATCAGTATTTAGAAGAGTTTGATATAGCACATGTAAGTTAGCTTTCCTAAAATTGAAACAGTTATTAAAGTTGGTTGGAAAATTATTTTTATGGTTGCCAGAGGTGGATACTTGAATAGATGTAGTTAAAGCCGGGTGAAGCCGGGGGTTTATCCTCCGCTACGAGCGACTCAAGACATTTTTCTACCACACAATTTGTGTTACTAAGGACGAGATCAAGAATGTTGTTATTATCATTATGTTCAAAATTGTGTTGGAACAAAGCACAGGTATACATAAAATTCACGAGTGCTAAAACTGATCTATTCGTCTGATGGTCACGTATATAAGAAGCATACTGTGCAATGTTAAAATCACCCACTAGAATCACATTATTCGCTTGACTACATTCAAATGTGCTAAACAACTCAAAGAATGTTTCATATTCAGCAACAGTTGTATTTGGTGGTATGTAAACAACAAAGATTAATAATGTGTAACTGGCCAATGAGAGCTTCACCCCTACTAAGTCGATAGTTGGCAAAGCATTAAAACCAGCAGAACTTAAGTCAATTCTAGCCGAGTAGTATTGGTCATTTACTGCAATCAAGACAAGAAATGTGAGGGACGGACAGACAGACAGACACTTCAAAAGTTGCTTAATTTGGTCACTAACACAATATGAATTTTTTTTTCTCTACAAGTAATATATACGGTTTTAGAAATGCCGATCAAATGCATTATACTCTTCTGCGAAAACTCGAAAGGAATAATAAAATGTAATAATTTTAATGTTCCCGTTGCTCTTAGGCATATCGTGCTTTAACACAATAATTCTCGTGTTTTGTAGTTTAAAATAGGACAAAACAAATTTGTAGGGTGTTTTTCACATTTCACCTCCTGTAACCACCCCGTACATTACGACATGTTGACGACCTACAGATTTTGATGTTTTAGAAGTTAAGGAATCATTTGAAATAGGTTTTAGCTGTTAATATCGAAGTGCGAACAGAAATCATTAAGGACTTTGAAGCTGTCGTGGCCTATACTATTATGTGTTATTTACATTTTTTAAACGATTCTTTGACCCGTTAGCTCTATATTAAAGGAATAATATGTTTCTATAGTTTTACTTTCATAAAATATTATAAATCGAGATTACGGAAATTTTCTGATAAAAGCCGCTGAGTTTTGTTGAAACTTACCTGTGTAATAATGGCATCAATGTGAACAGATTTCCTATATGTTTTGTGTATTGAATGCGTATTCATTGTTTCATATAAGAGAAAAGTTCCCAAGTTCTTACATGTTTTGCGTCTTGGAAATTCACGATGAAGAATTAAGGGCCCAATAACAGTAATTTACCTAAACAAGAACAAAATAAATTGCGTTGTCTTAAAGCTAAGAAAATATAATATGAAAAATTACATTTTAGCTTTTTTCTATGTTGCAAATAAAAATTCATAAAATAGTATAATTGAATTTTACTAAATTATTTAATCGCAAATAGCGGACGTAAAAAACTAAAACTACATTTAAGTTAAGTGAAATATAACATATTTTATGGATACTCAAATACGCTTACAAGGAGCAATTTAAAAAGTGCATTTTTTGCTCATATTTGTTCTCTGGTAAACATTCCAAGTACTAGTAGCGTAATTCCTGTTCAAGCCCATAATTTTTGTCAGCGAACCAAAAAACTAGCCTTTCGTAGTATAGAGGAAATGGATCATGCATGATGTAGACGAAATTTTATTTGTATTATGATGTAGGCATTATAGATAGTCCCCAACCCGGTGTATTGTAATTTTTTAAACCTGATACATTTCTTTAGGATATTTTAATAACGTCCATTCCGGCACAACGCTACGCAGGTATATTTCTGTTGTGTTGAATTTATCCCGACATTCAACGCGATGTTGCCGATATTTGGAGGTGATATCGTACCCTCTGTGATCTAAAGAGCAACATATATACCCGGAGGTGACAAAGTATTGGCTGTTGTACAAATGAAAACGACAGCAGCGCCATACGAAAATTTAAATATAGGTTTCTAATGTCATCTAAATGCTTGTAAAATTGAAAACTGTGCAAAACGTTGCCACCTCCGAAAACGGAGGTGGCAACGTTATATATGAGGTGACAACGTGTAGCCAGTATCTGTTTTGGAGGTGGCAAAGTACCCTACGTACATATATATATATATATATATATAAAACAAATTTATACCAGTATCCTAGATTGATTAATGTTGAGGTGACTGGTTCTGGGACAGCAATCCAGGCCCACAATTGTCTCTTTTTGCGAGAATGGATTCTAAAGTTTCCTTTGCAATTTACGTCTCTTAATGAGATGGAGTGAAAGTTGTAGGAAAATTAACCAACTATGTGGTTTATAAAAAGATAACGAAATTTTATCTTTTTGGAAGATAAGCTGTGCAAAAGCTATGCAGGAATGAAGAAGCTATGCAGAAACGTATACAGAAATGTATAAGTATATATGTGCATAAACATATAAGTACATAAGTGCATATAAATATATAGAAATATATAAGTATTTAAGAATTTAAGTATCTAAATACATAAGTATATACAAGCATGTAAGCATGTAAATATCTACAAAATCATCAAGCATGTAAGAATTTAAGCAAGTAAGAATTTAAGCAAGTTAGCTTTCATAAAAACTATAAATTGCCAAAAAAAATGAAAAAGAAAAATATTTTTAAAACCATGTGGTACATATAGTATTTTAACTACTTATTAAATTAAAAAGAATTGACTTTGAATTTAAATTTATTTAAAAAAAAATAGTTGAAATTACATCAAAGACAAAATTTAAAGATTAATTAAATTTTAATTGAGTAATAAATGAAATTACCTGTATGTTAAACACTTGTTAACTGGGATATAAAAATTGTAATATCAATTACTGAAGTCCGCAGCTAAAAATTATATACGTTCGAATCAGTACAAAGGCTGTAAGCAAATGATTTCCTGTTGAGTGTCCTACTTACTGCAAAATAACGCTACTAAAATAAACGTGAGAAACCTAACTCCCTAGTTAAATTGAAAGCTATTAAAATATAGAAATAGTACAAGTATGGCCATATGTCAATGGTTGAGTTAAGCGCAACAACATGCAGGTCGCAATTTTAAAATTTCCTTTACTCACAACTAAAATAGTGGCATATGATCGATAAAAGGAACCTATAATAAAAGTTTTTATTAGGTACTTCCATACCACAGCCTTTGCTTCACAATTCGTAAATACAATACATAACCAACAATATGAACAGCTGTAAATAAATATTAAAACGTATTGACTATTGTGTGAACTCAGTAAATATATTACATCTTATAGGATATACTATATATAGTAACGAGAAAAGGTAAGGAAAATGACCATATGTATTTACATAGTAAACAAAAATATAAAAATTGAAAAATAGATATCTGATGTAAATAAATGTTTTGTAGACAATTGTTAATTAATTGTTTCCTGGGATGCTGTCTAGAACGGAAATACATAATAGTGTAGAATATGACTGAGTTCCTAAGATATAAAACTAAGTACATAAAACAGTGTGAAATGGTTTAGCAGTTATACAAATAAAATTCTGTTAGTTGAAAACAGTTTCACTTACAAAAACTGAATCGAAAAATGTTATACAGATCGTGCTAAATATAACCAAAATACTAGTTTTTATATAAAACTGTTAAATGGACATAGGCCATGTAACAGTGCATAATTTATTACACAGTATATCAATGTGAATATCCCGTTTTAAGCAAGAGTCAAAAGTGACACCTAAAATTTTACCTGAGTTATGAATATTGAACAGGTCAGAGTTTGGGGTATTTAAATTTACTTGTTGTTTGAAAAGTATAGATACGGTTTTTTTTAAATTTAAATTAATGACATTTTTTTCAGACCAGAGAATACAATTTATATATATATATATTTTCTGCTGCTTTCTGTGATTAAGAAATTAGTATCATCGGCGTAACATACTATTTGTATATTCTTAATTGGCTTTAAAAAATAAATTAGGTCATTAGCAAAAATAATATAAAGTAGAGGACCCAGGATGGAACCTTGTGGGACATCCTGGGTTACCTTCCTAGGTTCACTTTTGACATCATTGATTTGAACAATTTGATCTCGATTGCTTAGGTATGAATTTATAAATTTTAGTGGTGGCCCTCTGATTCCATACCTGTATAATTTCTCTAAAAGCAATCGATGGTCTACGCAATCAAATGCGCGGGAAAAGTTAATGAATAGACCAAGTGGGCACATTTTTTTGTCAAGCCCATTTACAATTTCTATATGAAATTTGCTTAAGGCAGTATCCACACCCCTGTTTTTTACAAAACCATGTTGTTCTGGTGAGATAATTTTATTACGTATGCAAAAGGCTGCTAGCTGACCATTTAAGGCTGACTCATATATTTTGGAGAAACTTGATAGTAATGTCATACATGCCCGGTAATTGTCATACAGGTTAGCATCGCCTTTATTATATAAAGGGCAAACCACTGAGAGCTTCAATTTTTCAGGAAATATTCCTTGCTCAAGCGATAGGTTTATCAGATACGATAAGGGTTGACAGATAAGATATTTAGAGTTTTTAATAAATTATATGATATGTTATCGTACCCACTAGAATTAGAAGGTCTAAGATTATTTATTATGGCTACTACATCCTGTTCACTTAAAGGTGCGAGAAAAAGGGAAGTATTGCCTAGGGACACATTAGCATTCAAAAACTCAAAATCTCTTTTTTGATTGTTAGTTATTAAACTGGTCGTAAAATGTTTATTAAAATTATTTGCCATTTCATCATCATTTAACTTAATATTATTTTCCACAATATTTATTTCCCTTCTGAAGTTTTGTTTTCCCTGTATTTCTTTTATAATATGCCACATAGCTTTTGCTTTATTATTCGACTCATTAATTTTTTTATCGAAATATTCTCGTTTAGCTAAACGTAGTTTTTCGTTGTATTGTATATTTAGGTATTTGCTATAGTTTTTTAGTTCAGGATATTTATTTGCTAGATCCGAAAATAATTGAACTTCATTTTTGGATTTATTTACATTATCTGTTATCCACTCTTGATTAGAATTTTTCTTTTTATGTACAAAGCGGATGATAGGGAACGACAATTCAAAATAATAAACAATTAGATTACTGAATGTTTCAAATGCAGAATTCGAATTACTCTTTAAGTAAACATCATCCCAAGTTTCTCTTTCTAAGTAACTGCAAAATTTAAGAATATTATCTGAATTTATTTTCCTTCTGTAGGTATATGTTTTAGTTGTTATATTTTTATTTAATTTCATAGATAGAAATTAGGAAGAATGATCACAATATTTGTCACATAGTGTGTCGCGTAAGGACCAATAAAGAATTATCTAAACAGGTGCTTGTTTTAGATGTTACTCGTGTCGGACTATTTATTGTTATTTCGAGACCAAAAGAGGTCAATAAGTCAGTAAGTAAGGATAGCTTATTACTACATACATTAAAATTGATATTAAAATCTCCTCCTATTACAACACTTCTTTTAAATTTAAAAATTTCATGAAGTAAGTCGCAAAGTAATTCTAAAAACGTATTAAAATTGCCTGTTGGCGGCCTATATATGACAACAATAATTATACTGCGACTAGCTAACTCGATACAGGAGCATTCTAAAATACCTTCTATAAAATACTTACTTAAATTCCTCAACTTTATATCAGTTAGGTCTTTTTTTAAATAAATTGCTGCTCCACCATGACTAGTGATTTCCCGGCAATAGAATGAATAAAATTACTTGGATCTGCAAAATTTTATTAGAGAGACATTGTACCTTTTGATGCATAATATTTAAATCATTTCTTACATCTGACTGAATATTCGAATTACGCATATTTATTTTACCTGCATTCGAATTTTTTGATGTTACATCATTTGGGACAAACGAGGGTATAAAAAATTGTTTGTAATACCGGAGTCACATAGAGTATTATTTAGTACATTATTATCCCTAATATATTCCGAGTCATTAATTACACTAATCTGAGTAACCGGTATTGACTTTGCATCTTCATCCAAGTTTGAGCCTGTTAAGTCCACTTGTGTGAGAGAAGGGACATTTTCACTACTATTAGGGCTGATATCATTTAAGGCAATAATTAATCAGTTAAGTAATCAATAAAGCAATAAATAAAACGATTCTTTTATTTCATTTAATTTATTTAAAATATGTAAATTATGACAATAAATTTTTCATATAAATAATAAGTATTTGATATTGCGTATATACAATTTGGTATTACATGATAAAAACATTTTGGATTTGACTTACCCAATGATGGGTGTTCATCAAATTCGATAATAGGTTTACATATAAACTGTCTTATGTAGTCAGCTTTTTCTTTCCCCTTCACGTAAATATTTCCTGTTGAATTCCCCGTTAAATCTTGAATTATTTTGTTAAAGTGGTGTAAATCCCTCATTCCACTGAATGCCGTGGTAATTGTTTGTTAACCAATTTGCTTGTTTTTGCAAAGTCGGTGATAACATCTTTAGAGGAAAAGGTGGTTTAAAAATATAACGACATAATTTGTGTACATTATAAGCTGCTAGCTGCTATAAGCTAAAGTCATCAAAGTTGCACACGGCCCGCTAGTTTGAGAAAGGTATGCTGATTGTACAAGTACCGGGGGAAAAGGAAATGAAAAATTAAAGCAAATTAGGCAGTTGTTTTCTGGGTTTTAGAGAAATAGGTTCTCGGTGGTACGTGGGCACCCCCCCCCCAAAGGTCACGCCTCGAAGTGACAAGAACCGTTATATTTTGTAAGTACTCATTTTTATTATCTTGACTGTTTTATTTTTCAAATAAATGTTCAACCTGTGAGTTTTATTTATCAAAAAATTTAACGAAACTAAAATAAAGCCAAGCCAATTGAGTGTTTCACATAAAGGTAAGCTGGGGTAGCGATGGTTGTGACAATATTTCGCACAGAAGAAGCACTTTACCTGATGCGATTTTTACCCTCTCTAAATTTTTTAAAGTCTGACATACTAAAAATTGTTTTTGGGCGAAGCAAGAGCAGAATACAAAACATTGTGTTCGTAATCCAAAAAAAGTTGTCATTTACACTTATAATACCGCTTTGCCGTTGTATACATACGTACCTACTCAGTAATAAAATATAGTCTTTATTCACTTAAATTACACATTTTCTCACTTATATTACACTTAAATTGCACACATTAGTCAAAAATTTGTATGAAATATTAGGGATAGGGATGGTAGTATGGTACAAAAGAACTGAACTTGTTCTTTCGGAACGGAACAGGTACGAGATAACTGTTCCACAGAGCGGTTCCTAGATTTAGGAAACACCAAGTCTCCGATAGACTGTTCCGAGTTACGAGTCTGGAACTCCGGAGCCGTAGGGGACTGGACTCGCGGATGCAGACAGATCGAACTGGCCGTGGCCAGTCGGAAGGATAAATATTTATTCCGTGTTCCGAGTCCTGGGTTTTGAGCCATCTATTCTTCAGAGTGGAAGCGGCCTGGACTCGCGGACGTAGACAGATCGGACTGGGTAAGATAAATATTTTTTTCTTTTAAGCATGTATAAAGTACTGAACATGTTCATTTAATTTTAGTAGATAGTAAAAACATTAATATTTTGATGGAACACAACAAAATAAAATTAATTGAAAATATATGAATACTAAAATAAAATAATAATTATAATTTTTAATCATAATAAATAAAACAAAAAACACTTTAAAAGTTCATGAATTTGTAACAATCAGTACTCTATCCCAACTTTTTAGTTCATAACAAGCTCGTATTTGTTTTAATAAAAAAAAGTAATTTTGTACTATTATGTACCTGGCAGTGCAATGCGTGAAGGACTGGCAAATATCTAATGCCAGTCTTAGAACAAATAGAAGTCGGAACAAATTTTTGGACAGGTGTACTTTTATATCCGGAAGAGTTCCGACCTGTTCCGAAAAAATTACACGCTGTACCATCCCTATGAAATATTAAATGAATAAAGCATAGATGTGTGCAAGGAATCGCACAAAAACCTGCAAAGATGCTGTGCTCCGCTTAGTCAAACTCGCACTCCACCTCTCGCTCTGAATAAGAGGGCAAGTGGAGTCATACACATATAATTTAAAATATGAGAAGTGATCAGCGCCTTAATTTATCTGAGAATAGTACAGAGTGGCCATATTGTTGTTCAAAATAATAATTACGTTACATTATTTCTACAAAGCGAAATACGCAGCGATTTATTTCTTATATTTCTACCGGATAAATAATAGTCGTACCCATTCGCCGTGCTGATAATTCTACCAGTGTAACCTACTAACGCACGGAAGATCTGTGACAGAACTGACCCACTTCACAATCTCTTTCTCTCCCTCATTTCTGAAGGTTTTTTTAAGAGACTTCGGGCCCACTAACTATAATTCTGATCTAAGTCATCTCCAACTTGGGTATGTCTTAATATCCATGTCTGCACTCAGGGCCGGTCATTGGAATAGCTATTTTCAGTCTAGGCAAAGTTCAATTTTGGCTCCCCCCTTATTATTATTATTATTATTATTATTATTGCCTCTTTCAAGGCAATAAACAATAGTTATCTCTATCAATGTGATAATTTTAAGTTATCGTCTTCACATTAATTCAACAGGCATTAGAGTAAAACAAAATAAAACAAGGCAAACACCTTTGTTTTCAAAATATATGTTTGAAATCATCTAAAATAACAAGCTAACTTCTTCTGTAATTCATAACGTACAGTGTTGTCATATTTTTATTTTCTTTTTCTAATTACTTGATACAGAAAATATTTGGTTTTTTAAAATTGTCTCCTCGAGATTTGTTTGGCGTTTGGCGCCCCTAATCGTGGTGTCCTGGGGCCTCTGCACTAAAATATATACCTCACCTCGTACCTCACATATCTTATTAAATATTTCATCGTTCATAAGGTATCGGGATATCTTTGGCTTTATACCTATTTGTATTTACTGGATGCCTAGTGAATATCAACGGCCCTCGTATTAAGGTATTTATGGAATTTTCTGAAATGTGTATCGTATATCAAAGTACAATATATAAACAGTTTATCAAAATATTTTATATTAAATCTATGTACCACAACATATGCTGATGTCGTGAATATCGCATTAAATATGTTAAAATGGTATGTACATATGATTAATTTAATTATTATACATGTTTAATATTAATATCTTGTTATTCTTATCAATCGTACAATGGATATAAATAATTCCCGAACTATCGAAATAAAAAGATTTTAGGTGAGTTAGTGAAGATTCGAAAAAGTATCCTGGTCTGTAGGTATGTATTAATTTAGGTACTTATGGAACTAGAAACTAGTACATGGTGAGAAAACTGAATAATTCCTAACCGTTTTGTAAATACCGCTTATCAAAGAGTTTCCTGAATAGCAAGTTGTTTGACTATTTACGGGGTATCGAAGATAAGATTTTTGACATTTGATAGCATTGGACGTTACACCTCAAATATTAATATTGTGCATGATGTCCACCCCAAATTTATCAAAAATCTTCTAAAAAAGAAAGAAATCATCCTAATACGGAGTGTTTAGGCCAGGAAGTGAATAAGGATGATAGAATAAGTCAATTAAACAAAATAGTAGATAATTTTAATTATTTTACAATAAGCTATTTACTTATATACCTATATTTACTTATATATACAGTCTCTCTCACACACATTCACTAAACTACCAAAAATAGTTAATGGCAAGTAATTCTTAATTGTTCAAATGTGCTTTTAGAGGGCGGAATATTAAAACATAATATTTTTAGTCGCAAACTCCTCTATAAGATCCTTATTTTTGCTATAAGAAAGGGCTATGTGCCCCGCCGAGCGCTGAATTAAAAGCTACAAGCCTGGCGCGTTAAGTGTAATAATTGCATATTACCATCAAAACGTTAATGCTTCGATTGCAATAAACACCAGCCGAAAAACTGCAGTCTGCAAGTGGTGTGTGACGACTGGCACGAGAGCTCCTCTTGTAACTTGTAATTCAGCGCTCGGCGGAGCACATAGCCCGGAGAATAGCTGTTGGTTGCAGTCTGGTTACGTTCCTTATAGTAAAGATAAGGATTTTATAGAGGAGTTTGCGACTAAAAATATTATGTTTTAATTGTTAATTGTATTATTCACTAACAAATGTTTCAAATAACAGAATTTAAATTAGCACCTATAATAATTTAGAAAATCCTCCACATAATAAAATGTATTTTCCACAAGGGATGATTTTAAAGTTGACAAAATTTTTTCACATTTACAATATTGCGTATATTTGCACTTAATTTATTATATAACACAAATCCCATATGGATTGGATTTATATAACTCTAATCTATGCCTATCGTACTGCAAATCGGAGCCATGACGTGTAGAATAATCGTGAAACATATTTTGCGTATTAAATTTATTCATATTTTTCTTTACAAATTGTAGTATTTCTAAAGTATATAGACTAGGCAATGTTAAAATTTTATTCCGGGCAAATGCCATTCTGCAAGATTCTCTTATATTCATTCCAAACATGGAACGAATGGCTCTTTTTTGTAAAATAAATACTCTAATCGCGAATGCTGAATATTCCCAAGAAACAATACCGTATCGAATTCGTGATTCAAAACTACAAAAATAGTACGTTAAGGGTATCTAAACTGGTGATGTGGCGCAATCGTTTTAATGCAAAACAAATATTTGCACAATTTTTGCTTATGAACGTAATATGTGTATTCCAATCTAAGGATAAATCTATATTAATTCCTAAAACTTTATGTGATGTTACTTGTTGAACTGATTTTTTATTCTTAATTAGTACACTCGATGTATATTTTTTACCAATAGGATGAAACTGCATATTAAAAGTTTTATCCTGATAATAGTAATATTATCAGCAAAAGCACCATAGAATGTTGACAGATAAATATTTAAGTCATTATTTGTGTAAATAATAATAATATTGAATTGTTGAAATAACAAGGAATTTTTTTCCTACTTCTATAAAAGAAGATTTTCAATAATTTTCTTGATGTATATTTTTTGTTCCTTTTGTTTTTTATACTTTATGCCACAGGTAAATAGATGCTTAAATATTTGTGTATATTGCTTCTTCGTATTTTTTTTTTGTTAAAAAATTAGGAATAAAAAAAATTGCTAAAAATTTAAACACATTTAACGTTCCACTTCTAAAAAGTCAGTGATAATTAATGACGTTTCATTTCTAATATTGAAATGTTAAAAAGAACACTGTGATTAAGAAGTTAATAGATTAGAGTTGTAGGATGTTACTGCACACCATTTTAACCAATAAATAATAATAACATAACAAATATCGTAAATTGGTTAAGAATGGGCATCTGAAATATTTTTTGATTTTTTGCAGAAGAATAGAATTTACACATTCAAACAGAAAATTCGCAGAAAATTGTGGTGGTGGATGGAATTAAACAGTTCTATTTTGACTGACAGTATACATGGTGGCTTTTTTTTATATCTCGCAAATTATAACAGTATACAAAGTCGGCATTTTTGATCATTCTGCATAAAAACCTCTGCTTATTTTTAAAAATTCTTAGCCATTCTCAGGATCGCGATTTACTATACAGGGTGATTGGAAGTTAATAAAATATATAATTTTACGAAAAGAAAAATGTTTCATTAATACAATAAAATATTGTGAAGAAAATGCAGTCCTAATACATAGTTTCAATTAATTACAGCCAATAATTAATTTTCTTGCCAAATTGCTTAAAATGTGTCATTATTGAATAAATGTTCTAAGCTAGGCTGTTAAATTAATGTATTAACTTCAATAATCACGGGAAATCTAGCTTATAAAACTTATTTAGTGACATTTTAAATAAATAATTATGTGGATGAAACTATGTATTAGGATTTGACTTGGCATTATTTGCAAGAGTTTCTTCATAAGATTTGATAATATTAATGAAAAGAAAGGTACGGAAAAATTTTACTTCCACATCCAGTGGAAGAATAGTAACGCAAAAAAAATATTGCTGCGTCAGTTATTATAACTAATGCCGCAAATAAAATGTATAGCTTTATTGTCACAAACTGTAAATCGTTTATTAACATTGACGCATTAAATACTTTATACTTTTCCTATGTCTACTCGCTATGTCTAGTATGGCTATATAATTTAGCATACTTATTACAGCAGTTATAAATAATAGTTGAGAGGATGTAACGAAAATTTTGAAATTTTTATCATATAAAATTGAGGGAGTTTACCCTACAAGAAGTGTGCCTCACATCCCCCTTGTTAATAGATTCAATTTAGTTAGTGTAGACTTACGAAGAAAATGTGCTATTCCTTACTTCTTTATATAAGCTCTTACACAACCAAATTGATTTCCCTGAACTGTTGGGTCAATTAAATATTTTCGTGGCAAGATTATCTAATAGACATAGTGTGTAGACTGTGCACCGGCATGCAACAATCTTTCATGTTCATGACGAATGATTGATTCGGTTACATGAGAAGAGTATGGCTTCGGAAATATGAATAGCGTGTTTTAATCTCCCACCCACTCTTAATGTTCCCTCTGTATCGATGAATGCAGACAGAAATCTTAATTTTGACTTATCAAATTTCTCTCGGGAAATTGCATTATTTTTAACAACTTTTACCTCGCTTTGAAAATGCACCTGTTGAAGCGTGCGCACTATGACAATTAAAGCTGAATTTAATTCTTCAACGGTTAAATTACCATTTCTCTTAATTTCACAATTGAAAGTAAATCTCAGGAAATAAGCAATAATCGTAATAATTTAGAAAACGAAGAAATTCTTTTGAAGAGTACGCATAATTCGTTAGCCTTTTCAATGTGTACATTAACTGCGTTTGTTATAACTTTAGCTCCAGGCAAATTGCTATTATCACCAGTAATGTCACTAATACTCCAGCTTTTCATAAAAGGAACACAAACTCAATTTCGTAACACGGTGAAATTTCTAGGCTTGATTTTTGATTCAAAACTTACTTGGGGCCCTCACATAGATGACCTTGCCACCAGATGCAAAAAAGCTGTAAACATGTTGAGATGTATATCAAGCATTAGGTGGGGTGCAGATCGAGAAATTCTCTTGCAGTTATACAGAAGTCTAATTCTGTCTAAGATGGATTATGGATGTGGCATATATACATCTGCCAGAAAATCACGTTTAAAAAAACTTGATTGCATCCAAACTGCAGCTCTTAGGCTTGCCACAGGAGCCTTCCGTACAAGCGCCCTGTGTCATCAGTACATTGTGAAGCGTTCATTCCATCATTAGAGCAGAGAGGAAACAGACTTCTTCTAAATTATACTGTAGGAATCGCTGTCCAACCATTACACCCTAATAAAGCGTTTATATTTAACGACGAGCAATTAGAAAGATACGAATCTCGTCCCACAATCACTAGACCAGCTGCTGTTCATGATAGAGAGGTATTAAGTGAAATATATGAATCACTTCCATCTATTCTTCCAACAAGTGTATGTGTGGTTCCCCCTGGATAATTGGACCACCTATACTACACTTAGAGTGCACACTATTTAAAAAGGGAGAAACCAATAGCATTCTACTTAGAAATGCTGTCTATCAAATACTTGATAAACACCAGGACTCGGTTATTTTGTACACGGATGGCTCTAAAACCCGAGAGGGTGTAGGTAGTGCATTCTCACTCGGTAATGAAACACATTCTTGGACCCTCTCCCCATCTGCAAGTATATTTACAGCCGAACTTTACGCAATCTGGCAAGCTCTACTTTTTTGTTTAATGTTCGATAATAAAAAAATTCTTATTTGCTCTGACTCTCTAAGTGCAATTCAAGCATGCACAGATACTTTTTCACCAGATCCATTAATTCAACGGATCCTTGTTTTATATGACGTATTACTCCATGCTGGGAAAACAGTTAAATTTGTCTGGAGCCCTGGACACATAGGAATTGAGGGTAATGAATTAACAGACAACGCAGCTCGTTAAGCCGCTGAAAACGGAATACCTGAAGATATACCAATACGCACCCAAGATATTAAAGCACACATTAAAAAACAGTTCGTAATATCATGGCAAAATAAGTGGAACAGAAATGATAGCAAACTGAAAGTTGTCAAACCAATAGTAGAAAAATGGCTCATGCCAGTAAATCTCAAACGAAGAGAACAGGTAGCTATAACTAGAATGAGAATAGGCCATACCAATCTTACATCTCTTTACCTGTTAAGCGGAACAGAACCTCCAAATTGTGATACATGCCAAACCATAATAAATGTCAAGCACATATTATTAGAGTGTCCAAAATATGCACGTATTCGTACCTACTCCAACTCAGTTCATCCTGTTTTAAAAATTGAGGACCATTAAACCACAAAGTTGAATTCTTTAACAATTGAGGCTCCATGCCTCTAGAAACAATATCAGCTGGGTTTTAATTAGATCTTACGTGATACCAATTGTCCTTTGAGGAAAATTCTTGTATTTCTGCCACCCGATTGGCAACAAACATATTCCACCTACTTGCATCGGATTTAATCCAAGCAATGGTTATCGTGGAGTCGGTCCAATAAAAACATTTTTCAACCGTCATAGGAAATGACTTTTAAAATGTCGACATAAAACGCGCTATGAGCAAAGGTGCGCATAACATTTTTGGAACAAACCAATGACCTGTGTAATTATCATAACGATTTCTAGATCGTAGATAAATTGCACATCCGTAAGCTTTCAAGGAGGTATCAGCAAATCCATGAACTTGAAAAGTTACAGTACTATAGTCTAGCATACTTTAACTTGGCGTGTGTATGTATGAGTTAATATTTCCGTACAATTTCATTTTCTCTTGTACACAAAGATCCAGAAATATTGTCCACGTAGACAATGTTTCTGGACTATTGCTTTAACTGTGTGTACAATATGGGAGAAAATGAAATCGTACGGAAATATTAACTCATACATACACACGCTAAGTTAAAGTAGATTGTAGATTGTTTTATGGGGTCGTTTGGCTTCGAACAGCCTTACTTCACTTCGACCTAAAAGATCTTTTGTGATTAACCCTACATCTAGTTGTTGCCCAGGATTCCAAGACTTTTTACAAAGCTTGTGATTTTCCTGGGGGCTAATTTCCCTATGTCTTCAGGCGTTAATTCCGCCTGTTCTAGGAATTTTAGCCTAATGCGGACTAACACCTTGCATTCACAAAGTATATGTTCCGCAGTTTCAGTTGCAGTATTGCAATATCTGCATTTGTTGTCTGCCTTGCCCATATTCTTGAGATGATATCTCAAGGGGCAGTGGCCAGTTAGAAGGCCTGTGATTAGCCTTAATTCGGACTTTTCAAGTTCGAGAAGCCTTGTGGCATTCTTTGTCGAATAAGTTATAAACTTTTTCGCTTGTCTTTGACCTGGAGTATTCCTCCAGTAGGACTTCTTCTGGTCCTTTTCCCATTCTTGGATCTCCTCCGCTATGTGTCCCTTGGCCAGGCCACAAAACGGTTCGTGTCCAATGAATGGTGCTTTAGATCCTTTTTTTGCAAGGCTGTCAGCAAGTTCATTTCCTTGTATTCCCTCATGCCCTGGCACCCACATCAAGGTAACCTTGTTGTTGTTGGCCAGTTGCTTCAGTGATTGTCTACATTCCCAGGCAATTTTAGACTCAAAGGTATAGGACCTTAGAGCTTTTAGTGCTGCCTGGCTATCAGATAATATATAGATCTTTGCCCTTCGGATGCCTTTATTTAGGCATTCCTGGGCACACAGATCTATAGCGTAAATTTCTGCCTGGAAGATGGTTGGGGTGTTACCGAGGGCTTTGGATAGCCTACATTTAGGCCCTGCTATGCCCACTCCTACCCCTTCAACCATCTTAGATCCATCTGTATACCAGATGAGTGACCCTTGTTCCAATCGCAGTACCTCTATCTTGCTCGTCTGACGGTTTTCAATTAACACGTCAAACGGGCAGTCAAAGTCTTGTTTGATTGGCATTGAGTCAGTGGGTTTGGTCATGGACTTCAAATGGATTAACTCCAGAATCCTTAAGTGACCAACCAGATCGCCTGGTTTAAATTTATATGCCTGGTGCAGTCGTAAAGCACTGAGTGCTGCCTCCTTCCTTACATGCAAGTGCAAGGGAAGTAGGTCAAGCATAGCTTCCATAGCTGCTGTGGGACACGAGTGCATTGCTCCTGTAGTCCCTATACAGGCAAGGCGTTGCAGTTTCTGCAACTTTCCCTGTGCTATTTTTTCTTCTGTTTTTGGCCACCATACGCATGATGCGTAGGTTACCATAGGTCTGACAACCGAAAGATAAGACCAATGTGTCATTTTCGGTCTTAGACCCCAAGTCTTACCAAACAGCCTACGGCACGTCCATATTGCCGCTGTTGCTTTAGTAAGAGTCCTTTCCAGATGTGAGTTCCAGGTAAATTTTTGATCCAGGATTACTCCCAGATACTTGACTTCACTGGAAAAATTTAGCATTGTTCCATTCAGTACAGGAGTTCTAAGATTGAGTTTTTTCCTTTTAGTGAACGGGACAATAGTTGTTTTGCTCGGATTGACATTGAGCCCCTCTGACGAGCACCATTTGGATATTATATTTAAGGCAATTTACATGAGGTTGGAAATCATGACCTCATTTTTGCCTCTCACAGTGACGACCAGGCCATCTGCATATCCCTGGACGTTGAAGCCTGAATTACTCATTTTATGTAGGAGATCATCGACCACCATTGACCACAGCAAGGGCGATAGGACTCCACCTTGTGGACAACCTCTGACTGCAGTCACCGTAGCCGACTGATCCCCCACACTTGTGGTAATAATTCTGCTTCTAAGCATGGATTGTATCCATTTAATTGTAGGAGACTGTATTCCCCTTTTTTCCGCGGCTTTTTGTATGGATTCATAGGAGGTGTTGTCAAAAGCACCCTCTATATCTATGAAAGCACACGTAGCCACTTCTTTTGCTGTAAATGTCTTTTCAATGCCTTGAACCAGGCAATGTAGAGCATTTATTGTTGATTTGCCAGGTTGATAGGCAAATTGTTTTGCATGAAGCGGTGTTCCTGTAAGGATTTCACTTCTAATATATTGATCTAAAAGTTTCTCCATTGTTTTAAGGAGAAATGAGGTTAAGCTAATGGGGCGATACGACTTAGGCTCGTCTGGTGGACGTCTGCCTATTTTCGGAATAAACGCCACATTGACTTCCCTCCAAGCTCGGGGAATATACCCAAGTATATAGCTAGCTATAAATATACTTCTCAGGCATGGGATAAGCTCCTCAACTCCATGTTGAAGTAGGGCAGGGAAGATGCCATCTCTGCCCGGTGATTTAAAGGGCTTAAAGGTAGATACCGCCCATTTAATTTTATTGGGGGTGAATATTTTCCTAGCCAGGCTTCTTCCTTCTCTGGTAGGACGAGGAGCATCCTCATCCAGATAGTCCTGTGGAAATTCACCCTGAATTATGCGACAGCCTGGGAAATGAGTACCTAAAAGCACTCTTATATTTTCCTGCTGACTCTCTGTGTATTCGCCATCGGGCTTTTTGAGTAGCCCTATTCCATTTGAGTGGTCTTTTGCAAGGACTTTTTGTAGGCGGACTGCTGGGGCTAGTTCGTCTATCCCTTCGCAGAACCGTCTCCATGATCTTCTTTTAGACCTTCTCAATTCTTTGTTGTACTCCGTAAGGGCTTTTTTGTAGTCCTCCCAGTTTCCAGTATTTTTGGCTTTGTTAAAAGCTTTCCTAGTCTCAGCCCTGAGACGGCTGAGATCTCTGTTCCACCAGGGTACATCTCTTTGGATTGCCCTTTGTTTAATGGGACAGCTTTTTTCATAACATGATGTCATGATGTTTTGTAGTTGATATGAGATGTCATGATGTTTTGTAGTTGATATGAGGCTATATCCAGTTCCTCTATTGTGTCGATGGAATGCGTTACATCTTCGACCTCCGTCCTCAAGTGTTCTTTATAAATACTCCAGTCCGTCAGTCTAGGTATTCTACATTCCCCGAGGCTTGTTACAGCTGCTTCCAAGTCGAATCGTATGTGTCTATGATCCGACATGGAAGGCTCATCTGAAACATGCCAATTTTTAATTAAGTCGGTTATGAGTGGATCAGCAAGGGTTATGTCAAGAACCTCTTTTCTAATCGCATTCATAAAGGTGGGTTCATTGCCCTTATTGATAATGTCGATATTATTTGCCAACAAATATTCAAACAGGCACTCACCTCTAGTGTTTGTATCAGTACTTCCCCACATATGATGGTGAGCATTAGCGTCGCCACCTATTATGTAGGGTTTTTTCCTCCTCTTGCACCAGTTAATGAGGTTTCTTACCTCTTCTGGGGGTGGATTGCCTTCTTCACCGGGGAAATAGGCGGAGGCCACTACGACCTGCCTTTTCCCCCTTTCTGTAGGCACTTCCACAGCTGCTGCCACTAAGTCCCTCGTTATGAACTCTGAAAGGAGAACAAAGTTAGTATCCTTGTTGAACAACAGAGCTGTTCTAGGATAGTCATACAAGGTTGAATAAATTAACTTGCATGATTGTGTAGGGAGTCCTTTGATACGTCCTCCAAGTGCCCAGGGCTCTTGGATTAGCCCGATATTTAACTTCCTCCTAATAAATTCCCTGCTGAGCACACTCGAGGCTGCTTTTGCATGGTGGAGATTTATTTGGAGGCACTTCAGATTATTTAGGGCCATTATGACGGCGTGGGGCCATTCTTGTGGCCCCTTTTAGCTGTCTTTTTGCCCATGTTATTGATAATTAAATCGGGCTTCATAACAGTCCCACGAGTAGCGGAGGAAAAGCGGTTTACCTGAGGCAGTGCCCCGCATACCACAGGCAGACATTTATTTAAACCAGGGTGCGTCAGGTGCCCTGGAGTCCGCATAATAACGACTATGCTTCCCCTTAGCCACGCAGTCATAGACTTATGCTGTTCCACCTTTGACTTGGGGGGAGTTTTATTGTGGCTCCCATCCACTTGGTCGGCTGGTTAAGGCAGACCCCCACGTGGAGCAAGCAATCCTCAACAACCACCCACTTGCTCCACACGGTTTATACCAGGCAGGTTTCCACGACAGAGCTCCAGCCTCTCGCGCGCCCGAACCATCCGACCTTAATCAGACGATTCCGGCACCCGAGCGACTGAGTCCCCGTCTCCACGCTGTTGATCCTAGTATAGCTCCAGGACGTTGGGTAACGCTACCTCCCATACTGCATCACTGCAGCCTGTGACGGAGCTTGTTGCGACCTGTGATACCCATCCACAGATGTAGATAGATGTCATACCCATCCACAAACGTACACAGACATCCCAGGGCGTCAGTACCGGTGCGTGAACCCCAAGCTCATGCCGGATTTACCTCCCTGGTCACTTGTGGCGAAGAGGAAGATAATTCCGGATTAGTACCAAAGTTAAAGTATACTAGACTATAGTTCCTATTATCAATCGTGGAATGGAAATTTCCTCAATATACTTCTGATTTATTTTAAACATATTTCGATCTCTGTTTGTAATTCTGTTAACAAAAAGTCTTATGTTACTGCTGCTGCAAATCAAACATTCTTTATTAAACCAATGAATAAGAAAACTGTTTTTACTACCAAAGCAGACATGCTTCAGAACATCAACCCGGTAAGCTCTAGTATACTAAGTAAGGTTCGAACTGCTAAAGATGGATGCCTAGTTGTTTCTTGTGATATTACTGACTCACAAAAATCCAAAGAATTAGCTGCTGAAAGACTCTCTCATAAATATGTTGTTGAGGAGTTGGCGACTCTACGCCCGCGTGTGCCTGTAGTCGGAATCACGGAAGAATTAGATGCTGAAACTATCCATAATTTTCTAACGTCATAGAATAAAAATGTTATTGTGTCTAACAGTGAGTGTAAGGTTATATGTGTCACATTTAAAAAAAACAGCAAAATATTCCATGCTATCCTTCAAGTCGATAAGACTACATATGATAATATATTAGAGCAGGGAAATTATTCGTTGGTTATGACTATTGTAATGTTTTTGATGCTATTAAACTGAGACGCTGTTTTAAATGTAATGGTTTTCACCATCTGCCAAATAAATGCCCTCGAGCATGTGATCTGTCTGCGTTGTTCTCAACAACATAACATCTCAGAGTGTAAATCACAAGATCTTTGTTGTATCAACTGCCTAACCTTCAATAAGGGTAATAAAGACACAGTAATTAATACTAATCATGCAGCATGGGACAAAAATTGCTTTGTCCTCTGCGGCTGAATCTATCGATATGCGCAGTTTTTTTTGTTTTTGAAATTCTATAATTTGTTAGTCTCTTGGTTAAAGGAGTATATAACACAAAGCCAATACTGAAGAAAAAATGTAAGCCTTTTTTGTATTTCTAAATATTTTTGTATTCTCTACTTAATATTTTTCTTTCTGTAAATGGGTCACTGTTGGGCAATAAAAGCTATATACTTCTTAAATTAAAACATGGTGTTAATATAGGGGTGAATGTAGTGGTTGACGGGGTAAAACCACAAGATAAAAAATTAATATAAGAGCCATACATACATTTTTAGAGTAAAAAAAGCCTTTTTTAACCAATTATTATGTCTCATATTGCATCCTCCTGTTCTTGATGACCTTGCAAAACACATTTTTACATATTAACCCTTTAGGCGACAACAAAAATTAGCTTCATAAAAACGATATTTAAGCAATATCAAAATTTTTGAAACTATTGTTCTTTAAGTATTTAAAATGAAGGTCAGTGGTTATTTAAATAACTTATTAATTTTTCCATTCTATAAGAGCAAAATGACTAAATGTTTTACCACTTTCACATATTTTACAACTATCATAGTGATTAATTTAAACACCGTATTTTGTTAGTGGATAAGCAAGTTTCAAGTTGTTAAACGGAGAAAAGGGTCCTCATGGCTCCCCCACAGAATGTATTTAACATTTTATTGTTAGATGCTGTCGAGGAAATAGTATTGAGATAAGTAAAATTCACGTTTTGAGTTATATAGTACCTATAGGTAGTATATTTCACTTTTTTTGCAAATTATGAAATATTAAGCATATTTTAAAATTTTTCTAGGAGAGAGTTAGCATCAAACAACAGATATCTAAGAAACATAAGCGATCCATTTTCAATAAGCGATGTTAAGTTCAGGAAAATTTATCATATGCCAAAAGTATTAGTAGGTACTGGAAGTATTGATACCGCTGATACAGCCATATATTCGGTGCGTTGGTATAAAAATGACTTATATTCCTTTGCATGTAAAAGTAAGTTAATTTTATACTTTATGAATAAAAATAACACCAAATATATTTGCAGGTACTAGCCACATTACATCTATTAGCACAAGGCAGTTATCAGAGCTCGCTAGGGTCTGATTGTCATATTGCCATATCGCAGAGTAGTGCTAGTCGAGCAATCAAAGAAATCGTAACCATCTTAGGTATACATATTCTCCCACAAGTAGTTCAATTTCCAACACTCCCATGTGAAAAAATGGAAATAAAAAGAGGGTGTGTAGGTAATATGCATAATCAAGTTTAAAAAACATTAACAAATAATATTTTGAAGGTTCGAAAAATGTCAGTTTCCAGGTGTGGTTGGTGTTACTATGCAATTATAGCTCCACGAGAACAAGATGCAAATAATCCTCAAATTGTTTATCTTAATAGAAAGGGCTACCATAGCATAAATGTGCAAGCAGTTAAGTCGCTATTGTTTTTTATTGATCTAATCACAATGAAATATTTATAATGGTATAAAGATTCTTGAATACCTACTTTTTTCAGGTTTGTGACTCCAAACTAAAACTACTAGCTGTGAATGCACCATATCCTGGTTCTGTTCATGATTCCTCAATTTGAAATCTGTCAAATATAAATACATACATGAGAAGATGTTTCGAGCAAGGTGATCATGAATCATGGCTAATTGGAGATTCTGGATATCCATTATCTCCATGGCATGGCATTACCCAAATTCCAGATGCCTAGCCTTACACCCCAGAGGCAGTTTTACAAAAGAGCATTGCAGAACCATAAATGTTATAGAGAGATGTTTTGGGGTACTCAAGCAAAAGTGGAGATGCTTTCTAAAGCACAGAGTACTCCATTACAATCATAGAATGGCAGGTTTAATCACATACAGCTGTGCGGTACTTCATAACCTTTGTATAGGTTACAATTATATTGAAGAACTAGATGAAGACTATGTGGATTATGAAGAATACAATAGAGATGATGCCGACATAAGTAAATAAGAACTTTTAATGTATTTTGGATTATACTTATTTTTACTTTAATTAATCAGGAATACTAATGACTATATTTCACTCTATTTTTTTAAATTTTAAAATAATACTTTTTAGTTCTAGGTCGAGATGTGTTGGCTGCAGGACGGCATGTACGAAACGGGCTTGCAGAATGATGAATATGGTTTTATTTGTAAATAATAGCTAAACATCTTGAGACCAGCAAAAGAAACAACTAAAATAAATAAATAACATAAAAATAAAAAAATATTCATATAAAAAATAATCATACTTCAAAACAAAGTAGTTCACAGTACTGTTAATTAAATTTATATTTCAAAAATGTAGTGGCTGGTAGAACGTTGAATTAGATTATAGAACCCAAACATTAGGAGGTGAAAAGTGAATATGTTTTGCGAAAAAAATTATTAAATTAAAACATCCTGGAATAAAAAAAATCTAATACAATGTACAACATTTATCTCGATGAATATGTTTGCCAAACTTCAAATTGCAATTTTGTTTCTGAAAGACATGAGCAATAAGTCCCAATGAAAAATTTTGCGTTGCACCAAAACATATAAGTACTCCGCCACCACAGACAGACAAAGAATAATTACAACTCAAAACTATTTCTTATATAAAATTATCAAAAATGTTAATATTAAAATGTTAAAAAAACATTATTATTTAATCGAACAGCCGCTTAAAAAGGAACGTTAACATTTTTGTCACGTACCACTTTAGCATACAGTTTGATGTTTTCTGATAAAGCATTTACACTATTGGCAAATGAATTTACACTTTGAGCAAAATTATTTATTGCTGTGCTTAACTGATCCGAGCTTTCAGCATACATTTTTGTAGATGCTTTTAAAAGATTTGCTGAAGAAGTTGTTTTTCTCTATCTCTTCTTTGTGGGGACACCACAACCTCTTCTATTTCGTTGATAATTATCTTTTTCATCCATCCTGTTTAGGTTATCATCTTCATTTATTTCAATTAGAATTTCCTCCACGGTTCCTAGAAATGTTTATATTTTATATTATATTAATATCTACTCTAAATTACAAGCAAGTTTAGATTAATTTTTTTTTTTACCATTATAGAGTTCATAGAAGAATGAGAATTATGGAAAAGACTTGTTTACTTACCACCGCTATTTATTATACTACTCTATTTCCAGTTGCTCATCGACTGTCTGATTTACCACATTTGACAGCCTGAAAACGGTTAAGTGGATTGTTGAAGAATTTGATATAAGAGCAAGTCTTAGTTTGTGATCGATTCTAAAATTAGTGGTGCATAATTTTAATAACAAACTTGTGTGGAGACACATTTATTAACGTTTTTTTAAAAGCCTAGTGTGAAAGAAATTTCGATACATATCGTATCAGTGCTATTATTGGAAAATAAAAATGTGTTGTCAGGTATGTTAACATCCCTGTTAAATCGTAAATTGTAAATATAAGCATTAATAACGCTAATAACTTAGTTTTTCGGGTTTTTTTGTTAAGTAGGTATATTGTATAACTTATTTGCTTAAATATTCATTTAATATATGTATTCATAGATTTGGTATAAGCCAATATTGACAGGATATAATAGGTTAGGTAGTAGTAATTTCTATTTACTAATATTAATGGTTTTGTAAAAGATTAATATCTATTTCTGTGAAATTTATATTTTTCGACAATATTACTAATTCCCTGCCAAAAATGGCATATAGAAATATGTCCAAAAGTAGTTCAAAATGTATATTTTTCTATGAACATGACGAAGATCTATGTAGATGACGATAACAGTTTTACATATGAGTCTCTATGCCATTCTATTGCACAACTCCCATCATATTGAGGAAGAATATCTCTTGGAATTTTTATGGTTATTGATATGACTGTATGTGGAATCGACTAATTTCGTTCAAAAACTGATATCGGTCTCATAGAACCTTATAGCTTTATTTTCATCTGTTTCTATGAGCATTTTTTGGCAGGGTTGTACTTCAAGCTCAAAAGTTTCTAATGAGTTTGAATTTGTTACCATTTTAGAAACAGAATGTCGACGACGGCTGTTGTGTGCACTAATCGATGGAATCGAAAAAGAACAGTCAGATTTTTGGGATTTCCATCTGCTCAAACCAGACGACAAGTAGAGCTTGCAAGAATAGAAATACGTACTCGGCCCAGCAGCGTTCTGTAGAGGTGATTTTTTCAAATCGAAAATAAAAAATGCAAGAATATGTTCCAAACATTTTGTTATGGGTATATGATAGTTTTTACATGATTTATAACATACCTAATATTGCAATGTTGACAGTGAATTTGCCTATTTAATCAAAATAGGATGCATAAATGTTCTTAAAATTTCACTTAAAGTGTAGACTGTTCTTAAGATGATATGTAGGTAACGTTTTTTTTTTAGTACGCTTTACATATTATTTTAACATGTATTCTATTATATTGACTTGTGTAAAAAAGTATTGTTAATAACAAAAATAAAACTGATTGAATATGTAGTTATATGGTTATTAATTACATCCTCCTCCAATAACGTGCGAAAATAGACATAGTTTTGGGTTGATAAATGAAGGTAGGTTTTAAGATCAAATCAGATTTTAAACTGAGTGCACTAAACAATGCAAAATACATGGAACAATGAAAAATAAAACTTTTTGAAAAACTTCGTTGAATTTTCAACGTATCTGAACATTTTTAAATCCAAGAAGAAAAAACGATGAATATATTAAATGTAGATAGAGCAGCATAGAGCAAAATACTTTATTTTATAGCAATACATAGTGGTTTCGTTGCTTTTATTAACATATTCTACATGTAAACTTAGGAAACACATCTTTATATACATTATATAAAGCCATTAACTTCTTAAATACCATAACTGCATAATTTACAAATGTATAGATTACATAAAAATCTTTGTGAAATGCCAAAGCGCACTGCATACTCTAAGCATCTGGCCTTGTTTTTTAATACTACAGCCATATGACTGTTCTTGTTACTGAGTTCTATTCAATAAGCCAATATATCCGTCACAGACGTATCCTCATACAACAATCCAAGGCTTAAGTGCTGCTTTTGACACTCTCTGAGAATGCCGAACCTAAAACAAAAATTACATTCATCCTTAACCCATTTTAATAATATTCTAATGCTTGAAAAACAGTAATTTGTGATTAAACATTGCAGACAAAAGTAATATACTTTGATAATAAACGTTAAATTTCATACAGATCTACACTTACATTACCAACAATGAGATATCGTTCGCTAATTTTTTTTGCCCTCAGAGATTCTATCCATTTACAGGCAAGCTGGGCAAAGGCATCTAAACTTATACATGCTCTAATTTCATCATTGGTCATAGGGCTCGTTCGAAATAATAAATAATCCATCACCACACTTTTAGAAATCTTTGGGATATCATCTAAAGATGCTGTCAAATCTGCCACTTTTAAACTATATGGATCAACGCCATTAATATACTGTAACTTAAAAATATAATTTGGTGACTCCTGAAATGAAGTGTATAGATCAAATTTCAATGAATTTAACAATCCTAATTGCTAAAATTAACTCACCATTTCGAAAATAAAAACCTGTTGACAGTACGGAAAAAAAAAGTCGGTTAAAAAACACAAATAAAACACAAAATTAAAGTCAGTTCAACAAATCACCAAACGCATTAGTAAAAGGAAACACTAACTGTTAATTTTACACAAAAAAAGCTTTTAAAAAAGCTCAGAAATTCTTTAAAATTTGGGATAACTAAATGACCGTAAATGTCGCAAAAACTTATCTATCCACTGAACTGAAGTTGCAGCTCGGTTGTGACGTCAGCTGATACTACCTCATTCTCCAAGTTTTTTAATGTGCTGATAGTCCATTGATTGATCAGCTGGTTAGTTATAACTGTTCTGTTCTGTTAATATTACTCGTACATCCATTGCAGACTCGATTCCAGAGATTGATTGTTCAGGAGGTAGATCATTATTTCCAGTCACAGTAACCCATCCAACCAAACTCATTAGTCGTTTCTTAATATCATTTAATTTCTTCGGTTTTCCACCTCCACCTGTACACGTAATGTTAAGAAATGTATCTGTAGCTTTTTCTCCGTTTTAGATTTCAATTCGATAAAAAATCTTTTGCATTCATCTACTGCTTTTTTTGGACCCTTCAGTGAATTTAGTTGGTTTGTGAGTTAATTCCATAATATATTTATTTCATTAATTAATATTATTTTCCACTCAGTAAAACTCTACTTTCATCAAGAAAATCTAGGAGACATTCTATTTGCTCCACAGTAACTCGAGCACCTCTCGGAATTTTAGAAGCCATTCTTGTATTCTTGATGTTAAAGAAGTACGAAAAGATATACTTGAGAACATAAACAGCCACAGCCCATAGTATTTTAACTTAAACAGTTTTAAAACAATTTAAAATAAAATTTTTCAAAGGAAATATGTGTACTGTGACGTTAAAATGACAGAAATACGTGTGGAGAAGAAGAATTGTTGCTTACTTCTAGGCTATTTTTAACAACTAGTGGTAAACAAGATAAAATTAAGAACGTTGCTAAAAGTCAGTTTTATATGTTAGAACTGTAAGCTATGCCAGGATGTGCTTGCTATTCTGTTGTTTACTTATCTATGGTTGGTACCTAGTTATTTTTGTTTTTAGTAACGGCCCAACCTGTAGTAGTATTATTTCGTGATTAAAGAATGACACTTGTTGCTTTTAATACTGTTAACTTAAACTTTGCTTATATATACTTTTAAAACATAAGTAGTGTTACTGTTATTTCAATAACCCCACAATAGATTATGTGCCGCAGTGGCTGTTCATACTGCGAGTTAATAGTTAATAAATAAGTGTGTGTGAATTCAAGTCAAGATGACCACAATCAATGGTGGCACAAGTACTGTGTCCGAGTCCGAGACTGTATCCGAAATTGTATCAAACCCGATTTATACGGGTCCTGCAGGTGTGCCAGGAATAGAAAAACTTGAAGGCCACAAGAATTATGATAACTGGAAGTTTCAGATACGTATGGTCTTAATAGACTATGGTTTATGTCATTGTGTACTTAATGAGAACAGTGATTCTGAAAAGGATCAAAGAGCTCTTGCAAAAATAAGCCTATCAGTAAAACCAGTTTGTGTGGGCCACATTCGAGGTGCTACCACAGCTAAATAAGCCTGGGAAAATTTAGAAAAAGCCTTTCAAAGTGCTTGTCTAAGTAGACAACTTTTCCGATAAAAGAAAACTATATAGATCTTGATATGAGGATTTTGCATCAATGAACGAGTATGTAAGTGATATATTATCGCTAGTTCATCATCTAGCTGATATTAAAATAAAAACTGAAATGTTGCTTTTAAGTGGATTACCTGATTCCTACGAAACTTTGTTAAGTGGATAAGGTGCAACGCACACGACAATAACTACTGAGGATGTGATCAAAACACTATTAGAGAAGGATGCTCGTCGTGGTTTACGAGAAGAATCTGGATCTTCTGCCTTAGCTACAAAAGGTTTTAAAAAGAAAAATATAGTTTGTCATGAGTGTGGCGTTGAGGGTTACATTAAACCCCATTGTCCAAAATTAAAGAAGCATAAGGCCAAAATAAATAAGACAAGTCACTAGCTAAACCAGAACAGAAAAATACACTTTTATTTACTTCAACTGCTCTAGCAACAGGTAACTTTGACAGAAACGCTTGGTATGTAGATAGTTGTGCCAGTAATCACGTTAGTCCTAAAAAGGATTGGATGGAAAATTTTAATCTTGATGCTGTGACTGATTTTTGCACTGCTGATAATAGAAATCTTTCAAGCAAGGGTTCTGGTGATATAAAAACCCAATTGGTTAATTCTACAAATCAAACAAGCAGTACCTATTGGTACTGTTACTGATGTAAAATATGCTCCGAATGCTGCTGTAAATTTACTTCCTGTGGGACAAATTGCTGCTAAAGGCCATGTAATAATTTTGAAAGAAAATGGTTTCGAAGCTTATCGAAATGATAAAGTATGATTCAAGGAACTGTTGAGTTTACCGGTACTAAAGTTGGTGGCATTTATAAATTAGATCAACCATCTCAAAGTGAACATAAACTTTTACAGTTTAGCGTGTGCATAGAATGCCTGTCAATTAAGTAATTAATAAAGAGATTTGGCATAGACGTCTGGGACATCTCAGCAATCGTAGTATTTCATTGTTGAAAAATGATCTTGCTGATGGTATAGATTTCCAAGATGATACAAATTCACCGTGTATTACTTGTATTGAGGCCAAACGAACAAGAAAAAGTTTTCCAAAGGGTCAAGCTAGGCGAGCAAGTAAACTTCTAGAGTTAATACATACTGACATCTTGTGGGCCGATGTTTGAACCGAGTTGGGGAGGCTCCAGGTATGTCCTTATGTTTACTGATGATTTTTCACGAAAAACATTTGGTTATTTTTTAAAACATAAATCAGAAACCTTTACTATATTTAAAGAATTTAAGCAAATGTTTGAGACTCAAACTGGCCTAAAAATTAAGAGAGTAAGGTCAGACAATGGTACAGAGTACTGTAATAAAGATTTTTCATGTCTGTTTAAAAGATCTGGCATTGTGCATGAATTGACCGTACCATACACCCCTATAAGAAAGACAATAAAAATAATATTCGCTATAAAGTCAGATTAGTTGCGAAAAGTTTTTCACAATCCTATGGCATTGACTATTATGAGACTTTTTCACCAGTGGCACGTAATTCTACTTTAAGAATGCTGGTTGCATTATCAGTTGAATTTCATTTATCGATTTACGAAGTTTACATGGAACAACCTGATTGTTTTATAAAGAAGGGTGAAGAATCCAAAGTATGTCTCTTGAAAAAGGCTGTGTATGGTCTTAAACCATCATCAAGAGCATGGAACAGAAACGTTAACGAAGTTTTAGAGAAAGCTGGATACAAATAATCTGAAAATGAACCATGTTTATATTACAAAGTTCAAGATAACTCAATAATCATTATTGTTCTTGACGTAGATGATTTTTATGTTTTTCATAATGATTTGACATTGAAGAATAGTTTGTTTACTATCTTAAAACATAATTTTAATATTAAAGATCTAGGCAAAGCACAGAATATTCTGGGTTTGCAAATTTTAAGAAATGATTCAGAAGGTGTAATTTATTTAAGCCAAAAATCTTACATTATTGATATACTGAATAAATTTGGTTTCTCTGATGCTAAAGAAGCAAATACCCCAATTGAACCAAATATAAAAGTTAAGATGTCCGAAAATAATGCTAATATTCCATATCAAAATGCAATAATTGGATGTCTCATGTATTTAGCCGTGAAGTCAAGGCCGGATATTGCCTACACAGTTAATTTTATAAGTCAGTTCAATACTGGACACTCATTGACACTTGTTGCTTTCAATACTGTTAACTTAAACTTTGCTTATATATATACTTTTAAAACATAAGTAGTGTTACTGTTATTTCAATAACCTCACAATATTATAGAATAGCTAATTTGTGCAAAGTGGAAACATGGGTGGTTAAAAAAGTTATAATTAGCAACGTTGCTATTTTAACCACCAATTTAAATACCTTTTATAGAATTTGGCTGAATGTCTGCAGTAAAACTGTCAAAGTAAACTTATAATAATTACAACCCAGGTTACAATCTTGAATGAATTTACAACGAATGTGTAACAAAAAATTGCATATTTATATAAGTACTGTATTAGAAATATTTATGTCAATTCAAAAAGTTAATTTATTGTAATAAATCTAACAGTAATTTTACTAATAATTTTTGGCCCTTGTTAATTTTTTATGTTATTTTTTTTCAAACGTTTACCTACGTAAGATGACTATAGTAACCTTTCTTTAATATATATAAGTAGTTGTAAGGTTCCTTGTTTAGATAGCAACCTTTAAGGACGAAGGAAGTTGTATTACCTTGTCGTATTAATTAATATTTTATTATAAAACTGTAGTTTTTGTGAATTATAGCTTATCTTCTGGGAATGGTTTTGGTAGCGGAAATAGGCCAACATTAAAGCATTCACTAGCTTTCAATTTTTTTAATATAGAGAAATGTAAAACTATTTTAAATGTTGTTCCTCATTTATTCATGATATTCATAACTTTAAATAAATGTTATCCTAGGTTTACAATAAAAATTTAACAATTTACAAGAAACCAGTTACGTCGAGTTTTCTCCAAACATAGGTAAATCCCTGTCATCGCCAAATTAGTACGTATTTTATTACTACAACGCAGTACGACAATCTTTAGAACATAAATTTTCTCATATTATTAGCTATAGTTATTAAATCATTAACGACAGAATACATGAAATCAACGAAAACATTCAATATTTATTATGTTAAAGTGAAAATGTGCTATACAAATGTGTTTCACACCAACGGAAATTAGTGTTAAGCAAAAACAACAGGTATTTTTTAATTTTTTTTGTAATATAATGAAATTACATTAAGGCCCAGTTGTATAAAAGTGGATCAACGAATGTTCAGTTGAACTTGGTTCAAAATCTGCGGATACTATTGTTGTAGCAATTGTAACCCTGGATTTTAAACCAAGCTCAACTGAACTTCAGCTGATCCACTTTTATACAACTTGGCCTTAGTCATATCCAAGGTGATTCAAAACTGTGTGCTGTAATCCTTAGAGCTGGTAGCACAGAGCCACAGAGGATAAAATAAACTCGCACCTTTAAAGAGTTAAATAGGAATAGGATAAATATCAATTTTTCTGTAATTTCCTCATAACGTTTCATAAAGTATCAGATTCATATTTTAAACTTAGGTATAGGTAGCCCTGGACACTAATTTACTTGTTATCACTTCAGACCTATTGATTAAAGGATGGTTTTAAGGGGTGGCGGTCAGCATTTCACCCTTAGCTTTCTTAGCTTCTATATATGTTTAATAGATCTGATAAAAAATAAAGTTTAAAATTATCTGATATTAAAATGGTACTCGTTCTTGAGAAATGCTAATGAAAATGTACGTACACTTTATTAATAAACCTCTTTACACAACGACCCAGATAGCACAAGATATTCTGAGAATAATCTGACAAACTTCCCAATTAATAATATTTGGTTTTATAAATATTACTTTGAAATTATTCTCAAAATAACCAAATATTTTATGATTACTTTTAGAATATTATCACAAAATTTGCAAAAAATAAAAATTAACCAGTATATTGGAAAAATAACTTCTACGTCTATTTATGTTAATTTGACATTCACAGCGAATAAGAATTGTCTTCATAACTTTGTAGAACGAAACAGATTCTGTTTCTAAAACATCAACGAAATACTTTTCCATTGACATAAAAGTTGCTGGCGTAGAAATTATTTTTCCAATATACTCTGGTTAATTTTTAATTTTTTGTTGATATTGCTATAGTTTTCATAAAAAGAAGAAAATAATAGAGTTGTTATTGTTTCAATTAATATACGTAAAAAGCGCGGGGCTCTCTTTGTACCTGCATTATTTTCATTGAGTAGCTGAGCTGAGCACCCTGTATAACAATTTTTTTTAACACAAATCGTATTCTTTTATTACAAGTAAAGCTTTTTATAAAGAGTGACTTTTTGCCCAAAAATAAAAATGTAGGTTCATTTATGTTGCAAATGACCCCCCCATTCGGGCACATTCTGCATATCATCGTCTTTTGAACACACAATTTTTAGCTGTACCTACTATTAGCCCTAATAATATCGGAAGGTATTACATCACATATATTTCATTAAAATAGTTCATTAAACAATAAGTTTAGAAAAGCACAGTTTTACGAAACGAATATAGTGTTTGAGTACGAGTGAGTGCAACGAGCGAGTAACTCAAAACTAAATGAGTTTAGTAAAACAGCTATTCTTAACAAGATTTGTTTATACTATTTTTTCGCATTCTGTGTTAGTAGGTAATTATAAGTAAATAGTAATAGATATGAAAGCATTACAAAATTTGAAATTTAAAGAATTTCATAGTAGATACTTGTGTAGGATTTCCGTAACTGACACGGCTTTGTATATACATATGTCGTAGTCACACAGTGAAATACGGCTTTTCATGAAAGGCCTAGGCAGTTCATGTAAGATAGTGCAAAACACATCATCATGTAACTAGGCTTTTCATGAAGTGCCTTAAAATTTTAGTATTTTGGTGTAATTAGAAGTTTAACAGAATCTGCCGTGATTTCGGCCATCGGCATTTCATGAAATGACGTGATCTAGTCATATTGTGATATGACTTATTAAAATACAAAAGTAAGACTTTTGATTGTTTTTGTTTATTTTATTTAACAATATGCGAAAACTAGACTATTAACCTAAAATATATCTCTAAATAAATACCTAACACCTGACCTCTCTACCTATCACCTAACCTCAATTTAATATTAAATGAATAATCTTACCTCATTTAAATTTTTTTGTTCCATGGACGTTTATTAGGCTTCTTTTCGTAATATGTTTTATAGTGTTCATAAAATAAAGATTTTCTTCCATTATAATTTTGTTAAATTGGAAAAAAAAAGAATACTAACGGTACAATTCCAAACTGTTTGTATGTTTATATTTGACATTACACAAACAGCCTCGGCAAATCGTGTAGCATATAGATTTTACACTATCTGCCGGTATTACTTGAACTGCCTAGGCTTTTCCTAAAAAGCCACCGTATTTCACTATGTGACTACGACATATATAATAACTGTTAATTATAATTGTCGAATTGATTCTAATTCATATATTAATTACATAAATGAGTCTAGCTACTGAAAATTGTTCTGAAGACTTTTAAATGCCGCTCGATATGCATCTTCGAGCTTACTTCCTTTAAAATCCAAGGAAAAATACGAGAAGGTATATGAAATATAATAGCAATGTTTCCAATATTTAAATAAACAATTTTCTGTCAAACTGTTTTTATTAACACTCTGATGACATTACTACATAGTAAAGTGACACTTTAATGTGGTGCCACTTTATTAAACGATTTTGAATTTAGTAAAATAGCTTATTATCAGTCAAAATGCGAAAAAGATATATTAAGAAACATATTCAGAGAATGACATTAATAATAAGAGATATGCTTACGAGCTTGTGTTGCTCTGCCCTTTTCTAATTAATGACGTAGTTAAGCGACAACTGTCAATTCCACGAGGTGATTATCAAACGAATATCAAATATAAAATTTTCTTACGGTTTGTACAATTATTGGTCAGTGTTCACGAATTTCAGTTTCTAGTTGATTGAATTGTTTCTTGTATTCGAAATTTAAACAAATTTTAATGTTATGTTTGCCCTGAAAGTAAGTTCCAAAGAAGACAATATGTGAAATATGTTTCAAAAGTATTACAACATAAAAAATGTTATATTATTTGTTATAGCAAGGTTAAGAGCTATTATGCATTTTTAAAACATCTTGTATTTAAAATCGTTTTGTTATATGCCCTTTTTATTAATAACATATTACGTAATACCTATCTTATTTTATTTATGTGTCATGCATGAAATATTTCAATTATTGTGGCAAAAAAACTGATAACATGGACAGTTGCGGATTATTAAGACACTCGGGAGCCCTAGGAACAACTGATTGGACGGAGCCTCCCTAAAATTCTGTTTCCTTTCACACTCATTACAGAAAAAATAAACATACCTAACTTAAGGTTAATGTCGTTATACAGAAAATATAGGTTTTATTTGAATACCTCAGCAGAATATATTAGTACGGGTACCTACTCTACTAATAAACGAATACTTTCTGATTTTATTAGCAAATCTGTTTATTAAATAATCATAATCTATTGTATTCTAATGCTGGAGTCTTAATATTTAATAATAAGAATTTAAGATAATCTATATTCGACAATTGCATTTCGTAGTTTTTGATTAGGAGGAAATATAAATACACCACAGGTAATGGCGACCCCCCTTTATCCCGGAAGGCTCTAGATGAGTCTTATGTGGGAGGGGGCTACACATTTAGAGACAAGGAACACACACCCAATATCCGTGTATAGTGGAAATATCCCTCTCACAATATTTTCCACTGCCACGACCGGGGATCGAACCCGGAACTTTTGGGTGAGAGGCTGTGAACGATTCATCTTTTGGAGTCTAAAGGACTTTTAATATATTTCAAAAGCGAATGTTAACGTTCACAAAAATTAAGGTTCAAGATGACTGTTTCAGACGGAGAATAATATGAAAATTTATACTTACTGTTCGTTTTTGCTTAACTGCTGCTCTAATGGTATCTATTGGACGTCGTAACACTCTAAACCTAACACTGGATGTGCCACACTTTCTTAAAATTATACCTGAAAGGGAATTTTGTTAGAAAACTCAATTAACAGACAATATAAAGTTCAAAAATATATATTGAATCTTCAAAAATGTATGGTTTTACAACAACTTTTTAAGAAATATGTTTAACAAACACTAGTCTGGCCCGTGTGCAACACATGGTGAGGAACGGAACGATTCATAATGTACCAACTACCATCCAAAATGCAGTTTTGTGAGCTAACGATTACACAAAAAGATTCAAGAGAAGTTCAATGTTTCTGAAATTTGGTGGGCTTTTGCTTGCCTGTCTTATACACGTATTTTTATTTCAATATCAATTTTGGTCGCTCCTCAGAGCTTGAAAATGCTTGAAGCGCTACCACTTCGAATTGTATTCTGCAATTACAATTTTATACGTTCAGGCAAGGCGGTCCCATGCACATATGTGTACATGGTAAAGATACTTTTCTGACACCGAATCACTGATGAACCAGTTTAGGGCAAACCCCGTTAAAACTCCCCGTCAAAATCGACTGCTAGGAAATGATGGGGGTCCCATGTCGCTAAGGGCTATTTTCGCTAAAACTCACGATATACTTTGGATAGAAGCTGGATTAACTTGTCCTCATATTTAGTACCGCGCATGAGTTGCAGTGCTTAATAACGTGGATTCGTAAAAGGGTTTTTAATTTTGAAATTTCCGAAATTGAAGTCAAATTTTGTTATACTTTCTAAATTTTTGTGGTCGGGGCAACATTACGTCCCTGTGCAGCGACATTTACTACACTTTCTAAAATGACGCTCCTTGAGGAGCTATGGAAATTTTTGCATAAAAATCGCTCCGTAGAGCGAAAATATGATTAAGAATATTAAAATCCTCTTCCACGATATTTTTACGTAAAGCACGCTTTTCATACGAAATATTTCCTAAGTCGGATTTTGTTACAACGTCGAAAAGTATACCGAGGGTTTTACCGTGTTCTTTAACACCCCCCTTCTTTCGGTGAATCTTTTTGTACAATGTTTGTTAGATTGGTATGATAAAAATGGATCTTTGGATGGAGTCTCCCATGTGTTGCATTCGGTTATTTTCAGGCCGGCCTATCTGAAACATAACATAGATGCAAATCTAAAAAATGGTGATATGGTTGTGCGTATATCGATGTATAGCATTCGATTGTTTATTTGAACATTGTATTCCCAAAATGGGATAAAAAAAGAAAGAAAATCAAAATCATGATGATTTTGATAAGTATCAATAGGACTATTGACACAACACAAACACTTTCGACGCACTTAACTTCCTTAGTGTTCTTTCACTAATTCTTGCTTGCGCCTGCTCCTCCTCGTGTCTATTGCCTTGTCGATCACCTTCGGTGTCGAACTGCCTTCTCGATCAGCTTAGGTGATCCTTGGACTACTTTGGCTCTGGTATTAACAATGGCACTGCTCATTAATATGAAACAATATAAAACAGAATTTTAGTAACTTATATTGCTTAAATGGTTATGGCTTTATCCCGTCTGGGCATAAAGTAGAATCTGCGACCGATATCACATCGTCGTCTTTGAGAATAGGAATATAGAATTTTGTTGACTTATGTTGATTGAAATGGTTTCCGTGTAATTAAAATCTCTTCTTGGGAGAAAACTGCGACAGAATCTGGATCCGTCGGATCGTTGCATCTGCCCATTCAGCAGATGTGGCGGCCTCTCGCTCTTGAGTTGCTAGACTCGTCTGAATCTGTCTACGTACGGCGGCGGCTGCTTGGTGAGCCGGGCCCGTTTCCGCCCCGTACGATGCCGGCTGTGGTTGTATGAGTGACGTGTCATGTTGTAATTCCAATTTCGGAAGTGGCTGTGAGGTTGGTTGCATAGGGCCCGAAGTGGCCCGGGGCGAAGCCGGGGGGTCGTGGCTTGTCCTCGTCTGTAGGGCTAGGTGCTGCAGGAGTATTTCGGTGGTGTTCATTAGCTGTTGCAACGCTTTCGTGAGTGCATGTGTTACGGCATCAGCTTGGCTTGTGTTCCTCCCGCTTGGGGTGAGAGCAGGGGTAGCAGGCGTTACTAATGGCGGTGGCTGTACTCCTTGAAGGCTTCTGGTTGTGGAGTCCGTGGTTGCAGTAGGTAGGCGTTGGCTAGTGGATGGTGTGAGGAAGGGCTGTGCTTCTTGTCCCCTTCCTAGGTTTGGATATGTACTAGGGCTAGGGGCAGCCCCCTGGCTGGCCGGGGCTGAATCCCATTGACCGGTGAAAAATCGTCGGGCCGCGACGTTGGGCGACAAGGGGTCCACCGTTTCCCTTACCAGACCTGACTCCTCTTGACCAGCAAGAAATTGACGGGCCGCGACGTTGGGCGACAAGGGGTTTACCGTTTCCCTTACCAGGCCTGAATCCTCTTGACCAGTGAGAAATTGACGGGCCGCGACGTTGGGCGACAAGGGGTCCACCGTTTCCCTTACCAGACCTGAGTCCTCTTGATTAGTAAAGAGAGCGTCCGGGACCTGGGGCGAACGGCTCTGTGTTGGTTCTGAATCTACCTGGCTAGATGGGACGCCGTCCCTCTGCCTAGATCGACTCCTGGTGTTCATAACGATTTCTTTTATAGTACACTAACACCCACTTCACTTTTCACCACTACTGTGCACTCCAAACTATTAATTAGGCAGGTTGTGGAATAAAATAAATGTTTACTATAATATAATACAGTCTTCAGGTAGACGGTGTCAAAGGCAGGCGCGAACTGATTGATGTTTACTCGATGCTGGCTGCGGACGGTGGTTGCGAGCGAACTGATCCAGGGCTAGCGGGCGTGCGCATATTTATAGTTTCCCGGCGGTGTGACGTAGCACGGGCTTTGCTGGTCGCGAGCTGTTGCGCTGCAGGGCCTCGCCGCGTGGCTATTTTGTGCTATGTGTTGGGGCTGTTTTGCCCTATATCTTTTTTGGTGTTTTTCGTACCGAGCTGTACGATATGTCAAATTAAAGGTCTTTACCGGTAGTTTCTGAAAATGACTTTGTGAATGCGCGTACTTTAATGTTTATGAAGTTATAGTGAGTTTTATGTGGAAAAATAATTTTGGTCCCCGATTTTTCGCGGTTTTTTCACTCATCTGCCGATGACAAATCGCTTCCTTGCGTCAGAGTTGTCGTCTTTCCATGCCGTGCCAATGGAACATTTGTTTAGACCTTTTGGGTCGGACTCTGCTTACAGATGTATGTTTGTTAACATATGAGGACTTTGAAAAAATTATAAAAATACCAACTCTGCCGGACACGGTCAGAGTTGCTGCAGTGAATTTTGAAGATTTGTATGGTCGATACAATCTCCTCAATATGGAAATAACTTATAAAAAATGCATAAAAAATACCAACTTTTGCCTGATGTGACAAAAAGTTAGTATGGGAATTTTGATATAAAATAAACCTAGCACTAAGTTAAAACTTAGCTTAGGTTAAAAATATTATAAAAATATAATAGAATCTCCAGAACTTGAATCGGAATCAGAAGTAGAAGCATCGCGTGGCGGTGCATGGATTTGGACTACAGTCTGCTCCGGCTGTGGAGGTTCTGTGGAATCGTCTGAGAACGGGGAATCATTTCCATCGAGTGATGTTCCGCCTGGACTAGCATTTTCTTCATCTGAAGATTTGATTTCCAAATTGTGCTCCTCTGGCGAGGCTGGTCTCAAATCATTTACATGGACTCTTGTAGTTACGTTTCCCTTTTGAACGAGATATACTTCGTCTGAAAATTTCTTCAAGATTCTGGTTGGGCCTAACCAAGACGGCGTGAAGGTATGTACCTTCCTTTTTCTTTTACTCATGACTTTATCTCCAACTTTAAAAAAGGATTGGAGTGACGGCCTCTTTTGGCGCGTACTTTTGTTTATAATTTTGTTGAGCTTGACGGGCTTCCTTAACTCGCTCGTATCGTGGAAGCGTTTGTTGCTTAGCTCTTTCTTGCCTCCATGCATATAAATCCCATTCGCCTTTTTCGGCTGGTTCATAGCCTAACACTATCATGCTAGGTGTTTGATTTGTAGCTGCATTTCTACGATTCCTCAAAATATATGAGATCTGATGCACGTAGCGATCCCATGTGTCGTTTGACTTTTTGTATAACAAGGTATTTAAAATTTTCTTACATTCCTGAACCCGTCGTTCCACAGGGTTGGATTGTTGATGATAAGCAGGAATGAGATATCGTTCGATGCCATTTCTTTCGCAGAATGTTATATACCATTCCGAATTGAAATGACTTTCGTTGTCGGGGATTATGACTCGAGGGACTCCGAATCTTAGATTAGATTCACAAAGGAGCTGGTTGTTTAGCCTTTACCACAGCGACCTTTTCAGGTCTATTGTGATGCTCCCAGAATATCGTCCTTACAGTACCTCATCCAGCTTTGTCCTTTGTACTAGACTCCACAGCTTTGATAAAGGCCCTTTTGTATAACTGTCCGCCCTTGGTTTTTTCTCCGAGTACTTGGTATCTCAGCCTCACCAGGCCTTCACAGTGGCACAATACGTGAACTGAGGTTTCCTCTTCCTCTTGGCAGAATCTGCATGTCGCGTCCTCTGCCAGGCCCATGAGACTCATGTGTCTATTGAGCCGGCAGTGGCCAGTCAGAAGGCCCACTATTACTCTGATGGCCTTCCTATTCTGGTTTAGTAGGTCTTCCGTAAATTTGGCCGAACATTCTTTAATGAACTCCTTGGCCTGTCTCTGTCTTGGGAGATTCCTCCACCATTCCAGAGATTTATTTTGCACCCATTCCTTAATGGCTGCTCGTATGCATGGCTTAGCCACGCCACAAAAGGGCTCGGGTCCTATTGGGGCTTCAAGTGCGCCTTCCTTGGCCAGTTGGTCAGCCTTTTCGTTTCTTCTGTGTCCCTCGTGTCCTGGTACCCATGCTAGGGTCACTCTGTTCTGACTTCCCAGCTCTGTAAGGGTCGTCAAGCAGTCCCACATCAATCTTGAGTTGATTTGCATGTAACTGATTGCTTTTATTGCCGCTTGGCTATCAGAGAAAATAGCAATCGACTGGTTAACAGTGCCTTGTCCTATTATCTCCCTTGCGCAACAGTGTATGGCGATCACTTCAGCCTGAAACACCGTTGCGTATTTCCCTAGACTTATCGGGACATTGGCTTTTGACCCTGTCCCGTAAATCCCGGCTCCGACTCCTTGTTCTGTCTTGGAGCCGTCAGTGTACCAGACTGTTTGTGCTGTTATGGGAGGACCGTTTTTCCAATCCTCCCTGTTTGGTATAACAGTCTGAAAGTTCTCGTTGAAGTTATACCTTGGGTCCATTACATCCGTGGGCATGCCTAGAATGGGATCTGCCCTCATCTCCGAGTATAACTTCTGGTACTCCGTCCCGTGTTGCTGGCTAATTGGCGTTTGACCTTGCATTAACCTGTGCACCACTGACCGAGCTTCGCCTTGTATGAATACAGGTGGCGGGTCCAAGAGGACCTCAAGTGCAGCCGTAGGAGCAGTTTTTATAGCCCCCGTGGCGCACAGGCAAGCAAGCCTTTGTACGCCACTTAACAGCCTTATTGCCCCGGACTGCACCGGTTTAGTCCACCATACCACTGATCCATAGGTTATCATGGGTCTCGCTACCCTGGTGTATAACCACAAGTTCATTTTGGGATTTAACCTCCAGTTTTTTCCACACATTTGCCTACACCTTCCCAGGGCGATTGTGGCTTTCTGTGTGACTTTTTGGATGTGAGAATTCCATTAACATGGAATTAACATTTTTGGTCAAAAATGACTCCTAAATATTTTGCCTCACAGGCAAATGGAATTTCCACTCCGTTGAGCCTTAAGGGCTTTAGGCCTTGCAGTGCTCTTCTCCGTGTAAAATTGACGACTGTGGTTTTGTGGGGATTTATAGAAAGTCCTTCCTTGCAACACCATTTGTCGACAACATTTAGGGCTCTTTGCGAACGCTCCGTTATTGTGTTCGCAAATCGCCCCTTAACGACTATTGCTAGATCATCAGCATATCCTAAGCAATAGAAGCCCTCTGTGGAAAGTTTCCGGAGGAGTTCGTCAACCAGGGTTGCCCATAGTAGTGGAGATAGTACCCCTCCCTGGGGACAGCCTGTACTCACTTTCGCCTCGTTGGATATCTTACCTAGATTAGATATTATAATCCTATTATCTAGGCTGACTCCGAATCTTGCCACTATCTCTTCATCAATAAATTTGGCTATCATTCTGCCATCGACCTGAATATATGCCTTTGCCTCTATCCACTTGCTAAATACGCCTTCGACGATAATCGTATATCGATTTTCGGCGTCTCTGGTCCTCTGCAGTGGGCCAATTACGTCGACGCTCAAAGTTTCAAATGCATTCTGCCGTGCATGACTTCTAAGTGGAGCATTGGGTTGAGCTTGTCGTGTTTTTACTGATTGGCATATCAGACAGTCGTTTATGTATTTACCTACGATCCTGGCCATATTATTAAAATAGTATCTTTCTGCAATTTTTCTAAGAGTCTCGTCTCTCCTCGGATGACATGCTTCATCTCGATCGTGATAATGGTAAATCAGTTCTTTGATTTTCCTCTTTGGAACTACCAATTTTAAATTTCGATCTGAATCTTTCATCAATACATCGTCTTGTACTTGAAAATTTTTCATAAAAATAAGATCCGCTTCGGAACGTTGTTCCTGTTGAAATAGATCATTCCAACGGCGGATCTTGTCTTGTATATCTCTTGACCTCGATTGGGCCTATACGATATCTTCGTATATTTCTTGCAATAGCAATGACCAACGAGTGAATTTGGTTTTGTCGTCTTTGTGTTTATTCAACCAAAGTAACGCGCCCTGTTGTCCGTCTTAACAGTTTATTTGCTGAGTACATTTTGTACTTTTTTATATAATTCACCACTGCCAAGCATTCCAGCTCGTTAATGTGATAACGTCTCTCTGCTGGAGATAGCGTGTTGCTAGCATATGATATAATATGCTTTTCGCCGTTGTCGCCTAATTGATACAGTACTGCTGCAAGCCCTTGTAATGATGCATCTGTTTGCAAAATGAACTGACGTGAAAAATCCGAACGTGGAGTTCCAGCGGTCCGGATAATAAATCTTCAAGTTTTTGAAAAACTTCATTGCATGCTTGAGTCCAATGAAAGCGATATTCCTTCGATAGAAGTTTCGTTAACGGCTTTGTAACCATCGCAACATTTGGTAGATATTCTCTTACCCAGTTGCAAAGTCCTAAAAAACTCTGAAGCTGCTTTTTCGTGTTTGGTACAGGATAATTTTGAATTTGTATTACATGTTTTTTTAATGGACGAGAAGTATCAATTTTAATTGTGTGGCCTAAATATTGTATTTCATTTGTCGCTATTACACACTTTTTCGGTGACACTTTTAGATTATGTAAACGTAGTTTTTCAAAGACCAACCTCAGGTGGGACATATGCTCCTTCACGTTTACGCTGTAAACGATTATATCATCTAAGTAGACTTTACAGAAATGGTGCAGGTAACCCGTTAAAATGTCCTTTGCCATGAATTTCTGAAAGGTACAGGGAGCTGTCTTGAGGCCGAAAGGCATGACACTAAATCTATAAGCTGCCCCATCAGGAGTAGTAAAAATCGAAAAATCTTTTGATGCTTTATTGAGTGGTATTTGCCAATATCCGCTCTTGAGGTCCAACATAGTAAACAATTTTGAATTGCCCAAGTCTTTGATGCTTTCATGTATTTTTGGTAATACAGAAGCTTCGTCTTCGGTTACTTCATTAGATGACGATAGTCAATGCAAAAACGTGATTTCTTATCGGGTCTTGTTATTATCACTGGAGGTGAACTGTATTGTGCAGTACTTGGTTCAATGACGCCAGTTTTCAGCGTCTCTTCAATTTGATCGTACATAATTTTCTTAGTACTCGGAGACATTGGATATGGTCTGATATTGAAGGGTTTTGAGTCTTTCACGACAATTTTGTGTTTAACAGTCATTGTGGTTGCTCGAGTCGGTTCCGCAGTGAACAAATCGACCAATTCTTCGAACAGCGGCCGTAGAAATTTGTCTTTAATAACAAGCTCTTCAGGAAGTTTTGCCTGCTGTCTCTCCCTTTGAGAAGCTTGATTCCAGAAGACGGTAATACGTTCTTCCGTGCCGGCATATAGGCATTTTCGGCCATAATCATATGCGACATTATTCATGTATAAAAATGGGGATCACAATATTACTGTTTCGTTTAAATTTTCGATTACTTGAAAATCAATTTCAAAAGAGGTGCCTGAAATATTTACGTTCAATTTCGTCGTGCCAAGAGAGTCCACCATTTTATCTCCGCACGCCATAGCAAATGATCGACGTGTCGTGAGATTTTTAAAATTATCCAACAGCTTAGGATGGATAACGTTTCGTGTCGAGCATGAATCAATCAGAACGTCGACCGCATGTTCATTTATTAGAACCTTTATACGAGGCAAAGGGAACGCTTCGCTCATATAATTAATGGATTCCCGTGTCTTATGCATAGGAGTGTCGTAATGGTCATGAGTATCAGAATAATAGTTTAACGTGCATTGCTGCCGCCTTGGTTCGGCCGTTGTGCCGGGGATCTTGCAGATTGACCTTGGCCTTGGTCTCTGGCCCCTTGAAAGTTTCCCGGTCCCCTGTTGCGATGAGGATTGTTGGGACATTGGCTATGGAAGTGCCACTGCACTGTGTCGGTGCAGTATCGGCACGGGGTTGCCGGTCGGTCGGGTACTCGGAATTTCCCCGATCCGCCATTAAAATTGTGCTGCCTGCGGTCAGGATTCGCTGATCCGCTTGAAAAATTATTCACAAAAAAAAGACGGCAAGGTGCTCTACCTGGTCCGTCCTGACGAGAGACATCCTCTCGGAAATGCACCCTCGGTGCTGTTGGAGTTGGGCTTCCATTGCTCCTGATACTAGAATTTTGTCGACTCGAGGGCCCCGGCTCTTGATAGGAAGACGCGCGGGACAGACGTTGATCGATGAGTTGGATTAGCGACGTCTGTTCGTCGGCTGAATCCCGTTCGACGTTAGTGGTTACTAACATCTCTGTGGATGTAATTAGGTTGCTTCTCAAGCGTGACCTAATCTCTGGACGCAGTTGGTCCATGATTATCCGAGCTCTGATGGCTTCGGATTTGAAGGGATCTATACGATTGAAAAGGCAGGTTTTCTTCGTGATAAACACTGCCGTGCCGTCTAAAGACGTATGTTTTGTGGCATGCAGTTGAGCAATAGCTCGTGGCTCTATGTCGGGTGAATTGAACCTTGTAAAAAATCTTTCCTTAAATAAGGTGTACGATGTCGTCAACGTCCAAAACTGTTCGGACCATCGTTGGGCTTCGCCCTTGAATTGGGCAATCACATTATGGAGGCGATCATAGTCGTGGCTTATGCGAGCTCTGTCGAAATATTCCTCCATAATTTTTATAAATGCTTCGGGACCTTCATGATCGAGCCCATGGAACGTCACGTTCGGACATCTTTGTCTATCATGGGGCGTACAGGTAGACACGTTCTGTATCGCCTGCACGAAGCCCTCTGCCATTTTCAAGAACATACTTTCCATTGAGTTTGGATTTTGTGGCTGTGAAGCAGATAAATTTTGATTATTGTCCCCTGAAAACAGTCTTTGTGGTTCTAACTCTCTAGAACTGTCGTCGACGAGAGGCACTGTGGCCCGCTCGTAGAAATCCCTTGGGGTCGACTCCTCGGAGTCTTCCACCATAAAAGAAAATGGATTTGTTGGGTTTGAGGACGGCATTGTCCCTGCTCGGGCGCCATGTGAACGATTCATCTTTTGAAGTCTAGCCAAAAAGATTCAAGAAAAGTTCAATGTTTCTGAAATTTGGTGGGCTTTTTCTTACCTGTCTTATACACGTATTTTTATTTCAATATCAATTTTGGTCGCTCCTTAGAGCCTGAAAATGCTTGAAGCGCTACTACTTCGAATTGTATTCTGCAATTACAATTTTATACGTTCAGGCAAGGCGGTCCCACGCACATATGAGTACATGGTAAAGATACTTTTCTGACACCGAATCACTGAGGAACCGGTTTAGGGCAAATCCCGTTAAAACTCATCATTTCCCCGTCAAAATCGACTGCTAGGAAATGATGGGGCTCCCATGTCGCTAAGGGCTATTTTCGCTAAAACTCACGATATACTTTGGATAGAAGCTGGATTAACTTGTCCTCATATTTAATACCGCGCATGAATTGCAGTGCTTAACAATGTGGATTCGTAAAAGGGTTTTTAATTTTGAATTTTGTTATACTTTCTAAATTTTTGTGGTCGGGGCGACATTACGTCCCTGTGCAGCGACATTTACTACACTTTCTAAAATGACGCTCCTTGAGGAGTTATGGAAATTTTTGCATAAAAATCACTCCGTAGAGCGAAAATATGATTAAGAATATTAAAAACCTCTTCCACGATATTTTTACGTGAAGCGCGCTTTTCATACGAAATATTTCCTAAGTCGGATTTTTTTACAACGTCGAAAAGTATACCGAGGGTTTTCTCGTGTTCTTTAACAAGGCCATTAACCATTAAAATCAGCTTTATTCAGTTAAAAATACATTGCATATTAATATTTCATTTATCTCATATTATCTCATTTTACAATACATTATTTTAATCCCCGATCCGTTACATATTTCTTGAGGAAACGAAACGTGTCAGGACGGCTGATGTTATGTCCTATGAGATGAATATTAATTTGAAATTAATAAGGTGCCATTGCTTTAAAAAAAATTGATTAAGCTAATTATATTTGACTATACCTTTCGATTTTAAACAAATTTCTTTTCATATTTTATTATATAATTAATTGTCCGTTTATACACAGGAAACTAAGGAAAAAACCTGTTTTAGAATTGGTCTATATATAAATTAAAAATCACCGGTTTTATGTGTAAAAGTAAAATAAATTTCAGTGCTATATGCAAACTATGAACTAAAACAAAACTCTCTACATATTTACATTTTTACAATTTTCAATAATATGCTTGTAATTACTAGAGAGGTGGTGAGAGGCAAGTGCGCTTACCTCTCGACCACCAGTCATACGTATGTATTGAAAGGAATTTGGAAAAAATGCATTTAATGATAACGACATACGGCCGTGAGCAAAAAAAATAGGACAAGACTTATGACGGTATTTTGCTAAAATCTAGTTGTGTACATCTAACTTTAATTTTTGTGACATTGTCAGTTAGTTGTCATAATTTATTGCAAGTGTGCAAAAACTAATATGCCTCATATAAGCGATTTAGTTAAATCTGGAGTTATTGCTAAAGCAGAATATGGATGGCCAATGAGACAAATGGCACTGCGTTATAATATTGAAAAAAATTCGGTGAGTAACATTTTAAGAAAGTGAAGAATAAACGGTACGATTAGTAGAAATCCTGGATCAGGGCGACGAAGGATTTGCAATTGGTAAATGCTTTAGTAGAAAATCCATTTTACTCAGTTATTCAGGCTGCTGAAGAAACGAATTTTCCTGGATCGAGTAGTACTGTCGCTGGCAAGTAAGAGAATCGGAGCTACGCTGTTATGCAGCAGCACAGAAATACTTACTCAAAGCTGAACATAAAGAAGCTCGAGTAGGGTTTGCGCTTGAATTTTTAGTGCATGATGTAAATTTTTGGAACAATGTAATCTTTACCGCCCTCCGAATACTCGATTCGATGAGAACTATATATCTAACAATGATAAAAGTGGTAGATTTTCCGACAATATGTGGGCTTGGATATCGGCACGTGGTCCTGGTGTTTTGTGGCATATTGAAGAACGATTTAATAGTGGAACGTATATTAGGATTTTAGACAATATTATGCTCCCTTCTGTGTCACAATTATTTCCTAATAATGAGTTCATATTTCAACAAGACAATTGTTCCGTTTATACTGCTCAAACCGTAACTAACTGGTTTCAAGATAACAACTTCAATTTTCTTAACTGGCACAGTCATAGTCCAGATGTTAACCCTGTGGAAGAAGTATGGGGACTACTCGTAAGAAGTATCCAAAAACGAAATGTGAGACCACGGAATGCCGAAGAATTACTGGAAGTAGTAAATAATGCATGGGCAAATATTATTACTAATGATTATTGTATAAGGTTATTTAATTCTATGCCAAACAGACTTATAGAAGTTATTAATAGAAATGGTGCAATAATGAAATATGAATAGTTAGTTTCTTGTTAAGTAGGACATCCTTTGTCCTTTGATCCAAGATTTCTACTAATCGTACCGTTTATTCTCCACTTTCTTAAAATGTTACACATCAAATTTTTGTTAATGTTATAACGCAGTGCAATTTGTCTCATTAACCATCCATCATTTACTATAGCAATAACTATAGCATTAAAATAAAAAAGAAATTAAAAGTGATATCTGTTTTATTTCGGATACTCATTACATATTCAAATAGAGACAGATTTACATTAGAAAAAAAAAATTGTCCTATTTTTTTCTGCTCACGATAGTACATGATGACTGGTAATGGTTTGCTATGGCGTGTTTATTTTAATTATCAGAGTATATTTTTAATCTGTTCTATATTACAGCTTGGTTCGGGGTTATAACATTCGAGACACATTTCGTGGCTACTTATAAGGATAAGATGTTTTAAGATGGAGCTCATACCGGAAATTTCAGTATTTAGTCCGTTTTCCTTACCCCTTCAATATAATGCCGGGAACTTATGACATATATAACCTTGGTTTGGTGGTCGAGGAGTACTATATCAGGCTTGTTGGATTAAATTAGCTTGACGGTCGGAAACGTGAAGTTCCAATAAATTCGGCAATTCTTGTTCTTGACAACGGACTAGATCTCTCCGGGGACATACGGCAGCACTGGCGTTTGGTCTACCTCGTATGAGGTTATGCCTATGGATATAGGCCGAAGTCGCATAAATCATGCTAATGCTTATGCAGATAGTGCATGAGCGAAACCGGCGCCTGACAGCGTCAGGGACCTCCACATCCCATAACGCGACTGCGGTAGACTAAAGTGTTAATAGCAGGCCAATTTGGCAGACCACAATGAATCCTTCAGTCTCCGATTTTAGCCCTGCCAACTGTAAAAAAGCGGTCAGCTTTATCGATAAATCCAGTGTCTCTGTTGTTATAGAATACACTGTACATAGGCTTATCGAAGTGGAGCCTGAATAGATTTCTCTGATCGGCAGCTTTAATTTGGGCTGTCAGACGATTTGGTGGAAGCTCAGTTAATGATTTTACATCAGCGTCTCGCCAGCCTCCTCGCCTGTCGAATACAAGACCGAGATCAACTGCGGTCCTTCGTGCTGTCTTAAACAATGAGCCACCTTCTACCGTTCTCTCACTAACCACACAGTGGGTTCGAACTTCTGGATGTTACATGCCATACTCTCCATGCAGATACTCCAGACTCAAGAGTCGTCGGCCCCCTCCGTTGGCGTGGGAGGTGTCCTCGTCGAACGGATGATCTGGGATGCTCCTATGAATATGCTTCATCTTGCAGGTACTCTTGTCTCATTTACTGTCCACTTAACTAATTCGAGTGAATGGCAAGCATATTGTACATACCTTATTCACTAAAAGTTCACCAAAGACCAAATCTTTCGGAGGCGGTGTCTACACTTGCCGCGGAGAGTGTCCTTACTTGTTTCACGACCTGAATGTTGCGTTGTTGCACACCCAGGTACGTGTAGATCTCTCTAATATCCATATGTGGTAGGATGCTTCCGCCCGCCAGCTGCGCATCTTCAGGGAATTCTCCGCATCACCCTCTCTTGAGATGGACGACTGCATACTTGCCCCACCCAAATTCCATGCCAATGGCTCGCGTGTACTCCGTACCACTCTAAGAGAGTTGTGTAGTTCGTACTCTCCGGCGGCATGTAGTTTGAAGTAATTCATATAGAAGAGATGGGCGACATGCCTCCAATTGGACCATTGGCGCTTTATTCGCGGGTTTGGTGGAGTGCAACAGATAACAGCAGCAGTGAAATGCAGAATAGGAGAGGACTCAAGGTGTCACCCTGGAAAACTTCTCTTTTAAATGAACCGGCTCTGTCGGCTGTCGAAGCTAAATGTTATGGTGAAGCGGGTCCTCCAGAGCGGCATTAGCTCTTCGATGCATCTCATTTGTAGGGCAGGTACCGCAAGGCATTGACGCAAGTATAACAATAGTGAATGCGTTGTGGTGGCAAATGCCTTGTGGTAATCGATCCATATTGCACAGAACCCTGCGTAATACAGCAGTGTATCAAAAGGTCAGCGTACCGCACATTTTTTACCACCACGCTGCTCGTATATCTAGTTAAAGACCGGCTCAATCGACATCAACGTCCTGGCATATAAGATACATGTAAATAACTCCAAGCAGGAATTGAGGCAAGTAATAAGCCTGTAGTTTTTTGGGTTGGACAGACCTCCCTTTTTGGGGATTAATACAGTTCGCCCCTTGGCAAAGCAGTGCGGAATCTGCTTCCGCTGGTTCAACCATAGAGTGAAAACATATTAGTATTATTATAACTTTATCCTTGTCGCCAATGTAATATACTGCCTATTTATCAATAAAACACATATTGTTCTCTATTACTTTTATTGACAGTACTCGTACACTTGCTGAACACAGATTGAATCATTCCAGTTTACAAACTTGAAATATTTAGTCTTTTTTGCCGTTTATATACTCAATATTCATATCCTACAGTCGCATTACTTTATTCCTCCAACAGTATTTTTTCTTTAAAGCGCATTGTAGACTTAACCGCCCCACCAATCACTATAATGCCTAATTTGAAAAACAAGGTTAATTAACGATAAAAACATATATATATATTGCTATGATATATTTATTGTACTATATATTTTTTTGTTAATTTATTTGGGCGCCAGATGCCTCAACATAATTCATTGTAGACATCAATTTTTGTGATTAATATTTATGTAAAATTAAAAAGAGCATGAAATACTGCACATAACTTGCGTACAGTTCAAATCTTTACCTCAAGAGCCTGTTCATATATGATTCACACAGTGATACTTGTTAATGAAAAACCTTCGTCAAGATAACAATTTAATATATAATGGTAAATGGTTTCTTCAATTAACATGGACCAATAACTTACTAACTAAACTACTAGGTAACTAAAAAAACAAACTAAACTAGCTAGGCGAAATTTGAATTCAAATTAAAATTGTATCTTTTATTTTATTATCAATTTTGCCAAATGTACCTGAGAGATCTCTCGACTGTCGGTTCCGTATTAAGACTTGGTTCACTTTAATCACTCCCTATTTTCTCATTTCGTTCGGATTCTTAACTATCGGCTTTCGTTGCGTTCTGCCCAAATCTGGTGCTGGTACCAATCCCAAACGGCTATTGTTGATAGGTCGTTGTGTGGTTGCAAATTTGTTTGCCTTTGCTTCCTCACACACGAAACACTACACCTTTCTGACACACCTTTTCTGTTTCCAAATGAACGTTTCAAGTTACTCACAAATTTTACATCAGATTATTCCTTAAATTGGTATCCACATACCCTTCTTCATTTGATAATATTGTTTTTTTAATCTGTTTTGACGTTCTTTCGTTCTTGTCAGTTTTATATTTTTTTTTCTCCCTCTTTTTTTTTAAATCACTTTGGAAACCATCAAATTCACTAACTAACGTGATTTGCTAATTATTATTATAACTACCTTTACAAATTTTACTTATTCTAAAATATAATTTAACGAAAATTTTTCATTCTACAAAATATCACTGCCAGTCTCATGCTCTTTTAAATTTTCTCAACTAAAAATTTCTTATGTAGGGAATAATATAGCATTTTGCCCCGCTGATAAATAATATTTTGAAAATATTGGAAAAATCTATTTATCAATCTTTAATGTGATATTATTCACTTACACTGTAATATTTCGATTGTCATCATGAATGTCTGGGGTATACGGATACATTATTTCAATGTGAAATTTACCTCGCATCATATCATTATCTCTGTGTTTTAGTTCATAAGTGTTAGCATTTAAAACTTTGTTTATTTCATACGGTCCTTCATATGGATAAAGTAGTTTCGCACAAATTTTATTTTTGGTGTTTGAAAATCTTAATCTTTTTATCACTACTAGGTCTCCCGCGTTGAATTTTACTCCCTTTTTAATTTTTTTGTTTTCCCGTTTTATATATTTATCGGCATTAATGCTTATCCGTCTTCGTACCTTTTCTAATAAGCTTTGTAAGTCTTGTTGAATATTAGTGCTCCATGGTCTCTGTGGTTGTTTTCCTAATATTACCGTGATAGGTGAATTGTGTGTGATTGTATCCGGTGTATTATTTATAAAACCTTCTACATTTCGTAAATGTTCCTTCCATTCTGTATGTCTGTCTTGTGTACTGATTCTCAAAAATTTTAGAATTTCTTGTATGGACCTTTCAGCTGGATTAGCTTGTGGGTGCCTTATGCTTGTGAATATTACATCTACTTCTTGTCGTGTCCAGTGTTTTATAAATTTTTCATTATTAAAATAGGTAGCGTTATCTGCTAAAATCTTCTTTGGTTTACCCACCGTTTGGAATAATTTTCTAATAAAGCTATTGTCGTTTTTATGTTGCATTTCTTTGTAGAGTAAGTGCTAATATATTTAGAAAAACAATCGGCGATTACAAAAATATGTTTGTATCCATCATGAGTTATTATTAAGTTGCTTATGTAATCTATCGCTATTAGTTCTAATGGTTGACTTGTTACTATGGTTCCTACTACATTTTTGTTAGTATAATTTTTGGTTTTTCCTAGACAGCATGTATGACAATTTACAATAATTTTCTTAATTGTTTGTAAATCTTTATGTGCATAAAATTTCTCTCTAAATAATAACCATGTCTTTCTTACTCCTATATGCCCAAATCTGTTATGTAAATCTGCTGCTATTTTTTCTGTTAGGTTTGAGTCTATAACATATAATTCAGCCCCTTTGTTTAATTTTATTATAAAATCATTTTTTTGTATGTAACCCCGATGGGTATTTTTTGTTTGTAGAATCTGTTTTATTTGCGTAAGTTTGTTCTACCTGTGTTTTATGTTATATTCTTTGTATAAATCGTCTGTCGTAGAAAGTTCGTTTAGTGCAATTGTAAATTGGTGTGACTTTATTGTCAATGATGGTTTGTTTCGTGTTAGTGCATCGGCAGTTATGTTTTCTTTACCTGGTCTGTGCTTTATGTCAAAAGAATATTCCTGAATGAGAAGCGACCATCTGTATATCCTACTGTTGGCAAAACGATTATTCATTAGAAAAGTTAATGCTGCATGATCGGTTTCTAGTACGAATCGAGAGGCTGTTAGATAAAATTTTAGCTTAGTAATCGCGTATATATATATATATATATATATATATATATATATATATATAGATATATATATATATTATATAGACACCATCTCTTTTTCACAAACAGCATATCGTACCTCATATGATTTCAATATACGTGAAATAAAACAAATAGGTGTTTCTGTTCCTGACTGAATTTGAACTAGTTCCGCGGCTATTGAGTGATCTGACGCGTCTGTGCGTAAAATGAACGGCAAAGAAAAATCCGGACTGTATAATAATAGATTTTCATGAAATTTTTCCTTTAACTTTTGAAATGCACTTTCCCTGCGTTCATCCCAAACCCATTTAACTTCTTTTCTTAGGAGTTCTATAAGTGGTACCTCTAGTTCTGACAGGCGAGGAATAAATTTTTTGTAGTAATTTAGAATACCTAAAAATCCTCTCAACATTTTTAAATTTTTTGGTTGTGGATAATCTTTTATTTCACTCAGTCTATCTTTTTCAATACTAATTCCGTTTTGCCCTATTTTGTACCCTAAATATTGTACATTTTCTTGATAAAATTGGCATTTTTCAATGTTTAATTTTAAACCTGCGTAATCTAACGCGTTCATAATTATGTCTAATTGTTTAATGTGATTTTCTTCATGTTCCGAGAATATAAGGATATCGTCAATGTAATGTAAGCTAAATTTCTCGTATTTATCTAAGATTTGTTGCATAGCACGGACTAATGCTGAGGAAGCGGATTGTAGACCGAATGGAACCACTTTAAAATGATATACATGACCATCTACCATAAATCCAGTATATTTTCGAGATTCTGCTGCGTGGTATTAACCAAAATAAATTTTTAAGATCTAGTTTTGTGAAAATTTTATTTTTGCCTATTCTTGCTAACATAGTATCTATTGTTTGAGGAGCGTCATATTGCGATTTTGTTATTTCATTTAGTTTACGCGCGTCTAAACATAATCTAATGGTATTATCTTTTTTTTTTTTACTATTACAAGTGGATTTATATAATTTGTTTTTGATGTCTCGATAATGTTTGCCTGTAAAATGTTTTGTATTTCAAGATTTACTTGATTTCTATGATTGTATGGTATAGGATATGCCTTACACTTGAATTCCTTGTTTTCATCAACGTTCAAATGATGAATATAGCCTTTTGCAATTCTTGGTTCATAATTTACTAATGAGTTATATTTATGTATTGCATGCCGAATCAGATCATTATATTTGATAGGACAGTTTAATTTTAATTTTTCAAACCAATTGTAACAATTTATTTCATACATGGTTTGTCCCATTGTATGTTCGACGCGTTTGTCATTTAATTCATTTTCCCCTAAACTTAAATTAACAAAAGGTATCATTTTACCTTCAATTTTTAAAATTCTTTTATCCAGATCAATTTTAGCTCTAATTTTTGTTAAAATGTCCTCACCAAAAATAATATCAAATCTCATTCCAGGCACGACTATAAACTGACCTTGAAAAGTTTCATTTTCTACAACAAATTTTGCATTCAAAACCTTGTTACAATCGGCAATTTTTTTTCCTTTAGCATCAAGTAGTTTAACTTTTGATATTTTTATGGTGTTATTTTTGAAATTTGTACTGTTTTTGTTTATTATATTTTCATTTATTAAACTTAACTCGGCTCCTGTGTCTAATAATGCTTTTAACTGTAAATTTTTAATATTTATTTCGATCATAGGTAAAGTACTGATTTTTGTTTCCTCTGGTTGTCCGTAATCATCGCCAGTGTCTATAAATTCCCTCATGTGCTGGTATGAAGTGTTTAAAAATTTCATATCTAAAAATCCTGACCCTGTGGTCGTGTGTTTATTTGTGCAGAAGTTTTCTATGTTGTCCCTTTTTACATTTGTGTTTGCAATTTGAGCATATGTTAGATTGCCTCTTTGTTCTGTTTGTCTGTTTGCTGTACGTCCGTCTTCCCATTGAGTTGGTCTTCCTTCATTTCTCTGAACATTTCTGAATTCTCCGTTTTGATTGTTGCTATTGTACTTGCTGTTCTGTGTGTTGTTTCCTGAGTTTTGGTTATTATAATTTCTGTGTGCGTTATAATTTCTGTTTTGATTGTCATAATTTCTATAATTTTGATTTTGTCTGTCATTTCTCTGTCCTTCTTGTCTATCATCCTGTCTGTCGTCGCGAATTACTGTTTTTCTCCAACCAATTCGGTAATCGTCTATTCCCCTTAGGTAGTCAATTAGTTCATCAAAAGTGTGTATTCTCTGCGTAATTATGACATTATGTACGTCATCTGAAAAATGTCTTGCTAAATATCGTATTATTTCGGCCTCGGAAAACTTTGGTTCTAGATATCTTACGTTATATAACTTTCTTAAAACATATTTTTCCCTTGAAATTCCCGAATTCTCATAATATTTGCCATTAAATAGATTTTGCCTCACCTTTTGCTGGTTGTAATCTCCCCAGTACTGTTTTATCATAAGCGTTTCAAATTCATCTAATGTTTCAAATTTATCTGCTATCATTTGATACCAGAGTTCAGCATCCCCTTGTCTCATGTTTTGTATAACCTGTTTTAAATTTGCCCCGCTATGTACAGTTGACATGTATTGTCTTAGTCTAGTTATGAAGATTTTTGGATGTATTCTTGTATCCCCATAAAAATAAAATTCAGGTTTTGTGCATTGATGTGTGTGAACTTGAGTGCATGTAGTTTGTGTTTGTGCTTTAGTTGTTTCTTTAATTAGTAGGGTATTTTGTTCGATTTTCTTGTCATGTTCTTTCAAACATTCATTAACTGTTTTGTTTTGGTCTTGTATTTTTTCTTTTAATGCTGAAAAACCTTCTACTACTAACGATTCTACTTCCTGTTGTAACTCTGTTCTGATCTCATCTTGTACTGTGCGTATTCTAGCATTTATTTCCTCTGCCACTTCACTTTGTAATCTGTCTAGTTTATTTTCAAAATTTTCCATTCTCTCTTCAATTCTCTTTGTATTCTCATCCATTTTCTTGTTCATTTCATTCGCATTTTAATCCATTTTCTTGTTCATTCCATTCGCATTTTCATCCATTTTCTTGTGCAATTCATTTGCACTGTCGATCATTTTCTTATTCATTTCACACATCATGTCCATTATTTGTGTTAATAAATTTGAGTCTGATTGTGTCGGATGTGTAGAGTCTCCCACTTGTGCGATTGTAGCTTGTGTATTTTCTGTCTCATCCATTTTTGTTGTTATTTTACCTGACCTAAGTTTCATACAGTTTTCAAATAGCAAGAACAAATAATGTGCGTACCTTTACAGTTGTTCACTACTGCGTTGGCCCCACGTTGGCTCGACAAATTTGCTATGATATATTTATTGTACTATATTTTTTTTTTATTAATTTATTTGGGCGCCAGATGCCTCAACATAATTCATTGTAGACATCAATTTTTGTGATTAATATTTATGTAAAATTAAAAAGAGCATGAAATACTGCACATAACTTGCGTACAGTTCAAATCTTTACCTCAAGAGCCGGTTCATATATGATTCACACAGTGATACTTGTTAATGAAAAACCTTGGTCAAGATAACAATTTAATATATAATGGTAAATGGTTACTTCAATTAACATGGACCAATAACTTACTAACTAAACTACTAGGTAACTAAAAAAACAAACTAAACTAGTTAGGCGAAATTTGAATTCAAATTAAAATTGTATCTTTTATTTTATTATCAACTTTGCAAAATGTACCTGAGAGATCTCTCGACTGTCGGTTCCGTATTGAGACTTGGTTCACTTTAATCACTCCCTATTTTCTCATTTCGTTCGGATTCTTAACTATCGGCTTTCGTTGCGTTCTGCCCAAATCTGGTGCTGGTACCAATCCCAAACGGCTATTGTTGATAGGTCGTTGTGTGGTTGCAAATTTGTTTGCCTTTGCTTCCTCACACACGAAACACTACACCTTTCTGACACACCTTTTCTGTTTCCAAATGAACGTTTCAAGTTACTCACAAATTTTACATCAGATTATTCCTTAAATTGGTATCCACATACCCTTCTTCATTTGATAATATTGTTTTTTTAATCTGTTCATTCTTTCGTTCTTGTCAGTTTTATATATTTTTTTCTCCCTCTTTTTTTTTTAAATCACCTTGGAAACCATCAAATTCACTAACTAACGTGATTTGCTAATTATTATTATAACTACCTTTACAAATTTTACTTATTCTAAAATATAATTTAACGAAAATTTTTCATTCTACAAAATATCACTGCCAGTCTCATACTCTTTTAAATTTTCTCAACTAAAAATTTCTTATGTAGGGAATAATATAGCAATATATATATATATATATATATATATATATATATATATATATATATATATATATATATATATACATATACATACATACAATAATTTAACTGGAACAAGGATGATTTATAACTGCATTTAAGGTATATTAGCATAATATCTGATTATAAATTTTTATGTAAATTTTTTATGCTTGGAATAATTACTGATGCAGTTAATTAAGATTATCTTATCATTTTTTTAAAATTATTTTCTTCTTCCTCTAATAAATTAATTATATTGTAGGTATAAAAATTTCAGTGACACATACATCGCAATAATATGGGTCACATAAGATAAACGAAATTACTGAATGCGTCTTAAAGTATTATTATCTAAATGTACATACTAGGAAAACGAAAAATGCAGTTCTAAAATTTAAACTACATAAATAAACTTTGTTTGAAAATAATTAATAGCGTAAGACCTGTGGCTTATTCTTTGTATTACTTAGAATGGATAAATCTCATTTAAAATGCAAGAGAAAGATATTTTTGTTTAACTGTTTATAATACTGCGCTTAAAAATTAAGACATAATTTAAGGCCGGCGCCACACATGCGGTATTCGCCGAATTCCGAACATTCGCCTTTTGGCGAACTATTAGCGGAATATTTGCCGAATCACGAGTACATTGATCCACATATGTGTCTTAATTGCCGAAACTCAGTGTGACGAATTGAGATACTGGAACAGACAAACAGTTTCATTTTTCTAGAGAGGGGTGATCAAAATGGGCAATTCACAAATTTGTGCAACCGCATTTTTAATTGTGAGTAGTAGTCGAACTCTAATTACCCCACTAAAATAATGACAGTCGCTCTTAGAAAGATATACTATACTAAACTAAATTAAAGTTTCAACGCATATGTGGATCGGTGGTAGGATTTGCGATAAGGCAAATATTCGGTCTCTTTGATGTGTGCGGATTTACCAACAACCAACGGGACTTATTTTATGTTTGGCGAATAGCAGATACTTGCTAACTTCGCATATGTGTGGATCTGAGATGTTCGCCAAATAGCAAATATTCGTTATTCGGAAATCGGCGAATACCGCATGTGTGGCGCCGGCTTAAAAAGTTGATTAATTGTCGTGAATTAAACATCTATCCAAGTGTGTAAATAAATCTTTCTTGTAGGGGGTAATATAGATTTTTTTTAAATTGTTTTTAATGTCATAGAAATACTATATCATATCATTCGTATCGAATAAAATAATAGTTAATTAGGGTTTATTAAACCATTAAACCTAAAAAATTATAAGTATTTGTAGATAAGCCACTATCTCTTACTTTCTTGCCTGACTTTTTGTATTCTATCCCTTCAAATTGTATACTACTGAACATGGCGATAACATCTCTCACCAAATGTAAAATATAAACAATGCCAATGCCACATTTATTTGAAATCACGAATGTTGTCATTCACGTTATCAATTTATGTACTTATCAACGACATGCGATTTTTCTATCTTTGCAAATACAAAGCGCATAGGACGTGAATAACAGAAAGTCACGTCTGCTAAGGCTACGACAGAAGTTCCGAGCGTAACGATGCTTTTTACAAATGAATATTACAAGCGTAGGTCGTAGACGCAATCAACATTCAGCATTCTATCAGTTCACTGCCAATTCAGTAGCGTGCAGTGTATAAAAGTCTGAATGCAGTAGCCAAAGACATGTTGGTGAAATTAAATGAGCACTTTAATCAGGGAAAGTAACCCTTTTATCTTTGCAAGAAATCCATTAGGTGAATTGTAAAATTATATGCGGCAACGGATGTTAAAATTCATTGTATCGCATGCTATTATTCTCCTTATATTTTCATTACAAAATACTTGTGTTTTGCAAACATTGATACGCCCATGCGTGCCATTCTGTGTGACCTTGAGTTGATGTGTTTCGGAAATTAAAGAATGATGACGTAGACGCATGATTGAGTTCATGATTTGAACTATATGACCGTGAGGTTCGATTTTTAAGGTCGTTGCTGGGACGGAAAACAAATAACACGTAATTTCACTTTAGTTCCTGATTAATGTCAAATATCACAAGTCACAACTAAACATTTTGAGGTTAGGAATGTTAGGGTTATTGACCATTCCAGAATGACGTCATTGGCAGTTCGGCCATATTTGCTGGGTGGCAAACAAAACCATTTGCGTATGTAAACATTGCGAGTATTTCATCATTAAATCGTTTAATCCCGGTCTAATTGATAGAAAATGCCACATTTTTGTATTGCTGTTAAATGTTCAATGCGTGCTGAAAGAGAAAATGCATTGTTTTTCCGATTTCCCGCTATTTCAACCAATAGGGAGACCATCTTAATGCATTGTCTATAGAAAGAAGAAATGCTCGGCTTAAGGCTTTGGGACGGGGGCAACTAAGTAAAAGCCACCTAAAACACGGTCGTATTTGTTCAAAACATTTTGTAACTGGTAAGTACTTAATTTTTGTACAAAAAATCCTTCTGAGTTTTATACGGTTAGAATTAAGTGATGTGTGTGATTTTAGGAAAATTAGCTGCTTTAGAGGATAAAACTACAAATACCCGCCTATACAAAAGGCCAAACTCAGTTGTATCCTATAGATTTGGACAACACACGAAATACTGCAACTGTATGGGTTCATGTAGAAAGAGTTGTAGGTTTGCTAAAAAAAATTTAAGATTTTTCATGAAACAATACCCATGTTGTATGTTGTCAGCTGTTTATCATATATGGTCCTTCATATGGATATTGAAATTTAGCACGTATATTCCTGTCAATTTTTGATACCTTCAGACATTCAATTATTAATACATCACCTTGTTTATAAACTATCTGTCTTTTAATTCTCTTATTTTCTCTATCTTGATACTTCTTGGGGTGTAATGGGGTAGTGAAGCGCAAGTTATAGCCTCTCCTACTCAATTGTTAACCTCACCTTCGCGATGAGTTCAATTTGAACTTGGTGCACCCTGTTTTCACTAACGAGGCTCTAACGACCGAGTAAGGACGGAATAACCCTTACCTTTTACCGTGAGCACATCCACCTTCTCACGAAGAGTGTGGTAAAAATAACCCACCGCACACAAAGGTTGCTTTTGGAATCGTTTGGTTACCCCATCGTCGCAGTCTCCTTCTGTGCCATGGGACCACACCACTCGCCTTTCGCAACCGAGCTGGTCAGTTGCATACCTGCTCCAGCTAAAACTTCAAATGCAGCTTCGTTTTCAGTCGATTAAGGCTTTAAAAAAATGATGGAGCGTTCAAGTGGGACAAAATCATCCGGAGGTAAAATACCCTCCCGATCGGATCTCCGGGGGAGGGTGCCCACAGGGACACCTCATCGAATGTCGAAAAAACACCGACAAGTTAAATCCAACAAAACTAATTCTTTCATCTACGGCGCTTGGAATGTTCGTACTTTGAACGACAGCACTCGCACCGATCGGCCTGAAAGAAGAACTGCTCTAATAGTTAGAGAACTTCACCGACTCAATGTTGACGTTGCAGCTCTCAGCGAAACTCGATTTTTGGAGGAAGGCTCTCTTACAGAAAAGTACTACACCTTCTATTGGAAAGGTCTTCCCACCAATTCAAGAAGACAACATGGAGTAGGATTTGCCGTTCGGAATCAACTTGTATCCAACTTAACACAAGTACCACAAGGCCTATCCGAGCGTCTAATGCTGCTACGCTATGAGCTATCAGATGGCAACGCGGTAAATCTAATAAGCGCCTACGCTCCCACTCTGGATGCAAGTCACGAAACCAAGGAAAGCTTCTATCAACAGCTGGAAGAAACCCTCTGTAGAATACCTAAAACGGAAAGACTCGTTATTCTTGGCGATTTTAACGCTAGAGTAGGGAGAGATGCAGACACCTGGCCAGGCATCATAGGCAAGAACGGTTTGGGCAACATGAACGCTAATGGTCAACTACTCCTAACTAAATGCGCCGAACATGATCTAGTTATAACAAACACCATTTTCCGACAAAAGGATAAATTTAAAGGCACCTGGCGTCACCCCAGATCAGGTCACTGGCATCTACTGGACTATGTTATCGTACGTAGGAAGCATCTCAAGGACGTCCAAATTACAAAGGCGCGTATTGATAGCGAATGTTGGACCGATCATCGTCCTGTTGTCTCTAAAATGAAAATTGTTATGAGACCCAAACACCGAACTCAAGTAAAACGTAGACTCCGTCTCTGTATTAGTAAATTGCGTGACCAACAAACCGTCGAACAGCTAAAGCAAAAAGTTCAAGAGAATTTGAGTGCACTAGAAGAAACCAATTCTGTAGATGTCGCTGCTACCTGGACACAAATTAAAGACAGTTTAAAAAGTGCGAGTGAGGAAATTCTTGGCACTGCAGCAAGTAAAAAACAGGAGGACTGGTTCAATGATAATGAAGCTTTTATACAAGAAGTTCTTGACCGCAAACATACTGCCTTCCAAAACGCTATCAACCACCCCAACGACTCATCAAAAGCAGAAGCTTTTACCCAATCTAAGTATGAAACGCAACGCGAAATCAGAAGAATAAAGAACGAGTGGTGGGCAAGCAAGGCCAGAGAAATTCAAAGGTATGCCGATTCACACGACTACAGGAATTTCTTTCAAGGAGTAAAAGCAGTGTACGGCCCCAGTCGGAAAAATATGTGCCCTATTAAAGATTTAAATGGAAATCTCCTCAAAGAAGACCAGGAAATAAGAGCCCGATGGAAAGAACACTACTCTAACATTCTTAACCAGCAAAGTCAAGCCGATCACGATATTATAAATCTGATCCCTCAATATGACACCTTCGAAGACTTAGATAAACCACTAACAACGGAAGAGATCTTAACCGCCATTGGGCAGCTAAAAAATAACAAATCTCCCGGCGCCGACTCACTCCCAGCTGAGATCTTTAAAACTGTGTCGTCAGAGCTCATACCCTACCTCAAAAAACTGTTTGATGTCGTGTGGGAAAGTGGTCAAGCTCCGCAGGAGTTTCGTGATACACTTTTAATCAACCTCTTCAAAAACAAAGGGAGCGCTGCGGACTGTGGAAATTACAGGGGTATAGCTCTCCTGGCTGTTGGAGGGAAGATACTCACTAAAGCGATGGCAAATAGGCTAACACCTGTTATGGAAATGTTACTTCCTGAAACACAGAGTGGCTTTAGACCAAACCGAGGCACATCGGATTTAATCTTCACACTTAAACAGCTTCAAGAAAAAGCACTCGAACATCAAGGAGAGGTTCACATGGCCTTCATTGATTTGACCAAGGCGTTTGACTCGGTGGACAGGGAAGTGCTCTGGAAAATTATGCTCCGCTTAGGTATCCCTAGAAAATTTGTGGAAGTATGTCGCAGTCTACATACAAACAACAACGCCCAGGTTATGTATAATAATGAGGCAACCGAACCTTTCCAAACCCTCACTGGAGTTAGGCAGGGATGTGTCCTGGCACCCCTATTCTTTAATTTGTTTACCACTGCTCTAACAATTATTGTTGACAACAAACTGACAGTCAGAGGAATAGGTCTCAGATACCGTTTTGATGGCGGTCTCTTTAACATAGGGCGCTTTAGAGCTTTCACGAAGACACGCACACGATTCATTTGTGATCTCTAGTATGCGGATGACTGTGCACTTTTAGCCTCTACGCCGGAAGAGCTTCAAGAACTTTTAGATGTGTATGCCCAGAGCTATGATTCCTTGGGAATTAAAATCAACATTGGAAAGACTAAGATTATGTCAACCCCTCATCAAGTGAACCAAATAGACATTACACTTAACGGAAATTCTCTTGAAGTGGTGGATCAGTTCAATTACTTAGGCAACGTTGTTAATGACAAAGCAAACATGGACAGCGAGATTCGCAATAGAATTAACGCTGCATCTATAGCACTCTGGGGACTTAGAGAGAGAGCATTTGACAACCACGACCTTGCTTTGTCAACGAAAATGGCTGTCTACAGAGCAGTTGTCATTCCAACACTGCTATATGGATGTGAAAGCTGGGTCACTTACCGTCGTCATGTGAAAGAATTAGAACGTTTTCAGCAGAGGCACCTCAGAAGTATGATGAAAATCCGTTGGTTCCATCACATATCAAACGTGGATGTACTCAGGAGAGCAAACAGCCTTCCAATTGAGGTGCTTATTTCAAGAGCACGCCTAAGATGGGCAGGTCACGTTCATCGTATGCATGATAACCGCCTTCCTAAATGTACACTTTATGATGAATTGCTAAGCGGTAGAAGAAGGCGTGGCGGTCAACGAAAGAGGTTCAAAGACGGTCTCCATGAAAATCTAAAATCCTGCGGTATTGCAGACGAGCAATGGGAACAACTTGCAGCGGACAGAACCGAATGGCGAGGGGTTGTGGCCAGCTATCAAGGAAATGTTGCTGCAAGAAGGCCGAATCCAAGACCTAACCAGGTCTATGTTTGTCCTGACTGAGGTCGACATGTGCTCTCCCGAATTGGCCTCTATAGCCATAGTCGTGTGCACCGTAGATGAATGGTAATTACAATAGACTACGCCTTTTACTTGTTTTTTTATTGTACACAATTTATCGACTGTAACATTTTTATACTCGGACTCGAGTAGCGGCTAATAATAATAATGATACTTCTTTGCATTTATTTCTAATCTGGCCTTTACTTGATTTCTAACTTGTTCTAAATTTATTCTTGTCTCAAACTCCCATGGCGTGACAGGTGTAACACCAAACATTACCGTTATTGGTGATACTTGAGTGATCGTACTTGGTACATTATTTTTATGAAATATTCTACATATGAGAGAAATGATACCCAATCAGTATGATCATGTTGTACAGTTAATCTTAAAATTTTTATTACTCTTGAATATAAAGTTCTGCTGGGTTTGCTTGTGGGATGTCTAATTGTCGTAAAAATTATATGTATTTGTTTGTCTGTCCAATATTTCTTTAATCTGTCGTTGCCAAAATATGTCGCATTGTCAGCTAAAATTTTTCTAGAAGTGCCTACAGTTTTAAAATATTTAGAAAGTATTCTACAAACCGTATTTGTATTACATCTTTTTATGGGATACACCTTTGTAAATTTTGAAAAAACATCAACCACAACCAGTATGTGTTTATAACCAACTTTATCCTTTATTAGATTGCTTATAAAATCAATAGCTATAATTTATAGAGGTTGTTTTGTCAAAATACTATTTAGTTTATTTCTATTCTTATGGTTTTTAATTTTTCCCAAACAACAATTGTGACATAATGAAATTATTCTTTTCGTTAATGGTAAATCGTTCTTACAAAAAAACGTTTCTCTAAAAATCATCCAAGTTTTTCTCACCCCAATATGCCCAAAATGAATATGCAAATCATTTAAAATATCTAAAGCTAATTTATCATGTATCACGTATTTCTCTTCATCCATAACTCTCTTAATTAGCATATTGTTTTTAATACTATATCCTCTATGTGAACATACACGTACTGTATTTTTAAGTTCATTCAAATATTCTTGACTTTCAATAATTTCATTTGTATATAACGAATTTTCACTCAACAGAATATTTAAATCTACTATAAAATTATTTCCTTTATCAATATCAACTTGTTTATTTCGAGTAAGTGCATCTGCTGTTATATTTTCTTTACCCGGTCTATGTTTAATAGTAAACGAGTACTCCTGAATTAAGAGAGACCATCTATAAATTCGATTGTTTGCATACCTATTTTTCATGAGCGAACATAAAGCTGAGTGATCTGTTTCAATTGTAAAATGGTTTGATGTTAAAATATAAGATAATTTAGATATAGCGTGTATTACTGACAACATCTCGAATTCTGATGTGGAATACCTAGTTTCATACGGTTTTAAAATCCTAGATGCAAAACACATTGGCGTTTCAATTCCATTTATAATTTGAATAAGTTCTGCCGCGACTATTTGTTTTGAAGCGTCAGTACGTAAAATAAAAGGTAAATTAAAATCTGGACTATATAAAAGTAAATTATCATGAAAATTAATTTTTAATTTGTTAAATGCCTTTTCACGTCTTCTATTCCATTCCCATTTTGTGTCTTTCCTAAGTAATTCTATTAGCGGTATTTCTAACTCTGAAAGTCGAGGTACGAACTTCTTATAATAATTTAATATACCTAAAAACCTTCTTAACATCTTTAAATTTTTTGGAGCTGGATATTCTTTGATTTCTTTAATACGTTCTTTACCTATTGATATTCCTTGTTGATTTATAATATACCCTAAATATTTTACCGAAGTATTATAAAATTCACATTTTTCTATGTTTAATTTTAAACCTGCATCATCTAATGCATTTAACATTGTGTTTAAATGTTCAAAATGTTCTTCCTCTGTATCTGCAAATACCAAATACAAGAATATGTCATCTATGTAATGAAGACAAAAATTTTCGTATCTATTTAAAATTGATTGCATAGCTCTCACTAAAGCAGATGACGCTGATTGTAAACCAAATGGAACTACCTTAAATTGATAGATCTACACTAAAGCCAGTATATTTACGAGAATCTACATGTAATGGAATAAGCCAAAATGAATTTTTTAAATCTAATTTAGACAATATGGTATTCTTTCCAATTCTATAAAGCATAGTATCTATGGTTTGAGGTGCATCAAATTGAGACTTCACATCAGCATCGAGACATATTCTTATGGAATCATCCTTTTTACTCACTATTACTAAAGGATTTATAAAGTTTGTCTTTGCTGGTTCTATAATATTAGATTTTATCATATTTCCGATTTCCTCTTGTACTTTATTTCGACGTTTGAAGGGTATAGGATAAGTTTTACATTTAAACGGTTTGCTTTCATCTACTATCAACTTGTGTACATAACTTTTAGCTATTCTCGGTTTGTAATTTATTAACGACATATAATTTTGTAACAATTTTCTTACTAGATTTTCATATTTAGTAGGACAATTTATCTCCAACCTTTTAGGCATTTTATAATTATTCATTTCACATGTAGGCTTATATTTTTCATCATTTAAATCATTTAAATTATTATTATTACAATTACTTATATAACCCACTATGTTTAACTCATTGTTATTAAACATTTTCACCGCAGTACCTTTTAAAACTAGGGACTTTTTCCCAAAGTCTATTTTTGCCTTAAGTCGTGATAAAATATCTTCACCAATTATGACATCAAAACTAAAATTGTCAACAATTACAAACTCGCCTCTAAAACGTATCTCTTTTACTTCAAAATCTAAATTTATCATTTTATTGCATTCTGTGAATTTCTTACCATTTGCATTTACTAATTTAATTTTTGAAATCTTAGTACAATTTTTTTGATATAACTCTTTTCTACTATCTATTATCTTTCCATTTATTAAATTGATTTCTGATCCCGTATCAATCAATGCTTTTAAATTTATTTCATTAACTTTAATGTTGATGATTGGTAAATTACTAATTCTATTATTATCTAAATTTGATTCATTCTCAATACCTATAAATTCTCGCATATGTCCGTATGTCGTCATCCTAATTAAAACTTCCCTGTCTAAAAATTTTCCCATGGAAAATGTGAATTTACCTCTGCTATCGTCTTAATTTTATTCATGTCATTCTGTTGATCAGATCTGATATTTGTATTGTTTACCTGTGCATATCTTACTGAATCACGTTTATTATCATACCTATTCTGTTCTTTATTATAATTATCATTACCGTTGTACCTCCTATTTTCGTCATAATCTCTACCTTTATTTTGATTTTTAAAATTTCTACTGTCATAATTTTTTTGATAATTATTATTATACCCATTTTGTTGTCTATTTGCATAATAATTTTGTCTCTTGAAATTTTGGTCATTACCATCTGTTTGGTTGTATGTTTATCTATTAAATGATTTATACATTTTTATTCCATCCCATATGTAGATCATCGATCACTCTCAAGTACTCATTCAAACCATCTAATGTCGTAATGCGTTGTGTAATGATTACTTGGTGGATGTCATCACAAAAATGTCTTGCTAGATATTTAATCATTTCATTTTCTGTCAAATTTGGCTCTAAGAATTTAATATACATTTTACGCATGACATAATTTTCCCTAGACATACCACTGTTTTCTGAATATTTTCCATTAAATAAATTGAAACGAATTTTTTCCTGACAATGTTCAGACCAATACTTTTTTAATAATAACTTTTCAAATTCTTCTAAAGTTTCAAATTCAGATTCTACAATTTGATACCAAATTTCGGCTTCACCTTTTAATGAATTTTGAATTTTATGTTTTAAATTAAAATTAAAATTTATAGATTATAGATATTGCCTTAAACGTTCTAAAAATACTTTTGGGTGGATTCTGGAATCACCATAGAAATGATTTTCCAGTGTATGATGTGGTGTAGCATATGTGTTAAGTATAGGTGTGTATGTGTCCTTCAATATCTTCGTATTCTGTTCGATCTTACCATCCTGTTCTTTTAATTGTGTTTTGATTATATCTTCTTGTTTTTTCATGCGTATATCTATTTCATTCATACCATCTACTATAACATGTTCTACTCTTACTTCTTTTTTTAAATTCATTTATCTCTTCATAAACCTTTTCTACTTTTTCTTCTACCTTCTCAATTTTCTGGTCCACTTTATTGTGTAACGCTACTATACTCGTTTTCAATTTCCTATTGTTCTCATCCATTTTTTTGTTCATATCTTGTTTGCTTTCTTCAAATTTATTGTCCATTTTGTTGTTGCTTTCTTCAAATTTATTATTCATGTCTTGTTTGCTTTCTTCAAATTTATTATTCATTGTTTTCATCAAATCTGTTCGCTATCATGTTCATTAATTGTATAAATTTATCATCGAGAAATTTTACATCGCAGTCAATTATACGCGAAAAAAAAGCTTATTTGAATTATAAACTAAATCAGTGCGATCCTAGCCTACATTGGAAAATTCTTAGAAATAACAATATAATTCCAAATAAAATAATTACAAGTATACCAAATCATTTAAGTAATGCAAACGAAGCTAACGATTACTTTGTTAATGCGCTGCCTGTAACTACTGTTTCCCAGATAACTTTAGATAACTACAAAAATAATAGCCTCTTTGACTCTACATTCAAATTTCAGCAAGTAAATGAGCTAACTGTTTTAAATATTATTAAAGGCATTAAAAAGAATGCTACAGGGAGTGATGGGCTCAATATTAAAATGATAAAACTTTGCTGTCCTCATATTGTTCCATATTTGGTACATATTATTAATTTCTGTTTAACACAAAATGTATTTCCAAATGCATGGAAAAGTGCAGTGATAACAGCAGTACCAAAAAAGTCGAATCCTGTAGAATTTCGAGATCTTCGGGCTATTAGCATCCTATCAGTTCTCTCCAAAATAATCGAAAAAATAATAGAACAACAACTAAGAAGGTATTTGATTGAAAAAAAGATATTGCCTCCTATACAGTCTGGATTTAGACCAGGTTATAGCTGTACTACAGCACTTTTGCATGTAGTTGATGATGTGTCGGCGGCTATCGATAAAAGACATTGTACTATTCTTGTGTTGTTAGATTTTAGCAGAGCTTTTGACACGATCAGCTATGACCTGCTTCTATCTATTTTACACTATATTGGACTCACTGAAGACGCTATTAAATTTTTTGAAAATTACTTAAAAGGTAGACAGCAGAAAGTTTTAATAAATAATAATTCTTCGAATTACATTGCTTTAAGATCTGGAGTACCACAAGGTTCTATTCTGGGTCCCCTGCTTTTCTCTATATATACAAGCCAATTTACTAAGTGCCTTACTAACTGTCAGATACATTTATATGCCGACGACACCCAGCTCTATTACTCCTTTAATCCCTCTGATGTAGATTGTGCTTGTTATCATATAAATGAAGATCTAAAATTATTTGTTGACTCAGCCAGAGAGCACAGTCTATTTATTAATACAAGCAAATCAAATGTTATAATCTTTGGACCCAAAAAAATTCGGAGCAACATTAAAAACCTCGCTAAAATAAAAATTGATGGTAATGAACTAGAAATAGTGGAAAAAGCTAAAAGTCTCGGTGTTATAATAGATTGTGCCCTCAGGTTTGTGGATTATATTAACACTTTAATCCAAAAGGCATATGCAACTATTAAATTAATATATGGTAACAGGCGCTTTCTACCTCGGAACACAAAAATACTATTATGCGAAAGTCTAGTCCTATCTATATTAAATTATGCTAACTCACTTTGTGGGCCTAATTTAACAATCGCATATAAATCTAAAATTCAAAAAATTCAGAATTCTTGCCTACGTTTAATTTACGGTATTCGTAGGCGTGAGAGAATTTCTTATAAATTGAGTGAACTAGGGTGGTTGAACATGGAGCGTCGTAGGTCGCTACATACAGCACGTTTGTATCATAAAATAATTATAAATAAATGTCCTCCATATTTATATCAAAGATTACAATTTCGGACTGACGTGCATTTCCTAAATTTAAGATTTAGAGGCTTACTGACGCCTCCTGTACATCGTACAGAATTTTTCAAACGGTCTTTTTCATATCAAATATGCAAAGTCTATAACTCTCTCCCTGGTTATTTGAAACTTTTAAAAATAGGCAATTTTAAATGAAAATATAAACAACTATTATTTAATTCACAATGTGAAGAATTGAATCACTAGTTATGTTAAAAAATATAATGTGTATATATTTATGTATATGTATATTTATGTGAATTGCAATTGTTTTAACAGTAAAAATCTTTTTAGTGTTGTAGGTTAGTTTGGTTGTGATAGTACTGGCTAGACTTCGACGACTATCTGCGCCGAGGTCTCTCCGTTACTATTGCAGCCGTTCAGGGTTAAGTGGTAGAACAGATTTTACAGTACCTGCATTGTAGAAACTGCCGCATTTTTCAAGCCAAATTATTGTATAAATATGTTTGTATACTTTATTCTGTGGTTATAAATAAAGACGTTTATTATTATTATTATTATTTTTTTTTTTTTTTTTTTACAAAAACCAGTCACCCTATTCTGTGGCTCCGACCCTCACAGAGGGGAGCTGGTAATACCAATAGCCACTCCCCACGCCCGTGGGGTGAGTGACTACCGGGTCCGCGAATCGTGTGCCCTGAGTAGACGCAATGAACCGAGGATGATAGCCTTCTGCATTCTGCCGGCTAAGATCTCTGCCGAATCTCGGCATGCCGGTATGATCTTTAGTTCCGAAAGCAGCGTCTGTCTCATTCCACCGAGGGCTCCTCTAATCAGTACCACTATTTTAACAGAATGGCCTGGATAAAGCCTGCGGAGTTCGAAGAGCAAATCTCGATATTTTGTCCGTCTTTCCTCCTCTTTCAAGACAATGTTGCTCTCAGCGGGAGCTGAGAATTCCACGACATACATTGTATTGAGTTGGTGGTCGAGGAGTACTATGTCAGGCTTGTTGGTTTGTATTTGCCTGACGGTGGGAAACGAGTAGTTCCAATAAATTAGGCACTTCTCATTCCCCACAACGGACTCAATATCCCCCGGAACGCAAGGCAGCACTGGTGTTTCGTCTATCCCATACGAGTGCCTTAGATGATAGTAAAGCACTCGTAATGCTGCGTTGTGTCTATGAATATAGGCCGAGACTGCGTATGTCGGGCAAGCCGACAGTAAGTGCATTACAGTCTCCGGCGCCCTGTGGCAGGCCCTGCACCTGACATCAGGGACCTCCATACCCATGACACGACGTCGATAGACGAGAGTGTTAAATACACCATCCTGGCAAGCCATTATGAATCCCTCGGTCTCAGACTTCAGCCCAGCTGACTTTAAGAAGGCGAAGGTCAGCCTTTCGGATAAGCCGAGGTCTTTTATATTTTTATAGAAGACCCCGTGCAATGGCTTTTCCTTATGGAGCTGCAGAAGGATGTTGTGTTCTGCAGCTCTAATGTGGGCTTTTAGTCGAACGGGTTCCAACTCGGTGACGGAGTCGGGGTTTACCCGCTCGACGTCGAAGATGAGACCAAGTTCATCGGCTGCTCTCCGTGCTGCCTTAAAGAGAAAAGCTCCTACCTCTGCATTTTCATGGTCTCGGACCATGCAGAGGAGGGGATCCGAACTCCTGATGACCTTACATGCTCCATCCAGAACCATCCTGCTATGGAGACTCTCCAAGCTCAAGAGTCCACGGCCTCCCCGATGTCGCGGGAGATATAACCGTGGAACGGACGATTTAGGATGCAAGCTCCCATTGAGATGCATCTTCTTGCGGGTTACTACATCGAGTTGACGCAGCTCTTCTCTAGTCCGCTTCACTACTCCGAAAGAGTAGAGAAGGATCGGAACGGCAAGCATATTTGTAGCAGACACCTTGTTCTTCCCCGACAGTTCTGAAGACCAGATCTGTCGGAGTAGGTGCTGATACTTGCCGCGGAGAGCGTTTTTCACTACACTCACTTCTTGGGTGGAGCGTTGCTCGACACCCAAGTAAGTGTACGACTCTCCGGCACCTAGATGGTGTAAGATGCTTCCGTCCACGAGCTTCGCGTCCTCTCCATAGTCACCGCATCGTCCTCTCTTGAGATGGATCAGTGCGCATTTGTCCAACCCGAACTGCATACCGACAGCCTGCGTGTACTCCTGTACCACCCTAAGGGACTGTTGGAGATCCCTCTCTCCAGAGGCATAAAGTTTAAGATCATCCATATAAAATAAATGGGTGACCTTATGCCTCCTGTCGCCGGGGGTACCGCAGTTGTAACCGCGGGTTTTCCGGAGCGAGACGGATAATGGCAGTAGCGAGATGCAAAACAAAAGGGGGCTGAGGGAATCTCCCTGAAATACTCCTCTTCTGAATGTTACCGACTCTGTTTGGACTCTATCGTTACCCGATGTTATGGTAAAGCGAGTCCTCCAGAGTGGCATCAGTTCTTCAATACATCTCACTACGGGACCGGGTACCACAAGACATCGGAGCAAGTGAACAATAAGCTCATGAGATGTCATGTCAAATGCCTTGCGGTAATCGATCCAGGCCATGGAGAGATTCCGCTTATACTGCATGAAGTCCTGCGTGATACATCTGTCGATCAGCAGGTTCTTCTTGCAGCCAGCGACACCTCTCTTCGACCCTCGTTGCTCATATATCCGTTCGTAAACCGGTTCAACTGCGTGGAGCACCCGCATGTACAAAATGCGTGTAAACACCTTGTAACATGCGTTTAGACAGGTTATCGGTCTGTAGTTCTTCGGGTTGGACAAATCTCCGTTCTTGGGGATCAGCACTGTCCGCCCCTCAACAACCCAAGAAGGGATTTGCTGCTCCCCATTCAACCAGGAATTAAAAATTCTGGCCAAATGGTGGTGGGTGCTCGATAACTTTTTCCACCAAAAGTTAATTATCCCATCGGGACCTGGAGCGGCAAAGTTCTTAGAGCCCTCAAGAGCCGTACGAACCTCTTCTGGGGTTATTGGTTTGCACACTTCCTGTGGTTGATGAAGCCTTTGACAAAAGGCTTCAAAGTGTGCAAGGGCAGGAGAAACTCAGTTGAGTGGAAGCCTCTCCTCGTACAGCGTTTTCCAGAAGTTCTCCACCTGATCTGCAGTCGGCGGATTGTCTATAACACGCGGAGGCGGTTGGAAAAGGCGCGAAGGCTTCTCGCGGAACAGTTTATTTTCCGCAAGCCCTCTCGCCCGCCTCACTAGTGACTTTTTACAAGTCACTAGCATCTGTATCCTGTCGAGGCAGTGCTGTTTGGTGGTTCGCAGCACTGCCTCATTGAGTGTGTGATGGACGCGTCTTAGGTTGGCAGCTAATCGACGCACTTTAGGCGTGAACGGCCTGTTGGTCGCCATATAGTCCATCACACATTGGATACGGGATGCGTGTTGCCTCGCCGACCTGATCTTGGCTTCCAGCTTTTGTATGCGCCGCTGCGCTCTCTCCTGTGGGGAAGAGGTATTTCGCCTCTCCACCTGAGACGAGCGTTGAGCAGCGGCATACACGGCACAATTTATGTGCCAGATGTCAGCCGCTTCTGGTAGCGCTGTGCGAAGTTCAGCGTCCAATCTGGCCAGGTCTTGTGGCCCGGCGGTTTTCAGACGGTGTAACCCCCTTCTGGTACTGAGACCCTCTGGTATTGGTGGAACGAGGAGAACTACGTCCTCAACCGGTGAATGCGGTTGTTTTTTTTTTTTATTTACAAAAAACCAGTCACCCTACTCTGTGGCTCCGACCCTCACAGAGGGGAGCTGGTAATACCAATAGCCACTCCCCACGCCCGTGGGGTGAGTGACTACCGGGTCCGCGAATCGTGTGCCCTGAGTAGACGTAATGAACCGAGGATGACAGCCTTCTGCATTCTGCCGGCTAAGATCTCTGCCGAATCTCTTCATGCCGGTATGATCTTTAGTTCTGAAAGCAGCGTCTGTCTCATTCCACCGAGGGCTCCTATAATCAGTACCACTATTTTAACAGAATGGCCTGGATAAAGCCTGCGGAGTTCGAAGAGCAAATCTCGATATTTTGTCCGTTTTTCCTCCTCTTTCAAGACAATGTTGCTCTCAGCGGGAGCTGAGAATTCCACGACATACATTGTCTTGAGTTGGTGGTCGAGGAGTATTATGTCAGGCTTGTTGGCTTGTATTTGCCTGAGGGTGGGAATCGAGTAGTTCCAATAAATTAGGCACTTCTCATTCCCCACAACGGACTCAATATCCCCCGGAACGTAAGGCAGCACTGGTGTTTCGTCTATCCCATACGAGTGCCTTAGATGATAGTAAAGCACTCGTAATGCTGCGTTGTGTCTATGAATATAGGCCGAGACTGCGTATGTCGGGCAAGCAGACAGTAAGTGCATTACAGTCTCCGGCGCCCTGCGGCAGGCCCTGCAGCTGACATCAGGGACCTCCATACCCATGACACGACGTCGATAGACGAGAGTGTTAAATACACCATCCTGGCAAGCCATTATGAATCCCTCGGTCTCAGACTTCAGCCCAGCTGACCTTAAGAAGGCGAAGGTCAGCCTTTCGGATAAGCCGAGGTCTTCTATATTTTTATAGAAGATCCCGTGCAATGGCTTATCCTTATGGAGATGCAGAAGGATGTTGTGTTCTGCAGCTCTAATGTGGGCTTTTAGTCGAACGGGTTCCAACTCGGTGACAGAGTCGGGGTTTACCCGCTCGACGTCGAAGATGAGACCAAGTTCATCGGCCGCTCTCCGTGCTGCCTTAAAGAGAAAAGCTCCTACCTCTGCATTTTCATGGTCTCGGACCATGCAGAGGAGGGGATCCGAACTCCTGATGACCTTACATGCTCCCTCCAGAACCATCCTGCTATGGAGACTCTCGAAGCTCAAGAGTCCACGGCCTCCCCGATGTCGTGGGAGATATAACCGTGGAACGGACGATTTAGGATGCAAGCTCCTATTGAGATGCATCTTCTTGCGGGTTACTACATCGAGTTGACGCAGCTCTTCTCTAGTCCACTTCACTACTCTGAAAGAGTAGAGAAGGATCGGAACGGCAAGCATATTTGTAGCAGACACCTTGTTCTTCCCCGACAGTTCTGAAGACCAGACCTGTCGGAGTAGGTGCTGATACTTGCCGCGGAGAGCGTTTTTCACTACACTCATTTCTTGGGTGGAGCGTTGCTCGACACCCAAGTAAGTGTACGACTCTCCGGCATCTAGATGGTGTAAGATGCTTCCATCCACGAGCTGCGCGTCCTCTCCATAGTCACCGCATCGCCCTCTCTTGAGATGGATCAGTGCGCATTTGTCCAACCCGAACTGCATACCGACAGCCTGCGTGTACTCCTGTACCACCCTAAGGGACTGTTGGAGATCCCTCTCTCCAGAGGCATAAAGTTTAAGGTCATCCATATAAAATAGATGGGTGACTTTATGCCTCCTGTCGCCGGGGGTACCGCAGTTGTAGCCACGGGGTTTCCGGAGCGAGACGGATAATGGCAGTAGTGAGATGCAAAACAGAAGGGGGCTGAGGGAATCTCCCTGAAATACTCCTCTTCTGAATGTTACCGACTCTGTTTGGACTCTATCGTTACCCGATGTTATGGTAAAGCGAGTCCTCCAGAGCGGCATCAGTTCTTCAATACATCTCACTACGGGACCGGGTACCACAAGACATCGGAGCAAGTGAACAATGAGCTCATGCGACGTCATGTCGAATGCCTTGCGGTAGTCGATCCAGGCCATAGAGAGGTTCCGCTTATACTGCATGGAGTCCTGCGTGCCACATCTGTCAATCAACAGGTTCTCCTTGCAGCCAGCGACACCTCTCTTCGACCCTCGTTGCTCATATATCCGTTCGTAAACCGGTTCAACTGCGTGGAGCAACGGCATGTACAAAATGCGTGTAAACACCTTGTAACATGCGTTTAGACAGGTTATCGGTCTGTAATTCTTTGGGTTGGACAAATCTCCGTTCTTGGGGATCAGCACTGTCCGCCCCTCAACAACCCAAGAAGGGATTTGCTGCTCCCCATTTAACCAGGAATTAAATATTCTGGCCAAATGATGGTGGGTGCTCGATAACTTTTTCCACCAAAGGTTATTTATCCCATCGGGACCTGGAACAGCAAAGTTCTTAGAGCCATCAAGAGCCCTACGAACCTCTTCTGGGGTTATTGGTTCGCACACTTCCTGTGGTTGCTGAAGCCTTTGACAAAAGGCTTCAAAGTGTGCAAGGGCAGGAGAATCTCGGTTGAGTGGAAGCCTCTCCTCGTACAGCGTTTTCCAGAAGTTCTCCACCTGATCTGCAGTCGGCGGATTGTCTACAACACGCGGACGCGGTTGGAAAATGCGCGAGGGCTTCTCGCGGAACAGTTTATTTTCCGCAAGCCCCCTCGCCCGCCTCACTAATGACTTTTTGCAAGTCACTAGCATCCGTATCCTGTCGAGGCAGTGCTGTTTGGTGGTTCGCAGCACTGCCTCATTGAGTGTGTGATGGACGCGTCTTAAGTTGGCGGCTAATCGACGCACTTTAGGCGTGAACGGCCTGTTGGCCGCCATATAGTCCATCACACATTAGATACGGGATGCGTGTTGCCTCACCGACTGGATCTTGGCTTCGATCTTTTGTATGCGCCGCTGCGCTCTCTCCTGTGGGGAAGAGGTATTTCGCCTCTCCACCTGAGACGAGCGTTGAGCAGCGGCATACACGGCACAATTTATGCGCCAGATGTCAGCCTCTTCTGGTAGCGCTGTACGAAGTTCAGCGTCCACTCTGGCCAGGTCTTGTGGCCCGGGGGTTTTCAGACGGTGTAACCCCCTTCTGGTACTGAGGCCCTCTGGTATTGGCGGAACGAGGAGAGCTACGTCCTCAACCGGTGAATGTGGCGGCTCTTCCGCCACCTCATTCACCGGTCCAGGAGCAGCCCTCACGTAGCCCCTACTACGAAGGTGGGATACATAGTCACGCAGATTTTGTGGCGTTAAGGCGCTATGCTCTGGTAGCCTCTCACACCACAGAGCATGCATCCGCGCCATGTACCCCCTCCGCGCGGGCTCACTGCTTTCATAACAATGCAGAAGCTCATCCCTCAGTTCATCTGTCCACTCAAAGCGTCCTTGTTCATTGCGTACGTCGTCAACGGGCGGTCTATCCGGTTGGGCCCCACCACCTTGCCCTTGACCCCTATCCGAACGGGGTCGATCGTGGGGGCCCAGTCTTCGGCCTGTCGGAACCAAAGGTTAGAGCCTGTGGGTGGTTAGCCCAGCAGGCCCACGACCGACACTAGAGGGGAAGATGCTTTCCCCTCCCGGGTGCACTAGGGCTGCCGGTTCGGTTTTGCACCCCTAGCTGGAGTAAGTGGTGGCGCTACTCACCAAAGGCTTAATAGATGGAAGTTAGCCCCTCCTATTATTATTATTATTATTATTATCATTTTGTGTTTGCTGGGATGTATCACCTTGTCGAGAAGTTTCTGGTGTTTGATTTTTATTCTCCATTTTTGTTTGTTTTCTTGATCTTAGTTTCATACAAATACCACACAATTAAGAATTAATACGTTATATACACTTAATAAATGAAATTGTTATTGAATTTTAAAACTATGTACCACAATCAACAGTTCACAAACTTTCACCAAGACTGCACACTTTATCAAATCAACAATTTTACAATCGCCACGCGTTGGGCGCCAAATGTACTCTTTTACTATTATTGAACTTAATAACTTGCAGTACTAATCAAGCTTTAACTTGTTTATTTCCAATAGATAAACCCAAAAAACACACTTTAAAACCAAAAAGATCAAATTAAAATCTCTTACCTTTTGATCCGAAAGTATGCCAAATTTATTTAATTGGCCGGCTAGCTTATCTTTTCCTTCAGGAGCAGGTTTAAATTCAGTTCCTGTTTTAAAATGAAATTTTATTAAAGTAAAATTTTTAATCTGATATAAGTAATTTATTTTCCTTGGTATTTAGATAATTTAGCAGTTTTATAACAGGTTCGAAAATCTAATACACTATTTAAATTTTAATATACAACCTTGTCCAAAATTAAACACACAAAACCTTCCTTCTTCGGAGCTACACTCTTCTCTTTCCAAATCCAACAATTCCCCTTTCATTAATTCTTCACCTTATCTCGTCCTTATCTCCTCTGCAATTCCTATCCACAATAACACCTCTTCCTTCTTATTTACAGCCTATTTTTACTCTTCTTCGCTGATCTTCACAATTTCTGACTTTTTATTTAATTTCAAATTATTAATCCCTTGTTTTTTATTTTTCTCCTTCACTCCCTAATTTTCACTTGTTCTTTTTTTCTTAAATTTATTTTTCCAATTTTACAACCTCTCTTTTATCTGTTGTTTGTTGTTCTATATCATTAAATATCAAAGTACCCAAAATAAACAAAACAAAACACCATATGAATTTTGATTAATTTCATTCCAAAGATAACCTAACTTAAACCTCCTTGTCTTTCTCCAGGAAAACATTTACCAACTATAAAAATAAAATTTCCTACTTAAAAGAAATGTCATAATGACTTAAATGTCAGAAATTATTTCAACTACAACTTAATAACCACTAAAATAGATGTGAGTATAAAACTTACTGTTGACATCAAATAAAAACTTAAAAACTATTAAAACAACTCTAAACAAGTATTAACATTCTAAAACACATACCTTTCGGATTTTTACTAATTTAAATAAATTTTGAAAACCATCTAAAGGAAACAAACAAATTCAAACCCTGATTCAGCAAATAACACAAACATGCAATCTTCGTAATCGTCCAATATGCGAATACATAGCATTTTCATTTAATCTCCAAGAAGTAAATCGGCGTTCTTAACGTGTCAGTTGGTAACTGTCCATAAATGCAAGAAAAACTGTTTATAATGCTATAATACTACCGCATTTTAACTATTGTAGCGCAATCTTCTATATGGCTAATCAGACTGATCTAGAACTATTACAAATGTTACAAAACAGAGCGATGCGAATTATATTAAAATGCAGTATATACACTAGGATAGATGACATATTAAAATGTCTTAGTTGGATGAATATAGAGAACTTTTTAAAGTATAACGTTTTAAGTTTCATACATAAAATTGACAAGGACCTAGTTCCAGATTACATAAGAAATATTTTAACAAAATTACGAGAAGTATATGACTAAAACACCCGAAGAAAGGGAAATTTTATAATTAAACGGGCCAATCGTGCATCAATGCATAGCTCAATTTAAGCAAGGAGTTGTTTAATATAACCGATTGAATACGGATTTACGTAGAACTGATCTATGTACTTTCAAAATACGTCATGATGTGAATTATATATATATATATATATATATATATATATATATATAATATTACATATGAGTTGCAGGAAACAACTACTCAGCGGGCAAATACCCCGACCTGCATTGAATTATACCTTACAAATCATGAATGATAGCCAATGTCATTTGTCAATTCCCCGACCAGACATAGACCGGTTTCGAACTTATTAGTTCTCATCAGTATGCCATAGGTCGTGGAACAGACAAATGACAGTGGCCAACCTGCTAGTTTTATACATATATATATATTTCTTTTATTTTCATTTTAAATATTTTCATTTTAAATGTTTTTATTTTGTTTCGATTATATGTGGTTTCTAATGTAAAACAGAGATTATACTATGTATTTTTGATTGTATAGATTGTGAGCTAAATAAACGTATTATCTATCTATCTATCTATATATAGGCATTAAATCAAAATAATATTTAAAAATATCTATATTGACGTCATTTGGCGCATTTTGCTTTCATTGTCCCTCGTCTCATTTAGCATTTCTGCGTGTTTATTCTCAAGATCAGAATTATCACCAAATGCTTTATTTTGGTTTTGTAAGCGGAAAATTTTGATTTAAAAATAACATTCTTTTGATTGTTTTATTGGGCATAATATGCATATATTATTTTTTTCAATATCCATTACGGTCAGAAAACGAGATGCATAAACAGAAATATGTTTGCATTTTGCTCTTATAAGAAAAAAAATACAAACATAATACAATACATATAAAAACAATATTTCATTTCGATATATTCTAACCAGAACTTATAGGAAGGAAAGGTATTGCTTTAGTATTCTGCTTAACCCTGTACGGGGAATTCCTTAATCCTGCTGAATTGATAATTATTACTGAAGTAATTGCTAAAATTCTCAGTTCATTAAAAGCTTTAAAAGAAGTAGTATAGAAGAGCTGTAAATGCCGAACACGTGTCTGTGAAATAAAAGTATTAAGGTTTTAATGGAATTGTCTATATTGGTAAGTATTTTTTCTACTTCCATCTTTAAAATGGCGTTTATCGTATACGTTTCCATGACGCTAAATAATCCTTTAAACACGCTTTCGACAAACCGTGACTTCGTGCATTTTAGTCACGGGCTGAACTTAGCAACGAGATATTAGTCACGGCTGAGGTTAATTCTAGATATTTTAATGGCAAAAATCAAGTTAATTTTCCGTAATTCTTGTCATCAATCTGTCAAAATAAATCGATGCGTTGTGACAAGAGACAAGTAATTTTGTATTTTTTGGAAAAAAATGAGCCTAAACGACAGTGAAAGTGAAGAAGATGTTTTCATTGGTACTCCGCCGGAAATTACTCAAGCAGCGGCATCGGCAACTGCTAGTTTGCTGCCAGAAAACTCTAAAAGTCAATACGAACGTGCATATAAACTTTTCCAAGATTGGCGTCAAGAAAACCAAACAAATTCATTTTCTGGGAATGTATTACTTGCTTATTTCCAAAATTTGTCGAAAAAGATGAAACCGTCCTCTTTGTGGCCAATCTATTCAATGCTGCGGACGACAATTAATGTAAAAAACAATGTTGATATTAGCAAGTACCCCAAATTGTGCGCATTTCTGAAGAGTAAATCAGACGGTTACAGACCTAAAAAGTCGAAAATATTGACACCCCAGCAAATTAGAGAATTCTTATCATCTGCTCCAGACGAAGAATACCTATTTACAAAGGTAATAGTATAAAACCAAATTAAATAAAAATAAATAAAATTATAAATATTTTAGGTAGGGTTACTTTTTGGAATAATGGGAGCTTGTCGGCGGGAAGAATTGACGAAAATTCAAGCAAGTGATGTTGAAGACCTTAACACGGCCCTTTTAGTTCACATTCCTGACACGAAAACAAAAACGGAACGTCAGTTTGTTATTGGAGGTAATTTCTATCATACATGCAAGAAATACATGGAACTTCGACCTCCAAACCTGACAAGTACTACCCGATTTTTCTTAAACTACCAGCGAGGAAAATGTAGAAAACAGCCAATTGGAATTAATAAATTTGGCAGCCTCTCTAGCGTAGTAGCAAAATTCTTAAAATTACCTGACCCTGCTGCTTATACTGGTCATTGCCTAAGAAGGTCTTCAGCGACGATTTTGGTGGACTCGGGTGTGGACATCACAGCATTAAAGCGTCATGGAGGGTGGCGATCCACAGCTGTTGCAGAGAGTTATATTGACCACTCGTTAAACAATAAAATTGAGACCGCTACTAAAATCATGAACACTGTTCAAAATAATGCAATGCAAAAAAATAAAGAGAATATTGATATTGCAATTGCTCAAAGTTCAAAAGCATTGATAAAAATGAAAGTGGACCAAGTATTAAGTATTATTCAAATCATGAAGCAAATTTAACATAGTTCGATGGAACGCATTTAGGAAAATCACTTAGTTTTTTTAGCAATTGCCAAAATATTTCCAATGTAACCATTAATATACACAATAAGTAGAACAATAGTTTAGTAATTTTTTACTGTTACCATGTTATTGATACGTTAATAAATGAAATATTAAAATAACTTCCAAATTTTTTATTTAGATATTTGCTGTCGTAGAAAAAGTATAGTATGCAACACGTTTTATAAACTTGTTAGTCACTCATTTTATTAAACACTCGCTCCGCTACGCGTCGCTCGCGATTAATAAAACTCGTGACTAAAATGACGTTTATAAAATTTGTTACATAATATACTATTATTTTTATTTGGTTTTACTTTTGTTAAATAGGATAGTTCGGATAATAACAAGACTAACATTTTATTTGGATATAGCTCAATTTATTTATATCAAATATTTCTGCTGTTTTATATATTTTCTAAATATATATAATTAATTTTTGTATCTATGTATGTGTCAAAAATATGAAGAATAGTTCCTATGGACAGGTGTCCGCAAGGACAGTAGAGCCTTTTAAATGTAGTTACTAGAACAGGTTTTTATTTAATATTTCAGAAACTCTGTTCCATATACACCGATGACATTTGTTACGATATTCAGAATCAATGTTATTATTTCATGGCATTGATCAAAATGAAATTCAACCGGAGGTAAGAAAGAGGAAGAGGGTACCAGCTTTATTAATTAAAAAGTTTTTTGTTTAATTTTTGTTAATGTTGGTTTTCTGATCTAAATTATACAGCACGGTTTTACAGGTCATTTTGTGGCAGAGTTTCAGCTAATAACTTTAGTAGGCGGGCTTCAGAAATGTAATATATAATTTTTTGATATTTTTTAGAATTAAAATGCGTCTTTATACATTTTATGATGATGATTGTCAAATTATGTTATTTCGAGTTTATATCGAAGCCAGTCTATTTAGATTATTAATTGAAATAGGGCTACAAAGCAACCCTGCAACAAATGTGAACCAGTTTTAAAAAAAAGCGATTTCTCCTAAGGTGTCTCATATGGAAGACCTCTTTTGTCTTTATATTATAAATGTAAATTTTTTATTCAGAAAAAATTTATTGACACATGAGAAAGAAATAATAATAGACACTCTTCAAGGCGCTCAAAATCCTCCTTTTACAATTTAACTTTGCTATGAGTGCTACCCCTGCTACATTGGATTTCTATTAATAATCTAAATATTATTTTTTTTTATTTTACCTCAGCAAGTGTATATATGTTATATGAAAATATACCCTGTATCTCTGAGACATAGGCCTCAACATTCTCAGCGGTATTACATTGCATAGGTATCAGATAACGACTCCTCTCAGCATCCGCTCTCCTAAGATAAGATTGTATTCTTGCAAAACTGCCCAATTGCAGTTCCTTTGTTTCAAGAGGTTATAAATGGGAGTAGTGTACTTTCAGACAGTAGTCTTAAACTCATGTTTGAATAAACAAGTCAAAATTATTATTGTTCTAATTTATAAAGAGTCAACGTTGATCCATTAATAAATAAATAAAGTTTTTAAAAAGTGATATCTACAATCGAAAAATCTAACATTGGCGCAGTCGTGCGGATCTGAAAAACATCCTGTAACCCAGAGGTGGTGGATTTCAATCCTTCAATCAGAAAAGAATCTACGAGAAACAAGAAGAATAAAATTTTAAGCAGACAAGCAACGTCTCACAAGCATCATATACAAAGAAACACATCGAGAAATAATTAGCAAGTAAGAAACATTCCTGGCCCCTGAAATTCGGTGTCCTCGGCACTAGGAACACGTCGCCGTGGATAGGAATACGTAGTGATACCCCTGACGGTACATCCCAGTGTAGGCATGAAAATAGTAATGTAAGTAATTAAAGAATCATCTCGTTTTATTTTCTATTTGAAAACAATTTATATTTTATCATTCGCACACTGCATACGCATTTGCATTAAACCCACGACAGTTCTGCAATCTAATTTAGTTGAATGTTATATCTAAATATCGTATTACTTAGCCGATATTTGATTTTATCTTTAACACATAAATATTTTTATTACGACCTAATTTAGGTCAAGTTCTCTTCTATATCAAGTTTAATCTTTATCTTGTAACATTTTTTATTGCAATTTAATACTACAATACGTTAACCTTTACACAGTTAATGCAATATAACACTGTGACTATAATATCTGAATAAGTGCATCGCAAAAATCATTTGTTACATACTTTATAAAGAAAGGAATACACTCTCATTTCCTTTTATTCATTATTATTACCAGTGGCGTACTCTTGCACCTTTTACAATTAATTTTTTTTTGTGTGTGTACCAAATTAATTTTTGTTTGTTTATCTGAAATTCATATATAAACCCTAATAATACAAAATGGCGAACCAATCAAATACTGCAGCAAATAATACCACTAATTCAAATAACGCTGATGAAACCCTTACCATCGAACCCTACAGGTTAAATGAGATTTTCTCAATAGTTCCAGAGTTCGACGGGAACCCTATTTTTCGACAAACCTTTATTTCCGCGTGTATTCATGCGAACGGAATATCTATAGAAGACCAGCGTATTTTACTTACTCTTCACATTAAAAATATACTTCGGGGAAAAGCCGCCGAGTTAATAAACTCAAGGAACCCTGCCACTTGGGCAGAAATTAAAAGCCTACTTGAGGCCCATTTCGGTGATTCACGCGACTTGACAGGACAGGACAGGACTTACAACGCGTTCAACTACCCAACGAAGCTGCCCTGACATTCGTATCACGTTTACAAACATATAATGCCAAAATGCACGCTGCTGTGCAAAAGCAGACCTTGACTTTGGAGGAAAAGACGGCTCAATCATCCTTAATTGAGACTATGACTTTGACAACGTTACTTACCGGACTAGAACCCAAACTAGGGCAAATAATCCATGCCGGAAATCCTAGCAACATACTCGACGCAATTAATAGAATCAAACGCGAACTCCAACTGTAACGTACAACTTATACGTTTAATTAAAAATAAGGTGAACTTGGAATGAGGTGCACGTCTTAGATGTCAACAAATATTCAAATACATTACACCAACTATCTTACTTCGATTCACAAAAATTTCCAAAACAAACGATCAACAAAAACCCTATCCAGAATCAACAGAGGCGTCCCAACTCCCAACAATTCTATAATTTTTGTAAACGGAACGGGCACAATTTTAAGGAGTGCCGTACAAGACTACAATTCTCACAACAAAATCAGAACTTTAGACAAAACAATTTTGCCAGTCCCCCACAATTTTCTAGACCGAATTTCCAAAATTCTCCTAACCAGCAGTGCCAAAGAAATTTCCAACAATCAAGTAATTTTAAACAGAATAGGCCTTCTGTAATAAGACCTAATCCAAATTTTCAGAGACCCCCAAATCAACAAAATTCAAATTTCAATTCTATCTTTAATAGACAAAACCCGCAGAGAATACACCACGTTAATTTTGACAATCATTTCGACTCTCAAAACTAACTTTTACCATGAAACTGATAATTTCAGTAATCAACAATTTAATGGCCAACAATTCCATAACTTCGGAAACTATCAAACTAATTCTAGCCTTGATAATATGGCAAACATGCCACAAATAAATTATGATGATTACCCCTATTTCCCGCAAAATAACAACGACGATAACATGCCATACCAAAATGATAGTTATACCGCTAATTCTCAGATGTCGCAGGATTATACTGCTAATCTTCAGGATTTTCCATTAGGCCCGGAGTATTCCATGAATACTCCAACCCAAGAAATAAATTTCGAAGTGGACCAAAGGTCCAACCAAATTCAAACATTAAACCTGAACGACAATTACAATCCCCTACTGAATTTCTCAGACCAGAACTTCGTTTAAATTGGCCTACACACACACTATTGACTGTGAATTCTAGTAATCTTTACTACATAAAAGACATTTCGAAAAAAATTAGACTCTTAATTGATACTGGCGCAGGTATTTTGATTTTTAAACATAAGACGGCGGAAAATTATAAAAATAGATCTACAGAAAACGCGATTATACAAGGCATAACCGATCAGAAAATTAAAATTAGCGAATCTGTTCTTAGACCATTTAACGCATGTGGCCCGCACAGAGTCTATATTCACAGCTTGGACATAGACTTTGACGGATTATTAGGTGCCGACTTCATGGAACACTACGAATGTAGAATAAATTTCAAAACCAGGCAACTAATTACAAATTTTAAAACGGTCCCATTTTCAAAGTAACTGAGGATTCTCCAACACCCGAAATCAACAAAATCCGACAAAATTATAATTCTAGTCAAAATAATATCCAAATTGACGGTCGCACGGAAAAGGTTTACAAACTAAAGTGCAACCTTAGAAACACTGACGCTATGCTGTCAGTGCAGGAAAACGAAAAAGTTCGTTTGCTTAATGCTCTTGTTAGGGTAAACGAAAATGGAGAATTTTTGACAACCATAATTAATGCAAACGCCATTCCTAAAATTATCAATTTTTCTAATCTAAAATTAGAACTAATGCAAAAATTTAAGTCGATTTTTAATTTAAATGTTCAAAATTCCGACTCGCACCTACAGACAGACAGATCATCTGCAATTATGAACCAGTTACGTTTAGATCATTTAAGCCACGAGGAAAGTGAACTAATTACACAACTTTACCTAGACTTTTCTGAAATATTTTACCTGGAAGGAGACAACTTGACGTTCACTAACGGGATTAAACATTCAATCGACACTAATAATTCTAAACCTGTATTTACAAAATCTTATCGCTACCCCCAATGCCATAAACAAGAAGTCAAAACACAAGTTTCTAAAATGCTGGACCAAGGCATAATCAGACCTTCAATTTCTCCCTGGTCATCTCCCGTTTGGGTTGTACCCAAAAAAACTCGATGCCTCTGGCAAACAAAAATGGCGAGTCGTAGTAGATTACAGAAAATTAATCGAATTGACTATTGACGATAAATAAATACTCTCTCCCAAATATTTCTCACCTTTTACACCAACTAGGCAAATGCCAATATTTTACCACACTAGACTTAGCTTCCGGATTCCACCAAATGGAAATTGACACGAAAGACATTCAAAAGTCGAAAACAGTCATTTCGAATTCGTTAGAATGCCATTCGGTTTAAGGAATGCTCCAACAACGTTTCAAAGAGTGATGGATAACATTTTGTTAGGAATCCAGAATGAACGCTGCCTCGTTTACATGGACGACATTATCATTTACTCCCCTACTATTCACGAACATATTTCCCGACTGACAGAAGTATTCAAACGCTTAAGGAAAGCCAACCTCAACATTCAACCCGACAAGTGCGAGTTTCTACGCAAAGAAGTCGCTTATCTAGGACATCTTATAACAAAAGACGGTGTTAAGCCAAATCCCAATAAAGTAGAAGCCATTTTAAACTTTCCTCATCCCAAAAATCAAAAGGACATTAAATCTTTCTTAGGTTTAGCAGGGTACTATAGACGCTTTATTCCAAATTCCTCTAAGATTTCAAAGCCCCTGACCAAGCTACTACAAAAAGACACTCCCTTTAACTTTGACAATGACTGTATGAATTCGTTCGAAAACCTAAAGCAAACATTGACGACGACTCCGATACTAATATATTCTAATTTTGATGAGCCTTTCATCCTAACTACCGACGCGAGCGCGTTCACCATTGGATCGGTACTCTCTCAGGGAAATATAGGCAAAGATCTATCAATTGCATACACTTCCCGAACCTTATGCGGTGCGGAAACAAAGTATTCCACCATAGAAAGGGAATTATTGGCCATAGTATGGTGAAATAGCTATTTTCTTTTAGTACATGTCGATGTGGGAGATAGTGGCCCCACTTATCTATCTCTAATTCGGGCACCTTCTCGATGATTCCTTCCTTGAACCATTCTTCTAACACTTGATCATATTCTTGGTATAAATTTTGATTTTTCAACTTATTCGTTGTAGTTAGTAGTCTCTCATGGGCTATTTCTTTTACCAAGATTATCATTCAATGTTGTGTATGCACGTGAGAATCCAGTTCGTACAGTTTTTCGTGCCTTTTTAAATCTTTCTAATGTATCTGCCATTGCCATTATTTAGTGTACTACACGTACCCAAGCCAAGTCACTTTTTCGTATCCAAACACAAAAGATCACTTTCAAGTCTTGTCACGGTCGCCAAAATGTGGTGGACACGACTTCTCACACTAATGTGACTTAACTATATTTAAAATACAAGGGAAAAATCGATATTAGGGTTTCTCTAAATAATTTATTGACAACTTGTCAAACTACAAAAATCATCACAGTGCACTAACTAAAATAGGATGACATTTATCATTTCTCAAGTAATCGTTACAGTTATATTTTCAACATTACGGTACTCTGCTGAGGATTCACTGTGATTACGGCAGTGAATTCGACAATAACTTACTAAAAGACCTTTGTACCCTTTACGATATAAAACTGACATATTCTAGCGTAGGACATCCCCAATCTAATGGTTCTATAGAACGCTTTCATGCTACCTTAGCCGAAATGATTAGAATTCGCAAAACTGAAAACCCAAATGAACACCATTTTACCATATTGCCGAATGCAGTAATACGCTATAATAATTCGGTTAATAAAACGCACGGTTTTACGCCATACGAACTGATTTTTTGACAAACAGCTAATAGACGGCCCGAGACCCTATGCAACCAAAAAGACCTGATAACTAAATATGTTAGAGATTTAAATAATAGGATATCTCACTATTACCAAATTACACGCAGTCAGACTGAAGCGCAAAAACAAAAAGCTAAAGTCAGATTCGACAGAAATATCCCGGAAAATCGTCCCACGTATAACGTTGGAGACGAAGTATATGTAAAAGAATCCCAAATCAAAAGTAAGTCAGAAAACAAATTCAACGGCCCTTTCGAGATCAAAGAAATTTTTCAAAATTCTGCCACTTTGTTAATTCCCGAAACAAACCAAACAACTAAAGTCAATTTCGATAGAATGAAACCATATACTGAAGATTAAAATTTATTTCCAGGTTCCTCCTGCTGTTCGGATCAGCATTTGCTCAATACCAAATAACACCAATAAATAATACCGTCGGTGTTTACTATCATAAAGACACAGACATTGTCATCTCACTCAAGAAATGGACGTTACTCGTACATAAAAATATATCAACCTTTAAGACAGCCCTTGACAGAAACGACAGAATTTTACAGAAAATCCTTACCTCTCTTGACCCAGTATACCAAAACATGAACGAATTCGCGAGTGAGGTTAAAACGCATTTAAGCCTCCTAGGACAAATCTCAAAATCCATACAAACTAAATTTGACGAAATATATCTCGACACGAGACGCTACAAACGTGGAATCATAAACGGAATTGGTACAATATTCAAAGCAACTACCGGAAATTTAGACTGAAGATGGTAAAAATTACACTGACTGTATCAATAAACTAAACCAAGACGAACATCAGATAGAAAACTCGATCAAAAATCAAATATCAGTTACAAATTCATTTATTAAAAATTTCAATGCGGCAATTCAAAAACTACTAATAGACGAGGAGACATTCAACAAAGACAAAAGAAATCGAATACGCAATCTTAGACATTACATATAACGTACGAGCAGTTGAAACAAAATTAAGATTCTTGGAAATTTGTGAACAACTCATGGCAAGCTACCTATTTATAGAGGACGACCTCAATGATATTTTAAATTTGATCACTTTCGCGAGACTCAAAGTAATTCACAAGTCTATTATTAACCCCTAAGATTTACTCATTGCAGGAAATTTAACAGAACCTACAAAAGAACAATTTGCCACTCCCAATTAAACTTTCAAAAATTGGACAGTATTTAGATATTATTGAATTATTTTTTTTTTTTTACATACATTTATTTAACGTCGGGCTATTTCCGCTACTGAGGCCTAACACCGACGCCTGTAGACGAGCTACCCCCAACCATGAATTTTGCCGAACCTCTTCCCTTAAGAAGAGTAGGGATCTTTTACTTGCCTAACATTTAATAGACAAGGGACCGACGGCTTTACATCCCCTCCGAAGGATGGTATATCTCCTATACAACCCTCGCCTAAGGTTGTATAGCTACCGCGCATACACTGATATACAAGCCGCTGGAAAATGTGTGAGGCGAGGACGCGGTTTCCGTTGGAATCAATCAATCAATCAATCAATACTACTTTATTAATAATTAAAATTTACATCTGCCTCCCCAGAACCCACCCAGGGACCGACCGTGCAACCACCGCGCGCTGTTCGTGGTGGCGGATTGCAAGGTCGGGCGGAATGGGACTGGTTCGGCTTAAAGACAATTAAAAACAAGTTAACCTAAACTCCTTCCATCGCAGATGGATAAAATTAGGTGATAAAATTATATATATCTAAAACAGACTTAACTGAACTTACAAACTACACATTTTTAAAAACTTTTGCACTAAACACTTTTTTAATTTTGGTACTGACGCAGACACCTCAATCTAAACGAGGGGCCTTCCGCGAGGTGTGAAAATGCTGGGCTGCGCGTAGGCTGGCCTAAACTTTAGTTTTAAAAAATTTTGATTTCGAAAAATTATGATTTTTGAAAAACTTGAATGAAAATGAATTTAGAGACAAATATATACAAAAAGAAAACGAAAAAACAAACGCGACAAAAAGGTTACAAACAGAAAGGAAGAGACAGGAAAGATTTAAAGATACAACAGGTATGAAATATCAGTAAAGGTGGATAGGGCAAACGGAAGTTATAGTTGATGAAGTTTGGCTACAGAGGTTGCCGGAAGATCGGTAACGTCTGGTATGGTAGGGTGTGTTTTATCCGAAATGGGGCATTATGCTGTCTAATTTGTGTTATGTTTCTTGTTAGCGGGCTATCGCCCAGCTTGAAAGAGTAGAATTTTTGAGAGATGTCCTGGACGTAGTCCGCTATTGGGATTATGTCGTGGCAAAGTGAGTATAGATCTCTGAGGGAGGTGTACCTTCCAGAATTAGAAATGAGGCGCATAAATTTGTGTTCAAGAACTTTTAGTTTTTTCATTGTCGTGACCGGTATGCTGCACCACACCGGCGCCGCGTATGTGATAGACGGCCTGATCACCATTGTGTACAACAATTTTTTATTTTGTCTATTAAGTCTGCTACCCCTGACCATAAGCGGATAGAGACTCCTGGACAGGGAGTAGACCGTCCGTACTGTCTCATTAATGTGCGTGTTAAACGTCAGTCGCTGGTCCAGTCTGACCCCCAAGTACTTCACGCACCTCTTGGTTGGAATTTTGTTTCCCCGGATCGAGATTGGTGTTATGATTTTGTTTTCGGTGAAACGGCGCGTGAAGACTATCGCCTCCGACTTTTCAGCGTTTATCCGAATCTTCCACTGGTCGTAATAAGCCGTGGCACGAGCCATGTGCGCCTTGAGTAGCATGTTCGCTGCTTGGGCATTATGTGAATGCGCATACATGGCTGTGTCATCGGCGTACTTGGCCAGTTTCGTATTCGGAAACTCTGGGAAATCGGAGATATATAGGTTGTATAACTTTGGTGACAGGCACGATCCTTGCGGGACCCCCGCGCGTATGTCCCGCAGTGTTGAAAGTTTATTATTCACTCGAACCTGCAGGGATCTGCCCGTCAAGAACGAGTGAACGAGTTTGATGAAATAAGTCGGGAAGTAACCCCGGGATCCAGACGGTGTCAAATGCCTTCTCAATATCGAGAAGCACCATGGTGGTGTTCTTCCCGAGGTTGTATTGCACTTTGATGTCGTTAACTATCCTAACGACTTGCTGCACCGTACTCCTGCCCTTCCTGAAGCCAAACTGGGACTCATCGTCGATGTGAAGCTCCTCCTGAATATCGTCTAGTCTAGTCAGGACGACCTTCTCCACCAACTTAGAGATCGCCGACAGTAACGAGATGGGCCTGTAGCTGCCGGCGAACTTCGCGTTCTTGCTTGGCTTAAGGATGGGCACGACCACGGCGCATTTCCACTGGTTAGGCCAGTGCTGTAGCCGCAGGATCGCGTTAACGATATACGTCAACTGCACAATACCCTTCCTCGGGAGATATTTGAGCAGCTTGTTCTCGACGCCGTCTTTTCCAGGGGCTTTATTGTTAGGTAGGTCTTTGACAATTCCTGCTATTTCCGAGGGTTTGGTCATGATCTTCAAAAACTCTCGTCTCGTCAATTGTACATCATGACCAATGATTTCGTTAATGTCATTTTCGATGCGGTCGTGCTCTAAATTATTTGGTATGTTGTTATTGTGAATGTTTTCAAAATGTGTAGCTAAATCGCTCGCTTTTTGAGCGTCTGTCATCGCTGTCTGTCCGTTCGCACGTGTCAGCGCGGGCATAGCCTCCCGCGTGCTTTTTAAGGCCCTCGTCAGCTTCCACAGCGAGTTGTCCTGAGGATTTAGCGCTGCCAGTTTATCCCCCCATTTCTGGTTCTTTACAGTGTTGATGGTGGTTCTGATTTGCCTTTGCAGCCTGATCATCTCGGCCCTAGCGTTGACATCACGATTTCGCTGCCAAAGCCGCCTCAGTCTGTTCTTTTCTCGTATGTCTCGTATGACCGCTTCGTCAAGTCGGTCGTTGTTCGAGTTTATCGTAATAGTAGTGGCAACAGTCTGCTTGGCATTCTGCAGCAGTCGTGTAAACTCTTCCACAGTATTTTCCAGATCGGCGGGTGTATTGAGTGTATTATTCAGTGTTAAGTTTGTGTTAATGTGTGCTTTATAGAGACGCCGATTGGCGTCTCTATAAGATGTGATTTTACGTGTTACGTCCTCCCTTGACATATCATTCAACTCGAGAACAATGGGATTGTGGTCGGACGTGAGTTCCTCCAGGGCCACAGGGGCCGTGGAGTTCCTCACGCCCTTGTTGACCACTATGTCAAGGGTTGTGGGTGTTGTACCATTGTCTGGAAAATGCGTGGGATTGTCCGAATACTGCAGGATGACATTTCGACTATTCACATAGTCGAACAGAGTGTTGCCGTTCGCGTTGTTGCGATGGCAGTTCCAGTTGCGATGCCTAGCGTTAAGATCGCCTATGAGCAGGCAGCGCGGGCTCACATTCATTAAATTCTCCAGACAACCCGCCATAAAGCCGTTCGCTGGTCTATTATACGCGGCGACAATACTCATGCCGCCCTCCAGCGTCACATACATATTCTCCACGGTGGTGTTCCGTTCAGAATGATGCGTGTGCGCGATATCGGACTTTATGAGTATGGCTACCCCGCCGCCCCTGTTAATGTCTGCCCTATCCTTACGGTGTACCGTGTACCCCCGGATTTGCAGTTTGTCTTGTCTGGTAAGTTTCGTCTCATTCAGAAGCATAATGTCAATTTTATGCCTCAGTATATAGTTGATAAGGAAAGAAATTTTGTTACCTATACCATTGGCGTTCCAGGAAGAAAGCTTAATTTTTATCTAGAATGCATTATCTGGAATTGCTTCCAGGAAGCGGTGCATAACGAAAAATTTCTCGCCTGCATTGACGCACCTCTCCAGCTCGTCGTTTAAGTTGCTGTATAAGGTCAGAAGCTTGTCGAGATCAACCAATGATGTCATCCTCTTCTGTTGTTGCCTTAGTTTCTCTATCTTTTCAGCGGTGGTGGCTTCATTCCCTAAGGAAGGGGTGGGAAGTAGCGCAGGTCTCCGTGGCTCCTCCGGCTTTTGGTTGTACATCTGGCTGGGTTGGGGTACCACTTGTTGGGCTTGCTTATTCTGCCTTGCTCTTTCCTCCCATACATTTGTTCTTGGCTGCGGGGCCGCCACATATTTCATTTCGGGCGGTGGCCTGGTCCTGATACTCCTTCGTTCAATTTCTTCAATTTTGCGCTTAAAAACCCCCACAGTTCACGCACTTGGCCGGGGTATCACGGGTTTTTGCACAAGTGCGTGTTAGATGTTCCCCTGCGCATTTCAGGCAGTTGGGGATAGCTCTGCAATTAGTCGTTGCGTGCCCCCACTGCTGACACCTGTGGCATTGAATAATTTGCTTGGAGTTCACGTGGCGTTCCCACGTGACTACTGTGCAATCCAGGTACCTCACTTTGCTCTGGAGATCTTTTAGCACAATCTTGTTGTCAGTGATGAGCATATAAGTGGGGTACTTGGTGCCCTTCAACGTTTATATCTCTTTCGCGACTATGTTGTGAGAAGTTTTTAGTTCCTCTTTGATTTCCTCCACCTCAATATCATGGTAGAGGCCCCTCAGCACGAACGCATGTGTTTTTTCTTCTTTTAGAGTATAGGTATGGTATTCAACTTTACTCTGTCTGAAACATTCATTGATAGTTTGCCAGTCTTCCCTTGTGCTCACTTGTATGGATGTGTTGTTTAATGAATGTTTCCAGTAGTATTTATTTTTCAGTTTGTTGCGGAGGAAGTCATTCACTCCCCGATGATTTTCCAAATGCCCATGGATGACCAAGGCAGGAGGCCTTTTTTCTCTTTTGTTTGTCTCCTTTTCTTTTTCACTTTCGTTATTTTGCTGAGGGGGGAGGATGACGTTCATATCTTTTGGTATGGGAATCGGCCCTTCAAACCTGTTTTTGGTCTCGGTTACTTGGGGTTTTGGTGTTTTGTCTCTGTACTGCATGCTGCTTATAGGGTGCGTGAAGGCAGGGTTGCTTTCGTCTCTGACTATTAATTTTTGCCTCTTCGGCTTCAGTTTAAACATCTCGTTTCCTTCTCCCTTGGTTGGAGCCACCTTCACGCTGCTCTGACTTGTTTCGGAGGCACTGTCTTGCGACATTTTCGTTGGGGAAGTGGATTGCTGCGTCTTCCTTTTGATCTTTCTACGCACAATTTGCCTATCCAGGCTTACGCAGCTCTGGTCGGTGTCGTTTCCAGAGAACAGAATTTTTTGTCTATTTTCGGTCATTGTCGGCGTTGCACTAGGGGTGAGAGCTCCCTCTGCGTGGCTGTAGGGCTGGCCCTTTTTTCCCCGACCGTTTGCGACCAAACGGTTACGGTTTTGAAATACCTTTCACTTGTGTCTATTTTCACTGTTGATTTTAGTTTTTAGGTTAGGATTCCGAAAAATGTTTGAGATGGTTGCTATGTATTTGGGATTTTAAATGTGTCTATTTTCACTGTTTATTAAATGTCACTGTCAAACTCACTTAACTATGGACTTTTTGGGACCGTTCCGGTCTTCCGGGGCACCCTTCTTATGCCTGCGTAACACTACTGTTCTTATATATCTGTTCTTGGGTCCTAAACTTTTTAACTTGTTTCACTTTTTTGAGAGTTTCAAAAATTCACTGCTCTATCAAAATACTATGTTGCCACGTTGATATCACGGTACCTTGTATCGGTCTGTATCATATTTTGTCAACTTCTCAAAAATATATCGCGAGAGATGGTGATTCTTTGATGTATATACCCATTGCTGACCTCAGAGAATGCAAGCCACTCCATACTAATACTAAATTATGTCCAAATTTGTTTGCATATCCAATTGACAACAACGCCCTGCCAGAAAACTGTCAGACGTCATTTATCATCGGCCAAAGATACAACATCCAAAAACTGGATGAAAATGTGTGGATGATCATCAATACAGAACCACTACAAATGACTATAAATTGCCCGAAGGAGACCTCAAAAACCGACACCATCTTCAAAAACTCTATAATTAAATTACAACCAATTTGCTACGACTTCATAGGCATCACGTAGATCCAAGCTAGCACAGACGAAACGACCGACGTGAAAAACGACGCTCACCCCATACAAATCCCATTCGAGTGTTGCAACCAGGTTCCGGACAAAGTTCGAGTGCCCAACCTGAAACCACTAAAACTAAACGATCTGAACACCGAAGACCTCGATATTGCCAGACACCAATTAGATCAGTATTCAAAAGACTTAGACGGCCTAATCAAGGAACCTTTCGTCACGAGACACATTTCTTGGTTTACCTATCTTACCATTGTGCTAATTTTCGGACTCTTATTCTTGTATCTATTCTGTAAGTGTAAAGCAAGAAGACGAAGACTAGCCATCAACGTTTCCACGACTTCTACATCTCCAGCAAGGCCTAGTGAACCCCTCAGGACACTTACTAGCCTATTTCACCAACGAAGACGACTCCCCACTAAAAAGAGAGGACGAAGAAGGTGAAGACATCGAACTTAACTAAACCAGACTGTTTGTGCCTTTTACTGACTTTTTGTACCAAGACTCTTCAGTGAATTTTTACTTCATTTCATTGTTTATTTAGGGTATTTTATTATTCATACTTTTGTTAGTTTCAAATGATTAACATGCTTTTCGTAACACAAACAAGCTAATACGCTTGCATCTTACGCCTAGCATTTTTACATTTTATGCTTTTACATTTTACGCTTTTTATATTTTTACATTTTATATTTTTATATTGTTCATTCTTACAGTTTCACCATTTTACATTACTTTACATTCTTGAATTCTTGTTAAATCACAAATTTTGTTCAACTCAAAAGTTGCTGTATAAACAACAACTTTTTTTATAAGGGGGAAGTTGTTATATGAAAATATACCCTGTATCTCTGAGACATAGGCCTCACCATTCTCAGCGGTATTATATTACATAGGTATCAGATAACGACTTCTCTCAGCATCCGCTCTCCCAAGAATTAGATAAGATTGTATTCTTGCAAAATTGCACAATTTGCAGTTCCTTTGTTTCAAGAGATTATAAATGGAAGTAGTGTACATTCAGACAGTAGTCTTAAACTCATGTTGGAATAAACAAGTCAAAATTATTATTGTTCTAATTTACAAAGAGTCAACGTTGACTCCATTATTAAATAAATAGAGTTTTTAAAAAGTGATATCTACAATCGAAAATCTAACATATATACGTTTGTATCAGAATCAAAATTTTATATTGTTAATATTTCTTTGGAGATACCACTTTTCTTCGTTGTACGTCGTTAAAAATAATTTCTGAAAATTCTTTTTCGAACATAGGAAGTACAGTTGAAATCTGAGATACAGAAATACTTTCAGTGCCCCGATCGGATCTAATAAAAGTAGAATAGAGAGTAGAGCAAAGACAGGTTTGAAATATGTTTTACGTGGCAATTCAAAACCACGTAGTCAATAAGAAAGTAATATATCTGAGAATAAGAATATCTGAAAAGAAATTATGATTTATATTAACGTCCTGGTGTTTAACCACATGGTCCGGGGTCCCGCGCCCCTTTTTTAAAAGTACTTACTAACCAGCTGTATTTTCGTGAGTGGCTTCGTTTTGACGAGTCTTCCAACTTTTTCCTCTGCGAAAATTCTCAGTAAACGTAGATAAAGTTCTACACAACCGCTAAACATGTTGATCGTGGAACTGACACTTTCATTGCTTAGGACTGGAAAACTTGCCAGAAAATTTGTAGGACAATTTGACCATTCGATTTCAAAAATATTAATTAAACAATAGTGTAAAATCAGCCCATTATTGTAAAAAACCAGGGAGCTGCGCTTGTCTGACAAAAGCGATGTAAATATGTAAGAAATATGTAAATATGTAAATGTGTGAAAATAACGAGGTCTGAAATTTGATTTTTACACTATCGTGTAATTAATGATTTTGAAATGGTGAAATTGTCCTACAAATTTTCTGACAAGTTTTCCAGCCCTACGCCATGAAAGTGTCAGTTCCACGATCAACATGTTTAGCGCCTGCGCAGAACTTTATCTACCTCTACCGAGAATTTTCGCAGAAGGAAAGTTGGAAGACTCGTTAAAACGAAGCCACTCACGAAAATTCAGCCTGTTAGTAATCACTTTAAAAAAGGGGTGTGGGACCCTTGACTAACAGGTATTCCACCACTCAATCAGAACGCATACATAATTACACAACGACCATTCCCTAGGACGCGACATTTCCATCTGTCGCAGTTGAGATTCGAACTCATCAAAGGAGAGCGATAGCGACTAATCGTGTTGTCTCTGATACACCCCGGTCTAACCCGCTACCATCTTATCAACACGTAAAAAACATCACCACTGAACTTCCAACTGGGAACTCTAGTTTTAAGCCTAAGGGCCGGTTTATCAATACAGGGTTAACACACTTAACTATAGGATAAGTGTCAAACGAAGCAATGTAAGTCTATTGTTTTGTTTGACATTTATCCTTTGGTTACGAGCTAACCTTACATTGATAAACCGGCCCTAAGTAAGTATTAAGCCACTGCACGGTTTTGAATATTGAAAACCAGTCCAATCTGGCTGTCCGAACAGCATGACAAATGATCGAGATAATTACACATAAATGTGTTGGAGAAAATACTTACATTAAGTTGTTTCCTTTATATTCCATATAAATCACTATTTAATTGATCATTTGAATTAAATTATTAATTACACAATTAATATGTTATTATTTAATTATTACTATCTTTTTATATTAATTATTAAATATGAAATTTCTTTCCGTTTAAACTTTATTATTCCATATTCCATTATTTTATTTATGTAATTTTACGAAAAAATTAAATACAGCATTGCACAAGTAATTATTGTTTTCTAATTATTTTTTACGATTCAAATAATCTATATTTATATTCTATAATTTTTACATCACAATTGTAATACAACGAATAAATAATCTACGGAAGTTAGATGACAAATATGCAAAAATATGTGATTGATATTTATATTTTACTATTATAAATACTTTTTATTTAAATAGTAAAAATCTATTTTATTGGTCATTTTATTATCGTCACTAAAATTTCTTTCGTCTTCAGTGGCCTCAGTCCAGAGTGATAGTCTTCTTCATTTTCAATTTCGGCTTCAGTATCTGAAATGATAATTAAATTATTGCTTTTAGTAATGTTGGAAATATGCGATGAGTATACCAGTTATATTGTCCTCTCTGTTAAAAACCAGGCTAGCAATTGCATTTCCCAATAAGTGCTGAAATTGTTTTCTATCACACCAATAAAAATTTTCCTCGATTTCAATTTAGCCACGTCCTTCTGGAGTAAGAGAAGTTAAAAATTTTGACTCTGCATTCCGTCTAACGCTGGTGATATAATGTGAACACAGAGTTGTCGATGCATTTCTACAAGGACGTTATTTGTTTATGAAAGTTTATTTCTTCTGTTACAAAATGTCTCAAATTGAGTATTACTGTTAAATTCGTATGAATTTGTTTCTAATATCTTTAAAAATTACATCTATCAAAAAATTGATGAAGTATACAATCGTAATAACCTTTAAAAATACATTTTTGTTTAAAAAAATTTTTTCATTCGCCAGCTTTTATAGTAATAGAGGGAGCATAATAGCAATAAGTCGGGCGCTGATTGATCCGACAGTCGGTGGGTAAAGCCTAATCAGGCTGCGGCGTCTATCTTAATTATAAAATGCTTGTAACTGTCCAGGCTTATTGATTTACTGCTTCTTGTCGGAATAAGGTAATATGCGTATGGTTCGAGAGATTGTTAGATTTAATAGAGATTGTAATGCTATAAATAAAGAGTCTATGAAAGTTGTAAAATAAACAAAAACATGTCGATGATATTTAGATTTCATTCCCATAAATACTATTTATTTGGTTACTGATAAATCATTATGGTCAAGTTTCTTTCGGCATCAGGGTCATCTACTCTGGAAAACAGTCTTACTGATCTTCAGCTTCAGTACCTAAAATAATAATTAAATTATTTCTTTCAATAATGTTGGAAGTATATTGAAGAATGGGATGAATATATACATAAAAAGTAAAATATCAGTTATATTTTTCTTGGCGTTAAAGATCAAACTCGCATTGCATCTCTCGCTAATTGCAGGAATTGTTTTGTATGGAGCCAATAGAAATGGAAATTTTCCTCGGTATCAATCCTGCTTCTGGCTGGAGTAAGAGAATTTGGAAGTTTCAAGTGGGCATTTTGATGCTAACGATATACTGTGCGCACAGGAGAGGAGTTGTCGAATAAGCTCTACTTTACCAGGTTGTATAGGTTTGATGTACCATAATCTTTTATTTGCTTATGGAAAAAACCTTTTTCAATCTGTAAATTTCTCACACAATGTTTTCTAATATCTGAGAAACCTCATCTTTCAAGCTAGTAATGTGCGCCTCATAAGATCAATAAAAGCTACAAAATTAGATTTATCTGTATGTGGGAATCTACCAGGATTCCACGCATTGACTGAGTGCGATTATAATTCATTTATTTTCAGAAAAGGAAAATAAAAGCACGTTAAATTATTTCTGGTCAAAACAATGTCGACAAGGTTTTATTGATCATGGTGAAGGGATATATTACCAGCTTGAAATATGAGGGTTCTCAGATATTAGAAAAAAATATCTGAGAAATTTACAGATTGAAAAAGGTTGTTTTCATAAGCAAATACAAAATTATGATGCATCAAACCTATACAATCTGGCAAAGTAGAGCTTATTCGACAACTCCTCTCCTGTGCGCACAGTATATCGTTAGCATCGGAATGCCCACTTGTAACTTTCAAATTCTCTTACTCCAGCCAGGAGCAGGATTGATACCGAGGAAAATTTCCATTTCTATTGGCTCCATACAAAACAATTCCTACAATTAGCGAGAGATACAAGTTTGCAAGTGTCTACGAAAACTACGGTTGTTTTGTGAAAAATAAAAATGTTTTCATTCAGAAACTGCAAATTTTTGAAGTTGATGGGCGCCAGCAGCCTCGATGGTGGTGTTCTCGTAGCTCTGGTGGTTGAACGAGCTCTCAGGGCCGATTTTTTGGAATTTGTGGACTGGTTAACGATTTTTTAAAGTATCGGTGGGTACAGCTGCTACCCCCTTTACTGTCTCGCCGGCTGGCATACGCAAGCACCGCTTTTGGTGCCAGGTACCCCAACTTTTGAGTATGTAGACAGGTGCTGTTGCCTGGTAAGAGTCGTTGATGAGAAATAAAAGTCAGAGATACCAAAATATGTAACTCTAAGCAGAACTCTTGCGCTGGTCGATGCACAATTTGTTTTAATGAATTTAATCCCTAACAATACTGAGCTAACACTGGTTATTTCGAAGCGAGTTAAAAGTCGCGGCACGATTGTAGGTTGCTGTGGTTGTAGGCTGGCCTTTGTCCTCCACGCTGTAGGGTGTAGATGCACTGGCAACTACGACGCCGTACTGGTTTTGGTTCGTCAGGTATGCTGAAGTTCTGGAAGCTTGTAGATGTAGTGGACTGGACTGCTTACTGATGTTGACTTGTTGCGCGCTCGGACTGAAGTGCCGCTGTCGAAACCCCGCCGCGATACTGTAACTTTCGGGGCGGACGGAGCTCTGAGCGTTAGGTCGGCTGGCGTTTGGAACGCTGTGTGCCGGATGAGCGGCTGGGGCCGCCTGCTGCGTCGTGTCGGACCCGCCCAGTTATGCCGAGGCGGATGGGAATCTAAACGTCGATATACCCTAAGCGCGTTTATTGCGTTGTATTTAATTAGAGCTGAGATATGAATGGATAATGATGCTAAGCTACAAATTGTGACTTTTTGATTAATTTTAACTGTTTTAAAGGGCCTTTTTTGGCCTCGACAACACCCCCCTTATTTTGAAAAGAGCGGCGTTAGAGTTCTGCTTGATTGCTGTTACGTCCTTTATTGACAATTCTAAATTTGAGTGTTATTGAACAATTCCAATTCTTACTTGCTATTAACAAATGAAAATAAAAGGAATCCCGAAAATAAAAATGTATACAATGCTAAAAAAATAGATAAAGTTAAACTTAACGAGTTTTTGTCGTGGGCACTGCACTAGCGTCCTCACTGATGTTCGTCGGCACTTTACACACTTCGATGGAGTGCCCTGGGCTGGTTGGTTCAAGGATGACTATCCTTGCTCGTCGTCGTCGTCGTCGGGATACTGGTTGCGCAGCTTGCTGGCCTGTTGGGAGCTGGGCAGCTTGCTGGCCTGAAGTTTGTTGGGCAGCTTGCTGACCTGTAGATGGTAGGGCAGCTCGCTGGCCTGTAGAGGTGTCTGAAACATTTAAAACAGAGGGTTGTTGTTGCCGGCTGGCAACGTTAGATGTTGACGGTTGCGGGATTGGCATCACGTCATCGGGTTGGATGGGATTGGGATTCGGAACGCCTTCCTGTGCCTGAGGGCCTGGTTGGTCGTCGCCATCCTCTGGGTCTGAATCGGTAGCATCCACGTCAGTGGCATCGTCATTGTCGGACTCTGGCTCACTCGAGAACTCCATCTCTTCATTGCCCCTGGGAGCTGGCCTCAGGTGGTCCACGTGTACGATCGAGATGCGGCCGTCTTGGTCCACTTCGTACACCTCGTTGCTAATTTTTCGTGCGATTCGATGAGGGCCGGTCCACACTGGTCCGAACGCCTTTTTCATCTTTCCTCTGATTCAGATCATCACTAGATCATTGTTCTGAAACATAATTTGGGGTTCGACCCCTGGGTTAGAGTATTTCTGTTGAAAGTTTAATTGCCGTGCGTATATCTGTCTGTTTCGCGCGCGTCGTGGTACGACAGGTTCTTCACGCAACTTACGATACTGTGGGGTGTCCCACTCTCCCTGCCTTGGCAACTCGTAGCCGAGCACTGCTTTTGATGGCGTCATTCCCGTGGCTGCATTATGCCGCGTCCGCAACACTTGCACTGCCTTCTGTAGGTGACTGTCCCACGTCGACTGTTGCTTCCCCTGAAGCATGACTCGCAGTACCTTCTTTAATTCCTGTACTCGTCGCTCGGTAGGGCTCGCTTGTTGGTGGTATATCGGCGAAAATAATTGGTTTACTCGTTGTCGTTCGCACCATCGGGTTAGTGTCGCTCCTTGAAAGACTGGACCGTTATCTGATATTAGAGTTTTGGGTAGCCCATATCTTGTAATGATTTCCTCGTCTAGGAACGTTGTTACTGTTTTGCCGGTCACCTCAGGATACGCCTTGGCCTCGACCCATTTCGTGAAGACATCGGTGGCAATGATAGCGTATTTATTTTTATTCCTGGTTTCCGGGAACGGACCTAAAACATCGATACTAAGCATTTGGAATGGACATGTTGGGCTGTGAGCCTGATGTGGAGCGTTTGCTTGTTTCTATCGAGTTTTCACTACTGAACAGATGATACAATTTTTTAGGTATTGCGCTACATGTTTGTGAATATTTTTGCAATAATATCTGTGTGTGATGGTGCCTAATGTTTCGTCTCTGCCGGGGTGTGCGGCCTCTGTTGTGTCATGGAACTGGTGTATTACTTTTTTGAGACTACTTCTGGGTATAATGAGTAATTCTCTCCCCTGGTATTGGCGCCAGAGAAGGTTGTCTGACACGGTATGATTTTGATGAAAGGTGGTTTCTTTATTATTTTGAGGTCTATTGTGATTGATGGCTTGCCATAGTACGATATCCTGCTGGATACGTCTTGAACGTTGCTGAGCGCGTATTACCTCCTCGTAGAGCTGAAGGTGGTCCATCGCATTCATTGGCGCGGGTGACGTCGCTTCGTCGGCCTGATGAAGGAATGGTGGCGGCAGCAGCTTTTGTTCATCTACGGGTTCGTGTATTTGATGGGGAGCCGGATTGCGACTCAGGAAATCAGATAATTGGTTGTCCTTGCCTGGACAATGGATCACATCGAATTGGTACTCCTGCAGCAGTAACGACCACCGCATAAGTTTAGTCTTGCTGTCACGATTTTTATTAAGCCACGTTAGTGCTTTGCTATCGGTGAGTAGTGTAAATGGTTTGTCTTCTAGGTATATTTTATATTTTTTGATCGCCCATAAAGTGGCCAGAACTTCCAGTTCGTTGACATGATACTTTTGTTCTGCCTTGGTTAATGTCGCACTGGCGTAAGACACGACGAGTTTGTTGTCGTGGTCGTCTTTTTGAAATTGGGTGGCGCCGAGCCCACGAAGTGAGGCGTCCGTCTGCAAGTAAAAGTGTTTAGTGAAATCTGGGCGGTGTAGTACTAAAGGTTCCTTGAGGATGGTTGTTTTTAGATTTTCGAAAGCTTCCTGGCATTCAGGAGTCCATTTGAATTTAGTGTTTTTAGATAATAAAGTTGTTAATGGCATAGTCAATTGTGCTGCATCCGGCATATATTCGCGGACCCAGTTGCAGGTTCCGAGAAAACTCTGCAGTTGCTTTTTGGTTTGTGGTGGTGAAAAGTCCAAGATAGTATCGATATGTTTCTGTTGGGGTTCGGTTGTGGCCCCTCTGATATGGTGTCCAAGGTAATCTAATTGCTGCGCTGCGATTGTGCATTCTTCAGGTGAAATATGTAGATTGTGTGTCCTTATGCGTTCGAACACTAACTTTAAGTGTTGGACATGTTCTTTGATTGTTTCGCTGTAAATTATAATATCGTCTAAATAGACGTTTACGATTTTATGTAGAAAACCCGTTAATACCTCTCGCACCATGAACTTTTGAAATGTTGCAGGGGCTGTCTTTAGCCCGAAAGGCATAACGGTAAACTGGTATGATGCTCCGTCGGGTGTGGTGAATGCTGTAAATTGTTTGGAGTGTTGTTCCATTGGAATCTGCCAATAGCCGGATTTTAAATCTAAAAGTGTAAAGTATTTAGCCTTCTCAAAGTCTTTGATCGTTTCGTAAATCTTAGGTAAAACAGAGGATTCGTTCTCTGTAATTTCATTGAGCTTCCTGAAGTCAATGCAAAAGCGCGGCTTTTTATTTGGCCGCTGCACGAGCACAGGTGGTGAACTGTACTGTGAGCGACTTGGCTCTATTATGCCGGCCTCTAACATTTCCTCGATTTGCTCATTCAAGATCTTTTTCTTGTCTGGCGACAAAGGGTAAGGTTTTTGGTGTATAATTTTGTCGGATGTTAAATGGCTGAACACTGTCGGTTGTGGCTTTAGCTGGAACTTCGTCGAATAAATCGGTGAATTCGTAAAATAATGGTGTCAATTCTTGTTTATGTTCTTCAGGTATTACCAGAGTATTTGGTAAGGTGTTGTTAGAAATTTATTGTTTAGTAGCAGGATCGCAATAAATTGTGTGTCGTTGATTTACGCCTGCATAAATACATTTACGTCCGTAATCCAAAGTTACCTCTTCCGAGTTTAAGAATGGTGCCCCTAAAATGACATCTTCATTTAGGTCGTTGAACACTTGAAATGTGCCTGACGTGTGTAGGTCTTGTAAGCTGTAGTTTAATTCGAGTGTGCCTTGCGATGCGAATGCGTTGCTACCGCAAGCAAGTGAAAATAATTGTGTAGTTTTGCTCTTTTGCAATTTATCCACTAGCTCTGCCTTAATAGCATTACTAGCGGCTCCGGAATCTATTAATGCCAAACGTTCTTGGTCATTTATTGTTATCTTTACCCTGAATAAATACTTTAGATGGGCTGTCTGATATAGTGGTAAAATTTCTTGAGGTGCTGTTTGCACGCCTATAGTTTTATAAATTGGTTTGCCAAAATTTGCTGTAAAAAGTTTAGATATATCGTATGTCTCGACGGGCTGTTCATAAGTGTTGATATTTTTGAGTGTATTTATTTGACTGACTTGTGGTGGATTGTTTTTTCTTATTTGTGGGGTGGCTGGAATTGTTTTTTCCCTCCAGTTTTCTTGTGTGCTTTTTACATTTGTGGTTGGGGGAGCGGCTGTTGCTCGCCAGTTTCGGTCATTGTCTGCATTGTTGTTTCTTGCCGTTGGGGGCCCGTATTTTGGGGACGGCGCTGGTTCTCCCCGGCCCTGGTATAGTTTTTTGTGTTTTGTTGCTGTTGAGAATTATTATTTGGACGGGCAGGATTTTGTGGTCTCTGCGTCGTCGTTGTTGGCTGCTGTGTAAGTTCCCTGTTGGGGCAATCCCTATTGAAATGCCATCCTCCACAATGTCGGCATGGCGATGGAGGCTGACTGGAATTTGGTTTAAATGCTGGTGTGGACGTTTGTCCTTGTGTTTGGTAAGTGGTATTTTTATTTTGATTTGCTTGATTGTTTTTATTGGCGGGTATTGTAGATTGGTTCATCTCGGTTTTCGGTCTGTATGGTTTCCATGCTCCTCGAGCGTCTTCTTTTACATCTGCTTCTATCTGTGTCGCAAGTCGAATTAGATCGTCGGTGGATCGAATGAATGCGCCTCTCAGGCGGCTTCTAAGTTCTGGTCGCAGCTGATCCAGAATTGTCGCTGCTTTGTGTTGCTCCCCTTTTTCGGGTTCCAACCGTGTGAATAGACAGTGTTTTTTAGTGATGAAAAGTTCGGTGTCTTCTGTGGCACCTTGCTTTTCGCCGTATAATTTTGCCATGTTTTGAGTAATATTTAAAGTAGAATCGTATTTGTTATATAATCGATCTATGAACGTGTTATAGTTGTCTATTAGATTTTTGTAAGGCTCATACCACCTCGCAGCGTCACCTCGCAACTGCTGGACAGTGATATTTAATTTATCCACTTCATCGGTGGTGTTGGTTCTTCTAAAATGCTGATCCATTCGGCGTATAAATGCAGTGGGATCTTCGTGGTTTTGTCCCCCGAATGTGTGTGTTGGCCGAATTCTGGATGCTCTGTCTTGCGAACTCTGCAGGGTGATTTGTTGTAACGCCTGCATGAAGGTTGTAGCCATACTGGAGAAGGCATTCTCCAGTTGTTGAACTGGCGCTTGAGCTGGTTGGGGTGCAGAGATGTATGTGGTGCTTGAGTGGGCAGCGGCTGCTTACTGCACCGGCTCCGGGGTGTACGCTGATTGTGTGAGCATACATGATGGTCTGTTTTCTGGGAAAATTGGGGCTTCCTGCGAGCCATTTCTTGATGCTACCAGGGGTGCATGTTGTTGGTTGACTTCGAAAGAGAACTGTTGTGCGTTCTGCTCCATATTCGCGGATGTTGCTGTTTCGTTGCTCGTTCGATAGGGGTTCGCGTCACCTTCTGGTTGACTGTATATTATTCCAAGACGGGTGCGACGTGCCGTATTTATTATCGGAGTATTATCGTTCATTATAATTGTTTATATAAGTTTGTAATTGTTTATAAGAGTTTGTAAAAAGTTTATAAATGTTTATCACAGTAAATGTTTATAGCAGTTAATGTTTATAAAGGCAGTTGCAGGAGAGTATTACAGTTATCGTAAATTGTTTACCTGTCCTGTGGCGTTGCACTCACTGCACTATGGTTTTTTACGCGTTTGTTTAGTTTTATTAAACGGCACTACACTGGTTTGTATTAAACTTCTTTCTTCTAATTGCTGGAACTGTAAAGCCCCTTAGTTGGGCGACATGTCTACGAAAATGGAGGTTGATGTCTATGTTTTTGGTTGTTGTAAACAATGGGCCCCACGTTGGGCGCCATGTCTACGAAAACTACAGTTGGTTTGTGAAAAATAAAAATGTTTTCATTCGGAGACTGCAAATTTTTGAAGTTGATGGGCGCCAGCAGCCTCGATGGTGGTGTTCTCGTAGCTCTGGTGGTTGAACGAGCTCTCAGGGCCGATTTTTTGGAATTTGTAGACTGGTTAACGATTTTTTAAAGTATCGGTGGGTACAGCTACTACCCCCTTTACTGTCTCGCCGGCTGACATACGCAAGCACCGCTTTTGGTGCCAGGTACCCCAACTTTTGAGTATGTAGACAGGCGCTGTTGCCTGGTAAGAGTCGTTGATGATAAATAAAAGTCAGAGATACCAAAATATGTAACTCTAAGCAGAACTCTTGCGCTGGTCGATGCACAATTTGTTTTAATGAATTTAATCCTTAACAATACTGAGCTAACACTGGTTATTTCGAAGCGAGTTAAAAGTCGCGGCACGATTGTAGGTTGCTGTGGTTGTAGGCTGGCCTTTCTCCTCCACGCTGTAGGGTGTAGATGCACTGGCAACTACGACGCCGTACTGGTTTTGGTTCGTCAGGTATGCTGAAGTTCTGGAAGCTTGTAGATGTAGTGGACTGGACTGCTTACTGATGTTGACTTGTTGCGCGCTCGGACTGAAGTGCCGCTGTCGAAACCCCGCCGCGATACTGTAACTTTCGGGGCGGACGGAGCTCTGAGCGTTAGGTCGGCTGGCGTTTGGAACGCTGTGTGCCGGATGAGCGGCTGGGGCCGCCTGCTGCGTCGTGTCGGACCCGCCCAGTCATGCCGAGGCGGACGGGAATCTAAACGTCGATATACCCTAAGCGCGTTTATTGCGTTGTATTTAATTAGAGCTGAGATATGAATGGATAATGATGCTAAGCTACAAATTGTGACTTTTTGATTAATTTTAACTGTTTTAAAGGGCCTTTTTTGGCCTCGACAACACAAGCAAGTTTGGTTTTTAACGTCAAGAAAAATATAACTGATATTTTACTTTTTATGTATATATTCATCCCATTCTTCAATATACTTCCAACATTATTGAAAGAAATAATTTAATTATTATTTCAGGTACTGAAACTGAAGATCAGTAAAACTGTTATTCCGGAGAAAAGGACACTGATACCGAAAGAAGCTTGACCATAATGATTTACCAATAACCAAATAAATAGTATTTATAGGAGTAAAATCTAAATATCATCGACATATTTTTGTTTATTTTATAACTTTCATAGATTATTTATTTATAGCATTACAACTATGTTTTAAAAATTATAAGTAAATAATTATTGCAATGCTCTATTTAAATTATTCATAAAATTAAATATGTTAAAAAAATGTAAAATTTAAAATAAAGACAATTTATATTTAATAATCTATATAAAATAATATTTAAATAATTAATAATTACCGGTAGAAAACATTCATAAGCTTTTATATGAGCGACGCCGGACGGGTCGATATATAGTTTCATATAGACGGGGATCTTATTCATAAACGAATAATAAAACACCCAAGTCACATCGTCACACCAGAAGATTTGGCTTTTAACAATAACAATTTTATGGATAATATAACTTTAAACCAAACCAAACTATCATCTTTAGCTCTTGTTTCAATAGAATCTGAAATCGCAGCTGAATTAAATTATTCCGATCTGATTAGCAATTTTGCAAAGCAGAAAGTTAGACGAGTTCATTTGTAAATGTTTAATTTGTTTGTTTTACTGAGGAGATCTACCTTAGATGAAAATTATTGTTTTCGATTGACCATGGTGAGCTAAATAATGAAATGTAGTAAGCAACATAAATTAGAGAACCGGCAACATCTGAGTGAGTTTATTACGTTATGTAATTTATATCACTCCAGTAAAGAACACAGCATACACTAAAAAAATCCGGAAGTTTCGGTTGGCTTGGAAATTAAGTTGTCTTTGAAATCATACATATATACCGTATTGGTATCTAGTGGACATGCAAAAAGACGTGATTTATTATTATTGTCATTAAAAAATGAATAGCATCTACATAATTACTTGAAAATTTATTAGTTTTCAGTTTCACGTTCCACTGTTTCATTAAAAGCCAAACGTAAGCTAAGATATTTGTCCGATGGTTTACTTTTAATTATTTTTGCAAAAAATGTGAAAACAATCTTAGTACCTAATTGAATGATTTTAAAACATTCTTTTTGTTTTCGAATCACTCATTTTTAATCTCCGACACAAAAAAGACGGGTAAATTTGACGCGTATGTTTGTATGTCTGTTTGTGGTTTCATATCTCTTTAACGGGTAAGCCAAATTTAATGCGATTTTCTTTATTTGAATAAATATTTTGTCAAGGGGATTTTTAGTACGATTTCATTTTATTGTTATTGTAGCCCGGAAGTATATTTTTATTTTGCTAGTATAGTAGCGTATTTGTATAGATGGTCTAAAAAATGGCGGAGGATCAGATGAATCACATCTGCATGTTTATTATTAGTTTATATACAAAATTAAACTAAATTCCAAATTTAAAAAGCCATCGGCACATTTACTAAGTACTAAAAATATAAATAAACAAAAAATTAATTAAAAAGCATGAAATAATATGGAATATGATTATGTTATCGATCAATAAACAAATAAAAATTATGTAGCCATATACGGGTATAGTAGTATTGAACTATTAAACAGCAATGTTCAAGAAACATCTGAACCGGACAAAAACATGCTCATAAGAAATCAAATCAGCATAATAATATTCCATATTGTTTCAAAGCTTTTAATTAAACTTTCGTTTTTTACTTTCCCATATACATAGTAAATAGATCATCAATTCATTATTTTCCATCCTCAAATAACTTTGAAATCTCTATTAAATCTAATAAACTCTCGAACCATATCCATATTACCTTATTCCGACGAGAACCAGTAAATCAATAAGCCTGGACAGTTACAAGCATTTCACAATTAAGATAGACGCCGCAGCCGGATTAGGCTTCGCCCACTCACTGTCGGATCAAGCAGCGCCCGACTTATTGCTATTATGCTCCTTCCGTTATTATAAAAGCTGGCGAATGAAAGAATTTTTTTAAACAAAAATGTGTTTTCAAAGGTTATTACGATTGTATACTCCAATTTTTTTACAAATGTGCCTCAATAGCAACAACATATTTTCCCCACCGCTGTTACTTTGTACTTGTTACTTGATCGCTGTGATTTTGTACCTGTTACTTGAGTACTGTTATTTTGTACCTATTACTTAATAACTGTGAGTACCTGTTGCTTGATCACCATGTATTTTTGTATGTTCCGAGTTGTAACGATTTAAACATTAAGAATATTCCGTGTTATCCTCATGTGAGAAAACTCGAATATTTCATTTTAGCCCAATAAAATGGGAAAATTTGTATGAAATAATTCAGAGCGGGCTGAAATTTTGGGAAGAGGCTTATTGTGTGGTACTTTTTAAGATATCAAAAGTCCCCACCCGTAGACGCCGGCGGAGGGGAGGGGGGGGAGAACATAGTTTTAAAAAATCGGTTTTTCGCAAACAACTTGGAAAGTATCAATTTTACTGTAAAATATGTATACATGAAAATTATAGGTAATAAAAATCCGCACAATTTAGGTTTTTTTAACTTCGTATGACCTATTGGAGCCGAGATAGATTTTTTTGAAATTTTGACAGTTTTGAGACTAAACGGAAATGCGCGCGTTTTCGCTAAAATCTCAAATATGGTCGTTTGGATCGCAAAATGTTTCAACATTCACAATTCGCATGAAAGGTACGAATTTCGTGGTCCCACGCTTGGAAATGTTTACATTATAAATTTCAATGTCTATATGCGTCGTAGTTTGCAGAGTCCGTCCTTTGCATGGCTTAAGATAGAAAACGACAGGCGATTTCACCCTGTGGTGAGTAACAGAAGTACTTGACGCTTATCGTGTCCATTGTAAACAAATGCTGTGACTAGACTCGATTTTTAAGTAAATTCTTTCGTACAAATGTAGCGTTTAACGTTGCTTTAAAAGAATGTAATTTAAAATGCATTCTGGTAACTTTATTGTGTACAATATTAAATGACTAAATAAATGTAAAAATGAAATGAATTAACTGCAATAATTGCTTGAATTTGGAAACATGAATAGGAAATAATTAAATTTGTAAATGCCCTATATACTGGGCGTTTCAATACGATGATCCAAAGATGCCTACTGATATTATTTCTGTGACTGATAGTACATTCAAAATTTTATTAACCCATTTTAACGAAAGAAAAAGAAATGCTAGAAGTCTATTAGCTCTGTGTCCTTGTAAAACCTTATTGTATCTGAAATACATTTACACATTTGTAATTTATTTTTTTAACTTATTTTTATTTGTTTTTCTATTGTTTGTTATTTATTATTCATTACTGTTTTATTTTGTCTTGTATAATTATGTTTTTCATTTATCCTGTAATTGGGTTCCACCTGTTGGATACCTTATTGAAATAAATAAATACATAAATGAACGAACGAACGAACGAACGAACGAACGAACGAACGAACGAACGAACGAACGAACGAACGAACGAACGAACGAACGAACGAACGAACGAACGAACGAACGAACGAACGAACGAACGAATGAATGAACGAATGAACGAATGAACGAATGAATGAATAAACCAATAAAAAAACAAATAAATAAATAAAAAATGTTACATCAGGTCCTTATCCTATAACGATAATTTTCTGCATTAACGGGTTTTCCCGCGAATAAATAAATAAATAAATAAACATAATAATGACAATAGGAAGTTATCGCATTCCGTTAGAATGACCGACGCATTAAAATAAAATTTGTATAAAATGCACATGCGCACAAAGTTGCGGGCAGTTATAGTATTTTATTTGTTATGCACCTGTGAATCGATATTTATCAAAACACTATACAAACATTGAAAATCACTTTTAACTGGTTAGCCGGTGTAGAAAATGTACATTGACCGGCCAGACAGGCATAGAAACACATCGAAAAACCTGTTTGTTTGCGTATTCAGAGCTATTAGATGTCCATGTTCAGTCTTTGACATTTCTGCCACTGAAAAGTCTCGCTTAATGAAACTGTTGAAATTTGGTTATATTTTATTAAAAAATGTATGTACAAATGAACAACAAATAAAATATTGTATATCATACGCAAGGTAACAATTATTACTGACTCTAGGAGGTGACAGCCTAGCCAGTCAATCCTTCAGTAAACACTGTTTTACCTTGCTTGTAATGTAAAATGCTCTTACATTACAAGCAAGGTAAATAGTATATTATTCAACGAGCATATAATGATGGCTATTCTTCACCTGAGTAAATAGTAGCCATTATATGCGAGTACTCTTTGTCCATGACTATTAAATATTTTTATTGTTACTATGGAACTTATGAACTTGTTACTTATAACGTTCCAAACAAGTCCTCTTTTATCATACAATTTAGTTTTAAATTTTATTGAGTAGGCTGTTATGTGCCAAAAAGAACGGCTTGTCATAAATTACAGTAGTTCACTTTCATATTCTCAAAATAGTGCAGTAAAAAACAATTAAAGTTTTATTACCGCGTTTTTAGAGCTTAAAATGTGATTAACTCCGGTTCTGTAAGTCGGATCGGGGCAAACTAAAAACCAGTCTCTTTGTAATAAAATTGCCAATAAATCCTCGTTGGCTTCAAGTCTCTGAAGTACGTATACATCCTACAAAACTGAAAAACGAGAAGAAATAATGTTCTTTTTTCATTTTAATACCCAAGACCGTCAACTAGACCATTTGCATCAAAATTTCAGAAAATATACTTTTTGATGATAAAAAGAAATTTTTTAAATGTAATTTTGGTTACTTTTTTAAAAAAAATTTATAACTCAAATAACAACAATTGTATTTTTTCGGCCATTTTGAAAAAAAATAATTTTTTTTTTTTTCAGATCTGGTAGAGAATGTTGGGACCTTTAATTTAAAAAAAGCTAATTTTTGTTAACGTGAACTTGAGATATTTAACTTTTGCATTTTGGCCAATTGTTAATTGACAAATGCATATTTTGAACTAAAATTTGGACTGTCATTTTGAAACCTATTCATTTCATGTGACAAAATCAAAAAAAATTTTAGTTTTATAGAAACTTATTTACAAGGTATTATAATGTGAGTATACAAAAGAAATTCTTGAAATTCTCGCTTGTCAATGTAAAGCCGGCTATAAAGACCTGAGATGGCGATGCAGGAAGCTTGGACTATGGTGTACAAGTTTGTGTGAATATTATCAATAGTATCAATAGACGCTATTAGTGTGACCTTTCATTCCCACTTCAATGTTTCCATACTGAATTAATAGTGAAACTTATTGCCTCTTAACATACAGACACATAAAAATATATTTCCAATTTTCTTACTCAATAAAAATATTTAAGTATTGAAATATATTTTTTTAATTATTGCCAGTGAAATTTATTTCTTCCTATATTAAAACTGTATTAAAAAGTATTTTGGATTAAGATTTAGCAATATTGGAATTTTACTACGCATGCGTTTATCAATTCGGACGTGACTCGAAGCTTGTTCATGTTGTTTTCTGACGCGGACACTACGGAAAAGTTGTTATTTAACTTGTTTACTGTAACTCATCGACTTATTATCGTCAATACTGTAATTGTTTTGAATATTAAAATGGCAGAGAAATATGTTATAAAGCAATCTACTATAATGCAGTTTTCTAAAGAGTACACAAAGGCAAAGATTAGTCTACAAAAGAAGTTTAACCTCAAATACTGTAAATATTGACAAGAGTTCACAGACAGAAACAAAATAAGCTAAGACAGACGCTCGATCGTACACATGCGTAGTCCATTTGAAATATAAATAATTGTTTTAATTATTATTCCAACAAATTAAAACATTTTTAACTGGTGGAATATTTGTATCAATTAGTTATAGTTATATAAAAACATGTGTCAATAGTTAAATATGAAAAATAACGCCAAAATAACCATATTTAGAAAGGTGCTCCTAATTTTGACCCTAATAGCAGCAGTACATAAGGATCGCTCTCAAATGCTTGGAACACATTTCGTATTTTACCGCGTGATGGTGACGTCATCACTTTTAGCATCCATTGCAGGAATTGTACAGAATGCACTGTAGTCACTGAAGAAGAAAATCGTGAACAACTACGACAGTTAACGATAACTTCGTTTAACGTTTCAGAAACTGGCCATAAATTCTAGTAAAAACTGCTAGTAGTGATTAAAAATTAATCACTGCTAATAGTGAATAATGCATATATTATTATAGCTGAAGAAACACAAGTATAATAATTGGTATATTATAAAACAGTCGTGGATAAATAGAATTAATAACCACGCCCGTTACTTCTCCCAAACTCATTTGTACCAGTAGCTAAAATAATTGAAATTGAACGTTTAAAATTTACTTTTTGCAATACATTATTTAAAATAATAATAAGAATATCTTCTAATTAGCATTAATGCTACTACCCATTGCAGTGGCGTAACCAGAACTAAATTGAGGGGGGGGGGCAAAGCCAAGTGATAAAACTAACTGAAAGATGATTTAAGCTTCTGGTGATAGATTTTAATCACCTAAAGTAAAGTATAGTGTTCACTGTTTTGGTTTGGTATACGTGGAAACCAATTCAATGTTAATAAAAGTAAGAATTATAAATAAAATGAAAACTTTTATTTATCAAAACATAACGTTCGTATAAACGAAATAACAAAATAAAAATTCTTCAGCAATAAATAAAATATAAAACTTACAAGTAAAACAAATTTGAGCAGGCTAACGGGCGGTTTTATACGTTTTGTTTAAACTTCGGGTGTTGGTTAAACTGGAGTTTATCATAAATGAGCGTTTTATACGTCTCATTGATCGCCAAATCAGGTTTAACCATCAATCGGTAGATAGGGTATAGTTTAAACTTCAATCTGAAGATTTAGGGCCGGTTTTATAATATCCGTTTAAACTGCAGAGCACAGATTAAACTACAGATCTCAAAAAAAGTCTGTTTTATAATGTCAGTAATCTTTAGTTTGCAGATTAATTACGTCACAGTAAAGTTAAACTTCAAACGGTGGATAGGGATGGTTTAAACTCTGGATTATCAGATGTCAGAATGTTCATAACCTCAGAATTAATAAAATTCGGTGTAATATTTGATGGATGTATTCGAAATATGTGATTATTTACAATCTGATGAGGACAGAAATTTATTATTAATACGCTCAAAGTTCTGGAAATTTTAGAATCAGACCTATAGTTACAAGGAAGAATATAATCAGAAAAACGTATAAGCTGTTTAGATTGGGTCAGTTGTTATTTTATTGGAGCTAATTCAAGATTTATTATTACATCTGACAGAAAGGTAAAGATTTATGTTTGATCTCCTCACACCTACATGTATATTATATGCTTATTGTTACCAGAAACTTTGGAAACCTACACAAATCAACTGCCTCTTGTCTAATTAAAAATGTTTCACTAATAAAATTAGTTCAGCGAATTTGTCTTTCTATATCCCTCCATTTTTTACAAAAATAACTTGAAATGTCATGTCAAAATGTCGAAATAGGTTAGAATCAAACTACGTGAAGTTGCAATTTCTGTTGAACAGTACTGCCAACTGTATAAATTTAAGTTTGTAAAGTAAAGTTTAAATCATGGTTTAATCTTATGTTTAAACTTAAGATAAACGTGGAGTTAATCTAACATTATAAAACCGGTCCTTAATCATGCGCAGTTTGAGATTTTGAGTAATATGGCTGTCACAGACCAGCTGTTTGACTGACGTGTTGAAGTTTTCAACTTAACCCAACTTGTTCACACAAAAACAGAAATACAAAATGGACTTATTTAATGCTTTTGAGGAATTAATAATTGGCGAAGATGAGGACTTTATTCAAATTGTAGAAGCACCGCGCCATTTGAGAGTCTTTAGAGCAAAACCTACTCATTTTGAATATTGGGATGACTTCATTTAGATTATGATTCTGATTGTACTAACTCATGCCATGCATAACACAAAAGGAGAACTTAACCTCTAATGTAAAAAATATAAAAATGCTGACTGACACTTGGACCACCTGGATTCTGTTATCATTTTGTCTATCAGTAGCTCTGATGAACCGATGAAATAGCAGATATACCAGTACCATCTGGCGTAAAAACTAAACTAGTCTGTCACAGTAACAAGCACCTATAAAACTTCCTACGTTTAAACTTCAAGTTAAACTTATGTTACAATATGCAAAATTTCAATGTGCAAGTTAATTGGATCTAATGCTTAAGATATTTAAGATATTTAAAATAATGCGCGGTTAAATCTTACCCAAAAATTTCTTCCCGTTTTTGATGAGGGGGGGGGGGCCAAGGCCCCCTCGGCCCCTCCCTGGTTACGCCACTGACCCATTGCACAAAGCGTCAAAGTTGCGAATCCCTGGCCGTGCTTGGCGTCGGTCGGTTGATTGAGTCTGAATTCGCAAGGTAACCCTTGACTGTAAATACTGTCTTTGCTAATTTCGTCCTTTGAGCTAATTGAATCTAGTAGTACTCTTATCGTGGCCTCCAACCTAACAGATTTTCCACGTGCTCACAATCGCTCTTTTCTCCCTGATAATTGTCTGATTAAACTTTATAATTAACTTATGTTGTATCCTGCATGCAATGGTGGCAACTATAGACAGTTTTCTAAAAACGAATTTGCGGAAAAACCGTAATGTGTCCATAAATTTGTGGTCACATAGAGAAACAATTGCCTATCAACAATAACAATACATATTCTGTAGTTCGTAACTAATTATTGTCGTTATTATAATCTCGGAAACCTAATTCGTGAGTGGAAAATAAGATTTGATTGAAAGTGTAAGTGATTAAATATTTAGTATTTTGTGGGTACATATTTAGTTTTACAATTATGTAGGTTTACTTGGCTTGTCAAATATTTTATTTATTAAGCCTGATTTATCTAGTTCCAGATTTATTTAAATTTGAATCTCGTTTTGCGTAGATAATATGTGCTAAATACTAAACAGATATAAATCATAAAAAAATGTAAACACTGACGGACTGGTCTGGTTAGCGGGTGAGAATTATCATACGTGTCATTACTTTATAAGTGCCCTGGGAAGTGCATATTCAGCGGGAAATTCTACCTACCTGTACCTACCTAATGAAATGTTCTACCAACACACTTGGGTTATCAGGCCTCTGGTATTTTGTGAAATTGTTCCATATTAAAATCCCACGTCTCGGTAAAAGACCGTATTGTTCCGTATCCCACGTCCTAAATGGGACCAGAATAAAATACAACATTACAGCAATCTGTGATACCAACTAAAGAAAGAATAGCTGCTCAGACCTCATTCGTCGTGCACAATGACCGATTTTCCTTGCAAACATCCTTGTTTTATATAAATGATAAAAATGTTATTTGGTTTCCAATACCACTGTTACAGCAATCATCAACTATGATGAAAGTTGCGCAAAAGACGACTTCTAGCCGTATCCCCTCCTAAACATATTAAATTACAAATTGCAGCATTGTGGGTGTTAGCGCATTTCCAAACACGTGCATAGATTGTATATCCGTTTTAATAAGTAGCGCATCGTGCACTATAGTCCTGTTCCTTTAATTAATTGTTTTTACTGTAAGTAGTTTTCTAATTTAATATCTAGATAATCCGTTTGAAAAATGTCATCGTCTGCTCATAGTAGTCGGAGTGATAAAAAAATTCGATTAAAATAGGTTTCAAGCGTTATTCCGTGGACGTCATTGGTGTGGGCGATTATTATACCAGTCTTGTATAAATGACGTATGACTTCAGAAAGAACTGATGAGAGTATCTGCGATGAGGGTATGAGGGAAAGTAGACATTTTTTTATTATTATTTTAATAACATCTACACATAAAAATAATTGACCCGTTTTATTTTATTTTTTTAATAATGCCTTATGGTAAAAAAAATCATGAAATTTAAACTATGTTTAAATGCTTAGATATTGCCGTAAATGTTCGGGCTATTCTATTAGCTATGACGTAAAAGCGTAATCAGTAGAGAAACGAGCGCTAGTGGAATGGCGGAGCCATCAAAGTTGTGCAACGCGTATGCGCGGTGCTGTCGGCTCAGTGGCTCAACGCTTACGTTGCAACCAAGGAGTCCCGGGTTTGAATCCTGGTTAGGGTATGGATGTTTAGTGGTGTTTTTCGTGTGTTACCGAGTTGGTAGCAGTGAACTAGACGAGGTTGTGTGAGAGACAACACGTCTAGTTGCTGTACCACTTCTGAGTTCGAGTCTCAGCTCCGGCAGATGACCATGACGTTAATCTTAATAAGGCGTTAAAATATTGAATGCGCGCACATGTTACGCTATTACGTCACGAGATAACCGGCAAACTGCCTTATTTTAAATCCACTCTAATCTTAAGCATATTAATTTTACAGTAAAACTAATAATAGTCTGTAAAATTACCTTGAAATTATATTTATAACATATTGAAGAGTCATACTATAATGCTATATTATTATTTTTGTCATTTTCTTTATTGTCTACTAGCCCATTGCCACTAGCTTTATTAAAGATAAATTTTAATGTAATTACATGTGTTACTTTTCTATGCACGCCTCTGGTGATTTTCTTTAATTAAGTCATTTAAAAATGATATACAAATCGATAGAAAAGAAATATATTTTTTGCTTCTCTCTAATTTATAGGGTCATTAGAGTGACAGCCAGAAATTTGTGGTAGATAGAATGCTCCACCATATTTATTGCTAAAGGGTTTTGCAGAAGAAAAAATTATAAAACAAAAATGCGAAATAATTTTTAAAGCGTTCAGTAAACGTTTTTCGCAGTTTGTAAAAAGTAGATACGATAAATTATTAAATAAGATCCTAGCGAAGTTACATGTGCAGCTTATTCTTTGCACGCACGCACGTGCACTCAGGTTTCGAAAGTGGACCCATTGTGCTTAAGAAAAAAAAGTGCCTTATGCAAACTATTATATGTTTTAGAACGGCGTGAGGATTGCTTCTTTGTTCTCACCGTTTTTCGAGGAAAAAAATCCCGGTTAACATCGTCACAAGAATTTGCTCACAAAGAGGATCCAAAGATTGTTACTTTTTAATACGAATCATACTAGACATTGTCAAAAAAATTTAAATTGCACAAAATACAAAAAGATACCAAATGTAATTCAATTATATAATACCTAAATTATTTAAAATTTACAGTGGAAACGTAACACATATTTTAATAAATGGCCATTAAAATTTTACAAATGTTTTCCAAAAAAAAAATAAAAATAAAAACAGAATTGGCACTTAGTTCAGGCGGAACAATAAAAAGCTAGACAAAAAAATGCAAATAAACGTTGACACCATGTGTGGACTGAAGATTCAAGTTCGATATTAAAATTTTATAGATATTGCTGAAATTTCAAACCGTGAAGTATAATAATATTACCTTGCACTGTTGACAAGGTTCTTATAAGAACTGCTCCTTCCCCTAACTACGCCCTTAGCTTGGTAAACCTCCAAAATAATGCTGTTTATTATGCATATAGTTCCAATTGATACTTTAAAACACTCAGACACGTCAACGTCGATTTCGAGGCGAATAAATTTTGCAATATAACTTATCTACAAATATTATATGGACAACATTATAAAGTGTTTAACTGTTGATAGAGAATATTTGTGATTATTGTAGTAATAATAATAATACTATCATATTATTATGTAGGTATTGATCAGGGTTGTTATTTAGTATTTAGTAACATTTTCTTAATAAAAAAATTATAAAGGTTTTGTAGATGGGCTCTTTTGAATATCAACAAAAGGAAATAAAATATCCTGATTTATCTACACAGAATTGTGTGCCATGAGATTATTTACTTGACTCCTTGAGTCTTCCCATTTCTTGGCTAGATTCCCACTGAAAATTTGAATTTTTCGCTTTATATCTTAACATTTTTCAAAATCGTTACCTTCTGAAAAATCCAATGTATTCGACACATGTAAATATACATTATTATTGTTTCTCAATTTTGTTTCTTCGCACATATTAAATAACACTTTACATCTTATACAGGTCGTAATATATCAATTTAAGGAAAATGCATAATTCAAACTTTTATCATAGGTTACAAATAAATAATGGACCATTCTAATGGAAAACTACTACAATTCCTCGTGCTGCTGGAGATTCCGAATCTATTAAAAACTATTAGGTATTCATTATTTTTATATCTCAAAAACTAGCGTGCGAATAAGTATAATATAGATTGTATAAAATATCTATTAATAATTTGATTCAATAAAAAATACATATTATTCCTTCATCTGTGCTATCCATAATGGGCAAAGTTAATAACTTACACAAATCTCGAAATATATGTTACGATTTAATGACGATTTTTTTGTTATTTGCAGGACAACTCTTTAGGCTAGCCTACTATTAGAAGTTATTTTCATGAGGATATTCGAACATTAACTTTGTCCACCTAGATCTTAGAATTCGTCCTCAGTGCATTGTGTACGAAACAAAGAAACCCCGCCGATGAAGGAAACCCCTTGCTTCTAGGCTGATATTAGCGTCGTTGCTGCAAGGTGCAAGGGCGCTACTGGCCCGGCCTAATGCCGGGCGGGGGCGCATTATTTTGCATTGTAGACGGATCCGAAGCCGGGGTATTTATTGCGTTAGTACCCTCAGTGATTAGTGAATTATAATAATTAGCTACTTGTTTTAACTAGAATTAATATGAAGAAATGTTAATATTTATCGGTTTTAAAAGAATGTGAGTAAATCTGAATATTATTATTTGTATATAGGTTGTGTTGACGGGAAAACCAATTTCTGATGATTGTCGATTCTGAACTTGACCATTAGATATTCTACTGTTATCCGTTTATTTTTTTTGTTGTACGAAATGTTTGTTTGTAAATTTATTTATTTATTCAATCATAACACGGAAAACCTTCCTGAATAGTCCTGAGGATGATTTAATAATACATCGAAACGTCGACAATCATCAGAAATTGGTTTTCCATGATTTATTGGCCTATTCCCGTCAACACAACCTATATACAATAGCAACGCTCTTATTATACTCAACATTATTATTTGTATTTTTGCGCGTGTGGGCGCCCCTTCAGATACGCGCCCCGCTAGCTCCGGCCTGCCTCGTTGCCACCATGTGCTATTTTTTCGAATAACAGGTTTAAAAATAAAAATAAACTTAGATTAGGTGTTTGAAGTGAACTATGGTTGACGACTGACCGTGATTTAAGCAATTAGAGCCCAGCAATTTAAAGTAGGGTCAAAATACTGACTGAGATTATACAACATACTTTTGGTGTAAATTCTTACCTTATTTAACACTAATACACTAATCAGGGTGTTATATCAATTATTTAAGTGTGGTTAAGTGGTAATGTGAATCGTCATAATTGCAATTATTATTATTAACTAATATTTACGCTCAAAAAAATGTTTGATGTGGGAATATTGCAGAAAATATGATTGTACCATTTCTCATCGACAGTATTAAATATTTTGAATTCTTTAATAATTTCCTTTTACCAGATCCTGCTACAATATATTTTGCAAATCTGCAAATATTGAAAGAACGTGTTTGATTCCGTTAAAATAGTGATTCACCTCTATGCTAACGGTTATCAACAATATGTTTCCAGGACTATAGATTAACAGGCTAGATTCTGCTATATCACCAGATTTAGCTCATTTGGATTTCTTTATCAAAACCAAGTTATTTATAATTAAATCTGATGATTTGAAGGATCTTAAACATCGTATTCTGAAGGAAGTTGCAAATATTAGACAAGTATCAAGTTCTATGAAGTTAGCACTACCACTTTAAAATTTTGAAACCGTTTCGGCCCCATTAATTGTAGCTTTTTTGTTGCGAATTTATCGTGGTAAGAGAAAATGTGTAGCTCTTTATTTAAAAAAAATAACCCATGGTAATGCTAACCTCACAGTGAAGATAGCATTACCACTCACAGTGAATTAAAATTTTGAAATCGTTGTGGCCCCATTAATTGTAGCTTTTTTGTTGCGAAATTATTGCGGTGAGAAAAATTTGTAGCTCTTTATGTTAAAAAAATAACTCATGGTAATGCTAACTTCGCAGTGAAGACAGCATTACCACACACAGAGATTTAAACTTTTGAAATCGTTTTGGCCCCTATAAGTGTAGTTTTCTTATGAATTTGTTGCGGTGAGAAAAAAATTGTAACTCTTTATTTAAAAAAATAACCCATGGTAATGCTAACTTTACAGTGAAGATAGCATTTACCACTCACAGAAATAGCTTTAAAAAGTGCACAAACACTTTCTTATCATAAAAAGAATTTGTTGAGGTGAAAAAACATTTGTAGCTCTTAATTTAAAAAAAATAACCTATGGTAATGCTAACTTCACAGTGAAGATAGCATTACCACTCACAAAAATCGCTTTAAAAAGTGCACAAATATTTTCTTATCGTAAAAATAATTTGTTGCGAATTTGTTGCACACAATTAATAGCAAAAAATTAATGAAAAAAATGTTTTTTCTGGTAATACGAACTTGATAATCAAGATAGCATTAAAAATTATGAAAAATCGCTTTTAATAATAATTTATAATAAGAACGATCAAAAAATTTTTCAAATATTTTTCAGAAAAGGACCGGAAAAACAGATAGCTTTAAAAAAGTAAGTAATCGCGATTGAACGATTCCGGGTGCATCGTATAGAAAACGAAACATAAGATGTGCAAGACAAGTAAAGAAGGAAATTTGCAGATAACAGGTTTCAAAAGATGTTGGGAACAAAACGTGGACTACTGTAATTTATATTGAAAAGTAGTGGCGGTTTACTTATAAAAACAGGCGTTCCATTTTATTGCATAAACATTTTACTCAAAAATGTTTTCTAAGGAACGAAAAAGCACAAATCGCTAGAATTCTAAGGTTGTCATAAAAAGAGAAAGATTTTTCCAAAATAGTTTATTAGGTATGTTGAAACTATGTTAGAGAAAACTTTATTTGCAACAAATTGTTCCTCGATGCAACACATTCGTATGCGATACGCAACAAAGTCTCGAACTGAAAAACACATGGAAAAATGTATTTGTAATGGTTGTTTCAGGTGGTAGTGCTAGGTTGCACTGGAAATTCAAAATTTCATTAAATTTTGCAAACACTTTTTTCGCAATAAATTAGGTCTCGGTGCAATAAATTCGTACACCACAAGCTACAAATCCTCGAAGTGAGAGCCAGATGAAAAAATGCATTTGTAACGATTTTTGGCGGTGGTAGTGTCAGGTTGCGCTGGAAATGCAGCGCATTATCAATTTTTGCGAAAACTTGTTTCGTAACAAATTATTACTCGGTACAACAAATTCGTACACCACACGCTACAAATCGTTGAAGTGAAACACACATGAAAAAATACATTTGCAACGGTTTTTGGCAGTGGTAATGCCAGATTGTACAGAAAATTCAACGTTTTATCGATTTTTGTGAAAACTTGTTTCGCAACAAATTGACGGTTTGTAGCGTGTGGTGTACAAATTTGTTGCGCCAAGTCATAATTTGTTGCGAAACAAGTTTTCGCAAAAATCGATATAACGTTGAATTTTCTGCACAACCTAGCATTACCACCTACAAAAATGATTGTAAATGTATTTTTTCATTTGTTGGACGATTTGCAGCATGTGGAGTACAAATTTGTTGCGAAACAAGTTTTCGCAAAAATCGATAAAACGTTGAATTTTCAGCACAACCTGGCATTACCACATACAAAAATGGTTGTAAATACATTTTTTCATGTGTTTTTCATTTCAAGATTTATAGCGTGTGGTGTACGAATTTGTTGTGCCGAGTAATAATTTGTTATAAAACAAGTTTTCGCAAAAATCGATAAAACGTTGAATTTTCAGCACAACCTGGCATTACCACCTACAAAAATGATTGTAAATGATTTTTTCATTTGTTGGACAAATTATGACTTGGCGCAACAAATTTGTACACCACATGCTACAAACCGTCAATTTGTTGCGCAACAAGTTTTCGCAAAAATCAACAAAACGTTGAATTTTCAGCACAACCTGGCATTACCACTGCTAAAAACCGTTGCAAATGTATTTTTTCATGTGTTTTTCACTTCGACGATTTGTAGCGTGTGGTGTACGAATTTGTTGTGCCGAGTAATAATTTGTTACGAAACAAGTTTTCGCAAAAATTGATAATGTGCTGCATTTCCAGCGCAACCTGACACTACCACCGCCAAAAATCGTTACAAATGCATTTTTTCATCTGTTTCTCACTTCGAGGATTTGTAGCGTGTGGTGTACGAAATTGTTGCACCAAGAGAGAAGTGGTTGCAACATTTAATGAAACTTTGAATTTCCAGTGCAACCTAGCACTACCACCTGCAAAAACCGTTGCAGATGCATTTCTTTTGTGTGTTTTTCAGTTCGAGACTTTGTTACGTGTCGCGTACGAGTTTGTAGCATCGAGAAACAATTTGTTGCAAATAAAATTTTCTCCAATATAGTTTCAACATAAAGCATTTTAACAAACTCTCTTAAAAAATATTTAAACAATTTTTTTGATCGTTCTTATTCATAAATTATTAAAAGCGCTTTTTCATAAGTTTTAACTTGATTATCAAGTCCGTATGACCAGAAAAAACATTTTTTTAATTAATTTTTTGATATTAATCATGTGCAACAAATTTGCAACAAATTATATTTATGATAAGAACATGTTTGTGCATCTTTTAAAGCGATTTCTGTGACTGGTAATGCTACCTTCACTGTGAAGTTAGCATTACCATGGGTAATTTTTTTAAAATAAAGAGCTACAAATTTTTCTCACCACAACAAATTCGCAACAAAAAAGTTACAATTAATGAGGCCAAAACGATTTCAAAATTTTAAAGCACTGTGAGTTTTCTTAATGTTTTCTTAGGAAAACACAGTGGTAAAATACTTTCTTCATTGTGTAGTTAGCATTACCATGTTTTATTTTTTTTAAATAAAGAGCTACAAATTTTTTCGCACCTCAACAAATTCGCAACAAAAAAGCTACAATTAATGGAGCCAACACGACTTAAAAATTTTAAAGTGGTAGTGCTAACTTCACAGAGTTCATGTATCACAAATTTTGAGTTAAAATTCCTTAGATTTCTTTTAATTTATAGATTAGGTTGTTACTCTGCAATGTTTATTTAGATTATTTTACATTTCCACTCCTTTTAAAACTTTATTTGATTTATGTTTTTTATTTCTATCATTTTCTATCTGAAAGTATTAGAATCACCTATACTACCTATAGCAATAGCAAATTGATGTAGTAATATACACAGGTGTATTTAATTTATAACTTCCAAATTTTTTAAACCGTTTACTTTGCATTTTGCATGAACCGATTAATCATTTGATATGACTGGTGGTCGAGAGGTGAGCGCACTTGCCTCTCACCCAAAAGTTCCGGGTTCGATCCCCGGTCGTGGCAGTGGAAAATACTGTGAGAGGGATTTTTCCACTATACACGGATATTGGGTGTGTGTCCCTTGTCTCTAAATGTGTAGCCCCCTCCCACACAAGGCTCTTCTAGAGCCTTCCGGGATAAAGGGGGTCGTAATTACCTGTGATGTTATTTATTTATTTATATAATTATTAACACTTGATTATGCCCAGATGATGTCAACATGGTTGACGAAACGAGTCTAGAATAGTATTCGGCTGTAGTGTTCAAGTGCTTTGTTGTTTTTGGAAACTAGCTTACAGAGAAAAATATATCAGTTTCCTAGTTTATTTTTTAAATGGTTTAAAAATTATTAACTTTGGTTTTAATTGTACTAGTGGACTGTATGGAAATTAATATTTAAAAAAAGCAAAAACGACTTACCATTCGTTGGCGATCACTTTACTTTATTTTAATGTGGACCACTTGAATGAAAGGAAGCTGCGGAAAGGGGTGAGAATTGGTTAGGACCGGTAATACACGCTTTTTTATATTTACTCTTATTTTAATAGCTGATTAAATTATTTACGCATTGAAATACGAGGTAACACTCGAATCGCCTGTTAATTTCTGCGTCGCGCTCCTTGCCACCTAACAAAAAGAACAACGTTTTTGTGGCAAAAACTCTCGTGTTTAATATAGTGTCTACCATTAATTAGGATACAAATTAACCATACAATATAAACAAACGGCCTAAACATCCTGCCACCTCGCGAAATTGAATGTTAATTCAATGCGAAAAGAAGAAAAGAAAAAAAAATATTTACACTTTTATCACTAGCTTGCTAATAATATAAAACTTACAAATTATGGAAAAAGAGAAAAAAAACAAAAGTAGATAAATATAACATAAAAATAAATATAATACAAATTAGTATTATGACTGATTAGGAAGTGGGCATAATTTTGCTGCTGGTCGAATGTAAGAACTATTCTTAGTTCTTACCAATGCTACTCTGGATACTCCATCTTTACCGGGATATAATTTTTCAATAATAGCTAATGGCCACTGTAGTGGCGGAATATTATTCTGCATAATTACCACTATCATACCTATTTGGGAGGTATTAGCTAGAGTGTTCCATTTTTGTCTAGCTTGGAGAGTGCTCAAGTATTCAATATGCCAACGTTTCCAATAATGCTGTACCATTGAATCTAACAATTTGTATCTGGTTAAACGATTAGGAAGCTCTGTGGATAGACCTTCCGCTGGAATTGAATTTAGCGGAGATCCATATAAGAAATGTGCCGGAGTTAAAGCTGTCGGATCCATGGGATCAGAGCTCAGCGGACATAAAGGTCTAGAATTTAAGTAACGTCTCGATTTGAGTAAGTACTGTATTAAATTCTTCGTAATTTTAAATTTGGTTTCCAATTACTCTAGAGAGGTGAGATTTAACGCTTTTTATGTTTGCCTCCCAAATTTCTCTGTAGTGGGGGACTGACGGAGGGTTAAATCTCCAATTTATTTTATTATTATTAAATTCACGAGATAGGGCATCTTTATATTACCGGGACTGAGTTAATTGATAAACTTCGCCAAGTCGGGCCTTTCCTCCTATAAAATTAGTACCTTGATCAGAAAACAAAGTGTTACAATTCCCGCGCCTAGATATAAATCTTTTGAAAGACGCAAGAAATGAATCCGTGGATAGACTACTGGCAAGTTCTAAGTGCACTACCTTTGTAGTAAGACAAATAAAGAGACATACATATGCCTTTTGGCTTTTAATACCACGTCTTCTGCCTAAAGATGCTCCCGTAAAATCTACACCCGTAGATAAAAATGCTTTTGCTTAAATTACCCTTGGAGAAGGTCAGTCGGACATTATAGGGTAGTTAGGTTTAGGGTTTAGTCTAAAGCAATGATTGCATTTTCAAATGCGCTGACGTATAATACTACGAGCTGACAAAATTCAATAATTTTGTTGTAATAATGATTGCAACAAATGGATATCAGTGTGACAAAATTTTTTGTGGTTATAATTAATCAACAAATTAACAAAAGGATCTGACTTGGGTAGAAGTATCGGATGTTTATGATCAAAAGCAATATTGGCATTCGATAATCTTCCACTTACTCTAATTATACGGTCTTTGATAAATGGATTTAATTTCCGTAAAAAATTAGACTTTACGGGTTTGTTTTCTAAAAGAAGCTTGTACTCTTCAGAATAACGTCGCTGTTGTACAGCTCGAACTAACGCGTACTCAGCTTGCTCAAGGTCAGATTTACATATTTTATCATTAGGAGGTAGTATTTTAATACATCTCAACACATATACGGTACAATGAAAGAGCTTGATCCAAGAGGAAATATATTCTATCAGATAATAGAACGGGGAAATTATTGGCTTAACTGCAAGATAAACTAAACTTTCTTGTTCGGGAATAGTGAATTCATTACCACTGAACGACTTAACTGGCCATTGAGAGGAGTTTAAAAGCAACCATTCGGGGCCAGAAAACCAACAGGGTTGGTTTATCAAAGAAGCGGGAGAAATGCCCCTAGAGGCACAGTCGGAAGCATTGTATTTACCAACTACAAAATATCAATGAGAACTAGGTACACAGTTTTGGATTTTGGCGACTCTATTTTTCCATCTTTTTGGAGAAGAATGGATCCAATTCAGTGTAATCATAGAATCAGACAAAGCAAATACTTGATTGAAATCTTTTCGAGGAGAATATGTATTTCTAACGTGATATAAGTTTGGACAATTGTACTGCTGCACAAAATTCTAACCGAGATAGGGTGATTTTACACAATGGGGCAACTTTGGATTGTGCACATAGGAATTTTACACTGACATGACCAGTAATATCGGTGGATCGAATATAAATTACGCTAGCATACGCACTTGAACTAGCGTCCACAAATCCAATAATATCTATATAGGAATTTTCGAAAACCAACAAATGGCGGGGAATTTGTAAATTATTCAATAATTTAAGCTCATCTTGAAATTTCATCCACAAATGGACAACTTCTTTAGGGGCTTCTTTATCCCAGTCGAATTTTAATTCTCACAGTTTTTTTATCAACAATTTGACAAAAAGAGTAATTGGTGCCAACAAGCCTAAAGGATCAAAGATACGTGCTACTAATGATAACATATTTCTTTTGGTGCACGTCAAGGTAGGGACGAAAATTTTAAAGCTAAAATTATCAGACGATGGGCTCCATTCTAAACCTAAAATCTTTAGAGTTTCTTTGTCAAATGCAATAGGCTGCTTTAATTGTAAAAAGGTAGGAATTTGTGATAATAGTTCACTAGAATTTGACATCAATTTTACCATTTGCAATCCGCCATTTTGAAATAATTTTACTAACTGCGTATGAATGGTAATGCCGGTTTTTATATCGGGTAAACTACAAATTAAGCCATCCATACACAAGTCACGATGAACGTAAGTCACGGCCTGGGGATATCGTGATGATTCATCATCTGCCAATTCTTTATGGTACGTAAACTTAAATATATATATACCACTACCAATCTTTAGTGATTTGTAAGGTATAATTCAATGCAGGTCGGGGTATTTGCCCGCTGAGTAGTTGTTTCCTGCAAATCATATGTAATAACATATATATATATATATATATATATATATATATATATATATATATATATATATATTTTTTTTTTAAGTTTATTTATTAGCAATCAGATACATCATTTAGCTAATGTGTTGTCTTGTGCAAGTGTTTGTGGTTGCTTGCACTGGTGGCGTGAAGAGGTAAAAATCCAACGAAGTCACCTCAGTGTCCATTTAAGTCTGATGGCCAGCATCTCTTCAGCCTTCTGTTATGCATCAATGGTTGTAGTAGCGTCTCCAGTAGTGGGTTGGTGTCAACTTCTAGTTTATTGTGATGCTTGTGAATTTTGTCATGGATGACTTCCCTTATGTAGAGAATGTTCAAGTCTGTATGTAATGTATGGTTAGATACATACCATGGTGCATCTGTTATGGTACGGAGAATTTTTGATTGGGCTCTTTGCATAATGGCAATGTGAGACTTAGCCGCACAGCCCCAAAGTTCTATTCCATAGGTCCAAATGGGTCTAATAATAGTTTTATATAATAGCAATTTATTTTCTAAGGATAGTTTTGACTTACGTCCGATAAGCCAATATATTTCTTTCACTTTTAGATCAATTTGTTTTCTCTTTTTGGTTATATGTTCTTTCCAATTAAGTTTACTATCTAGGTGGAGTCCAAGGTATTTTGCTATGTCTGCTTGTGGTATCGCCTCTTGATTAAGAGTGACTGTATGGCAGCGTTCTTTTCTAAGAGTAAAAGTTATGTGTGTTGATTTTGATTCATTTACCTTTATCTTCCACTTTTGTAACCAGGTTTCAAGTGTTCTTGAAGATTGTGTGATGCGGTAATTGGGTCTGTATTTGTTGATATCAACGCTGTGTCGTCTGCGAATGTACCGGTGGTTATATCTTCTGATGTTGGTAAGTCACATGTATACAATATATACAAGAGTGGGCCAAGTATACTTCCCTGGGGCACTCCAGAAACGATAGGAAAACGGTTGGAAGTTTCTCCATTGACTTGGGTTAGGAATTCTCGTTGATTTAGGTATGATTTCAGAAGGTTGAAGTATTTATTGGGGAGGTTCCTTTTGATCTTAAATAGCAGACTTGGGTGCCAGACTTTGTCGAAAGCCTGGCTGACATCTAGGAATGTAGCGGTGCAGTATTGACGATTCTCCATGGATTTGTTTATTACGTCTACAATTATATGGCATTGTTGAATCGTGGAGTGTGACTGTCTAACTCCAATAAATTGATGGTCTGGCATCCAGTCCTGTGTATCAATATCTCTGTTAATTCGTTTAAGGATTATTTTCTCAAGCAACTTTGATAGTGTTGATAGCAAGCTTATTGGGTGATAGGGTACAACATTAGTAGCGTCTTTGCCAGAGTTAAGGATCATAATTATTTGTGCAATCATTGGTGCTTTGGCCAATACTCCAATCTTATAATTGCATTGTATAAATACATAAGTAGTCTTAAGCCTTCTTCTGGTAGTTCTTTAAGCATTTTAGCGGTAATAAGATCGAATCCTGGTGATTTTTTTGGATTGAGTATCTTAATTTTTTCTTTTATTTTACATAAAGAGATTGCTTTAATGCGTTGTTGTACATGGGCGGCTGCATTTACTTGTTCTTTTATTTCTAGATCTTCATCGTCATCATGTGGGGTGAAAATTTTTGATAAATGTTCTGCAAATAGATCAGCTTTTTGTTTATCACTTTTTGCCCAAGGTCCAGGGGGGGTACAATATTTACGGATTGGAGATGTAGTTTTTGGCTTTTTAGCATTCTTTATAGGTTTCCATATTGAATGGTCTTGTCTATTGAGGTTTAATACGTATATTTCGAAGGACCTGTTTCTCATTTCGTTGAGTTTGGATTTTAGTTCGTTACTTTTTTGCGTGTATTTTCTTCTGTCGTCCGCTGTGTGAGTTCGTTGCCATGTTGACCTTGCTTTTTTTTTTGGCAATTAGTTTTTTGATTTCAACTGGTATTTGATTATTTGGTGTTGGAGAGGTACTATTTGGAGTAGCTTCTTGGGCAGCGAACTGAAGTAATTTGATGTAATTGTTTGTTTCGATTTCTATATCTGCTTGTTCCTGGAGTCTGATTGATAGATTTACATGACTTTGAATTATTAATCTGTAACTGTCCCAATCTGTTTTTGAATTGTGTAGACGAGATGTTGGTTTTTTAATTATTATAGATGTGCACATTGTAGCTATTATTGGAGAGTGGTCAGATGTTAGATAGTAACTAGCTGTTATGTTTGTATATGTTGAGGAGATACCTTTGGTGACAAAGAAATCTAGCAGATCAGGGATCTTATTATTATCCGTAGGTCAGTATATTGGTGTCCCAGTTGACAGAAATGACAGAGTGTTTTCTTGGATAACATGTGCTAGCTCTCTTCCTTTTGTTGTTATCAATCGAGAACCCCATAGTTTATGTTTGCTCTTGTAATCTCCGCCAGCGATGAATGTTGGTCCCAACGTATCAAAGAATTCATCAAATTATTCTCGCTTTATATTGTGTCGAGGTGGACAATAAATAGCTGATATGGACGTTTCGTGTAGAAACTCTTTTACTTTTATTGATGTAGCTTGGATATGGTTCTCTTCGTACTTAGGCAACTCGTAATGCTCTATGTTTTCCCTTATAAGAATAGCTGTCCCTCCGTGCGCAGTACCATTGGGATGGCTTATTTGATATAGTTTGTATTTTGGTATATTAAAATAGTTTCTGTCGGTAAAATGCGTTTCGCTGATTAGTAGTATATCAATAAAATTTTGAATAATAAATAGTTTTATTTCTTCTTTATGGCTTTGCAATCCATTTGTATTCCATTGAGCAATTCGTATAAACTTAGCCATTAGCTCAGTTTGTTCATTAACATGGTAAGCATGTTTAACACCATGCTGTTTTGTTGTATTAGTTGATTAAATAGGTCTTTGAATTCTTCTAGGAATTTTGATAGTAAAGTGGCTGAGTCATCAATTTGATTTGATATACCTTTTGTTGCGTCTGCATAGCTTCTTCTTCCTCGATTTGGTGTGGCAGGAGCTTGTATGTTGCTTTGGTAGGTGTTGGTGTTTTTGAATGGTCATACTGTTGACATCTCATGCACTGCATAATGTTGTTTTTCATTACTCTAGGGGGTTCAATTTGTACAATCATATTTTGAAGTCCTCTTATATTGTAGATTTCTTTGTTGTTTTTTGCAGGTTCTAGGTCTATGAAAAATAAGTTTAGGGGCTCTTTTGTGAGTCTGTGTCGTGCGTTTATTATGTTGAGAGTTTTATGTCCCAGTTTTTGCAGTTCTTCTTTCATTTTTTCCGTGTTAGTTGAATGATGTAAATGCTTTATGGCCACTCGATATGCTCTTTCCTCTTTTATCTGGTATGTGTGGTGGAATATGTTATTTTCTTTGATTTTTCTGACCATTTTTCGGTATGTTTCCGGTGTTGTACAATTAATTTTTATAACGTTATTTGCTAGGCTTTTTGTGAGGTATTGTTTATCTTCAGCAATTTCTCTTATTGTATTAACCATTTTTGCATAATCTATGACTCTATGTACAAATATTGGTGGTGGTCTGTTGTTTTTCTCTGTTTTTCCGTTCGTCTCTTTTGCATCTTCGTCTGTTATTCCTTAGCAGAGCATATCTATTACTTGATTCAATGTTCCCTTCGATGGTATTTTGTTGTGGTCTGTAAACCTTTTTTCTTTTCAAAGTTCTAATTACTTGCCATTCGTTTTTGCTGGTAGTTTTGCTACCGTCTTCCTCTTTGCTTGTGGATGTCATTCTGTAGTAGTTTTGTTTGTTGTTTTCTAAATATGAAGAATTATCTATGTACGATGTTGATTGCTGTTCCATAGGTGTATAGTAAAACAATCAGTCAGTACCTGATTTTGCATGGCATTTGGTGGTCGCAATGGGGGCTGATTTGGTGTGTTAGAGTTTGTTCCGACCCGTTCCTGGTTGGGAACATTTTTCATGAGTAGGATTATAAACCTCTCGATTTTGTGCAATTGTACCACGGCCGAGGAATTTGCTGATAAGAGCGCGTTATCGCCGTTGACAGATAAATGTTATATTCACTATTTATTGATACTTCGTTAGAACGGATGAATTTAATGCTACAAACACTCACGTGCGGTATGGAGAGCCTTATGTCACTTCTAAGTTCACTTTCGTGATTTAAAATTGTGAAAAGACTGCAGTTTTCGCGCCAATATCCATTGGCTAGATGTCGGTCTCGATAACTAGGGCGAGTAGGACTATTACTCTTTGCACCTAGATTATCTCTGTAGACCTGGACCGGCCTTCGTGATAGGTGGGCCCGCGTACTTCTACCAGACCCAGCTCACAAATGTGAGATGTGTTGTGGTATTTTCTGCGGACCTCCCCTGGTCCTGGCTGTTGAACCTCGCTGGCTGAGGTCTCTTCTGGCGCTCTTCTTGTCTTGATGTTTTCTTTCTTCGCCAGCTTGTCATCCCCGGGGGTAGTCATCAGTCGAGTTGGGTTTAGGAAGTTTTGGCTGGGACTGACTGCCGGTACATAAGACATCAATTGATATCCTACCCCGGATCGCCGGAAAGGTAAGGATGAGCTGTGTAGCTCGGGAGTGTGGAGACCTAAGTGCTTCTGCGGGCGTCGGACGGTATGTTGTCCGACGCCCGCAAGGAAGTTGGGTTAGGGTTGAAAACGTCATGTCTCTGGTAGTGGTGGTCCGTCCTGGCGTATCTGAAACAGATCTGTTAGCGGAAAATAAAGGTTATACTTACCCGTTGTCCAGTAGCTGAACCCTCGGTCGCTTGTGCCTCGGGGCGTCGGTGGGGTCGTAATCAGTGGCCTGTCTGATCAGCGGGTTCCCATGCTCCTCGGCTTGGGCGTACAGCTTCTTCGCTCGTTCTCGGATTACTTCAGTGACCGTGGTGTACTCCAGGTCTCTGACGATGTCTGCGGTTCTCACGTACCATGGGGCGTCAACTACCGTCCTGAGGGCGATGTTCTCCACTGCCTAAATTCTCTTCATGTAGGACTTCGCCTGGTAGCCCCACGCTACCGAGGCGTACGTCAGCTGCGGCCTGATGAGAGTCTTGATAAGCGTGAGCTTGTTCCTCAAGTTGAGTCGGCTCCCATTTCCCGTCATTGGGTAGATGAGGGCTCTCGTACGTCGGGCCTTGGCTGTGATAGCGTCCGTGTTTTGTCTCCACGTTAGGCTTCTGTCCATGACCACGCCAAGGTATTTGACAGTGTCGTGCCATTGGATGTCCTCGCCGTTCATGGAGACGTGTCTTGTGGGAATTTCTTTCCGCACTCATCTGAAGAGGATGGCTTGGCTCTTGTCGGCGTTGACTGCGAATTTCCACTTCGTGCACCATTCTTCCAGGAGTGTGGCCGCTTCCTGGAGTTTTCTGGTTGCGTTTTTAGCCTTCCAGGATCTGGCAATCAGGGTGTCGTCTGCATACAGGGCTAGGGCTGTGTGGTCGGTCCGGGGGAGGTCCGAGGTATAGATGGCGAACAGGTGCGGTGACAGCACCGATCCCTGTGGAACTCCCGTCTCTACGGTCCTGTAGGTGGAGAGTTGGTCCGAGGTTTTCACCCTTAGCTGTCTGCAGTGTAGGTAGGATCTCACTAGTTTGATGAGTTCGATGGGGTAACCCATACTCATCATTTTAGCTAGGAGATCGTCGTGCCAGACCCTGTCGAACGCTTTGGCGACGTCTAGGAACAGCGCCGCGGTGACTTGACGCTGGTTGAACCCCTTGGTAATCTCCTTGGTGAGGCGAAGCACTTGGAGTTCCGTGGAATGTCCTGTTCGGTACGCGAACTGTTCATCCGGGATGATGTTCAGCTCTTCTGTCTTCTCTGTTAGCCTCCTCAAGATGACCCGTTCTGCAACCTTGCTCATGGCTGGGAGGAGGCTGATGGGTCTGTAAGAAGACGGGAAAATTAGTTTTTTCCCTGGTTTAGGGATCATAATGACGTCGGCCTTTTTCCACCTGGCTGGAAAGTGCCGTAACCTTAACATCGCGTTTACGATGTTGACTAGCGCCGCTACTCCTTTCCTGGGCAGCTTTTTGAGAGCGATGTTTCCTATCTTGTCACATCCCGGAGCTTTTCTCGGCTTTAGGCTCCTCAGGATTTCCTTGACTTCCTCGGGGGTAGTCGGACGGATGTGGTTGTCATCTGGCAGGCGGCGGATCCTTCGTACTCTGCGTTCGACGTCGTCCACCCAGTCCTCGTCATCGAGCTCGTTCTCTCTGCACTGCAGTTCTAAGCTGTTGGCGAACGCCTCGGCTTTTTCCTGGTTAGTGTAGACGATCCCTCGCTCTCCGTGAATCGGGCGCATAGGCTTCCTTCGGTTTCGCAGGGCACGTTGTGTGTTCCACATGCTTCTGACCTGTGGATCCTGTGACTCAAGGTGGCGTTGCCACCCCTCCTGACGGTGTTCCTGGAGGGCGGCTTTCACTCTTCGGCTGAGGACATTGTACTCCCTTCTGTCGGCGGGGAGCCTGGTCCTCTGAGCCCGCCTCTTGGCGCTCCTTCTGTCCCTTATCAGCTGCCTGGTGACCTCTGGGAGGTTCGCCATCGGTGCCGGGTGTCATCTTACTTCTATTTCCGTCGTGCTGGTCCTTATTGCTTCCAGGATCTGCTCCTCTAGGGTAATGACGGCCCTCTCAACGTCCTCCACGGTTTCTAGCCTGGGAATTTGTGCGATGTACTGCTGCAGGTGCTGCCGGTACGATTCCCAGTTCGTTCGTCTCTTCGTGAAGGTGGCGTTGTCCTCACCCGCCTGTCCTCCTGGGGTTAGGAAGATCGGGTTGTGCTCGGTAGATCCCTCCGTTCTGGTGGTAATCTCTGCCTCGAGGGTCATCTCCTTTAGGATCGCGATGTCCAGTACGTCTGGCCTGTGTCTGCCGTTGTCGAAGGTGGGCTGGTCCGGTCCTACCACCAGCAGTTCGCCGGCGTGCTGTCCCAGGAACCTCAGCAGCTCTCGTCCTCGAGTGTTGGTTATGCCGCTGTTCCATTCCTGGGATTTGGCGTTCAAATCGCCAATTGCGACGACCTGCGTCCTGGCGGGCAGGATTGCGTCCAGATCCCCCTCGGTAAGCGTGCTGGGGGTGGCTGGTAGCATGAGACCACTTGTATGTCGTTATTTCGCGCTGTGGACACTACTACGGCGGTGGCGTTCATGTTTTCTAGCTCAGGCAGCACTGTCGGATGGTGGGCTATGGTTTTCTTCACCAATAGGGCCACTCCTCTCACGGGTCGCTGAGGGTTGTTTACCCAGTCCATCCTGTAGGTGTGGTATCCTGGGAAGTTGATCTCCTTGGCCGGGGTCATCTTGGTTTCCTGCAGTGCCATGACGTCTATGTCGTACCTGGTCAGGAGCTCTTTGACTTCAAGTCTCCTTTGTTGCAGGCCGTTGACATTCCAGGCCGCCATCTGCAGGACTTCCGGTTTAACCTGTAAAGGCATTACAGGTTAGTTAGGTATGGCATTTGTGCAAAAAATGCAATCATTGCTTTATTGCATTTGTGCGAGCACCGCTGTGAGGTTTTTGGCCTCTGGCGATGCCCGTTGTTTTGCGGCAGGGGCGGTGTTCTGTCCTGCCTTGCCCTGGGCCACTCTTGCGTAGCTTGTCCCTGGTGCTACGCCGCCCTTTTGTGTTGAGGCCATCGTCGTCCTCTGTACTGGCTTTTGCGTTGTGCCAGCTGTATTTTTAGGGTACTTTGGGCACCCCCTGTAGCTGGCCGGGTGTGCTCCCTGGCAGTTTGCACACTTGGCTGGTGTGTCGCTCTTCTTACGACACTCCGTCGTCCGGTGAGCCTCACCGCACTTTACGCATTTCGGCTGGGCTGTACACCTTGTTTGCCAGTGGCCGAAACGCTGGCAGCGGTGGCATTGAGACACCGCAAGTTTCGCCCGCTGTCTCTCTGTCTTGACTAGAAGTGAACAGCACCGTGTCACTTGCAGGATTTTTCCCTGGTCCTGGGGGACTAGGATAAGCATCAGAGGGATTTCTTGTTTTGTACGCCTCGATGTCATCCTCTGCACGGAGGATGGGTTGAAGCCTTGTCCTACGAGGTCCTCTTTGACTTTTTCGGGGCTCACTCCGCTGGGAATTCCTCGAATTACCACGCGTAGTTGTCTCTATTCGGGCAGGGCGTACGTGTGGTACTCCCTTTTGTCTTGCGCAAACAGCCTGGTCATTTTGCGATAGTCATCCGGGGTGGATGGCTCTATCGCGATGCCCTCGCCTGTTACTTTGGCCTTCTTAAAGTTTATGCGGCTTTCCGTAAGCCGCCGGCTGACCGTCGTCCACGATTCCTTATTTCTCAGGACTACCGGGGGTATCCGCTGGCTTTTCTGAGGGGCCTCGGCCTCCTCTTGCCGGGCTTCTTGTTGAGGGGTTCGAGCCACCTGCTGGGGGGCTCTGGGCTCTGGTCGGCTTTTGGGTGTCTCAGGCGGGCACACGTGGGGCTCTTCAGCCACCTTTTTTGCAGCCTTAGGGGCCTCTTCGTCGGAGTCCATGGTTACGACGGCAGGGTTCTTTCGCTATCTGGTTTGCGAATCTCCCCTTATCGCTTTCATGACCTCTTCATGCTGTGTGCGTTGCACATCTTGCATTCTGGCCATTTGTTCGTGCAGATCGGCTATCTGCTTTCTCAACTCTCTGTTCTCCTCTGAGAGTCTTCTTATTAACTCGTCCTTTTCGTCATCTCTGACGGGGGTACTCTCACGGGAAGTTCCGCTTTGGGACTTCTCCTCCTCGTCGTAGTCCATTTTACCGTCCTCCACGGTAAAATCGTCGCTCTTAACCTGCAAGGGAATACCTATACTTTGTTATTGGGGAAAAAACAATTATTAGTAAATAAATGGTGTCTCCAAAGGAGGGAGACTTTATTTATCTTTTTTTAGTTCACCGTCTTGAAAAAGACGTGTGAACTTCCTCTTCTTTACGCTGCCTCGTCGCTGTCTGTGGGGCTTCCACGTCGCTGTGCTCTCGTTGCTCGATGCTCGGTACACGTCCGCTCACTTTCACCACCCGATGCACAATGATTGCAGTTTTTGTAATGGTATCACAAGTTCTAGAAAGTCTAGTGTGTCTTAATTGCACCATATAAAACTTATATATGCGGACGAATTTATGCCAAAGGTGACAGTGTTTAATTGATAAACCGAAATAGGATCACTGGTATCAAACCTCCCCAAGATTCTTTGGTATTGTCGATGTGCTTAGACAATATTAATTTGTCGATACATTTGCTTGACATCAGAAACCATGGCTATGGGAAATAATCGAACATTTAACAATATTGTGACTACGTTATTTTGTAATTTCGGTCTTGTGTACGAAATGTCGTTTAAAGAAAGACCAGAATCTGTTTTCATGCTACGTTGAACACTATTCTACAGGGTGTGGAAATACTTTGTTTGAAAATACAATGATGAGGAATATAATAGCACGAAAGCACATTAATTTCTGACTTTGGTACTAAAGACATGTGACCTTGTTCGAGATAATCTTGGATAATAGAACAATAAGTGTTTTGAAGCTCCAAATTTTTTTGTAATCGTTTTTCTAACGAAACTAACCGAGTCTGAGCTAAACCAAACGAATCTCCTAAATGAATCGGATTATCTCTAAAGGGAAGAGCCACTGTATACCTCCCAAAACATTTTCGACAAATACATTTTCGCAAATGGAATCTTCCGATGTAGGAACAGGTGGAGTAAAGTCCTCTAGCTCCCACATTTTTTCAACCAGGGATTCTAAATTTGAAAAAGAACAATATGATTGTTCGGAAAAACATGCTCGAAGAGGAGGAGCGTGACCTATAATTATGTATCCCAATGTAGTTTGATTGGCAGCAAGTGTATCAAACAATTCCTGTTACTTTATGTAAACCTAGAATTTTTGTGAACATCGACGCTCCCAAAATTCCGTCAATTGTCCCTGGTATGTGGAATGTAGGATCAGCCAAGGGCAAGCCATTCAAATGATTTAATAGATTTGTATTTATGGGAACTTCGGGTAAGAAATTAGTGACTTTATCGACTAACAAAACTTCAATATTGTATTTAATATTTGAATCAAAATTGAACTGAATTATAAGGCTAGTTCGACCTTTGAGTGTTTTATTGTATCGCCAATTCCTATAATATTCGAGGATATTTAATATGGTAAACCCAATGTTTTACAACAGTCAAATGTTAAAATATTAGACATTGACCCGTTGTCAATTAAAAATCTAAGATTTTGTTTATTATTTTATTTATCCGAAATTTTGAGTAAGGCGGTACTCAATAAACTTGGGGTTTATCGATTTCACTATTTATTTTGGCACACCAATGTATGAACTGTGAGTTCACACTTGTGGATTTCCAATAAAGATTCAGGGTATCTTGTAAATACACGTATGTTTAATAGCATTTAGAGAACACACATTAACACAGTAAAACATAAAAACGACATTCAACTATCTGAAACATTGCTGCCAACTTAAAGTAACTAAAAACCCAAGACACAGAAATGTTCTCTAACACCCCCCTGCAATTCTGTGGTATTTGCAAAAACTCTGAATACTTAACCTATTTCTAAAATAATAAACAAATAATAAGGCTATTACTTATTCAATATTCATCAATTTTGTAAAGAATTTAAATTTTGTGTTTGCCAACGGTTTTCTTAGAATGTCTGCTTGTTGCTGATCTGTACCGAGATATTTTAAAACAATTTTTCTATCTTTTACACAATCTCTTACCAAAATAATGTTTAATATCGATATGTTTGGATCTTTTTGTTTCTAATGTTGACGCCACTTTTATACATGATTGATTGTCCTCGTATATTATTATGGAAAAAACGTTAATTTTTAATATATCTATCAGATATATTATTGAGCAACAAATAGATTCTCAGTTATACAGGCAGACAAAGCTAAATATTCTGATTCCGTACTGGAGAGTGACACCACATTTTGTTTTTTTGTCTTCCAATAAACTACATTACTATTAATTTTAATTAAGTAACCTGTTATATTTTTCCTATCTGTAGGATCACTGGCATTATCTGCATCTACATACAATGTTATATTAATATTTGTGTCTTTACTTGTTATAAATTGAAGCTTGTAATTTTCTGTCTCTTTCAAGCATCTCGAAACGTTTTTAAGGTAAGTAAAATGAGTATCAGTATAATTATTCTGAAATTGACTAAAATACGATATACTAAAACTTAAGTCAGGTCTGCTACCTAACATAATATACATCAGGCAGCCAATCAGCTCTTTATAAGGTAATTTTTCATTTTTAATTTCATTTACATTGCCTAAAACAGCTTGTATTTTAGGTTGTAATGGTATTTCTGACGTTTTACAATTATTCATGTTAAATTTATTCAAAACTTTCTTGATTAAACCTATTTGACTTATGAAGAGCTCATTACCAATCTTTTCAATTTCTAAGCCTAAAAATGTCAGCTTTTTGTTCGTATATTCTTTAATTTTGAATCTTTCAGCCAGATTATCTCTTACATTGTTCAAATCGTGTACATCTTTTGAAAACAAAATTAAATCATCCACGTACATCAATAGGTAAGTAGTATTTGCCTTAAAGTATAAACAAGGATCTTTTATGGAACGTTGAAACCCGAGAGAAATCAAGAAATCGTGAAACAACGAGTTCCACCATTTTGGGGCTTGTTTTAAGCCATATAGGGATTTTAAAAGCTTACATATCATATTTGGTTGATTACCTTCTAGCCCTTCGGGTTGCTACATATAAACGGTCTGTTCCAATATTCCATACAAGAACGCTGACTTAATATCTAGTTGTTGTACATAAAAATCTTTTTGCACATACAGAGATAACAAAATTCGAATTGTGACCATACGAGCCACAGGCGCATATACGTCATCACTCAACACGCACTATCAAAACCTGCGAGCCACCAATCGAGCGTTTTTCACAAACACACCGTTAACTTCCTTTTCTTTAAACACCCATTTCGAATCTATCACTTCTGCATCTTTTGGACTTTCCACCAATATCCAAACTTTGTTTTTTTCATCGAATCTAGTTCATCCTCTATCACTATCTTCACGCATCTTTGATTGCTTCCTCATAATTTTGGGCTATTTCCATTGGTAAATTTCCAGCTGACAGTGCTGTTATCAAATTTATTTCAGAATCACAATAATCATTATCTTTCAAGTCATATTCCTCAAAACGTTTTGGGATTCTCTTAACTCTTTCACTTCTTCTTAAATTTATATTTTCTATTTCCCTTTCCTTATTCTGTTTCTGTATTCCCTTGCACTTCATCATTTTCAATAATCACTCTATTTTCGTTAATTTTTGCTTCGTTAAAAATCACATTCCTTGCACGAACTACATTCCTGTCAATTGGATTCCATAGTCTGTAACCATTGTCAGTTTACCCGATCATTATCATTTTCTGGCTTTTTCTGTCTAATTTCGAGTTTCTCTCTTCTTTGGGTATCAAATTGTATGCTACACAGCCAAACAATTTTATCTTGTCTAAATTAGGTTTATGTCGAGGTTTATGTCCATACCATATTTCTGCTGGTGTTTTCTTATCCGGTATAAGGTCGAAGTCTCAGTTCTGTTCTGTCTACTCTAACCGCCTCTCCCCAAAACTCCTCGTTCAGCTTTGAATCGAATATGAGGCACCTCGCTTTTTCTATTATACTTCTATTAAGCCTTTCAGCCACTCCATTTTGTTCTGGGTTTCTAGGTACTGTGTACTGTATTTTTATGCCTTGCTTTCTTGCAAAAGTCTTGAAATTCTTTGGAAGAATATTCTCCTCCATTATCACATCTAATAGGTACGCTCAATTTTCCTGCCAAATTTTGCTTCAACTAAAGAAATATACTCTTTAAACTTCTCCGTAACCTCACCTTTTTCAGTTATCAGATAACAAATACAAAATGTGGAAAATGATCTATGAATGTTACGTAGTAATTTTTACCATCATGTGTAGTTGGCTTAATGGGGCCACATACATCACTCGATATAACCTCCAAAATTCGCTTAGCTTTTCTATCATCTGCCAAAGGTTTAAAAGGTTGTCTAGTTTGTTTGCCTTCTAGACATATTTCACATATACCTGGTACTGGATATCTAGAGCTATGTCCCATTCTTCTGTGAGTCCAAATAATTTCATCTGTTGTAATATTCGCTTTCTTTGTATCTGGAACTTTCAGTGTTGCTATATACAAGTTGTTTCTTTCGTTATAAATACTTTATTGTTTTTAAAAAGTACTTCCAGGCCACCTTGTTCTAGTTTGTGTACAGAAAATAAATTTTGAAAAAGTTTATCACATGCTAAAACATTTTTCATGACGATTTTCTGTCTACTGTCATTTTCCAGTTGTAGATCACCCTGTCTTTTTGCGTCTACACACTCACCAAGTTTTGCTACTTTTATTTTATGATTTACTGTAATACCAGTGTTTATAAATACAGAAAATTCAGTGTTTATCAAGTGATTCGTTGCAACACTGTCTATCACAAATTTTATTTCCATATCACGACTTGGCTTTCCATAACAAATATTGTCATTTATTGATGTCATAAATCTGATTTCTTCGTCATCTTGATCTGTCATATTTGCTTGTCTTCCACTTGCTCCGTTTCTACCTTGAGTATTTATCGAACTGTTCATTTGACTGCTCCGAGCAATATTTCGACACTGATTACGTTTATGTCCAATAATTCCACAACCATGTCTTGTTCTGGCCTTGATTTTGTGTTTTTATTTTTTATTTATCCTTTATATGTCCAATTTCTTTGTTTATATTCTGCAAATACTATGTCACTATTATCAGTACTTTCATGTTTACTTTTATTTTGTCTAGTTTCTTCCATAAGCAGTTTGTTTTTAAGAAAGTCTAGTGTGACCTTTGTCTCATCTTGGCAAAACATAACATCAGTCGCAGTTATTACAGCTTGATACGTTTAAGACATTGCAGATAGTAACTGAGATACGATTTCACTATCCTGAATATTTCCTCCAGCACTTTTTAGTTCGCATACGGTTTGTTCAAATTCGGTTAGAAATATATTCAGTGGCGATTTTTTTGAATATCTTAAGCTTCGCAAATTCCTTTCTTTAAGTAGGTATCTTGTACTGTTTTCATTATTTTTTTGCAGTTTTCTTCGTCTTCACCATTTCTAGAACATTGTCAGATAAGCATTGCACCATTATATTTCTTACTTTAATATCGTCCTTTTTGAACGTCTCTAACTGAGCATTTTCTGTTGGCGGATTTTGTAATAATGCATTTAAAACATTGTTTTGTTCTAATATTAGCTTCAACCGGAATTCCCAGTTAGAAAACTTACTTCCATCAAAAGGTTTGATGTTCGCCGTTTGATTTAGTGACGCCGCCATTTTTTGTTTTTTTTCTTGTACCAGCTCCTTTCCACTATTTCCGTAATTTACGTTTCCACTACTTGAATTTAAATTTTATCTGGGCCTCATAACCTGTGAGTTTGCACTTGTGGATTTCCAATAAAAATTCAGTAGGTATCTTGTAAATATACGTATATTTAATAGCATTTAGAGAACACACATTGACACAGTAAAACATAAAAACGACATTCAACTGCTGAAACATTACTGCCAACTTAAAGTAATTAAAAACCCAAGACACAGAAATGTTCTCTAACATGAACTACGTCACCTTGACTGGTAGATGGGACATTATGTTCTGGATTATTATTGACGCTTAGATCACCACTAATAGTAGGTTTTATGTCAATGTTACGATTAATTTGATCATTTCTATGTAACAGAGTATGGTGCTAAGACTTGCATTTAATACAACAAAATTTAGAAGGGCATAAAGAAACTTTATGTTTATTCGAAAAACAATTAATACACAAATTATTTTCTTTTACTAATTTGAATTTTTATTCGTGGGCCTCTCTTTAAAAATTTTGCAGTCTTTTAATAAGTGCGCATCCTTATGATAAGCAAGGCGACGACCCTCGTTGGCGAGAAAAGTTTTGGAGTTAGTATGTTTTAAAGAGTTACTATAATTCGTGTTTTGTTGTACTGGATGAATTTTATCATGTCTAACCGTTACCTTGCTCTCTTGGCGTATAAACTTAATTACCTCGTCATAGTTAGGCAAATCTTCCTTAGAACGTGCTAATTCGAAATAATGGACAATTTCGGGGGGTAACTTTAACATAACAATATGGGTTAAAATATGATCATCTAAATTCTCTAACTTTAATCGTTTTAGCGCCTGAACGTTTGTATCAAATTTTTCAAGAAAAATTTTTAAGTTACAGGGCTATTATTGTTTAAACTACGAAAATTTAGCAATCGGTTCAAATATAAATTTAATATAAAAATTTCTCGTCGTGGTATGTATCTTCCAAAAGTTTCCAAATAATTTTATAATTTTCTGGAATCGCTTCAATAGCATTACATGTTTTTAGAGCTTTACCCTCTAAACTGCCCAACAAAAAATGTAATTTTTCGGATTTATAATACTCAGATTTAATGAACTAAGTGTTTAAAATTTTCACAAAATAGAGGCCATAACGTTAAATCTTCTTCATTAAATTTAAATTGAATATGAGGCATTTTGAGTTTTGGTGTATCACTATTACTAGAATTAGGTAAGGAGGTTGGGTTCATAAATTGTTTAGCGAAACATTCAATATGGCTACATAAATCTTCAAAGGCGTCAAGGATTCCATACTTCGGTGGCTCTTCGGAGTTAAGTTCTTGTTTAACTTCAACTATTTGTTGAACAATTTCTCATTGTTTCGGAAAAGTTCATGTAATAAACGTTAAAACTTTCTAATTTGGTTACATTTTGCCCATCGGTTTATAAAGCCTGTAGTACAGCATCGAAACAACGCTGAACTCGCCTAAATAGATTTTCACGTTTGGCAGATAATCTCTCCAATTTTAATTATGCAGCCTTTTTTGACATATTGCCAATAGTTTTACAAAATTGGCCAACAAAAATGGAATACTTATTTAAATAAATAGATTAAACCTGACAAATTATTTTTGATTGTAATAATAGTAGGTTAAATAATATTCTAAAAGGCAATACATAATAGGCAGGTAAGTATTTATCTCTGTAGAGGTGACGTATATATAGCTATTTATTTAGAAAACGGACGACCCGTATGCAAACAAAATGGTTATATTACTTTTATTAGCAAGCCAGTGTAAATTCTGCACAGTTTCAATTTTAAATGTAACCAAATAATGCTATTTTAAAAAAAAATTAATTGTGAATTTGCGAGTGAATTTGTAAATCAAGATATCCCTTTTAAAAATAAGAGACCAGAGGATAAAGCAGGAGGTTAGATTTATATGCGATAAAATTTAGGTTCCTAAATACACTTTCTTGCGCTATAAAATATCAGAAGTTTTTTTTTTAGGTAAACGAAAAAATAAACGACAATTATGTTTCAATTCCTTTAACTATACAAATGAAAACAAAATTTATTAATCAAAATCAATTAGTAAATCAAGAAATATTCAGTTTTGTTTGGAAAATCTAAATTTGTAACCAAAATTTATTATTTATTTCAATGCATAAATATGGTACTAGGTTATTATCAATATCGAATGAAAAATGACACGAAACAAAAAATCAGCCATTAAATAGTTGTGAAATAATTCTTCGTAGAGAAAAAGTCAAACCCGGCTCGAATGGACATAGACATGGTTTAAAAATAATTAACTTTGGTTTTAATTGTACTCGTGGACTGTATGGAATTTAATATTTTAAAAAACAAAACGACTTACCATTCGTTGGCGATCACTTTACTTTATTTTAATGTGCACCACTTGAATTAAAGGAAGCTGGGGAAAGGAGTGAGAACTGGTTAGGACTGGGAATACACACTTTTTTATATTTAATCTTATTTTAATAGCTGATTAAATTATTTATGCATTGAAATACGAAGGTAACACTCGAATAGCCTGTTAATTTCTGCGTCGCGCTCCTTGCCACCTAACAAAAAGAACAACGTTTTCGTGGCAAAAACTCTCATGTTTAATATAGTGTCTACCATTAATTAGGATACAAATTAGCCATACAATATAAACAAACGGCCTAAACATTAAATGAACTAAAAAATTGCCTATCATTAGCTTTTCGTGCAAACTAATTGTAATGTAGAGATTTATAATTCTCAGAAATAATGGTAAATACATGTCTAATAATAAATAAGAACTATAGTATTCATTAAAATCATATTCGCGAATGATCAGTAGTTGATTAATATACGTCAGAAGTTTGTGAAATGTTGCTGATTCAGAATCAAAGAGTAGTAGCGTTATAGGTACCACAATATTAGCGTTGAAACAGCCGTATAACTCATCTGCACACTCAGAGAGTACAGGTACTTTTAATCCGTACATTTCATATAAAAGAAACCAGTTTAGTTTCACTCGTTCAAATCACAAGTTAATGGCTATTGTTTAAGTGTGAATGAACTGAGCAATTACCTAAATGATTACCTTCTCTTACAAATTAATTGTAACTGTACTGATAGGTATTTATATACATCTCAGAAAATTTTAAATACAGGTAGGCATAAATCTAATAGTAAATAAAAACTAGTAATCGCTGCATTCGGGCGTTACCGACGCCGAATAGCTATTTGATTTGGATTTTGTATTAGCTATTAAAATATTCAAGCTAAAATTTTTTAGGACAAATATATATTAATCAACAAAACAAATGTATTTGTAAAGTAAATAGGCTTTCTAAAAGGCAAAGCAGTTCATCAGTGCAGTTAACGAGAATCAAGCAGTAATGGTGGTTTGAGGGACCCATTCACCATATATCAGGTTCACTCAAATTGGTCCCCATGGCTGGCATTCGGCAAGGTATGGAACAAATGCAGGTTTAAAGCTCATAATCAGTCATCATGCAGTGAGCTCTCAAGTCAGTGATATTGTATTTGGGTCACAGAGTGAGTAATCCTTTTTACCTGTTTATTTTTCTGCATAAATACCTGCCAATTTTCTAATATTGTTTATATTTGTATAATGATAGTGATGTATTGTTAGTAAACCTAATTCATTTTGTTTATAACTGAGTTGAAACGTCATTGTCGGGAGAAGAATGACAACATATTATTTAAGTATTTGATGTAGGTAACCGATATATTTATATTGGAGTTTAAACATCAATAATTGTACATCCCTAGTTATTTGAATGACCCAATAATATTACTTGTATTATGTGTAATATTTTTCATATTATTAAATATGAAAAATATTAACTCACTGGAATATAATAATAAATAAATATTTTTCGTACCTTAAACATGCCTGAAACCTACAAAGTTAGTGCAAATTATAGCTTAGAAAATTTTTATTTTTCCAATCTATTTATTGATATAAAAAAATTTCCATTGCTCAGGTACTTACAAACTTCTGATACTACTTTTCTAAATATTTATACACATAAACGATGCGATGGTAAACATGTTTTAATGGGAACTTTTTGGGTTATCGTAAGGATATAGGTATAGACGGGTATATTGACCGACAGATAGACGTGATTGGAATCATTATCGCAGTAAGGGCTCCAGGGTAGCTCAAATCGTAATTAAAGTCCTCGTGATCGCAAACAAAACTTGAACCCCGGGTTCGATTCTCGGCCGCGGGAGTAGGATATTTTGAAGAAGAAATGAATCCTCAGATGGTGCATGGGTTTTCATTGTATCTGAATGTGTAGCACCATGCAAAGAGTCTTCTCTTTCCGAGTCTTCAGTGATAAAATATGTTTTTTTGTCGGAGATGCGTTTCTGGTCAGTTCTCCTGTATCTTCAACATATTTGCGGGAGAAGCGCCAACGAATTATCTAGAGCCATTCCCCATATCCCGCAGGGCCAGTGATCGTAAATTCCGGAATCATATGTTCTAAGTGGACGAAGCGGCCCTAGAATGACTGCCTTCTGCATTTGTCCTGCGAATCAATCGGCTGACATTTGGCAGGCCGGTATTATGTTAATCTTGAGAACAGCGTGAGCCTCACCATCGAATAAACCGATTTCCAGGACGATCATTTTGATCGAGTAGTCTAGGTACAACACTTGGAGCTCAGACCATAGAAGATTTCGGTCCGTTCTTCCTCTTTCAAAGTGATGTGTCCCCGTAAATGTCGAGAATTCGATAGTATTCGCCACCTTAGTCTGGTGGTCGAGGAGGACTATGTCAGGCTTGTTTGCTTGAAAGGTTCTAATAAATTCGGCACTTCTCGTCCTTGATTTTTTCAGGAACATAAGGCAGTCTATTTAATATGAATACTGTAGATGATAATATGATTAATAGATCAGTTGACTTACCTGTAGGGAAGAATGATCTTAATTATGTTGGTTTTAATGTTAATTTAAAGTATTCTTTTAAAAATCCCTTTTAAAAACCACTTAATATATTCTCGTGATCTGTATTCATTAGTAGAACAACAGTATCAGATGAGCCTCCCTCGGTACTTTCTTTGAAAAATTTAAATTTGCCACCGATTATAAATTATAAATACATGGATTTAGGGCACATTTTTTTTATTTTTTATTATTAACTGAATTTTACAGAATTAGATCCTTGCAAGAACCCAGACATTAATAATTTTCTTTAACACTGAGTTTTAACGTAACAAGTGGAAATCCATAAAATAACACATGTTATATTTCCAAGACTTAAGACTTGCTGAAAGGCATGAACACAACAAAAATCTGAATCTGATCTCTATGAAACATAATCGGCACATTTTGCATTTAGTTTTGTAGCATATAGGTCAACTTGTAGTACATAAAATTTGTTTCAACTAGCTTCAGTGGGTAATTCGTCTTCGTTTGACTACTCTATATATCCTATAATAAATACCTTTCGAGTTTATATACAAGAGCAAACATGAATATTTTTCTCTATCGCAGTAATTTAACCTTTTTATAACGGTCTTTGTATTTGATTCAACTTATTCGGCTTTTACAGCTGCCGCTGTATTGTTATCAATTCTCGTACTTATATCACTGAATACATACGTTTTGTGGAGGGTGTTTTTAGCTCTAGATAATCTATATGTTTATTCCTGTTCTAATAGGTCCTTACAAATTTCTCAAACTCTCTTATAGACAAGATTTCATTTCTATAAATTGTGTACATAATTTTTGTATTTCTAGTTGATAAAAACATATCCACTTTTACAGTGTTTCAGTTAAATCCTAACAACTTACGCCGCTGACTAGGCAATACATTTTTCTTTCCACTATTTACAATTTTGTAAAAATGGCAGCTGTACGCAACCTTATGCATACAGTTCAATTCATATAATTCATAAGAACATTTAAATATAAAATATTTTCTAGTAAGCTTATCAATAGTAACTAAGACATGCATCTTTAAGTTCCACCAAACATACTTAAATAATAACTTTTACGTAATAGACTTTTTACGTTGCGATAATTCTCCAATTTCAAACGAGGTGAGGTTATAGGACATTTATTAATTATTGTCTGAAAGTAATTTGTGGCATTCTACGAATATTCTTTCCTATTATTTGGGTTTTCTTCCATATGTATTATTTTCCTCTTCAAAACAAATCACCGAATCTACAAAATAATAGAATTATTGGAAAAAAAAGCCTCTGCGCCCGTGACGTTTACGCCAAAGGAAAAGTCAGAGGTTATGTTTTGCAAATAATATAAATATCAAAAACGTCAGCAAAATACATTATTTCTGTGTTTATTCCGATTTATATTATTTGCAAAACATAACCTCTGACTTTTCCTTTGGCGTAAATGTCACGGGCGCAGAGGATTTTTTTTCCAATAATTCTATTATTTTGTAGATTCGGTGATTTGTTTTGAAGAGGATAATAATACATGTGGCAGAAAACCCAAATAATAGGAAAGAATACATTTATTAAGGTTACGAAATTTTAATATAAAATGATCGTTTCCACTTGACTTTCTTTTATTAAGAAATAACTGGAAAAACATTCTCCAACTTCGTGTATATAGCGTGATACCACATGGTTTTTACACAGCTTTTGAAATGTTTACCTTAGTTTTTCCTGTTTAGCAGGCTTAATAATATTAGCAGGAACCTATCTCTGCCTCAGAGCAGTATTAACGGAAAATTTATACTCAATTAGCCTCTTTATTTCCTGTCGTTCCTCATCCATCTGCTCTCCTACTCCTTTTTCTTAGTTACTTTGTCAAATTTTCACCAAAAAGCCAATGGTCAATTATTGAGCTATCTTCAGTAACCTTTTTTAAAAATGGTTCGATACTCGGCAACTGTTTAACGTCTGTTATGCCAATAGCATTATTTTTTTGTTTTTTTTTGCCATATACAGACATAAAATGCGTAACACTCTTCCTTTAGATGAATTATATCAAAAGTATTATCATTTATTTAATATAGTATGACATTATGACAACAATTATACGAGGGATACGTCTATATTTTGGATATAAACAACAACAAAAAAATGTTTAGACTACATTTATGGCATGCCATATGTAGGCCACTGCCTATGTTTAGTTTTCCTTCAACTAGACTTTACTTAAAATTGTTAACTACTTCCATTTGTTTGATATATTATTATTATTATTATTATTAGCCATTACTCGAGTCCGAGTATAAAAATGTTACAGTCGATAAATTGTGTACAATAACGAACAAGTAAAAGGTGTAGTCTATTGTAATTCCCATTCATCTACGGTGCACACGACTATGGCTATAGAGACCAATTCGGGAGAGCACATGTCCACCGCAGTCAGGACAAACATAGACCTGGCTAGGTCTTGGATTCGGCCTTCTTGCAGCAACATTTCCGTGATAGCTGGCCACAGCCCCTCGCCATTCGGTTCTGTCCGCTGCAAGTTGTTCCCATTGCTCGTCTGCAATACCGCAGGATTTTAGATTTTCATGGAGAGCGTCTTTGAACCTCTTTCGTTGACCGCCACGCCTTCTTCTACCGCTTAGCAATTCACCATAAAGTGTACATTTAGGAAGGCGGTTATCATGCATACGATGAACGTGACCTGCCCATCTTAGGCGTGCTCTTGAAATAAGCACCTCAATTGGAAGGCTGTTTGCTCTCCTGAGTACTTCCACGTTTGATATGTGATGGAACCAACGGATTTTCATCATACTTCTGAGGTGTCATTGCTGAAAACGTTCTAATTCTTTCACATGACGACGGTAAGTGACCCAGCTTTCACATCCATATAGCAGTGTTGGAATGACAACTGCTCTGTAGACAGCCATTTTCGTTGACAAAGCAAGGTCGTGGTTGTCAAATACTCTCTCTCTAAGTCCCCAGAGTGCTCTAGATGCAGCGTTAATTCTATTGCGAATCTCGCTGTCCATGTTTGCTTTGTCATTAACAACGTTGCCTAAGTAATTGAACTGATCCACCACTTCAAGAGAATTTCCGTTAAGTGTAATGTCTATTTGGTTCACTTGATGAGGAGTTGACATAATCTTAGTCTTTCCAATGTTGATTTTAAGTCCCAAGGAATCATAGCTCTGGGCATACACATCTAAAAGTTCTTGAAGCTCTTCCGGCGTAGAGGCTAAAAGTGCACAGTCATCCGCATACTGGAGATCACAAATGAATCGTGTGCGTGTCTTCGTGAAAGCTCTAAAGCGCCCTATGTTAAAGAGACCGCCATCAAAACGGTATCTGAGACCTATTCCTCTGACTGTCAGTTTGTTGTCAACAATAATTGTTAGAGCAGTGGTAAACAAATTAAAGAGTAGGGGTGCCAGGACACATCCCTGCCTAACTCCAGTGAGGGTTTGGAAAGGTTCGGTTGCCTCATTATTATACATAACCTGGGCGTTGTTGTTTGTATGTAGACTGCGACATACTTCCACAAATTTTCTAGGGATACCTAAGCGGAACATAATTTTCCAGAGCACTTCCCTGTCCACCGAGTCAAACGCCTTGGTTAAATCAATGAAGGCCATGTGAATTTCTCCTTGATGTTCGAGTGCGTTTTCTTGAAGCTGTTTAAGTGTGAAGATTAAATCCGATGTGCCTCGGTTTGGTCTAAAGCCACTCTGTGTTTCAGGAAGTAACTTTTCCATAACAGGTGTTAGCCTATTTGCCATCGCTTTAGTGAGTATCTTCCCTCCAACAGCCACGAGAGCTATACCCCTGTAATTTCCACAGTCCGCAGCGCTCCCTTTGTTTTTGAAGAGGTTGATTAAAAGTGTATCACGAAACTCCTGCGGAGCTTGACCACTTTCCCACACGACATCAAACAGTTTTTTGAGGTAGGGTATGAGCTCTGGCGATACAGCTTTAAAGATCTCAGCTGGGAGTGAGTCGGCGCCGGGAGATTTGTTATTTTTTAGCTGCCCAATGGCGGTTAAGATCTCTTCCGTTGTTAGTGGTTTATCTAAGTCTTCGAAGGTGTCATATTGAGGGATAAGATTTATAATATCGTGATTGGCTTGACTTTGCTGGCTAAGAATGTTAGAGTAGTGTTCTTTCCATCGGGCTCTTATTTCCTGGTCTTCTTTGAGGAGATTTCCATTTAAATCTTTAATAGGGCACATATTTTTCCGACTGGGCCGTACACTGCTTTTACTCCTTGAAAGAAATTCCTGTAGTCGTGTGAATCGGCGTACCTTTGAATTTCTCTGGCCTTGCTTGCCCACCACTCGTTCTTTGTTCTTCTGATTTCGCGTTGCGTTTTATACTTAGATTGGGTAAAAGCTTCTGCTTTTGATGAGTCATTGGAGTGGTTGATAGCGTTTTGGAAGGCAGTATGTTTGCGGTCAAGAAGTTCTTGTATAAAAGCTTCATTATCATTGAACCAGTCCTCCTGTTTTTTACTTGCTGCAGTGCCAAGAATTTCCTCACTCGCACTTTTTAAACTGTCTTTAATTTGTGTCCAGGTAGCAGCGACATCTACAAAATTGGTTTCTTCTAGTGCACTCATATTCTCTTGAACTTTTTGCTTTAGCTGTTCGACGGTTTGTTGGTCACGCAATTTACTAATACAGAGACGGAGTCTACGTTTTACTTGAGTTCTTCGGTGTTTGGGTCTCATAACAATTTTCATTTTAGAGATAACAGGACGATGATCGGTCCAACATTCGCTATCAATGCGCGCCTTTGTTATTTGGACGTCCTTGAGATGCTTCCTACGTACGATAACATAGTCCAGTAGATGCCAGTGACCTGATCTGGGGTGACGCCAGGTGCCTTTAAATTTATCCTTTTGTCGGAAAATGGTGTTTGTTATAACTAGATCATGTTCGGCGCATTTAGTTAGGAGTAGTTGACCGTTAGCGTTCATGTTGCCCAAACCGTTCTTGCCTATGATGCCTGGCCAGGTGTCTGCATCTCTCCCTACTCTAGCGTTAAAATCGCCAAGAATAACGAGTCGTTCCGTTTTAGGTATTCTACAGAGGGTTTCTTCCAGCTGTTGATAGAAGCTTTCCTTGGTTTCGTGACTTGCATCCAGGGTGGGAGAGTAGGCGCTTATTAGATTTACCGCGTTGCCATCTGATAGCTCATAGCGTAGCAGCATTAGACGCTCGAATAGGCCTTGTGGTACTTGTGTTAAGTTGGATACAAGTTGATTCCGAACGGCAAATCCTACTCCATGTTGTCTTCTTGAATTGGTGGGAAGAATTTTCCAATAGAAGGTGTAGTACTTTTCTGTGAGAGAGCCATCTTCCAAAAATCGAGTTTTGCTGAGAGCTGCAACGTCAACATTGAGTCGGTGAAGTTCTCTATTTATTAGAGCAGTTCTTCTTTCAGGCCGATCGGTGCGAGTGCTGGCGTTCAAAGTACGAACATTCCAAGCGCCGTAGATGAAAGAATTAGTTTAGTTGGATTTAACTTGTCGGTGTTTTTTCGACATTCGATGAGGTGTCCCTGTGGGCACCCTCCCCCGGAGATCCGATCGGGAGGGTATTTTACCTCCGGATGATTTTGTCCCACTTGAACGCTCCATCATTTTTTTAAAGCCTTAATCGACTGAAGACGAAGCTGCATTTGAGCAGAACAGGTATGCAACTGACCAGCTCGGTTGCGGAAGGCGAGTGGTGTGGTTCCATGGCACAGAAGGAGACTGCGACGATGGGGTAACCAAACGATTCCAAAAGCAACCTTTGTGTGCGGTGGGTTATTTTTACCGCACTCTTCGTGAGAAGGTGGATGTGCTCACGGCAAAAGGTAAGGGTTATTCCGCCCTTACTCGGTCGTTAGAGCCTCGTTAGTGAAAACAGGGTGCACCAAGTTCAAATTGAACTCATCGTGAAGGTGAGGCTAACAATTGAGTAGGAGAGGCTATAACTTGCGCTTCACTACCCCATTAATAATTTCATTGAAAGGAAAAAACCATATTAACGGCCTTTTAAATTATTCAGGCATATAATGTATAGCCCTTCTTTTAGTTGAATTATATTAAAATATTCCTATTCACCATACCATAAGTTAACTAAGTATTATTATTTATTCTGTATCGCATGGCATATAACAGCACTTTGACGAGGGTTATGTTTATATTTCAAACTGAGCCAATATTTTTTAGATTGCTCTCATGGCACAACATATGTCGACCATTACCTCTTAGACTTCCATTTGTTTGATATACTATTAATTTCATTGAAAGGAAAAAACCATATCAACGGCCTTTTACCATATTCGGGCATATAATGCGTAGAACTATTCTTTTAGTTTAATTATATTAAAATATTCCTATTCACCATACCATAATTAACCAAATATTATTTATTCTGTATTGCACGGCATATACTAGCAATTTGATGAGGGGCAAGTCTATATTTAACTACTTACGATTCGATATTTTATGAATTTCATTAACAGTAAAAACCCATAACAACGTTTATTTTACCATATTTAGAATTGTAATGCGTAGCTCTTCTTTTGGCGTAATTATATCGAAATATATCAAATAAACAAGAAGTTTTTATTTATCAGATATTGCATGGCATGTGTCGGCGATTTGACGAGGTAGGTACGTCGATATTTTCGGCATCCAACATTTTTTAGAACGCACTCATGGCACGTCATATGCCGGTCATTACCTCGTATACTAGTATACTAGATTTTCCTCCATGTTATTTCCTTCACCTTGTCTCCCACTTTTCGTTTTCTCTTTTCCCATTTCTAAATTACAAGCACTAGCACTTTAATTAATACGTCCTTCTATATGCGGACGACAAACTACAGTGATGTATGTGTCATGAACAAAGGCTGCGTGGTGGGAGTGTATATAGAGGTGGACTGGGTAGCCACGCACCCAGGATAGGATTAAAAAATTTTAATCTTTGAACATCGTACGATTCGTGCAGCAAGCTACAACTATATGGTGTTATAATTCGAGACGATGTAATGAAGTATACAATACTACAGGAATACTGTATACTTTCATTCCAGTTTAACTTATTTTAATCATGCATGGATCAAGTAGTTCAGTTTTAGATTAGTTCAATACCTGATTAGTTCTTTTGTTAACTTTTAATTCTAACTTCACCAGGCCGCAACTTGCGTGCCGTGTGCATTTCGTGCCGGGTGCAAAACCACGTGACCGTGATTTTTTGGTATAAAATAGCTAGCCAGAAACCAGTAAATTCAGAGCTTGGCTTTCACCTTTCTCGAGTGTATTGAACTGAGATAACCGGAAGATCAAGCTTCTCCGGCGTCGTGGCAGCCGCTGGCCAAGTATCTGTTAGGGAGGATCCGAGTGCGTTGAACTGGACCTCCTGTCAGATTGATTCGAGTGTGTTGAACTGGATCTCTCCTGAAACAGATTTCTTAGTCACGTCTGTTATGTCCTGGAACTTCGATTAGAGAATTGGGGTTACGACGACGTACATAGAGGAAATATGTTACACTCTCTCTCTCTCTCTCCGAATACTATGATGTACTTATGTAATAACAAGATTGTCGCAACCTAAGCCATAAAAGATATGGCCACACTGTACATATAATTATTAGGAGAATAGATGTCTTATTTTGGATCTGGATTTTAGTTAATATTAACATTGAACCCTGGAATAATCTCCAAACCAGCTACCCGAGCAAAACAAGCATCACAACGAGACTACGAAATATAATATGTAGACTGAAGTCGCGTAAATCACATGGTAGAATGATAAGTGATTCTGAAGCCTGACTGTGCTGCTACGGTAGATCTGTAGTATGTACTTATTATTGTGATGAGTATTTGCTTATATAAGAAAGTAAAATATTACATACAGGCTATTCCTAATATTCCTAGACACAGGACACTGTTGAGAGAACTTCGAAGTTGCTTAAAAACAGATGTTTTTAAGAGAAAGATAATTTCACCAAAGACATATATTTATAGCCCAGTTAAAACACGCACAAGTAAAAAGAGAAAAAGTCATTCCTCATAAAAAGTTTTGTTTATCATGAAAAATTATTACCCATAATCAGACTTTCAAAATAAAATACATGGTGGTTAGCAAATAAGAGTAAAGTATTAGTTTTTTGAGAAGAATATAAATTTTTACTGAAAGAAGTTGTTTCTAATGTTAATAGTAAGTTGATATTTTTGCAAAAATTATGATTAAAATAATGTTATAAATTCATCGAAAGCACATAATTGATTGAATAAAATGATAATAAAATTATTTTGTGTTGTATCCGTAGGAACATACACAGACATTTATTTATAAAAAAATTCAAGTCCTTGTCAAAGAATTTTTTAAATAATATTGATTCTAGAATAACAAATTTATTTGGTTAAATGTTACGGTACAAGTGAAATATCGTACAAATATGCAATTGAACTTTTCAATAGAAAATATCCCGAGGCGTACGTTTCACTGAACTGTGTTCGAGAGTTGATTATAAAGTTCGATAACACTGGGGATGTGAAAGATATAAAAAAAACAGAAACGGATTCATGATGAAAATGATGCTGCTACATTGCTTGCTATTGATTCGGTAAGAAATGAACCCAAGAAATCACTAAGAAAAAGGTCACTAGATTTAAATGTTCGTAAGAGCAGAATTCTGACAAATAATAGAATACATCCCACAAACCAGTAAGATTGCATAAGCTTGAAGAAGAGGATGACGACTTTCGTTTAGAATTTTCTATGTTAATGGGGGAACACATTATGTTAGATAGATTTTTCTACAGAAGGATTTTATTTTCCGACGAGGCAACATTTACTACGAATGGAGTTAATTGCCAAAATTATAGGCACTGATCGGAAGAAAATCCAAATTTCCGTATTATTACTAAAAGTCAACGATATAAAAAAGTAAATGTTTGGTGTGCGATATGTTATAAAAATATTATTGGACCATATTTTTTCGACGCAACAGTAAATCAGAACATTTACATAGAGATGTTGGAACACTTTTTAATGCCTACTTTGGATGATATTTTACAGGACAGAAGAAAATTGTATTATCAACATGACGGTTGTCCTGCACACAGTGCACAGTAAGAAACTGGTTAGATCAGCATTTCCACAATAAATGGATAGGACAGTTTGGATCAATGGCCTGCAACCCGTCTTGGTTTGGTTTATGGCGATACCTGAAGTAAAAAGTTTATGCCCATGGTTTAAAAGATAATTAAAACCTTTTAAAGGAGATAATATCAGAAGCAATAGCCGACATAAACGAGGATACAATTCATTTAGTTTACGAAAAATTAAAAAAATATATTGAAAAATCTGTAGCAGTAGGAGGACAATACATAGAATAGTTTTGTTATCATTTTATTCAATAAATTATGTGCTTTCGTTGAATTTATAAAATTATTTTAATCATAATTAATAATTTTCGCAAAAATATCAACTTTGAGATACGACGTTCAAATTTCATATCTGGACTACTATTAACATTACAAACAACTTCTTTCAGTAACATTTTTATATTCTTCTCAAAAAACTAATATTTTACTCTTGGCACAAGTTCACGTTTCCTTCTTTGTTAACCACCCTGTATGTTATTTAGAAAGTCTGAGCATGGCTAATGACTTTTCACGATAAGCAAAACTTTTTATGAAGAATGACTTTTTCTATTAAAATGCGAAATAAGGAAAATTACAAAAACAAAAAAGAAACACAAAGTCCATTCACTACTTAGACATCTCATTTTTATAACTCACTATTCCTCGTAACAGATAAAGTAGTTGTTAAAAATAAATATGTTTTCTTTCATCTATATTTTTTTTATGTTGTGTTTTTTTAAACGATGAAGTAGTTTCTGGTAAAATATTTTATTTTATTATATTCATATAAATTAAATAATTTTGATCTGCGTAATAAATATTGGTTAAAAAATGACCTCGGTAAATGACGCGCCTTTAGGCGAAGTCAGTATATCCATTTAAATTTAATGAGTGTGAAAAAATTCTAAACAAAAAAGACTTTGTGGAAAAAGTTTGTTAGATAATTGCAAACGAATAATACACATAGTAGCTACATCGCATTTATATAGTTTAATACTTTCTCAGACATAAAACATATAGTAGGTATCAATATTTTAAGCGAATTACTTTTTTTATGTTTATAAAAATTATAAAAACGTATAGTAATCGTTAGAAACTTCCTAGTCCAATCTTCTTTTCTATTTCATCTTGAACTTTAAAAAATAAAGAACATTAGAACGGTAAGTTTTCGACATATTCGTTTTTGAGTCATTATTATTGGAAATAAATTCTGTTTCAACTGGCTGGCGTTATATAGTACAGTGCCCGGGCCCTCAGAATGTGTCACTCTGTTGGCACCTTAATTTGAAAATGTACTGACCATCATGACTCATTTCTAATACCTCATAGAGAACAAAAATTGAGGTTGTCAAAAAATCGTACTATGCAGAAGGCGAATGGGGTGAAATTAATGAAAAACACCCTAAATATTTTTATTGCGTAATTTGATCCTCTGAAATGGATGGAACCTCGTAAAAAAATCTGTATCTGCAATTAATTTGAGATACTTAAAATAATTTGTTTTCCGTTTAGATTTACATGTGTTTAAATGGGAATGCCGCCGAGAAAAGTGCTGTTTACTCAAAACTTGTAATGTTGCAATTTTTGATTTTCGTTCAACTCGCACTATCTCCGAAATTTGTAATTTTTTCTAAAAATACTCTGAAATAAAAATTATGGGCTGCTCTTTCAGGATGCTGCCGGTTTTTTATTTTTCATTTTACAAATTGAAGCAGCGGTTACTGAGAAAATGAATATTTAGATATGCAAGCGGGACGCGAAACGCTTACTACACCTCCACGTTCGAGGTGTAAAATAGCTTGCTGATGGAAACCAATGTAGTATTTCTAAATGAATATAATTATTCACTTTTTATTAATTGGTTCTAAATGTAATATAATTGTAATAATCTGCAGATCTGTGATTACATTAATTTTGTAAAGGTTAGAATAAATTCTATAAAATCATTAAAAAGCAATCGATAATAAATGGGTTACTCAGGCCGATTTTTACATATAATAGTCTTCTATTTTACATCATAAAAAAAATTCTAAAATTCTTAGAAGAAATTTTAGAAAAAAATTGTGCTCATTTAAATGGCACTATCAGAAATTGATTTGCCATTTAAAAAAATTGTTGACGTCATAACTTCTAGAAAAAAATGTAAAGCTTATTTTTTTATAAATGCTCTATTAAAAATTCTGAATGTTATAATGACGAGAAATAAAAAAACAATATTATTATTCGGTATCTGATATGTCTGAAGAGGTTTCTTCATCGTTACTATTTTCTTTGGCAAGCTGAGTACTATTGTGACAAGTTAATGATTGTGCCATACATTTGCAGGATGCTATGCACGGAATTTTCCTCTTTTTACAAGAGCACTGGCGACCATTACAACCTGTAAATATAACTTTCGATAATTACGTTACTGTTAAAAATAAATAGAAACTATATACCTTTTTCGCATTGACAAGTGACGAGACAAATAGTTTCGCTTGGTGGTAGAGAAGGTAGTATGGTGAGGACAGAGACTAATTTTTCGTCCGCAATTTTCCATCCACATTAAATCGGGTCCAACAAATTTGGCTGTGGGTTTAAAAGTTTAACAAAATTTGCGTTTGGTAGTTAACCCTAAGGCAATGTTGTCTTAGACTATCCTCGGTCTGTAGAAACTTGTTTATAGTTCGGGACTATGCTAAAAGGTCTCGTAGTTGATTAATGTCCTTAACTACTCCATTTGTACTATATAAACGTATAATGTCCATGTCCATGTCTCTAAATACTTCTTCGCTTAATTGGACTATTCCTACATTCTTTAATAATTCTTTGCAAACGTCGCTCAACATATTTTTTGCCCATACCTACAAATTGGCTTGTAGTGTCGGAATCTACCATCATATGAAACACAGGAAGACTCATCTCTATATTATGAACTGCAATGAAACGTCTAGAATCCTTTGTCCCTAGTCTCAATCAGATTTCCGAAGTAAGTTTATTTTTGAGATGCACCAGTAACACCACAACATCGATTTCTTTGCAGTCTATTATTATCCGAGATAAAGGTGCAATAATATTCTGGTGTCTGCTTCTTCATGCGATGAACACAAATATTGATCATCACACACCTAATTAGTTTTGTATTCATATATATCATTAAATCCATCGGATGTACCAAATTTGGCAACATTATTACTCATAGAATATTCATAATAGTATTTAGACAAAAAATTTGCTAGTTGACCTTTGTTATATGGAGAATGGATAAATAAATTCCACTGTTGAGGTAGAAGAGTAGCTGGGTTATCGATGTTTTACTTTACTGTACTGCACTGCACAAGTTAAGAGTAACACTATAGATAAAGCCGCTGCCCAAGGAATCACTACTTTTTTTTTATATATATTTATTTAACGTCGACCTATTTCCGCTACCGAGGCCTAACACCGACGCCTGTAGACGAGCTACCCCCAACCAGGAATTTTGCCGAACCTCTTCCCTTAAGAAGAGTAGGGATCTTTTACTTGCCTAACATTTAATAGACAAGGGACCGACGGCTTTACATCCCCTCCGAAGGATGGTATATCTCCTATACAACCCTCGCCTAAGGTTATATAGCTTCCGCACATACACTGATATACAAGCCGCTGGAAGATGTGTGAGGCGAGAACGCGGTTTCCGTTGGAATGGTCACCAATCCAAGTACTAACTGCGCCTGTCGTTGCTTTACATCGCATACCGAAGTATGTACATAGTAAAGACGCACCTACGCTCGCCCCTGAATCACTACTTCCACATCTAGATTTTGTATCCAAGTCTTTTACTCTCTTTAATAATAGGGTGGGGGTGGCAATGCGGGTGGTAGAGGGGGTGGCTAATGCCAAAAAATGTTTAGAATCCCTTGGTTCTCGTATACACACTAAATCTCAATTTAATTTTTTTACTACCTTTAATAATAGGGTGGGGTGGTAGAGGGGATAGCTAACGATAAAAAATTTTGAGATACAAACTAAATCACATTTTAATTTTTTTTACTCCCTTTCATAATTGTGTGGGGGTGGTATTAGGGGTGATAATGGAGGGTGGCTGATGCCAAAAATTTTTTTGAGATCTTGACTTTTCATAAATGCCCTAAATTGCAAGTTTATGGACTCTTACCTGCTTGCTTTGCCTATTTACCTTTATTTATCCTATTTACCCCCGAACCCTTCAACGGAATTAGACCAAAATATAATCTAGTTCCAGATCTCGTTATAATACATAAGTGTACCAAATTTCAAGCCAATATTATAAACGATTCCAGAGTAAACGTGCGAACAAAAAAAAAGTTACAGACAGAATTTTTTTTCGACGTTTCATGACATTCTAAGCCTATTTCAACAAGAATTTTTTTTGCGTTACTATACTTCCACTGGACGTGGAAGTAAAAAATATTGTCAATAATGTGATATATTGAAAAATACGCACTTTTTGAACTTGTATTGCAAGAAATAGCTAAATTCGAATTATTATACATATAACATACTGATTCAAATAATATAAAGTATAAACGAATTTAGTTGAAACCGTATAAAAACTAAAAGCCGGCAAAAACAGTCGGCATCTCTTTATTGTACATGGGCGGAGATAAATAGAAATGCTTGTCATAAGAAAATGATAAGATTTTCGGGCGTTATTATATTATCCTCTGTTTTAAATGGTCTCCAGAAAGCCATGATAAATTAGTAAATAATTAAAATATTTTACCTTTTATATAGTAGTAAATATTTATAAATATGAACAATAACTAACTAAACTCCTACGCTTGATATTATAACAGGTATTTACGCACTGCACTGACACAGACAGCACATCTCTAAGTCCGCCGTTGAAACGATTGACGAGTTTTTTTATGCTAGTAGGCCTGTCCGTTTTATTATCTTTAAACCAGTGCAGTCGTAGATGGTTCATTCAGGCTGATTACATTGCCAGTCTCGGACTCGCCTGCACAGTTTCAACTACCATTCGAATCTCGATACCATTGCTAAATATATAGGACAAAATATCAAGTTCAGCACGCACGGTCCTGTGCTTTCACACTGATCAGTTTCAATTATCCTCGTTTAAAGTATACCAACTGTATTTTGGGACAGTAATAGCGGTCCCGACATAGGCTTGGAGAAGTGAATTGAGTGGGGTCTCGGTCGCCAGCGCGTTCTGCTTTCCGCTTGCGTGCATCGGCAATCAAAATATTCATTTTCTCAGTAGCCGCTGCTTCATTTGAAAAAACTAAAAACCGGCAGCATCCTGAAAGAGCGGCCCATAATTTTTATTTCAGAGTATTTTTTTAAGAATTTACTAATTTCGGAGATAATGAGAGTTGAACAAAAATCAGAAATTGCAACATGTAAATGTAAATGTAAATCGGAAAAAAATATATTAAGTATCTTAAATTAGTTTTTTTAACGAATATTTTTTTCTGAGTTTCCATCCATTTTATCTGATCAAACCGTGCAATAAAAATTTTTGGGGCGTTTTTCATTAATTTCACCCTACCCACCCCCTGCAGAGGACAATTTTTTGACAACCTCAATTTTTGTTATCTATGAGGTGTTGGAAATGAGTTCTGATGGTCAATATATTTTCAAATTAAGGTGCCAACAGAAATCATTTCTAGAGGACCTTTATGCATTTGGGAACTCTACTAATAGTCTTTAAGGAGCATTACGTCTCGAGCGCCTATTCAATTTGTATCAAATTTTAGCACGCAACATGATTCTTTGCATTATTTATTAAAATTTCCGTTTTATATAAGATTGTATATATTGTATTTGATCTATATGTTTGACTGTCTGATACCTAAGATTTCCGGAGCCGTCTAACTGATTGCGTTTCATTAAAAAAAATATATATGGCATGTTTATCTAGATTGTTTAAAGTATATAATAATGACGGGTATTACTTTAGAGAGGCGAGTAGCAAATTTAAATGATTTGAAAGACTATTTCACTCGTTTGGACAGTGAGCGAAGCCGCAGGTATAAAAGCTTGTTTTATAACAAATCTTTTAAAAATGCGGTATTAGATTGCTAGTTACAATATTAACTGTATTAGACTTGGGTACAGTTTATTGTGTTTTAGTCCAGAAGAAAACACTCAAGATGTACCTATATGTTTCTGATATGTAATTTTTTCTGTGGAAACGTTTGTTTTCTTTCGGTTATAAAATACATCATATTATTCAATCTTATAAAATTTTCCATCACACTCTCTGACGAGTCAAGAAAAATTATAAATAATAGCTACTACTCAAACTACCGCTTTAGACCTGTATCATTAAAATCAAATCACTGTTATTTTATTGAAAACAGTGTTTTTGTATATGAGTGAATTAAATGACAAAATCATTTATATGGTATTAAAGGAACGAACGAACATATCACATGATTTATGTGTGACGGAGCGCATGTTTTTTATTAAATAAAAACGACGAAAATTATTGCATGTTTGGTCACAATCTTTTTTTACTACCCATTAATTAATCAATATTACCTAGATAACACAAGTATGTTTTATAAATATGCAGAGAATATATATTCAGAACATTTTAAGAATGTTCTCACAAACTGTAGCTAAGTTTTAGGTGCGTTCGGTGGACATTAAGAGTGGAGTGGTGTTTAAACGTTTCTAGAATGCTTTACTATATTCTATGAACTACATAAAACATTACTTATTAAGAATATCTTTTACATGTTCCATGAGCTTATCTTTTTTCAAAATGTTGACAGGCGCTATAACAATTTATTAGAATTTCATACACTGAACATTTAAAAGAACGTAATATTTGAAAATTGAAATAGCATGTGAAAAGACGCTACCGATTTGTGCACCATCAGGACGAGTTATTTGAATGCTGCCATATGAATGCTGCATTGATTATATTAAAATCAGACAAAAGCATCAGGATTTCACGTGACATTTGAACTAAGATACTTAGATAAACTGTACATGGATAGGTACATAGAAACTATAACTAAATTGGAAAAAAGACTATTTCGACAAGATTCAAAACATGTTTTAAGAGCCTTTCTACAAATTTAAGTTAAAAAATATACATGAAAATTATTATTTACAAAAATTTATTTAATTAAATGAAGATAAGTGCGTATCGAATTGTTCTGTAGATATTTGTACAACCTGGCTACCAATGTTAAAAGAAGAACTTAACAAACTCAACATTATATAAAAGAAAATATCATCAGTTCTATGTAAATACATTATTTCTATGTTTATTCCGATTTATATTATTTGCAAAACATAACCTCTGACTTTTCCTTTGGCGTAAACGTCACGGGCGCAGAGGCTTTTTTTTCCAATAATTCTATTATTTTGTAGATTCGGTGATTTGTTTTGAAGAAGATAATAATACATGTGGTAGAAAGCCCAAATAATAGGAAGGAATATTAATTCAGGAATTACAAAGTAATTAGATCGATAATAAGATAGTTAATAGATAAGAAAAACTAGAACTGAAGGTATATTAATTCAAGTAAACACTACATATAAATTAAATTAACTTTTAGAAGCAACTGACAAAGTAGTTGGAAAATAATGCGTTTCTAATAGACCCATTTAAAAAGGAGTAAGAAATTTTAATTTCTAAGATATACAGAAAAATAGCAAGCTACACACACACACACACACACACACACACACACACACACACACACACACACAACTTTACGACATAATTATTATCGCCGCGGGCCATGGCGCCAAGCCTGGCATTAAACATTCCCGATGCACATTAAAAACCTATAAAGGTAAGCGAGTCAATTTGCGAACAGCACTAAAAAGAGTACCGGTATTTTAATGAGGTCGTAAAGTTTTTGTTGCGTTTTTTATGTCTCGGTTTATTCCTACTTGAACTATACGTGATGTCCCTATACCTTTACACATATATAGTAGCATGATCAGGCGTGCAGCCGCAGATAGCCGCGACGACTGACCCGGCTCGTGTCTTTAGATTAGAACCGCGCGATTTATTAGCCCGAGGTTACATTGGATGGGTAATCGTACGATTTTTGACTCGTGCATATTCGGTCGTGTACGGAGTTAAAAACAAACACATGTAATCGAATGCTCGTGGTTACATTGACATCGGGTTGATCTGACGCGCACGTGCAGCAACGTTTGTTAATCGTAGCGAAACAAATAGGTTTGTTTTTTTAAGCGTGTTCGTGCGTGTGCTTCTAGATACAATAGTTAAATTCTGGATAAAATGGATACATGTTCACTTTCCTTATTTCTTGTCAAGTATACATCATTAACCCATTATTTTTTCTTTCTTTTTAAAATGAAATACTTTAAAACACTATTCTCTAACATTCTCTATTCTCGTCCATGTTGCAAATGCAAAAGACTTCCTCGGACACCAATCCACTGTAACCAGGCGATCGTCCGATCGCTTATACGCACGAGTAAAAATACGTATAACTACGTATTCAATGTAACTTCAAACTTAGTCGCATATCCTTTCATTCAGCCGTATTACTAAATCGCACTGCTAAGTCACCCAGTGTGAAAGGGGGCTTAGGGTTAGCCCTTTTGCCCGTATTGAGTCATCGCAATAAATCGAGTTCCTAAGAAATCGTAATTTCTGTACGACTTAAAAGCATGTAAAACCTTACTAAGTCTTATTTTAGTCGGCTTGGTGGTGTGGTGGACAGTGGCGCGTCCTCCCACGCAGACGGCCCGGGTTCAATTGGCGCATCCTCCCACGCAGACGGTCCGGGTTCAAAACCGGGTCACAGCAAGTCGATGAGATATAGTGGATGAGCGGATCTGCTCGCGCCACCATTTTTCAAAAGAGATGTAAAATTGTGTGTTCCGTGTATCTACGATGTAAGCACGTTAAAGATTCCTACCCCACGATAAGCTGTGGGGGTTCGTAAAAATTTCAAGGTTAGCGGTCTGTCCACAAAAAAAATTATATACATTAAAAGTAGTGCAAAATAAAAAAATTTACAATAATAACAATATTAGAACTGTGGTTGAAAAAAGTTAATCAGAACAACAGCAGCGGCCATAGAAATTGCTTGCTTTATTTCAGTAAGATAAACGCGTATGACGTCAGATGCTTGCTGGCTCGGCAGACGCCAGATTATCTGTACGCTGCGTTAGGTTTATTCCGTGTAGTTCTCTTTAGAACAAAGTTTGAATTTACGGAAGTAAAGTGCCTTTACTATTTAGAATCTCAAATAGAGTTTGTTTATTGTTGTCAAATGTGGAGGAGAGTTTCCAGAACGGAGATTCACATACTTTTCCGAACGTAGATCTGATTATGGTATCGATTTTCTATCAAATTATAGATAAATACGACTATGACAAATATCATGACAATCGCAAAATTAATTACATTGCTATAGCAACACCTGGAGCATCACAGCGTATATCGCATAGCAAGCATACGACGTCACTCGCCTAGCCTCGCGCCAAGGGAGCCTTTTCTAGCCTCGACATGTTGAGGTACTTTCTATTACAAATAACACCGAAAATAAATGACTACTTTTTAAAAAACTTTGTACGGGTCTATAATATCTATAGATCTATCATTTCCAATTAAAAAATAAATTTTATGGACAGACCTATTGGCCTTGGTAGCGGAAATAGGCCGACGTTAAATAAATGAATAAAAAAATCTAATTTTTTCTATGTAAATAGGTCTTTGAATACAGATCTTTTATAAATATGCCTTAAACTTTCCACGTTCTATAACTGGGAAGTTAATTGTCGCGAGAATTATTATAGACAATTATCCACATAATAGTTTAATTAATAAATTTAAAATAAAAAGGTGACGGTATTTTTATAATACTTAATTTATATAGGTGTATTCTTTCCTTTTATTTGGGTTTTCTACCACATGTATTATCATCTTCAAAAACAAATCATCGAATCTACAGCCTCTGCGCCTGTGACGTTTACGTCAAAGGAACAGTCAGAGGTTGTGTTTTACAAATAATACAAATCGGAATAAACACACAAATAATGTATTTTGCTCGGAAAGTAGTCTCTTTCCGTTTCAAAGTTTTTTTTCGAAGAACTCTTACGTGCTGTGTATGTCAAATACACAGCTTTAAGATTCTAACCCGAACAGAGACCGACTCGACGAGGCGATCATACGAGACATACATGAAAAGAACAGACAGAGACGGCTTTAGCAGCGAAATCGCGATGTCAACGCTAAGGCCGAAATGATCAGATTGCAAAGGCAAATCAGAACCTCCATCAACACTGTTAAGAACCGGAAATGGGGGGACAAGCTGGCAGCGCTGAATCCTCGAAACAACTCGCTGTGGAAGCTGGTGAGGGCCCTGAAAAATACGCGGGAGGTTATACCCGCCCGGGGACAGGAGCACGGTGCAACAGGTCGTTAGGATAGTTAACGATGTCAAAGTGCAATACAATCTCGGGAAGAACACCACCATGGTGCTCCTCGATATTGAGAAGGCGTTCGATACCGTCTGGATCTCGGGACTACTCTACAATCTCCATGACTAGAATTTCCCGACTCACCTCATAAAACTTATTCGCTCGTTTCTGACGGGCAGAACCCTGCAAGTTCGAGTGAATAACAAACTCTCAACACGGGGGGACATTCGTGCGAGAGTCCCGCAAGGATCATGCCTGTCACCTTGTACAACTTATACGTCTCCGATTTTTCAGTTTCCGAATACGAAGCTGGCCAAGTATGCCGATGACACAACCATGTACGTCCATTCGCACAACGCACAATCAGCGAATATGCTGCTGAAGGCACACATGGCTCGTGCCACGGCTTATTACGACCGGTGGAAGATTCGGGTGAACGCTGAGAAGTCGGAGGCAATAGTCTTCACGCGTCGCTTTACTGAAAATAAAATTATCACTTCTATTTCGATCCGGGGAAACAAAATTCCAACCAAAGGATGCGTGAAGTACTTGGGTGTCAGACTGGATCATCGACACATTCAACACACATATCAATAAGACAGTACGTACGTTCTACTCCCTGTCCAGGAGTCTGTATCCGCTCATGATCAGGGGTAGCAGACTTAACAGACACAATAAAAAAACTGCTGTACACGATGGTGGTCAGGCCGTCCATCACATACGCGGCGCCGGTGTGGTGCAGCATACCGGCCACGACAATGAGAAAGCTAAAATTGCTTGAGCACAAATTCATGCGCCTCATATCAAATTCAGGAAGATACACCTCCCTTAGAGACCTATACGCACGCTGCAACCACATAACCCCGATAGCGGACTACGTCCAGCATATCTCTCAAAATTTCTACTCGTTCAAGCTGGGCGATAGTCCGCTAACAAGACACATAACGCAAATTAGACAGCACAATGCCCCATTTCGGATCAAACATCCCTTACCGTACCAGACGTTACCGATTTTCCGGCAACCACTATAGCCAAGTTTCAACAACTATACCTTTCTCTAATCCTATCCACCTTTTGCTAGTAATTCATACCTTTTAATTATCTTTAAATCTTTCCTGTCCCCCTCTTCCTTTCTATTTGTGTATTTTTGTCGCGTTTGTTAGTTTTCTTCATTTCTTTTTGTACATTTTTGTTTCTAAATTCGCTTCACACCATTAACCTTTGAAAAAAATGAAACCTTTTCGAAATCAAAATTTTTAAAAATCAAAGTTTAGGCCAGCCCTGCATTGAAATATCTCGCGGAAGGCACCTTGTTCGAGTTGTGGTGCGACAGTGATTTTAAAAATTATTGTAGTTTATAAGTTTAATTGAGCTTGTTTTCAAGCATTTTCGTTAATTTTATTACCTATTTTTATTTTATATTTAAAAAGGAGTCTAGGTTTAGTTTTGTTGAATTGTTGTTTTCATTGACCCAAGTCTGTTCCGCCCGATTCTGCAATCCGTCACCGCGTTATTGCTGTGGTTGCACGATCGGTTCCGGAGCAGGTCCTGGTGAGGCAACTATTGTATCATTTATTATTAATAAATACTTTTTGAATTGAATTGAATTGCTTTAAGATTCTGTTTATGTTTATTTCCATAGACACTTACTACTTACACAGAACTGATGATATTTTCTTTTAGATAATGTTGAGTTTGTTAAGTTTTTCTTTTAACATTGGTAGTCAGGTTGTACAAATATCTACAGAACAATTCGATACGCATTTATCTTCATTTAATAAGATTATTGCTGATTCTTTAATTTTTCTTTTTTGTTATCTGCCTCTTTTGTTAAAATTTCTGCCGAGTCCCAGTTTATTCTATGTCCGTTTTCCCAAGCATGTTCATAAATCTTTGATTTCTGAATTTCATTCTTTTTAATGTAATTCCTGTGCTCATCCAACCTCACACTGAAAGGTCTGGATGACTCACCCACATAACATTTATCACATTCGCACGGGATATTGTAAATACAGTTTTTTGAATTCTGCTATCTGTTTATCGGTTTTGTTTTTGTTAAATAAATCTCAAAGTGTTCGCCGTTTGAAATATCGCTCTAACAACAAATTTGTCACCTATACGGCGTAGCTTCTCCGATAGTCCGTATACATCAGGAATTATTGCTGTATAATGACGTTTGTCGTACTTGATGGTCCCTATTTTCAACATTTATGAAAACTCTATCAACGAAGGCTTCAGGGTATTGATATGTACTAGAATCTCTTTGATAAATTTTTTCTCGTTATTTAATGTTTCATTATTAGATGAAATTATTTTGGCCCTATCGTATAAACATTTTGCAACACCCCTTTTAACTTGTATTGACTGATTTCTGTGTTTATTCCGATTTATATTATTTGTAAAACATAACCTCTGACTGTTCTTTTGACGTAAACGTCTCAGGCGCAGAGGCTTTTTTCTAATAATTCTATTATTTTATAGATTCGGTGATTTGTTTTTGAAGAGGATAATTATATGTGGTAGAAAACCCCCAAATAAAAGGAAAGAATATCCGTAGAACGCCACAAATAACTTTCAGACAATGTTTATATAGGTGCTGTAATAATAAAAAAAAATTCGCCAACGTTATTTTCTCTGCTGTAATAAGTTTATTTATTGTACTTCAAAAATTATCACAATTTTCATTACAAAAGGTTTGTTGTATTTAAGCAAAAATTAAAATATACTCTTAAGAGACGTAATGATTTTTAATCATATAAAAGTAAGTACCAGTTAAAAGCAAAAAGTTAACAGTAAAGAAATTTAAAATCAAAGAAAGAGAAATCCTTGTCATATCAGTAATTTTTTTTAATGCAAAAACTTACGAAATAGCAACTCTTGTTGTTTGCCATGTAAATTATTTTTGTTTATAGTGGGGTCGATTTGGATTTGGAAACGGACTCGTTTTTTTCTGTGGTGTTATGAAGTCAGACCCCCTCTATCATCCGGAAAATTTTCCCTTCGAAGGAGGGTGGGGGGGAAAATTTGCATGTAAAGATAGGGAAAATCTGTTTTTCGAACATAACTCGTTTAGTTTGATTCGGATCGAAAAAGTGTATAGGAATAAAATGAAGGGCTCGTGAGTGTGCGTAAACTGAATTTTGACTCGTCGAAATCGGTCCAGCGGTTCCCGAGATATTGCGATTTGAAAGTACGAATTTTTTGCTGCGGCGAGAACGTACCGAGAACCGTTTTCGCGTATTTTTCGGGAAAGAAAGTGACTTGGCAACTTTTTTTTTCTTCCCCCGATAGACACTCAGGACGTAAGTACTGTGTCCAAATTTTAAGTCGCTAGGTTGATTAGAGGGGGGAGGAAGGGTAAACGTAAATGAAATTAAAACTGCTGTAACTTCCGCAATTGTTTCCGCAAATCATGCAGCAAACATGACATTGTGTACTAATGTGTCTACTTTGAGTTCCGCTCATGTATTTTCAATTTTCGCCATAAATAAACAAATGGTTGCGAAATAACCTATTTATTGTTGTTATTATTTTTAGAAAAAGTCATTTTTGGCCAAGAAGAAAAGGGGTGGGGTTTTTTTCCGCCATCGAATGTGGAATATTTGTCTCTTTGATTTAAGCCCGACCAGTTTGCGATCGGATAATTAGGAGGGGAGGGGGGGGCGCAAAGTTTTTGCCCTGTAGAAGGGCAAGGGAAAGAGACTTCGGGCTGAGCTCATTTTCAAGGGCAATCAATTATCTTTCAATATTTTTTTACCCCGAAGCTCTAACTTCATTAGGGCCTGCATGCACGCGTGATACATTTATAAAAACGGACGAGCGGAGTGGGATGTGTATTTGTGAGAGAGAAGTGGGAGCACTTAGGCTCCTTCCACGGCATCTCGTAGCACGGCTGCTGAATTGCCGCACTCGTTTTTATAAATGTATCACGCGCGTGTGCAGGCCCTAATGAAGTTATGGCTTCGAGGTAAAAAAATCTTGGAAGAAAATTGATTGTCCTTCTTAACTAGCATTTTAAACGGTCCAAAATAAATTGAAACTGAAAAATCACCCTTAAAAATGACCAATTTACCCCTTTTGCGCGAAAAAAAAAAATGGTTCCCCCACTTACTCGAAGCAGAAAACTCAGGGTATTCTTAGCTTCACCAAAGAAAATTTTTTTTCTATGTCGCGTTGCTCCATGTAAAATTTTCTCTACAAATCTATATTTACCCACTATAAGGGCTGATGATGTGCAGGGCTGGTGCCTGCCAGGTCATGATTTTCATGCTTAGTGTATTTTAATTCATCACTACACAAATTTCTAACCTTACAGGATGACCGCTATATAAAAGGTTTACGAGCTCTCCGTCTATAAAGGAACAAGTATCAGAAGAAAACTTTAGACATACCACATTGCAAGATTAACATAAATTTGAAGTCATTGCCAATCGGACTACAAAGACTGTGATATGACGAATATTATTATCCAGTTCAGGTTGTTGAGCGCTACTACGCGAATTATTTTGCACAACTAGTAAAAACAAAAAATTCGAAATTTAAATTTTCATTTACTTTTTGCAAAACTGGAGTTCGAACTTAAATGAACTGAGTGTTTTTGACCGTGTGAATTTGAGAAGATAAGTTTCATGAAATCAAGTTTTTCTGTTCGTGTGGGCTTTTAGGGACTACATAGGTCTGGTATTGAATGAAGACGAACTGTTCGACGAAGTTGGTCTAATGCAAGCCAACGTTGCAGAAGATAAAACTGCCTACTGGAATTCCGAAAATATTTGCACTATCGCTCTGAAGATCGCTGGCCTGACTTGAGAGTCTAGATAAAGTCAAAATAAATTTAAAAATTTGAAGAATTTATGGGAGTTTATTTTTTGTTTTCATGAGACAAGTGCGTGGAATAAACGACTGTTCTCCAATATTAATAACTATTGGAGTTTAGAAATATCGCAAATGGAGATATTTACACTAAAGGCTGTGATGCAAATTCGCACGAGAATTGCAGGGAAATGTTCCAGTTTCCAAAAGCCAGACCGCAAATTTTTAAAGCAATCCTAAGTTCCCAAAATTGCGACTGGCATCAACGTGATGATCCAAGTGCTGTAGTTGCAGGCATGTCGAAGGCAATTTGAAGAGTATGTTTGTTATTTTGTTATATTTTGTATTAGAATATGGAATACTTGGCCTTTTTACCTGATAAAAATATATTTGGTATTTTATATTTTTAAGGCTTGCGCTCACGAGACCTACATTTCGAAGGCAATATTATTTTAAATAAAACTTCTAAACTTTTAATTTAAGGACGTTTGACCTTGAAAAATCTAAAATTTTCGCCTGTGGCGAATTTTTGTGCCATGAAACCTAAACTTTGATAAAAAGCTACTTTCAGCATTGTACTGCTTTTTCTGGAAAAAATATGGTTACCCTAGTTATAATGCAACATCTGTAGGCATAACAATTCCATCAACACCAATATTCAACATTAATAATGATTAAATTGTTGCTCTTAAAAATGTTGCATTGTAACTATTAAACCTTGAAGAAATGTATGCCAAATACACAAAACGCCGACAAAATAGTAGTTTTTTTTGTCTCGTCTCCGACTATTTAAGCGTTAATCATTGAATCCCCTTGTAGCTGATGCTACGTGTACACAGTTGTGCTGCTCATCTTTGATGTCCCTCTCCCCATGTCGAAATTATTGGACCGCCACTGCTCAGGCCTTGTGGCCCATTATGCATTCGCTAGCTCATTAGTGGATGTCCCCATTCAGGCCGGACTCCAGACCAAAGGCCAGACTCCTTCCCAGCGGGGCATTCCTTACTTCTTCCGGTATAGGGAAGCCCATACCGAAGTGTTTATACCTCAAGTTCGTGAGACTGGAGCATGAGGTTAGGAGGTGGATGGAAATTTCCTCCTCCTCTCCATAAAACCTGCATTCGGGGTTGTTAACCACTCCGATGGTGTGCAGATGTTTCCTGAAAGAGCCGTGTCCAGTCAAGAGACTAACCACGATCCTAACTTGCTTTCTGCCTAGATGCAGTAATTGTTCGGCCCTCTTCGGCAAGTGTCCTGGGATGAGGAGCTTCGCTTGCCGAAGTCCTGAGTAGGAATTCCAGAGGTCCACGTGGGGGAGTGAGACCAGTTCTCTATTGACCTATTGGCGTTTGCTTTAAGGTAAACCAGGGCTGTCTTCGGGCCCCTCAAGGGCTGGCCAGAGCATCTGCCTGCTCATTACTCTCAATGTTACTGTGCCCATGCACCCAAAAAGCCTGACCTAATTGGATGAGCCAAGTTCTGAACCAAAGAAGATTTGATGCCAGGGCCTTGACGGACGCGTTGCTGTCACTACACACACACACACACACACACATACAAGTTTTGCTATTATTGCAACCTCACCATCTCTAGGATCGATTGTTACCACAAGGGAATTTTGTGGTGAGAGAGATAGCAAAAAATAGCCCAGATACGTCAAACAAGGTTTCACACGAATACACTCCATGATAAATATTTTACAGAAACTTTTATACTGTGACCTCTTGTTGTATATCGTGACCTCAGATGTTATAATCATAGAGGAACATGTTAATGTGTATAAACGTTGTCGCAATAATAACAGAACATGATAATATGTGTCAATGTTGCCGCAATCATAAGAGAACATGAATATGTGTAAATATAAATATGTGAAAATGATGTAGCAGGTTATTACGTTCCACAACTCAATAAAATATGTATTCTCTGAAGGGACTCTTCAGATAATTACGACTGTGGCCTGCGACAGCCGAGTTACTCGCTAGCAATAAACGGCCAGTAATAAATCAGAAATAATCTTTAATTATTGATTGCTGAATATTTTGTTCGATAGATATTATATTCTAGTACGATCTTTTATAAGCCGAAGGAAAACAAATTCCATTCCTAGATTCGCCTTTCCAGTCGTCAGAGGCGGCAAAGAAAATCTAACTTATTTATTGAAAATCGTGCATATTTCATATTTTAGTATGGCGTTCCTGTCACTTATTGAAAACAAATGCCATTCGTAGATTCGTTTTTCCTGGCGTCGGGGGCGGCACGGAAAATCTAACCTTTTTATTGAAAATCGTGAATATTTAATATTTTAGTATGACGTTCCTTTTACCTATTGAAAACAAATGCCATTCGCAGATTCGTTTTTCCGGGCGTCAGGGGCGGCAAAGAAAATCTAACTTTTTTATTGAAAATCGTGCATATTTCATATTCTAGTATGGCGTTCCTGTCACTTATTGAAAACAAATGCCATTCGTAGATTCGTTTTTCCTGGCGTCGGGGGCGGCACGGAAAATCTAACCTTTTTATTGAAAATCGTGTATATTTAATATTTTAGTATGACGTTCCTTTTACCTATTGAAAACAAATGCCATTCGCAGATTCGTTTTTCCGGGCGTCAGGGGCGGCAAAGAAAATCTAACTTTTTTATTGAAAATCGTGCATATTTCATATTTTAGTATGACGTTCCTTTCACCTATTGAAAACAAATGCCATTGGCAGATTAGTTTTTCCGGGTGTTGGGGGCGGCACGGAAAATCTAACTTTTTTATTGAAAATCGTGCATATTTCATATTTTAATATGGCGTTCCTTTCACCTATTGAAAACAAATGCCATTCGCAGATTCGCTTTTCCGGGTGCTGGGGGCGGCACGGAAAATCTAACTTTTTTATTGAAAATCGTGCATATTTAATATTTTAATATGGCGTTCCTTTCACCTATTGAAAACAAATGCCATTCGCAGATTCGTTTTTCCGGGCGTCAGGGGCGGCAAAGAGAATCTAACTTTTTTATTGAAAATCGTGCATATTTCATATTTTAGTATAACATTCCTTTCACCTATTGAAAACAAATGCCATTCGCAGATTAGTTTTTCCGGGTGTTGGGGGCGGCATGGAAAATCTAACTTTTTTATTGAAAATCGTGCATATTTCATATTTTAATATGGCGTTCCTTTCACCTATTGAAAACAAATGCCATTCGCAGATTCGCTTTTCCGGGTGCTGGGGGCGGCACGGAAAATCTAACTTTTTTATTGAAAATCGTGCATATTTCACATTTAAGTATGGCGTTCCTTTCACCTATTGAAAACAAATGCCATTCGCAGATTCGTTTTTCCGGGCGTCAGGGGCGGCACGGAAAATCTAACTTTTTTATTGAAAATCGTGCACATTTCATATATTAGTATGGCGTTCCTTTCACCTACTGAAAACAAATTCTATTCGCAGAATTGTTTTTCCGTACCTCGGGGGCGGCACGGAAAACTTAACTTTTTTATTGAAAATCGTGCATATTTAATATTTTATTATGGCGTTCCTTTCACCTACTGAAAACAAATGCCATTCGCAGATTCGTTTTTCCGGGCGTCGGGGGCGACGCGAAAAATCTAACTTTTTTATTGAAAATCGTGCATATTTCATATTTTAGTATGGCGTTCCTTTCACCTACTGAAAACAAATTCTATTCGCAGATTCGTTTTTTCGGGCGTCAGGGGCGGCACGGAAAACTTAACTTTTTTATTGAAAATCGTGCATACTTCATATTTTAGTATGACGTTCCTTTCACCTACTGAAAACAAATTCTATTCGCAGATTCGATTTTCCGGGCGTCAGGGGCGGCACGGAAAATCTAACTTTTTTATTGAAAATCGTGCATATTTAATATTTTATTATGGCGTTCCTTTCATCTACTGAAAACAAATGCCATTCGCAGATTCGTTTTTCCGGGCATCGGGGGCGGCACGGAAAATCTAACTTTTTTATTGAAAATCGTGCATATTTCATATTTTTGTATGGCGTTCCTTTCACTTATTGAAAACAAATGCCATTCGCAGATTTTTTTTTCTCGTGCGTCAGGGGCGGCAAAGAAAATCTAACTTTTTTATTGAAAATCGTGCATATTTCATATTTTAGTATGGCGTTCCTTTCACCTACTGAAAACAAATCCTATTCGCAGATTCGTTTTTCCGGGCGTCGGGGGCGGCACGGAAAATATAACTTTTTTATTGAAAATTGTGCATATTTCATATTTTAGTATGGCGTTCCTTTCTCCTACTGAAAACAAATCCTATTCGCAGATTCGTTTTTCCGGGCATCGAGGGCGTAACGGAAAATCTAACTTTTTTAATGAAAATCGTGCATATTTCATATTTTTGTATGGCGTTCCTTTCACCTACTGAAAACAAATCCTATTCGCAGATTCGTTTTTCCGGGCGTCGGGGGCGGCACGAAAAATATAACTTTTTTATTGAAAATCGTGCATATTTCATATTTTTGTATGGCGTTCCTTTCACTTATTGAAAACAAATGCCATTCGCAGATTTTTTTTTTCTCGTGCGTCAGGGGCGGCAAAGAAAATCTAACTCTTTTATTGAAAATCGTGCATATTTCATATTTTAGTATGGCGTTCCTTTCACCTACTGAAAACAAATCCTATTCGCAGATTCGTTTTTCCGGGCGTCGGGGGCGGCACGGAAAATATAACTTTTTTATTGAAAATCGTGCATATTTCATATTTTAGTATGGCGTTCCTTTCACTTATTGAAAACAAATGCCATTCGCAGATTTTTTTTTTCTCGTGCGTCAGGGGCGGCAAAGAAAATCTAACTTTTTTATTGAAAATCGTGCATATTTCATATTTTAGTATGGCGTTCCTTTCACCTACTGAAAACAAATCCTATTCGCAGATTCGTTTTTCCGGGCGTCGGGGGCGGCACGGAAAATCTAACTTTTTTATTGAAAATCGTGCATATTTCATATTTTTGTATGGCGTTCCTTTCACTTATTGAAAACAAATGCCATGCGCAGATTTTTTTTTTCTCGTGCGTCAGGGGCGGCAAAGAAAATCTAACTTTTTTATTGAAAATCGTGCATATTTCATATTTTAGTATGGCGTTCCTTTCACCTACTGAAAACAAATCCTATTCGCAGATTCGTTTTTCCGGGCGTCGGGGGCGGCACGGAAAATATAACTTTTTTATTGAAAATCGTGCATATTTCATATTTTAGTATGGCGTTCCTTTCTCCTACTGAAAACAAATCCTATTCGCAGATTCATTTTTCCGGGCGTCGGGGGCGGCACGGAAATTATAAACGGCCAGCAATAAATCCGAAATGGTTTTTAATTATTAATTGCTGAATTTCTTGTTCGATGAGAGATGCCATATTCTAGTACGATCTTTTATAAGCTGAAGGAAAACAAATTCCATTCCTAGTTCCTTTCCAGTCATCGGGGTTAGCAAAATATTACAAATAAAAAATAGATGCTTGGACTATCAAATGAAATAATAAAAAATGTCTGTGGTTCTTCAGTAATAATTTATCATTTGTCAGTCCAGAACAAACTAAATATTTATATATTTAAAAAAAATTGTAATAAGAATTTTGTAGTGAATAGGAACTAAGCTCAATTGAAACATTGTTTCGCTATTTTTGAATAACCCTGTATATGGTTTGCTTACTTAACATGTCTCACAAAATACGATTGTCAGGCCTTGCAATAGGCAATGTTATGAACTAATATTGGTCAGAAACTTGATCTATTTTCAAAAACAACTTACATGTCTGATACGAAATGTAATGGTTTACAAAATTGTTTCATCGCTTCTCCATGTCGTTTTCGAGTTATAAAGCATAAGAAGAAAACATAAAAGAATCAAATTTTCAATTTTTTTTTATTCATGAAAGTTTCAACCTGTAATAAATGAATTCATTTTGTTGCCTAATTTTATTACCATAGCTGTTGACCCTACTAGATTCTCGCGCCCTTAGTGGTAGATTTATGAGTCTGTCAAACTGGCCCAAATCTGCCTTCAAAATTAGCGGAAGAAATCGGCCTATTCGCACTACCGTGTTCGGCGATGGATGGGGTGTTTTTTATTTTTACCCAAGATGCTGTATGTTTATTTATGATAATTCCCATTTATGCTGGAGAGAACAAGAAATTGCAATAAAATATTGTAACATCGGGTGCATAAGGTATAATATTTGGAGAGGCTGCAGCATATACTCATTCACACACAAGAGGTCACAGCTTATGGAAAACCTACATACATACACAATCTTGGGAAAGTAAGAAATAATTTTATTTTAGTTTATACATTCAAAATAGGAGGAAAGTAAAGTTATAATCCTATAAATTTGCAGTAAAAATAATTTGAATTGGTTGAAGCGACAACCTTTAAAAAAATTTACTTTACTTTCATTCCAGAAAATGTATAGTTATCTACATTTTATTATCAGTTTATTTATTATATTATATTATAAATGATCATTACCAAAATAAGCATAGTAAAAATACAAACAAAAAATTAAATGTAATGTTATATGACGTAGAGAAAAAGATATTGCATTAAAATATGGCCGAAGTGTATGAGCTCACAATATTTGGAGATGTCACGATACGTCTTCATTCACACACAGGAAGTTACAGCTTATGGAAAACCTACATACAGCATCTTGGGTAAAAATAAAAAAATACCCCATCCGTCGCCGAATACGGTAGTGCGAATGGGCCGATTTCTCCCACTAATTTTGAAGGCAGATTCAGGTCAGTTTGACACACTCACAAACCTGCCACCGAGGGCGCGCGAATCTAGTAGGGGTCAGCAGCTATGGCAATAAAATAATATAACTAATAAAACGAATTCATTTATTACGGTTGAAACTTTCACGAATCAATAAAAATAAACAATTAATACATAAAACAAAAATGATTCATGAACAACTCTGGAGCACCAATTAAAAATAAATAAATTTAAAAAAATTGAAAATTTGATTATTTTATGCTTTCATTGATAACTCGAAAACGACGGGAGAAGCAATGAAACAATTTTGTAAACCATTAAATTTCGTATTAGATATGTAAGCTATTTTTGAAAATAGGTCAAGGTTCTGAGCAATATTTGTTCTTAACGTTGCCTATTGCAAGGCCTGACAATCATAATTTGTGAAACATGCTAAGTAAGCAAACCATATACAGGGTTATTCAGGGTTAGTACCTATTCACTTTATAAAATTCATATTACAATTTTGTTTTTAATATTGTATAAGTATTTAGTTTGTTCTGGACTAACAAATGATATAATTATTATTGAAGAACCACAGACATTTCTTATTATTTCATGTGATATTCTAAGCATCTATTTTTATTTGTAACATTTTTTTGTAAAGTGAATAGGTACTGAGCACATTGTTTCGCTATTTTTGAATAATCCTGTAAATATATGGTTTACTTACTTAGCATGTCTCACAAGATACGATTGTCAGGCCTTGCAATAGGCAAAATTATGAACTAATATTGGTCAGAAACTTGACCTATTTTCAAAAGAAAAATAAGTGCTTGGACTATCAAATGAAATAATAAGAAATGTTTGTGGTACTTCAATAATAATTATATCATTTTTTGTTAGTCCAGAACAAACTAAATACTTATATAATATATTTTTTTAAATGTAATGTGAATTATCTCCACAACTGTTTGAACCGTATAATGATTAATTTATTTTAAACAGGTTTGTAATAATAATAACAAATAAGTTGTAATTTAAATAGGTAAGTAAAATGGTTTGTTAAAAAATTGAGGTAATTTATTTATCCTTAGAGCTAATAGTAATGTCAAAGTCGCAACAGTTATCACTGTCCTTAGGTTAGGTCATATAAACTCTTCACTGCTCCAAGGGACTTTAGTGTTTCTTTTGGATTTAGTGGCTTCCTTGGTACCTGACAAAAATAAAACAACTCATTTTCGATATATTATATGTGGGTGCCCCTAAAATATAGAAGCAAATTCTGAGTGTTAAATTAAATGGATTTAACTCAAATTATAGAATATAGTCTACCTTTTTTGTCTCTAAAGAGAAAATAATGAAGAAAATTAATAGTTCTTTTTATTATTATAATGAAAATGAAAAGACTAGAACACTACGTCTGGTGATAAAAATAAATGACACGATTGATTTGTACCGGGAAACGTCGGGATAGGGTATTGCCGCCACATGATTACCTTGCACCCTGTGATTGGTTAGTAATAGTAATAAAAGAATATTTAACAGTAAACGTTAATTCGCATTCTCCCAAAATGAGAATTTTTCGGTGCAAATTTATTTCAACATTTAAAATATTCATCCCTAGTGAACTTAATTTGCTGATTTAACTTCAAATTAGAACTCAATGAATCACTCTGCGAATATTTTGTTGCCTTTGCAAGAAAATTGGGAACTGTTTTGAAAGAAATTTTACACAAATTTCATACAAAAAATTCGCATTTCGGAACTGTGAGAACTAAGCTTAAAGCGGATTTCTGAAACCTGCAACTCACCTTTGTTTAAGCTAATCCGGATCAAGAATTTCGAATAGAGGGGAATTCAAAATTGTTGATCCGCATTAGCCCTCGGCGGCAGAATAGCCTTGAAATAAAATAGACACAAAATAAACTGCCTAAACAAAAGTATTTTTTTCTGTTATTGCAAGAAATCTCATTTTTGTATTCAACAAAAAACATATTTAAACAGAACGTACAGTATCTTGTTAAAAATAAAATGATGAAATACCAGTGTTTATATAGACCGGTTGTCAACGGATCATGGTAGACCCCCTTTTTTCCCTTATTTTTGAGAATATCGGAATGAAACTTGGATGTATTATATGATCAAGAAGACACTTCGTAGTATAACTGTTACTTTTTTCCCACTTCCAGTTTCACCGGAAATGACCCCAACTTTTGATTTTTAAATAGAATATCCTGTATATATGATATTAAAAAATTTACTTAAAATAAAAAAAAAATAATAAGAAAAAATTGCTTTTGGTCATATCCACCGATTCCTTAGAACATCTGTTATTTTATGGTAGTACTTTACATTATGGTTTCATTTGAAAAAAATAAGTTTTGGTAAAAAAACTGTTCAGGCCAAATTTGATGGCCCACAAAATGCACGTTCCCCAGTTTTTTATGCTCGATTTGATTTTTCTGGCATAACACCGGTCCATTACAATCAATTTTTTCTGGTCATATGGCACTCTGTACCAACAGATTTCGAGTTAATTTTTTTTCATGGAGTCGAAATGTCACTCAGGATTTTTCAAGGACTTCAAAAATATAATAATATACAGGGCGTTGAATTTAAAAATCAAAAGTTGGGTGGGTTCTTGGTAATATAATATAATCAACCAAGTTTCATTCTGATATTCTTAAAAATAAGGAAAAAGGGGGGTCTACCATGATCATTAGACAAGCCATAGTTTCCAGAGTCTTCAAGATATGTCTTAAACTTTGCAGGGATAATATGTACCAAAAATGACAAAATTTTTCATAATTTGTTACTTTTTCATCACTTCCGTTTTCCCCAGAAATCACTCCAACTTTGAAGTTTTAAATGGAACACCCTGTATATTTTTACATTTTGGATTCCGAAGACGATTTTAAGTATGAGTGCCTAGTTTTAAAAGTTGTTTTGGTAGATTTTTTTAGGGCTATTTTTATTTTTGCATCTAGAGTACAGTGAATGCACTCAAATCAATGAAATGGATCAAAACAATAAGAGAAAAATGTAAATGTGAGTTTTTTTGAATTGGTTTAATCAAAATTTCCGAAATCACTAATTTATAATTGTCAATTTTTCAAATGGCACCATCTTATTTTAAACACCCATCAGTAGCTATAAAAATAATCTAATATTTTTGTTTCAAACTATTTAATTAAAAACAAATTGAGCGTATTTATTTTTATATCGCATTAAATTAGTGCTATTATAAAGCGTATGTTAAACAAACAAACATACAATGTTATTTAAAATTTTGAAGTTGAGGTGGAGTTAAAGGTGAAACCGTGCGAAGTATCTTCACCGTTAATCATGTTCCCCAATGTACCAAGCAGACTCATGTTACTTTCTTTTGCTTATTACTTTTCGAGATATATCTATTAAAACTTATTTCCATTGAATATATTCGTCAAGGCATTTGCAACAACCCCAAAAAACATGATTCTAGATTACGTACTGTATAGTCCATTTAACGAGGTCCCGAACATCAAAAGTTTGTAGAATCTTTTGCAATACATTTCCCCCTCTGTTTTCGAGGGTGAGAAAAACGATGGTGATGGTTTCGAGTTCTGAAATCCTTGCGTACTACCTCTATCAAGGAAAAACCCCAATTTCGTGCTTGCTGCGAGGGATCGTCAGATCTGTTTTTTTTTTTTTGAGGAATAACAATAAATTTAGTTAATTTACATTAGAGAACCCCGGACCGAACCCCGAGGTTTGAACCTACCCCCGAAGAGGGGGTGGTTTTTATACGTAGGGGGTAGTTTCGAGAGGCTACAATGAAAAAAATATCACCATCGTGTTTATCACCCTCGAAAACCCGTGAGAAACCCGTTTTCAAGTTTTTCGAGTGATTTTGATTTTGCAAGCAGGGTTGTTTCAACCCCCGGGGGCTGCTTAGGTCAACTGCGGTTTAGTAATGGTTAGCTTCCCTAATATTCCCATAAAAACTCCGATCCGACGAATTTTCGCTTGCCTAGGATCGACAGCATGGAAGACGGGGTGGTTTTATACGTTGGGGGTAGTTGCGGGAAGGTAGGGTGAAAAATAGCACCTTTATTATGATCCCTGCCCTCGAAAACCCATAAAAAACCTTGTCGAGTCCGTATTGTCTTGTTTTTGAGATATTGCTATTACGGTCGGGGGTAGGTTCAACCCCCGAGGGTCGCTTCGGAGTACTCTAATGTAAATTAACTTAGTTTGTAATTATTCCCCCAAAAAAAACCAGACCCGTCGATCCCTCGCGAGCCCAAGACCAAGAAGCCGGAAACAGGGGTGGTTTTTCCTTGATAGGGGTAGTACGCAAGGGTTTCAAAACTCGAAACCATCACGATCATTTTTCTCACCCCCGAAAACAGGGGAGGAAATGTATTGCAAAAGATCTTACAAACTTTTGATGTTTTGGCCTTTTTGTACCTCGTTAAATGGACTAGTAATCTACAACTTCATATAAAGTAGCTGTTCATTGAAATTCTTATATATTATAGATACTTTCATGTAAATAATTTTAATATAACCACATGTGATAGCAGAGAAAAATATTATTGTACCGGGTACTTACCTTTATAATGTATTCCACTACCTACTATAAATATTCCCATACAACGTGTCACTACTGTCACTAATTGAACACTGAATGCCGTGTCAACTGCCAAATTTAAACTAGATATTATCATATTATTTATTCCTTACTGCTCGTAAAACTTGAAGGTCACGCGGCTATATGCGTAGAGTGTGTAAAGTAGAGGGCGCCACTATCCTGCTGTAGAAATGACGTCACAACTTATCATGTGTGAGCTATGTGAATGATCATCAATTTCAACATCATACACAAGAATTTTAAAAATAAAGTTTAAACGTCATAAAATGACGTAAATAACAAGAATTTACAATAAAATATTGTGGCATCGAATGTATGAGGTCATAATATTTGGAGAGGTCATAGTACACCCTCATTCACACACAAGAGGTCACATGTTATGAGAAACCAACACACACACACACACACACACACATATATATATATATATATATGTTTCTTAGGTTTTCGGGGTGTTAAATGAAGTGTTATTGTACTTCCGGGTGCTCTCCCGCGTCGATGGTCGACTCCTCCAGGAGTCACGGTTGTCTGAACGACATTTCGGCAGAATCTCATCTGCCATCTTCAGGTTCTCACTGAAAGCTGCCTACTGCTGCCCCTCGTTGCTCGAACTGAACTGACGTTCTCTCGGCTCTGACTCTTCGTGATAGGTCCACTTCGGGCAGGTTGCTGTGTTTCTTCACTATTTGTCAATGCTTGAACGTACCTCCTCGTGATTGGTTCGTCCACGGTGGATCGTCGTGGTTTTTTTTAGGTATCTTCCTACAAGAGTGGGCTTCCAAGAACTGGGTAATATCTGCGTATCATCTCGTTTATTAAGATTTTGTGATCTTTTTTCGATCTCTATCGCCTCTCTGGTGATCCTTGACCTATAATGCTCGATATTAGCTACTGTTCTGGTATTGTCGAAATCTATTTTGTGTCCTGTGGATTTTATATGCTGTGCTAGGGACGATGTTTTCTCCTCTTTTCGTACTGCACTCATATGTTCTTCCTTTCTTATACTAATGCGTCTATTGGTCCGTCCTATGTATGATTTATTGCAATCTTGGCACGGGATTTCGTATACTCCCTGGTTTTCTAGGGTAGTTCTTGATTTTGGATTACGGAGGACTGCACTGATTTTTCAGTTTGTTTGAAATATTGTTTCTATGTTATGTTTACGTAGAAGTTTGTCAATTTTATCTGTCGTCCGTTTCACGTAAGGTAGATATGCTTTTGCCACTGGTTTCTCGGATTCCTCCTGGGTTTTTTGTCTGTATGGCCCCTGCGACTTCTGTATTGTGTACCTCGAAAATCCATTTCTCATCAGTGCTTTTTGAAGTGACGATTATAACGCTATGTCCCCAAAATTACAATAGGAGGAATGATGCGTTATAAAATCGTGCGGTAATTAACACCTATCAGTGTTATAAACTGCCAAAAACAAATATTCAAAAGAATTTACGCACGAGCCGGCTGGCTAATCTGCGGTGAGCTAGGGGTGGTTCTTTTATATGAAAACTAAAACAAGATATACTCAATATACAGTGTGTATTAACCAACGACACAATTTAACGATGACCTTTTGAGCGCCACGTAGTTTAAATTATTACAAAAGTCGGCCCATGACCAGGAAACTACGAAACTCAAATTCTTTTAAATTAACTTGTTTAAAATGACTAATTTCCCCCCAAATAATATGTGGCTTTCAAATTGGTTAAAATAAAACAAGTTTATCAACTTAGTAAACAATACCTGTATTACAAAAAAAATGATTGACACAACTGAACGGTAAAGACAGCTAAGTTATATAATCACACAAGGGAAAAGTTAGAAATATGTTACGAAAGTACGATAAACTTCAAAATATTTTTAACTAAGGAATTGAAACTACGTGAAATAAGTAATATAATAATAACCTATGTTAGGGTATTTAATCAACGTATGCGCGTTATGAAATTCTACCTGTACGCTGGAATAATAATAAAGATCTCCATTATTAAGGCGCATGAAAGTGTGAAATTTGTTGTTTTTCCAATGTTTTACAGTAGCAATACCAAATGTTAAATGTCCCGAGATGAAAGACTATTATATTACTTGTACACCAAAATTATCCTTTAATGATTAAATATTTTCGTTGAAATAAATAATCTATTGTATACTAAATTCGTGAAATGACTGTAACCCTAAACTACAGTAACAATCATAAAAGTCATTAGATGGTATTTTTGGTAGAAGAAAAATGATGTTTTCAGGTTGAGTACGAAATAATAATAAAGAGTAGATCTGACCTCTAGGTTGTTGTTTACATCTGCGATTCTGCGGCCAGCTGATTGACAGTCCGGTATTCCTGCGGGTTGAGGGCGACGGAGGAATCCAACAGCCAGAAAAACGCTGCGGGTACTGATAAGCCGAACTAGGAGGAACGTTTAGCAGCAATCTACTATCTCTCTCAATTCCATTTATTGAATATTCAAAATTAAACTATTACGGGATTTTCAATGGCAAATAAAAACACCAAAGTGGAAACGCCTAAAAATAATTCCCACAAATAAGGATAAATTAATTAAATATAATTTATGCATACCTCTAGATGGTGTTGAGGCGTTTTCAAATAAAATTCAATGCACGGCCTGGGAAGTGCAAATTTATACTCCGTCAAAAAGACGACGATTTCGTATCTCAAACGAAATCAACCCAAATGGAAAAATCTTTTTAATCCGATAATAAATCGACTAGTGTTTAAACAAATATCCAAAAACAATCACTATTAAATTTTTCACAACTTCGGATTTGCACTGCCGGTATTAACTTTTAAGCCGTTGCCAAGCCAATTGCCTTTCGTTTCCTATTATCTATGCTACTCGCTCAACGCGCATGGATTAGTTGGAAATAATAATAGTAATAATACCGAAGAAATAACTCAACCTATTTTTAGACCGTAACAGTTTCCCCTCTTCCCCCGAAAGAATTTCTCTCAGAAATTCTCAATATCATTCTCAAAAAATAATTTTAGATCTTTAGCATGCCAAATACCTTTAGAATCACCTTTGTCACTCGCAAGTTCATAAGTCCAGGGAGAAACTTTTTTCTTAATAATAAAAGGACCAATGTATTTAGGAGCCAATTTAGCATTAAAATACTTTGCAGCATCCGACAAAACATAATTCTTTCTTAGAACTTTTTCTCCAACAAAAAATTCTTCCCCTCTTCTTTTTAAATTATAATATTTACTAGAACGATTATACGCTTCTTTAAGTCTATTACTAACGTCATCAAATACTTTTTTCAAAGTTTCCGATCTCGATACATAATTATCTCTAGGTGAAATTTCGATATCATTATCCGATTTAGCTACACCAAAATCTGTACCACAATTAATGTATTCTCTACCAAATACTATAAAGTGTGGAGTGTAACCTGTCACTTCATGTCTAGCGGTACGAACTGCGCATTCAATTTTCGGTAATTCTACATCCCAATTACGATGTGTAAGATCTGTTACATAACTTGATATCATGGTTTTCATAACTGTATTGACTCTTTCAGTTGGATTTGCTTGTGCATGGTATAATGCATTATATAAAATTTTTGTTTTATAATCCTTACACCTTTGAGAAAATTGTTTAGACCTGAATTGAACGCCGTTATCAACTATAAGATATTGGGGTACACCATAAACTAAATAAATATCGTTTTCAATAAGTTTTGTTACCATAGATGCTGTAGCTTTACGAATGGGAAAAAATTTAGCGTATTTGCTAAAATAATCTGCTACGACCAATATATAAACATTACCTTTGGACGATCGCGGAAGAGGACCAACTAAATCCGCACTAACCATTTGAAATGGTTTACTTACTTTTGGATGGCTTACCATTAAACCTCTTGGTTTCTTTTGTTCCGGTTTTTGTTCTTGACATATTTTGCAGGATTTGATGAAACGTGTTACATCACTTTTCATTTTGGGCCAGTAATATTTGTTTATAATACGGTTGTGCGTCTTATATATGCCTAAATGACCCGCTGTTGGAGGACAATGCATATTTTCTAAAACAGATTTACGTTCCCGTTTCGGAACAACTTCTTTCCAGAATTCGAATTCATCACGCAATTCGGGGTATTTACAAGATACATACTTAAAAAGTTTATTATCAGCGATTCGCCACTGAGGATATTGAAGTGGATTACTAGAAACCTTTTTTAACATATTGGTATACCATTTATCATCAATTCCGGTAGTGTTAGGAACGTGTAATTTTACTTCGTCAATATTTGGTACTGCGCGACTTAACAGATCTGGAACAACGTGATCTTTTCCTTTACGATGCAAAATAGTAAAATCATATTATTGCAATCGAACTGCCCACCTTGCTAGGCGACCCGTAGGATTTCTCAAATTATTTAACCAAATTAAACTATGGTGATCAGTTATGACGGAAAATTTCGAACCTTCTAAATATGGCCTTAGTTTTTCAATGCACCAAACAATGGCTAATAATTCTCTTTCGGTCGAGCTGTAATTTTTTTCAGCCTTAGTCAGTGATCGACTCAAGTAGCAAATGACCCGGTCGCCATCATCAAAATTTTGCGATAAAACTCCAGCTATCCCGTATCCCGACGCATCCGTTTGCAGTATAAATGGCATATTAAAATCAGGGCACGTAAGCACAGGCGCAGAAACCAAACAATCTTTAATTTTTTTAAAAGCTTGTTCGCACTGATCCGACCAAACAAATTTTTGTTTCTTTTTAAGCAAGGCCGTCATGGGTGCTATTGTGGAAGAAAAATCAGGTAAAAATCGACGGTACCATGACGCCATACCGATAACACGTCGTACTTCCGAAACATTTTTAGGTGTAGGTATATTTAAAATGGCATTAACTTTTTCCGCGTCTACATGAAGACCGTTTTTATCCACCACATAACCAAGGTATTTTAGCTCTGGAAGGCAAAACTTACATTTTTCTTGACTTAAAGTAAGACCTGCGACAGTCAAACGTTCTAACACTTCTTTAAGTATTTCACAATGTTTTTCAAACGTCGTTGTTACCACGATTATATCATCTAGATATACAAAAACCCACGGTTCTAATTCTGGTCCTAAAATACGATCTAATAGTCGTTGAAATGTCGCTGGACTATTTGATAAACCGAATGGCATCCTTTTAAACTGGTAAAGACCACGGCCTGGTACGGTAAATGCAGTAAACTCTCTACTATTTTCAGAAACGGGCACTTGCCAGTATGCGGAACGAATATCTAAAGAGGATAAATAAGTGGCATTACGTAACTTGTCCAAAATATTAGAGATATATGGTAAAGGATACGCATCCTTTTTGGTGACTTTATTAAGTTTTCTATAGTCCACACAAAATCTATAGGCACCATCTTTTTTTGGAACCAATAGAATAGGTGAGGACCAAGCACTTGTAGATTTTTCAATAATTCCTAAATCTAACATCTTTTTGAGTTCAGAATCAATATGAGATTGCATTTTTGGAGATACTGGGTAATATCTCTGTTTTATAGGAGATGAATCTGTTAAAATTACATGATCAACAAGAGATGTACATCCCAGAGTATTTGAATTTTTGAAGTATTGTTTTGTTAAGTTTTCCAGAATTAATTTTTGATCATATGTTATTTCCGTAGGTGACTGCAAATAACTTAATTCACATGAAGAATTAGAAAAGGTCCATATGTCATTATGTAGATCTGGTACAATTCGCATTGCATGCCAAAAATCTATTCCTAGAATTAGGACATGAGGTAATTCTGGTACCACTAACATATCAATTACTTTTACTCGATCTATCAATTTTACAGGTGTGCTAACTGAACCAATGCTAATACATTTATCACCATTAGCGATAGTACAATGTGAGTTATTAATCGTTGTTAAAGATAGCCCTAATTCTTGGAGTAATTTCCAGCCTTTACCACCAACAATAGTTTTCGAAGCTCCCGAATCTAAAAGCCCTAATAAATTTTTTCCCAAAATTGAAACTTCTAAATACGGACGTCGATCTCCTTGTGCATGAGAAACGATGTAATCTAGTATAGGCTGATTTTTAAAGATCTTTGAATTGCTATTACAGAACGCCGCTTTTTTAATAAATGAGTCTACTACGCGGCCAGTTAGTGACTCGTCGAAGCGTTTCCCTGGCTACGGCAATTTTGACAAGTTCTAACGGTGAACCCAATATTTCCACAGCGATAGCATTTTAGCGAGAACGATTGTGTGCAATTATATCTATTATGGCCAGGTTGATTGCAATTAAAACAAATCAATCTATTCTGTTGAAATCGGTCAGTATTAGGACGCGCGGTATTATTCTGCGAAGAAGTGGGCCTAAAATTATTCGGTCTTGAATTAGAAAAATTATTTGGTCTTGAGTTAGAAAAATTATTTGGTCTTGAATTAGAAAAATTATTTCTAGAACCACTTCTATAATGACTATTATTATTTACGAGATCACAATCCACGGAATTACCTTCGACATATGCGAGGTCATGTTCAAGAAAATCGTCGGATGGATTAGGAGGCATGAATTGTTCAACCGATTCTTTTCTAGCTTCAAGTCGTCTGCACAAAGATAGTAATTCTTCTACAGTTGCAATTTCATCTAATTTTAGTCCTAATTGAATTTGAAAATATGGATTAATATTTCGTTTAAGAATTTTAAGTTTAGATAAATCATTAATCGGAAAAGTAAGTCTCGAGAAATAACTATTCATTACAGCTATATAAATACCGATTGATTCCTTGCCCTGTGTTCTCTTTTTAATTACATTTAATAATTTTTCGTCGTAATCGTTTGGTAAAAATTCTTCACGCATTTTAACAACAAGTTCTTCCCAACTAGATGTATTTTTCCTTTCGTAAAGAAACCACGTTTTCGCTTGACCCGAAAATAAATCTCCTGCGGATTTGAATAATTGTGCTTTTGAAATATTTCTCGATTCACAAAGTTCATCTACGCGTTCCAGAAATGCATTAAGTGACATATCAGTTTTTGATTTTCCCCCGTTAAATGTTAAATTCCACTGATACACTGGTACTGATTTAAAACGATTTAAGTCACGAGTATTATTGTTATCAACCGGAGCAGAATTATTTAAGTTTTGTGTTACATCCGGATTAGATTCCGCGTCAGTATCAGAGTCGCTTATCGAAATATCATTTAGCAATGTAGTGTCAACTGGTAAACTTCGTCTACCTCGAGATGAACTGCTTTCATTTTGATCTAACTTTGTTTTTAAATCTTCCGAAAGTTCTAATAAATTCGCTAATAATTGAGATTTGCGCAGCGAACTATCTTCATCTGTAGTAACCATATGATTTACTCTATTTAGACCGTGTGAAATTTTTGTTGATAACTTTTTATACCGATTACATTGACTACCCCCCGTGAAATCTGAAAGTAATTTTTCTGTTTCTTCAATCAACCCTGCTAAAGCTACACTATCTTGGCTAAATGTATAAGGATAATCTGGATAATCTACTTGTTTATTTTCTCGTTCAAGTCTAAGTGCGGCACTAAGTCCTTTACGCATATTTTCGACGTTACCTGTAGCAATTCCTCTTATAGTTAGTTCATATTGTAGTTCCGACTGAGTAAGCCGATTCACATCCATTTTCAGAGACATTATATTATATTATGCGTTGCAAAAGTAAATTTTAATTTAGTAGGTCCTTCTGTACTAGTAATTAAAGAAAATTAATCAACTTGTACCACATTCAAACAGTACTAAGTATTTATATGATTTTATTTCTAGTAAATTGACCTATAAAGATCTAAAGATAATATTTGTAAAAGAAAAAAAAAATTTAATGTTAATTTGATAGATTAACTTTAATACTGTATTATAAATAATAAGCAATAATTAATTATTATGTCATCTAAGCCGACTAAATAATGATCACCCTGTGTGACAAGAAAGAAAGAAAAAATAATGTAAATGTATCGAAGCAAATCCTCCCTAAAATCGTATCAAATAAATAACTACAATAACACGTTTTTTTCTTTTTCCAAAAACAAGAAAAATAAAAATGGCTTACAATTATGTTATGCTAAATATTTATATATATATTTTTTTTATGTACCAACTTATGTATATTAAGTTGAAATCAATTTTTCTAGCTATTTTAGAATTATCTGTTTAAGAGAAGAGAGGAAAAAAATAATAGGCAAAATTATGTATTTTCACGCTAAACTGTATAGTCCTGTTTCTCCCTGTATACTTCAGTACGAGAGACCAAAGAGGATAGACACATAAAATCGAATAAAATAAACAACAAGGTTAGTTTTTGTATATAAACAAAAAAAACGTACGCACAACTATATAACAACCAGACCTAAACCGATATGTTTAGATCAGCACTTGTAAAAACACACAAAAAATTGCAGAAAATTCCCGTAAATATTGATGAGCAGTAAGTACGTACCATACAAAATTTATATATCTACCATAATGAGTACCATCTGAATACTTTCTCTACCAAGTTACTTTTAGCACAAATAACAATTTAATATTTTATATGCACATACAAAAACCACTTAAAAAAAAAAAATACATGCCAAAAATACCTATATTACACACGAGGGCGCCAAATTTATAACGCTATGTCCCCAAAATTACAATAGGAGGAATGATGCGTTATAAAATCGTGCGGTAATTAACACCTATCAGTGTTATAAACTGCCAAAAACAAATATTCAAAAGAATTTACGCACGAGCCGGCTGGCTAATCTGCGGTGAGCTAGGGGTGGTTCTTTTATATGAAAACTAAAACAAGATATACTCAATATACAGTGTGTATTAACCAACGACACAATTTAACGATGACCTTTTGAGCGCCACGTAGTTTAAATTATTACAAAAGTCGGCCCATGACCAGGAAACTACGAAACTCAAATTCTTTTAAATTAACTTGTTTAAAATGACTAATTTCCCCCCAAATAATATGTGGCTTTCAAATTGGTTAAAATAAAACAAGTTTATCAACTTAGTAAACAATACCTGTATTACAAAAAAAATGATTGGCACAACTGAACGGTAAAGACAGCTAAGTTATATAATCACACAAGGGAAAAGTTAGAAATATGTTACGAAAGTACGATAAACTTCAAAATATTTTTAACTAAGGAATTGAAACTACGTGAAATAAGTAATATAATAATAACCTATGTTAGGGTATTTAATCAACGTATGCGCGTTATGAAATTCTACCTGTACGCTGGAATAATAATAAAGATCTCCATTATTAAGGCGCATGAAAGTGTGAAATTTGTTGTTTTTCCAATGTTTTACAGCAGCAATACCAAATGTTAAATGTCCCGAGATGAAAGACTATTATATTACTTGTACACCAAAATTATCCTTTAATGATTAAATATTTTCGTTGAAATAAATAATCTATTGTATACTAAATTCGTGAAATGACTGTAACCCTAAACTACAGTAATAATCATAAAAGTCATTAGATGGTATTTTTGGTAGAAGAAAAATGATGTTTTCAGGTTGAGTACGAAATAATAATAAAGAGTAGATCTGACCTCTAGGTTGTTGTTTACATCTGCGATTCTGCGGCCAGCTGATTGACAGTCCGGTATTCCTGCGGGTTGAGGGCGACGGAGGAATCCAACAGCCAGAAAAACGCTGCGGGTACTGATAAGCCGAACTAGGAGGAACGTTTAGCAGCAATCTACTATCTCTCTCAATTCCATTTATTGAATATTCAAAATTAAACTATTACGGGATTTTCAATGGCAAATAAAAACACCAAAGTGGAAACGCCTAAAAATAGTTCCCACAAATAAGGATAAATTAATTAAATATAATTTATGCATACCTCTAGATGGTGTTGAGGCGTTTTCAAATAAAATTCAATGCACGGCCTGGGAAGTGCAAATTTATACTCCGTCAAAAAGACGACGATTTCGTATCTCAAACGAAATCAACCCAAATGGAAAAATCTTTTTAATCCGATAATAAATCGACTAGTGTTTAAACAAATATCCAAGAACAATCACTATTAAATTTTTCACAACTTCGGATTTGCACTGCCGGTATTAACTTTTAAGCCGTTGCCAAGCCAATTGCCTTTCGTTTCCTATTATCTATGCTACTCGCTCAACGCGCATGGATTAGTTGGAAATAATAATAATAATAATACCGAAGAAATAACTCAACCTATTTTTAGACCGTAACACGATATCTCTTCGTTGATATGGTCGACGTCTGCCAACCTCTGAGAACGTGTCACTAGAGTGTTCACTACTGAATTTAATTGTGCTAGATGGTGATGTGATGCCGCATGAAGTAGTTAAAAAAGGATTACAATATTTATTTATCACGATAATTCCACCTCTATACGTATATATATATATATGTTATTACATATGATTTGCAGGAAACAACTACTCAGCGGGCAAATACCCCGACCTGCATTGAATTATACCTTACAAATCATGAAAGATTGGTAGCCAATGTCATTTGTCAATCCCCTGACCAGACATAGACCGGTTTCGAACTTATTAGTTCTCATCAGTATGCCATAGGCCATGGAACAGACAAATGACAGTGGCCAAACTGTTAGTTTAATACAAACTTAAGTAAATGGTGTACCGGTGAGAGGTAAGTGAATCCTCTCATGTGGTCAAATGCTACTATACACCAGACATCATAGATGTCTCCATGGTGTATAGCGACTTGCTATTTTGCAAGTACCGAGAGCGGTGACCTTCAGCCCTTGGTGGACTTAACCTATACTGTTATTACATATGATTTGCAGGAAACAACTACTCAGCGGGCAAATACCCCGACCTGCATTGAATTATACCTTACAAATCATGAAAGATTGGTAGCCAATGTCATTTGTCAATCCCCTGACCAGACATGGACCGGTTTCGAACTTATTAGTTCTCATCAGTATGCCATAGGTCATGGAACAGACAAATGACAGTGGCCAACCTGTTAGTTTAATACAAACTTAAGTAAATGGTGTACCGGTGAGAGGTAAGTGAATCCTCTCATGTGGTCAAATGCTACTATACACCAGACATCTATGATATATATATATATTTTTTTTTTTTTACAAAAAACCAGTCACCCTACTCTGTGGCTTCGACCCTCACAGAGGGGAGCTGGTAATACCAATAGCCACTCCCCACGCCCGTGGGGTGAGTGACTACCGGGTCCGAGAATCGTGTGCCCTAAGTAGACGCAATGATCCGAGGATGACAGCCTTCTGCATTCTGCCGGCTAAGATCTCTGCCGAATCTCGGCATGCCGGTATGATCTTTAGTTCTGAAAGCAGCGTCTGTCTCATTCCACCGAGGGCTCCTATAATCAGTACCACTATTTTAACAGAATGGCCTGGATAAAGCCTGCGGAGTTCGAAGAGCAAATCTCGATATTTTGTTCGTTTTTCCTCCTCTTTCAAGACAATGTTGCTCTCAGCGGGAGCCGAGAATTCCACGACATACATTGTCTTGAGTTGGTGGTCGAGGAGTACTATGTCAGGCTTGTTGGCTTGTATTTGCCTGACGGTGGGAAACGAGTAGTTCCAATAGATTAGGCACTTCTCATTCCCCACAACGGACTCAATATCCCCCGGAACGTAAGGCAGCACTGGTGTTTCGTCTATCCCATACGAGTGCCTTAGATGATAGTAAAGCACTCGTAATGCTGCGTTGTGTCTATGAATATAGGCCGAGACTGCGTATGTCGGGCAAGCAGACAGTAAGTGCATTACAGTCTCCGGCGCCCTGCGGCAGGCCCTGCAGCTGACATCAGGGACCTCCATACCCATGACACGACGTCGATAGACGAGAGTGTTAAATACACCATCCTGGCAAGCCATTATGAATCCCTCGGTCTCAGACTTCAGCCCAGCTGACCTTAAGAAGGCGAAGGTCAGCCTTTCGGATAAGCCGAGGTCTTCTATATTTTTATAGAAGACCCCGTGCAATGGCTTATCCTTATGGAGCTGCAGAAGGATGTTGTGTTCTGCAGCTCTAATGTGGGCTTTTAGTCGAACGGGTTCCAACTCGGTGACAGAGTCGGGGTTTACCCGCTCGACGTCGAAGATGAGACCAAGTTCATCGGCTGCTCTCCGTGCTGCCTTAAAGAGAAAAGCTCCTACCTCTGCATTTTCATGGTCTCGGACCATGCAGAGGAGGGGATCCGAACTCCTGATGACCTTACATGCTCCATCCAGAACCATTCTCATTACTCCGAAAGAGTAGAGAAGGATCGGAACGGCAAGCATATTTGTAGCAGACACCTTGTTCTTCCCCGACAGTTCTGAAGACCAGATCTGTCGGAGTAGGTGCTGATACTTGCCGCGGAGAGCGTTTTTCACTACACTCACTTCTTGGGTGGAGCGTTGCTCGACACCCAAGTAAGTGTACGACCTCCGGCATCTAGATGGTGTAAGATGCTTCCGTCCACGAGCTGCGCGTCCTCTCCGTAGTCACCGCATCGTCCTCTCTTGAGATGGATCAGTGCGCATTTGTCCAACCCGAACTGCATACCGACAGCCTGCGTGTACTCCTGTACTACCCTAAGGGACTGCTGGAGATACCTCTCTCCAGAGGCATAAAGTTTAAGATCATCCATATAAAATAGATGGGTGACCTTATGCCTCCTGTCGCCGGGGGTACCGCAGTTGTAGCCACGGGTTTTCCGGAGCGAGACGGATAATGGCAGTAGTGAGATGCAAAAGAGAAGGGGGCTGAGGGAATCTCCCTGAAATACTCCTCTTCTGAATGTTACCGACTCTGTTTGGACTCTATCGTTACCCGATGTTATGGTAAAACGAGTCCTCCAGAGCGGCATCAGTTCTTCAATACATCTCACTACGGGGCCTGGTACCACAAGACATCGGAGCAAGTGAACAATGAGCTCATGCGATGTCATGTCGAATGCCTTGCGGTAGTCGATCCAGGCCATAGAGAAGTTCCGCTTATACTGCATGGAGTCCTGCGTGACACATCTGTCTATCAGCAGGTTTTCCTTGCAGCCAGCGACACCTCTCTTCGACCCTCGTTGCTCATATATCCGTTCGTAAACCGGTTCAACTGCGTGGAGCACCCGCATGTACAAAATGCGTGTAAACACCTTGTAGCATGCGTTTAGACAGGTTATCGGTCTGTAGTTCTTTGGGTTGGACAAATCTCCGTTCTTGGGGATCAGCACTGTCCGCCCCTCAACAACCCAAGAAGGGATTTGCTGCTCCCCATTCAACCAGGAATTAAAAATTCTGGTGAAATGGTGGTGGGTGCTCGATAACTTTTTCCACCAAAAGTTATTTATCCCATCGGGACTTGGAGCATCAAAGTTCTTAGAGCCCTCAAGAGCCCTACGAACCTCTTCTGGGGTTATTGGTTCGCACACTTCCTGTGGTTGCTGAAGCCTTTGACAAAAGGCTTCAAAGTGTGCAAGGGCAGGAGACTCTCGGTTGAGTGGAAGCCTCTCCTCGTACAGCGTTTTCCAGAAGTTCTCCACCTGATCTGCAGTCGGCGGATTTTCTACAACACGCGGAGGCGGTTGGAAGAGGCGCGAGGGCTTTTCGCGGAACAGTTTATTTTCCGCAAGCCCTCTCGCCCGCCTCACTAATGACTTTTTGCAAGTCACTAGCATCCGTATCCTGTCGAGACAGTGCTGTTTGGTGGTTCGCAGCACTGCCTCATTGAGTGTGTGATGGGCACGTCTTAAGTTGGCGGCTAATCGACGCACTTTAGGCGTGAACGGCCTGTTGGCCGCCATATAGTCCATCACACATTGGATACGGGATGCGTGTTGCCTCGCCGACCGGATCTTGGCTTCCATCTTTTGTATGCGCCGCTCCGCCTCGCCTGTGGAGAAGCAGTGTTTTGCCCCTCCACCCGAGAAAAGCGTTGAGCAGCAGCATACACGGCACAATTTATGTGCCAGAGGTCAGCCCGTTCTGGTAGCACTGCACGAAGTTCTTCATCCACTCTGGCCAGGTCTTGTGGCCCGGGGGTTTTTATGTGGTGTAACCCCCGTCTGGTACTGAGGCCCTCTGGTGTTGGCGGAACGAGAAGAATCACGTCCTCAACCGGTGAATGCGGCGGCCCTTCTGCCACCTCATTCACCGGTCCAGGAGCAGCCCTCACGTAGCCCCTACTACGAAGGTGGGATACATAGTCACGCAGATTTTGTGGCGTGAAGGCGCTATGCTCTGGTAGCCTCTCACACCACAGAGCATGCATCCGCGCCATGTATCACCTCCGCGCGGGCTCACTGCTTTCACAGCACAGCAGAAGGTCGTCCCTTAAATCATCGGTCCACTCAAAGCGTCCTTGTAGCTCGCGGTCGTCGTCATTAGGCAATCGATCCGGTTGGGCCCCACCACCTTGCCCGTGACCCCTATCCGGATGGGGTCGATTGTGGGGGCCCTGCCTTCGGTTAATCGGAACCGGAGTGTAGAACTTGTGGGTGGTTAGCCCAACAAGTCCACGGCCGACACCAGAGGGGAAGATGCTTTCCCCTCCCGGGTGCACTAGGGCTGCCTGTTCGGTTTTGCACCCCAGCTGGAGTAAGTGGTGGCGCTACTCACCAAAGGCTTGATAGATGGAGGTCAGCCCCTCCTGCTTATATATTATTATTATTATTATTATTATTTTTTTTTTTACAAAAAACCAGTCACCTTACTCTGTGGCTCCGACCCTCACAGAGGGGAGCTGGTAATACCAGTAGCCACTCCCCACGCCCGTGGGGTGAGTGACTACCGGGTCCGTGAATCGTGTGCCCTGAGTAGACGTAATGAACCGAGGATGACAGCCTTCTGCATTCTGCCGGCTAAGATCTCTGCCGAATCTCGGCATGCCGGTATGGTCTTTAGTTCTGAAAGCAGCGTCTGTCTCATTCCACCGAGGGCTCCTATAATCAGTACCACTATTTTAACAGAATGGCCTGGATAAAGCCTGCGGAGTTCGAAGAGCAAATCTCGATATTTTGTCCGTTTTTCCTCCTCTTTCAAGACAATGTTGCTCTCAGCGGGAGCTGAGAATTCCACGACATACATTGTCTTGAGTTGGTGGTCGAGGAGTACTATGTCAGGCTTGTTGGCTTGTATTTGCCTGACGGTGGGAAACGAGTAGTTCCAATAAATTAGGCACTTCTCATTCCCCACAACGGACTCAATATCCCCCGGAACGTAAGGCAGCACTGGTGTTTCGTCTATCCCATACGAGCGCCTTAGATGATAGTAAAGCACTCGTAATGCTGCGTTGTGTCTATGAATATAGGCCGAGACTGCGTAAGTCGGGCAAGCCGACAGTAAGTGCATTACAGTCTCCGGCGCCCTGCGGCAGGCCCTGCAGCTGACATCAGGGACCTCCATACCCATGACACGACGTCGATAGACGAGAGTGTTAAATACACCATCCTGGCAAGCCATTATGAATCCCTCGGTCTCAGACTTCAGCCCAGCTGACCTTAAGAAGGCGAAGGTCAGCCTTTCGGATAAGCCGAGGTCTTCTATATTTTTATAGAAGATCCCGTGCAATGGCTTATCCTTATGGAGCTGCAGAAGGATGTTGTGTTCTGCAGCTCTAATGTGGGCTTTTAGTCGAACGGGTTCCAACTCGGTGACAGAGTCGGGGTTTACCCGCTCGACGTCGAAGATGAGACCAAGTTCATCGGCTGCTCTGCGTGCTGCCTTAAAGAGAAAAGCTCCTACCTCTGCATTTTCATGGTCTCGGACCATGCAGAGGAGGGGATCCGAACTCCTGATGACCTTACATGCTCCCTCCAGATCCATCCTGCTATGGAGACTCTCCAAGCTCAAGAGTCCACGGCCTCCCCGATGTCGTGGGAGATATAACCGTGGAACGGACGATTTAGGACGCAAGCTCCTGTTGAGATGCATCTTCTTGCGGGTTACTACATCGAGTTGACGCAGCTCTTCTCTAGTCCACTTCACTACTCCGAAAGAGTAGAGAAGGATCGGAACGGCAAGCATATTTGTAGCAGACACCTTGTTCTTCCCCGACAGTTCTGAAGACCAGATCTGTCGGAGTAGGTGCTGATACTTGCCGCGGAGAGCGTTTTTCACTACACTCACTTCTTGGGTGGAGCGTTGCTCGACACCCAAGTAAGTGTACGACTCTCCGGCATCTAGATGGTGTAAGATGCTTCCGTCCACGAGCTGCGCGTCCTCTCCATAGTCACCGCATCGTCCTCTCTTGAGATGGATCAGTGCGCATTTGTCCAACCCGAACTGCATACCGACAGCCTGCGTATACTCCTGTACCACCCTAAGGGACTGTTGGAGATCCCTCTCTCCCGAGGCATAAAGTTTAAGGTCATCCATATAAAATAGATGGGTGACCTTATGCTTCCTGTCGCCGGGGGTACCGCAGTTGTAGCCACGGGTTTTCCGGAGCGAGACGGATAATGGCAGTAGTGAGATGCAAAACAGAAGGGGGCTGAGGGAATCTCCCTGAAATACTCCTCTTCTGAATGTTACCGACTCTGTTTGGACTCTATCGTTACCCGATGTTATGGTAAAGCGAGTCCTCCAGAGCGGCATCAGTTCTTCAATACATCTCACTACGGGACCGGGTACCACAAGACATCGGAGCAAGTGAACAATGAGCTCATGCGATGTCATGTCGAATGCCTTGCGGTAGTCGATCCAGGCCATAGAGAGGTTCCGCTTATACTGCATGGAGTCCTGCGTGACACATCTGTCAATCAACAGGTTCTCCTTGCAGCCAGCGACACCTCTCTTCGACCCTCGTTGCTCATATATCCGTTCGTAAACCGGTTCAACTGCGTGGAGCACCCGCATGTACAAAATGCGTGTAAACACCTTGTAACATGCGTTTAGACAGGTTATCGGTCTGTAATTCTTTGGGTTGGACAAATCTCCGTTCTTGGGGATCAGCACTGTCCGCCCCTCAACAACCCAAGAAGGGATTTGCTGCTCCCCATTTAACCAGGAATTAAATATTCTGGCCAAATGGTGGTGGGTGCTCGATAACTTTTTCCACCAAAAGTTATTTATCCCATCGGGACCTGGAGCAGCAAAGTTCTTAGAGCCATCAAGAGTCCTACGAACCTCTTCTGGGGTTATTGGTTCGCACACTTCCTGTGGTTGCTGAAGCCTTTGACAAAAGGCTTCAAAGTGTGCAAGGGCCGGAGAATCTCGGTTGAGTGGAAGCCTCTCCTCGTACAGCGTTTTCCAGAAGTTCTCCACCTGATCTGCAGTCGGCGGATTGTCTACAACATGCGGAGGCGGTTGGAAAAGGCGCGAGGGCTTCTCGCGGAACAGTTTATTTTCCGCAAGTCCCCTCGCCCGCCTCTCTAATGACTTTTTGCAAGTCACTAGCATCCGTATCCTGTCGAGACAGTGCTGTTTGGTGGTTCGCAGCACTGCCTCATTGAGTGTGTGATGGACGCGTCTTAAGTTGGCGGCTAATCGACGCACTTTAGGCGTGAACGGCCTGTTGGCCGCCATATAGTCCATCACACATTGGATACGGGATGCGTGTTGCCTCGCCGACTGGATCTTGGCTTCCATCTTTTGTAGCTCTCTCCTGTGGGGAAGAGGTATTTCGCCTCTCCACCTGAGACGAGCGTTGAGCAGCGGCATACACGGCACAATTTATGTGCCAGATGTCAGCCTCTTCTGGTAGCGCTGTACGAAGTTCAGCGTCCACTCTGGCCAAGTCTTGTGGCCCGGGGGTTTTCAGACGGTGTAACCCCCTTCTGGTACTGAGGCCCTCTGGTATTGGCGGAACGAGGAGAGCCACGTCCTCAACCGGTGAATGTGGCGGCTCTTCGGCCACCTCATTCACCGGCCCAGGAGCAGCCCTCACGTAGCCCCTACTACGAAGGTGGGATACATAGTCACGCAGATTTTGTGGCGTGAAGGCGCTATGCTCTGGTAGCCTCTCACACCACAGAGCATGCATCCGCGCCATGTATCCCCTCCGCGCGGGCTCACTGCTTTCATAACAATGCAGAAGCTCATCCCTCAGTTCATCTGTCCACTCAAAGCGTCCTTGTTCATTGCGTACGTCGTCAACGGGCGGTCTATCCGGTTGGGCCCCACCACCTTGCCCTTGACCCCTATCCGAACGGGGTCGATCGTGGGGGCCCAGTCTTCGGCCTGCCGGAACCAAAGGTTAGAGCCTGTGGGTGGTTAGCCCTGCAGGCCCACGACCGACACCAGAGGGGAAGATGCTTTCCCCTCCCGGGTGCACTAGGGCTGCCGGTTCGGTTTTGCACCCCTAGCTGGAGTAAGTGGTGGCGCTACTCACCAAAGGCTTAATAGATGGAAGTTGGCCCCTCCTGCTTATATTATTATTATTTTTTTTATTTTTTTTTTATTTTTTTTTATTTTTTTTTTGCGGTTTCCCGATCCCGGACAGGACTTCCGTGGCCTCCGACACCACACGGAAATCGCGCCGGCGATTAAAATCACAGCCACTCCCCACACCTGTGGGGTCAGTGACTGTAAACACCCGAATCGTGTGCCCTAAGTAGACGAAGGGACCCCAGGATAACTGCTTTCTGCATTTGGGCTGCTAGCCATTCGGCAGATTTCTGACAGGCCGGTATGGTCTTCAATTGCGAGAGCAGCGTGGGCTATTATTATTATTATTTTTTTTTTGTTTTTTTTTTTTCGCGAGAGCGATGCTGGTCAGTTCTGCCGTGTCTCCGACATTCTCACGGAAGAAGCGCCAGCGAATTCACTACGACCACTCCCTGCAACCTGCAGAGTTAGCGACCGTAGGTTCCTAAATCGTGTGCCCTAAGTAAACGAAGAGAACCCAGGATAACAGCTTTCTGCATCTGGCCTGCCAGCCATTCGGCCGAATGTTGACAGGCCGGTATTGTTCGTAATTCCGAGAGCAGCGTGGGCTTCATACCTCCAAGTACACCGATTATAAGGACTACCAACTTGACCGAGTAGCCTGGATACAGCACTAGGAGCTCATACCGGAGATCGCGATACTTAGCCCGTTTTTCCTCCTCTTTCAAGACGATGTTTGTTTCAGCCGGAGCTGAAAACTCGATGATGTATATCGCCTTCTGCTGATGATCGAGGAGTACTATGTCAGGCTTATTAGCTTGAATTAGCCTGACGGTCGGGAACGAGTAGTTCCAGTATATCCTGCACCTCTCGTTCTCGACAACGGACTCAATATCTCCGGGGATGTAAGGCAGCACTGGTGTTTGGTCTACCCCGTACGAGTGCCGTAGATGGTAGTAAAGCACTCGTAATGCCGCGTTATGGCGATGGATGTAGGCCGAAATCGCATATACCGGGCATGCAGACAGTAAATGCATGAGCGATTCCGGCGACTGATGGCAGGTCCTGCAGCTGGTATCAGGAACCCCTACACCCATCACACGGCTTCGGTAGACCAAGGTGTTAATAACACCATCCTGGCAGGCCACAATGAATCCCTCGGTCTCCGACTTAAGCCCAGCTGACCTTAAAAAGGCGAACGTCAGCTTGGTCGATAAACCCAGCGTTTCTATGTTCTTATAGAATACACCGTGCATGGATTTATCGACGTGCCGTCTAAACAGATTCTCCTGTTCAGCAGCTTTAATCTGGGCTTTCAGGCGATTTGGCGGAAGCTCAGTGACCGACTCTGGGTCGGCACCTCGCCGGCCTCCTCGCCTGATGTCGAATACGAGACCGAGTTCATCTGCGACTCTCTTTGCTGCCTTGAATAATCCTGCTCCCACTCCTGCATTTTCATGATTTCTCACTAATTGCAGGAGAGGGTCTGAGCTCCTAAGGACGTTACATGCTATACTCAGGACTACCCGGCCATGCATGCACTCCAAACTCAAGAGTCCTCGGCCCCCCCGATGACGTAGGAGGTACACACGAGGAACGGACGATTTTGGATGAATGCTCCTATGGATATTCATCATCTTGCGGGTACCTCTATCTAACTGACGCAGCTCATCTACCGTCCATTTCACTACTCCAAAGGAGTAGAGCAGAACAGGAACGGCAAGCATATTAGTGGCAGACACCTTGTTTTTCCCCGAAAGTTCGGATGACCAAATCTTTCGGAGTAGGCCTCTGTACTTGCCGCGGAGAGATTCCTTAATTTGTTGCACATCCTGGATGTGATGTTGTTGCACACCCAGGTATGTGTAAGTCTCTCCGGCATCTAGATGTCGCAAGATGCTTCCGTCTGCGAGCTGCGCCTCTTCAGCAAAGTCCCCGCATCGTCCTCTCTTGAGGTGGACGACTGCACACTTGTCCAATCCGAATTCCATTCCAATAGCCAGCGTATACCGTTCGACCACCCTTAGAGCATTTTGCAGTTCCTGCTCTCCGGAGGCGTAGAGTTTAAGGTCATCCATGTAGAATAAATGGGTGACCTTATGCCTCCGGTTGCTGGGTGGACCGCATTGGTATCCGCGGACTTGGCGGAGTTCAACAGATAAAGGCAACAGTGAGATGCAGAAGAGGAGAGGACTCAAGGAGTCCCCTTGGAATACTCCTCTCCTGAATGCTACCTGCTCTGTGGTAACCCGCTGTGCACCGGATGTTATGGTGAAGCGAGTTTTCCAGAGCGGCAGCAGTTGTTCTATGCATCTCACTAGTGGTGCTGCTACCGCAAGACATTGGAGCAAATGTAACAAGAGCTCATGTGATGTTGTGTCAAATGCCTTACGGTAGTCAATCCAGGCCATAGATAGATTCCGCTTATATTGCACAGAGTCCTGTGTAATACAGCGGTCTATCAGCAGGTTATCCTTGCAGCCTGCCATGCCTTTCTTCGCACCACGTTGCTCATTTATCTGCTGAAAGACCGGATCAACATGTCGTAGTGTCCTAGCGTACAAGATACGTGTAAATACCTTGTAGCAGGAGTTCAGACATGTGATTGGCCTATAGTTTCTCGGATCGGACAGATCTCCCTTCTTGGGGATTAACACAGTACGTCCTTCGACAAACCAGTCCGGAATCTGCTGCCCCTCGTTCAACCAAGAGTTGAAAACCCGCGCCAGACGACGGTGGGTGGATGGAAATTTCTTCCACCACCAGTTGTTAATGCCGTCTGGGCCAGGAGCAGCGAAGTTCTTGGTACCAACAAGTGCATGTTGGACTTCCTCCGTACTGATCGCCGGACACACTTCGTCTTGCTCTCCAAAGGTTCTGTTACACAGAGCCTCGAAGTGTGCTATTGCTGGAGTGCTGCTGTTGAATGGACGCGTCGTTTCGTAGATTCCCTTCCAGAATCTTTCGACATCTTCTACATTCGGCGGATTATCGACAACACGCTGTGGCTCCTTGAACAGGCGGGAGGGAGTCGTACGGAACATTGAATTTTGTACCATACTTCGCACCCGCTTGTTCAACTTCTTCTTTATTGCCATCAGTGTGCGAATCCTATCTAAACAGTGCTGCTTGATGGTAAGCAACACTGTCAGATTCAGAGTGTGGTGTTGGCGTCTCAGTCCGGCTGCCACTCGCCGGACTTTAGGCGTAAATGCCCTGCCAGATGTTATGTGTTCCACCACACTCTGAGGTCGAGAAACGTGTTGTCTGGCCGAATGTATCTTGCCTTCGATTTTTTGTACCCGCCGCTTAGCTTTCTCGATTCCGCTAGAGGCATTGGTTTGCCTTTCGCGAGGAACGAGTTGCCTAGCGGCGTTGTACACCGCAGAGTTGATTTGCCAGATGTCGGCGTCCTCTGGGAGGTCCTCGTCGATGACCGCGTCCATTCTAGCCAGGTCTTGGGCCTTTAGGGTAGTCCTGGTGATAAAACTTACCCTCGTCCTTAAGTCGGCTTCGGTGTACTCTGCTGGAAGTCTCCCGTCAGCGTTTATTATTATTATTATTATTATTTTTTTTTTTTCACAGGTTCCCCCGGTTTGTCTACTGTGATCGGGTACGTGGTACCAAGATTACAGTATTGACCATCATTCACTTCCAAGGAAGGATCTCACTATTCCGGCTGTGTGGATTAGTACTGCTTTTTGCATTGTCAGGTAGATCTTCTGATCAATACCAATCGTTTTTAGCGATATTCCCAGGCTTTTTGGTATAACTCCAAGAGCGGATAAAATTACAGGAACTATGGTGACCTTCCTCATGTCCCACATATCCATGATCTCATTCCTCAGGCCACTGTAGTGTGCTAGTTTTTCTTCAAATTTTTCTATCACATTCCTTGTGTTTGGAATTATTATTATTATTATTATTATTATTTTTTTTTTTTTTTTTTTTTTTTTTTTTTTTTTTTTTTTTTTTTTTTACAAGAAACCAGTCACCCTACTCTGTGGCTCCGACCCTCACAGAGGGGAGCTGGTAATACCAATAGCCACTCCCCACGCCCGTGGGGTGAGTGACTACCGGGTCCGCGAATCGTGTGCCCTGAGTAGACGTAATGAACCGAGGATGACAGCCTTCTGCATTCTGCCGGCTAAGATCTCTGCCGAATCTCGGCATGCCGGTATGATCTTTAGTTCTGAAAGCAGCGTCTGTCTCATTCCACCGAGGGCTCCTATAATCAGTACCACTATTTTAACAGAATGGCCTGGATAAAGCCTGCGGAGTTCGAAGAGCAAATCTCGATATTTTGTCCGTTTTTCCTCCTCTTTCAAGACAATGTTGCTCTCAGCGGGAGCTGAGAATTCCACGACATACATTGTCTTGAGTTGGTGGTCGAGGAGTACTATGTCAGGCTTGTTGGCTTGTATTTGCCTGACGGTGGGAAACGAGTAGTTCCAATAAATTAGGCACTTCTCATTCCCCACAACGGACTCAATATCCCCCGGAACGTAAGGCAGCACTGGTGTTTCGTCTATCCCATACGAGTGCCTTAAATGATAGTAAAGCACTCGTAATGCTGCGTTGTGTCTATGAATATAGGCCGAGACTGCGTATGTCGGGCAAGCCGACAGTAAGTGCATTACAGTCTCCGGCGCCCTGCGGCAGGCCCTGCAGCTGACATCAGGGACCTCCATACCCATGACACGACGTCGATAGACGAGAGTGTTAAATACACCATCCTGGCAAGCCATTATGAATCCCTCGGTCTCAGACTTCAGCCCAGCTGACCTTAAGAAGGCGAAGGTCAGCCTTTCGGATAAGCCGAGGTCTTCTATATTTTTATAGAAGATCCCGTGCAATGGCTTATCCTTATGGAGCTGCAGAAGGATGTTGTGTTCTGCAGCTTTAATGTGGGCTTTTAGTCGAACGGGTTCCAACTCGGTGACAGAGTCGGGGTTTACCCGCTCGACGTCGAAGATGAGACCAAGTTCATCGGCTGCTCTCCGTGCTGCCTTAAAGAGAAAAGCTCCTACCTCTGCATTTTCATGGTTTCGGACCATGCAGAGGAGGGGATCCGAACTCCTGATGACCTTACATGCTCCCTCCAGAACCATCCTGCTATGGAGACTCTCCAAGCTCAAGAGTCCACGGCCTCCCCGATGTCGTGGGAGATATAACCGTGGAACGGACGATTTAGGATGTAAGCTCCTATTGAGATGCATCTTCTTGCGGGTTACTACATCGAGTTGACGCAGCTCTTCTCTAGTCCACTTCACTACTCCGAAAGAGTAGAGAAGGATAGGAACGGCAAGCATATTTGTAGCAGACACCTTGTTCTTCCCCGACAGTTCTGAAGACCAGATCTGTCGGAGTAGGTGCTGATACTTGCCGCGGAGAGCGTTTTTCACTACACTCACTTCTTGGGTGGAGCGTTGCTCGACACCCAAGTAAGTGTACGACTCTCCGGCATCTAGATGGTGTAAGATGCTTCCGTCCACGAGCTGCGCGTCCTCTCCATAGTCACCGCATCGTCCTCTCTTGAGATGGATCAGTGCGCATTTGTCCAACCCGAACTGCATACCGACAGCCTGCGTATACTCCTGTACCACCCTAAGGGACTGTTGGAGATCCCTCTCTCCAGAGGCATAAAGTTTAAGGTCATCCATATAAAATAGATGGGTGACCTTATGCCTCCTGTCGCCGGGGGTACCGCAGTTGTAGCCACGGGTTTTCCGGAGCGAGACGGATAATGGTAGTAGTGAGATGCAAAACAGAAGGGGACTGAGGGAATCTCCCTGAAATACTCCTCTTCTGAATGTTACCGACTCTGTTTGGACTCTATCGTTACCTGATGTTATGGTAAAGCGAGTCCTCCAGAGCGGCATCAGTTCTTCAATACATCTCACTACGGGACCGGGTACCACAAGACATCGGAGCAAGTGAACAATGAGCTCATGCGATGTCATGTCGAATGCCTTGCGGTAGTCGATCCAGGCCATAGAGAGGTTCCGCTTATACTGCATGGAGTCCTGCGTGACACATCTGTCAATCAACAGGTTCTCCTTGCAGCCAGCGACACCTCTCTTCGACCCTCGTTGCTCAAATATCCGTTCGTAAACCGGTTCAACTGCGTGGAGCACCCGCATGTACAAAATGCGTGTAAACACCTTGTAACATGCGTTTAGACAGGTTATCGGTCTGTAATTCTTTGGGTTGGACAAATCTCCGTTCTTGGGGATCAGCACTGTCCGCCCCTCAACAACCCAAGAAGGGATTTGCTGCTCCCCATTTAACCAGGAATTAAATATTCTGGCCAAATGGTGGTGGGTGCTCGATAACTTTTTCCACCAAAAGTTATTTATCCCATCGGGACCTGGAGCAGCAAAGTTCTTAGAGCCATCAAGAGCCATCAAGAGCCCTACGAACCTCTTCTGGGGTTATTGGTTCGCACACTTCCTGTGGTTGCTGAAGCCTTTGACAAAAGGCTTCAAAGTGTGCAAGGGCAGGAGAATCTCGGTTGAGTGGAAGCCTCTCCTCGTACAGCGTTTTCCAGAAGTTCTCCACCTGATCTGCAGTCGGCGGATTGTCTACAACACGCGGAGGCGGTTGGAAAAGGCGCGAGGGCTTCTCGCGGAACGGTTTATTTTCCGCAAGCCCCCTCGCCCGCCTCACTAATGACTTTTTGCAAGTCACTAGCATCCGTATCCTGTCGAGACAGTGCTGTTTGGTGGTTCGCAGCACTGCCTCATTGAGTGTGTGATGGACGCGTCTTAAGTTGGCGGCTAATCGACGCACTTTAGGCGTGAACGGCCTGTTGGCCGCCATATAGTCCATCACACATTGGATACGGGATGCGTGTTGCCTCGCCGACTGGATCTTGGCTTCCATCTTTTGTATGCGCCGCTGCGCTCTCTCCTGTGGGGAAGAGGTATTTCGCCTCTCCACCTGAGACGAGCGTTGAGCAGCGGCATACACGGCACAATTTATGTGCCAGATGTCAGCCTCTTCTGGTAGCGCTGTACGAAGTTCAGCGTTCACTCTGGCCAGGTCTTGTGGCCCGGGGGTTTTCAGACGGTGTAACCCCCTTCTGGTACTGAGACCCTCTGGTATTGGCGGAACGAGGAGAGCCACGTCCTCAACCGGTGAATGTGGCGGCTCTTCGGCCACCTCATTCACCGGCCCAGGAGCAGCCCTCACGTAGCCCCTACTACGAAGGTGGGATACATAGTCACGCAGATTTTGTGGCGTGAAGGCGCTATGCTCTGGTAGCCTCTCACACCACAGAGCATGCATCCGCGCCATGTACCCCCTCCGCGCGGGCTCACTGCTTTCATAACAATGCAGAAGCTCATCCCTCAGTTCATCCGTCCATTCAAAGCGTCCTTGTTCGTTGCGTACGTCGTCAACGGGCGGTCTATCCGGTTGGGCCCCACCACCTTGCCCTTGACCCCTATCCGAACGGGGTCGATCGTGGGGGCCCAGTCTTCGGCCTGCCGGAACCAAAGGTTAGAGCCTGTGGGTGGTTAGCCCAGCAGGCCCACGACCGACACCAGAGGGGAAGATGCTTTCCCCTCCCGGGTGCACTAGGGCTGCCGGTTCGATTTTGCACCCCTAGCTGGAATAAGTGGTGGCGCTACTCACCAAAGGCTTAATAGATGGAAGTTAGCCCCTCCTGCTTATTTATTATTATTATTATTATTATTATTATTATTATTATTATATATAATACCAGTAATTACGGACTTCGATAATGGAACGTTATATATTTTGATATATTTTGTCGAAAAAATATAGCGAAAGTTATGCAAATGATTGTTTATACGGCAGAATATGGTCACACCCGCTTGTAGTCTTGCATAACTTTTTTATTCCGGAAGATTTCTTTCACAATATTTTTATCTGACACGGCCGTGGAACATAACAACTATTTGCAATGTTCCGGCCATCGTAGCAGGATGCAAAGTTGATAGAAGATGTCTAATAATTATTAAAATGTTCTCCAAGGTTTGCATAAACGTCGAAAGTTTTTTCAAAAGTTATTACAAATTCACGCTTTTTGTTAATTTAATAATGTTCCGGGGGGTAGAAAAGGGTGCAAAACCGAATTTGTTATTTTTTACCTTCTCCAATATTGTCTGAAAATTTTAAAACTTTTACCAATGAATAATTTGTAATTTATTATCATTTGGATGGAATAGTTTTAAAACTACTATTCCATCCTTCTTCTCTTGTTTAAACAAGATCAAGTAGGTAAATTCGTTTGTTTAATCCTGCTCTTGAAACATGCACTTTGTTACTTTGATAATAAACCGAAACCCTTTGTTTTGCTCACTTAAGCTGTTTTTATGGGAAGGGGTGGGCAAATGTAGTGAGCAAAAATACTTTCGCCCACTCTACTGTCAAATTGCCAATTGTCAAACTACAATAAAATGCATAAAATATTTTATTTGTTTACATAAAAATTTACTTCACAATTATTAAAAACAGGGTGACTATAATTAACATGCCACCACCTGAATCTTGATCTCCCTCAGCGGCACAGTGGCTCCCGCAAGACCTACTGTACGCGACTTTTTTTACTTGTGCCCTCTTCACCATGAATTATTTTTCTTACTATCTCGTATTAACCACCGATTCTTCCACATAACTTTCTGCTACAGACGACAAACGCCAACCTCCATGTCGTTTAAGCGTCAAAATATCTACAGAAGCAGTAGCCAAAAACGGACTGACGTTCGCCGAAAGCAATGCCATACACCTAATAATTTTAAAAATATGGCGCTATGAAACTTACTTGCTAATAATATCTACTTTCTCTAAAATAAATAACGTTGACATCAACATCGAGTATGTAAACCACAAGGAAGGTGGTGCGTAGTACATCTCCCAAACGACACGAACCTAATGGCAGAATATAAAAGATATAAAAACAAACTCACACAACTAATAAGAATTGCACGAATAAAATACAATAAAATGGAAATAGACAAGAATATCAACTCTAGTAAAAATTTATGGAATGCTGTTAATAAATTATGCAATAAAAATAATAAATCTGAAAAAGCAATAAATAAAATAAAAACTGAAAACGGCAATATAACAATAAATACAAAAGAAATTGCAAACACATTTGTAAATTATTATACAGAATTAGGCAAAAAGTATGCGAAAGAAATAAAATTACCCAAAAATTTTAAAGAAAACTATAACATAATAAATAATTCAATGTATTTATTTCACACAGATCTGATGGAAGTAAAAAGCGTGATAAATAGTTTAAAACCAAAAAAATCCCCTGGATTAGATAATATACGGGCAGAAACGCTAAAAGAAATTGAAGATGAAATTGTAGATCCATTAGTATATTTAATAAACAGAAGTTTTACTGTAGGTCAGTTCCCGAATATCTTAAAAATAGGTGTAATAAAACCTCTCCATAAAGGTGGAGATATAACTGAGCCAATTAATTATAGACCAATATCCGTGATTTCTAACATTGCCAAAATTTTTGAAAAAATCTTGAAGAATAGAATAACGACATTTTTTAATAAATTTAACATTATATCTGAGAGACAGTTTGGTTTCCAGAAAAACAAATCCACCGAAGATGCTATAGCATACCTAACACGCTTTGTTTATGAGGCTTTAGATGAAAAATCACCATCCTTGTGTATATTTGTGGACCTTGCGAAAGCATTTGACACGGTATCGCATAGCAACCTCTTAATAAAATTAGAATATTGTGGCTTGAGAGGAAATATATATAATTTAATAAAAAGTTATTTGTCCGAAAGAATACAATATGTAAAAATAAATGAAACTATTAGTGAACCAAGAACTGTCAGATACGGAGTTCCACAGGGAACAGTTTTAGGACCGCTTCTGTTCGCTGTATACATAAACAACTTACTTTCGATGCGAGATATCACGGCTAAAATATTAAGTTTTGCTGACGATACAGCAATACTTCTTAAAGCCAATTCATGGAAAAATCTAAAAAAAATCGCAGAAAAAGAATTTAAAGACATTAAAAAATGGTTCGATTACAATTTACTCACTGTTAACTTTAAAAAAACTAGTTACTTACCATTTACCTCATATGCTAATAATCTACCTAACTTTGGTCCACTAAATATTGAAAATCTTTTAAATATTCCAGAAGCAGATTCAGTGAAATATTTAGGTATCATCATTGACAAACACTTTAGATGGGAGTTGCAGGTAAAACATGTTGCACAAAAAATTCGAGGCCTGCTATATCGATTTAAATACCTAAAACCTTATCTAGATATAAAACATCTTAAAATCCTCTATTATTCGTTAGTACAATCACATCTAACATATGGTATTATCGGATGGGGAGGTATTTGCGACACTTACCTAAAAAATTTAAATAATCTACAAAAATGGATACTAAGAATAATTTATGGCAAAAGTCGTAATTACCCGTCAGATGATATATACAAAATAAGTGAAATATTCGATTTGAGGCAATTATTTTCTCTAAAAATTTTATTATACAGTTTTAAAAACAAAAAATTGTACAAACCTATTCAACACCAATATACAACAAGAAATAAAGAAAACAGTTATCAAAATTCGAAAGCAACAAAAACTATTGGACAAAAATGCTATTCTTATTTAGGATCAAGACTATACAACAGATTACCTAAACAAACAAAAAATACAAATAAATTGCACATATTTAAGAAAAATGTTGAAAAATGGTTAAAAGAAAATCCTAAATCCCTAGTACACAACATTATTAACCAAAATGTAATATAAAAAAAGCAAGAAATTGATTATTGGATTAGATATTTACGTGTAATATTTGAATAAAATATTATTATTCACCGATTTTGACAGAAAACCCTGAATAAGTAAAAATTTACCAAATAGTAACATTTATAAACCAAAAGTGACAAATGTATTTAACCCATCACGAACAAGTAGTGCTTAACTACTTATGTGATTATTGCACTGTTTATTTACAAAATAACGATATGGAATTAAACCATTCATTAATAACGATGTAATATGTAATTATTGTTATTTTATTGGAAATAAACATATATTATTATTATTATTATTATTATCAATCCATTAAAATATGCTTCCATAACCACCTCCGTCACAACCTGTACGTTTTTTCATCGCATCCACTGACGGTACAGTCATATTGTCATTTACTTCCATAATTTCACAATTTTATGAAAATTGTTCACCACGCATCAGGTGTATAATTTTCTTGACAACTGCAAATATTTATATTTACACGAACCGCAACGCAACCTGCAGTCTATGTGGATTTGCACTACATAAACCAAAGTAGCAGTTATTACAAATTTTAATATTTTTTTAACATTTCAATGGCAGGATTAAACAAAACGCTATACACCACTCGTGAAGAAACGAATTTGCTCATTTATGTGCGTTTTGCACACGCGTGAGCGAAATTCTTAGTTCCTTCACTTGTACTGTAATATACTATTTGTAATATAATCGAAAAGGCCTTAGAGGTGGCAAAATGACAGAGGATAGTGTGAAGTTAGAGACTGCGGCGATCACAGTGTCGAGCGGAGTCCCTTGTTTAAAATGTTAATGAAATATTGGTGGATTAGTTAGTAATTGGCATAAATAACGCAGCATGGCAACAATAGATTATTAGGGAACACTCCACAAACACGGTTACATTAACATATGTTGAGTCAACGGTACTCAAGATTGAACAGGCAAGCATACATATAAAACGTTTAACATCTCTCTCTCTCTCTCAAGTACAAATTGAGTCACAACATACGAATCGCTCAAAAGTTCAAACAAAAAATATGGAGCGCAAGTTAAATCGAAAACACCAACAGCAAGCAAATACATCAGCAAAACAAATCAGACCATCAACAGTGTTTATCTTGTGGTACAGGGATACACAAAAATCGAATGATTGTCCAGCTCAAGTGAAAAATTGTTTAGCATGCAATAAATTAAATAATTTTGCAATAGTTTGTATAGTTTCGGGCACAGGTGATAAACGACCGACGTCCAAATACAAGGCATGTACGGGAAAATGTGCCGGATATCTCGGAAAGTGAAAAGCATAGTTTTTCTCCAACAGATACTGCTAACATTCGTAACGTTTACTCTACCAACAAAGTCATGTTGGGAACGCTTATCAATAACCAGAATATTGATATGCTGTACAATCCAGGGGCGGCCCACTAGTAGTAGGGAAACGAATTTGGAACAAAATTGGTCGACCAAGTTTAGAGAAAGCCTCAAATCTAATTGCGTACGCAGATTTAGAAATACCAACTCTTGGTGTCGCGAAGGTAACAGTAAGAACTTATGGAATTGAACTTAAACCGCCCTTATATGCCATTGGAACAGATTATACCGCTTTTTGGTTTAGATTGGTGTCTGGCTTTTAAACTAGCTATGCCCCCAGACTCGAGGATATGTCAGCTACGAAACAGTAAGGAGATGCCAGCAATAGAACCTAACTCTGACGTCACGTTCATTAGGAATTCCGGAAGTTTAGAACATGTTATCGAAAATATACCAACGAACGATCATTGTCAGTTAAAGGCTATTTTACAGTCAGTAGATGAACTTTTTAGTGGTACTATGGGGACAATTCAAGGACACACGGCAAAAATACATATACCGGTTCAACCTAAGACTTTTCGACCAAGATCCGTATCAATTGCATTACAGGAACAAGTAACTGCTGAAATTGACAGGCTGGTACGGGAAGATGTACTGGAGCCGGTTGATACCATGAACAGTGCTATTGAATGGGCATCACCTCTAATAACGGTTGTAAAATCTAATGGAAGCGTACGTATTTGTGGAGATTTCTGTGTGACTATAAATCAACATGTACAAATCCGTTACCTCGTTTCGAGGATATATTGGCTAAACTCACAGGCGGAACACATTTTTCTCGTATTGATTTAAAGAATGCTTACCTCCAACTGCAAGTTCACCCAGACTCTCGCAAATACCTCACAATAGCAACGCACAGGGGTTATTTTTCATACAAACGTCTTTCGTTTGTGATATCATTTACCCCTTCATTATTTCAACGCACAATGGATCAAATTCTGCCTGGACTGGATGACGTTGTTATATATTCGGATGACATATTAATTACTGCTCCCAATACGGAACTACACTTACAACGACTGAAACAAGTACTACAACGTCTTCAAGCAGCTGGCATACGCACACAAGTAGCGAAATGTACTTGGTTGCACGATAGTTTGACATTCCTTGAACATCGAGTCGACAAACAGAGCTTACATCCTACGGATTAAAAATAAGCAAGCTCTTATTAACACTACTTAACTTAGATCTTTTCTTGGATCTATCACGTATTATGGACGATTCATTCCAAATCTACATGCCATATGTTCTCCTTTACATCGACATCTAAAAAAAGAAAGCGTTTGGAGTTGGACATCGGTAGATGAGAACATTTTTCAACAACTCAAAGCCATATTAACATCAAAATACACATTAGCACATTACGTTACCAGTGACGCGTCAGATAAAGGTGCAGGAGCGGTATTATTCCACAGGTACCCAGATGACAGTTTTCGTCCGATAGCATACGCTTCACGCTTGTTTACGGATACTGTATCTCGGTATGCAACTATAGGTAAAAAGGCACTGAGAATTGTATTTGCTATAACGAGATTTAATCATTTTTTATATGGACGTCCATTTACTTTGTTAACGGATCACAAACCCCTTGAGAGAATATTTAGCGAAAATCGAGAAACTCCGAAGATTGTCATCAATCGTCTTTTACGCTGGGTGATGCTTTTGAATAGCTATAACTTTACGATAGCATATCACCCTGGAAAGACAATGCGGCAGCAGATGCGCTTTCGCACTTACCTTTAGCAAATTCCAACTTAACGGAAGTAGAAGAAATTGGATTGGGACAGTTGTTATATTTAAGGGTTCACCACGTGCCCATAACACAACGTAATTTGCGTAAACGGATTGAAGAAGGCCATATTTTGAAGGAGGTTATACGATATCAGAATTCAAGTTGGCCTGATAAGAAGTTACCGATAGAGCTGTTAACTTTCTATGAAAAACGAGACGAGCTGTCTTTGGAAGAAGGAATCCTTTTATGGAAAGGGCGAATATGTGTTCCAGATTCACTAAAAACCACGACATTACAAATGTTGCATGATGGGCACCCAGATATCTTTACAATGTGATCCATGGCTAGAATACACGTATATTGGCCTAATATCGACAGTGAAATTGATGACTTTGTAAAAAGATGTACATCATGCCACGCATTCCGACAGAATGAGACGAAACTACCGTTGTATCCGTGATGTGCTCCGCCAGAGCCGTGGCCGTGCAAGTGCACATAGACTTTGCGGGACCATTCGAAAATAGAATGTGGCTTATCGTGATAGACGCTTACTCACGATGGTTAGAAGTGCTACCGATGAATAACATTACTGCTAGATCTACAATTACAGCGTTACAGGAGGTGTTTGCGCGTTACGGTCTTCCAAAATTTATAGTGCGTGATAATGGACCTCAGTTAATTTGAGCAATTCTGCGGAGAAAACGGTATTATACATATAAGGATCACACCGTATCACCCGAAACGGAATCGCAGAAAGAGTAGTGAAAACATTTAAAAACCGCTTGTCAGCTAGTGATCATGAAAAGGACATTCAGTATCGGCCACAACAATTCTTATTTTCATATAGAAATACCCCTCAACGTTCTACAGGAAGAGTCCCCGACGTCCGAAAGAACATGGAAAAAGAGCCTTAAACAAAAGCAATACTATGACAAAGGGGCCCGAGATCTATCGTTCAACAAGAATGATCCAGTTAGTATGGGTAAATAATCCGCTAGATAAGGGCTCTGCTCCGGGTAATGTTCTACAACAAACAGGGCCATATTCCTACGTAGTCAATGTCCAAGGTACTCCTCGAAAAAAACATGTGGAGCAGTTGCAGCCTCGCAAAATAGGTATCACCGGGGGAAACCATCATTCTAGTTCATCTATTCCCGAGACCAGCAGAGATTTTTCAATGACCGAGTTGCCTATGCAGCCAGAAATACTTACATCTCCCAAGACACAAATAGTTGGGGGTCAAGAATATGATATAGCCGCTCCAGACGTTACGGTAGGAGAGCCTAAACTAATGGAACAGCCAGAAAGTTCGGCGACACCATGAGGAATCCACCTCGAACAGAAGATTGGGAAAACTAGTTCATATTAAATATGGATGTTGCGCCCAGAGATTATCATTTGTTTTTGTTATGTATAGTGTCCAGGTCGTTAATTTTTGTTTTTTTTTTTGCTTAGTAAGGGAGAAAATGTAATATAATCGAAAAGGCCTTAGAGGCGGCAAAATGACAGACTAGTGTGAAGTTAGGGACTGTGGAGTTGACAGTGTCGAGCGGAGTCCCTTATTTAAAATGTTATGTATTTGGTTATTTAATAAAGTTCAGTGTTTAAATTCATGTTTTATTGCTCAAGAACCCACTCTACAGTTATACTACACTATTACACTCACGTTTGCAGATTTATAAATTGCATCTACTTGAAGAAATTATGTCAGCACAGACAGCAGTTACAAATAGTAAACAAATATTTGTTTATAAAAGAGAGTCTACATTTCTTGACGTTAGTATGATTATACTACTAATTTGAGGCATGTGTACAATGTTTAATATTTGATAAAATTGATTTGCATTTTATTACATAATACCAGTACAAAAATACATTTCTCGTGGATTTCAGATTGATAATGGGGTGTAATATGGCATACTTTATAACTACTTTCACTATAGGTGATAGGTTTTCATAGCAAGTGTAACATAAGCGTTTTATTTATTTCATACCACGAAACAATATTATATACTTATTTTGTATTACTAACAAAAATTAACAGAAACCGTATAGATACCACCAACAGTTTTCGATTTGGTAGCAATACTATTCAGTAGCAAGTTAAAAAATTCCAATTTAACGTGCACTAGTACTTTCAGAGATACTTCTTTTGAATTTGGTATAGAGTTTTCTGAACATGTTAAAAAAATATATGTACGTATTTAAACACGAAAATTTCAAAACATTGGGATTTCAGATAAGCGAGATATGAGGATATTACCAAGAAAAATAATATGTGTATAAATCTCATAATAAAATTATTAATCTAATTAAAAATGCAACAATCTATTATTTATGTAAATATATTCTTGGTTATTTCTAAAACCTTATATATTAATTTTTATCTAAATCGCACAACTAATTGGCTGCAAATTCCACCGTTCGATACTAGAAGCACTTACAGTGTCAAACCCTATTTATTATCAAAATATATTGTATACAAATGTACAGCTGTAGACTGCTGTAAAGCAATTTCCAATTATAAGTAGTCTCCAAGAAATGGTTTAGAATCTACTATAAACTGTAGGTCCCCATTTCCTTTACTCAGCAAGTCTAAATCTCCTAGACTTAAAAGCATTCACGCGACCTGAAAGGCAGTTAAAAACATTTTCAAAAAATTGTAACATTTGATGGGTTTTGAATTTTTTTTTCAATTCCAAGGATAATTATCATGTTGAAATTTATCGAATACTGGATGTTAACTTTATCTTTAGGGACACAATACAAATTTTCGTGCCTATCCGAACCTAGAGTAATATTTGACCACTATACAAACAAACTTTCAGTTCTGTCAGCCATACAATAAAACTTTTGTATATTACCTTGATCTTAGAGTTTCAGGTATGAGTGAGAAATATTATTCTCAATTTATATTTATTATTGATATGCAGGAATGCTTTGGCAAATCTTCAGAGTTTAGCTCTATCGGCAGTGAATACATCGTTTCATCTATGTCTCATCACAAGCCATTGGTGGATTTTTAATGTTTTTTTCACTTTGAGGGTATAGCTAATATAAGTCTTTGGTCTCTACCGGAAATGTGAGTGAATTTTCGAATATACACAAACTTTCTTCTTTCTAGGTACAAATGTTATGGTTAAAGTCGAGAGAAATAACTAATGATTGTGACAGCCTATAATCTATCATAGTGATGTTGAACATTGCACTACAGGCTTTGTCAGAATTATTTCGGCTGGCTTCAAATTTTGCAAAGAAAAACAAACTAAAAGACGAATTTTCTATTTATTTGGACGTGTACCTACATATTAGCGCTGATTCAGGTATTCTATTATTTCAAATAACGCTCTTCTCTAATATACACGTATTAATATTAAACTTCTCTTTCAACTAAAACCATTGAAGCATTGAAGTGTAACGATAAGATCACGTGGCATTTATTCTAAAACCATTTTGGAAAACCAACTGTTCTATTGTCGTTTTAGTTTGAAATGATATTATTTTAGTATCGGTGCTTAAGGGTGGCATACTTTAAGTAGGTACCTACTAATATTTAACAATATTTAGAAATTGTCAAAACAATAACCTGTACACATTGTCTGTTATAAGTAATAATAACAAAGGATGATACTTCTGAAAAAGAATATACATTTATACTGTCTAGGTTAGTCGTCGGGGGTTTTTGGGTGAAATATACGGTGGCAAGCTACAATAAATTTTATTCTCTTTATTTTGGTGTCTTCAATGATATAATAAATTTGCGTCACCTGTCGATACCGGATTTGGCCGCCATTTTGAAAAAACTACTGTAAAAGTGACATTTTTACGTTTTTTCTAAATAACTCGTTTATAAAGCACATAATTTCCACAATCGCCTCTTAAAAACAACCTACCCACTGGCCTAACTACATTTCCTCTTTAATTTAATCGTATGTACTGCAGTGTTTATCAAACAGGGTTAGTAGTAGGCTGTTAAAATATTCTATTCAATCAATCAATCAATAATTTATTTATCCCAAAATAGAGCATGCAATACAAAATATTTTTTCTCAAACTATTATAATAAATATATAATATCTCTATAAAGTGTAATTTTATGAGCCGTTTAGGCAACAGACTGCCTGTGTGCGTACTGAAAAGCCTGATTTTGACTTCAGAGTAGGATAGACAAAGCATCCTCTCGGTTTGTTGTGTATCATTTATTTGTTTATATTGCTTTAAAAATAAATATTGGTACTCGGCAGTCTAGTGGCTAAAGGCACGTGCTTTTACAGACAAGTGCTTTTATTTCCATCTTTATTTTCTTTAGATTTAAGTTGTTAGCTTGCTTCAGTTTTTTTAATTTTAGAGGTAGAAGATTGAATAATTTTGGGCCGTAATAAAATACAAATCGTTGGGTGTGCGATTTTGTGAAAAGAGGTAGTTTGATAGATAGATTCTCTTTTGTCCTGGTGTCATGCTTGACTTATGACTTATTTCTGTATGAAATGGCATGTTTTTGTACATCCATAGAAGACATTGGTAGGAAAATAGTTTCCTTATTGTAAATACTTTTGCTTCTGAAAATAGTGAAGTTGATGAATAACTTTTTCTTTTTTAAACATTATTTTTAGAATTGTTTTCTGCGCTACATTAAGATTATTTAAGAACTGATCATACATGCCACCCCATATAACAATACAATAGTTTAATATCGATTCTACCAGAGCATTATATACAATTAATAGATTTTTTCTATTTAATACATCGCGCAATAGATACAATTTATGAAACAATCTCCTAAGTCTAATATTTAAATAAGTGACATGCTCTTTCCACTTTAGGTGATGGTCAATCATGACACCTAGATATTTAATATTATTAGCTTTTTCAATAGATTGATAATCACAGTCTTGAGTTTTATTACAAGAGTATCCTGATTTGGTTGTCCATCCGCTGTGGTTGAAAAAGTTAGAAATTTTGTTTTATCTATATTTAGACTTAAGAGATTTGAACTTAGCCAGCTTTTAATTTTTTTTAAAGATAGTACAGCAGTATCGTCAGCATAAGATATAACTTCGAAATTAATCTGTAGTTTTAATAAGTTATTTATATAGATTAAAAATAATATTGACCTACCACTCCCTTGAGGGACGCCCTTGGTGACAACTAGTGGGTCACATATAGCTTCATTTACTTTAACGTGCTGCTGCCTATCTGATCAATTACTGAACACTTCAAGGGGTAAACCTCTTACCCCAATTGATTCTAGTTTTGCAACAATAATTGAGGGTCTATGGTGTCAAATGCTTTGCGTAAGTCTAGGAATACCGATAAACATTTCTTGTTTTCATTTCCCTCCTTTATGATAGTATTAGTTAACTGTGTAATCGCATTTTCTGTTGAAACATTTTTTCTAAAACCAAATTGACTTTTAAATAAGATTTTATGTCGTGTTAGGTGGTTCATTAATTCACATTTTAAACAGTACTCAAATAGTTTTGCGAAATCATTTATAACAGATATAGGACGATAGTTGGTTAATAATTTTTTATACAGGGGATGATATGGATACAGGTGATACTATGGATTCCTTAAATTGTTTCGGAAATTTACCTTTCAGAAATATTAAATTAAATATGTGCATTTATCCCACTATATAAGGCGGGGATGTAGAAAACCCATCCAACTATCGGCCCATATCATTAATTTCCACGCTAGCTAAAATTATAGAAAAACTAATAAAAAAAGGGTTACTGAGTTTTTGTTATCTGTCAATCTGCTTAGTGACAATCAATTTGGCTTTCAACGCCATAAAAGCACTAACGACGCAATGTTCTCCTTTCTAAATACTGTTTACACGAAACTAAATGAAGGGGAGATCGCCGCTGCCATATTTTGCGATCTGTCAAAAGCCTTTGACTGCGTTCAACATGGAATATTGTTGCAAAAATTGAAGCACTATGGTTTCAGAGGCATTACTCTTGAATGGTTTAAATCATATCTGTCAGGCCGTAAGCAAATTGTTAAAAATCCAAATAGATCTGACGAACTTCACATAAACTGTGGGGTACCTCAAGGCTCTGTTCTTGGTCAAATTCTATTTTTACTGTATATTAACGACATAACTACAATTAATATCACAGGAAAGTTTACCCTATTCGCCGACGATACTACAATATTATGACATAGCAAGGAAACAAATATTCTGCATGAAAGCATATGCAACGACATTAAGAAAATCAATGATTGGTGTGATTCGTACATACTGTCGTTCAATATAGGAAAAACAAACATAATAACTTTCAAATGTGATTTGCCAGATATACCCCTAGGGATCCATGTACTTGAAAACAAAACGTGCTTGAAATTTTTAGGATTAAATATTGACTGCAAATTAAAGTTTAGAGAACATATTATTGGTTTAAATAGTAAACTAGCACCTGGATGCTACGCAGTCAGGGTGGTTTCAAATGAATTAGGATATTCAGCTGCCAGAGCTGTATATTTTTCATTAATCGAATCACACCTGAGTTATGGGATTGCGTTTTGGGACGTATGTAGTAAATTTCTCTTGCAACAAATACTTGTGTTACAAAAGCGTGCCGTTAGACATATGTGTAAGGCTAGGGCTCGCGACTCTTGCAAGGAACTATTTGTAGCCAACAGAATTCTGACTGTGATATCTATTTTCATATTAAATACAGTAGTCTTAATTCATAAGTACCAAAATAATGTTTATACGACCTCAACATATAGCACTCGACAAGTAGGTAATATTACACTGCCAGTCCCAAGAACTACACTTGTCCGGGGTTCTGTGGTTTACAATGGTCCTAAAATGTACAATCACTTACCGAGCCATATTAGGGACATCGTCTCCAATCAGGGTTTCAAAAACGCAGTGAAAAATCTACTTATGAAATAAAGGAATATTTAGATGATACATTCTGATGTAGATATATATTATGTTTTTAACGTTTGACTAAAAAATGTGATTTGTAGCTTGCTTTATTGTATGATCTTATGTTTATAGTTTTATATATTTATATTTTATATAAGTTATATATGTATAATTTTATTTGTTTTATGCTTTGTCAACAAGATTATTCTTCTGGACAATAAAGTATATTTTGATTGATTGCGGGATTTACTATAAATGTGTGATACTTTTTTATGAAAATCGTAGATATATCGTCTGGTCCACACGCAGCATTATTTTTTAAATCATTTATATATTGAATTAGTTCATTTTTATTTACCTGCGCAAGAAATAGTTTATCCCTTATAGGTTCTTGTAGCTGCGGCTCCTTTGTGTTATCATTTGGTATAAGTTTTTAATTCCACGTTTTTTTGTCCGCTATTATGTATTGTTCATTTTTTTTTCTGTTCAGTATTCGTCGTATCATTGATGATTTTCCATACTTTTTTATAATTATTGTTTGCATTTCTAAATTCATTTTTATAATAGTCATTTTTTGTATACCTAATAATATTTTTTATCATTTCTATAGCGATTGTATTCAGTATTTAGTTCAACACTGTAGGACATTAATAATCTTTTTTTTAACTGGTCCTATACCTTATGGAATTTAGAATGGCGGTAGTCATCCATTGCTTAAGTCTGACGTTTCTATTCTTTTTTTTAGTATAAGTATTTATTTTAATATTATTTTGTAATTTATTAATAAAATTGTCGTAAGAAAATTCAGGGTCACCTGTTTGAAGAACATCTGCCCATGTTTCATTAGAAAGCACTCTTCAATTTTGTGAAAATTTACAATTTTAATATTCTTTGGCACATTATGTGCTTCCGTTAAACTGTGATTTCTTTGGGCTAATAGACAAAGCAATAGCAAAATGATCTGTTAAGAATGTATGGAATATCATAGAGTTTAATTTTAGTTTTTTATTTCAGTTGGATTTAGTGAAATAAAGATGTGATCTAATATGCTATTACTATTTTCTGTTTACCGTATTGGTTTGTTTATATAAGAGATAAAACCAAATTGTCCCAATGTACATAAATAAGAATTTACGTTGTTGTCCTCTTTATTTAATAAATTTATGTTTATATCACCCACATAAATTTTAACGTAATTTTTAAGCAATGTAGAATAATAATTTTCCATATCATTGATATATTGAATTACATCAATAGAAGGTGGTCTATAGGATGCTGTGATTCCATAGGTTATGTTATATATATTATTTAGTTTACAAAAAATTGTAATAAGTTTTGTTTGGCTTAAATTTATAATATTAATATTACTATTTAGATTATTACGTATATATACAGCCACCCCATCACTTTTGTTAAATTCAGATTGGTTAATGTATAATTTGAAATTAGGTATATGCATCAGGTACATCCTCAAGCTTCCAGCTTTCCGATAAAATGATTAAGTCTAAATTTAAATCAAATTGTTCTAAATATATAAGCAATTCATTAAAGTTTTTCTTTAAACTCCTTATATTGAAATGAATTAAATTTAAAACTCTTTCGCCACCAAATTCACCTAGACCATCACGTATGTCCGAATATACCTCGGTTATAATCTTCTCTCCCTCATCCTCACTCCTTAAAATATCCATGTCTACAAGCGAAAAATAGTACCTATAAACATAAACAAAATCTAGAATAAAATAATTAATATTATGAATATTCTATTTTAGATTACTCCTAGAAGAGAAAAATAAACAATAATAAAGTATATCTATATACGTTAGATTTTGGATACTTGGAATAGCTTTTTAAAAACTTTATTCACTTGTTGGAGTCAAGCTTGACTCTTTGTACAATTAAAAACAATAATAAATTTAGAATATATTTGACCAAATGCGAGTATAAGACTGAGGTTTACAGAGACTGTTGGTAATATTTATAAGATTACGGAACAAAGAACATTGGATTGGCAATTCAGCATGATAAACAGATTACCTAGAATTGAAATACTATGCTCATGTAGCGTGAGCGGTTATTGAGAAGAGCTGTTACGCAATATGTAATATGATATGTTTGAGAAGGTTAAGCCTGTCTCGGTGATATTATATATCATATTATATTTCTAATATAACAGCTTCCCCCTTATAAAAAAAGTTGATGTTTTATGCAGCAACTTTTGAAATGAATATAAAATGTATACAGGGTGTTGCATCATGAGAGGGACATAGCTTAATAGGAGGTAGAGAAAACATTAAAAGTTAAAATATGGCTTTAGCAAAAAAGCGTAAAATACAAACATTACATTACAGTTTGTTGTAAAATGGGATAATATAAAAATATTCCCAAGGTTAAAATATGGCTTTACCGTGAAAGCCTAAAATATAAGCATTATAGATTTAAACGAAAATGATGTAAAAATGTTAATACAATTGAAATTAACAAAGAATAAGAAAAATAATGAAATATAATGATTAAATGAATAAAATATGGTTCGCTGAAGAGTTCAGCACTAAAAGTCAGTAAAAAGGCACAAAACAGTTTGTCTTTAGGTAAGTTCTATGTCTTCGGCTTCGTTGTCTTCTCTTCTTAAGGTAGGTCGTCTTCATGAAGGGAGTAGGTTAGCAAATGTACTGTAGGGTTTACTAGGCCTCGGTGGAGATGGGGGTGATGCAGAAACATCGATGGCTAGTCTTCGTCTTTTTGTTCTGCACTTACAAAATAGGTACAGAAATAATAGTCCAAGTATTAGCACAGGGATGAAGTAGGCGAACCAGGATATATGTTTTGTTATGAAGGGTTCGTTGATCAAATCGTCCAGATCTCGGGAGTATTGGTCCAACTTATGTTTGGCAATTTCGAGATCTTCTGTGTTGAGGTTATTTAATTTTAATGGTTTGAGGTTTGGTACTCTGATTTTGTTTGGAATTTTGTTGCAGCATCCGAATGGAATTTGGACAGGATGAGTGTCGTCTTTTACATCGGTTACTTCGTTGGTACCGGCTTGGATTTTTGTGATGTCTATAAAGGCGTAACAATTAGGTTGTGATTTTACTATTGAGTTTTTGTAGATGACTTCAGTTTTCGAACTTCTTTCTGGACAGTTGATGGTTGCTTGTAAGCGTTCTGCGTTGATAACTAACCACGTATTTTCGTCTATCTTTTGGACGTTATAGCCTTGGCCGATGATGAATGACGTCTGGCAGCTTCCTGGCAGAGTTTTGAGATTCTTGAAGATACGGGCTTCCATATGGCATTATCAAAAATGGGGTATGACAATAAATTTGGACATAATTTAGTGTTGAAGTATAGTGGTTTGCATTCTCTGAGGTCCGGGATGGTTAAATACATTAAAGAATCATCATCTCTCGCGACATATTTTTGAGAGACTGACAAGATATGATATAAGCCAGTTCTATTATCCAAAATAGGGATAGGATATAATTGAAATAGTGAATAGATTTGAGGGTCTACCAAAGGTATATCTAATATGAATATTAAATCTGAATTTGTTTGAAAAGCTGTCAGTTCTATAATGTCTAAGTAATGTGCAACTTTTGATAATTTAATTGGAAGTGACAAATTGTTCCTTTGTAGGTTCTGTGAAATTTCCTGTAAGGAATTTACCAAGTCTTTTGGGTTTATAGTCGATGTGTGAATTACTTTGAGCCTCGCGAAAGTGACAGAATTCAGGATATTATTTAAGTTATCTTCGGTAAATAGAGCCATAAGCTGTTCGTAGATTTCAATAAATTTTAATTTTGCGTGAATATTTTCTATGTCTTTAGTTATGTCTAAAATTGAAGTTTCGATGTCTTTAATATCTTTATTGAAAGTTTCTTCATCGACTTGCAGTTTTTGAATGGTTGCGTTGAAATTTTTGATTACTGAAGTTGTGACAGATATTTGATTTTTAATTAAATTTTCGAGTTGATGCTCGTCATTATTTAATTTGTTGATGCAATCAGAATAATACTGATCATCTTCTGCGTCTAAATTTCCAGTTATTGATTTGAAAATTGTTCCGATACCGTTTAGTATTTCTCGTTTGTATCGTTTCGTGTCAAGGTAAATTTCGTAAAATTTTGATTGTATCGATTGAAAAATTTGTGTCAATAAACTGAGGTGAGTTTTTACTTCGCCCAGAAAGACGTTCATGTAATGGTATGTTGGGTCGAGTGTGTTGTAGAGCATCTGAAGAATTTTGTAATTTTTGTCAAAAGCTGTCTTAAAAGTGGAAATGTTCTTGTGTAGGGTCCATTTTTTGTGAGAAATCACAATGTCTGTGTCTCGGTGATAGTATACTTCAATCATATTGTTAATTGGTGTTACTTTAAATTGAGCAAGTGCTGATCCGAATAGTAGGAAAAACCTGAAAATAAATTTAATTTTCAGTATAAGGTTTCATTCGGTCAAAGTTTACTTTAGTCGTTTGGTTTGTTTCCGGATTTAATAATGTTGCAGAATTTTGAGAAGTTTCTAAAATTTCGAAGGGGCCGTTAAATTTGTCCTGTAATTTGTTTTCTATTTGTGATTCTTTGACGTACACTTTGTCGCCAATATTATGTAGTTTTTCGGGAATGTTTTTATCGAATCGAACTTTGGCTTTTTGTTTTTGTGCTTTCGTTTGACTTCGCGCAATTTTGTAATAGTGGGATATCCGGTTGTTAAGGTCTCTAACGTATTGGTAATCAGGTTTTTCTGGTTGTAAAGAGTTTCGGGTGGTCGGTTAGCTGTATGTCCGAAAATAAGCTCGTATGGCGTAAAGCCATGAGTTTTGTTTATTGAGTTATTGTAGCTTATCACTGCATAGGGTAATATAGTAAAGGAATGTTCGTTGGGATTTTCGGTTTTGTGTATTCTTATCATTTCCGCTAGGGTGGCATGGAATCGTTCGATAGATCCATTGGATTGAGGGTGTCCTACGCTGGAGTATGTTAATTTTATGTCGTAAAGGGTACAAAGGTCTTTTAATAAATTATTGTCAAATTCACCGCCATAATTGCAATGAATTCTTACGGGGGTACCATAGTGCTGAAAATAAAGTAACAGGGTATTTACGACTGATTTTGCGCTCTTGTCTGGGACTGCGTAAGCTTGAGTAAATTTCGTTAACTCATCGCGGATGGTTAATGTATAGTTTCGCGTGGGAAATTCGAATAGATCGATATTAACTCTCTCGAATGGAGTTTTAGGGGTTTCGGTGATTACTAAGGAATTGTTGAGGTTTTTACGACAGACTTTTTTATAAAATTTTCGACATCTTTTGTTAAGTCTTCCAATTATATTTATTTTTGATTCTAAGTATTGTTTCATTTATTCTACGATGTAAATTATTTTTCCCGGTGTGATGCTGGTCGAGAATGATCGGACGTTGGTCTTCGTCGGGAGTTCGTACTAAATTTTGACAAATAATTAGTTTTAAGTCTTTTTCTGCAAAAATAAATGATAGGATTTCGAGAATTGGAAATTCTAGATTGTTTTCAACATGGTAAGTTTTGGAAAGGTCTACTTTGTTTCGGTGTTTGTATAATGTTAAAAATAAGTGTTCTACCACAGACTCTGGGTCGAAGCGTAGAGCGATAATGTAATAGTTTCTTGGTGGGGTCGATTTACTGGAAACGATATTGATTGTATTGTTATAGAATTCGGGGCTTTCCTTGAAAATATCCTCGATAATTTGATGGTAAAGGTCTGTCAAGTTGTTTTGTTGGAAAAACGTTATGATGTTTGTATTTTCTCGATCTAATAGTTGTTTATTTGTGATTTTAATTTTGGAATAGTCTATTAGAGATTTGGTTTTGTAAAGTCGGGAAAATTTGTCAAATTTGTTGGTCGGTAATCTCGTCGTCGTTGTCTGGAATTTCGTCTTCATCTGAGTCTGTGTCTGAGTCTTCGTTTGCGGCTAGAATTTTTGAACAAAATTTGGAACATTCTGAAAAGTGACTGACTTTTATTCTGGACAACGCGCCCGCGTTTTAATTGATTTTTCCGGGTTTGTATATTATTTAGTAGTCGTATTCTTCGAGTTTCAAGCGCCAACGGGCTAGTCTACTACCTGGGTCTTTTATGGAAAATAGCCAAGTGAGTGGTCGGTGACGAGTTTGAACTTCCTTCCGAATAATGGCCTAAAATGCTTTACGGACCAGACCAAAGATAAAAATTCACGCTCAATGGTTGAGTACTTGGTTTCCGCGCCGCATAAAGTTGCGTATGCGATTGGCAAATCTTTTTCTATACTTCTTTGTGAGAGTACAGAACCTACTGCAAATGCACTAGCGTCTGTAGTTAGGACAAAAGGTTCATCAAAGTTAGGGTAGATCAATATCGGGGTAGTTGTCAAAGTTTGTTTTAGGGTTACGAATGAATTTATACAGTCATTGTCGAAATTGAAAGGTATATCGTTTTGTAGCAATTTAGTCAAGGATTTTGAAATTTTGGAAAAATTAAAAATGAAGCTTCTATAATAGCCTACTAGACCTAGAAAAGATTTAATTTCTTTCTGATTTTTGGGTTAAGGAAAATTTAGAATTGCTTCGACTTTGGCAGGGTTCGGTTTTACACCATCCTTTGTAATAGATGCCCTAAATAGGCGACTTCTTTGTGAAGGAATTCGCATTTGTCTGGCTGAATTTTGAGGTTGACTTTTTGTAGACATTTGAAGACTTCTGTTAACCGAAAAATGTGTTCATGGATAGTAGGGGAGTAGATAATGATATCGTCCATGTAGACGAGACACCTTTCGTTTTGGATTCCTAGTAAAATGTTGTCCATCACCCTTTTAAATGTTGATGGAGCATTTTTGAGTCCAAAAGGCATTCGTGTGAATTCAATATTACCATTTTCAACTGTGAAAGCAGTTTTTTGAACGTCTTTGGGATCGATTTCAATTTGGTGGAAGCCAGAGGCCAAGTCTAAAGTTGTGAAATATTGGGATTTGCCTAATTGATCCAAAAGGTCGGAAATTTTGGGTAGAGGATATTTTATCACCTATTGTTACTACGTTTAATTTTCGGTAATCAACTACGACGCGCCATTTCTGTTTACCATCTAGTTTTTTGGGGACTAATCAAACTGAGGAGGACCAGGGAGAAATTGAAGGCTGGATAATGCCTTGGTCGAGCATTTTTGAAACTTGTGATTTTACTTCTTATTTGTGAATTTGGGGGTAACGATAAGGTTTAGTGAAAATTGGTTTAGAATTAGGTTAGTGTCTATTGAATACTTGATTTCGTTGGTAAATGTCAAGTTGTCGCCTTCTAAATAAAATATGTCTGAAAAGTGTAAGCAGAGTTGAGTAATTAATTCACTCTCCACGTCGTTCAAGTGTTCTAAGCGTAATTGGTTTTTTATTTTGTAATTTCGGTCTATATATTGAGAATCCGGATTTTGAAGATTTAAGTTAAATATTGACCTGAATTTTTGAACGGGTTCGAGTTTGAGATTTGAAAACTTTATTGCATTTGCGTTTATTATTGTCATCAAAAATTCACCATTGTTGTCTATTTTAACAATGGCGTTTGGTAAACGTACCTTTTTGTTTTCCTGGGCTATTAGTATAGCTTCGGTATTTTGTAAATTACATTTAAGTTTAAAAATCTTTTCTGTACGTGGTTCGATATAGATTACATTTTGGTTTATAGTTTCACTTAAATTTTGATTTTGAATCGGGCTCACAATTGTAGTAAACTTTATATAATGGTACGGTTTTAAAATTTGCGATTAATCGTCTGTTTTTAATGTCTATTAAGCAATTGTAATGGTCCAAAAAGTCGGCACCTAAAAGTCCGTCAAATTCTGTATCTAGATTATGAATATATCATTTGGATTGAAAGGTATGAGAGCAGATTCAGTGATATTAATTTTTCCGTCTGTTATACCCTGTATAATTACATTTTCGCGAGATCGTCGTTTATAATTTTCTGCTGTTTCGGGTTTAAATACCTGCGCCTGTGTCTATTAAGATTTTGAAACGTTTAGTGATGTCTTCTATGTAAAATAGATTTTTGGAGTTTACGACATTTAGTTTGTAGCGGGGTGTTTTTACATGAATTGGTGTTCGGGAAATTCAGGTTTGGGTCGAAACTGTCCTGGAGGTTCATCGCTTGGATTTGGCGAGAAATTTGGTCTAGTTGGTCTGGTTGTATTGGAGTATTCGTGAAGTTCTCCGGGCCTGTGTAAAAATCCGGAGGATTAACAGTATAATCCTCGTATTGCTGAGAATTAGCAGTATAATTCGCATATTGCTGGGATTGGGAATTAGCAGTATAATACCCACATTGTTCATTTTCAAAATCGTAGTCATAATTATTTTGAGATGGGTAATCAGGAGAATAATTGGTAGAATAATTTACGGATTGATTTGCAGAGTAATCTTCGTATTGGTTTGAGTTATCTGAATAATTATAGTAAGATTCTTGGTTTAGGTGATGGGTTTTTTGTTGCTAAAATCTATTAAAATTCGGGTTCGGCTGTATGGCAGAAGGTCTCTGCTGGTGGAAGTTAGGATTTGGCCTGATAGCTGAGGGCCTGTTTTGTTGTGGATAATTACGTTGTTTGTTAGAAAAATTTTTGAAATTCTGTGGTCTATAATTTGTTTGGTTAGGTACACTCTGGAAGTGCCGTCTAGGAGTTTGTGCCTGATTGGTACAGGCGTTTAGTGTGAAATTGGGGGGCGAAAATTGATTGTTTCGCCTCGTGCGGCAATCCTTGAAATGATGACCATTTCTTTTGCAAAATGTGCAGAATTGTGGAGAGTTGGGTCTTTGCTGATTTTGAACGGGATTTTTGTTTAAAGTTCTATTTACAAATTTTTGGAATTCGAAATACGATAATTGTAATTCTCGTTTGATGCGATTTATTACATCTAGCATATTGCCGGGGTTACCAGACCTAAAAATTTGACCTAATTTTGGTTCGAGTCCAGTGAGTAGAGTAGTTAACGTCATATTTTCTATTAAAGTGGATTGCGCAGTTTTCTCCTCAAAGTTAAAGTTTGTTTTTGTATTGCCGCGTGCATTTTTGCATTATGCGTTTGTAACCTGGATACAAATATTAAAGCTGTTTCGTTAGGCAATTGACGAATTGTTTGTAAGTTCTGTATTAAGGCTGTCAAGTCACGAGTCGCTAAAATGTGATTCGAGCAATTTTTTTATTTCCGCCCAAGTGATGGGGCTTCGTGAATTTATCAATTCTGTGGCTTTTCCACGTAATTTATTTTTAATGTGTAATGTCAAAAAGATTCTCTGGTCATCTACCGACATCTCTACGGCATGTAAGCAAGCACTTATAAATGTTTGTAAAAATATCGGATTTCCATCGAATTCCGGGACTATCAAAAAAATTTCACTTAACCTATACGGTTCAATATTTATAGTTTCGTTCTCTGTGATTGAGTTGTTGGCATTAGAATTCCTTGCGTTTGTAGTTGTTGCCATTTTGAGTATTTATATTATAAAATTTACGCTATAAAAGCGATTGGATTAACTTAAAACACTTTTTTTCAATTTGAGCTAGTACGCTACTGATAAATGGTAATTTTATATGATATGTAAAAGAATGTGCTGTTTATTTTATAATATTTCAAAATTTATGTTATAAAGATAATTGGATTAATTAACAAAAGTGTTTTGAGTTGGAAATAGTGTCACTGAAATTTTATATATCAATGTAAAAAATTTGCACTTTAAACAGTTTAAGAACCCGTGGGTTTTATTTTATTTCACGGTCAAGCAAGGCGTAAACTTAACCTTTATGTGATATATATTATGATAAAAATAATGTTAAGATAAAAATGGTATGTGATTACGGTTATTTATATAGGAAACGTAGATAAATTCGCACTTAAAGAGTATATGATATTACGATAAAAATAATTGTACGTGATTATAATTATTTATATAGGTCACATAAATTTTAATTAAAATATTATATTACGTCTGTTTTAATCTGAATGAAATTATTATTGGAATATTAGAACTACTGTTCGTTAAATTAAATCGTTTTTTATAAGAAAAATATGCAAAATAATCGAGATGATTCTTAAAATCTACTTACATTAAAATTTCCATTCCACAAGTCTGGATTGAAGTTGAATGCTGCTCCGTGAGCCTTGTTACAGTGCGGTCTTCTCTACCAGGGGCGTTACCAGGTATTCCTTCCACAGAGGTCTCCTACACTGCCGAAGACACCAACTTCTTGACTGGGTTGAATTCTTACTTGCTAATTTGTTGATTGGTTGATATGTTGCTTGTTGAATTATTATTATTGTTTCTTGTAATTGTTTGTGAATGTAGGTTCTTCTGAGTAAAGGATTGGGATCCACCACGCCAGCTAAGGAATTTCTCCTTTTTCCAGGGACTCTTTTCTTCAGGTTAGGCACCTTTTCCAGATGAACTCCTTGTTCCTTCCGATATGTTTTCCACTGGTTAGGCTCCCGAACAGCCCATGTTCTTCAGATCCGCCACGACTGCGCCATTGTTAGATTTTGGATTCTTGAAATAGCTTTTTAAAAACTTTATTCACTTGTTGGAGTCAAGCTTGACTCTTTGTACAATTAAAAACAATAATAAGTTTAGAATATATTTGACCAAATGTGAGTATAAGACTGAGGTTTACAGAGACTGTTGGTAATATTTATAAGATTACGGAACAAAGAACATTGGATTGGCAATTCAGCATGATAAACAGATGACTTAGAATTGAAATACTATGCTCATGCAGCGTGAGCGAATTATTGAGAAGAGCTGTTACGCAATATGTAATATGATATGCTTGAGAAGGTTAAGCCTGTCTCAGTATATTTCTAATATAACATATTATTTCATATTCACAACATAAATCATATCAACAATTTATTCAATTGGTATGTTTGATATTATTTGTATCTTCTATACAATTGATTTTCCCGTCGAGTTCTGTAAATATGGATCCATTTCGTGGCCAAACGGTTCTCGTACCTAGTTTTTCTTGAGCGCTTTTTAATAAATTTCTTCTAGCTTGAGTTAAATCCTCAGTAATAAATATGTTTTGACCTTTAAATATCTTATTATTTTTTATTACAGAGTTCTTGCTATCATAATTTATGAATTGAATTATAACTGGTCGATGTTTAGAGGTAATTTCGGTAACATGTTGCAATATCCATTTCTTTTATGTTTAATCCAGTTTTATTGTTCAATACTTTACATACCACGGTTTTTAAATTTTTTTGTTCCTTTTCAATAATTCCGTAAATACATACATTATTTACCTTTTCTTTTTGTTGTAAATTTATTGTTTGTTCTTCCAAATAACTCTTACTTTACATTCTAAAAATTGTATTTTAATTTCGGCTGCTTGCAGTTTTATCAGACACTTTTTGTATAATTCTTTTTATAAATTCTTCATCCTCGAATAATTAATTTATTGTTTCTTTTACAATGGTTTTTAAGTCATTATTACCTCTTGATTTTGCCATTTTTTGCATTAATTTCACAACAATAACTTTGTAAGCAACTGGTTAAACTTTTTGTATTTTTAAAACTTGGTTTTCTAGCACTATTTGATAATATTTTGCGGAGCGATCTAAACGTCGTATTACTCTTTGCACGCCATCTACTAGAAGTACATATTTATTTCGTTAAAGTTTAGGATCGTTTGAAACGGTAAATTTAAAAGGTCGTTTTCAAAATCAAATACATTAATTTTATTTAGATTCCTAAGAGTAATAGTTTCTTTATTGTTATTTACATAATCAACAGAGAGGGTTAATGATATGAGATAGTGATAAGAAATTATATTTAAATTTTCACAAACCTCACAAGTTATTGTATTTACAGATTCTCTGCATAAAAAGCAATCTAGCATTGTTGTAGTATTTACACTAACCCGGGTTGGCTTATCAGCTTTACAGCAAATGATTCGAACACATTTTGAAGATATTAAATGCAGAGTTGAGTTGAAGAAGCAAATAGTGTCGTCGACATGGTAAATTAATGAATAAACTCAATTAAATTTTGCTGTGGTGGCCTATATATAACACCTATACCAAAGTTTTGATTGCCTATAGAAACCTTTAGCCACAGTTGTTCGGTATGTTCAATAGGCATATCGGAAATAGTGACAGCAGTGGTAATGCTATTGCTTTACGCATATACACCGCCACGTCGTCCAACGATACGAACTTCGGGCGCGTTTAGTACTTGGATGGGTGACCGTTTCAAGGGATATGTGTCCTGCATCTTCAAGCGGCTTGTATACCAGTTTATAAGCAGAGGCTATGCAATCATAATCGAGAATTGCATAGTGGATATACCATCCTTCGGAGGGGATGTAAAGTTGTCGGCATATGCTTAGTTAATTAAATGTTGGAAGTTAAAGGTCCCTACTCTTCGAAAGAGAATACATTCGGCAAAATTCTTGGTTGGGGGTAGCTTGTTTAGGGTGCCAGTGATAGGCCTCAGTAGCGGAAATAGGCAGACATTAAATAAATGTATTTAAAAAATTGCAAACTAAAAACATAATTATGAAACACACACTTATTTCTTTAAATTTGTCAACAAACCGAAGCGAACTCTACGTCTATGTCAAACACCCGATCTTCAATGATTACAGCAGATAGATTTCTGGTATAAAGGGGCTGATATTCTAGAAAAGATTAGCTTGACTATTTATTAGTATACCTATGATATATGAAAGACATACAATAATAACTTTGATCTTTATCTATTTTTGGCAAGTTTTTTAATTTTCGAACCACATAGGATAGAAAATTCATCGACTTATTTTTGTTGAACTCAGAAATTTCACTGCTAAGTTAGTGTCACACTGTCCTTACTAATTATTTTATTTATCGCGTTGGTAGATCCTATCTTACTTCTAGTTGCATTATTTATTTATGATTCTTGATAGTGGTTCATAACCAAATCTATGCATCCTACTTTGTGTTGATATTGTTCTCCAATAGAGTAAAAATATCAAATTTCTCATCGTCCTTATAGGATAAAATAAAGCAATTGGATTTCACACTACGCGCCGCGCCAATATCCATTGGCTGGATGTCGGTCTCGATAACTAGGGCCGAGTAGGACTATTACTCTTTGCACCTAGATTATCTCTGTAGACCTGGACCGGCCTTCGTGATAGGTGGGCCCGCGTACTTCTACCAGACCCAGCTCACAAATGTGAGATGTGTCGTGGTATTTTTTGCGGACCTCCCCTGGTCCTGGCTGTTGAACCTCGCTGGCTGAGGTCTCTTCTGGCGCTCTTCTTGTCTTGATGTTTTCTTTCTTCGCCAGCTTGTCACCCCCGGGGGTAGTCATCGGTCGAGTTGGGTTTAGGAAGTTTTGGCTGGGACTGACTGCCGGTACGTAGGACATCAATTGATATCCTACCCCGGATCGTCGGAAAGGTAAGGATGAGCTGTGTAGCTCGGGAGTGTGGAGACCTAAGTGCTTCTTTTAGCACTTTCGGTCTCCACGGAGCAGGTAGGACAACGGGCGTCGGACGGTATGTTGTCCGACGCCCGCAAGGAGGTTGGGTTAGGGTTGAAAACGTCATGTCTCTGGTAGTGGTGGTCCGTCCTGGCGTATCTGAAACAGATCTGTTAGCGGGAAATAAAGGTTATACTTACCCGTTGTCCAGTAGCTGAACCCTCGGTGGCTTGTGCCTCGGGGCGTCGGCGGGGTTGTAATCAGTGGCCTGTCTGATCAGCGGGTTCCCATGCTCCTCGGCTTGGGCGTACAGCTTCTTCGCTCGTTCCCGGATGGCTTCAGTGACCGTGGTGTACTCCAGGTCTCTGACGATGTCTGCGGTTCTCACGTACCATGGGGCGTCAACTACCGTCCTGAGGGCGATGTTCTCCACTGCCTGGATTCTCTTCATGTAGGACTTCGCCTGATAGCCCCACGCTACCGAGGCGTACGTGAGCTGCGGCCTGATGAGGGCCTTGATAAGCGTGAGCTTGTTCCTCAAGTTAAGTCGGCTCCCATTTCCCGTCATTGGGTAGATGAGGGCTCTCGTACGTCGGGCCTTAGCTGTGATGGCGTCCGTGTTTTGTCTCCATGTTAGGCTTCTGTCCATGACCACGCCAAGGTATTTGACGGTGTCGTGCCATTGGATGTCCTCGCCATTCATGGAGACGTGTCCTGTGGGAATTTCTTTCCGCACTCGTCTGAAGAGGATGGCTTGGCTCTTGTCGGCGTTGACTGCGACTTTCCACTTCGTGCACCATTCTTCCAGGAGTGTGGCCGCTTCCTGGAGTTTTCTGGTTGCGTCTCTGGCCTTCCAGGATCTGGCAATCAGGGCGGTATCGTCTGCATACAGGGCTAGGGCTGTATGGTCGGTCCGGGGGAGGTCCGAGGTATAGATGGCGAACAGGTGCGGTGACAGCACCGATCCCTGTGGAACTCCCGCCTCCACGGTCCTGTAGGTGGAGAGTTGGTCCGAGATTTTCACCCTTAGCTGTCTGCAGTGTAGGTAGGATCTCATTAGTTTGACGAGTTCGATGGGGTAACCCATACTCATCATTTTAGCTAAGAGACCGTCGTGCCAGACCGTGTCGAATGCTTTGGCGACGTCTAGGAACAGCGCCGCGGTGACTTGACGCTGGTTGAACCCCTTGGTGATCTCCTCAGTGAGGCGAAGCACTTGGAGTTCCGTGGAATGTCCTGTTCGGTATGCGAACTGTTCATCCGGGATGATGTTCAGCTCTTCTGTCTTCTCTGTTAGCCTCTTCAAGATGACCCGTTCTGCAACCTTGCTCATGGCTGGGAGGAGGCTGATGGGCCTGTAAGAAGACGGGAAAATTAGGTCTTTCCCTGGTTTAGGGATCATAATGACGTCGGCCTTTTTCCACCTGGCTGGAAAGTGCCGTAACCTTAACATCGCGTTTACGATGTTGACTAGCGCCGCTACTCCTTTCCTGGGCAGCTTTTTGAGAGCGATGTTTCCTATCTTGTCACATCCCGGAGCTTTTCTCGGCTTTAGGCTCCTCAGGATTTCCTTGACTTCCTCGGGGGTAGTCGGACGGATGTGGTTGTCATCTGGTAGGCGGCGGATCCTTCGTACTCTGCGTTCGACGTCGTCCACTCAGTCCTCGTCCTCGTCATCGAGCTCGTTCTCTCTGCACTGCAGTTCTAAGCTGTCGGCGAACGCCTCGGCTTTTTCCTGGTTAGTGTAGACGATCCCTCGCTCTCCGTGAATCGGGCGCATAGGCTTCCTTCGGTTTCGCAGGGCACGTTGTGTGTTCCACATGCTTCTGTCTTGTGGATCCAGTGACTCAAGGTGGCGTTGCCACCCCTCCTGACGGTGTTCCTGGAGGGCGGCTTTCACTCTTCGGCTGAGGACATTGTACTCCCTTCTGTCGGCGGGGAGCCTGGTCCTCTGAGCCCGTCTCTTGGCGCTCCTTCTGTCCCTTATCAGCTGCCTGGTGACCTCTGGGAGGTTTGCCATCGGTGCTGGGTGCCTTCTTACTTCTATTTCCGTCGTGCTGGCCCTTATCGCTTCCAGGATCTGCTCCTCTAGGGTAATGATGGCCCTCTCAACGTCCTCCACGGTTTCTAGCCTGGGAATTTGTGCGATGTACTGCTGCAGGTGCTGCCGGTACGATTCCCAGTCCGTTCGTCTCTTCGTGAAGGTGGCGTTGTCCTCACTCGCCTGTCCTCCTAGGGTTAGGAAGATCGGGTTGTGCTCGGTAGATCCCTCCGTTCTGGTGGTGATCTCTGCCTCGAAGGTCATCTCCTTTAGGATCGCGATGTCCAGTACGTCTGGCCTGTGTCTGCCGTTGTCGAAGGTGGGCTGGTCCGGTCCTACCACCATCAGTTCGCCGGCGTGCTGTCCCAGGAACCTCAGCAGCTCTCGTCCTCGAGTGTTGGTTATGCCGCTGTTCCATTCCTGGGATTTGGCGTTGAAATCGCCAATTGCGACGACCTGTGTCCTGGCGGGCAAGATTGCGTCCAGATCCCCCTCGGTAAGCGTGCTGCGGGGTGGCTGGTAGCATGAGACCACTTGTATGTCGCCATTTCGTGCTGTGGACACTACTACGGTGGTGGCGTTCATGTTTTCTAGCTCAGGCAGTACTGTCGGATGGTGGGCTATGGTTTTTTTCACCAATAGGGCCACTCCTCTCGCGGGTCGCTGAGGGTTGTTTACCCAGCCCATCCTGTAGGTGTGGTATTCTGGGAAGTTGATCTCCTTGGCCGGGGTCATCTTGGTTTCCTGCAATGCCATGACGTCTATGTCGTACCTGGTCAGGAGCTCTTCGACTTCAAGTCTCCTTTCTCGCAGGCTATTGACATTCCAGGCCGCCATCTGCAGGACTTCCGGTTTAACCTGTAAAGGCATTACAGATTAGTTAAATTTGGCATTTGTGCAAAAAATGCGCTCATCGCTGAGCACATTTGTTGCATCTGTGCGAGCACCGCTGTGAGGTTTTTGGCCTCTGGCGATGCTTGTTGTTTTGCGGCAGGGACGGTGTTCTGTCCTGCCTTGCCCTGGGCTACTCTGGCATAGCTTGTGCCTGGCGCTACGCCGCCCTTCTGTGTTGAGGTCATCGTTGGCCTCTGTACCGGCCTTTGGGTGGCGCTGGCTGATTGTTTGGGATACTTTGGACATCCCCTGTAGCTGGCCGGGTGGGCCCCCTGGCAGTTAGCGCACTTGGCCGGTTCGTCTGCCTTCTTTTTGCACTCCGTCGTCCGGTGTGCCTCGCCGCACTTTACGCATTTCGGCTGCGCGGTGCACCTGGATTGGCCGTGGCCGAAACGCTGGCAGCGGTGGCATTGGGATGCCCCTACCTTGGCTCGCTGTCTCTCAGTCCTTACAACTAGAGAACAGCACCTCGTTACTTGGAGTATCTTGTCCTGGTCCTGTGGGACTAGGACAAGCATGAGGGGCACCTCCTGTTTTGTCCGTCTTGACATCATTCGCTGGACCGCGGTAGGTGCGAATCCTTGGTCCTGGAGGTCTTCTGCCACCTCTTTGCAGGTAACGCCGCTCGGAATCCCTCGAATGGCCACACGTAGCTGCCGTTCCTCTGGCAGGGCATACGTGTGGTACTCCCTCTTTTCATTTGCGAACATCCTTGTCATCCTCCGATAGTCCTCGGACGTCGCGGGCTCGATGGAGATTCCCTCCCCGGTAACTTTGGCCTTGTTGAAGTTTATACCGGTTTCGGTTAAACGACGGCTCACCGTTGTCCACGTCTCTTTGTTTCGCAGCACTACCGGAGGTACACGCTGGCTTCTTGTCCTTGTTTGAGGGGCCTCGGTCTCCTCTTTCCGGGTTTCTTGTTGGGGGACGCTAGCCTCCTGCTGGGGGGCTCTGGATCCCGATCTGCTCTGTCTAGGTGACTCGGACTCGGGGGGGCACTTGAGGGGCTCTTCAGCCACCTTCTTTGCCGCCTTAGGGGCCTCTTCGTCTGAGTCCGTGTTGGCAGCGGGCGGATTTTTTCTTTTCCGTGTTTGCGATTCTCCCCGAATCGCACGCAGAAGCTCTTCATGCTGGGACTTCTGTTCCCTCTGCATCTGCTCCAACCTTTCGGTGAGCTCGTCTATTTTCTTCTTGAGAGCATTGTTCTCCTCTGTGAGACGTTTTATCGTCTCCTTGTCGTCCCTTGGGGTTGAGGGGCCCCCTCGGGAGCTACCGCTCTGGGATGTTTCGTCTTCACTGTACTCCATGTTACCGTCCTCCACGGTAACGTCGTTGTCGGTTTCCTGTAAGGGAATACCTATATTATTATGGGAAAAAGTTATGATTAATAACAGAAAATGGTGTCTTGAAAAAGACGTGTGAACTTCCTCTTCAACACTATCGACGTCACTGTCTGTGGGGCTTCCACTTCACTGTGCACTCTGATGGCTCGGTGTACGTCTGTACGCTTTCACTTCTCGATGCACACTACGTCGACGTTTCGCTTTATTTTAAAAGCTTCTTCAGAACTACAATAAATAATTACAATATATAACAACTTAGAAATAACATTTTAAAAAACTTACCTATTAAAAATTGCAACTTTGTAATGTTGAAATATTCCTATAAGAAAATAATTAATTATTGTTGTACTTTAAATATATTGTTATACCTTCTTTTATTATTTTAAATTGACAATAAGTAGTGGGTGGCTTGCAAAAGGAGTGTCATACTAGGTGAGTGTTGCGAGGTTGTTTTTGTGTTTATAATAATAGACTTTTACCAAAGATGTGTTTACATAATTAATTCATATTTTGGATATTTTATATTCTATATTTTGCAATTTTTAATAAATAAGTTTTTTAAAATGTTGTTTCTAAATTGTTATATATTGTAATTATTTACTGTAGTCCTGAAGAAGCTTTTAAAATAAAGCGAAACGTCGACGTAGTGTGAAATCCAATTGCTTTATTTTATTCTATATCGACGAGGAGAAATTTGATAGAAAATATCATTTAGGATACGATTTAAATAACATAATTATTTACTAACATAGCGAAATCATAATAGTGATAATCGACTTTTATTTATATTATCATAATAATATATGTTAATAAATAATTATAGTGGTATTTTTAGCCACTATTCTTCCATTCTAGTGCTAGTCTAAAATTAACTACAGCCAATTTTGTACTTTTTGATAAAATTTGTACAAATTATTTTTTATCTAATAATAAACTTTATTTTGACGAGTATGGAGACAGCGAGTTAACGACTTAGCGTCAAGTTACGCACACCTGTTCTACAAATGGTTTTCTAAAACTGTTAATTTTTCGCTCCTAAACGGCTACACATAACATTTTGAAAATCGGCCAGAAAAATCATTGAGTCATAAGCTAAAATTTTGGATAGTGCCCTTTTGCATAGGACGATTTGGCAATGAAATCGAATTTAAGGTAATACATTGGGCATATTTCATTCCCGATAGACGCCAGCTAACCCAGCCTTAAAACCCCCTACATAATTATTATTGTTTTATGCGACTTATGTGCTGCGAGTACTACACAACTCTGTTTTTGAATATTGAGGAATTTACTCGTAGTACATTCCAATATTCACTACTAATTCATTTCATCATTCATAAAGCGGCAGGTATAATTTTTGTGGCTCTTTTAATTATTATTATTATTCATAATAATGAATTTCGGATACTGCAATTAGTTTAATATCCTGGTACGGTTTCATAAGTAAACAAATTAAATAGACTTCGAAACTTAATATACACAATACCTAAAGGCCTTTTTATCTTTCAGTAAATTCAAAGGGTAAGTATTATTTATACTATTAACTACAATTATTGTAATCAACGAATTATTTACTTAAATTTGTTAGGGATGAAAGTAAATTATCAGTTTTATTTGTGCTGTTCAAAGTATAAGTACAGTGTGCGTTGCACAAGTTAAAATAGGTAGTTCCATTAGAATTTCAAAAGAAATTGCATTGAAGACGTTCTCGGTAAAACTGTGAATATATTTTTTAACACAATGCCTGGCTATATTGGTAAGTGCTCTTATTTTTATTTACTTTTAGTTTTAATAATCAATATAATTTGAATTAAATATTAAAACTAACAGTTGTATTGCATACAATATTTTACTTTTCTATCATAGCAATTGTTCAAAAATATTTATAATTGTCATCAAATTAAAACGTACATTTTATATATATATATATATACAAATTTTAGAAAACTCTTTGTTATTGTCAAGCTTTCTCAAGACATCTACAAAAATACAAAAGGTGTCAGTGAACAAAATCAGTTAAAACAATTTATTTTTTCTACTTACTAACTTGAGGTTAATTTGATAAACCTGCGTCGAAACACATGGCAGGAAAATTACTTAAAACGTTACTAGTGGTTGATCCCACACACATAGCTACACTGCTATTATTATTAATAAAACATTTAACTTAAGTTTAATTACACATATTAATAATAATATCGGATTAAAATTTCATTTAAAATAATTTACAAAATGGACTCAGTTGAAACTATGCTGAAGCCCAGAGATAAGAGAAAATGTTTTTAATTTCGAATAAAAACTCATTTTAAATTTCATAGAAATGGGAATACTTAGTGATATTGATGGTACCAACTGTGTTGCCAACTTAATTTTCGCGGTTATTTTGAAAAAGTCTATAATTATCATGTTCTAATTTTAAAATGTAGGTATAAATTTTACTTAAATTGTTGATGTCTGATTTTTTGTTTAAGCTATTGACTTCATTGTTAATGTGAACTATTTCAAGGAAAACTCTTTTTTGATAGTTGTTCTCTACTGTCAAAACTTTTACATTTTCATAATCCATTTTGTGACCAGTTGTAATGACATGTTCTGCTAAGGCACCATTCTATTGCAATCACTTTTGAGAGACGTTATTCTATCATGAAGTGCTCTTGACGACTGCCCAATGTACACTCGACTACAATTGAAACATTCGATACGATAAACGATATTAGATTTTTTTTTTATTCCTTAAGGGAGCCCTCGTAATACTATGTAATTGTGAAACAGTTTTTAGATGTTTATTAGCTATTTTAAGATTAGAGTGTTTAAAAAGCTTTATTAACCTAGACAAATTTTCTACATAAAGTAAAGATTTATAAATTATTCTATTTTCTGTATCGTTACCATCAGTCTCGTTAATGTTCTCTTTACCAACATTTATTGAAACTTGAACATTGATATTGGTAACTGAACCAGTATGATTGACATCGTTAAGGCCACGGGTAAAGTTATTACGATTTTGTTCGGTGTTAAATAAGAGTTTGTTAACTAAATTTCTTGGATAGGAATTCTCAACTAATAGACCCTTCAATTCATGTAACGAATTTAAAATGGAATCGTTAGCTATGTGTGTGGGATCGACCACTAGTAACGTTTTAAGTAATTTTCCTGCCATGTGTTTCGACGCAGGTTTATCAAATTAAGCTCAAGCTAGTAAGTAGAAAAAATAATTTGTTTTAACTGATTTTGTTCACTGACACCTTTTGTATTTTTGCAGATGTCTTGAGAAAGCTAATAAACATTAGCGAAAGCTTGACAATAACAAAGAGTTTTCTTTTTATTGGCCAAAATACCTTATCACTAACTGCAACCTCAAAAAATTTTATGTTTATATATATATATATATATATATATATAAACATTGGCTATCAAATGATTTGTAAGGTATAATTTAATGCAGGTCGGGGTATTTGCCCGCTGAGTAGTTGTTTCCTGCAAATCATTTATTATAACAGTATATAGGTTAAGTCCACCAAGGACTGAAGGTCACCGCTCTCGGTACTTGCAAAATGGCAAGTCGCTATACATCATGGAGCCATCTACGATGTCTGGTGTATAGTAGCATTAGACCACATGAGAGGATTCACTTACCTCTCACCACTACACCATTTACATTAGTCTGTATAAGACTAGCAGGTTGGCCACTGTCATTTGTCTATTCCATGACCTATGGCATTCTGATGAGAACTAATAAGTTCGAAACCGGTCTATGTCTGGTCAGGTAATTGACAAGTGACATTGGCTACCAAATGATTTGTAAGGTATAATTCAATGCAGGTCGGGGTATTTGCCCGCTGAGTAGTTGCTTCCTGCAAATCATTTATAATAACAGTATATAGGTTAAGTCCACCAAGGACTGAAGGTCACCGCTCTCGGTACTTGCAAAATGGCAAGTCGCTATACACCATGGAGACATCTACGATGTCTGGTGTATAGTAGCATTAGACCACATGAGAGGATTCACTTACCTCTCACCACTACACCATTTACATTAGTCTGTATAAGACTAGCAGGTTGGCCGCTGTCATTTGTCTATTCCATGACCTATGGTATACTGATGAGAACTAATAAGTTCGAAACCGATCTATATCTGGTCAGGGAATTGACAAGTGACATTGGCTACCAAATGATTTTAATTCCTGAGTTGTTAATTTTTCTACTTGTATATCTGTAAATAACTTTAAAATAACTATAAAATAGGAAGATAGAGACAGAAAAGTTTAAAAAATCTAAATCCGGCTCTGTGCAAACTTATTCAAGAAATTCTCATAAGCTGAAAGGAAAATTGTAATCTTTTTTAAATATCTTTGGGTGACAGCGAATAAGAAACTTTGTGTTTTAAACAATCAAATATAAAAATTTGCCTTTTTCTTATTAATAAAATGTAATACGATCTATCTAATCTAAATTAAAGCTGGTACTAGATGTTACTACCATTTTGTTCTACACAAAATGTGCTCGACTTAATCACAATTTAGTGATGACGTTACAGGTATATAGTACATTGAAATTATATACCATAAAAAAACTTAACAAATAAATGGTAATATCTTTATAGTTTTCCAATGTCATACGCTGCACCGTAAATAAATGTTCTTTAAGGACAAAAGTGGGGTAAATATATTATTGAAGTATTCTTATTTGCAAGTTTATTATTTGTCTAATTCTTATCGTATATAAGCGGATTTTATTCAAATAAATTGCCAGAGGTCTTTTGCTCTTATGTGTTGCTGGAATAAGCAAATCCTATAATTGTTAGCGCCGACCATCCCTATCTATCCTGTTCCGGCTTTAACTATCTCCACTAATAATAGATACAGAAGTAGACTTAAAAGTTTAATTAATTCTCGGGAACATAACTGTACAGTAGTTATAATTTTATAAATATATCGATTACTTCAGTCAAAGAGAATAAATATCAAAATATATCAAGTGAAATTCATTCAATTATTGTTATCTTCCATGAATATTTTATTATTATTCCGTATGCATAATATAATTACCGGTCCGAAACTGGCTATGCTATTTGTCGACTTTCACTGATCATTTTTTTATTTCTGTTATATATCTTTTCGCCCTACTCTACTTATTATTGTTGCTGCAGTCTGCTTTAGGCACGCAAACTCTCGTGTTTACCGCCGTTTGATAAACAAAGACTATTCATGTACCTCACCCACATAATATAGTGAAATTGAGTGATTTGGGGGCCACGAAATTGGTCTACCACAGCCTATCCAATTATATAGACGTGCTGTTTAAAAATTCCCATATTCCCTTTTAAAGCAAATTTTTGTTTATACATCGGGTAGGGAGTCAAGGTACAAAAATTGAAGAACTTTTTTTCTGTTCAAACTTCGAGGTTTTAATCAGGAACTGAAAAGTGCGGTTATAACGAAGTAGGCTATGTGCCAAAACGGTTAGAAATAATATAGCAAAATATTTACAAATACGTAAGTTCGTTGACAATAGACTCATTTGATATTTTCAAAAAAATTTGATCATCGGAAAAATCTTAAAATGTTAAGATCTTATGCAAAAAAACAGAATTCAGTGGGATCTTAGCCAGCCGGGAGCTAGTTATTACTACTATTATCTGTAACACAAGCACAGTACGTTGGAATTTAAGCATGTTTCTATAGAATTTACATTTTAAAACTATTTTCACACAAAAGGAATTATAAATGTTGAGTTTGTTCCTGAGTGTGAAAGCATGGTGAAAATACCTGCTAAAACACTTGTCAAGGTTCCTAAAAATTTTAAAATGCCAGAAAAAGCTTACTACCATTCCAATATAAATATCTATATGTTAAATTATTTATTATTTTCTAACTACATATTTACTTCTTCGCTACCCGAAGAGAAATATGGTAATCGCGAAATAATCACTCTCCGGATTTCTTGGGATTTTCACGTTTCGGAATATGTATATTACAAAAATCAAGACCCATTCATTTCCGTCAATCCATATGTCTATTCTTTGGCGCTATATCTTAAAAAATGTTTGATGGAGAAAATAATATTTGCTATGTAGTTGACGTAGTATCGCTAGAAAATCGGGAAACTTCCAGTGAGAAATATACCGGATGGACACCTTAAAAACTATTGGCAAGGAAGAACTTGATATACTTTTAGTGATAATATACAGAGTGGTGAAAGTTAGGACCCAAATTTCGTTATGTGTGTAGCAACCCAACCCCAGGTTCTTTTATATAAAGTTTAATATTACTTGTTTCTGTCTGATACTATATACCTTAGAAAAATAATCACTCTGTTAATTGAAATACCTGGTAAACTTGAACACACTGTCTATTAATTGAGAGACCTAGGTAATTATATATGGTATTTATGTCGTATTTTATTACTCAAGATTGCACTGTATATTTATCAGAAGTTTGTTTTCTATTTAGATTTGAAATGAAACCATTTACTTAATTTATTACCTGTATGACGAAAAAAAAATAAAGGTGAAAGAAAAAACAATAATTGATGGAAAAAAATTGTAAAAAAACCATTTTATTTATATAAATTGATGTAGCAAATAGCGTACATGAAATCAAAAATAATCCAAATGTTTGAGGCAATTGTCTAAATATTATAATAGGATAACTTGCGTCGCTATAGTAATGACCATACTATAGATATGCTGAGTAGTTTGATGCGATAACAAGAACAGACTTATACAAAAGTATACTGTGTTATTTTAATAGCAATTAGAGTTGTGGCAATGGCCTGATAATGACAATTTATAATTTAAGCTGTTAGCAATCGCTAGGTAATAATGGATTATAATTAAAGAAAGTTGTCAGCAATCGCTAAGTAATAATAATTTATAATTAGAGTTATTAGCAATAGCTAAATAATGAATCGAATGCAAAGCAAAGACAAGAATCATGTCATGTTCGTACATTATGAAAATTAAGTTGAGAAATGGGCGTTAAATACTCATGTAAAATCTGTAATCGCTAAGTAATAATAATTTATAATTAGAGTTGTTAGCAATAGCCAAATAATGAATCGAGTGCAAAACAAAGGACAAGAAACATATCATGTTTGTACATTATGAAAATTAAGTTGAGAAATGAGCGTTAAATACTCATGTAAAATATCATAGAATGTTGAGGAAAAATTTACGGGCTAACTAACCCAGTACTGACCGATGGCCCGTACAGTTTGTGTGCACAAGGTAATTAAGTGGATGGATCGTTATTAAACAACCATAGGAAACCAGCTAGATCGCTGGTAAGAACCCTTACGCAATGATTTGAAATTCAAACATTACTGTGACATTTTACATGTTAAAATTAGACAGACGGAGGTTTTAATAGTACCCAAATGAGAAATAATGGAAGTAATAGTTTCTTGCTATTGCATAAATGCTGAAAATATATAGTTCTTGATATAAAAACTTGTGATTCTGCAAACGCAAATTTCTCCAGTAAAATATTCAGAATGTGAAACTTTTTACTTAAACTCGTGAATGAATTCAGAGTTAGTTAAGTAAACTGTAATATAACCTTATCCTGTATTCTTTTTAAAATCAAAGTTAATATAAAAAAACTAATATTCTTTTGAGTACCACAAATGCGCCAATTTAAACCCTTGTTAACCACCCCGTAACCAAAATGCAGATTCAATAATAAGCTGGGAATTAATCAAGTAAAAAAATACTTATCAAATTACGTTGGCGTTGTGCAATTGCATGTTAGTTTTTTGTGTAATTGCTTGGCAAAATGACCACAAAATAATCCAGCGAGTACAGCGAACTTAACGCGATGGGTTTACTGGGACAAAATAAGTGAAACGGATAAGTAGATCAAAATATGTTGGACTTGCAGTTATACAAATAACCACACAATTATACCGTAATCACAGCGAACATGAAGTCCGGCGATGTAGCTAAGGTGTGGTTCAATTGCAATCTCCAGGAAGCAATAGCGAACATGACGTCCTGCGATGTAGCTCGGCTGTGATTACAATTCCCTTTGCATGACCACTACAGTTTCTTTTATATCATCGTGGTGTCACTATTCTACCCGGATTTACGCGCCCCCCTGGTTTCACGTGGGAATTGATTACGTTAACAAACATTCCAATGTTGGGTACATCGTAGTTTTATGTAGCATTTTAGATTGAAAAATTTAACTGTCTATCTTTTATAAGGTTAAGATAGAAAAGGGTAGGCGATTTCGCACTATGGGAGCAACTGAAGTACTTGACGCTTATCGTGTCCATTGTAAACAAATATTATGGTTTGGCTTGCTTTAGCTGGGTTCTCTCGTAAAATGTATCGTTTAAGTTACTTTAAAAGAATGTAATTTTAAAATGCATTCTGGTAACTTTACTGTGTTCAATATTTAATATCTAAATAAATGAAAAATTAAATGAATTAAATCTACCAATTACTTGAATTTGAAAAATAAATAGGCAAAAATTAAATTTGTAAATGCCCTATATACTGGGTGTTTCAGTAAATAAAAAACAAATAATAATACAAAAGAAAAAATATACGTCATACACAAGATTAAAATTATTAATAATACATACATATATACAAGGCGGTGCAAAATTGTATCCCGATATTTCTACGGCTGATAGTACATCTAAAAATAATGGTAGTCTTTTATATAAACTTTTTTCCAAAAATGAATAATAAGGGAAATGATATACCCCTTAAAAGGGGATAATAAATTTCAGTTTTTCTGCAATATCATCCGGCTCCGTTAAAATATCAAATTAATATTTTACATGGTTTTATTCAAACCAATTTGTTAATAAAATGTAAATGCAACATAAATTACTCGAGAACGGCTTGGTTGGTCGAAATGCTATTTTATTTCCAATGATCTGAAAATTAGTTTTTTACAATAATTTTTAGAAATATGAAATAAATTAAAAAGTTATGAGGAAAATATTGACAATCACCCCCTAAAACTACCCCTTAATCAGAAGAGAGGGTTTAACTGATATTATGTAAACTAGTGTCCGGATGGCTTATGACTAAGTTTATATGAATTTGATATAATAAAGGTGTCGGAAGATATTGCAGAAAAACTGAAATTTATTATTCCCCTTTTAAGGGGGATCTCCCTTATTATTCATTTTCTGAAATAAGTTTATATAAAAGACTACCTACCATTATTTTTGGATGTACTATCAGCCACAAAAATATCGAGAGAAAATTTTGGAACACCTTGTATTTCAAAGCGCATATTTATTTTGTAAATAATTTTCGACGGCATTTATTAATAAAAAATACGAATGCACTATATATATGCACTATATGCATATAATGTTTAACTTTTTTGTAAAATAATAATTATATTTCGAATATTGATGAGTATAAGCATGACGAGGTGCAGCATGGACGCGCGAACATCGCATGTTTATTGCTATCATCGCCACATCGTTAAGGATCTCAAATATTGTCCGATATAAAAACTGTATTTGTTCCATTCTGTGATTTTCGTACCATAGAATTATGTAGTTATCTGTAATATTTTTCTCAGTGGCAAAGTTTCCACTATGCTCTTGCGCCTATAAACAAATTTTTGAGACATTTGTTAATAATAATTTAGATTTTCAAAATTAATTTTAAATTAAAGATATTGAAAACCCAGAAACGTACTACAGGTGTAGTCGTAGGATCAAACAAAAAAATATTATGTTATATAAAATTTTAATTTCTCAATCGACATCGCTTGAGTGCGATACTAATCTAGTGTGGTATTTACCCTAATGTTACGGATTATTCCTATAGTAAACGTTTATAATTTAATAATGTTACGTGGTTTTATGTTCAATAATCATTGCATTGTTCAAATAATTTAGTCATTTATTGTTCTTCTTAATAGTCAATTGTCGAAGTAAAATATAAAGTGCTATTTATCGCCAATTAAACACATATCTTGTATACAAGGTGTCCCGTATCGTTATTGTCTAATTTGGGAGTGTAAAATAAACTTAATTGTAACACTAAAAGTCATTTGCGATTGATGATACACAGCGGGTTAAAGGAAAAAATTACCGTTCGTAATTATCTATAACCGTTGAGTGATAAGGATTTATCACTCAACGCTATAACCCATAATTCTCAAACGATATTAAATGTTATTTTTGGAGATATTCAGAATTCAAGTTTTAATAGAGTTCTAGAGGCCGATTTTTCGATTTTTGTTTAAGTAAAATTCTGTATAAATAAATAAACTCAAAAAAGTTATTTGAAAATCAGTGAAATTCAAAAAGCCGCATTCAAATAAACACATTGTTTCTCTTATTTTTTTTTAAACAAACATTTATTAGCCATCTTGCACTTTTTAACACGAAAAAATATTTCTAAAATAGTATACTTATGTATTGATAAAAAATTAAGAACAGTTAACAAATATGAACGATTGACTTGTTTTGATTTGATTTACCAGCGTACGATAGGCATTGCTGTCACTCCCAACAAACACACCTCTGTACTCCGAGACGGCTACATCTACACTAGGTTAAACTGAGATCATGAGCACATAATACAGAAATATAGAATGGGCTATGTAGATGTTTGTCAGATGATTTTTCTGTTTTATTCGCTTCTGATTCCGGTAATGTAATTTCTTTGTGGTACTCCTTTTTTCTTGATGTTCGTTCCCAGTGTGCTTGGTCGTTTTTGAGTTTGTTCAACATTGTTGTCAATGGGTAGCAAGTTTCAGTTTGTTGCTATTCGGTATTAGCACTTTGCTCAATAATATGTTTTGTACCATCTTTGTACATGTCAATGGAGTACATTTATATTCTTTTTGCAAGTGATATTTCTTCCTATAGATGTTTACGTTTTCTGTCGTTCTTTTAGTAGTTCTGTATTTGCCGATGCCCCATCCAAGTCTTCTCAGCCTCTCAGACTTCTTCTATTGATTCTTGTCATGTCATCTTTGCCAGTATGACCTTGTGTATATATTTTTGATCACGCCCTTGACATTGGTTTATTATAAAAAAGCTAACAAACATGGTTATTATAAATAAACTATCTTTTTTATATTTTTCTACAGAAATTTACTTATAGTCGTATTAAGTGTAATAGCTAATCCAATAATGAAAAGTTAATAAGTATGATTATTATTATTACTAACAAACTGAATAAACAAATTAGTTATTTAAATATTTTCCATTACATTTAACGTAATTCCAGTTAAATTTTATGCAAAATATTTCAAATAAGTAATGAGTAAATAACAAATTTACGTTTATTCAATTTGTTGCTAATAATGTCTGTTAACATCTCTTTATTGTCCAGAAATTAGCTTCTAACGTATATAATGTGATTGCAGTGTACCCGTACATTCAATAAAAAAAAACTTAAATTATTTTATGTAAAAAAATGAAGAAATAGCCCAATTTTACTATTAATTTGTTTACTTGCAACACTCGTGTTTATTTCGTAGTTTTCTATTAATTGATGGCTTGTGGAGATAGATATAGAAGAAAAAATACCTACTATAGTTAAAATTCACTTGTATTGGGTTTATTTGCTTATATGAAACAAAATATGTTTAAGGTAGAGGATTGTTTAGAACTAGTGGGGTTTATAATATGTACATCTGCCATTATTTCTAGCAGTCAAGCGATGTATAACGGCCAGCCATATCGACAACATTCAGAGTTGAAGAAAGAAACGGTTTCTAAAAATAATTTACTAATACCGAATTAATTCTAAGAACGTGAATTTTTAAGGACTATCTAACCTATGTTCTACAGTAAATTTAGTGTCGTTGAAAGTTTTAGTTCGGAATGAGAACTCCCAAAGCTTCGTTATTCCATCTATATCGTAAACATAATTATTTTCAGTTATGGACATATGTCCATTTTTATTTATACATGTCGCCCATATACATTGTGTGAATGTAGAGAGAAGTTTAGCACTAAATTCATTTGGATTTATGTTTATTTCATTAAATATAAAATGTCCGCTAGAACCATTTTCAATTGATTCTTAAGTTCCAATATGGTGTTCGACTAAAACTATATAAGTATGGTTTTATGTTACTCATCAGATACTCTACAAGTAAAGATCTGGATGATTTATTAAAGCTTGGAAGTCTTAATAGTGGTTTTAAACCTCCTCTAGGTGGTCCCCTATATTCCTATATGGGTTTAAAATCAGTTTTATAAAGTCTTTCCAGACTATTTACGTTTATAAGCGGGGCCAGCGGAAGATACAAGTAATACAAGCGCCTGCTTGGAGCGCCGGCTTGCTAGGGCGCAAAACAAAACAATTAAATTAACAGAAGCATATTTTCATATTTAACCTAAATGAACACAAGTACCTACCACATATCACAACAAAATATAATAGTTAAGAAAACTAAATATTTTCTTCGTTTATTAATAAATGTGTCTTCTACTCAACACAATTCAGAAAATTCTACGTAAAATATTTCGTCAAATAAAAACAAATACAAATAATTATTTAGTTGCAAAAATAAATATGTAGTAAAATACATAGTACGGTAGACCAAAAATTTCACTATTTCCTATAAAACGAACTAAATTCATTGCCACTCATCAAGGTGCACAATGTGCGTTTTCAAAAGGATTGAAAATAATGCCCCAAAACTTGCGACATACTACGTCTTCAATCGGAAAACGCAAATAAAAAACTGATTGCAATAAGCTCCCATAGCAGACAGCAGGCGCAGATCCAGACCCAAATTAGGGGGGGGGGGGTATACAAAATATTGAGAGAAACATACAAATAGAATACGCTAAAAATGGGGAAAAAACCTTATTAAAACAATTTTTAAAAGGAATAACATAATATATATTTTTGTTATGGTTCATAAAATAACATATAATTTCTTCTTATTCAAAAAATGGAAAAAAATAGGCCATACCATACCTACACAAAACATAATACTAAAGAAACAAAAATATAGATTACAATTATAGTTGTTACGACAAATTAATTTCAATAGATACCTGCCTAAGTAATTTAAGGGACAAATTCTATTCTCCGCATCTTTTTTACAAATCGTTTACTTACATTGATAATTTCAATGTCATGAAATACAGCTCGGTGAATGTGCATCAAAGCCAATCCATTTAAACGATTTTTAGACATTCTAATAACATAACCCAAAAGTGGGATAAATAGGGATAAGTGAGATAAGTTAGGGTTGGGACGATTTCTCATTTTGTTGGCAAGTCTAGGTAGAGTTAATTCAACATTAAGTTCTTTCAACAAATTTTGAGTTTCCGTCAATATAGCATTGAAACATTCCGAAGCAGCTTCCCTTTTACTTTTAAGGGCTGAAAAGATATTGCGTTCTCTGATTAGTCGTTTAAAACCATATATCAACGCCGGGCGCCGGAAAAATCGGTCATTTTAATGTTATTTTTTTATTTTTCTGCCACCCGGGGAGGGGGGTGGTCATGGCCCCTCCCTGGATCCGCGCCTGGCAGACAGATCAATCCTAAAGAAAGGACTACAGTCTTATTGCTTACCAGTTGCTCTTACTAACGAATTTGGTCAAATTTAACATACAAATATTCTGTTAATACCAAGATGAGATGATCAGTTATGATGGTAACGTTAGAAATGTTAGTTAATAGAAATTAGTTATCTTGCAAGATTCAAGTAAAGGAATCAGGGATGCTGAAATATAGTAAAGAAAAATGTAGCATCTAGGTACTTCTACCTCCAGAAATATTGTTTACTGTGTACGGGAATATTGTAGTCGAAAGTACAAACTTAATTGTAATGGAAACGTTTTTACAATTCAATTATACTGGCTAAATGTAGGTATCGCTTAGTTAATAAAAAAATATCGCGAGGGTGCATTGCACAGGTTTAAAAAAATATTCGCTTTCAAATGTTAATAAAGGTATTTTGACGATCGATAATAAACAGCAATTAAAGTTAGTGACTAAAGGTAAATTTGCGTTGATCTCATTAAGAAAACGTAGATAGATAAAAAAAATATTTTGAGATTTACAATTTGTCATGTAAATATAACACTGTGCAATTAATTCCTCATTTCTTACAACAACCCTTAATATTGCACTTATTATTTGTGCTCTTACAATCACTTGTTTGTTCGGTATTAGATGTTTTGGGATCAATAATTTAGGGGGGCGGTTTACTAGCATTTTTTCACACACATAGTGTATAGTCACTTCACTTTGCTGGATAAAAGTCTCTTCTGTAGGTTGCAATATCCAGGGGCGGATTTAGAATTTGGATCGGGAGGGGGGGGGGGGTTGGCGCAATTGTGGAGTATTTAGTTGGATAGTAGAGCAGTCGATTTTTCTTTTTTTCAAGAATCTTAAGTGTGGCCAAAATTTGAATTTTATTGATATTCGCGCACTGCCACTGTGATGGAGTAGATGTAGTCTAGTGTGCTCCCTTTAAAAATTACAGTTTCTCAATAACAGATACGAATTAATTACATATAGCAGTATTAAAATAAAGCTAAAAACATTGTTCTTAGGTGTGTTAAATAGATTTTGTGAAAAATAAAATTGTGGCACATATTTTCCACTCAAATAATGTCTAGCAAAAGTAAGAATAAACCTGAAGAAGATATACAGACCATAGTGAAAACATTGGTTCTAAAATTATGCACCTCAGAAGATTTTATAAATCAAATAACACAAACAATTATAAGTACACTTAGTGAAAATTATGAAAAAAGAATAAAAGCTGTAGAAGATGAAAATGTTAATATTAAGTTAAGATTACAAAAACTTGAAGAAATGAATAAAAACATAACTAAGTATGATAAATTTGAGAGTGTGCTAAAAAGGAAGTCTTTGAGATTATATGGCCTGAAGGAGACCAAAAATGAAAATTGTTCAAAAATGGCTCTAGATCTTGTAAATAAAAAAATGGAAATTAAACTGGAACATGACAATATTGAAAGTTGTTACAGGGTAGGAAAATATGACCCAAACAAAGTACGTCCTATCTATGTCAAGTTTGTTTGCCTTGACATTAAACGTGAAATATTCAAGAATAAAAGAAAACTAAAGGGAACTGGTATCGTAATTAGAGAAGAATTGAATAAGGAAAAACTTGAAATAGTTAAAGCGGCATTAAATCAGTTTGGAAATGAAGGAAATGTATGGACTGATGGTGGCAATGTTTTTGGAAAAATCGGAGATAATGTAATTCGTATAAATTCTATAAATGACCTAGAAAAATTTCGAAAATAATATAAAAGCTATTCTTTTCCAGTAAAAGCCTAATGTTTTAGGTTGAATAGTAATAGGTTAATTTTAATTATTGGTGTATAAGAGAGCATCCACTAATGTACTGTGTTTGTTTTTGTACTGTGATAAAAATTTAAGTTTTCTTTTCCTTTTTTTTTACTATAAACAAGTTTTTTTAATCTTTTATATATATCTAAATTAATACTTCTTGGGGCTAATTAATAAATTTTTTATTTCATTTTGATACTCGGCTTATAAATTGTTTTATCTATTAAACTATAATTTTCAAATACTTTTTTAAATACATAACATTGTATAATTTAGAAGAATAAAAAAAAAGTAAAATCATTTACTATTTCATTAAACTGTGAGGTCATTATTTCTTTCAAGTCTTTTTTTTTATTTTTTGATAATTAATGTCTTTGGGGTCAATTAAAATTGGTAATATAAATATTAGATCCATACTTCCATCGATACAGGATATACGACATGTTGTTTTGGTAAATTCTTTTGATGTTTTTTGCATAACTGAAACTTGGCTCCATAAAAACATACCAGATGATGTGATCGGTATTAATGGTTATAAACACTATAGAAGAGATCGAGAATCTAGGGGTGGTGGTGTATATATATTCGTAAAAAACTCTTATGCTGCGTCACTAATTTCTTTAAATAGCAACGCTATTGAGCAGCTTTGGATAACTAAAAATTAAAAATGAAAATATTGCTATTTGCGTTGTATAGACCACCATCTCAAGATGCGGCGTTCTTTCTCTCGGAGTTTGAGGATACCTTAAGCTTAATATTGCCTGGCGTTGAAAATATTGTATGTTCCGGAGATTTGAATCTAAATGTATACAATTTTAATAATTTTAATGTGCAAAATCTTTTCGCTGTTTTAGATCAGTTCGGTTTAACACAAATTATCGACTCTCCCACCAGGATCGTCAATGTCACTTCTACATTAATAGATCTTATAATGGTCTTAAATGAGGAAATTGTTTTAGATAAAGGCGTTGTTGACTATGACCTCTCAGATCATCAACTGGTATATTGTGTAATAAGGGCGTGTGGCAGCAATAGTGAATCCAGAATGGTAACATATCGAGAATACAAAAATTTTTATTACACTTCTTTTGAGCAAGATTTATATGCTATACCATTTTATAATATTTTTAATCTTAATAATATTGATGATAAGGTATTATTTCTCGTTGATAACTTAATTAGCTTATTTGATCTTCATGCGCCTTACGTAACAAAAGGATTTACTAAACTTCCTGCACCCTGGCTGATTGACGTAATAAAGACCATGATAAAAATTAGAGATAGGGCACTTACCAAATTTAAAAAATCAAACAATCACAACGATTTTATATATTACAAACAGATGCGTAACTTTACATCCCAGGCTGTTAAAAGAGAAAAAAAGGCATTTTTAACTCATCAATTAAATAACTTTAGTGCTCATGAATGTTGGAAGATTCTTAAAAATAACTTAATTTTTCAAAACAAAAATAAAAACATTCCTGAAAATTTAAAAAACGTAAATGATATAAATAATTTTCTTGTAAATTCTTTACCGTTTGCAGATGCCTCTGATGATATTCTTAACCATTATAAAAATAATTTATTATTTGATTCAATTTTTAATTTTGCACTTGTTGATGAAACGACAGTTTTAAAAACAATTCTAGAGATACACACGAATGCTACGGGGTGTGATAAGGTAAATATAAAAATGACTAAGTTATGCTGTCCCCATATTATTGCTTATCTGACGCATATAATTAATTGTTGTTTACAAGAAAATGTCTTCCCATCCATATGGAAAAGTACCGTGATCACTGTGTTACCGAAGAAGAGTAACCCTGAAGATTTTAAAGACTTACGTGCTATTAATGTTTGCCTACATTTTCTAAAATACTTGAAAAAATCATGGAAAGTCAATTTAGGCAATATGCATCGGATAAGAAAATACTACCTAAAACACAATCGGGTTTTAGAGCTGGGCACAGTTGTACCACGGCACTTTTGCAAGTGGTTGATGACATAATAGGAGCATCAGATGAGGGTTTATGTACAATTTTAATCTTATTAGATTTTAGTCGGGCGTTTGATACGCTTAATCATGAAATACTCTTATCAATTCACTGTAACTTAAAATGTAATAATCCGGTTTCTGACCTGGACATAAAATTTAGAAGGTTAGACTATAATAAAATTTCATTAAATTTAATCGATGCTAACTGGCTATATGGCTGTACTAATACTAATAATGTATTTGAATCATTCATAAATAACATAAAAACTACACTGGATAACGAGTGTCCGATTATCAAAAGACGAGCAATGAAATATAATGAATGGTTTAATGATACTATTAAAGAAACAATAAAAAAAAGAGATCTAGCATATAAACAGTTTAAAATAAACAAAAATGGTGAAAACTGGCGAACCTATACTAATAATCGTAATGAGGTTGTAAAAGTGTTAAGAAAGGAAAAACAAAATTATTATGAAAATAAAATAGATAATTTAAAGCATAACCCAAAATTAATGTGGCGGACGCTAAAAAATATAATAAAACCAAAAGACAATCATAATATATCTTCTCTTTGAAAAAAAGGAGCATTTAGAAAAAGAACTTAATATATATTTTATTGATAGTGTTGATCTAATTGTGGATGGGTTAAAAAATAATAACTATTACCCTAACAGACATGCTTTATTTGAGAACAGAGCATTGCAGCCAGGTATATATTTTAAAGAATTTACTATTATAAATCTCACTAAATTACGTAAAATTGTCTTTAAACAGCAAAATAAATTTTCTGATGATGAAATTGACTTTAAATTAATAAAAAATACTTTTGATGTCATTGGTTATCCATTATTATGTCTACGAACGGCGGTGGTCGCGGCTTGTTGGTGAGCCGGGCCCGTTTCCGCCCCGTACGATGCCGGCTGTGGTTGTATTGGTGACGTGTCATGTTGAAATTCCGATTCCAGAAGTGGTTGTGAGGTTGGTTGGATAGGGTCCGAAGCGGCCCGGGGCGAAGCCGGGGGGTCGTGGCTTGTCCTCGATTGGAGAGCTAGGTGCTGCAGGAGCGTTTCCGTGGTGCACGTTAGTCGTTGCACCGCTTCTGTGAGTGCCTGCGTTAGCTGTTGCACCGCTTTCGTGAGTGCATGTGTTAATGCATCGCTGTGGTGTGTGTTCCCCCTACTTGGCGTGAGAGCAGGGGTAGCAGGCATCGTTAAAGGCGGTGGCTGTGTTCCTTGAAGGCTTCCGGTTGTGGAGTCCGTGGTTGCAGTAGGTAGGCGTCGGCTATTGGATGGTGTGAGGAAGGGCTGTGCTTCTTGTCCCCTTCCTAGGTTTGTATATGTACTATGGCTAGGGGCAGCCCCCTGGCTGGCCGGGGCTGAATCCCATTGACCGGTGAAAAATCGTCGGGCCGCGACGTTGGACGACAAGTGGTCCACCGTTTCCCTTACCAGACCTGAATCCTCTTGACCAGTGAGAAATTGACGGGCCGCGACGTTGGGCGACAAGGGGTTCACCGTTTCCCTTACCAGACCTGAATCCTCTTGACTGATGAGAAATTGACGGGCCGCGACGTTGGGCGACAAGGGGTTCACCGTTTCCCTTACCAGACCTGAGTCCTCTTGATTGGTAAAGAGAGCGTCCTGGACCCGGGGCGAATGGCTCTGTGTTGGTTCTGAATCTATCTGGCTAGATGGGACGCCATCCCTCTGCCTAGATCGACTCCTGGTATTCATTACGATTTCTTTTATAGTACACTAAACACCCACTCCACTTTTCACCACTACTGTGCACTCCAAACTACTAGTTAGGCAGGTTGTGAAATAAAATAGATATTTACTACAATATGATACTGTCTTAAGGTAGGCGGTGTCAAAGGCAGGCGCTGATGTGTATAGGACGATGGTCGCGAACTAACTGATTGATGTGTACTGGTCGACGGCAGCGAACGAACTGATGCAGGGCTAACGAGCGCGCGCATATTTATACTTTCCCGGCGGTGTGACGTAGCACGGGCTTTGCCGGTCGCGAGCTGTTGCGCTGCAGGGCCTCGCCGCGTGGCTATTTTGTGCTATGTGTTGGGGCTGTTTGGCCCTATATCTTTTTTTGTGTTTATCGTACCGAGCTGTACGATATGTCAAATTAAAGGTCTTTTTCTGTAGTTTCTGAAAATGAGTTTGTTACTGCGCGTACTTTAATGGTTATGAAGTTATAGTGAGTTTTATGTGGAAAAAATAATTTTGGTTCCCGATTTTTCGCGGTTTTTTCCCTCATCTGCCGATGACAATTACATATTATTAATACATCACTAACTAGCGGAACCTTTCCAGAAATTTTGAAAACATCATTAATAACTCCTGTAGCAAAAGTTCCAGGTACAAAATTAGCGGAAGAACATAGACCCATAAATACGTTGCCTTCACTGGAAAAAATTTTAGAAATAGTAGTTCATGACCAACTCACTGAATTTATAAGCATTAACAAATTATTACATGAAAGCCAATCAGGATTTAGAGAAAATCATTCGTGTGAAACGGCTTTGCAAAAAATAATCAATGATTTCAAATATTCGGTAGATAAGGGTGAAGTTGTGGTAACCGTCTTCCTCGATTTAAAAAGAGCATTCGAAGTTGTCAACAGAGAGCTTTTATTAAAAAAACTCTGCCAATATTTCGGGATTATTGGCACGGCATACCAGTGGTTTAAGTCGTACCTATATGGCCGAAGTCAGCAAACCAAAATAAATAAAGTAAAATCTGAAAAACTTTCTAATAATAATGGAGTTCCGCAAGGTAGTGTACTAGGGCCTATGCTTTTCACGCTATTTATTAATGATATACTTCTAATCAATTCGGAGGAGTGCAAAATACATCTCTTTGCAGACGATACTATAATATATTTATCTGGAACTAATGTGAAGCAAGTTATCCAAAAAATTAACATGACACTGGAATTAATTAATGAATGGTTTACAACGAACGGATTAATGGTAAACGCCAAAAAATCCAAATATATGATAATAGGTTCCAACAAATATTTAAATCAAAACATTGATAATATGTGTGTAAAGTACAATGGAGAGCATCTTGAAAAGGTAACAAATATGAGATATTTAGGAATAATCATAGATAACAAACTAACATTTAACGAACATATAAACTAATATGTAAAAAGATATCAAAAAAACTGGGTTTTGCCTATCGTGTTAGTAAACATTTAACTTCAAATACAAGGAAAACTATTTATAACACAATAATGAAACCACACTTCGAGTATTGTTCAAGTATATTATATATGTGCAATGACACCAATATATCTAAACTGCAACTACTTCAAAATAGATGTATGCGTTTTATTTTAAAATGTAATAGATATGCTAATATAAATACAATGCAATGTACACTCAACTGGTTTTCAGTAAAAGACAATATAAAGTATAGGACATTAATATTCCTATACAAACTTCACAATAACTTGCTACCAACATATTTGTCAACAAATATACAACACCGTAGAGATATTCATAATTACAACACAAGGCAAAGAAATCATATAAATATTAACTTCTCAAATTTAATGAAAACAAAATTCTCCATATACGACAAGGGAACGGCTGAATTCAACAAATTACCAGAATTTATAAAGCAAGCTAAAAATGCCTTTCTGTTTAAAAAATATTTATATAAATTTATGTATAAATAACTTGGCTCTATTTTACTCATTAGGCTTGTAGATATGTTTCATGTTTTAAATGATATAAAGGAAATTTTTGTAATAAATATTGTCAAATATAGGTAAATGTACTGTACCACACATGTATGTTACACCTGTGTAATAGCTGCTTGTGCTAAATAAAGATTGTTATTATTATTATTATTATTAATTTTGTTACATATAGGTCTTACGAAGGAAGCAGTTAATTTATTTAAAAACTATTTAAAAAATAGGCGACAAAAAGTCTGTATTGAACACGATTCCTCAGAAGACTTATTATTGAGATCAGGTATACCTCAAGGTTCTATTCTGGGGTCACTATTTTTCACACTGTATACCAGTCAATTTATTTCATGTTTAAAACACTGCCAAATTCATTTATATGCTGACGATACACAGCTTTATTACTCATTTAATGCTTCTGAGGTTGATGGTGCATGTTTACACATCAATGAGGATTTAAAATCTTTTTTTAAAGTAACAAAAGAACACTGCCTTATCATTAATGCCAGCAAGTCGAACGCTCTACTTTTTGGTCCTAAAAACTCTCGTCAAATTATTAAAAATCACATTCATATAAGTGTAGATCAAGAAAACCTTGTATTAATTGAACATTAAAAAAACCTGGGTGTTATTATTGACAGTGAGCTTCGGTTTGAAAAACACATAAATTAACTTGCACAAAAAGCATATAATTCTATTAAATTAATTTATGAAAATATTATTTACCTCAAAAAGTGAAAGTGATGTTATGTGAAAGCCTGGTGTTGTCTTTATTAAATTTTGCCGACTGTTTATATGGCCCAAATTTAACTACTCTATACAAGAATAAGATTCAAAAAATTCAGAATTCATGTCTTAGGCTAATTTACGGTATTCGCAGACGTGAGAGAATATCATATAAGCTAAAGGATGCGGGTTGGTTGAATATGGAGAGTCGCAGATTGTTTCATTCGGCATGTTTATATCATAAAATATTAGTTAAAAGATCTTCCGAGTATTTATACAATAAAATAAAACTTAGGACCGATGTACATAACCTCAATTTACGTTTCAAAGGTCTTTTAACTCCACCTATCCACCGAACAGAACAATTTAAGCGTTGTTTTAGGTATCAGATCTGCAAAGTTTATAACACTCTACCTGAAAACTTGAAAGAAATGAAATTAAATTGTTTCAAAAATAATTTAAAAGTATTAATTTATAATCGGCATAATTAATACTATTAGCCCCCTAGTTTCATTTAAAATTTTAGTTTAATAAAGTTAATGTTTTCCTTTTGTTATTAACCATAGTAAAAAAAAATTTTCTTATTGCTTACATTTACATTAAGTACAATTATTTTCTGTGTATTTTCACTGAATGTAGTGCGCGGATTAGGTTAAGTGGAAGAGCAGCTAGTCTTTAAGAATATCTTAAAGACGCTATTATTAAAAAGCCAGTCACCCTACTCTGTGGCTCCGACCCTCACAGAGGGGAGCTGGTAATAAATACCAATAGCCACTCCCCACGCCCGTGGGGTGAATGACTACCGGGTCCGTGAATCGTGTGCCCTGAACAGACGCAATGAACCGTGGATGTCAGCTTTCTGCATTCTGCCGGCTAAGACCTCTGCCGAATCTCGGCATGCCGGTATGATCTTTAGTTCCGAAAGCAGCGACTGCCTCATTCCACCGAGGCTCCTATAATCAGTACCACTATTTTAACAGAATGGCCTGGATAAAGCCTGCGGAGTTCGAAGAGCAAATCTCGATATTTTGTCCGTTTTTCCTCCTCTTTCAAGACAATGTTGCTCTCAGCGGGAGCTGAGAATTCTACGACATACATTGTTTTGAGTTGGCGGTCGAGGAGTACTATGTCAGGCTTGTTAGCTTGTATTTGCCTGACGGTGGGAAACGAGTAGTTCCAATAAATTAGACACTTCTCATTCCCCACAACGGATCCCCCGGAGCGTAAGGCAGCACTGGTGTTTCGTCTATCCCATACGAGTGCCTTAGATGATAGTAAAGCACTCGTAATGCTGCGTCGTGTCTGTGAATATAGGCCGAGACTGCGTATGTCGGGCAAGCCGACAGTAAGTGCATTACAGTCTCCGGCGCCCTGCAGCTGACATCAGGGACCTCCATACCCATGACACAACGTCGATAGACGAGGGTGTTAAATACACCATCCTGCCAAGCCATTATGAATCCCTCGGTCTAGGACTTCAGCCCAGCTGACCTTAAGAAGGCGAAGGTCAGCCTTTCGGATAAGCCGAGGTCCTCTATATTTTTATAGAAGACTCCGTGCAATGGCTTATCCTTATGGAGCTGCAGAAGGATGTTGTGTTCTGCAGCTCTAATGTGGGCTTTTAGTCGAACGGGTTCCAACTCGGTGACAGAGTCGGGGTTTACCCGCTCGACGTCGAAGATGAGACCAAGTTCATCGGCTGCTCTCCGTGCTGCCTTAAAGAGAAAAGCTCCTACCTCTGCATTTCCATGGTCTCGGACCATGCAGAGGAGGGGATCCGAACTCCTGATACCTTACATGCTCCATCCAGAACCATCCTGCTATGGAGACTCTCCAAGCTCAAGAGTCCACGGCCTCCCCGATGTCGTGGGAGATATAACCGTGGAACGGACGAGTTATGATGCAAGCTCCTATTGAGATGCATCTTCTTGCGGGTTACTACATCGAGTTGACGCAGCTCTTCTCTAGTCCACTTCACTACTCCGAAAGAGTAGAGAAGGATCGGAACGGCAAGTATATTTGTAGCAGACTTTATTCTTCCCCGACAGTTCTGAAGACCAGATCTGTCGGAGTAGGTGCTGATACTTGCCGCGGAGAGCGTTTTTCACTACACTCACTTCTTGGGTGGAGCGTTGCTCGACACCCAAGTAAGTGTACGACTCTCCGACATCTGGATAGTGTAAGATGCTTCCGTCCACGAGCTGCGCGTCCTCTCTGTAGTCACCGCATCGTCCTCTCTCGAGATGGATCAGTGCGCATTTGTTCAACCCGAGCTGCATACCGACAGCCTGCGTGTACTACTGTACCACCCTAAGGGATTGTTGGAGATCCCTCTCTCCAGAGGCATAAAGTTTAAGGTTATCCATATAAAATAGATGGGTGACCTTATGCCTCCTATCGTGGGGGGTACCGCAGTTGTAGCCACGGGTTTCCCGGAGCGTGACGGATAATGGCAGTAGTGAGATTCAAAACAGAAGGGGGCTGAGGGAAGCTCCCTGAAATACTCCCCTTCTGAATGTTACCGACTCTGTTTGGACTCTATCGTTACGCGATGTTATATTAAAGCGAGTCCTCCAGAGCGGCATCAGTTCTTCAATACATCTCACTACGGGACCGGGTACCACAAGACATCGGAGCAAGTGAACAATGAGCTCATGCGATGTCATGTCAAATGCCTTGCGGTAGTCGATCCAGGCCATAAAGAGGTTCCGCTTATACTGCATGGAGTCCTGCGTGACACATCTGTCTATCAGCAGGTTCTCCTTGTAGCCAGCGACACCTCTCTTCGACCCTCGTTGCTCATATATCCGTTCGTAAACCGGTTCAACTGCGTGGAGCACCAGCATGTATAAAATGCGTGTAAACATCTTGTAACATGCGTTTAGACAGGTTATCGGTCTGTAGTTCTTTGGGTTGGACAAATCTCCGTTCTTGGGGATCAGCACTGTACGCCCCTCAACAACCCAAGAAGGGATTTGCTACTCCCCATTCAACCAGCAATTAAAAATTCTGGCCAAATGGTGGTGGGTGCTCGATAACTTTTTCCACCAAAAGTTATTTATCCCATCGGGCCCTAGAGCAGCAAAGTTCTTAGAGCCCTCAAGAGCCCTACGAACCTCTTCTGGGGTTATTGGTTCGCACACTTCCTGTGGTTGCTGAGGCCTTTGACAAAAGGCTTCAAAGTGTGCAAGGGTAGGAGAATCTCGGTTGAGTGAAAGCATCTCCTCGTACAGCGTTTTCCAGAAGTTTTCCACCTGATCTACAGTCGGTGGATTGTCTACAACAAGCGAAGGCGGTTGGAAAAGGCGCGAGGGCTTCTCGCGGAACAGTTTATTTTCCGCAAGCCCTCTCGCCCGCCTCACTAATGACTATTTGCAAGCCACTAGCATCCGTATCCTGTCGAGACAGTGCTGTTTGGTGGTTCGCAGCACTGCCTCATTGAGTATGTGATGGGCGCGTCTTAAGTTGGCGGCTAATCGACCCACTTTAGGCGTGAACGGCCTGTTGGCCGCCATATAGTCCATCACACATTGGATACGGGATGCGTGTTGCATCGCCGACCGGATCTTGGCTTCCATCTTTTGTATGCGCCGCTCCGCCCTCTCCTGTGGGGAAGCAGTGTTTCGCCCCTCCACCCGAGAAAAGCGTTGAGCAGCAGCATACACGGCACAATTTATGTGCCGGAGGTCAGCCCGTTCTGGTAGCACTGCACGAAGTTCTTCATCCACTCTGGCCAGGTCTTGTGGCCCTGGGGTTTTTATGTGGTGTAACCCCCGTCTGGTATTGAGGCCCTCTGGTGTATCCCCTCCGCGCGGGCTCACTGCTTTCATAGCAATGCAGAAAGAAGTTCATCCTTTAGTTCATCTGTCCACTCAAAGCGTCCTTGGACATTGCCAATTTCGTCAACGGGCGGTACTTAAAAAAATGTTCGGTTTTCATTTTTACATCACATCGTCGAAAAATATACAGGGTGTTCCATTTGAAAAAAATTAGAAAATTTAATTTAAAATGTTCTTAATTGAAAAATAATTTTTGGCCACTTTTAATATCCATCTGCTGATTGCATTATTTAAATAAAAAAATTCATTACATCCGAGTGGTTGGGAGATATTCAATGCTAATATAGGAATAAATAGAGCATCGAAAAGGGCTTGAAAAAATGTACTGATATATATATATCAATTCCCTGACCAGACATAGACCGGTTTCGAACTTATTAGTTCTCATCAGTATGCCATAGGTCATGGAACAGACAAATGACAGTGGCCAACCTGTTAGTTTTATACAAACTTAAGTAAATCTATGATGTCTGGTGTATAGTAGCATTTGACCAAATGACAGGATTCACTGACCTCTCACCGGTACACCATTTACTTAAGTTTGTATAAAACTAACAAGTTGGCTACTGTCATTTGTCTGTTCCATGACCTATGGCATACTGATCAGAACTAATAAGTTCGAAACCGGTTTATGTCTGGTCAGGGAATTGACAAATGACATTGGCTACCAATCTTTCATGATTTGTAAGGTATAATTCAATGCAGGTCGGGGTATTTGCCTGCTGAGTAGTTGTTTCCTGCAAATTATATGTAATAACAGTATAGGTTAAGTCCACCAAGGGCTGAAGGTCACCGCTCTCGGTACTTGCAAAATAGCAAATCGTTATACACCATGGAGACATCTATGATGTCTGGTGTATAGTAGCATTTGACCAAATGAGAGGATTCACTTACCTCTCACCGGTACACCATTTACTTGTATAAAACTAACAGGTTGGCCACTGTCATTTGTCTGTTCCATGACCTATGGCATACTAATGAGAACTAATAAGTTCGAAACCGGTCTATGTCTGGTCAGGGAATTGACAAATGACATTGGCTACCAATCTTTCATGATTTGTAAGGTATAATTCAATGCAGGTCGGGGTATTTGCTCGCTGAGTAGTTGTTTCCTGCAAATCATATGTAATAACATATATATATATATATATATATATATATATATATATATATATATATATATATATATATATATATATATATATATATTGAGTAGTGGTGAGAGGTAAGTGAAACCTCTCAAATGGTCAATTGCTACTATACACCATAGATGTCTCTATGGGCGTATAGCGATTTGCGATTCTGCAAGTACCTGAGAGCGGCGACCTTTCAGTCCTAGGTGGACTTAACCTACTGTTATAATATATGATTTGCAGGAAACAACTACTCAGCGGGCAAATACCCCGGGGTGTATGCATATGCGTCATAGTTTTAATTGTAAATAGATTTCACGTCAACAAAATTGCTATATACAACCCTCATGCGTTTTAAATAAGTCATAGGCGTGCAATACTTTATAGAATATGTATTAATGCGTCTTAGTCGAATTATTATTATTGATAGTTAACATAGGAGTAAATTAAATAAAGCTATTAAATAATTAGTAAAATTAGTATTTTTAGCGTGAAACGGGCGAGATATACAGAATACTTTTCTTTGAAAGTTTTGCTATTAAAAATAAAGATAGAATAGGGTTGTTTGTATACAGGGTGTTCACTTTTTTAACGGGATTGTATTAATTAATAACTTATAAACTGTAAGAGATAGAAGGTTGTTTAAATTAGAGAAAAGTTGTGAAATATAAATAAAGTTTGTTAAAGCGGATTTTGAAATTTGAAATATGTTGAGAAATTTCAGAGAAAATCGCGATATTTAATTTTCTCAAATAATACAGATGATTTAAAAAAAAAATTATAAATAAAATTTGAATGGACTTCGGTTGCTTCTTTACAAATCTCATATTTACATTTGTATCATTTCAACGCTAGACGTCGTGACGCCCAACTATGGTTTTCCTTATTAACGGCTATCTTTTTTTAAAGAAAACTGAATTGGCAGCAATATTATTTAATACATAATATTATTATAATAGGAAAGTATATGCAGGGTGGGGCAATAGTGCGTCGGGCTTCGGTTTCTCGACTTCTACAATGACTAAAAATTAAAAAAATACAAGTAGTCTAGATAAAAAGTCTAAAATCGAAAATTATTTTCCAATATACAGGGCGAGCCAAAACGAAATTACAGGATCAAGTGGCTTTTTAAAATGGAATGCTATATATCATCAATACATTATTTGAGCCTCTTTCTAAACTCTATTCATTCCTATATTATTATTGACTATCTCCCAACTACTTGGATGTAATGAATTTTTTTGTTGAGATAATGCTATCTGCAGATAATAATAATAATATCTACATATTGAAAAAATCAACAGTCACAATTATGGGATTTAAGGAACACTTATGCGAATACTTGTTACGAGACATCTAATTAATGTTTTTGAATCATTTTTACTTCCTAAATATGTACAGGGTGGCTAAAAATCATTTATCAGTTAAGAACTTTTTAATTGACTTTCTCAATTTTTCCAAATGAGACACAATGTATATTTTTCGTCAATTTGATGTAGAAATAAAAAACGAACATTTTTTTGTAGTACTTCCCTATTACAGTAACATTATGTATTAAATAATATGCTGCCAATTCAATTTCCTTGAAAAAGAATAGCCATTCATAAGGAAAACCAAAGTTGGGCGTCGCGATGCCTATAGCGTCGAAATGGTGCAATTGTAAATTTGAGAATTTTAAATAAGCAACGGAACAGCACTCAACTTTTATCTAAAAATTTGTCTCTAAATCCTATCATTTGCGCGTCTATAACAAATACAAAAAATAGCGATTTTCACTATTTTCAGAATATTTCTGAGAATACAGAAGATTTTTCAAATCTACAACGACATCTTAACGAGCTTTAAAATGTACAACTTAATTCTAATTTAATCGACTTCTATCTTTTGAAGTTCTGGAATGCTTGGTCGTAGAATCCTGGAGAGAGTTGGAACCTTTGGTGTGAGACTGCTTCTGACGTAAGTTTCAGAAACACCAAAACACTTAAACACTACACTCGAATATACTACTCGACACGCGTTTCGCCAAGCATGTTGGCATCATCTGGAGATACAATCCCACTGAAAAAGTGAACACTCTGTATAATAATATATAATAATATGAATAATATGGGCAAACTGGTAAAAAATATTGAGTAAAGGTAAAGTAGATATATTTTTTTCTCGATCTGGGTTTCTTATTTCCAAACCCTTTATATAGCATGGATCTACTAACTCCGACAGGAGGCACTTTTCGAAAAATGTTGCTAATTTGGGTAGAATTTTGTTTTTCCAAAAATTATCATTTTCATTTTATTATTGTGGCGCTCATTATCGCTAACTAGAGAACTGGTTCTATTAATATCAATATTTGGTAGTAAATTTGATGAAAACCGGCCCCCCCCCCCCCAGTACATGATTTTGTTTCCTCTCGTTTATTGTTAAATAAAGACTTATAATCAATAAATCTGAAAATTAAAAAATAATTCAACTTAAGGAAAAAATAAATATAATATTACAAATAATAATGATTGACTAAAATTTGCAGGTTATTCTGAAACACCCCGTATATTATAGAGCAATATTCTTGTAGGATTAGAATAGATAATTTTCATAAATTTTCAACAGAAATATAAATCAAAGTATTTCTTAAAATTTGTCCTTTTAGAGATCAGAAAGTTATAAATATCTAGTAATTGATACAAAAAGTTGAAATTCTTTTAGTTGAGATCACGACAAAAATAATTTGGTTAGATTATTTCTGTTAATAATAATAAAAGGAATTTTTTATTATGCCTTTTAATTTTGTAAAACTTAATTAACCGTATACCGTAACTTAACCATCCTTTGAATAGAATCAACTTACACTTTTAACAACTACCTATATAAAATAAGTACGCCAGCTAAAAACTACGAAAGAGTCACATAAAACGAAAGAACTTCGAGCGTATCCATATGCACAAATAATTAAGAACTACAAATATCACACAACGAGTACAAAATGTATACTATAATACACTCTGGAATCCATAGATAGATAGATGTAATGTAACTATTGCAATAGGAAACAAAAAAGATCCGTTTTATTACTTTATTGAACAGGTGGCGGATCCCTAAAATAATCCTACTTTCAAAGGGGGCGCCTATGACAGCCGAATGACGTGTGCTTAGGAAAAGACAAGTAGATGAAATAGAATATGAGATTGTATAGATTTATTATACATAATTTTTAAATCTATATCACTTTTTGAGGGCATAGGGCTACTTTATTTTAGTTTTACAAAAGGGAAAATGTTTATTTTAATAATACCTACGCGGGATGATAAAAATTATTTTGCAAATCGAAAATAGAAAAAAAAAATATTTGTTTATATATACTTTTTATTTCTCATCATCCCACATTGTAACATGTTTAATTTCTTTTAGTGAAAGCCGTTTTTTAAAATAATGATTTATATGAGAGTAAATCGAAGCGTCTTGCCGGCTTATATCCGGAGTGCTCTTAAAAAAAGATCTCCTAATCTGTTATGGTGGTAGCGTTAATGGATTCGTATTGTTATTGCCTTGAAAATGTTTGAGAAATAATACGTAGAGCATATAACCCTTCATTAAAGAGAATTTTACTTAGCTCCAATTTTATACACCTTCGTATGATGAATGAAAAATGAGTTACTCCACAAAAACTAAATTACTTCATATATAAAATTAAGGATAATTTCAAACTTCGTATCATTTAAAATTTTGAAATTCTCAAAATAAAGCTTTTTAAAAAATTGTTAAAATTATATTATATATAGCTAACGAAATACATTTATATAGTTGAACATTCAAAGTAAATAAGACATTACATATTAAAAGTTCGATTTAAAATAACTTGCACATTCTCTCTTAAAACTAGACAAGTTGCTACAATTTTTTACCGTCACAGGCTACTGATCGTAAAATTGCAAACCCTTTGAAAATAAGTGATTTCTACTATATTCAGTTTATGTGTTTTCAATATAGAAGTTATGATTGTTCCTAGTATAATAATTGTGGATGTCCTCAACAAAAACACAATTCTCTAAAAGATGTTTTGGAGCTAAACCCTTAACAATTCTAAAAATCAACACAAAAGAATAAAACATTACATTCTGATAAACTGTCATGAATTGTAAAGTACTTAACATAAAACGTATTGGTGTTAATAATAATAATCTTTATTAGCTTGGCTAAATTACAAAGAAAACACAAAGTTACATACATAATAACACCACGGTTAATAAATATAAATTTGAATAATGACAAAAGACAAACACAATTTAAACAGGCCATGTATCTTTATTCATGAATTTCATATACGAATGTACAAAACTGCAAAAGGTGTTGAGGCAATATGTTATTTAAAAGCTTAAACAAAAAAACAAAAATATTCAACATCAAATTTTGTTTAACAGATAATAGATTTAAAGAGTCTAACATAAATTTTATTCGTGTATAAATATCACAATTTAATATTGTTCGTAACGCTAAATTCTGTTTTACCTGTAGCATATTCAATTCATTGTTATAAAGTGTAAACAGGATAGTGGGACAATATGTAAAATGCGGAAGAATGATTGTTTTGTATATTAATAATTTTGTCCAAGTACTTAAATTATTTGAAATTCTACAAAAAAAATATACTTTTTTTGATATCTTTTTCAAGATGTAATTAGCATGATTAGAAAAAGTTAGATTTTGATCTATTATCACTCCCAGGTACTTATGCTCTGAAACACGTTCAAGAAGATAATCATCAATTTTAACAGTTATGTCAGGATCAATATTATTGTTATATTTACTGGTCAACAACATGAATTTAGTTTTATCCAAATTAATTGCTAAATTATTTTCATTAGACCAAAGTTTTATTTTAGCTAAATCAATATTCAAGTTATTAATAATTTCACCAACATCATCGTTAGTAACATATAACAATACGTCATCAGCAAACAATTGAATATGACAGTGGGATGGGATATTAACGATGTCACTTATATACAATATAAACAATATAGGACCCAAAACTGATCCTTGGGGCACACCATTTATTACTTCTCTTCTGCTAGATAGACTATTATTGTACTTGACCACTTGATATCGTTCACTTAAATATGAGTCAAACCACTGCAACACTACTCCTTGTATACCAATTTTCTCCAATTTTCTTAATAATAAACTCCTATCGATCATCTCGAAAGCTCTTCTGTAGTCCTACATGTTTCTTACCACTTATATTTTCTAATGATCTAACCAAAACAGTTTGTAACGCTGTTTCACAAGAGTTTTGTTTCCTAAATCCAGCCTGGTAGATCGATAATATGTCATTATCCTCAACATAGTCTAGCAGTTGCTCTTTTACTAAAATTTCTAGTAGTTTTTCATATGGAGGCAGAGTATTAGTTGGACGAAATTCCTGGCATAACAAAGTATTTTCCTTTTTTTCTACTGGTACTATAGTGGATACTTTCCACTCTTTAGGAACTACACCATACTGTAGTCAGACATTTACTATATCTAATAATCGATTACCTACAGCATCAAAAGCCAGCTTTAATACCTTTGTAGTGATTCCATTAATATCACTACCTTTATTTGGCATATTATGTATGCTTTTTTTAAGTGAGGCCATATCAACAGTATTAAACGTGGTAATTGTATTTTGTGCTGGTTGAATGTTTCTTAGTACATAGTTGTTGTCATGATGCTTGTCAATACTGTGTAAAATATTATTGAGGCTGTCAAGAAAAAAAATGTTAAAAGACTCACATATTAAATTTTCATCGTTTAAAACATTATCATCAAATATAATTTCATTTCTCCCTTTTATAAACTCTTTGAGTGTCTTCCACATCTCTTTTGAATCATCTCTGCATTCATCAATTTTTTTATTGTAATGGTCTCTTTTATGTCTTCGAATTAAACTCACAACCTCATTTCTCTTTATTTTAAAATTTACCCAGTCATTTTCAGCTCTTGTTATAGTTGCTCGTTTGAATAATGTATCTCTCTCCTTTATATTGTCTTTAATTTCATCACACCACCAGCCTTTTAAACTTGCTCCTACAGATATAATTTTATTTGGTGCATGTTTATTTAAAGTGTCAACAATTTGGTTTAAAAATAAGTCAGATATTATATTAATATTTGTAGTTTCAAATGTCCAATTTGTATCCAATAAGTCTATCTGAAAATCTATTTCTTTAAAATTTTTATAATCTCTTATATTTTTTCGATGACCACTAGTAACTCTTACTTGCTCTAAGTTAATAGTAATAATCAAATGGTCGGTAATGCCTGGAATTAAATGTATCGTATGATTTAAACTCTTGTTATTAGTTAAAATTAAATCAATGATAGAACTGCTGTTTTCTGTTACTCTTGTAAATTGGTTAATTATTTGATGTAAACCAATTTGACTTATAGATTTCAATAATTTTTCTTTTTAAAAAGAATTTTTAGAAATATCAATATTAAAAATCACCCATTACTATAATTGTACTATTTTCAAAATTGTAATTATCCAATATATTTTCCAATCTGTTAATAAAGTCAGCATTGCTCGCACTTGGAGAGTGGTACAATATTATAATAATATATGGTTTATTATTTATATTGATTTTTATCCCTAGGAGCCATAAGTTCATTGCCATGGTTTCCTGCAATACCTTTGAGTATTTATAATTTATTTTTATGTACAATAAGACTCCTCCTGTATGCCTGCTTAGTGAATCACAACGCTCGCACTTATATCCTGGAATCGAAATTTCACTTTTTGTATATCACTTGTAATGTGTGTTTCTGACAAGCAAATTACTGTAGGATTACTATCAAAAATAATCTTCTCCAGTTCGTTTTTGTTTCTTATAAATCCCTGTATATTTAAGTAGAGTATCATTATTTACTATTAATTGCTATTGGTCGGTACTTTTTTTTTACATATTGATTCTACAATTCTATTATAACATGGACGGTAATTTTAAATTAACTTTTTCGTTTGTATTCCTGCAATTTATACAAATAGGATCCTCTGCACATTCTTCATTTTCATTATGTTTATTAAAACACTTTATACACACTTTTTCCTTTTTACATTCTATTTTCATATGGCCAAAACATCCATAATTGTAGCAACGGATAATGTGAAAATGTTCATAAACTCTACATGTTCGAAAACCAATATGAATTTTCTCCCTATCAACTAATTTTTTCATTGTATTGGGTTGCACTTCAAATATTATATTTCCTGAATTTTTCTTTAATATTTTCTTTATGATTTTAAAATTTCTGGCTTCTTCTAGGGGCATTTCATTTTCAGCTATAATACTCTTTATTTCATCTTCTTGCATATTTAATACTCTTTCTTCAACTCCAATTACTATAACTTTAGGATTTTTTAATTGGGATGTATCCACTGTATATCTATCACCTAGTTCTTCTAATACTTTGTTCCTCATAGCTTCTACCGATTTTTTATTTGAACAATTTATTGCTACACCTCCATTTTTAATTTATTTAATTCTATCTCTATTTCTATTCTATTTTATTCTTCTATTTCTATTCTATTGATCTATATGATCAGATATTTTTGGTGTATGACATACTTCATATTCAAGATCTTTATTATTCGTTAAGTATGAGATCAATCAACGTTTGACTCATTCTGGTTATTCTAGTATACTGGTTTATTATTTGATACAAACCTAACCGACTAATGAGTTGTTCCAGTTTCACTGTATAAAATCCTTTTCTGCCATATTACTATTAAAGTCACCAATTATCATGAGCTCGCTATTACCAATTCAATTTTATTCTTCTATTTCTATTCTATTGATCTATATGATCAGATATTTTTGGTGTATGACATACTTCATATTCAAGATCTTTATTATTCGTTAAGTATGAGATCAATCAACGTTTGACTCATTCTGGTTATTCTAGTATACTGGTTTATTATTTGATACAAACCTAACCGACTAATGAGTTGTTCCAGTTTCACTGTATAAAATCCTTTTCTGCCATATTACTATTAAAGTCACCAATTATCATGAGCTCGCTATTACCAATATCAATTTTCCATATGATTTGCATTCGGGGAATGGTATATTATTAGTACAATAAATGATTTGTGATTTATTATGACTTTCACCCCTAATATCCAACAGTTTTTATCCAAGATTTCTTCACACACTTTAGTATATTTAAACGATTTTTTTATATAAACACTGACACCTCCTATATGACGACTAGAAGATAGACAACTTTCGAATACATATCCATTAATCCTTACTTCACTACATAGAATATCTTCTATAATGTGAGTTTCTGAAAGACAAATTAAGATTGGATCCAAATTGCTCTAGTTCAGCTTTATGTGTGGTTAAGCCTCCAATATTTAGATATAACAAATCTGGACTATTCTTTAATTGCTATTCATAATTTTTTGTCTTGTTAGCTATTGAGTCTCTAATACGTACATAACACGGACATCATTTATTGAATGGTTTACGTTGATTCTTAAATTAACCCTTATATTTGTGTTTTTACAGTTTGCACATACTTCTACTTCTGATTTATAATCATTTGTCATATGACTATTTTCTCCGCATCTAAAACATATCTGTTTCTTTCTACATTCCCCTCTTCTATGACCGAATGCACAACATTTAAAACAACGAATGGAATAGTGCTCATAGACTTTACATGAACGATAGCCAATATTCCCACAGTTTCTTTTTTCTTTCTTTGCATATTTATTTATTATTTTTATTTTCTCCGCATCATTAATTATAATCTTATTATCTTTTTGTTCTACACCAATTATTATCAGTCTTGGATTTTTCAATTCAGATGTGTTTATATTGTATTTGTCTCCCATTTCTGCCATTACTTTATCTTTCATTTTTTCCAAAGATTTTTTATCTGTACAGCTAATTGCCACCCCTCCATTTCTTATACTTCTGATTTCTTGTATTCCCATTGCCAAATCAGTTGGATTTACTTTGTTTTTAGCTCTTTTATGGTTTCTTCTGCATCTTGCTGTGTTACTGGTTTTACGATCAGAGCTGGTTCCTTTACGGCTTTGGCGTAACTCAGCTTGTCATCCCTATCACTGTTCTGCTTCCTAGAACTCAGATTTAACTCTTTTTGCATTTCCTGTATTACCTTTTCCAGACCACACATTGTTACATTTTGTTCTTCTACTTTCTTTAGAACTTCTGCCAACATTTTTTGTAATTCTTCATTCAATAAATTTTTAAGCGTTTCTCATTATTTAAATTCAGACATCGGAGTCTTGTAGCAGTTAATTCTAAACATTGTTGACACATACTTTTGTTGCAAATTACACAAATGACACTTTGCTGTTTATCCTCTGGTATTACAATTTTACAAGTTTCACATTCCATTTCCAAAATACAATTTATATCATACTATACTTTAAGTACGCTCCTGTTTTGATATTCTTCTAAATTTATTGGATGTCCGCTTCAAATTTACTTTAAAACAGATACTAAAATACTCAATCCAATTTGCTTGTTTATGACTTAACAGCTTAGGTACTTTGTTAAATTGTGAAAAGGTCACAACACATGTTTCCACTTAACCAGTTTGTAGGGTCTTCAACCTTTTACCTAACTTTGGTCTCTGCTCTAAAGCACAAACACTTACTTGGATATCTCTATTAATATTAGATAAAAATATTATATCTAATACAATTTGGTTCTTTTATTGGGATGCACCGTTTTATGCAAATTTTCTGAAACTACAATTTTCTCGAGTTTCATCAATTTTGATGGTGATTTAACCCGAGTTTTCGCGTTTTAACGGGAGCGTTATATCGCCGCACAACCGCTCTCGACAGCGACTCTAGGAGTATATACGTATACGTATGTGTTAAAATTATCTGAAATTTGACACTCAAAACTGCCTAGTGCCTGAACTAGTATGCATCTTTCATAAGATTAATTTTTGTTAAAATTAACTATGGGAATTATATATATGTTATATTAGAAATATATTATGGTATATAATATCACCGAGACATGCTTAACCTTCTCAAACATATCATATTACTTACTGCGTAACAGCTCTTCTCAATAATCGCTCACGCTGCATGAGCATAGTATTTCAATTCTAAGTAATCTGTTTATCACACTGAATTGCCAATCCAATGTTCTTTGTTCTGTAATCTCATAAATATTACCAACAGTCTCTGTAACCCTCAGTCTTATACTAATTTTCGACCGAATACATTCTAAATTCATTATTGTTTATTATTATACCAAGAGTCAAGCTTGACTCCCAAGTGAATAAAAGTTTTTAAAAAGCTATTTCAAGAATCCAAAATCTAATATTGGCGAGTCGTGGCGGATCTGAAAAACACGCACAGTTTGGGAGCCTAACTAGTAGCAAACATATCCGAGGGAACAAGGAGTCCATCTGCAAAAGGTGCCTAACCGGACGAAAAGAGCTTCTGGAACAAGGAGAACTTTTTAGCTGTGGTGATGGATCCCAATCCTTTACTCAGAATAACCTACATTCACAAATAATTACAAGAAACAATAATAATAGTTCAACAAGCAACAAAGCAACATATCAACCAATCAATAAATTAGCAAGTAAGAATTCATCCCAGTCAAGAAGTTGGTGTCTTCAGCAGTGTAGGAGACCTCCGTGGAAGGAATACCTGCTGACGCCCCTGGAAGAGAAGACCGCACTGTAACAACGATCACGGAGAAGCATTCAACTTCAATCCAGACTTGTGGAATGGAAATTTTAATGTAAGTAGATTTTAAGAATCATTTCGATTATTTTGCATATTTTTCTTATAAAAAAACAATTTAATTTAACGAACAGCAGTTCTAATATTCAAATAATAATTTCATTCATATTAAAACAGATGTAATATAATATTTTAATTAAAATTTATGTGACCTATATAAATAACTACTGTAATCACATACCGTTCCTATCTTAACATTATTTTTTATCATAATATCATATATCACATAAAAGTTAAGTTTACGCCTTACTTGACCGTGAAATAAAATAAAACCCACAGGTTCTATACTGTTTAAAGTGCAAATTCTTTACATTGGTATATAAAATTTCAGTGACATTATTTTCAACTCAAAACACTTTTGTTAATTAATCCAATTATCTTTATAACATAAATTTTGAAATATTATAAAATAACCAGCACATTCTTTGTACATATCATACAAAAGTACCATTTATCAGTAGCTTACTAGCTCAAATTGGAGAAAGTGTTTTAAGTTAATCCAATAGTTTTATAGTGTAAATTTCATAATATAAATACACAAAATGGCGACAAACGCAAGCAATTCCATTGTCAACAACTCAATCACTGTAAACGAAACTATAAACATCGAACCTTATAGGTTAAGTGAAATTTTCTCAATCGTACCCAAATTTGACGGCAATCCCATATTCTTGCAGACGTTTATCACAGCCTTTTTACTAACGCTTCATATCAAAAACAAATTACGCGGAAAAGCCGCAGAATTAATAAATTCCCGAAACCCTGCTACATGGGCAGAAATCAAAAGCTTACTTGAAGCGCATTTTGGTGACTCTTGCGACCTGACGGCTATGATTCAGGATCTGCAGAGGATTCGTCAGTTACCCAACGAAACCGCACTAATATTCGTATCAAGACTACAAACGCACAACGCGAAAATGCACGCAGCAGTGCAAAAGCAGACTCTAACTTTAGAGGAAAACCTGCTCAATGGAACCTCATCGAAAACATGACATTGACCACCTTACTGACCGGATTAGAACCCAAATTAAGCCAAATCATTAGGGCTGGTAACCCTAGCAATATGTTAGACGCAATAAACCGCAAATTGCAACTATCCTATTTTGAATCACAAAAATTTTCTAATAGAGTTCCAAATAAAAATCCCATTCAAAACCGACAAAGACTCCCTACAATTTTGCACCTTCTTCAATAGAAATGGACACCATTTTAACGAATGCCGCACAAGGCAAAATTATCAGTCCCCATCTCCTCCCAATTTCATGCTAAACGCCTACTCTAATCAGGCATAAATCTCTAGGCAACATTTCCAGAGCACATCCAATCATAGACCACAAAATTTCCAAAATTTCTCTAACCAGCAACAAAATTATTCTCAACAGAACAGGCCTTCAGCTATCAGGCCAAATCCAAACTTCAACCAGCAGAGACCTTCTGCCATCCAACCAAACCCAAATTTCAACAGGTTCAATCAACAAAAAACGCATCATTTGAACTAAGAATTTTACGATAGCTTAAATCAATATGAAAACTATTCTGTGATAAATGTTATGTGGGTGAGTCATCCAGACCTTTCAGTGTGAGGTTGGATGAGCACAAGAATTACATTAGAAAGAATGAAATTCAGAAATCAAAGATTTGTGAACATGCTTGGGAAAACGGACATAGAATAAACTGGGACTCGGCAAAAATTTTAACAAAAGAAACAGATACCAAAAAAAGAAAAATTAAAGAATCAGCAATAATCTTATTAAATGAAGATAAGTGCGTATCGAATTGTTCTGTAGATATTTGTACAACCTGGCTACCAATGTTAAAAGAAGAACTTAACAAACTCAACATTATCTAAAAAAAAAAAAAATATATCATCAGTTCTATGTTCTGTGTAAGTAGTAAGTATCTATGGAAATAACATAAACAGAATCTTAAAGCTGTGTATTTGACATACACAGCAAAATAAGAGTTCTTCAAAAAATAGCTTTGAAAACGGAAAGAGATTACTTTCCGAAACGTCAGCAAAATATATTATTTTTGTGTTTATTCCGATTTATATTATTTGCAAAACATAACCTCTGACTTTTCCTTTGGCGTAAACGTCACGGGCGCAGAGGCCTTTTTTCCAATAATTCTATTATTTTGTAGATTCGGTGATTTGTTTTGAAGAGGATAATAGTACATGTGGTAGAAAACCCAAATAATAGGAAAGAATATTCTGCAAGTTATTCTCCCAATTACCAATACCAAAATAATTTCGAAATTAATGAAAACAATTATGATTACTATTTTGGAACCCAACAATGCTAGAATTATACTGCTAATTCTCAATCTCAACGATACGAGGATTATACTGCTAATCCTCCGGATGTTTACGTAGGTCCGGAGTATTCTACGAATACTCCAACTCAAACAGACCAACTAGACCAAATTTCTCGCCAAGTTCAAGCCATGAACCTCCAGGACAGTTTCGACCCAAACCTGAATTTCCCGGAACACCATTTCATGTAAAAACACCCCGCTATAAACTAAATGTCGTAAATTCCAAAAATCTATTTTACATAAAAGACCTCATAAATCGTTTCAAAATTCTTATCGACTCAGGTGCAGGTATTTCCGTATTTAAAACCAAAACGCAATAATAAATGCAAATGCGATTGCAAAAACAGTAGATTACTCGGATCTTAAACTTGAACCCGTTCAAAAATTTAGGTCAATATTTAACGTAAATCTTCAAGATTCTGATTCCCAATATATAGACCGAAATTACGAAATAAAAAACCAATTACGCTTAGATCACTTGAACGACGAGGAGAGTGAATTAATTTAATTATTCAACTCTGCTTAGACTTTTCAGGCATATTTTATCTAGAAGGTGACAACTTGACATTTACCAACGAAATCAAGCATTCAATAGACACTAACGATTCTAAACCAATTTTCACTAAATCTTATCGTTACCCCCAAATTCACAAACAAGAAGTAAAATCACAAGTTTCAAAAATGCTCGACCAAGGCATTATCCAGCCTTCAATTTCTCCCTGTTTCTCCCCAGTTTGGGTAGTCCCCAAAAAACTAGACGCTTCTGGTAAACAGAAATGGCGCGTCGTAGTTGATTACTGAAAATTAAACCAACGATAGGTGATAAATATCCTTTGTCCAACATTTCCGATCTTTTAGATCAATTATGCAAATGCCAATATTTAACAACTTTAACCTGGCCTCTGGCTTCCACCAAATTGAAATCGATTCCAAAGACGTTCAAAAACCGCTTTCACAGGTGAAAATGGTAATTTTGAATTCATACGAATGCCTTTTGGACTCAAAAATGCTCCATCAACATTTCAAAGTGTGATGGACAACATTTTACTAGGAATCCAAAACGAAAGGTGTCTCGTCTATATGGACGATATCATTATCTACTCCCCTACTATCCATGAACACATTTCTCGATTAACAGAAGTCTTCAAACGTCTACAAAAAGCCAACCTCAAAATTCAGCCAAACAAATTCGAATTCCTTCGCAAAGAAGTCGCCTATTTAAGGCATCTATTACAAAGGATGGTGTAAAACCGAACCCTGCCAAAGTCGAAGCAATTCTAAATTTTCCTCAACCCAAAAATCAGAAAGAAATTAAATCATTTCTAGGTCTAGCAGGCTATTATAGACACTTCATTTTTAATTTTTCCAAAATTTCAAAACCCTTGACTAAATTGCTACAAAAAGATATACCTTTCAATTTCGACAATGACTACAAATTCATTCGAAACCCTAAAACAAACTTTGACAACTACCCCGATATTGATCTACCCCAACTTCGATGAACCTTTTGTGCTAACTACAGACGCTAGTGCATTTGCAATAGGTTCTGTACTCTCACAAGGAAGTATAGGAAAAGATTTGCCAATCGCATACGCATCTCGAACTTTATGCGGCGCGGAAACCAAGTACTCAACCATTGAGCGTGAACTTTGATCTTTGGTCTGGTCTGTAAAGCATTTTAGGCCCAGGTAGTAGACTAGCGCGTTGGCGCTTAAAACTCGAAGAATATGATTACGAGATAATATACAAACCCGGAAAGATCAATAAAAACGCGGACGCACTGTCCAGAATAGAAATCAATCAGTTTTTGGAATGTGTCAAATTTTATTCAAAAATTCTAGCCGCAAACGAAAACCCAGATGAAGGCGAAATTTCAGACGACGACGAGATTACAGACGAACAAATCGCCCAAGAATTTGACACATTTTCCCGACTTGCTCAATTTAAAATAACACCAATTAACAATACGATTGGAGTATACTATCACCGAGACACAGACATTGTGATTTCTCACAAATAATGGACCCTACTTGTACACAAGAACATTTTCACTTTTAAGACAGCTTTCGACAAAAATGACAAAATTCTTCAGACGCTCTACAACAAACTCGACCCAACATACCATTACATGAACGTCTTTCTAGGTGAAGTAAAGACTCACCTCAGTTTATTGACACAAATTTCTCAATCAATACAATCAAAATTTGACGAAATTTACCTTGACACGAAACGATACAAACGAGGAATACTAAACGGTATTGGAACAATTTTCAAATCAATAACTGGAAATTTAGACGCAGAAGATGATCAGTATTATTCTGATTGCATCAACAAATTAAATAATGACGAGCACCAACTCGAAAATTTAATCAAAAATCAAATATCTGTCACAACTTCAGTAATCAAAAATCTAGCCGCAAACGAAGACTCAGATGAAGACGAAATTTCAGACGACGACGAGATTACAGACGAACAAATCGCCCAAGAATTTGACACATTTTCCCGACTTTACAAAACCAAATCTCTAACAGACTATTCCAAAATTCAAATCACAAAAAAACAACTATTAGATAGAGAAAATAAAAACATCATAACGTTTTTCCAACAAAACAACTTGACAGACCTTCACCATCAAATTATCGAGGATATTTTCGAGGAAAACCCCGAATTCTATAACAATACAATCAATATCGTTTCCAGTAAATCGACCCGACAAAGAAACTATTACATTATCGCTCTACCCTTCGACCCAGAGTCTGTGGTAGACCACCTATTTTTAACACTGTACAAACACCGAAACAAATTAGATCTTTCCAAAACTTACCATGTTGAAAACAATCTATACTTTCCAATTCTCGAAATCCTATCATTTTTTTTTTGCGGAAAAAGACTTAAAACTAATCATTTCTCAAAATTTTGTCCGAACTTCCGACGAAGACCAACGTCCGATCATTCTTGACCAGCATCACACCGGAAAAAGTAATTTACATCGTGGAATAAATGAAACAATACGTAGAATCAAAAATAAATATAATTGGCAAGGCTTAACAATCAATCAATACAACTTTATTAAGAATTAAAATTTACATCTGCCTCCCCAGAACCCACTCCGCGACCTACCGTGCAAAGCTGTGTCGTCAGAGCTCATACCCTACCTCAAAAAACTATTTGATGTCGTGTGGGAAAGTGGTCAAGCTCCGCAGGAGTTTCGTGATACACTTTTAATCAACCTCTTTAAAAACAAAGGGAGCGCTGCGGACTGTGGAAATTACAGGGGTATAGCTCTCCTGGCTGTTGGAGGGAAGATACTCACTAAAGCGATGGCAAATAGGTTAACACCTGTTATGGAAAAGTTACTTCCTGAAACACAGAGTGGCTTTAGACCAAACCGAGGCACATCGGATTTAATCTTCACACTTAAACAGCTTCAAGAAAAAGCACTCGAACATCAAGGAGAAATTCACATGGCCTTCATTGATTTAACAAAGGCGTTTGACTCGGTCGACAGGGAAGTGCTCTGGAAAATTATGTTCCGCTTGGGTATCCCTAGAAAATTTGTGGAAGTATGTCGCAGTCTACATACAAACAACAACGCCCAGGTTATGTATAATAATGAGGCAACCGAACCTTTCCAAACCCTCACTGGAGTTAGGCAGGGATGTGTCCTGGCACCCCTACTCTTTAATTTGTTTACCACTGCTCTAACAATTATTGTTGACAACAAACTGACAGTCAGAGGAATAGGTCTCAGATACCGTTTTGATGGCGGTCTCTTTAACATAGGGCGCTTTAGAGCTTTCACGAAGACACGCACACGATTCATTTGTGATCTCCAGTATGCGGATGACTGTGCACTTTTAGCCTCTACGCCAGAAGAGCTTCAAGAACTTTTAGATGTGTATGCACAGAGCTATGATTCCTTGGGACTTAAAATCAACATTGGAAAGACTAAGATTATGTCAACTCCTCATCAAGTGAACCAAATAGACATTACACTTAACGGAAATTCTCTTGAAGTGGTGGATCAGTTCAATTACTTAGGCAACGTTGTTAATGACAAAGCAAACATGGACAGCGAGATTCGCAATAGAATTAACGCTGCATCTAGAGCACTCTGGGGACTTAGAGAGAGAGTATTTGACAACCACGACCTTGCTTTGTCAACGAAAATGGCTGTCTACAGAGCAGTTGTCATTCCAACACTGCTATATGGATGTGAAAGCTGGGTCACTTACCGTCGTCATGTGAAAGAATTAGAACGTTTTCAGCAAAGATTTGATGATGATGATTTTAAAAATTTTGGTTTTACGAAATTTTGGTTTGGTGAAAATTTTTATGTGAAATGAATTTAGAAAACAAAAATGCACAAAAAGAAAATAAACCGAAAATAAACCAACAGAACAGAAAGAAACAAACATAAAGAGAGAGGGGGACAGGAATGATTTAAAGATACAAAAGGTATGAAATATCAGTAAAGGTGGATAGGGTAAGCGGAAGTTATAGTTGTTGAAGTTTGGCTACAGACCGGAAGATCGGTAACGTCTGGTATGGTAGGGTGTGTTTAATCCGAAATAGGGCATTATGCTGTCTAATTTGTGTTATGTTTCTTGTTAGCGGACTATCGCCCAGTTTGAAGGAATAGAATTTTTGAGAGATTTCCTGGACGTAATCCGCTATTGGGGTTATGTCGTGGCAAAGTGCGTATAGGTCTCTGAGGGAGGTGTACCTTCCAGCGCAAGGCTTAACAAAAGATGTCGAAAAGTTTATAAAAAATTGCGAAACATGTCAAAGAACAAAAGTCTGTCGTATGAACCTTAATAATCCCTTAGTAATCACGGAAACTCCTAAAACCCCGTTCGAAAGAATTAATATCGATCTGTTCGAATTTCCCACGCGACACTACGCATTAACCATCCGCGATGAGTTAACGAAATTCACGCAAGCTTATGCTGTCCCTGACAAAAGTGCAAAATCAGTTGTAAACACCCTGTTGCTATATTTCCAACACTATGGCACCCCATTAAGAATTCATTGTGATTACGACGGTGAATTCGATAATAATTTATTAAAAGATCTTTGTACTCTCTACGACATAAAATTAACATACTCCAGCGTAGGACACCCTCAATCCAATGAATCTATCCAACGATTCCATGCCACCCTAGCTGAAATGATCAGAATACATAAAACAGAGAATCGAATGAACATCCTTTCACCATATTACCATACGCGATAATATGTTACAACAATTCAGTAAACAAAACTCATGGCTGTACACCAAACGAGCTCATTTTCGGACATACAGCTAACCGACCACCCGAAACTCTTTATAACCAGAAAGATCTGATTACTAAATACGTTAGAGACCTTAACAACTGGATATCCCACAATTACAAAATTGCGCGAAGTCGAACAGAAGCACAAAAACAAAAAGCCAAAGTTCGATTCGATAAAAACATTCCCGAAAATCTACATAATATTGGCGACAAAGTGTACGTCGAAGAATCACAAAAAAAAAACAAATTAGAAAACAAATTTAATGGCCCCTTCAAAATTCTAGAAACTTCTCAAAATTCTGCAACATTATTAAATCCGGAAACAAACCAAACGACTAAAGTAAACTTTGACCGAAAGAAACCTTATACTGAAAATTAAATTTATTTTCAGGTTTTTCCTGCTGTTCGGATTAGCACTTGTTCAATTTAAAATAACACCAATTAACAATACGATTGGAGTATACTATCACCGAGACACAGACATTGTGATTTCTCACAAAAAATTGACCCTACTTGTACACAAGAACATTTCCACTTTTAAGACAGATTTCGAAAAAAATGACAAAATTCTTCAGACGCTCTACGACACACTCGACCCAACATACCATTACATGAACGTCTTTCTAGGTGAAGTAAAAACTCACCTCAGTTTATTGATACAAATTTCTCAATCAATACAATCAAAATTTGACGAAATTTACCTTGACACGAAACGATACAAACGAGGAATACTAAACTGTATTGGAACAATTTTCAAATCAATAACTGGAAATTTAGACGCAGAAGATCCGTATTATTCTGATTGCATCAACAAATTAAATAATGACGAGCACCAACTCGAAAATTTAATCAAAAATCAAATATCTGTCACAACTTCAGTAATCAAAAATTTCAACGCAACCATTCAAAAGCTGCAAGTTGATGAAGAAACTTTCAATAAAGATATTAAGGAAATCGAAACTTCAATTCTAGACATGACTAAAGACAGAAAATATTCACGCAAAATTAAAATTTATAGAAATCTGCGAACAGCTTATGGCAAGCTATCTATTTATCGAAGGTAACTTAAACGATATCCTCAATTCTATCACTTTCGCGAGGCTCAAAATAATTCACACATCGATCATAAACCCAAAAGACTTGGTAAATTCCTTACAGGAAATTTCACAGAACCTGCAAAGGAACAATTTGCCACTTCCAATCAAATTATCAAAAGTTGCACAGTATTTAGACATTATAGAACTAAAAGCTTTTCACACAAATTCAGATTTAATATTCGTATTAGACATACCTTTGGTAGACCCTCAAACCTATTCAGTATTTCAATTATATCCTATCCCTATTTTGGATAATGGAACTGGCTTATATCATATCTTGTAAATCTCTCAAAAATATATCGCGAGAGATGATGATTCTTTAATGTACTTAACCATCCCGGACCTCAGAGAATGCAAACCACTCTACTTCAACACTAAATTATGTCTAAATCTATTTTCATACCCCATTGATGATAATGCCATTTGCGAAGCCCGTCTCTTCAAGAACCTCAAAACTCTGCCAGGAAGCTGTCAGACGTCATTCATCATCAGCCAAGGCTACAACGTCCAAAAGACAGACGAAAATACGTAGTTAGTTATCAACGCAGAACCATTACAGGCAACCATCAATTGTCCAGAAAGAAGTTCGAAAACTGAAGTCATCTACAAAAACTCAATAGTGACAACAACCTAATTATTACAGGCACCACAAAAATCCAAGCCAGTACCAACGAAGTAACCGACGTAAACGACGACACTCATCCCATCCAAATTCCATTCGAATGTTGCAACAAAATTCCAAACAACTTTAGAGCACCAAACCTTAAACCATTAAAATTAAACAACCTTAACACAGAAGATCTCGAAATTGCCAAACACAAATTGGACCAATATTCCAGAGATCTAGACGATTTAATCAACGACCCCTTCATAACAAAACCCATATTCTGGTTCACCTATTTCATCTTTGTGCTAATATTTGGACTGTTATTTCTGTACCTATTTTGTAAGTGCAGAGCAAAAAGACGATGACTAGCCATCGATGTTTCTGCATCACCCCCATCTCCACCTAGGCCTAGCAAACCCTACAGGACATTTGCTAACCTATTTCCTTCACGAAGACGACCAACCTTAAGGAGAGAAGACAACGAAGCCGAAGACATAGAACTTACCTAAAGACGAACTGTTTTGTGCCTTTTACTGACTTTTAGTGCTGGACTCTTCAGTGAATTTTATTTCATTCATTTAATCATTATATTTCATTATTTTTCTATCCTTTGTTAATTTCAATTTTGTTAACATTTTTACGCCATTTTTATTCAAACTTATCATGTTTATATTTTATGCTTTCACAGTAAAGCTATATTTTAACCTTGGGAATATTTTATCCCATTTTACAATTCAAATTTAGTATGTTTGTATTTTACGCTTTCTTGCTAAAGCTATATTTTAACTTTTAACATTTTTTTGTTTTTTATTTTTATGAATCAAGCTTATTGTGCTTGCATCTCATATTTTAGACGCTAAGGTTATATTATGTGTTTTAAACCTTACGATTTAACATTTTTGTACTCTTTATATTTTTCCAAATTATACCTTTTATATACATTTTATATTCATTTCAAAAATTGCTGCATAAAACACCAAACTTTTTTTTATAAGGGGAAGCTGTTATATTGGAAATATATTATGGTATATAACATCACCGAGACAGGCTTAACCTTCTCAAACATACCATATTACGTACTACTTCCGGTCAATTTAGACCAAAAAATGAGAGTGAAGATGCATAAAGTCCCAACAAGCTGAAAATCAGTAAAATTGTTCAACACATAATTATAAATAAAATTTAAAAGTTCCCCATCATTCCCGTGTATGGAAAAAATTTTACTCGAGGTCAAAGGTCAAAAAATGAGTTTTTCGCGATTTTCAGCAAAACGGTAAGTTTTATCATAAAAGTACTCCAAACAAAAATTGTAGATCATAAAATTATCTATAAAAAATGTAGCAATACTTTTTTTCCTACGAGCCACCGTTTCTGAGATATAACGATTCAAAAAGTTGTAAAAGTTGTTATCGTCATAATATGCATGAGTACGCCACGTATATACATCTCTAGAGTTGTTATATATGTTGAAATATTTTTCTATCGGTCATTGTAACATACTTAAAATATAAAATATACATAAGTTATAACTATAAGAATATCAGGTAAAATGAAACCCAGTCCCTTAATTTATACGCCAGTGTAACTTCGAGACATCTGTCTCTTGTTCTATGCATGGCTAGGGTCTTATACCTGCTATAATAAATATATTAGTTATTTTATTTGATGAACTTATGACAGTTCCAACCAGTCAACAGAAATTTCTTACAAATACTCACAACAAATCTCGGTTCATTTCAATGTTGAAAGAAAAGTTTACTGCTGAAAATATATTGGTAAAACAAGCTAATAATGATGCTGATGTATTGATTATTGAAACAGCAATAGAGCAATTCAATTTGACAAATACAACTATTGTTGTTGGTGAAGATGTAGACTTACTCGTATTACTCACTGCTCGAACGCCAACTGAAAAAACTATTTTCTTCTTAAAACCAGGAAAAGCTCAACATCAATCGGGTATATATTCATCAAAAAGTTTATCTACTTTTGTAAAGTGTCAAAATCATGTACTATTTTTACACGCAATAACTGGCTGTGATACGACATCTGCATTTTACAGGAGGAGTAAAACAGCAGTTTTCAAAATGTTTGAAAAACAAAATTTAATTCAATGTGCTGAAGTTTTTAAAAAGAGTAATTCAACTCAACAAAAAGTTATCACCAACGGCATCCGCTTTCTTCTTTCTATGTACAGAGCTCCTAAAAAAACTACCTGTTTAGATAAGCATCGATATGCATGTTTCGTTAAAAATACTAAAAATAAAAAAACAAGTTCAATTAGCTTGTCTCCCTCCAACCTCAGTTGCTGCTCATCAACATCTTTTTCGGGTATATTACCAAGTTCAAGTGTGGCTTGGTTATCAGCTAGACCCTACAGACCGGGGTTGGAAGTTGGTCAACAATATATTAGAGCCAGCTCAAACTTTACTCCCACCTGCGCCGGAAAAACTGCTGAACACAATTCTTTGCAACTGCAAAAAGAGATGCAGTGCTAAATGTGGTTGCAAAAAAGTCGGACTGTTTTGTTTTCTGGCATGCACAAATTGTCAAGGCCGGTCGTGCTCTAATGTTGAATCACCAACAGTGGAGGATTCGTTTGATTCCGACGAAGTGTCATACGATACATCGCTATTGACGCAATTTACTTGCATCCAAAATGGAGGGTGAAGAAGGAGCAGTAGAAGAAGAAGAAGAACAAGAAGAAGATCAAGAAAAAGAACAAGAAGAATTTGAAAGTTACGAATCAGACGAATGAACTTCACCACTTTTTTTAAATTTACATCGCTTTTATCTTTTCCAATCTTAGAAATTTTCCGTTATTTTGCAATAGTTTCAAATTAAACAGGATCACAACTGACCCGTGGAGTAGGCCTACTGGGGAAACCACGTTAAAAAAAACGCGCTAAGTACACTACCTCATAGGTGGCGTGGAAACGTGTGCATATTATGACAACAACTTTTTGAGTCGTTATATCTCAGAAACGGTGGCTCGTAGGAAAAAAAGTATTGGTACATTTCTTATAGATAATTTTATGATCTACAATTTTTATCTGAGGTACTTTTATGATAAAACTTACCGTTTTGCTGAAAATCGCGAAAAACTCATTTTTTTGACCTTTGACCTCGAGTAAAAATTTTTCCATACACGGGAATGATGGAGAACTTTTAAATTTTATTTATAATTATGTTTTAAACAATTTTACTGATTTTCAGCTTGTTGGGACTTTATGCACCTTCGAATGTCTAAATTGACCGGACATTGATTTTGGGCAGTAAAAACTGACCTAGATTTGAACATTTGCTGGTGCATTAAAAACCAGCTTAGTGAGTATGTATATATTATAATATGTTAGATTTTGGATTCTTGAAATAGCTTTTTAAAAACTTTTCTTCACTTGGAAGTCAATTTTGACTCTTGGTATAATAATAAACAATAATAAATTTAGAATGTATTCGGTCGAAAATGAGTATAAGACTGAGGGTTACAGAGACTGTTGGTAATATTTATGAGATTACAGAACAAAGAACATTGGATTGGCAATTCAGTATGATAAACAGATTACTTATAATTGAAATACTGATCATAAAATTATCTATAAGAAATGTACCAATACTTTTTTTCCTACGAGCCACCGTTTTTGAGATATAACGACTCAAAAAGTTGTTATCGTCATAATATGCACACGTTTCCACGCCACCTATGAGGTAGTGTACTTAGCGCGTTTTTTTAACGTGGTTTCCCCAGTAGGCCTACTCCACGGGTCAGTTGTGATCCTGTTTAATTTGAAACTATTGCAAAGTAACGGAAAATTTCAAAGATTGGAAAAGATAAAAGCGATGTAAATTAAAGAAAAGTGGTGAAGTTCAATCGTCTGATTCGTAACTTTCAAATTCTTATTGTTCTTCTTCTTGATCTTCTTCTTGTTCTTCTTCTTCTTCTTCTCCTGCTTCCTCTCCATCTTCATTTTGGATGCAAGTAAATTGCGTTAATAGCGATGTATCGTATGACAATTCGTCGGAATTAAACGAATCCTCCACTGTTGGTGATTCAACATTAGAGCACGACCGGCCTTGACAATTTGTGCATGCCAGAGAACAAAACAGTCCGACTTTTTTGCAACCACATTTAGCACTGCATCCCTTTTTGCAGTTGCAAAAAAATGTGTTCAGCAGTTTTTCCGGCGCAGGTGGGAGTAAAGTTTGAACTGGCTCTAATATATTGTTGACCAACTTCCAACCCCAGTCTGTAGGGTCTAGCTGATAACCAAGCCACACTTGAACTTGGTAATATACCCGAAAAAGATGTTGATGAGCAGCAACTGAGGTTGGAGGAAGACAAGCTAAATGAACTTGTTTTTTATTTTTAGTATTTTTAACGAAACATGCATATCGATGCTTATCTAAACATGTAGTTTTTTTAGGAGCTCCGTACATAGAAAGAAGAAAGCGGATGCCGTTGGTGATAACTTCTTGTTGAGTTGAATTACTCTTTTTAAAAACTTCAGCACATTGAATTAAATATTATTTTTCAAACATTTTGAAAACTGCTGTTTCCTCCTGTAAAATGCAGATGTCGTACCACAGCCAGTTATTGCGTGTAAAAATAGTACATGATTTTGACACTTTACAAAAGTAGATAAACTTTTTGATGAATATATATCCGATTGATGTTGAGCTTTTCCTGGTTTTAAGAAGAAAATAGTTTTTTCAGTTGGCGTTCGAGCAGTGAGTAATACGAGTAAGTCTACATCTTCACCAACAACAATAGTTGTATTTGTCAAATTGAATTGCTTTATTGCTGTTTCAATAATCAATACATCAGCATCATTATTAGCTTGTTTTACCAATATATATTCAGCAGTAAACTTTTCTTTCAACATTGAAATGAACCGAGACTTGTTGTGAGTATTTGTAAGAAATTTCTGTTGACTGGTTGGAACTGTCATAAGTTCATCAAATAAAATATCTAATATATTTAATATAGCAGGTATAAGACCCTAGCTACGCGCACAATAGAACAAGAGACAGATGTCTCGAAGTTACACTGGCGTATAAATTAAAGGACTGGGTTTCATTTTACCTGATATTCTTATAGTTATAACTTATGTATATTTTATATTTTAAGTATAAGTTACAATGACCGATAGAAAAATATTTCAACATATATAACAACTCTAGAGATGTATATACGTGGCGTACTGATATCTCAGAAACGGTGGCTCGTAGGAAAAAAAGTATTGGTACATTTTTTATAGATAATTTTATGATCTACAATTTTTGTTTGGGGTACTTTTATGATAAAACTTACCGTTTTGCTGAAAATCGCGAAAAACTCATTTTTTTGACCTTTGACCTCGAGTAAAATTTTTTCCATACACGGGAATGATGGGGAACTTTTAAATTTTATTTATAATTATGTTTTGAACAATTTTACTGATTTTCAGCTTGTTGGGACTTTATGCACCTTCACTCTCATTTTTTGGTCTAAATTGACCGGATATAATATTACTCAATATATCACAATAAAAGATTAATGCATCCAATGACTTCGAAGTCATTGAATACATAGTTTCTTCCCTCGCATATTTATTGCAACAGGATGGTGCAAATACCAATTAATAACTTTGTCTACTTTGACAAGCAATAATAATAATAGTTTTAATTTTTAAAATAAATAATACATTTCAGGTTCAGTCATAAATGCCATCCCATATGGATACGCTCACATTAACGTGTACCTACTAACCTAAAACTAACATTCCGACAGCGACGTGCGAAAATTCAAGTGTATGTGATGTGTGAGAACAATATAAAAACACAGAATGCAATGCAAAGGATTAACTTTGAGTTTTATGTATGCCTACTTTTTTAACTTATGTAAGATTTATTTTTCCTCCGTTAATTTGTTGCAAAAGAGAGCTACACAGTTTCTAATTTTTGGAAATGTCACTTTGAATTAGTTCTATTTTTAATAATCACTGTCGTACTCAAATGTACTGTTAGATCTTGGTACCTAGTATTTTAGAAATTTTACTTAAAATTTAACATAAGTATTTTATGTTAGAACAAATCCCATATTTTATACATATTTCATATGTAACAAATACAAGAGCAAGAACAACTAAACACTCACTCTGAACTGTTGGATACACATTTTTGTACATTAGGATATTAAAGAAATTTTTTTGGAAAAATCAAAAAATATTGCAAAAATTTATGTTTTTAAAAAGATCACTAAAAAGGGTGAAAATATTTCTTTTACAAAAAATTGGACCATCTCTCTTTAAAAAGGTCACTTAAACTATAAAATAAAATTTCACTTGGTGTTCAAGTTAGATGGAAATTGGTAACGTAATGCAATGTTGATATTGAATTTGGTTAAAATGTATTTGATTTTATTATTTACTACTTTTTTCCAATTACAATTAAGTCGATAGTCATGTGAAATTTTATTTCATAATTTCTATTGACTTTTGGAGGCCGTTATTTAAAACAAAAATCACCCTTTTTAGTGACTTTTTGAAGATGGTTTAGTTTTTGGCAAAGTATTTTCTGATCCTTTTATTTATCTTATACACAATTAAAAACAACAAACTTATCTTACATTTCAGTTAAAAATCTATAAAACTAATAATTTTTACGTTTTTGCACTGCGCATTCGTCAATATTTCAAATATATATTGTGTTTGGTTCACCAACGTAAAGCTGAAAGGAGATGATAGGAGAAATGATTCGTAATTTATTTAACCATATACCTTTTACCTTTTTTAAAAATTTTACCTGTTTCGGTGACTATTTCGACATAAATAAAACATTGTTCGTAGTTAGCTACCCCTTTATAATCATTTTTCCACAAAGCCAAACGTCTATTCTATTTAAAATGCTTAACAGAATCTCAATGCGGTGAAAAAATATTTATTATTAATTTCTAAACTAGCAAATATAAAAAAATGTGCTGTGCAACATACGTTCAAATATCTTTAAAATTTTTCTTGTTCTTTGCTATTTCAAATTGTGTATCAAACGTAAAGATTATAAATAATATCTCAAAAGTGTTATTTCTGGGAAGGAAACGGAATTATTTCTACTACAGCGATTAAATAAAAAATAAAAGCGTGTTAATGAAATAAAACTATAAGTTGGCATTTATTAATTTTCATGCTCAAAATGAAAGCCAACTTTTTTTTATTAATACAAGTTACAGCTCTTCCTCGCATCTCGGTCAATCAATCAATCAAAACAAATTTACTAACAGTTTAAAATGTACATAAAATTTGCTCCTCCGGCATCCGCTCGGAGCCACCCAGACCTCTGCAGCGCGCAGCGTCGCAGGGATTGCATGATTGGACGAGGCGGATCCGGATCGGCATAATAAAAAGGCGACAAAAAACTGAAGCTTCTTTTGCGGAAGCGCAAATTAAAATTAGTAATAAACAATATAAAATAATAATAATAATAATAATAATACACTTTATTCAACAACTATGAGATTGTACATAACATAATATATTGTATGAGGCGAAGTTCAGCTGTGCACACAAGTTGCACATCTGTTCTTCCACTTAACCCGAAGAAAAAAATAGCAGATTACAAGTATTTCTATAAAAATAATACAATACGCTAGCGTGAAAACATTAATATCTAACCAAATTGACCAAAGTATATACAATTTATTATTTTCTCTTTATCTTTAACGAAAACATATGTGTAACTTAAATTAAGCACAGAATTAAAGCCTATATACCGTCATGACCTCTGAGCTTTACTGGGAAGTTAAAAGTTTATCTTTAAATTTCTTTTTAAAATTAGTGAGTGATAGGGATTTGAGAGATGCTGTAAGAGAGTTATAGAAGTTAGCGATGTTATAACTATAAGACCTTTGAAACAATGTAGTTCTATGAAAAGGTGGGGTCAAATTGCCCTTAAACCTAATATTTAAATTATGAATATCAGTCCGAAATCGAATTTTACAGTAGAGGTATGGGGGAGTGCAATTTAAAATAATTTTCATATAAAGGGTACCGCGATGTAAGAGACGCACATTTTTCATATTTAACCATAAGGTTTCTTTCAGTTTATGACTAACGGGATTTTGTCTTCTGATACCGTATATAAACCTTAGACAATAATTTTGTATTTTTTGTATGCGTTGAGCTGTAGCAGCTGTTAAACATGGACCATAAACCGTATCACCATAATTGAAAATAGACAAAACCAAAGATTGACATAACATTATTTTAAGCCTAGTATTGAGAATATGTCTGGAATTATACAAAATTTTTAATCTTGAAATGGCTTTCTTTATGCAGTTTGATATATGTTTATTAAATCAGTTTGATATATGTTTATTAAATCTAAGATCTGAATCTACAGTTAAACCTAATAGTTTCGTCTCGTCCTTAACTGGTATATTAACATTGTTGATACTGATATTAACATCTTGTAAGTGACGTACTCTGTCAATTTGCCTGCCAAAAAACATTGCTGCACACTTGATAGGATTTAACCTGAGAGAATGCTCTAGAGATATTTTATAAAGTCTTTCCAAATCATTATTAATAATTCTACAACTATTCTGGAGGTCATTTGGGTCAAAACTATAGAACAATTGGGTGTCGTCTGCATACATTTGTATTTTACAATCATTTAAAAATGCTGGAAAAGATGAGGTGTAGATAGTAAACAGAACCTAATACAGAGCCCTGAGGCACTCCACATGAAATGTCTATAGGACTGGAATATTCATTTTTAAGAATCACCCTTTGTTGCCTCCCACTTAAATAATGATTAATAAAATTTACTGCAGTCGTGTCAAATCCAATGAATTTCAAAATCTGTACTAAAATGTTGTGTTCAATAGTGTCGAAAGCTTTTGAGTAGTCGAGCAACACCAAAATAGAACATAAACCAGAATCAATTGAACTAAAGAGATGATCTGTAATATTTAATAAGGCAGTATCACAGCTGTGGCCCTCCCTAAACCCTGACTGCTCATCTGGAAGTATTTTATTATTGCATAAGTGATCAGTAATTTGAGCCTTAACTATATATTCAATAATTTTTGATAAAACAGGTAAAATGCTTATCGGTCTCAAATCGTGAAAATGTTTGGGATTATTGACTTTAGGAAGGGGGGTAACATGCGCCATTTTCCATACCATAGGATAAACCGAATTTATTAAAAAGAAATTTACAATATGGCAAATATATTTCAAAATAAAAGGACAGCATAAATGAATGAAATCAATATGTATGCCATCTGACCCAACAGCTTTGGACTTAATTTTAAATAAATGTTTATATATCTCAAATTCAGTGACAGATTTGAACGCAAGGGTAGAAGTTATGTTTTGTTTTACATCATTATAATAGTCAAGATCTCTCTTCTTGGAATAGAGTTTATGAAATGATTATTTATTAGGTCTACATGTGCCAAGTCAGAGGGGATATTTGCTATTTGTTTTTTATTGTATATATTAAGTTGCTTTAATTTTTTCCAGGTAGCATTCATATCATTCTCTGAAAATCTCAAAAAAGCCTTTTTTTCTCTTCTTATAGTACTCGTTGTAAAATTTTTTAGTTCTTTATAATTTTGCCAATTTTGAGGGGTTTTGTTTTGTTTATATTTTTGCGATGCTTTGTTTTTAATTTTAATTAATTCTTTTATATCATCAGTAATCCATGGTTGATGTGATTTTTTAAAAACACAAGTTTTAAGAGGTGCATGTAAATCCATTAAAACTGTGATGTTTTCATTTAAAAAATTTACTTTAGAGTCTACATTATCTAGATCGTAAATATTATCCCATGGTATAGATTGTAAATGTGCATAGAGCTGATGCTTATCAATAGTTTTTATATTTCTGTAAGTAATTGGTGTCCCTCCACCACTCGTCGGCTCGCCACTATTAATATGAACATAAACTAATTCATGATCAGCGACATCAGACACTGAAGTGGAACCACATTCAGAATAATTTATATCTTCTGATATGAGAATAATATCTATTAAAGTTAAGCTTTTGCTAGTTATTCTTGTGGGAGCGGTAATTATTTGCTTCAAGCCCAAACTATCTATAATATTATAAAAATTCAAAACATTTGGAGAATTTAGGTCTAATAGATTCACGTTGAAATCCCCAAGACAGATGATTTTATCAGATACTGGTATTAAATTAATTAAAGCATTCTCTAGATTATTGATAAATTCGTTATAATTATAATTAGGAGATCTATAAATACAACCTATGTAATGTTGTATTTTATCTAATTTAACACTTACCCAAATATTCTCAATATTTGCATTAACATCTAGTACATCAAAAATAAATTTATTTTTTATGTATATTCCTAAACCACCACCTCTTACAGCACCGTCCCTATCTTTTCTAACCAGTGTATAGCCATCCATGTAGACCGCATCATTTGTAATGTTTGGAGTTAACCACGTTTCGCTTACAGCTATAAAATCGTAATCTACTGATGAAAAATAATCTAAAAAAGGATTAAAATTAGCTATCGAGGAGCGCACGTTTACATGACAGAACTTTAAATTATGCTTAAATTGATTTTGCATGAGATATAGTATTTATGATGATTAATAAAAATCTTAAGGTAGTTAAAAAATAAAACAACACTGAAAAATTGGAGCACAACATACACTAATAAATTTTACAACGTGCGTAGAGATCTCTGAGGGAGGTGTATCTGCCAAAACTCGACACGAGGCGCATAAATTTATGTTCAAGCACTTGAAGTTTTCTCATTGTCGTGCGCACTATGCTGTACTATACCGGCGCCGCTTATGTGATGGCCGGCCTGATCACCATCGTGTACAACAGCTTTTTGTTATTTCTGTTCATTCTGCTACCCCTGACCAAGAGCGGATAAACTATCGCCTCCGACTTCTCGGCATTCACCCGAATCTTCCACTTACCGTAATATGCCGTGGCACGGGCCATGTGTGCCTTCAGCAGCATGTTGGCCGCACCGTGCTCCTGCCCCTCCTGAAACCGGACTGGCACGCATCGTCGATGTGAAGTTCGTCCTGAATAGCGTCCAATCTGATCAGGACGACCTTCTCCACCAACATGGAGATCGCCGACAATAGCGAAATGGATCGGTAACTGCTGGCGAACTTCGCGTTTTTATTAGGTTTCAGGATGAGATCACGGCGCACTTCCACTGGCTAGGTCAGTGTTGAACCTCCATAAACACTGCGAGGAACCAGAAATGGGGTGATAAACTGGCTGCGCTAAATCCTCAGGACAACTCGCTGTGGAAGCTGACGAGGGCCTTGAAAAATACGCGGGAGGCTATACCCGCATTGACACGCGCGAACGGACAGACGTCAATGACAGACGCTCAAAAGGCGAGTGACTTAGCCACCCAATTCGAGAACATCCACAATAACGATATACCGAACAATTTAGAGCACGACCGTATCGAAAACGACATTAGCGAAATCATTGGTCATGACGTACAAATGACAAGACGAGAACTTCTGAAGGTCATGACCAAGCCCTCGGAAGTAGCACAAATTGTCAAGGACTTACCGAACAATAAAGCCCCTGGAAAGGACGGCGTCGAGTACAAGCTGCTCAAATATCTCCCGAGGAAAGGTATTGTGCAATTGACGTACAACGTTAACGCGATCCTGCGGCTCCAACACTGGCCCAGCCAGTGGAAATGCGCCGTGGTCGTTCCCATTCTCAAGCCAAACAAGAACGCGAAGTTCGTCGGTAGCTACAGGCCCATCTCGTTGCTATCGGCGATCTCCAAGTTGGTGGAGAAGCTCGGCCAGACTAGATGCTGTTCAGGAGAAGCTCCACATCAACGATGAGTCCCAGTTTGGCTTTAGGAGGGGCAGGAGCACGGTGCAGCAAGCCGTTAGGATAGTTAACGACGTCAAAGTACAATTCAACCTCGGGAAGAACACCACCATGGTGCTCCTTGATATTGAGAAGGCGTTCTACACCGTCTGGATCCCGGGCTTACTCTACAAACTACACTACTATAACTTCCCTACTTATTTCATCAAGCTCATTCACTCGTTCTTGACGGGCAGATCCCTACAAGTTCGAGTGAATAACAAACTCTCAACACGGCGGGATATTCGCGCCTGTCACCAAAATTGTACAACCTGTACGTCTCCGACTTCCCAGAGTTCCCGAATACGAAGCTGGCCAAGTACGCCGATGACACGGCCATGTATGCGCATTCCCACAATGCACAAGCGGCGAATCTGCTGCTGAAGGCGCACATGACTCGTGCCACGGCTTATTACGACCGGTGGAAGATTCGGGTAAACGCTGAAAAATCGGAGGCGATAGTCTTCACGCGCCGATTCACAGAAAATAAAATTCTAACGCCAATTTCGATCCGGGGAAACCAAATTCCTACCAAGAGGTGCGTGAAGTACTTGGGGGTGAGATTAGATCAACGACTGACGTTTAATACTCACATCAATGAGACAATACGGACGGTCTACTCCTTGTCCAGGAGTCTGTATCCGCTCATGGTCAGGGGTAGCAGACTTAACCGACATAATAAAAAACTGTTATACACAATGGTGGTCAGGCCGTCCATCACATACGCGGCGCCGGTGTGGTGCAGCATACCGACCACGACAATGAAAAAACTAAAAGTGCTTGAGCACAAATTTATGCGCCTCATCTCTAATTCTGGAAGGTACACCTCCCTCAGAGACCTGTACGCACTTTGCAACGACATAACCCCGATAGCGGATTACGTCCAGCAGATCTCTCAAAACTTCTACTCTTTCAAGCCGGGCGATAGTCCGTTAACAAGGCACATAACACAAATTAGACAGCATAATGCCCCATTTCGGATTAAACACCCCTTACCGTACCAGACGTTACCGATTTTCCGGCAACCCCTGTAGCCAAACTTCACCAACTATAACCTCAACTTACCCTATCCACCTTTATTAATATTTCATACCTTTCATATCTTTAAATCTTTCCTGTCCCCCTCTTCCTTTATGTTTGTAATCTTTTGTCGCGTTTATTTTTTCTTGCTTTCTTTTTGTACATTTTTGTCTCTAAATTCATTTCTCATCGCACATTTTTACAAAATCAAAACCTTGTGAAATCAAAATTTTCAAAATCAAAGTTTAGGCCCGCCTTTGCGCAGCCCGGAATTTAAACACCTCGCGGAAGGCTCCTCGTGTGGATTGAGGTGCCTGCGTCAGCTACGAAATTTAAAAAAAAAATGATAAGTGAACAAGTTTTCTAAAAAAATGTGTAGTTTTAAGTGTTGTTAAATCTTTTATGTTAGATGTAAGTAATTTTAATACCTTTTTAATCTGTTTGTCTCAGAAGGAGTCTAGGTTTAAGTTTTTAATTGTTTTTTAACCGAACCAGACCCGTTCCGCCCGACCCTGCAATCCGCCATCGTGTAGCGTGGTTATTGCACGGTCGGTCCCGGAATGGGTTCTGGGGAGGTACGTATTATATTATAATGTTTATAAAGTTATGTTGAATTGAACTGAATTGGTCAGTGTTGGAGTCGCAGGATGGCATTAGTGATATAAATCAATTGCACAATACCTTTCCAATATCTGAGCTGAGCAATTTATATTCGATGCCGTCTTTCTCCTGAGCTTTGTTACCAGGTAAAGTCCGGACAATGCCCGCAACTTCTGAAGGTTTGGTCATGACTTCTTTAAATTCGCATCTCGTCAACTAGATGCAATGACCAAGCAGTTCGTTAATGTCATTTTCCATCCGGTCGTGCTCTAAATTGTTGGGTACATTATTGTTATGTATGTTCTCAAAATGTTTAGCTAGTTCATTCGCTCTCTGCGAGTCTGTCATTGATGTACGTCCGTTAATTGTCGTCAGCGCAGGAATGGCCTCTCGCGTATTTCGCAAGGTCCTCGTCAGCTTCCATAGCGAGTTGTCTTGAGGATTCAGCACTTCGAGCCTGTCCCTCCATTTACGGTTTCTTGCGGTGTTGATGGCGGTCCTGATCTGCCTCTGCAGCCTGACCATCTCGATCTTAGCGCCGACATCGCGATTTCTCTGCCAAAGACGTCTTAGTCTGTTCTCCTCCCGTAGGTCTCGTTCGACCGCCGCGTCTAGTCGGTCTTTGTACGGGTCTATGGTTATGGTTTTGGCAAGACTTCATTTGGCGCCCTGCAACGCCCTCACGAATTCTTCCACCACATTTTCCAGTTAGGCGAGCGTGTTGATCGTGTTGCTGTAAGGTTCGTGTTAATGTCTGCCTTATTTGTGTGATTTTTCGTGTAATGTCTTTCCTCGACATGTTGCCCAACTCCAACAAGATAGGATTGTGATCGGATGTGAGTTCCTCCAGTACCAGGGGTGGCGTGGAGTCCCTCACAACCAGGTCGATGGTAGTGGTTGTTGTACCGTTATCCGGAAAATGCGTGGAATCGTCCGGGTACTGTAGCACGACGTTATGATTATTTGCATAATCATACAAAGTGTTGCCATTGGCGTTGTTGTGATGGCAATTCCATACGCGATGTCGAGCGTTAAGGTGGCCTATGAGTGGGTAGTGTGGGCTTGCGTTCAGCAAATTATCAAGACAACCCGCCGTGAATCCGTTCGCTGGTCTGTTATACGCGGCGACTATGGTCACGCCGCGCTCCAGCGTAACACACACGTTCTCCACGGAAGTGTTCCGCAGAGTACGGTGAGTGTGCACAATGTCTTACTTAATGGGTACGGCTACCCCGCCTCCCCTGTTAATGTCAGTCCTATCTTTCTGATTGTGTGTACCCTCGGACGCATAGCTTGTCACGTCGAGTTAGTTTCGTTTCGTTTAGCAGCATAATGTCGATTTTATGCCTCGTTACGTAATTAATAAGAAACGGAATTTTGTTACCTACATCGTTGGCGCTCCACTCGCATCTCGGTAATGTAGTTAAAATGAGGTGATAGGTGATATATTTAGTATCATTTGTCTTCATTATTTCAGCTTCAGCTTACAATTTTTGGCAATGAGATGGTCTTCACCATCGTTGTATACTAGATTCTTCATACCTCAAGTCAAATCTGGAATGCTGGCCTATTTAAAATATTTCTTGCAATTATCCGGTAATGGATAGAGTATTTATGGCTTTAGTATGTTGCTGATCGTCTTACATCCAAGGGTCTTTCAGTTAAAATATCAGGTATATTATTAATATTAATTATCTGACGTAAAATATGTTCACCACCAATTGTGAAATATATGCTTATATTTTTTCTGTGACTCCTGATGGTATGTGAAAAAATAAAATTTTCGATGTAAAAATTCAAAGAAAAAAATAATTTTTAGACAGCTTTATCCACCCTAACTCCGACACGCACAGCTTAAATACAGCCGAGTTTACAGTGTTGTCAAGTCGGCACAAAATGATCAAATTATAATTATTTAAAACTGGAAAATAACACACACGCACACAAAGTTAGTATCTAGTTATTGTTGCCGTCGAAGTTCATCTGCAGGTTGTGGATCTTGCACTTTCTGCACGTGATAAGGATGCAACCCCTGACCGTTCAAAGTGCGCCACACTACAAATTTGGACATTCCAATTTATATAGAAAGCTTGGGAATACTTGGGCACTCTAGAATTTTCTTGGATAACATTTAAAATTAGTGGGTCCGCTTCGAACAACGCGTACGACCGCCATAATGAATAACGGGTTGAAAATCTCCATAGTCCCTTAAATATTGAATAGCTGACACAAACGTTCTTTCATGGGGAATGCGGAATATTGTTCCATGTAATCATTCGAGCTTGACTACCGCACCATAAAAAGTAAAATAAATAAAAAACACGAAATTTCTTTGTTACATATCACTATATTTTTTATTTTATTTTAAAGTTTGCGACGCAGTTTCGTAGAATCTACTCTACATTTTCAGCACAGTGAATTACAAATTAAATTCTGAGGGTATGTATACATTACAAAGGGGATTATGTTCATTGCTATAATTAAACATTGCCGGTAGGCCTCTTTTACAACAAAATAAAATGGAATATCACAAAGTAACAGACAACTCTATTGATTTCTTACAAAGTATAATGTTTGTCCACTCAATGTTTGTAAAATTCTCCATCAAAAAACTTTCAAACGCTATTAACATGTCATAATTTATCGACGAATCGCTACTACCTGCTACTTGGCCACGGCGCGGCGTACTAAAAATAAGCAACAAGTTCACGATCAAGTATCATATGGAAACTGATCAGTGGCGTAACTCGATAATAATTTGCAATATTCAAAATTTATGTTCTTATTGATAATTTTGTTTTTCGATAAATAAGTATTGTTCTACGAATTTTAAATATATGACAATTGATGAATCTGAATATTTTCACAAAACCCCGAAATATTTAAACACTACACTCGAACACACTACTCGATGCGCATTTTGTTAACCATGTCAGCATCATGAAGAGATGAAAACCAGTGTTGTTCGTCTCCCAATGATGTTGACATGGTTAGCAAAACGCGCGTCGAGTAGTGTATTCGGGTGTAGTGTTCAAAAGTTTTGGTGTTTTATAAAAGTGGTCTTTGACACCAAAGATATTAATTTGTGAAAGTAGTCCTCATACGAAAACGCTCCCACCGCCAGGACCCGAACCCAACGTATTGTTGTCTCCTTAAACGGGACTACGCACCATAAAGTTGAAGGAGGCTTCGTCTATTATACAATTCAGTAGCTCTTGATCTATTACAAATCCAATCCCGTGGTAACCCGGTACCTGCTTTACCTTTATGTTATAGATTACTTATGATTTTAATGAGAAAAGCATATGGATTTGGGCAACGTGTTTTAGTTTTATAGATTAAAATCCAGCAAATATTTGACAGTACCTATATAACACAAACTGACCCACTTCCAAAACAACATCTTAACAAAAAATGTAAGAAATTAATAACGTGCCAGATTATTTAAAAAGATAAAACTGAAATAATACAAATATTATCTAAATAAACCAGGCGTCATTTACAATTATTATTAACACATTTCTTGGTGTCAAACCTGATATTATATATTCATTGACGCCATGAATAATAAATATATATCTAGATACATAAACAAAATTGTATACGCTCTTGTATAATGTATTTTTACATTTTGAATATTTTGTATAATATTCCCAAGATTTTATTTTGCGTTTTCCGATTGAAGACGTAGTATGTCGAAAGTTATAGGACATTATTTTCGATTGATTTGGAAACGCACATTGTGCACCTTGATTGGTGGCAATGAACTACTCATGCGTTTTTATCTACATATTACACATTTATTGTGAAAATCTTAGCTCTGCTGAAATGACGTAGATCTAGGGGCTCTGGTGTCTTAACTATATAAAGAAATGTCCGTATTAATTATTTCAGTTGCTAATCGAGCCGAAATACATCTGGTACAAAATGTAGGAAAAAAATAATGCAAAAGACATGATTCGAACCCTCAACCTCGCGCGTGAGAATCAGGCAAGCAAGCAATGAGAATCAGGCAACTCAACCACTACACCACGGACGGCTGTTAATAGAACTACATACTTTTTGCTATATGAACGTAATAGTAAGATTTTGTATTTACCTTTAGTACCTATTATCTGTAAAAGGGCCTCGCATTCAAGCTAGCAAGTACGCAATACGTTTTTACCTGCATATTACACATATATTTTGAAAATCTTAGCTTTGCTAAAATGACGTAGGTCTGGGGGCTCTGGGATCTTGGACTATTAGGGTTTGCAAAATCCCTTAGGATTTTATGCATTCATTCATACAATTTAAATTCGTTAGTCAGCATGTTTATTTGCAGCAATTATTAAAAATAAGAAAAGTAATAATTTACAGCACCTTCACGTAACCTACTGTTACGTGTTTACAATATCCAGTAAACATCCTGTACGTAGGTTCAAATAATTGCAACAAGACTTTTCACTAATTGCTACCTTATTTAATACTTAATTACAATAATTAATCGTTATTATAGCACACTAAGTACAACTATAGACATTAATACAATTCACAACTTACTCCCGTTGTCTGTTCACTTGTTCGTCTAATATAAAACTTTCCTCCGTACGTGGCATACACTCCTTATAAACTGAGGCGCTTTATTCTCGAACTTTCCGTCTATTTTTCGCGAAGTTTCTGGCCCTTCTCGTATATTCTATGAGGCAGTGGCGTAGGCACTACATTTCAATTTCTTTAGATTTTGCATACTCTTGTGAAAACGACATATAACTGGTCATAGCAAAAACAGTTGCTTTCCAAGTCTACCTCATAAAAATAGATATTCTGTTCCTGAATTTTATTTATTGACATGGCAAAACATAACCAAATCGTAAACTAAACAAATATTTTTAAACCGAATCGGAAAAATGCAGGTTGTGAGAAATTCTTGCAATATAGATCATTTCTCCTGTTAAAATCTAGACTATATTTATACATTTAATAAATTAACTGCTGTGCGAGCACAACCAGATCAAACTTGTATACAAGCCCAGTTACTGCGGCATAGAAGGCAATGAAGAAGTAGACCATTTGCCAGGTGAAGAAGTAAAAACTACTTTCTCTGTCTGATTCAAACAGAGTTACGAGAGTGGGCCATAGTACAGTTCAACAACTATTTTAGCTTGAACCCCCGGAATGAGGTAGTCAAGGCTCCATGTAAAGTGACCTTCAAATGACTCTACCGTAAAGTGGCTGCTTGATTTCGATAGAAAACAAATAAGGCGGATAGTAGGCCTGTTAACAGGATACTATCCTGTAATCAAGCATATACATATAAAGAAGATGAAGGAAGATTTGTCGGATGTACGGAGTGGATGATGATACCATCATTTATATTTTATACGACTGCGCACGATTAGAAGCGTCAAGGTATAGGTATCTCTAAATGCAATTTCTAAAGCTAGAGAAGCCACGAGATCTACCCTGGAATAGACTGCTATCCTTTGTGGAAAGCATGTAACTTTGTATGTAGCATGTTCTTAGGCGTTTAGATACTTCCACTTTTAAGTAAAACCAAATCCTTTTAACCACACAACATAGGAGACGATAAAATAAGTAGATGTTCGAACAGACACATCTCGAGATATCATGCCAGCTAGCCAAATAATGAACGATTAGGAATGCTTCCAAAGTATGCCATAACAATTTCCAAGAAGTATTCCGGCTCAGGCAATTCGCCCTGTTATATGCAGTTCTTTACACAAGAAACCGAACGGTTGAAAACATACCCTATAATCAATGTCCTGTAAATTCACAGCAATAGATTTTATAAAGCAATATTTGTTTGGCGTAAGCTTTGTCAATCGTATCCATCCAAAAGGATTTTGAATAACGAAAAATGGATGCTTCTGTGAACTATCTTTAAAATGGGAAAATTTCATCGAATGACTTATTAAAATTTGTGGGCCAATTGTAAATACTTTTTAAAAACTTGAAATGTACAAAATTATGATCATAAGTTCATACTAATATAACTGTATGAGTTGCTTCTTCTATACACGCCACTGCGGCTTTATTTAAATAAATTGCGTTTATAAATTACACCAATTGAGAGAAAAAGTAATATACTTATTTAATATCTCATGTCTAATTTAATTGACTGGGTTGTTTGAATGACAGCCAAAAATTTGTTTTACGGCTAGAATGGTGACCCCGTATTTTTTACGAAGGACTTTACATAAAAAATAGTAAAACAAAAAATATAGACTAGTTTTTAAAGGATTCAATCATCATTTTTCAGGGCTTGTAAGAAGAATAATAAGTTATTAAACAAAATGCTAAGGCAATTACATGCGCAGCTTTTCCTTTGCACGCCACTGGCGACTTTATTTAAGTCAATAACATATACAAGTTATATATCAATCGATAGAAAAATACTGACCTTTAGTTTTTCTATGCTGTAGAATTTTGATTTAATGGTCCGTTTTAGAGTTATAGCCCAACGTGTGTTATTTTTGGGTGGCTTCGGCCATCTCTTTTAACTGTGGGTCCTTACATAAGAGAAAATAAAATATAAAATAGGAATATTACGCAAAATGATATGCTCTATCAATAGCATCCAGATCATTTTATCTTTCTCTTATCCTTGAAAGTAGATACAAATAGCCCAGACATGGGGATAATATTAGGCCCTACAAAATTCTAAGTGATTTGGTAGGCCTTGATACTATTGCGTGGTTTTAATGTATTAAACATTAACATTGCATTCTCATTCATACAATTTAATTTTTTTGTTCTTTAATCAGCATACTTATTTGCAGCAACATTAAAAACTAATCTTTTTAATTGAATATTCGTAAAACTAATAGAACTGCTTTATAATTTATATGCAAGTTGTCAGTTTACGGACTTCGTTTGGGGCAAATGTTAAAAATAAGAAAGTAATAATTTACAGCACCTCCTCGTAACCTACATTTCAAGTTTGGTAAGTTGGAGGAGACACAAAACAAAATAAACTTTATTTTCTAAAAGGAGAAGACTTCAACTTTAAAGTCCATTTTAAGAATGATGGTGTATATCATAACTTGCGATAAATTACCTTTATATCTATTCCACAATTTCGGAAGATCAAACGTTTGACAAAATGTAATTACAATTAAATCTCTAAGGAGAGATACAGAAGCTGTAACTGTACCCAATTTCTGCATCCATGTGGTATGATATACCCTCCGAGGTGAACAGTATCTAAAAAAATACAGATAAATAAAAATTTTGGCTTTAATAAAACGAGACAATGGATTCTCCAAACTCCGCGGCATATTTTTCATGATTTAATAAATTAAAAATGATATTACAAAATCCATTGAGTTAGAATTGAATAAAAATAATATATATAATAATTTCTATTACTTAACCGATTTGTGAAATATAAACATGATACACAACCACTTTTGCTATAAGCATCCAATTTGTCACAACCATTGAAGTTGTCACTAGAACCTGTTTTACCATTACTATAGGAATAATAAACATCATAAGATAATAGTTTATATACTTTGGCTGCCATTTTTTCACATACAAGAAGATACAACTCCTTCATTAAGTATAAAAGTAAATGCAGATAACTAGGTGCATCATCTGAAAACTAAATGTTGAAAGTTAATTGAGAAATAACGCGGATTAGACGATGTAAAAAAATGATTACTCAACAGATACTCCTATATGGAAAAGTTTTCTAGAATTGTATCTGTCTGTTAATTGTTTTAAATACATTTAACTGCAGGGTAAAACGAAATTCTGTGAAGAAATTATTTTTCTGTATAATTATTAAAATATTTCTTCCAGTTATAATACACGTGTTTAATTAAAATCAAACGATAATGGATATATTATAGTATCGTGGTTCAACTGAAGTCCTATGTAATTAGAATTCTACGGCGATGATTTATAAATGCCTTTTTCTGAGTGAATTACTTAAAATCAAGAAAGATAAGTAATAAATTACTCATCGTTTATTTATCAACGACTCATGCTTAATATATTTGTTTCATTATAGTATAAGCAAGAGGAGTAATAAAATTTTTCGCTTTCAAATCGATTACTTCAAGGAAGAAACTTCCTTGATATAAAATTTTGCAATTGTAAATAGGTGTATTATTCGTGCTTTCAAATTTTGTCAATTGAATAGAAAAATTGTTTACTGACAACCTGCTTGTCGATGTCGTGTCAAGTACAATCCCTAGTAAGTTGTAGTTTCCATTTAATGCAGCGCGCAATAGTGGCTTTTGCGATAGCTATTTAGTCTGCCACAAGTCAAGGTAAATGTAATCTATATACTAAAGTCGGTTATTATATATTATACCCATTTATTTTTAGTTTGAATTGTGTAATTGTTTAACATAGAAATAATTCTGTTAATTACTACAGCATCTCAATCTTCAATACTATTCCTTGTATCTTACTAAATTTAATCAAATATGGTAAGGGGAACCTTACTTATTCTAACTCAATATTCAAAAATTTTGTGTACGACTTAAATTTATCTTATGGTAAAAAGAGAAAAAAATCAGGAGTAATTGAGCTTCATAATGTCAAAAAATCTCTTGTAAGTTTTATTAAAGAGAAATCTTTTTTAAAAAAATTAGAAGATTTCTATATAGTTTTTATATAATTTTCCTAATATCTTATTGTTTATTATTAAATATTTCACAAAATTGATGTGATTATATTATACTTTCCTAAAATAGGGCAAAAATATAAACATAGTTAGTATTAATTATATGGAAGAAAAAGTCACTTAGATTGTATTATTTTTTAGAAAAGATAGTGGAGTGTACTTGCATATTCTCAAATATTTGAATATTTTATCAAAAAAATTAATTCTGTTCCAAAGATTATTTTCGTATGCCGAAGACTATGAATTTAAACATAAATACAGTTTAGAAGATTTTTTTACTTTGCTATATTTACAAAAATAATAAAAGTGTAGTAAAGTAAGAACATACCTACTACGACAGTCCATTATTCCACTATTTCCTATGAACGGAAATCGATTCATTGCCACCAATCAAGGTGCACAATGTGCGCCTCCAAATCAATTGAAAATAATGTTCTATAACTTCCGACATATTATGTCTTCAATCGGAAAACGCAAAATATTTATTTATTAATTTAGTGATACACTACCCAATTATAGGCCAGGAAACGAAAACATGTATTCGGAAATAAACAGTGCTCAACGGATTATTGTTTTGAGTTATAGGGTTGACCCTTAGGAGTAACATACCAAAAGTCCCCAGCCGTGGGCCCCATGCCTTAGGCGGGAGGTGGGTGGAAAGGGCCAGTTTGTAGGTTTTTCGTTATTATCTCGAAAACTAAGCGTCCTAGCGAAAAGGTCATTATATGCAAAATAAAAGTGAATTAAATTATCTACAAAAAAGGTCATATTCATTTTTTCTCTAGGAGCAGTAGTAGAGTGTACTTGAGTTTGAAAATACCAATAGCTGGAAAAAACTGTGTATTGTGGGAGGTAATGCTTAACAAGTAGAAATTTTTATAATATTACGAGTATTTACAAGGTCATATCAAGTAATGGGTCCGTGCTTGTGACAAGGGATGAAGAAGCCATCCTACCCCCCTCATCCATCCCCAAGCAGTTGGCTCCTGCTGCTGATATCCATATAGCTATTGTTGAATCTGCAAACAATAATTAATCCTTTGTAGTTTAAAAAAAAATGTTACACAATTTTCCCTAAGCACTCAATACAAAACATAAGTTAATGTAAACAAGCATATATTGATTCAAACCTGCAAATGAACTCTAAGGGAGTGTTGGTGAGCACCCCCCCTGGTAGGTGGAAGTGCCGTAAAATCAGGCTTTAGCTTTGTCAAGGCTTTTACAAAGGCCTGGTGCTGTACCTAATTCGGGTCTGCTCCTTCTGGGGCCTAGTACAATGCCAAAAAAAACTGCTCTCCTGCATCAGCTACCATGTCCTGTGTTGCTAAGGGATCATAGAACTTGCTCCTCTGCTTTCAAAAATACTTTCACCACACCTCCCTTGCTCTTGTTGTAAATAACGGAGGTAGTATGACAACCGCTGAACGAATGGAGCAAGAGAATGGTCTTCGCAAATGGCTTGTTTTGGAGGTTGGCCACTACCATCGTGACTCCACCTTTCCCCTGCTTGGCTTGAAGAAAAGCATCTCTTTCTCGGGGGGAGGGGGGTGATCGTCTACATCCTCCTCCATGACTGTGACAGTTTGGTGCTGGTCAGTCGCCTGCAAACCACAGCTAACTAAAAAAAATCTCCTGCTGAACAATGCAGGACATGGTCTCATCAAAGTGGATGTTGACTGAGGTTTTTGAATGCCCCCTCCGTTTTCGTTCAGCTCTTTTTTTGGTGCTGTGGACATCACCGTAGCCATCAAACACCACAGTGCACTGTTCACCATAGTGGATAATGATGTATGTCACGTACAGGTAGCATATTTTACCAAATGTTGAGCCAACATTCTACTTGACACGATAGAATAGGAAGCCACCAAGCATGATTTTTCATACTTTTTGCACTTTCAAAGTATGATACACCCTTAACTACTGCTCCTAGCTAGCGAAAAATGAATAGGATTCCTTTTTTGTAGGCAATTTAATTTACTTTCATTTTAGATAGAGTCACCTTTTCGCTAGGATGCTTAGTTTTCGAGATAATAACGAAAAACCTACAAACCGGCCCTTTCCACCCCCCTCCCGCCTAACGCATGAGGTCCACGGCTGGGGACTTTTGGTATGTTACTCCTAAGAGTCCTAAGGGTCAACCCTACAACTTAAAACAATAATCCTTTGAGCACTGTTTATTTCCTAATTGGGGGATTTTTCGGTCTTCGTTTCCTGGCCTATAGATAAACTCCAATTACAGGGTAGGAAAATTACAAAAATGTAAACTAAATCAATACGTAATATGTCATATAGCAATGATGAGCAATGTAAATATATACACACATACAAATATATTATGTTAAAGGATTAAAAATAACAGTATTAAAATGATATATAATAACAAAAATATAAGCCAACGCAAAGTGGATTAATTATTACAAAAATAATTAATGTGTAGTGAAATACATACTACAAAAGTCCAAATATTCCATTGTTTTCTACGAAAAGAAATAAATTCATTGCTTCCCATCAAGGTACACAATGTTCGTTTCCAAAAACGATTGAAAATAATGTCAGATTTTATTTTGCGTTTTCCGATTTAAAGAAGTAGTATGTCGCAGGTTATAGGTCATTATTTTGAATCGTTTTTTGGAAACGCACATTGTACACCGTGATGGGTGGCAATAAATTTATTTACTTTTATAGGAAACATGATTTGGACTTTCGTAGTATGTATTTTATTACACATTCATTATTTTAGTAATATACAATAATTGAAAACAATAGCATAACATACATAAGTAATTTCATATTATTCAAAATGCAATTAAAGATATTAATATTATTTGTAATTATGATCATAATTGGTGGAAATAACATACAGTAGAGAGGATATTAAAACATTTACTCGAGGAAGAGGTAAGTTCCAATGTACGGTATTGTCACTATAGGCTAGGAACACGGAAATTTAGCTTGCTAAGGAGTTTCGGGTAATCAATTTGATTATGTAATATAATATATTAAATAAGAAAGTTACTGAGTGGCCCATTAGTTAAATATGACAAGAACTAACAGGAAATTATCTATTATTATTATTAGCCGTTACTCGAGTCCGAGTATAAAAATGTTACAGTCGATAAATTGTGTACAATAAAAAACAAGTAAAAGGTGTAGTCTATTGTAATTCCCATTCATCTACGGTGCACACGATTATGGCTATAGAGGCCAATTCGGGAGAGCACATGTCGACCACAGTCAGGACAAACATAGACCTGGTTAGGTCTTGGATTCGGCCTTCTTGCAGCAACATTTCCTTGATGCTGGCCACAACCCCTCGCCATTCGGTTCTGTCCGCTGCAAGTTGTTCCCATTGCTCGTCTGCAATACCGCAGGATTTTAGATTTTCATGGAGAGCGTCTTTGAACCTCTTTCGTTGACCACCATGCCTTCTTCTACCGCTTAGCAATTCACCATAAAGTGTACATTTAGGAAGGCGGTTATCATGCATACGATGAACGTGACCTGCCCATCAATTGGAAGGCTGTTTGCTCTCCTGAGTGCTTCCACGTTTGATATGTGGTGGAACCAACGGATTTTGATCATACTTCTGAGGTGTCTTTGCTGAAAACGTTCTAATTCTTTCACATGACGACGGTAAGTGACCCAGCTTTCACATCCATATAGCAGTGTTGGAATGACAACTGCTCTGTAGACAGCCATTTTCGTTGACAAAGCAAGGTCGTGGTTGTCAAATACTCTCTCTCTCTAAGTCCTCAGAGTGCTCTAGATGCAGCGTTAATTCTATTGCGAATCTCGCTGTCCATGTTTGCTTTGTCATTAACAACGTTGCCTAAGTAATTGAACTGATCCACCACTTCAAGAGAATTTCCGTTAAGTGTAATGTCTATTTGGTTCACTTGATGAGGAGTTGACATTATCTTAGTCTTTCCAATGTTGATTTCCAATGGAAATTATCTGTCAAGCTTACAACACCCAATTTTTAAACCGGATAAACGTGATTCAGCTTATCCAAGAGGTTTTGAAAAATATGTGTAAGTAACATCAACCTGATCAGCTGCATCAAGGCGTCCCCTAATATATTGAGTAAAACAGACACATTACTGCAAGTGGGTCAACTTGGCATAAATCTATGCTGTTCTAAAATTATATTGGGCTTCATATGCTTGTACTTGATTTCATATAGTAATGATCAAATAGTCTAGGAAAATTACACTTAGCACTGATTAAGATATATTTTTCAATTAACTGCTTGTCACCTTTTTAAAAACAGGAACTACTTTCGAAATTTTCCAAGCATTCGGAATTGTTAAAGTCTGCAAAAATAAATTGAAAATGGCAGTTAAGGGCCGAGCAAGTAAGATGGTACAGCCCTTTAATAGTCTTATGTGCACACCTACGCCACTGCTTCATAGAATATACGCGATGGGGCGAGGAACACGTAACAATAGAAATTCCGGAATACCATTTAGTCCCGTTGGACATTTCGACTGCATTTTTTAACGCGGCTTAATATCACCTCAAATATTTTTATTGAACCACGGAGAATACTTTCTCTGTGTTACGGTACTTTTGGTCAGTTTTTTTGCGAATACGCCATCTGCTATAGAATACATACTTTCACAGGCTTCATTTAGATCAGAGGATGTTACTACAGATGAGAAATCTATTATATTTAAATCCGAGACAAGAAATATGCTTTGCGAAAATTACAGCTATAATTATTGAGATTCGATAAAAATTTCTTCTGTAACTTTTGAGTGTAACAAATCTAAACGGACATAGTGAAATCAAATGCATGGTTAATTCCTTAGTATCAGTGTAAGATGGAATGATTAGTTACTTCTAGAAAATGTAGGCATGTATAAAAGTGCCTTCTAAAATCATATATTTAATATATTTCAATTAAGGACATTTAACGATATAAAATTTATTGCGAGAAACACGATGGCGTGTTAGTTTGGCAGATTTACAATAATTTGAAATAAAATTTGTATCATTACTTTTGAATGTTAAGACCAGGAAATATCAGTCCGACCTGTTCCTAAATGAAAAAGTTTGTTCGAGTTGTATCGGACCGATTTTTTCTTATCAAAGTAAAGTTATACGGTGAGAGTACGAGTGAAGCAGTACATTTTTCATTTACTACAATTCGTCACTACCGACGCTACTGCCATTGTCTTAGCAAGTATTAGAGTTAGGGTTTAAAGTGTATATATATATATATATATATATATATATATATATATATATATATATATAATGAAAGTATTTACCGTAATACTTTATAGCAAATGCTCAAAATGCTCTGAACAGGCATGGGATCTTTACAAGAACCATCGTTTAAGTAATCGTCTATTCGTCAAATTTTTTAGTTTTTGAGTTACGTCATAAATTTGGTGTCGTTATTTTCTTCGATGTTGATTAATTTTCTGTAATTTTTTTTCTTTAACGCGTTACCAATAATAGAAATCCACTGGATTGAAATCAGGAGACCGGGGTCATCACATAATTGGATCGGAGCATACTATCTAAATTTTTGATAAAATGCTAAATAAAGCACATTTTGAACGAATTTACAATACTTTTAACTACTTTAGGATACACCCATATTGTACTCTAACGCCAATAACTTTTTTCGAAAAATGATTATAGCAACTTTTTTATTTTGAAGTCTGAACAAAATGGGCAGTCTAGGATGATAGTCCAGGTCTATGTGGTGCATTTTTTCCACGACAAAAGATAAAAGTTGAATTGACAGATCCCAAATTTCAAATTAGATTTTTTACCTTATGCTATCTATATCTATAGTTATAGAAATTACTGGCGTCGTGAAGGAAATTAGAATGCCAAACATATCGTTTTCGTCGAATAGGTTGAACGTAGAAAGCTGAAATCTTAGAAATGATATCTAGGAGGTTCACGGTAGAACACTGTGGAATATTAGTAGAGAAAAAGTGTTTCGATATGATAAATTGTATCGAAAATGTCTTTTGTAAATTCTTCATCAGTGAACCAAGGAAGGCTTCAGGCAATCGATTTTTTGTTGAATAAAAAATGTTTCAAACGAAAATTGTTCAGTATGAAGATTTGTATTGAGAGGTCTTTTGCAAATTTTTCGTCATAGCACAATTTTTCATTGAATCAAAAATTGTTTCAGTTAAAGATTGTTTAAGATGGAAAGTGTAACAAAAATGCATTTTTCAATTTTCCGAAGGAGTATCAGAGGTGATTCAAGGAAGGGCCCAAAGCAATTTCGTATCGAAAAATGTTCTTGCAAATGTCTCTAGAGGATCAGGGGACTCAAAAGCAAGTTTTAATCGAGTCAGTTTTCTTTCAAACATAAATTGTTTAAACTTAACAATTATATAAAAAGTTTTTCTTCAGAGCAACAGAGTTGGTTCCAAGGTTGGTCCAAAAATGCTGTTTTGTCAATAGAAAAATTGTTCAGCATCGATAATTGTATTGAAAGAGGCATTTTATAAATGTCTCTTCAGAGAATCAGGGGAGATTCCAGGGAGGGTCATTGAATTGAAAAAATGTTTAAAAGAAAAATTATTTACAATGAAAAGGTATTTTTTTTAAATCCAGAGACAGCCCAAAAACAAGTTTTCGTCGTTTTATCACAATATTGCTATTATGTGGGTCAGCGCCATCTTGGTAAAACTACATAGTATCTAATTGAACTGGTAAATTATTCAAAAGCACGGATAAATCATTTTGTAAAAAGTGTAAGTAACGTTCACCATATAAATTTTCATGATAAAGATATGGACCAACTGTGTACCCGTATTTACAATGCCACACCAAACATCTGGAATCCGGTTTGTCTCATCCATTTAGGAGGTTTAGACTAGTATCGACAGTTATGTCTGGTTTATTACTCCGTTGTTGTGGAATCTAGATTCGTCACTCCACATAATTTTATTTAGCAAATTAGGATTTTCCTCTAACATAATAGAAAAGTATTCCAAAAAATCTAGTCTTGAGGGGTGCGTCAAATGAATTTTATACGGATGAAGTTTATTATTTTTTTAAATCCTTCTACACGAAGTTACATAAATATTAATTTGCTCATTTAACTTAAGTAATGACGTGTGGGGATTATTTTCTATTGTTTCTAACACTAAAGTTGTATTTTCTGTTGTAGCTCTCTTTCTTTTAAGTGTTTTTGTTTTTCTAAAACTTCCGTAATTATCTAAATTAACACATAAACAAAACAAAAAGTTTTCGATCAGGCCTAGTCTCTCAGGAAAACGTTTTCCATATAGCTGCAGAAGAATTTTTACGACATTGTTCATAAATTAAAGCCACATTTAATTTATCACGGTGTGTATGAAGTACCATATTTTATAACAATAGCTGCTTTCGTCTTGAACAAAGTGATTGTGATTAGTAAGCAATCAATATAAGTCCAGAATTTGAAAAATATCTCAACTCAATTGGCTGTTTAATGATTGTGTTCAGTTTGTTCAAGACGAATGAAAGTACCTAATTTAACAAAATACATGACCTAATAAACATCATTTGACAATTAAAAACTAAAACAATGTCTAAAGCATGTCAATATTGTTTGTAAAGAATTCCAAAGGCAACTATGATTACATTTTATGCATAAAGTCATTTTATTTCATTAAGGTGAACGTAATCAATATAAAATGTATTTTTTTGTCCAAGTTAATATTTCCTTTATTGCCATTATGATTGCACTGGAAAAAACGCATGGAACATATATTTATGCAAATTACAGCGGCGGCCGCTTTAATAATGCAAGAAATGTAATTTCCGATTTAGCCGAATGTTGTAAAAAAGTGTTATTGTCACATTATTCACATTACCTTTCTATGAAGAAATTTTCAAAAACGGTTGGATTTTCAAATTTTTTCCATGTAACGAAATCTAATTGAAATTAAATTCTCTTCAACATACATTTCTAAGTTAAAATTCTTTATAGCGCAGCGTCATCTACCCCTCAACATAATAAAATAATTTTCATTCGAAACTAAAGCCATTTATATGTTCTAGCAATGGGTTTTTACAGAACTCAAATATTTCTAGTAGTTTCCTAAATATTTCTCCTGGAAGTTTTTACTGGCATACCCTGTATATTATGTCCGACATATTTTTAGGTTTTGGTATTAAGTGCTGACTTCCGTGCATCGATTTAGAAGATAAACTGTGTAACTTGGGATACCTATAACAAAAATTTTAAACTTCGATGGATTACAAAATTTTGGCACCTTTTTATAAAGTGTATAATAAGTCGATAAGGTGCGTCTGACACCATAAGAATTCATTAAAAATTTTGTGATGGGTAAAATTAAAAGACTGTGATCTCTGGTGTACAGAAATATTTGTTTCATTGCAATGGGTTTTTTATTAACATAATCATTTCAAATATTTTTATTTAAAATAAGTATAAGAATGATAACGTTATCTAAACTTTTAGATTATGAATATTCAGAAAAGTATATTAACATACCTACAGCGTTATACCTAGTTAAAATATTTATTTCTGACGTCAGTTATTTATTTTTAACAGTGAAGATCTGTTGATTAATTAAAACTAGTTTAGGTGTAGAATTCTTCTCTACAAATTATTTGTACACAGTCTTTTGCATTCTTTTGCATACAGCATTCTCTGCTTGGAAACCCTGCTGAGACAATGGCAACAGAGTTTCAAAGCTCTGGCGAATATCTGTGCATTTCGTTATACAATTCAATGAATCTTTTATTAGGGGACCACGATAATAATAACAAATTAGAACATTTATTTTGATGCTACCTTAAATTGTTACTACAAAATGAGATACAATTTGAAAGAATATTCCGATTTGTGAATGATGTTTATTTTTAATACTAAGGGTAAGAAGTGAAGCTTCACACTAAGCACGTCTCAAGTTTCGACAGAAATAGAGTATTAGAGACTTTAGATTCTATAACAACTTTCTGACAATATGAATATTGCCACTACGATACATCTAGATATATACATTGTTCGAGTAATATGTTTTTGGCATCCATTGTGGTTACTGATGTAAGTAATATGTTGAAGAAAATAACAAAAAAGCATTCTACAGGTCTTGACAAAATTCCACATTCATTGCTGACTCATAAATTAATTAATCTTTCTTTTATCTGAGATACTTTGCTCTCTTCTTTGAAAAGTGGACCCATTCGTAAGAAAAAACAAAGAAGTTAATATTAATTACATAGCAATTTCGGTACTGTCTGTATCTAAATAAAAAGATTAATTTATTTTTCAGCAAGTATGGTTTTAAGGGAGGATACTCCCTTCAAAATATAGTTATATCTTTTTAAGCGTCCTTACTTCAAAATATTGACGAGAAAAAGTATAAATGTGTATTCTTTGATATTGTCTAGAGCTTTTGAAACGGAGAATCATGAATTAGCAAAATGAGCCCTTTATACTTCTTTAGGTAAATTCAACGATGTAGGTCACTTAAGGCTTCATTCATTAACGGTAACGTCTCCGTCTGTTTTATGTTTTTAATAATAATAATAATAATAATAATAATAATTATACGCCAGTAACGCCACACACATAAAGGCACTTCTAAGAATTACCGAGATTTTCTCTAAAGACATACGCATGGACTTTGGACTAAATAAATGTAAAACTCAGATGGTCTCTAAAGGAAAACATCAAGCTGTTGGATTCCAACTGATGGACGGCAATGTCATTGAGCCAATGGGAGACGAGGAATCGTACAAATATCTCGGTATGCTACAATCTACACGTACCGATCAGAAAACTATTAAACAGAGGACACGAGCAAAATATACCGAAAGACTACAGAGCCTCTTAAAGTCCAAACTTAGCGGCAAAAACCTCATCAACGCCATAAATACATACGCCATCCCCGTCATCACATACACGTTTGGCGTGATAAAATGGACGACCACTAATATAGCAGAAGTAGAAAGACAGACAAGAGTAATCCTCACTAAATACCGCGCCCTCCATCCTAAATCAGCTGTTGAGAGGTTAACAATTCCCCGAGAAGACGGAGGTCGGGGTTTAATTAATTTAACATTTCTTCATCACAAGCTTACATATGACCTCCAACAATATTTCTTGGGAAGAAAAGATACACACCCTCTCTATAGTGCGATATGTACAGCCGACCAAAACTACACTCCTCTGTGCCTATGTAATGCTACTCAGACCGAAGCCACCAGTAAATCGGCTCATACTAGATCTCTACAAAATCAGTGGATGCAGAAACAACTCCACGGCAGGCATCCTAATGATCTCAGCTTGGATTATGTCGACAAAATTGCGTCGAACTACTGGCTGAGTCATGGAGATCTGTTCCCAGAAACTGAGGGATTCATGATAGCTATCCAAGATCAAGTTATCGCCACGAGGAATTATATGAAATATATAGTTGGGGATCAAGATACAGCTGATGATCGGTGCCGAAAATGTAGGGGCTCTCCAGAAACAATCCAGCATATCACTGCAGGCTGTACTCATTTAACATCGTCTGACTACTTACATCGCCACAATTGTGTCGCTAGAATTATTCACCAACAACTAGCAATTAATATCGGCTTAAATACGGAACGACTACCATATTACCGATACAGCCCACAGAGTGTACTTGAAAACGGGAACCACCGATTGTACTGGGACAGAACGGTGCTCACCGACATAACAATAACCGCAAACCGACCCGACATCATCTGGGTGGATAAAAGTAGGAAAAAGACCTTCCTCATAGATATTGCGGTCCCTAATACAAACAATCTCCGGGACACTTATGTCGAAAAAATTAACAAGTACATGGATCTTGCCATTGAAATCCAGCAACAATGGCAGCAAGCCACAGTCCGAGTGGTTCCCATTATAATCTCGTCCACTGGAATCATTCCAAAAAATTTGAAAGACAGCTTAGCAACATTGAACATAGAACTTTGTGTCATGAGGGATATCCAAAAATCAGTAATTCTAAATACCTGTAATACTGTACGCAAGTTTCTTTCCTACCCATGACTCACGCATAGTGCATCTTGTCAGCAGGCCGATGTACATGTGAAATAGCACCGCATAGAGCGAGAGAAGAGAAAAGATAATAATAATAATTAAGCAGGAGGGGCTAACTTCCATCTATTAAGCCTTTGGTGAGTAGCGCCACCACTTACTCCAGCTAGGGGTGCAAAACCGAACCGGCAGCCCTAGTGCACCCGGGAGGGGAAAGCATCTTCCCCTCTGGTGTCGGTCGTGGGTCTGCAGGGCTAACCACCCACAGGCTCTAACCTTTGGTTCCGGCAGGCCGAAGACTGGGCCCCCACGATCGACCCCGTTCGGATAGGGGTCAAGGGCAAGGTGGTGGGGCCCAACCGGATAGACCGCCCGTTGACGACGTACGCAATGAACAAGGACGCTTTGAGTGGACGGATGAACTGAGGGATGAGCTTCTGCATTGTTATGAAAGCAGTGAGCCCGCGCGGAGGGGGTACATGGCGCGGATGCATGCTCTGTGGTGTGAGAGGCTACCAGAGCATAGCGCCTTCACGCCACAAAATCTGCGTGACTATGTATCCCACCTTCGTAGTAGGGGCTACGTGAGGGCTGCTCCTGGGCCGGTGAATGAGGTGGCCGAAGAGCCGCCGCATTCACCGGTTGAGGACGTGGCTCTCCTCGTTCCGCCAATACCAGAGGGCCTCAGTACCAGAAGGGGGTTACACCGTCTGAAAACCCCCGGGCCACAAGACCTGGCCAGAGTGGACGCTGAACTTCGTACAGCGCTACCAGAAGAGGCTGACATCTGGCACATAAATTGTGCCGTGTATGCCGCTGCTCAACGCTCGTCTCAGGTGGAGAGGCGAAATACCTCTTCCCCACAGGAGAGAGCGCAGCGGCGCATACAAAAGATGGAAGCCAAGATCCAGTCGGCGAGGCAACACGCATCCCGTATCCAATGTGTGATGGACTATATGGCGGCCAACAGGCCGTTCACGCCTAAAGTGCGTCGATTAGCCGCCAACTTAAGACGCGTCCATCACACACTCAATGAGGCAGTGCTGCGAACCACCAAACAGCACTGTCTCGACAGGATACGGATGCTAGTGACTTGCAAAAAGTCATTAGTGAGGCGGGCGAGGGGGCTTGCGGAAAATAAACTGTTCCGCGAGAAGCCCTCGCGCCTTTTCCAACCGCCTCCGCGTGTTGTAGACAATCCGCCGACTGCAGATCAGGTGGAGGACTTCTGGAAAACGCTGTACGAGGAGAGGCTTCCACTCAACCGAGATTCTCCGGCCCTTGCACACTTTGAAGCCTTTTGTCAAAGGCTTCAGCAACCACAGGAAGTGTGCGAACCAATAACCCCAGAAGAGGTTCGTAGGGCTCTTGATGGCTCTAAGAACTTTGCTGCTCCAGGTCCCGATGGGATAAATAACTTTTGGTGGAAAAAGTTATCGAGCACCCACCACCATTTGGCCAGAATATTTAATTCCTGGTTAAATGGGGAGCAGCAAATCCCTTCTTGGGTTGTTGAGGGGCGGACAGTGCTGATCCCCAAGAACGGAGATTTGTCCAACCCAAAGAATTACAGACCGATAACCTGTCTAAACGCATGTTACAAGGTGTTTACACGCATTTTGTACATGCGGGTGCTCCACGCAGTTGAACCGGTTTACGATCGGATATATGAGCAACGAGGGTCGAAGAGAGGTGTCGCTGGCTGCAAGGAGAACCTGTTGATTGACAGATGTGTCACGCAGGACTCCATGCAGTATAAGCGGAACCTCTCTATGGCCTGGATCGACTACCGCAAGGCATTCGACATGACATCGCATGAGCTCATTGTTCACTTGCTCCGATGTCTTGTGGTACCCGGTCCCGTAGTAAGATGTATTGAAGAACTGATGCCGCTCTGGAGGACTCGCTTTACCATAACATCGGGTAACGATAGAGTCCAAACAGAGTCGGTAACATTCAGAAGAGGAGTATTTCAGGGAGATTCCCTCAGCCCCCTTCTGTTTTGCATCTCACTACTGCCATTATCCGTCTCGCTTCGGAAAACCCGTGGCTACAACTGCGGTACCCCCGGCGACAGGAGGCATAAGGTCACCCATCTATTTTATATGGATGACCTTAAACTTTATGCCTCTGGAGAGAGGGATCTCCAACAGTCCCTTAGGGTGGTACAGGAGTATACGCAGGCTGTCGGTATGCAGTTCGGGTTGGACAAATGCGCACTGATCCATCTCAAGAGAGGACGATGCGGTGACTATGGAGAGGACGCGCAGCTCGTGGACGGAAGCATCTTACACCATCTAGATGCCGGAGAGTCGTACACTTACTTGGGTATCGAGCAACGCTCCACCCAAGAAGTGAGTGTAGTGAAAAACGCTCTCCGCGGCAAGTATCAGCACCTACTCCGACAGATCTGGTCTTCAGAACTGTCGGGGAAGAACAAGGTGTCTGCTACAAATATGCTTGCCGTTCCGATCCTTCTCTACTCTTTCGGAGTAGTGAAGTGGACTAGAGAAGAGCTGCGTCAACTCGATGTAGTAACCCGCAAGAAGATGCATCTCAATAGGAGCTTGCATCCTAAATCGTCCGTTCCACGGTTATATCTCCCACGACATCGGGGAGGCCGTGGACTCTTGAGCTTGGAGAGTCTCCATAGCAGGATGGTTCTGGAGGGAGCATGTAAGGTCATCAGGAGTTCGGATCCCCTCCTCTGCATGGTCCGAGACCATGAAAATGCAGAGGTAGGAGCTTTTCTCTTTAAGGCAGCACGCAGAGCAGCCGATGAACTTGGTCTCATCTTCGACGTCGAGCGGGTAAACCCCGACTCTGTCACCGAGTTGGAACCCGTTCGACTAAAAGCCCACATTAGAGCTGCAGAACACAACATCCTTCTGCAGCTCCATAAGGATAAGCCATTGCACGGGATCTTCTATAAAAATATAGAAGACCTCGGCTTATCCGAAAGGCTGACCTTCGCCTTCTTAAGGTCAGCTGGGCTGAAGTCTGAGACCGAGGGATTCATAATGGCTTGCCAGGATGGTGTATTTAACACTCTCGTCTATCGACGTCGTGTCATGGGTATGAAGGTCCCTGATGTCAGCTGCAGGGCCTGCCGCAGGGCGCCGGAGACTGTAATGCACTTACTGTCGGCTTGCCCGACTTACGCAGTCTCGGCCTATATTCATAGACACAACGCAGCATTACGAGTGCTTTACTATCATCTAAGGCACTCGTATGGGATAGACGAAACACCAGTGCTGCCTTACGTTCCGGGGGATATTGAGTCCGTTGTGGGGAATGAGAAGTGCCTAATTTATTGGAACTACTCGTTTCCCACCGTCAGGCAAATACAAGCCAACAAGCCTGACATAGTACTCCTCGACCACCAACTCAAGACAATGTATGTCGTGGAATTCTCAGCTCCCGCTGAGAGCAACATTGTCTTGAAAGAGGAGGAAAAACGGACAAAATATCGAGATTTGCTCTTCGAACTCCGCAGGCTTTATCCAGACCATTCTGTTAAAATAGTGGTACTGATTATAGGAGCCCTCGGTGGAATGAGACAGACGCTGCTTTCAGAACTAAAGATCATACCGGCATGCCGAGATTCGGCAGAGATCTTAGCCGGCAGAATGCAGAAGGCTGTCATCCTCGGTTCATTACGTCTACTCAGGGCACACGATTCGCGGACCCGGTAGTCACTCACCCCACGGGCGTGGGGAGTGGCTATTGGTATTACCAGCTCCCCTCTGTGAGGGTCGGGGCCACAGAGTAGGGTGACTGGTTTTTTGTAAAAAAAAAAAATAAAAAATAATAATAATAATAATAATAATAATAAGGGGGCGAAAACCGGACCGGCAACCTCCTCGCGGTGCTACCCGGGCAACAGGCAGAGGTAAAACTCTGCCTGGCTGATGTCGGACGTGGGTCTCAGAGCTAACCACCCTGAGATTCCTGACTTGGTTATGAACAGCCAAGAACGGGCCCCTCACAATCGACCCCAGTCGGATGGGGGTCAAGGACATGTGGGAGGGGCCAGACCGGACAGTCCTAATGATGACAACCATGGCAATGTACAAGGGCGCTTTAGGTGGACGAGGGAACTGCGGGATAATTTGCTGACCTGCTATGAGAGCAGCGAACCTGCGCGTAGAGGATACATGGCACGATTGCACGCACTTTGGTGCGGAATGCATCCAGAGTATCGTGCCTTCTCTCAGCAACATCTGAGAGACCAAGTATCCTTCTTGCGCAGGACAGGTTATCAACGCGTACCCCGTCAGCAAGTAGCTGTACCAGCCGCACAACCACCGCGGCAAAACGCTGACGGGAGACTTCCAGCAGAGTACACCGAAGCCGACTTAAGGACGAGGGTAAGTCTTATCACCAGGACTACCCTAAAGGCCCAAGACCTGGCTAGAATGGACGCGGTCATCGATGAGGACCTCCCAGAGGATGCCGACATCTGGCAAATCAACTCTGCGGTGTACAACGCCGCTAGGCAACTCGTTCCTCGCGAAAGGCAAACCAATGCCTCTAGCGGAATCGAGAAAGCTAAGCGGCGGGTACAAAAAATCGAAGGCAAGATACATTCGGCCAGACAACACGCTTCTCGAACTCAGAGTGTGGTGGAACACATAACATCTGGCAGGGCATTTACGCCTAAAGTCCGGCGAGTGGCAGCCGGAATGAGACGCCAACACCACACTCTGAATCTGACAGTGTTGCTTACCATCAAGCAGCACTGTTTAGATAGGATTCGCACACTGATGGCAATAAAGAAGAAGTTGAACAAGCGGGTGCAAAGTATGGAACAAAATTCAATGTTCCGTACGACTCCCTCCCGCCTGTTCAAGGAGCCACAGCGTGTTGTCGATAATCCGCCGAATGTAGAAGATGTCGAAAGATTCTGGAAGGGAATCTACGAAACGACGCGTCCATTCAACAGCAGCACTCCAGCAATAGCACACTTCGAGGCTCTGTGTAACAGAACCTTTGGAGAGCAAGACGAAGTGTGTCCGGCGATCAGTACGGAGGAAGTCCAACAGGCACTTGTTGGTACCAAGAACTGCGCTGCTCCTGGCCCAGACGGCATTAACAACTGGTGGTGGAAGAAATTTCCATCCACCCACCGTCGTCTGGCGCGGGTTTTCAACTCTTGGTTGAACGAGAGGCAGCAGATTCCGGACTGGTTTGTCGAAGGACGTACTGTGTTAATCCCCAAGAAGGGAGATCTGTCCGATCCGAGAAACTATAGGCCAATCACATGTCTGAACTCCTGCTACAAGGTATTTACACGTATCTTGTACGCTAGGACACTACGGCATGTTGATCCGGTCTTTCAGCAGATAAATGAGCAACGTGGTGCGAAGAAAGGCATGGCAGGCTGCAAGGATAACCTGCTGATAGACCGCTGTATTACACAGGACTCTGTGCAATATAAGCGGAATCTATCTATGGCCTGGATTGACTACCGTAAGGCATTTGACACAACATCACATGAGCTCTTGTTACATTTGCTCCAATGTCTTGCGGTAGCAGCACCACTAGTGAGATGCATAGAACAACTGCTGCCGCTCTGGAAAACTCGCTTCACCATAACATCCGGTGCACAGCGGGTTACCACAGAGCAGGTAGCATTCAGGAGAGGAGTATTCCAAGGGGACTCCTTGAGTCCTCTCCTCTTCTGCATCTCACTGTTGCCTTTATCTGTTGAACTCCGCCAAGTCCGCGGATACCAATGCGGTCCACCCAGCAACCGGAGGCATAAGGTCACCCATTTATTCTACATGGATGACCTTAAACTCTACGCCTCCGGAGAGCAGGAACTGCAAAATGCTCTAAGGGTGGTCGAACGGTATACGCTGGCTATTGGAATGGAATTCGGATTGGACAAGTGTGCAGTCGTCCACCTCAAGAGAGGACGATGCGGGGACTTTGCTGAAGAGGCGCAGCTCGCAGACGGAAGCATCTTGCGACATCTAGATGCCGGAGAGACTTACACATACCTGGGTGTGCAACAACATCACATCCAGGATGTGCAACAAATTAAGGAATCTCTCCGCGGCAAGTACAGAGGCCTACTCCGAAAGATTTGGTCATCCGAACTTTCGGGGAAAAACAAGGTGTCTGCCACTAATATGCTTGCCGTTCCTGTTCTGCTCTACTCCTTTGGAGTAGTGAGATGGACTGTAGATGATCTGCGTCAGTTAGATAGATGTACCCGCAAGATGATGAATATCCATAGGAGCATTCATCCAAAATCGTCCGTTCCTCGTGTGTACCTCCCACGTCATCGGGGGGGCCGAGGACTCTTGAGTTTGGAGTGCATGCATGGCCGGGTAGTCCTGAGTATAGCATGTAACGTCCTTAGGAGCTCAGACCCTCTCCTGCAATTAGTGAGAAATCATGAAAATGCAGGAGTGGGAGCAGGATTATTCAAGGCAGCAAAGAGAGTCGCAGATGAACTCGGTCTCGTATTCGACATCAGGCGAGGAGGCCGGCGAGGTGCCGACCCAGAGTCGGTCACTGAGCTTCCGCCAAATCGCCTGAAAGCCCAGATTAAAGCCGCTGAACAGGAGAATCTGTTTAGACGGCACGTCGATAAATCCATGCACGGTGTATTCTATAAGAACATAGAAACGCTGGGTTTATCGACCAAGCTGACGTTCGCCTTTTTAAGATCAGCTGGGCTTAAGTCGGAGACCGAGGGATTCATTGTGGCCTGCCAGGATGGTGTTATTAACACCTTGGTCTACCGAAGCCGTGTGATGGGTGTAGGGGTTCCTGATACCAGCTGCAGGACCTGCCATCAGTCGCCGGAATCGCTCATGCATTTACTGTCTGCATGCCCGGTATATGCGATTTCGGCCTACATCCATCGCCATAACGCGGCATTACGAGTGCTTTACTACCATCTACGGCACTCGTACGGGGTAGACCAAACACCAGTGCTGCCTTACATCCCCGGAGATATTGAGTCCGTTGTCGAGAACGAGAGGTGCAGGATATACTGGAACTACTCGTTCCCGACCGTCAGGCTAATTCAAGCTAATAAGCCTGACATAGTACTCCTCGATCATCAGCAGAAGGCGATATACATCATCGAGTTTTCAGCTCCGGCTGAAACAAACATCGTCTTAAAAGAGGAGGAAAAACGGGCTAAGTATCGCGATCTCCGGTATGAGCTCCTAGTGCTGTATCCAGGCTACTCGGTCAAGTTGGTAGTCCTTATAATCGGTGTACTTGGAGGTATGAAGCCCACGCTGCTCTCGGAATTACGAACAATACCGGCCTGTCAACATTCGGCCGAATGGCTGGCAGACCAGATGCAGAAAGCTGTTATCCTGGGTTCTCTTCGTTTACTTAGGGCACGCGATTTAGGAACCTACGGTCGCTAACTCTGCAGGTTGCAGGGAGTGGTCGTAGTGAATTCGCTGGCGCTTCTTCCGTGAGAATGTCGGAGACACGGCAGAACTGACCAGCATCGCTCTCGCGAAAAAAAAAAAAAAAAAAAATAATAATAATAATAATAATAAAGGAGGGGCTAACTTCCATCTATTAAGCCTTTGGTGAGTAGCGCCACCACTTACTCCAGCTAGGGGTGCAAAACCGAACCGGCAGCCCTAGCGCACCCGGGAGGGGAAAGCATCTTCCCCTCTGGTGTCGGTCGTGGGCCTGCTGGGCTAACCACCCACAGGCTCTAACCTTTGGTTCCGGCAGGCCGAAGACTGGGCCCCCACGATCGACCCCGTTCGGATAGGGGTCAAGGGCAAGGTGGTGGGGCCCAACCGGATAGACCGCCCGTTGACGACGTACGCAATGAACAAGGACGCTTTGAGTGGACAGATGAACTGAGGGATGAGCTTCTGCATTGTTATGAAAGCAGTGAGCCCGCGCGGAGGGGGTACATGGCGCGGATGCATGCTCTGTGGTGTGAGAGGCTACCAGAGCATAGCGCCTTCACGCCACAAAATCTGCGTGACTATGTATCCCACCTTCGTAGTAGGGGCTACGTGAGGGCTGCTCCTGGGCCGGTGAATGAGGTGGCCGAAGAGCCGCCACATTCACCGGTTGAGGACGTGGCTCTCCTCGTTCCGCCAATACCAGAGGGCCTCAGTACCAGAAGGGGGTTACACCGTCTGAAAACCCCCGGGCCACAAGACCTGGCCAGAGTGGACGCTGAACTTCGTACAGCGCTACCAGAAGAGGCTGACATCTGGCACATAAATTGTGCCGTGTATGCCGCTGCTCAACGCTCGTCTCAGGTGGAGAGGCGAAATACCTCTTCCCCACAGGAGAGAGCGCAGCGGCGCATATAAAAGATGGAAGCCAAGATCCAGTCGGCGAGGCAACACGCATCCCGTATCCAATGTGTGATGGACTATATGGCGGCCAACAGGCCGTTCACGCCTAAAGTGCGTCGATTAGCCGCCAACTTAAGACGCGTCCATCACACACTCAATGAGGCAGTGCTGCGAACCACCAAACAGCACTGTCTCGACAGGATACGGATGCTAGTGACTTGCAAAAAGTCATTAGTGAGGCGGGCGAGGGGGCTTGCGGAAAATAAACTGTTCCGCGAGAAGCCCTCGCGCCTTTTCCAACCGCCTCCGCGTGTTGTAGACAATCCGCCGACTGCAGATCAGGTGGAGAACTTCTGGAAAACGCTGTACGAGGAGAGGCTTCCACTCAACCGAGATTCTCCGGCCCTTGCACACTTGGAAGCCTTTTGTCAAAGGCTTCAGCAACCACAGGAAGTGTGCGAACCAATAACCCCAGAAGAGGTTCGTAGGGCTCTTGATGGCTCTAAGAACTTTGCTGCTCCAGGTCCCGATGGGATAAATAACTTTTGGTGGAAAAAGTTATCGAGCACCCACCACCATTTGGCCAGAATATTTAATTCCTGGTTAAATGGGGAGCAGCAAATCCCTTCTTGGGTTGTTGAGGGGCGGACAGTGCTGATCCCCAAGAACGGAGATTTGTCCAACCCAAAGAATTACAGACCGATAACCTGTCTAAACGCATGTTACAAGGTGTTTACACGCATTTTGTACATGCGGGTGCTCCACGCAGTTGAACCGGTTTACGAACGGATATATGAGCAACGAGGGTCAAAGAGAGGTGTCGCTGGCTGCAAGGAGAACCTGTTGATTGACAGATGTGTCACGCAGGACTCCATGCAGTATAAGCGGAACCTCTCTATGGCCTGGATCGACTACCGCAAGGCATTCGACATGACATCGCATGAGCTCATTGTTCACTTGCTCCGATGTCTTGTGGTACCCGGTCCCGTAGTGAGATGTATTGAAGAACTGATGCCGCTCTGGAGGACTCGCTTTACCATAACATCGGGTAACGATAGAGTCCAAACAGAGTCGGTAACATTCAGAAGAGGAGTATTTCAGGGAGATTCCCTCAGCCCCCTTCTGTTTTGCATCTCACTACTGCCATTATCCGTCTCGCTCCGGAAAACCCGTGGCTACAACTGCGGTACCCCCGGCGACAGGAGGCATAAGGTCACCCATCTATTTTATATGGATGACCTTAAACTTTATGCCTCTGGAGAGAGGGATCTCCAACAGTCCCTTAGGGTGGTACAGGAGTATACGCAGGCTGTCGGTATGCAGTTCGGGTTGGACAAATGCGCACTGATCCATCTCAAGAGAGGACGATGCGGTGACTATGGAGAGGATGCGCAGCTCGTGGACGGAAGCATCTTACACCATCTAGATGCCGGAGAGTCGTACACTTACTTGGGTGTCGAGCAACACTCCACCCAAGAAGTGAGTGTAGTGAAAAACGCTCTCCGCGGCAAGTATCAGCACCTACTCCGACAGATCTGGTCTTCAGAACTGTCGGGGAAGAACAAGGTGTCTGCTACAAATATGCTTGCCGTTCCGATCCTTCTCTACTCTTTCGGAGTAGTGAAGTGGACTAGAGAAGAGCTGCGTCAACTCGATGTAGTAACCCGCAAGAAGATGCATCTCAATAGGAGCTTGCATCCTAAATCGTCCGTTCCACGGTTATATCTCCCACGACATCGGGGAGGCCGTGGACTCTTGAGCTTGGAGAGTCTCCATAGCAGGATGGTTCTGGAGGGAGCATGTAAGGTCATCAGGAGTTCGGATCCCCTCCTCTGCATGGTCCGAGACCATGAAAATGCAGAGGTAGGAGAGGTGTCGACCACCAACTCAAGACAATGTATGTCGTGGAATTCTCAGCTCCCGCTGAGAGCAACATTGTCTTGAAAGAGGAGGAAAAACGGACAAAATATCGAGATTTGCTCTTCGAACTCCGCAGGCTTTATCCAGGCCATTCTGTTAAAATAGTGGTACTGATTATAGGAGCCCTCGGTGGAATGAGACAGACGCTGCTTTCAGAACTAAAGATCATACCGGCATGCTGAGATTCGGCAGAGATCTTAGCCGGCAGAATGCAGAAGGCTGTCATCCTCGGTTCATTACGTCTACTCAGGGCACACGATTCGCGGACCCGGTAGTCACTCACCCCACGGGCGTGGGGAGTGGCTACTGGTATTACCAGCTCCCCTCTGTGAGGGTCGGAGCCACAGAGTAGGGTGACTGGTTTTTTGTAAAAAAAAAAAAAAATATATAATAATAGACTTAAACGATCCACAGGTCAACGAAACCCTCACGAACTACTACGACGATGCTAGACAGAAAAGTAAAGTTAAGGGAGCGAGACTGCGGCGATACAATGAGGCTACGAAGCGCAAGCAGCAAAATTATTTATTCTCTAGTAACCAGAAGATCTTCTATCGCAATCTGGAAAGTAACAACCAAGGCAATACAGAACCCGAGAAAATTGATCACAATCGCTTCGGGCAATTCTGGCAGGGGATATGGTCAAACCCTGCGAGATTCAACCAAGCAGCTACGTGGCTCCAAACAGCAGAACGCATTGCGAGTGATCTTCCAGATATGCCAGATACTAATATTACACCTGCGGATGTCGAAGAGTGCATAAAAAATATTTCAAGCTGGAAAGCGCCTGGACCAGACAACATACAGAACTTTTGGATGAAGTCATTCCCAGCCCTATTTCCACAGTTTGCTCGGGCATTCAACAAAATCCTTGAAGATCCAACAAGATTTCCTGAATTTTTAGGTCGAGGAGTAACTTACCTTCTTCCAAAAAAAGGAGATCTGAAAGACCCGAAAAACTACAGGCCAATTACCTGCTTGTCTGCGATCTACAAACTTCTCACGTCAGTGATACATAGGCAAATCAATGAACACTGTGAGATAAACAATATAATAGGCCCAGAACAGCGGGGATGTGTAAAGAGATCACTTGGATGCAAAGAGCAGCTAACTATAGATGCGATAACCATCAAACAAGCTGAAGTAAAACGCCGAAACATCAGTATGGGCTACATAGACTACAAAAAGGCATTCGACTCGGTACCTCACGACTGGCTTATAAAAGTGCTAGAAGTATACAAAGTTAGCCCCACCATCATTCGGCTACTAACTTATGCAATGACGACTTGGGAAACCCAGACAAGAATTGGAGGAAGCACTATCTCGAACATCAAGATTAGAGGAGGTATATACCAGGGTGATTCACTGAGTCCATTATGGTTTTGCCTCGCTCTCAATCCGCTCTCAGCAATATTAAATGACACCACCTACGGTTTCCGAATAGATCCCAAACAACCAAGCTCGAGGCTCAGCCATTTACTATTTATGGATGACATCAAGCTATATGCTGAGAATCCAAGACAGTTGAAGGCGCTAGTAACCAATGTCAAAACCTTCAGCGATGATATCAGTATGGAGTTTGGTCTGGAGAAGTGTGCCGAAATACATGTCACAAAGGGAAAATTAACGCAGCAGCCGGAGAATATCCGTGACTTTGAGCAAATGCTGCCAGAAGAAACTTACAAGTACCTTGGAATTCTGCAGAATAGAAGGATAGACCACACCCAGCTAAAGAAGGAGTTCAGGGAAAAATACAAACAACGTTTAAATAAGCTCCTGAATACTAAACTCAACGCTAGAAGCATGATAACAGCGATCAATACATATGCTGTCCCTAGTTTGGCATACTCATTCGGAATACTAAAGTACTCGGATACAGACCTGGAAGACCTAGATAGAATGACGAGAACTACACTTACAAAGTTTCGAATGCATCACCCAAAGAGCGCAGTTGAAAGACTATACATGCCAAGAACACAAGGCGGCAGGGGATTAAGCAGCGTTCAGAAGATGTGCCGAACGCAAGAGAAGAACATGCGCCTCTATTTCTACAATTCAGACAGGGTCCTCATTCGGAAAATAGTGGAAAGTGATAACAGATATACACCGTTAAATCTCAAAGATCGACAACACGAGATAATGATCCGAACGAACGAGGATATTCAAACAGCATGGCAGGACAAGGTACTCCACGGAAAGTATCCCAATGCCTTAAACAATCCGGAGATCGACAAGGAAACATCGCTCCTATGGCTTAAGGAAGGAATGTTACACCCAGAAACTGAGGGATTCATAACAGCCATTCAGGATAGCATTATCCGTACTAGAAATTATGAGAAGTACATTCTTAAAATCCCCGGTGTGAACGATGTGTGTAGAAAGTGTAAGGCAGCGGGTGAAACTATCGAACATGTCACTGGAGGCTGCCCTGCTTTGGCTACGGGAATGTATTTGGGAAGGCACAACGAGGTGGCGAAAATCATCCATAGAGAATTGGCACTTAACTTAGGACTCATTACTAATCCACCGCCCTTCTATAAATACACACCTCAAGCTGTTTTAGAAAACGAGGAAACATTGCTGTACTGGGATAGACCAATACAGTCTGATAGAACCTTGGATCACAACCGCCCTGACATCCTGGTGATCAAAAAGAAAGACAAGAAGGCCACTATAATTGATATTGGATGCCCCCTAACCAACAACCTGCAGAAAACGGAGATGGAAAAGAGAAACAAATATCAGAATTTGGCCATAGAACTTAAACACGTGTGGAGATTAGAGGAGGTTCGAATTATCCCGGTCATAATTTCGGCTACAGGCGTGGTGACGAAGAAGTTCTTGAGTTATTTGGAGCAACTTAATCTACCTAAAGGCCTCGTGAAGATTATCCAGAGGACGGTGATTCTCCAGACATGCCATATTACCAGAAAGTTTTTGAACGATGAAGGATAGAAAACCGAAATATCCACCGGATTAATGGGACGTGATGAATTTCATCCCCGTTAACCGAGCCGATCCCCAACAGCAATGGGCCCGGGACAGGCCCGGGTCCCCACAGAGCCGAACCCCAACGGCGCGCGCGAGGGGTCGGTGAATTTTTTCCGGCTTCGGCCGAGAAAGTGCACGGCTTAAGTCCATAATAATAATAATAATAATAATAATAATAATAATAAAGCTAATTTAGCAGGAGGGGCTAACCTCCATCTATTAAGCCTTTGATGAGTAGCGCCACCACTTACTCCAGCTAGGGGTGCAAAACCGAACCGGCAGCCCTTGTGCACCCGGGAGGGGAAAGCATCTTCCCCTCTGGTGTCGGTCGTGGGCCTGCTGGGCTAACCACCCACAGGCTCTAACCTTTGGTTCCAGCAGGCCGAAGACTGGGCCCCCACGATCGACCCCGTTCGGATAGGGGTCAAGGGCAAGGTGGTGGGGCCCAACCGGATAGACCGCCCGTTGACGACGTACGCAACGAACAAGGACGCTTTGAGTGGACAGATGAACTGAGGGATGAGCTTCTGCATTGTTATGAAAGCAGTGAGCCCGCGCGGAGGGGGTACATGGCGCGGATGCATGCTCTGTGGTGTGAGAGGCTACCAGAGCATAGCGCCTTCACGCCACAAAATCTGCGTGACTATGTATCCCACCTTCGTAGTAGGGGCTACGTGAGGGCTGCTCCTGGGCCGGTGAATGAGGTGGCCGAAGAGCCGCCACATTCACCGGTTGAGGACGTGGCTCTCCTCGTTCCGCCAATACCAGAGGGCCTCAGTACCAGAAGGGGGTTACACCGTCTGAAAACCCCCGGGCCACAAGACCTGGCCAGAGTGGACGCTGAACTTCGTACAGCGCTACCAGAAGAGGCTGACATCTGGCACATAAATTGTGCCGTGTATGCCGCTGCTCAACGCTCGTCTCAGGTGGAGAGGCGAAATACCTCTTCCCCACAGGAGAGAGCGCACCGGCGCATACAAAAGATGGAAGCCAAGATCCAGTCGGCGAGGCAACACGCATCCCGTATCCAATGTGTGATGGACTATATGGCGGCCAACAGGCCGTTCACGCCTAAAGTGCGTCGATTAGCCGCCAACTTAAGACGCGTCCATCACACACTCAATGAGGCAGTGCTGCGAACCACCAAACAGCACTGTCTCGACAGGATACGGATGCTAGTGACTTGCAAAAAGTCATTAGTGAGGCGGGCGAGGGGGCTTGCGGAAAATAAACTGTTCCGCGAGAAGCCCTCGCGCCTTTTCCAACCGCCTCCGCGTGTTGTAGACAATCCGCCGACTGCAGATCAGGTGGAGAACTTCTGGAAAACGCTGTACGAGGAGAGGCTTCCACTCAACCGAGATTCTCCGGCCCTTGCACGCTTTGAAGCCTTTTGTCAAAGGCTTCAGCAACCACAGGAAGTGTGCGAACCAATAACCCCAGAAGAGGTTCGTAGGGCTCTTGATGGCTCTAAGAACTTTGCTGCTCCAGGTCCCGATGGGATAAATAACTTTTGGTGGAAAAAGTTATCGAGCACCCACCACCATTTGGCCAGAATATTTAATTCCTGGTTAAATGGGGAGCAGCAAATCCCTTCTTGGGTTGTTGAGGGGCGGACAGTGCTGATCCCCAAGAACGGAGATTTGTCCAACCCAAAGAATTACAGACCGATAACCTGTCTAAACGCATGTTACAAGGTGTTTACACGCATTTTGTACATGCGGGTGCTCCACGCAGTTGAACCGGTTTACGAACGGATATATGAGCAACGAGGGTCGAAGAGAGGTGTCGCTGGCTGCAAGGAGAACCTGTTGATTGACAGATGTGTCACGCAGGACTCCATGCAGTATAAGCGGAACCTCTCTATGGCCTGGATCGACTACCGCAAGGCATTCGACATGACATCGCATGAGCTCATTGTTCACTTGCTCCGATGTCTTGTGGTACCCGGTCCCGTAGTGAGGTGTATTGAAGAACTGATGCCGCTCTGGAGGACTCGCTTTACCATAACATCGGGTAACGATAGAGTCCAAACAGAGTCGGTAACATTCAGAAGAGGAGTATTTCAGGGAGATTCCCTCAGCCCCCTTCTGTTTTGCATCTCACTACTGCCATTATCCGTCTCGCTCCGGAAAACCCGTGGCTACAACTGCGGTACCCCCGGCGACAGGAGGCATAAGGTCACCCATCTATTTTATATGGATGACCTTAAACTTTATGCCTCTGGAGAGAGGGATCTCCAACAGTCCCTTAGGGTGGTACAGGAGTATACGCAGGCTGTCGGTATGCAGTTCGGGTTGGACAAATGCGCACTGATCCATCTCAAGAGAGGACGATGCGGTGACTATGGAGAGGACGCGCAGCTCGTGGACGGAAGCATCTTACACCATCTAGATGCCGGAGAGTCGTACACTTACTTGGGTGTCGAGCAACGCTCCACCCAAGAAGTGAGTGTAGTGAAAAACGCTCTCCGCGGCAAGTATCAGCACCTACTCCGACAGATCTGGTCTTCAGAACTGTCGGGGAAGAACAAGGTGTCTGCTACAAATATGCTTGCCGTTCCGATCCTTCTCTACTCTTTCGGAGTAGTGAAGTGGACTAGAGAAGAGCTGCGTCAACTCGATGTAGTAACCCGCAAGAAGATGCATCTCAATAGGAGCTTGCATCCTAAATCGTCCGTTCCACGGTTATATCTCCCACGACATCGGGGAGGCCGTGGACTCTTGAGCTTGGAGAGTCTCCATAGCAGGATGGTTCTGGAGGGAGCATGTAAGGTCATCAGGAGTTCGGATCCCCTCCTCTGCATGGTCCGAGACCATGAAAATGCAGAGGTAGGAGCTTTTCTCTTTAAGGCAGCACGCAGAGCAGCCGATGAACTTGGACTCATCTTCGACGTCGAGCGGGTAAACCCCGACTCTGTCACCGAGTTGGAACCCGTTCGACTAAAAGCCCACATTAGAGCTGCAGAACACAACATCCTTCTGCAGCTCCATAAGGATAAGCCATTGCACGGGATCTTCTATAAAAATATAGAAGACCTCGGCTTATCCGAAAGGCTGACCTTCGCCTTCTTAAGGTCAGCTGGGCTGAAGTCTGAGACCGAGGGATTCATAATGGCTTGCCAGGATGATGTATTTAACACTCTCGTCTATCGACGTCGTGTCATGGGTATGGAGGTCCCTGATGTCAGCTGCAGGGCCTGCCGCAGGGCGCCGGAGACTGTAATGCACTTACTGTCGGCTTGCCCGACTTACGCAGTCTCGGCCTATATTCATAGACACAACGCAGCATTACGAGTGCTTTACTATCATCTAAGGCACTCGTATGGGATAGACGAAACACCAGTGCTGCCTTACGTTCCGGGGGATATTGAGTCCGTTGTGGGGAATGAGAAGTGCATAATTTATTGGAACTACTCGTTTCCCACCGTCAGGCAAATACAAGCCAACAAGCCTGACATAGTACTCCTCGACCACCAACTCAAGACAATGTATGTCGTGGAATTCTCAGCTCCCGCTGAGAGCAACATTGTCTTGAAAGAGGAGGAAAAACGGACAAAATATCGAGATTTGCTCTTCGAACTCCGCAGGCTTTATCCAGGCCATTCTGTTAAAATAGTGGTACTGATTATAGGAGCCCTCGGTGGAATGAGACAGACGCTGCTTTCAGAACTAAAGATCATACCGGCATGCCGAGATTCGGCAGAGATCTTAGCCGGCAGAATGCAGAAGGCTGTCATCCTCGGTTCATTACGTCTACTCAGGGCACACGATTCGCGGACCCGGTAGTCACTCACCCCACGGGCGTGGGGAGTGGCTATTGGTATTACCAGCTCCCCTCTGTGAGGGTCGGAGCCACAGAGTAGGGTGACTGGTTTTTTGTAAAAAAAAAAAAAAAAAAAAAAAAAATAATAATAATAATAATAATAAGGGGGCGAAAACCGGACCGGCAACCTCCTCGCGGTGCTACCCGGGCAACAGGCAGAGGTAAAACTCTGCCTGGCTGATGTCGGACGTGGGTCTCAGAGCTAACCACCCTGAGATTCCTGACTTGGTTATGAACAGCCAAGAACGGGCCCCTCACAATCGACCCCAGTCGGATGGGGGTCAAGGACATGTGGGAGGGGCCAGACCGGACAGTCCTAATGATGACAACCATGGCAATGTACAAGGGCGCTTTAGGTGGACGAGGGAACTGCGGGATAATTTGCTGACCTGCTATGAGAGCAGCGAACCTGCGCGTAGAGGATACATGGCACGATTGCACGCACTTTGGTGCGGAATGCATCCAGAGTATCGTGCCTTCTCTCAGCAACATCTGAGAGACCAAGTATCCTTCTTGCGCAGGACAGGTTATCAACGCGTACCCCGTCAGCAAGTAGCTGTACCAGCCGCACAACCACCGCGGCAAAACGCTGACGGGAGACTTCCAGCAGAGTACACCGAAGCCGACTTAAGGACGAGGGTAAGTCTTATCACCAGGACTACCCTAAAGGCCCAAGACCTGGCTAGAATGGACGCGGTCATCGATGAGGACCTCCCAGAGGATGCCGACATCTGGCAAATCAACTCTGCGGTGTACAACGCCGCTAGGCAACTCGTTCCTCGCGAAAGGCAAACCAATGCCTCTAGCGGAATCGAGAAAGCTAAGCGGCGGGTACAAAAAATCGAAGGCAAGATACATTCGGCCAGACAACACGCTTCTCGAACTCAGAGTGTGGTGGAACACATAACATCTGGCAGGGCATTTACGCCTAAAGTCCGGCGAGTGGCAGCCGGACTGAGACGCCAACACCACACTCTGAATCTGACAGTGTTGCTTACCATCAAGCAGCACTGTTTAGATAGGATTCGCACACTGATGGCAATAAAGAAGAAGTTGAACAAGCGGGTGCGAAGTATGGAACAAAATTCAATGTTCCGTACGACTCCCTCCCGCCTGTTCAAGGAGCCACAGCGTGTTGTCGATAATCCGCCGAATGTAGAAGATGTCGAAAGATTCTGGAAGGGAATCTACGAAACGACGCGTCCATTCAACAGCAGCACTCCAGCCATAGCACACTTCGAGGCTCTGTGTAACAGAACCTTTGGAGAGCAAGACGAAGTGTGTCCGGCGATCAGTACGGAGGAAGTCCAACAGGCACTTGTTGGTACCAAGAACTTCGCTGCTCCTGGCCCAGACGGCATTAACAACTGGTGGTGGAAGAAATTTACATCCACCCACCGTCGTCTGGCGCGGGTTTTCAACTCTTGGTTGAACGAGGGGCAGCAGATTCCGGACTGGTTTGTCGAAGGACGTACTGTGTTAATCCCCAAGAAGGGAGATCTGTCCGATCCGAGAAACTATAGGCCAATCACATGTCTGAACTCCTGCTACAAGGTATTTACACGTATCTTGTACGCTAGGACACTACGGCATGTTGATCCGGTCTTTCAGCAGATAAATGAGCAACGTGGTGCGAAGAAAGGCATGGCAGGCTGCAAGGATAACCTGCTGATATACCGCTGTATTACACAGGACTCTGTGCAATATAAGCGGAATCTATCTATGGCCTGGATTGACTACCGTAAGGCATTTGACACAACATCACATGAGCACTTGTTACATTTGCTCCAATGTCTTGCGGTAGCAGCACCACTAGTGAGATGCATAGAACAACTGCTGCCGCTCTGGAAAACTCGCTTCACCATAACATCCGGTGCACAGCGGGTTACCACAGAGCAGGTAGCATTCAGGAGAGGAGTATTCCAAGGGGACTCCTTGAGTCCTCTCCTCTTCTGCATCTCACTGTTGCCTTTATCTGTTGAACTCCGCCAAGTCCGCGGATACCAATGTGGTCCACCCAGCAACCGGAGGCATAAGGTCACCCATTTATTCTATATGGATGACCTTAAACTCTACGCCTCCGGAGAGCAGGAACTGCAAAATGCTCTAAGGGTGGTCGAACGGTATACGCTGGCTATTGGAATGGAATTCGGATTGGACAAGTGTGCAGTCGTCCACCTCAAGAGAGGACGATGCGGGGACTTTGCTGAAGAGGCGCAGCTCGCAGACGGAAGCATCTTGCGACATCTAGATGCCGGAGAGACTTACACATACCTGGGTGTGCAACAACATCACATCCAGGATGTGCAACAAATTAAGGAATCTCTCCGCGGCAAGTACAGAGGCCTACTCCGAAAGATTTGGTCATCCGAACTTTCGGGGAAAAACAAGGTGTCTGCCACTAATATGCTTGCCGTTCCTGTTCTGCTCTACTCCTTTGGAGTAGTGAGATAGACTGTAGATGAGCTGCGTCAGTTAGATAGAGGTACCCGCAAGATGATGAATATCCATAGGAACATTCATCCAAAATCGTCCGTTCCTCGTGTGTACCTCCCACGTCATCGGGGGGGCCGAGGACTCTTGAGTTTGGAGTGCATGCATGGCCGGGTAGTCCTGAGTATAGCATGTAACGTCCTTAGGAGCTCAGACCCTCTCCTGCAATTAGTGAGAAATCATGAAAATGCAGGAGTGGGAGCAGGATTATTCAAGGCAGCAAAGAGAGTCGCAGATGAACTCGGTCTCGTATTCGACATCAGGCGAGGAGGCCGGCGAGGTGCCGACCCAGAGTCGGTCACTGAGCTTCCGCCAAATCGCCTGAAAGCCCAGATTAAAGCCGCTGAACAGAAGAATCTGTTTAGACGGCACGTCGATAAATCCATGCACGGTGTATTCTATAAGAACATAGTAACGCTGGGTTTATCGACCAAGCTGACGTTCGCCTTTTTAAGATCAGCTGGGCTTAAGTCGGAGACCGAGGGATTCATTGTGGCCTGCCAGGATGGTGTTATTAACACCTTGGTCTACCGAAGCCGTGTGATGGGTGTAGGGGTTCCTGATACCAGCTGCAGGACCTGCCATCAGTCGCCGGAATCGCTCATGCATTTACTGTCTGCATGCCCGGTATATGCGATTTCGGCCTACATCCATCGCCATAACGCGGCATTACGAGTGCTTTACTACCATCTACGGCACTCGTACGGGGTAGACCAAACACCAGTGCTGCCTTACATCCCCGGAGATATTGAGTCCGTTGTCGAGAACGAGAGGTGCAGGATATACTGGAACTACTCGTTCCCGACCGTCAGGCTAATTCAAGCTAATAAGCCTGACATAGTACTCCTCGATCATCAGCAGAAGGCGATATACATCATCGAGTTTTCAGCTCCGGCTGAAACAAACATCGTCTTGAAAGAGGAGGAAAAACGGGCTAAGTATCGCGATCTCCGGTATGAGCTCCTAGTGCTGTATCCAGGCTACTCGGTCAAGTTGGTAGTCCTTATAATCGGTGTACTTGGAGGTATGAAGCCCACGCTGCTCTCAGAATTACGAACAATACCGGCCTGTCAACATTCGGCCGAATGGCTGGCAGGCCAGATGCAGAAAGCTGTTATCCTGGGTTCTCTTCGTTTACTTAGGGCACACGATTTAGGAACCTACGGTCGCTAACTCTGCAGGTTGCAGGGAGTGGTCGTAGTGAATTCGCTGGCACTTCTTCCGTGAGAATGTCGGAGACACGGCAGAACTGACCAGCATCGCTCTCGCGAAAAAAAAAAAAATAATAATAATAATAATAATAATATTAGAGTCAGCCGATTACCTCCTATACTGGGACATACCGATCCTTACAGATAGAACAGTAGACTACAATAGACCTGACATTTTGCTTATCGAAAAGAAATATAAATCAGCTACAATTATCGAGATAGGTTGCCCACTCACATACAACTTGGAAAAAACAGAAACCGAGAAAATGTCAAAATATGAAAACCTAGCCCTCGAAATTAAGCATGTCTGGAACCTGGAGAGAGTAGAGATAGTTCCCATTGTGATCTCTGTGGAAGGCGTTATGACAAAGCATTTAAAGAACAACGTAGAAAAATTAGGACTACCAAGCTACCAACGCACTGTCATACAAAAAATCGCAATCCTCCAAACGTGCCATATAACTAGAAAATTCCTTAATGGAGCAGGATAGGATGAATTTCTTCCCTGATTCCGTGAACATACCAGCTTGCTGAGATAAAATACAATAATAATAATAATAATAATAATCGACCACGATCGACCCCGTTCGGATAGGGGTCAAGGGCAAGGTGGTGGGGCCCAACCGGATAGACCGCCCGTTGACGACGTACGCAATGAACAAGGACGCTTTGAGTGGACAGATGAACTGAGGGATGAGCTTCTGCATTGTTATGAAAGCAGTGAGCCCGCGCGGAGGGGGTACATGGCGCGGATGCATGCTCTGTGGTGTGAGAGGCTACCAGAGCATAGCGCCTTCACGCCACAAAATCTGCGTGACTATGTATCCCACCTTCGTAGTAGGGGCTACGTGAGGGCTGCTCCTGGGCCGGTGAATGAGGTGGCCGAAGAGCCGCCACATTCACCGGTTGAGGACGTGGCTCTCCTCGTTCCGCCAATACCAGAGGGCCTCAGTACCAGAAGGGGGTTACACCGTCTGAAAACCCCCGGGCCACAAGACCTGGCCAGAGTGGACGCTGAACTTCGTACAGCGCTACCAGAAGAGGCTGACATCTGGCACATAAATTGTGCCGTGTATGCCGCTGCTCAACGCTCGTCTCAGGTGGAGAGGCGAAATACCTCTTCCCCACAGGAGAGAGCGCAGCGGCGCATACAAAAGATGGAAGCCAAGATCCAGTCGGCGAGGCAACACGCATCCCGTATCCAATGTGTGATGGACTATATGGCGGCCAACAGGCCGTTCACGCCTAAAGTGCGTCGATTAGCCGCCAACTTAAGACGCGTCCATCACACACTCAATGAGGCAGTGCTGCGAACCACCAAACAGCACTGTCTCGACAGGATACGGATGCTAGTGACTTGCAAAAAGTCATTAGTAAGGCGGGCGAGGGGGCTTGCGGAAAATAAACTGTTCCGCGAGAAGCCCTCGCGCCTTTTCCAACCGCCTCCGCGTGTTGTAGACAATCCGCCGACTGCAGATCAGGTGGAGAACTTCTGGAAAACGCTGTACGAGGAGAGGCTTCCACTCAACCGAGATTCTCCGGCCCTTGCACACTTGGAAGCCTTTTGTCAAAGGCTTCAGCAACCACAGGAAGTGTGCGAACCAATAACCCCAGAAGAGGTTCGTAGGGCTCTTGATGGCTCTAAGAACTTTGCTGCTCCAGGTCCCGATGGGATAAATAACTTTTGGTGGAAAAAGTTATCGAGCACCCACCACCATTTGGCCAGAATTTTTAATTCCTGGTTAAATGGGGAGCAGCAAATCCCTTCTTGGGTTGTTGAGGGGCGGACAGTGCTGATGCCCAAGAACGGAGATTTGTCCAAGCCAAAGAATTACAGACCGATAACCTGTCTAAACGCATGTTACAAGGTGTTTACACGCATTTTGTACATGCGGGTGCTCCACGCAGTTGAACCGGTTTACGAACGGATATATGAGCAACGAGGGTCGAAGAGAAGTGTCGCTGGCTCCAAGGAGAACCTGTTGATTGACAGATGTGTCACGCAGGACTCCATGCAGTATAAGCGGAACCTCTCTATGGCCTGGATCGACTACCGCAAGGCATTCGACATGACATCGCATGAGCTCATTGTTCACTTGCTCCGATGTCTTGTGGTACCCGGTCCCGTAGTGAGATGTATTGAAGAACTGATGCCGCTCTGGAGGACTCGCTTTACCATAACATCGGGTAACGATAGAGTCCAAACAGAGTCGGTAACATTCAGAAGAGGAGTATTTCAGGGAGATTCCCTCAGCCCCCTTCTGTTTTGCATCTCACTACTGCCATTATCCGTCTCGCTCCGGAAAACCCGTGGCTACAACTGCGGTACCCCCGGCGATAGGAGGCATAAGGTCACCCATCTATTTTATATGGATGACCTTAAACTTTATGCCTCTGGAGAGAGGGATCTCCAACAGTCCCTTAGGGTGGTACAGGAGTATACGCAGGCTGTCGGTATGCAGTTCGGGTTGGACAAATGCGCACTGATCCATCTCAAGAGAGGACGATGCGGTGACTATGGAGAGGACGCGCAGCTCGTGGACGGAAGCATCTTACACCATCTAGATGCCGGAGAGTCGTACACTTACTTGGGTGTCGAGCAACGCTCCACCCAAGAAGTGAGTGTAGTGAAAAACGCTCTCCGCGGCAAGTATCAGCACCTACTCCGACAGATCTGGTCTTCAGAACTGTCGGGGAAGAACAAGGTGTCTGCTACAAATATGCTTGCGTTCCGATCCTTCTCTACTCTTTCGGAGTAGTGAAGTGGACTAGAGAAGAGCTGCGTCAACTCGATGTAGTAACCCGCAAGAAGATGCATCTCAATAGGAGCTTGCATCCTAAATCGTCCGTTCCACGGTTATATCTCCCACGACATCGGGGAGGCCGTGGACTCTTGAGCTTGGAGAGTCTCCATAGCAGGATGGTTCTGGAGGGAGCATGTAAGGTCATCAGGAGTTCGGATCCCCTCCTCTGCATGGTCCGAGACCATGAAAATGCAGAGGTAGGAGCTTTTCTCTTTAAGGCAGCACGCAGAGCAGCCGATGAACTTGGTCTCATCTTCGACGTCGAGCGGGTAAACCCCGACTCTGTCACCGAGTTGGAACCCGTTCGACTAAAAGCCCACATTAGAGCTGCAGAACACAACATCCTTCTGCAGCTCCATAAGGATAAGCCATTGCACGGGGTCTTCTATAAAAATATAGAAGACCTCGGCTTATCCGAAAGGCTGACCTTCGCCTTCTTAAGGTCAGCTGGGCTGAAGTCTGAGACCGAGGGATTCATAATGGCTTGCCAGGATGGTGTATTTAACACTCTCGTCTATCGACGTCGTGTCATGGGTATGGAGGTCCCTGATGTCAGCTGCAGGGCCTGCCGCAGGGCGCCGGAGACTGTAATGCACTTACTGTCGGCTTGCCCGACTTACGCAGTCTCGGCCTATATTCATAGACACAACGCAGCATTACGAGTGCTTTACTATCATCTAAGGCACTCGTATGGGATAGACGAAACACCAGTGCTGCCTTACGTTCCGGGGGATATTGAGTCCGTTGTGGGGAATGAGAAGTGCCTAATTTATTGGAACTACTCGTTTCCCACCGTCAGGCAAATACAAGCCAACAAGCCTGACATAGTACTCCTGGACCACCAACTCAAGACAATGTATGTCGTGGAATTCTCAGCTCCCGCTGAGAGCAACATTGTCTTGAAAGAGGAGGAAAAACGGACAAAATATCGAGATTTGCTCTTCGAACTCCGCAGGTTTTATCCAGGCCATTCTGTTAAAATAGTGGTACTGATTATAGGAGCCCTCGGTGGAATGAGACAGACGCTGCTTTCAGAACTAAAGATCATACCGGCATGCCGAGATTCGGCAGAGATCTTAGCCGGCAGAATGCAGAAGGCTGTCATCCTCGGTTCATTACGTCTACTCAGGGCACACGATTCGCGGACCCGGTAGTCACTCACCCCACGGGCGTGGGGAGTGGCTATTGGTATTACCAGCTCCCCTCTGTGAGGGTCGGAGCCACAGAGTAGGGTGACTGGTTTTTTGTAAAAAAAAAAAAAAAAAAAAAAATAATAATAATAATAATAATAATCCACTTGTTGGTACCAAGAACTTCGCTGCTCCTGGCCCAGACGGCATTAACAACTGGTGGTGGAAGAAATTTCCATCCACCCACCGTCGTCTGGCGCGGGTTTTCAACTCTTGGTTGAACGAGGGGCAGCAGATTCCGGACTGGTTTGTCGAAGGACGTACTGTGTTAATCCCCAAGAAGGGAGATCTGTCCGATCCGAGAAACTATAGGCCAATCACATGTCTGAACTCCTGCTACAAGGTATTTACACGTATCTTGTACGCTAGGACACTACGGCATGTTGATCCGGTCTTTCAGCAGATAAATGAGCAACGTGGTGCGAAGAAAGGCATGGCAGGCTGCAAGGATAACCTGCTGATAGACCGCTGTATTACACAGGACTCTGTGCAATATAAGCGGAATCTATCTATGGCCTGGATTGACTACCGTAAGGCATTTGACACAACATCACATGAGCTCTTGTTACATTTGCTCCAATGTCTTGCGGTAGCAGCACCACTAGTGAGATGCATAGAACAACTGCTGCCGCTCTGGAAAACTCGCTTCACCATAACATCCGGTGCACAGCGGGTTACCACAGAGCAGGTAGCATTCAGGAGAGGAGTATTCCAAGGGGACTCCATGAGTCCTCTCCTCTTCTGCATCTCACTGTTGCCTTTATCTGTTGACCTCCGCCAAGTCCGCGGATACCAATGCGGTCCACCCAGCAACCGGAGGCATAAGGTCACCCATTTATTCTACATGGATGACCTTAAACTCTACGCCTCCGGAGAGCAGGAACTGCAAAATGCTCTAAGGGTGGTCAAACGGTATACGCTGGCTATTGGAATGGAATTCGGATTGGACAAGTGTGCAGTCGTCCACCTCAAGAGAGGACGATGCGGGGACTTTGCTGAAGAGGCGCAGCTCGCAGACGGAAGCATCTTGCGACATCTAGATGCCGGAGAGACTTACACATACCTGGGTGTGCAACAACATCACATCCAGGATGTGCAACAAATTAAGGAATCTCTCCGCGGCAAGTACAGAGGCCTACTCCGAAAGATTTGGTCATCCGAACTTTCGGGGAAAAACAAGGTGTCTGCCACTAATATGCTTGCCGTTCCTGTTCTGCTCTACTCCTTTGGAGTAGTGAGATGGACTGTAGATGAGCTGCGTCAGTTAGATAGAGGTACCCGCAAGATGATGAATATCCATAGGAGCATTCATCCAAAATCGTCCGTTCCTCGTGTGTACCTCCCACGTCATCGGGGGGGCCGAGGACTCTTGAGTTTGGAGTGCATGCATGGCCGGGTAGTCCAGAGTATAGCATGTAACGTCCTTAGGAGCTCAGACCCTCTCCTGCAATTAGTGAGAAATCATGAAAATGCAGGAGTGGGAGCAGGATTATTCAAGGCAGCAAAGAGAGTCGCAGATGAACTCGGTCTCGTATTCGACATCAGGCGAGGAGGCCGGCGAGGTGCCGACCCAGAGTCGGTCACTGAGCTTCCGCCAAATCGCCTGAAAGCCCAGATTAAAGCCGCTGAACAGGAGAATCTGTTTAGACGGCACGTCGATAAATCCATGCACGGTGTATTCTATAAGAACATAGAAACGCTGGGTTTATCGACCAAGCTGACGTTCGCCTTTTTAAGGTCAGCTGGGCTTAAGTCGGAGACCGAGGGATTCATTGTGGCCTGCCAGGATGGTGTTATTAACACCTTGGTCTACCGAAGCCGTGTGATGGGTGTAGGGGTTCCTGATACTAGCTGCAGGACCTGCCATCAGTCGCCGGAATCGCTCATGCATTTACTGTCTGCATGCCCGGTATATGCGATTTCGGCCTACATCCATCGCCATAACGCGGCATTACGAGTGCTTTACTACCATCTACGGCACTCGTACGGGGTAGACCAAACACCAGTGCTGCCTTACATCCCCGGAGATATTGAGTCCGTTGTCGAGAACGAGAGGTGCAGGATATACTGGAACTACTCGTTCCCGACCGTCAGGCTAATTCAAGCTAATAAGCCTGACATAGTACTCCTCGATCATCAGCAGAAGGCGATATACATCATCGAGTTTTCAGCTCCGGCTGAAACAAACATCGTCTTGAAAGAGGAGGAAAAACGGGCTAAGTATCGCGATCTCCGGTATGAGCTCCTAGTGCTGTATCCAGGCTACTCGGTCAAGTTGGTAGTCCTTATAATCGGTGTACTTGGAGGTATGAAGCCCACGCTGCTCTCGGAATTACGAACAATACCGGCCTGTCAACATTCGGCCGAATGGCTGGCAGGCCAGATGCAGAAAGCTGTTATCCTGGGTTCTCTTCGTTTACTTAGGGCACACGATTTAGGAACCTACGGTCGCTAACTCTGCAGGTTGCAGGGAGTGGTCGTAGTGAATTCGCTGGCGCTTCTTCCGTGAGAATGTCGGAGACACGGCAGAACTGACCAGCATCGCTCTCGCGAAAAAAAAAAAAAAAAAAAAAAAAAAATAATGATAATAATAATAATACCACTCAACCGAGATTCTCCGGCCCTTGCACACTTTGAAGCCTTTTGTCAAAGGCTTCAGCAACCACAGGAAGTGTGCGAACCAATAACCCCAGAAGAGGTTCGTAGGGCTCTTGATGGCTCTAAGAACTTTGCTGCTCCAGGTCCCGATGGGATAAATAACTTTTGGTGGAAAAAGTTATCGAGCACCCACCACCATTTGGCCAGAATTTTTAATTCCTGGTTAAATGGAGAGCAGCAAATCCCTTCTTGGGTTGTTGAGGGGCGGACAGTGCTGATCCCCAAGAACGGAGATTTGTCCAACCCAAAGAATTACAGACCGATAACCTGTCTAAACGCATGTTACAAGGTGTTTACACGCATTTTGTACATGCGGGTGCTCCACGCAGTTGAACCGGTTTACGAACGGATATATGAGCAACGAGGGTCGAAGAGAGGTGTCGCTGGCTGCAAGGAGAACCTGTTGATTGACAGATGTGTCACGCAGGACTCCATGCAATATAAGCGGAACCTCTCTATGGCCTGGATCGACTACCGCAAGGCATTCGACATGACATCGCATGAGCTCATTGTTCACTTGCTCCGATGTCTTGTGGTACCCGGTCCCGTAGTGAGATGTATTGAAGAACTGATGCCGCTCTGGAGGACTCGCTTTACCATAACATCGGGTAACGATAGAGTCCAAACAGAGTCGGTAACATTCAGAAGAGGAGTATTTCAGGGAGATTCCCTCAGCCCCCTTCTGTTTTGCATCTCACTACTGCCATTATCCGTCTCGCTCCGGAAAACCCGTGGCTACAACTGCGGTACCCCCGGCGACAGGAGGCATAAGGTCACCCATCTATTTTATATGGATGACCTTAAACTTTATGCCTCTGGAGAGAGGGATCTCCAACAGTCCCTTAGGGTGGTACAGGAGTATACGCAGGCTGTCGGTATGCAGTTCGGGTTGGACAAATGCGCACTGATCCATCTCAAGAGAGGACGATGCGGTGACTATGGAGAGGACGCGCAGCTCGTGGACGGAAGCATCTTACACCATCTAGATGCCGGAGAGTCGCACACTTACTTGGGTGTCGAGCAACGCTCCACCCAAGAAGTGAGTGTAGTGAAAAACGCTCTCCGCGGCAAGTATCAGCACCTACTCCGACAGATCTGGTCTTCAGAACTGTCGGGGAAGAACAAGGTGTCTGCTACAAATATGCTTGCCGTTCCGATCCTTCTCTACACTTTCGGAGTAGTGAAGTGGACTAGAGAAGAGCTGCGTCAACTCGATGTAGTAACCCGCAAGAAGATGCATCTCAATAGGAGCTTGCATCCTAAATCGTCCGTTCCACGGTTATATCTCCCACGACATCGGGGAGGCCGTGGACTCTTGAGCTTGGAGAGTCTCCATAGCAGGATGGTTCTGGAGGGAGCATGTAAGGTCATCAGGAGTTCGGATCCCCTCCTCTGCATGGTCCCAGACCATGAAAATGCAGAGGTAGGAGCTTTTCTCTTTAAGGCAGCACGCAGAGCAGCCGATGAACTTGGTCTCATCTTCGACGTCGAGCGGGTAAACCCCGACTCTGTCACCGAGTTGGAACCCGTTCGACTAAAAGCCCACATTAGAGCTGCAGAACACAACATCCTTCTGCAGCTCCATAAGGATAAGCCATTGCACGGGATCTTCTATAAAAATATAGAAGACCTCGGCTTATCCGAAAGGCTGACCTTCGCCTTCTTAAGGTCAGCTGGGCTGAAGTCTGAGACCGAGGGATTCATAATGGCTTGCCAGGATGGTGTATTTAACACTCTCGTCTATCGACGTCGTGTAATGGGTATGGAGGTCCCTGATGTCAGCTGCAGGGTCTGCCGCAGGGCGCCGGAGACTGTAATGCACTTACTGTCGGCTTGCCCGACATACGCAGTCTCGGCCTATATTCATAGACACAACGCAGCATTACGAGTGCTTTACTATCATCTAAGGCACTCGTATGGGATAGACGAAACACCAGTGCTGCCTTACGTTCCGGGGGATATTGAGTCCGTTGTGGGGAATGAGAAGTGCCTAATTTATTGGAACTACTCGTTTCCCACCGTCAGGCAAATACAAGCCAACAAGCCTGACATAGTACTCCTCGACCACCAACTCAAGACAATGTATGTCGTGGAATTCTCAGCTCCCGCTGAGAGCAACATTGTCTTGAAAGAGGAGGAAAAACGGACAAAATATCGAGATTTGCTCTTCGAACTCCGCAGGCTTTATCCAGGCCATTCTATTAAAATAGTGGTACTGATTATAGGAGCCCTCGGTGGAATGAGACAGACGCTGCTTTCAGAACTAAAGATCATACCGGCATGCCGAGATTCGGCAGAGATCTTAGCCGGCAGAATGCAGAAGGCTGTCATCCTCGGTTCATTACGTCTACTCAGGGCACACGATTCGCGGACCCGGTAGTCACTCACCCCACGGGCGTGGGGAGTGGCTATTGGTATTACCAGCTCCCCTCTGTGAGGGTCGGAGCCACAGAGTAGGGTGACTGGTTTTTTGTAAAAAAATAATAATAATAATAATAATAATAATAATAATAATCCTTCTGCAGCTCCATAAGGATAAGCCATTGCACGGGATCTTCTATAAAAATATAGAAGACCTCGGCTTATCCGAAAGGCTGACCTTCGCCTTCTTAAGGTCAGCTGGGCTGAAGTCTGAGACCGAGGGATTCATAATGGCTTGCCAGGATGGTGTATTTAACACTCTCGTCTATCGACGTCGTGTCATGGGTATGGAGGTCCCTGATGTCAGCTGCAGGGCCTGCCGCAGGGCGCCGGAGACTGTAATGCACTTACTGTCGGCTTGCCCGACTTACGCAGTCTCGGCCTATATTCATAGACACAACGCAGCATTACGAGTGCTTTACTATCATCTAAGGCACTCGTATGGGATAGACGAAACACCAGTGCTGCCTTACGTTCCGGGGGATATTGAGTCCGTTGTGGGGAATGAGAAGTGCATAATTTATTGGAACTACTCGTTTCCCACCGTCAGGCAAATACAAGCCAACAAGCCTGACATAGTACTCCTCGACCACCAACTCAAGACAATGTATGTCGTGGAATTCTCAGCTCCCGCTGAGAGCAACATTGTCTTGAAAGAGGAGGAAAAACGGACAAAATATCGAGATTTGCTCTTCGAACTCCGCAGGCTTTATCCAGGCCATTCTGTTAAAATAGTGGTACTGATTATAGGAGCCCTCGGTGGAATGAGACAGACGCTGCTTTCAGAACTAAAGATCATACCGGCATGCCGAGATTCGGCAGAGATCTTAGCCGGCAGAATGCAGAAGGCTGTCATCCTCGGTTCATTACGTCTACTCAGGGCACACGATTCGCGGACCCGGTAGTCACTCACCCCACGGGCGTGGGGAGTGGCTATTGGTATTACCAGCTCCCCTCTGTGAGGGTCGGAGCCACAGAGTAGGGTGACTGGTTTTTTGTAAAAAAAAAAAAAAAATAATAATAATAATAATAAGCAGGAGGGGCTAACTTTCATCTATTAAGCCTTTGGTGAGTAGCGCCACCACTTACTCCAGCTAGGGGTGCAAAACCGAACCGGCAGCCCTAGTGCACCCGGGAGGGGAAAGCATTTTCCCCTCTGGTGTCGGTCGTGGGCCTGCTGGGCTAACCACCCACAGGCTCTAACCTTTGGTTCCGGCAGGCCGAAGAGAGGGCCCCCACGATCGACCCCGTTCGGATAGGGGTCAAGGGCAAGGTGGTGGGGCCCAACCGGATAGACCGCCCGTTGACGACTTACGCAATGTTCATGGACGCTTTGAGTGGACGGATGAACTGAGGGATGAGCTTCTGCAGTGTTATGAAAGCAGTGAGCCCGCGCGAAGGGGGTACATGGCGCGGATGCATGCTCTGTGGTGTGAGAGGCTTCCAGAGCATAGCGCCTTCACGCCACAAAATCTGCGTGACTATGTATCCCACCTTCGTAGTAGGGGCTACGTGAGGGCTGCTCCTGGACCGGTGAATGAGGTGGCGGAAGAGCCGCCACAATCACCGGTTGAGGACGTAGCTCTCCTCGTTCCAATACCAGAGGGCCTCAGTACCAGAAGGGGGTTACACCATCTGAAAACCCCCGGGCCACAAGACCTGGCCAGAGTGGACGCTGAACTTCGTACAGCGCTACCGGAAGAGGCTGACATCTGGCACATAAATTGTGCCGTGTATGCCGCTGCTCAACGCTCGTCTCAGGTGGAGAGGCGAAATACCTCTTCCCCACAGGAGAGAGCGCAGTGGCGCATACAAAAGATGGAAGCCAAGATCCGGTCGGCGAGGCAACACGCATCCCGTATCCAATGTGTGATGGACTATATGGCGGCCAACAGGCCGTTCACGCCTAAAGTGCGTCGATTAGCCGCCAATTTAAGACGCGCCCATCACACACTTAATGAGGCAGTGCTGCGAACCACCAAACAGCACTGTCTCGACAGGATACGGATGCTAGTGACTTGCAAAAAGTCATTAGTGAGGCGGGCGAGAGGGCTTGCGGAAAATAAACTGTTCCGCGAAAAGCCCTCGCGCCTTTTCCAATTGCCTCCGCGTGTTGTAGAAAATCCGCCAACTGCAGATCAGGTGGAGAACTTCTGGAAAACGCTGTACGAGGAGAGGCTTCCACTCAACCGAGATTCTCCTGCCCTTGCACACTTTGAAGCCTTTTCTCAAAGGCTTCAGCGACCACAGGAAGTGTGCGAACCAATAACCCCAGAAGAGGTTCGTAGGGCTCTTGAGGGCTCTAAGAACTTTGCTGCTCCAGGTCCCGATGGGATAAATAACTTTTGGTGGAAAAAGTTATCGAGCACCCACCACCATCTGGCCAGAATTTTTAATTCCTGGTTAAATGGGGAGCAGCAAATCCCTTCTTGGGTTGTTGAGGGGCGGACAGTGCTGATCCCCAAGAACGGAGATTTGTCCAACCCAAAGAATTACAGACCGATAACCTGTCTAAACGCATGTTACAAGGTGTTTACACGCATTTTGTACATGCGGGTGCTCCACGCAGTTGAACCGGTTTACGAACGGATATATGAGCAACGAGGGTCGAAGAGGGGTGTCGCTGGCTGCAAGGAGAACCTGTTGATTGACAGATGTGTCACGCAGGACTCCATGCAGTATAAGCGGAACCTCTCTATGGCCTGGATCGACTACCGCAAGGCATTCGACATGACATCGCATGAGCTCATTGTTCATTTGCTCCGATGTCTTGTGGTACCCGGTCCCGTAGTGAGATGTATTGAAGAACTGATGCCGCTCTGGAGGACTCGCTTTACCATAACATCGGGTAACGATAGAGTCCAAACAGAGTCGGTAACATTCAGAAGAGGAGTATTTCAGGGAGATTCCCTCAGCCCCCTTCTGTTTTGCATCTCACTACTGCCATTATCCGTCTCGCTCCGGAAAACCCGTGGCTACAACTGCGGTACCCCCGGCGACAGGAGGCATAAGGTTACCCATCTATTTTATATGGATGACCTTAAACTTTATGCCTCTGGAGAGAGGGATCTCCAACAGTCCCTTAGGGTGGTACAGGAGTACACGCAGGCTGTCGGTATGCAGTTCGGATTGGACAAATGCGCACTGATCCATCTCAAGAGAGGACGATGCGGTGACTATGGAGAGGACGCGCAGCTTGTGGACGGAAGCATCTTACACCATCTAGATGCCGGAGAGTCGTACACTTACTTGGGTGTCGAGCAACGCTCCACCCAAGAAGTGAGTGTAGTGAAAAACGCTCTCCGCGGCAAGTATCAGTACCTACTCCGACAGATCTGGTCTTCAGAACTGTCGGGGAAGAACAAGGTGTCTGCTACAAATATGCTTGCCGTTCCGATCCTTCTCTACTCTTTCGGAGTAGTGAAGTGGACTACAGAAGAGCTGCGTCAACTCGATGTAGTAACCCGCAAGAAGATGCATCTCAATAGGAGCTTGCATCCTAAATCGTCCGTTCCACGGTTATATCTCCCACGACATCGGGGAGGCCGTGGACTCTTGAGCTTGGAGTGTCTCCATAGCAGGATGGTTCTGGAGGGGGCATGTAAGGTCATCAGGAGTTCGGATCCCCTCCTCTGCATGGTCCGAGACCATGAAAATGCAGCAGAGGTAGGAGCTTTTCTCTTTAAGGCATCACGGAGAGCAGCCGATGAACTTGGTCTCATCTTCGACGTCGAGCGGGTAAACCACGACTCTGTTACCGAGTTGGAACCCGTTCGACTAAAAGCCCACATTAGAGCTGCAGAACACAACATCCTTCTGCAGCTCCATAAGGATAAGCCATTGCACGGGATCTTCTATAAAAATATAGAAGACCTCGGCTTATCCGAAAGGCTGACCTTCGCCTTCTTAAGGTCAGCTGGGCTGAAGTCTGAGACCGAGGGATTCATAATGGCTTGCCAGGATGGTGTATTTAACACTCTCGTCTATCGACGTCGTGTCATGGGTATGGAGGTCCCTGATGTCAGCTGCAGGGCCTGTCGCAGGGCGCCGGAGACTGTAATGCACTTACTGTCGGCTTGCCCGACATACGCAGTCTCGGCCTATATTCATAGACACAACGCAGCATTACGAGTGCTTTACTATCATCTAAGGCACTCGTATGGGATAGACGAAACACCAGTGCTGCCTTACGTTCCGGGGGATATTGAGTCCGTTGTGGGGAATGAGAAGTGCCTAATTTATTGGAATTACTCGTTTCCCACCGTCAGGCAAATACAAGCCAACAAGCCTGACATAGTACTCCTCGACCACCAACTCAAGACAATGTATGTCGTGGAATTCTCAGTTCCCGCTGAGAGCAACATTGTCTTGAAAGAGGAGGAAAAACGGACAAAATATCGAGATTTGCTCTTCGAACTCCGCAGGCTTTATCCAGGCCATTCTGTTAAAATAGTGGTACTGATTATAGGAGCCCTCGGTGGAATGAGACAGACGCTGCTTTCAGAACTAAAGATCATACCGGCATGCTGAGATTCGGCAGAGATTTTTGCCGGCAGAATGCAGAAGGCTGTCATCCTCGGTTCATTACGTCTACTCAGGGCACACGATTCGCGGACCCGGTAGTCACTCACCCCACGGGCGTGGGGAGTGGCTATTGGTATTACCAGCTCCCCTCTGTGAGGGTCGGAGCCACAGAGTAGGGTGACTGGTTTTTTGTAAAAAAAAAACATAATAATAATAATAATAATAATAATAATAATAATATTTATTGACCAAAAGATACACGAAGTACATATGGCATGTCAATATAAAAATAGAAATAGAACAGTTTAAAAAATAAATAAATAAATAAATAAAAATATATATACACATTTATATACATGACATAAACTATAAATAAAAGTATAAATACAATGGACAAACATAAATACAAGATTAACAAACGATTATATATTATAGGTCAATTCCATATAAGAAGAGTTAATTATTGGCCCAAAAACTCAAGTGTGCTGTAAAATTATCAACATATTTTTTACTTTATTTTTAAACATAGATGTATTTTTAATATTTCTGATATCATCTGGTAAGTTGTTGTACAAAGTAGTGCACTTGTAGATAGGTGCTTTTTTATAAGTTGATGTTTTGTGAGAGGGAATTCTTAATAGGAGACCGTGTCTAGTATCATGGTTGTGCGAGGATGAGTTAGATATAAAAAGTTGTTCGTTCTTTTTAACAAATATTAAGCATTTAAAAATAAAAATACAGGGTACGGTCAGAATTTTTTGATTTATGAACACTTGTCGACAACTTTCTCTATAATCCATGTTAAATATTAGCCTAATCAGTCTTTTTTGAGAAATGAACACTCTGTGTTTCTCGAGCACAGCCCCAGCTGATTATGTTTAAAGATATATGGGAATATGCCAGAGCATAATAAATGTTAAGTAATCCCTTAGTATTAAGACAATCTTTCATTTGTCTTATAGCATAATACGCCTTACTTAATTTTGCACAAACGCTTTCAATTTGAGCATCCGAGGTAAGTCTATTATCTATGTGAGTGCCTAGAAATTTTACCTTCTCACTGAACTTGATGTTTTGCAATAGGCATGTGTCATTTGGCATACCTTTCCTGATATAATAGTTGATGGCTGTACTTTTAGTTTCATTGAGTATGAGCCTATTGCGTTGACACCAGGTGATAAATTCATCCATAATGGTAGCAACTGCAGATTCTAATTCTTGCGGAGTATCGGCTGCTACTGTAATGGTGGTATCATCCGCAAACATTGTGACTAGCCCTTTAGTTAAATGGTTAGATAAGTCGTTAACATATATTAAAAATAATAGTGGGCCCAGGACAGAACCTTGGGGAACACCAAGTTTTACGTCGTGTGCCTAAGATCTGACTCCATTAACATTAATGATCATACTTCGCCCCTCCATATATGATTTAATCCAGTGCAGAATATTTACTGGTAGTCCCATAATTGACAATTTAGTAATTAAGATATGTGTACAAACTGTGTCGAATGCTTTTGAGAGATTAAAAAGTAACGAGACAACTATTTTGCCATTGTCTAAATTTTCATAAATATAGTTTAACATTTGATATGTGGCTGTTTCAATAGATCTATTTGCCCTAAATCCATGTTGTGAAGTGCACAGTAAGTTATTAGATTCAAGATAAGTCGTTAAGCGACTGGAAACTATTTTTTCTAAAAGTTTAGATAATGCGTTAAGTAGTGAAATTTGCCTGTAATTGTCAATGTCCTCAATATCACCTTTCTTATGGAGTGGTATAATTAAAGCAGTTTTAAATACTTCTGGAAAGTGCCCCTGGAATAATGATTGATTTATCAGATAGGTGAATGGTTGAATAATAAGATCAATTATATTTAAAATAGTTAAAATAGACAGTTCATCAATTCCGGAGGTTTTTTTATTTTTTATTTGATTTAATGCATCTAAAACTTCGTGTACAGTTACAGGGGATGAATCAAACTGATATTGAATAGTAGCACTACTAACTTTCGTACACGGCAATGACAAGTTTTGTCCAAAATGATTTAAAATGCTTTTTGTACTTGCGCAAGAGAAGTGGTGAGCAAATATTTCAGCAATTTCACTAGCATTGTTGACCTTATATGAATTATGAGCGACAGATGTAATTTTCTTATTAGAAATTCTACCTAATTTGGAGTTGATAATGTTCCAAGTCTCTTTTGATTTGTTGGAGGCAGCCTTGATTTTGTTATTGTAATAATTTGCTTTGGCTTGTTTAATGTTAATTTTATATTCCTTTTTTTTAATGTTGTAAATATTTTTTAATTCAGCACTGTCAGAATTTGACATTAACCAAAACAATTTTTTTAAATTATCACCTTTTTGTACAATATCTTTGGTGACCCAGTTGCGATGCTGACTTGGAATGACTAGCCTACTTTTATAAGGACAAGATATATTGAAACACCAAGTAATATTTTCGACAAAAAGAGAAAATGCCTCGTTAATATTTAAATAAAATAATTCGGCCCAGTTAACTCTGGTCAGCCTGGTTCTAAGTTCGCTCATGTTACTTATATTTAGAGATCTTTTGGTTACTGTTTCCTTGTTATCATTGACTTGTTCGTTTTTTAGCTGCTTAAGCTTTAAAATATGTGCGAAATGATCAGCAATGTTGGGATCTACTAATTCACAATCAAAAAAAGCATTGGACACCGTTGTAACCATATAGTCAATACAAGAAGAGCTCGTATGATATTTTTGTTTGTAAAAATTCTAGTACTACCCAGATTTGCTATATTTATCTGGAATGAATTGAGTACATCTAATAACAGTTTAGTATTTGTGAGAGTTTTATTTAGATCGATATTTAGGTCCCCACAAAGGACAATATATTTAGATTTGCTAGATGCAAAATTAAGGGCTTGTACTAAATTATCCATAAATAAATTAATATCACCATTTGGTGGCCGGTATACAGTGAGGATTAACAACTTAACATTATTTATGTGGCACAGTATCGCACATATTTCGATATGACATTCAATAGATATATTTTTTATGTATACAATTTCCGATGCAATTGTGGTAGTGTTTGTTAATATAACTGAACCGCCGTGCATGTGATTGGTTCTGGTGAAGTAAGTTAAAACATTATAACCTTCCATATGGAAATTCTTCATGCCATCAACGTCAATCCAATGCTCGGAGACATACAAAACATCAACTCTGTGTTTATTTAGAAATATTTCCACTAGATTGAAATTATTTAAGAGATCCTGTACGTTAACATGACAAATGTTAAAATCACAATTATTATAAAGATGATTAACCCTAGAACTGTTGGGTACATTTATATATGTTTTACAAACGTTTTTGTCAGGAGTGGCAGTTGTGATAACTGAGGGTATAAAAAATCATTTATAGGCACATTATTTGAATGGGTGGTACTATTTAATACTACATTCGAGGCTATATTAATAACCGAGTCGACTGTTGATACGTCCGCTTCTCCCATTATCACAATAGATTCTGTATTGCTTGGTGACATATTATTTTCACTAATACTAATGGCTCGCTTGCTCTCTACATCGCAGGTTACACTTTCTGAGTGTCTCGTCGTCAGCGGCACAAAAATTAATGTTTTGGATGATACACTATTATTATTCTCTATATGTCTTGCTAGTGCTGTCGAGATGATACGTTTATTTACTTTATTATTGCTGTGATTAATTTCAAAATATTGGACATTTGCTTCTATTATTTTGTTTAATTTTCTTAAGAATTCATTTAGCTTGTAATTAAACTTAAAAATACGTTTGTTGATATTTACGTTATTTGAGTAGGGCACCGATGAAAATACTATGTTAATATCACATTTTCTTAATTTATTACATATGAGTTTAAAAGATGGAAAGGATTTTTGCTCAAAGTCATTTTTCCCAGCTAATATGATAATGGAGTCACCTCTTGATAGGTTTGCAGCTTGTTTGTCAATATCCTGAATTATTGCCGATAACGGTGCATTAGGTTTGATTATTGACTCAATAATATAGTTATCTAATTTTTTCTTTAGAAGAAAATTCATTCCTTTACCCAATTCATCTGATAGAAGTAGGATTTTTTTAACCCCTTGTTTGTTGGTGGCCTTGATATCTACAGATCTTATATTACTAGGTATCTTATTATCTACGTGACTTTTAGCGTTGATTGGTGTTTTTTTTGTGATTGAATATGTTCAATTCTCTCATTCTGTTATCAGATATTCACAAACCTAAGACAAAAATCAGTTCTGTAATCTGGGGCAAATTTACCAAATTTGACTGACCCAGATAACTATTACACTAGTAATATTATATATATATATAGTAATATATTAATATATTATAATAGACTATTACACTAGTAATAGTCATCTGGATCATTTTAACTATAAAATATGCGCGACAACTAACGCAACGTAAATACTATTTTGAAACTAAGTATATTGCAGTGGTGGCTCGTTAAATTTTGATAAGCTATAACTTACTAATGAGGCATGGAAGCCACACGATACTTTAAGTGATGACTACCAAGACCAAACGAGAACGTTTTGTGAAAAAAATTGTTCATCTTCGCCTCTACATCAATAAAATCTGTATTTGATTTATGAGGACCTAAATCATATAGCTGCATCGACTAGCGGCAATTTTTCATTGTGCTTTTTCGAAACTCGTTTCCATTTTATACCATACATTGGATATGAAGAAGCAAAAGACTTGAAGTACACAAAACTCAAGCGCACAACAGTCCGTTAGATTATGCACTGTGATACACTGATCGGTGTGAGCATCTTACTTTATTACATCACCAGAAACCATGCATTATTTGAAGTCCATTGTCATTTAAAGAATATTCATTTTACAATACAATTAAACAAATAATACTCTATATGTAATATGATTGCTATTAGGCGTTAGTAACATATACTATAATCCCATATTATTACTAACTGATACAATGACAAAAGGAAATGAGTAGCGTAAATTGAACACCGTATACGAGAAGCAAAAACAAGATATCGTTTATTTATTTTTACATTAAAATGTGTGACTGAAAATATGGCACAGTATTCTCCTGCACGATTTTAAATAACACAAGAATAGTTCTTTACAAATTCCCAAACAGCACTTTACGCTCAAAACACATGCATTTTATGTCATATATTTGTCGATACGTTCAGCAACCCGAAATGGATGTCTTTAAAATGTACTTAAATGTACGTATTTGGCTGTATCTTTATATAGACGTTTATCAAGAAACCCGGTGTAGACCAATAGTTTCATTCCTCGGCGGTCCCTTTGATATTTGTTGTACTCGATTTTATTTTTTTTATTCCACTGCGCATCCACTATTTCCATCCCACGCGCATTTGTAATTACACTACTCGAGTAAAAAATAAACATCAACCCAATAACATCACTGCTGTTCACTGCGCATCAAATAATTTAAGCCCAGGAGCATGCTTGCGCACTGAAAATCTTATTCTACTGTTCCGGCCGAGTGGGAGTACTGGTCTATTCTCTACTGTGGTTTCGCAGCTAATTTTCTCTCTCTCCCTTGCGAAAGCGAAACGAGACCAGCAAGATTAGAGTCCCTATAAAGTAGCGACTGGCCACTCGAGTGGGAGGCACTGATGAAAATTGGATGCATAATGGCCGTGCCAATAGGAGTTGCTTTTGTTTTGACGAGCATAGTGTCATTAGACTCAATGTAATGGGGTTCAATTAAAATAACAGTCTGTTATTGTTGTGTAATAAAGAATTTCAGGTTAGATCTGCCCTCTATGGGTTGCTGTGCCAAATGTATAAATTTAAATTTTCTGAATATGTTTTAGAAAACATATTCATAGATGCTTGTTTTAGGTTTAGTTTGTTTTGTGTCACCTAGATGGCTGAACCAATATATGTCAAGTAGAGTACTGCCCTACTAAGCACAGAGGGGGTAACTGCATATTTTTTAAAAAATGAGATAGTGTTGCCCAGTGATTCTAGTATGCATTTTGCATCTAATACTAAAGGTTGTGAGCCATATCTGTGCGGAAAATTATTTATATTTCATAAAAAAGTATAGGATATGTACATCGAGATACTATTATACTAAGCATTTAGGTGGTAACTCTATATGCTAGGCCAAAGAAAGGGTATCCACAGTGTATGTAAATTCAGTTACAGCAATATTAGCTTTCTGAATTGTACTTACCCTCATTTTGGGTTAGTAATTTACAATTAATTACCATTATAATAATAGTCTCTGTAGGTAATGCCAAAAAACCTGTTAAAGTTTTGGGAAGAACTATCTCTATGTGAATTTGAAGAAAATTAATATTTGATTGTTTTTTGTTATAAATGTTCTGAATAAATTAGTTTCTAAAGAACTGGCAGTAGTTACCGCTTTTTGCTTATTAATTCACAGGAAAAGAAACAATTAAATTAGCAGTATCTGCATTTTCTTCCACTAATTATTTTTTTAGTTGTTTGAAATGATTACATTTATAAAAAACATAAAAAAAATACATATGCGTGTTGCAAAAAATAAATAAATTATTGCAGAAAAACGCAGCATTCATGTAAATATAAAAATGTAAATACCTGAAAACAATGCAAACTGCATTTACCTCCTCTATGTTTAGTATGGCAGAGTAGTTGATGTATGTTATAAGAAATAAACACGGTTACGTTTTTTCACAAAATAAGTGTTTAATTAAAAGTACAAATAGAATATAAAAGTAAAACTAAACAATTGAACGTGATGGTCCCAGGCTTGCTCTGGCTGCAAATTTAAAACCAAACAAGTAAAAACTAAAACAATAAGAAGTAAAACGTCGAAGTGTATACAGACGGCAAAGAAAGAAAAATGGCGATGTCCTCAGAACCGTTTTGTCATATCGAAAAAATAACAGATGAAGCTTCCTACCAGATTTGGAAATTCCAAGTAACAGTTACATTTAAGGCACATGGATTATTTGAAATTGTGAATGGTGACATACATACCTTAACTAAAGATGATGAAAAAGCTGACTGGAGTAAAATGGATGCTACAGCACAAAATATAATTGTGACAACAATAGATAAAAAGTTAATGATGCATATAATAAACTGTAAGAACTCAAAAGGGATATTTGACAAACTTACAAATATTTTCGAAAAAAGTACCTCAAATCAAATTTTATTTTACTTAGAGACTTTTATAGGTTTTCATATATAAAAGGGTCAGACATGAGTCTACATATAAGTAAAATTGAAAACATTGTACACAAACTTAACAGCACTAAATCAAACGATCGATGATAATATGGTTATTTCAAAAATATTGTCAACTTTACCTGGAGATCAGTGCCGTAACTAGCCTATGTTACGCCCGGTGCCAGTTAACAATTTTGCGCCCCCAACCCCCAGCGTCTCGTTATTTTTTTTAAATTTAAGGCTCGCCCCTCATAAAAAATACATCATGCTTTATGATTTATGTTTAATATATATTCAAACCTACAAATAAACAACAAAAATAAAAACAAATGTAAAAATCAAACATAAAAATAAAAACAAATGTAAAAATCAAACAAAAAAAAATATAAAAAACTAAAATTTTAAATTCGATGAAAAAAACTTAAGAGTAATTCTTTGGTTAAAAAAGGAACTTAAAATAGTAAAGATTAATTCTTTGGTAGAAAGGGAACAATAATTAAAAATATTCACAATAATTTAACCCTGCGAGCTTTACGTAATACAAAGTCATGAATGATGGAATCGTAATCAAGTTGTCTTGCAATTGAATGTTCTATAGACAAAATGCCTAAACTTATCGGTCTCTGTTGCCCCATAGACGATCTTAAATATGTTTTTATCAATTTTAATTTACTGAAGCTTCTTTCACAAGAAGCTACAGTCACTGGTAACGTTAGGGCTATGTCAATATTAGGGCATGTCTCTGCCAAAGAAAATTCATGAATCGCCTGGAGCAAATCTAATAATGTAGTGGATTCGGAGTCAGCAAAAAGCGTGTGTGCCTGAAATTTTACAGTCTCTAATTCGCTTACAAATTCTACACCATTTATATCATTTTCATATTTCAATGCTAAATCTGTGGCCTGTTTCCTTAGATTTTCGGTGTTCATGTTCTTTAAACTGTGAATTGACAAAAAACTAAAATCTTTAGCAATATTGTTCAACTTTTCAAAACTCCATTTAAAATGATTGATTAAAGTGTCTATCACTTGAAATATTTCAGTTTTAAAATTTTATTTTGGAGTTATATCGTAGCCTGCATCTGCACTTTCATCCATATCTTGTCTTTTTACACGTCTCCACCTTTTCTGTACAAAATCACCTTCTGTTCCTATCTTTTCAGCTAATGTAACCACTTTATCAAACATTTCCTCGAAATCTTCATCACGGATGGTTTGAATCTGGTTGGTCAGTCCCTTTATCATTTTTGCTGCTATGTCTACAGTGACATTTTTGGATTGTAAAGTTCGATTGACTCTATCTATAGCAGTTAAAATTCGAGCCCATATATCTAACGGACACAGAAATTTAAAATCGATATTACTTAATACACTTTTTGATATTGCAATCGTTTCTGCATTAAAGGTATCAGAAGTCAAGACATTCAAGGCAGTAACAACTTGTGGAATTTGAGTGTATAAAGCGTTCACTGCCTTAGCTTTAGACGACCACCTAGTGTCTGCGTGGCATTTCAAAGATATATAAATTTTTTGCATTAGAACTTCCCAACGTATTGTTGATCCAGAGAAAAAAGTAAATAATCTTTGAATAGTACCAAAAAATGTTACCATATCAGTTGTAACGCTAGCAGCGTGTACGCCTGCTAGATTCAAACTATGTGCTGCGCATGGAATAAATTGAGCATGTTCGTTAAGTTCTTGAATTTTAGCTTGAATGCCGTTGTATTTTCCACACGTTACTTCCATTATCGTAACCCTGTCCTCGAACATTTGTAATATTAAGTCCATCCGATTCCAATTTCTTTAAAATTTCTTTTGCCAAGCCTTCGCCAGTTTTTTCGTGAGAGTGAATGAAGTCTATAAAACGTTCTTCTATTGTGATCTCTTTAAGAACTTTCACATACCTCAAGATTTGCGACATCTGTTCTAGATGCGAAAGATCCGGAGTACAGCCAAATAGAATAGAAAAATACTTTGTGGCCTTTACTTCGTCAATAATTTGTTTTTTAACAGCAGCCCCCATTAGCTCAATTAATTCGTTTTGAATCAATGGAGAGAAATACGATACGCTTCTTTTTTTATGAGATTCAACGTGCGATTTCAACTCTGGATTAAATTTAATCAAATTAACAGCACTTAAAAATATCCCTGAACCCAGTTTATCAATTTTTTCGTTTGTTCCTCTTAGAGCTAAATTGTTCTCGGCACAAAAGAGAATAATGGTCATGTGCACTCTCAGAACATGTCGCCATTTTTCCTTTTCCTGGTCTATTGCACAATAAGGGAAACAAAAAAGTGCCTGCTTCTTTTGACTATACATCAACCACGTTCGCTCCGAAAACTGTCCGTTAAATAGTTTTCTTGTGAACCATTCTTTTGCAAATTTTCTGGTTCCAGGTTCAGACTGTGACAAAGAAAAATTTAAATCTTTTGCTTGGTCGGGGTCTTGTTCTACAAGAAAACAACGAATTGAATCTGTCACTGGGAACCACGATTTTGGATCATTTCGATCAACAGATACGGTTGTGTTTTCTGTGTGCAAAGACTCTTGCAATTCATAATGTTCATTTTCATCCTGCAGAATAAAATCAGATGAATTTTTCAGTAAAGTTTCGTCGTTAGAATGTGATAGTGATGTAGAAGGCTCTAGACAAGCTTCGTCTACTGTGCTAGCTCCAGCAATTACTATATGGCCACTTTGGAAATAGTTATGAAGATTGCCATGGTCTGGTACTTCGGATTCGGGTCGATTTTTGTATAATTAAGCAAAACTTTAGAAATTTTTTGGGCCTCATTTTCTTTAGCACGTTTTCGCTTCCGAAACTCAGCACCAGATGGTCGTTTAAGAGGCATTGCATAAAAATTAGTCTAGAGTTCTAGATCTAAAACAAAAGAAATTAAAATTTTCACAATGCACAATTCTAAACCCTCGAAAATTTGTAATGAAATGAAAATGTTTACGCATCTTACCTGCAATTACTGGTAATTTTAAGCGCCCGCACTTTTTGCTCTTAGCCTTAGCGAACCTGACAACGGATAGTGCGATGTGCAATGCAACACGCCACCACGCGACACGACAGCACAAAACAGACTAGAGAAAACAAACAAAAAACAAATGTACGATGCTCGATGCATGACGCAGCATCCTCACAGTGATGCCTGTCAATGTCAGTGGCATGACAGGGCGCTGATACAGGTGAGGGCAAATAATAAAAGAATCCTTTCCCCTTTCCTATCTAATTCATTTGCGTGTTTGCTTGTAAATTGCGCTCCCTAGAAGACTGCGCCCGGTGCGGGGGCACCGACGGCACCGCCCTAGTTACGGCACTGCTGGAGATTATAGGCATTTTGAAACTGCATGGGAATCAGCTGCATGAAGAGAAAAAACTCTAGAGAAACTCACTGCAAGATTGTTGTCAGAAGAGGCAAGAAATAAAAGTAAAGAAAATGAAATAGCATTTGAAAGTGTCCAGAGATTTTGTAAAAAATGTAAAAGTAAAACACACGACACAAGGTTTTGTAAGAAAGAAAAGGAAGACAGAAAATGCTTCAAATGCGGAATTTCAGGACATGTGGCTAAAAATTGTTCTGGCGAAGGTTCAAGTAGTGGAAGTTCTATGGCAAAGAAAAACTTTAAGGGATGTAGCATATCAAAAAGACAAATCATGTAGAACAAGATTGTTTCTTTAAAATAGAAAAAAATCGAGCTGGAAGTAAAATAGCTTTTCTTACTGAAAACAGTAATTTATGTACTCAAGACTTTGTTGTTGAGTCCGGTAGCTGATCTCATATGGCAAATTCAAAAGATATATTTTCGGCTCTGGAAGAAACGCATTCAAGTATACACATGGCTAAAAAAAATAAAAAATGACAGCTGAAGATAAAGTATTGAAGCGAGCACTTGCACATTAAAGGACGTTCTATTTATACCAGACTTAAGAAAAAACTTACTTTCTGTAAATACCATTACAGAGAATAATAGTTATTTTTAATGAGTTATTTTCACTAAGGAAACGGCCTAAATAAATAAAAAATAATATAAGGGTATTGGAAGGAACAAAGAAAGAAAATAGATTATATGTTGTAATCATCAGACAGAAGAAAGTTATTTAATAGAAGAAGAGAAAATCGAAAAATGGCACAGAAAATTAGGGCATTTAGGACCCCAAACTATGAGAAAATGAATAGATTTGACAATTGGCATGACATTAACTAAAACTGATTGTAATTAAGTAAGTTAAAACATATTTGTGAAGTTTGTTTAGAGGCCAAGCAAACAAGACTTCCCTTTAATACAGTAAGACAAAGGGCAAAGAGACCTTTAGAAATACTGCACACAGACATTTGTGGTCCCATTGAACCCATGACATGCGATGAAAATCGATATACTCAGAGTGCTTGATGACTACACACATTACTGTAAGGTTTATTTATTAAAACATTAAATTGAAGCATCAGACCATTTAAAAGAACTTATCAGGGAAACAGAGGCATATAAAAGTTTAAAAGCAGCCAAAATACAATGTGATAACGGAGGCGAATATGCAAACATAAACTTCAAGCAGTAGTGTAAAAATAAAAGAATTGTTTTAGACTTTACTATTTCACACTCTCCTCAACTAAATGGTGAGGTAGACAGAACATTACTAGAGAAAGAACGGGCCTTAATCTTTGACGCAAGATTAAATAAAGAATTTTGGGGTGAAACTTGTTATGTAGCTGCCTATTTGTTAAACAGAAGCCCCACCGATACAGTAGATGAGACTCCTATAGAGTGCTGGACAGAATTAAAGATTTGTCAAGGTTACAAATTTTTTTATCAATGGCCTATGCAAAAACATTAGGTTATGTTCAAGAACTTGATTCAAGAAGTAAAAAATACATGTTTGTAGGATATGCACCTAATGCTGCTTACCGCTTATGGGACGAAAATTTAGAAAAATTGTGATTCATAAAGATGTAGTGTTTAAAGATCCAGAAAAAGCAATATAGGCCATTTATTACGGACTTCGATAATGGAAAGTTCGACAATAATTGCAAAAGTTTTCAAATTTGGAGACAACATTGGAGGAGGTGAAAAAATAACAAATTCGGTTTTGCACCCTTTTCCACCCTCCGGAACATTGTTAAATTAATAAGAAAACTAAATTTATAATAGATTTTAAAAGAATCCGAAGTTTATGCAAATCTTGGAAAGCATTTTAATAATTATTAGACATCTTCTGTCAAGTTTGCACCCTGTTACGATGACCAATTCAATTCAATTCAACACAACTTTATTAAAATTAATGAGTATATAACATGTATAAGCAACAATTGTATAAAAACGAACAAAAACTTAACCTAAACTCCTTTTAACATTGTAGTAAATAAAAATAGGTGATTTGATACAAAAATGCTTAAAAAAGAAAGCTTAACATTAACAAGAACAAGAACACTAACTTTGGCTTTCGCCGTTTGTGCGCACTTCACTTTATTTTTAAATTTTGATTCTGACGCTGGCACCACAACTTGAACAAGGCGCCATCCGCGAATTACTCCAACGACGGGTCGCGCAAGGCTGGCCTAAACTGTGATTCTAAAAATTTGGATTGTTCTGATATAAAAAATTTTGAATCTGTTACAAGATTAATGAAGGAAGAATGAATTTACAGACAAAAATGTACAAACAGAATCGAAAGAACAGCAAACGCGATACAAAAATACATAAAAAATAAAAGAAGAGGGGGACAGGAAAGAATTAAAGTCGACGAAAGGTATGAAGTATCAGTGAAAGGTGGATAGTAGCAGGGAAGGTATAGTAGGTGAAAGTTTGGCTAGAGTGGCTGCCGGAAGATTGGCAACGTCTGGTAAGGTAAGGGGTGTTTAATCCGAAATGGGGCATTATGCTGTCTAATTTGTGTAATGTGTCTTGTTAGCGGACTATCGCCCAGTTTGAACGAATAGAAGTTTTGAGAGATGCGCTGGACGTAGTCGGCTATCGGGGTTATGTCGTTGCAGCGTTCGTAGAGGTCTCTGAGGGAGGTGTACCTTCCAGAATTTGAGATGAGGCGCATATATTTTCGTTCTAGTACTTCTAGTTTTCTCATTGTCGTGGCCGGTATGCTGCACCACACCGGCGCCGCGTATGTGATGGACGGCCTGATTACCATTGTGTACAACAATTTTTTATTTTGTCTGTTTAGTCTGCTACCCCTGACCATGAGCGGATACAGACTCCTGGGCAGGGAGTAGACTGTCCGTATGGTTTCGTTAATGTGGGTGTTGAACGTCAGTCTTTTGTCTAGTCTCACCCCCAGGTACTTCACGCATCCCCTAATAGGAATTTGGTTGCCCCTGATCGAAATTGGTGTGATTAGGCGATTCTCTGTGAATCGACGCGTGAAGCATATCGCCTCCGACTTCTCGGCGTTCACCCGAATCTTCCACTGGTCGTAATAAGCCGTGGCACGGGCCATGTGCGCCTTCAGCAGCATATTAGCCACCTGTGCGTTGTGCGAATGCGCGTACATGGCCGTGTCATCGGCGTACTTGGCCAGCTTGGTATTCGGGAACTCCGGGAAGTCGGAGACGTACAAGTTGTACAACTTCGGTGACAGGCACGATCCTTGCGGGACGCCCGCGCGAATGTCCCGCCGAGTTGACAGTTTATTATTCACCCGAACCTGCAGGGTTCTGCCCGTCAGGAACGAGTGAATGAGTTTGGTGATGTGCGTCGGGAAGTTATAGTTATGGAGTTTGTAGAGTAAGCCCGGGATCCAAACGGTATCGAAGGCCTTCTCAATATCGAGGAGCACCATGGCGGTGCTCTTCCCGAGGTTGTATTGTACCTTTACATCGTTAACTACCCTAACGACCTGTTGAACCGTGCTCCTCCCCCTCCTGAAACCGAATTGGGACTCGTCGTCGATGTGAAGCTCACCCTGAACAGCATCGAGTCTGATCAGGATGATCTTCTCCACCAACTTGGAGATCGCCGACAGCAACGAGATGGGCCTGTAGCTGCCGACGAACCGCGCGTTCTTCTTCGGCTTCAGGATGGGAACGACCACGGCGCCTTTCCACTGGCTGGGCCAGTGCTGTAGTCGCAGGATCGCGTTAACGATGTAAGTTAGTTGCACAATACCTTTCCTCGGGAGATATTTGAGCAGCTTGTATTCGATACAGTCCGCCCCGGGTGCCTTATTGTTTGGTAAGTCCTTGACAATTTGTGCTATTTCCGAGGGTTTGGTCATGACTTTAAGAAATTGTTGTCTCGTCAGTTGGATGTCATGACCGAGGAGTTCTTGTACGCCTCGTTCGATGCGGTCGTGTTCCTGATTATTTGGTATGGTGTTGTTATGTATAGTCTGAAAATGGTCGGCTAAGTCGTTCGCTTTTTGTGCGTCCGTCAGCGATGTCTGTCCGTTTGTGCCCGTCAAGGCGGGGATGGCTTCCCGCGTACTCTTTAAGGCCCTCGTCAGCTTCCACAGCGAGTTGTCTTGAGGATTGAGCGCCGCCAGTTTGTCCCCCCATTTCTGGTTTCTTGCAGTGTTGATGGAGGTTCGAATCTGTCTTTGCAGCCTGATCATCTCGGCCCTAGCGTCGGCGTCGCGATTTCGCTGCCAAAGCCGTCTCAGTCGGTTTTTCTCCCTGATGTTTTGTATGACCGCCTCGTCGAGTCGGTCTCTGCTGTGATTTATAGTCACAGTGGTGGCAACAGTCTGCTTGGCATCCTGCAGTACCCTTGTGAACTCCTCCACCGCATTTTCCAGTTCGGTGGGTGTGGTGATTGTGTTCGTTAGTGTGAGGTGTGTGTTTATGTGTGTCTTATAGAGACGCCAGTCGGCGCCTCTATAAGATATGATTGTTCGTGTTATGTCTTGCCTCGACACACCGTCAAGCTCAACCACAATGGGGTTGTGGTCGGACGTGAGTTCCTGCAGGGCACAGGAGCCGTGCAGTTCCTCACGCCTTTATTGACCACTATGTCGAGAGTAGTAGGCGTTGTACCGTTGTCCGGAAAATGCGTGGGATCGTCCGGGTACTGCACAATGACATTTCGACTATTCACATAGTCGAACAGAGTGTTGCCGTTCGCGTTGTTGCGATGGCAGTTCCAGTTGCGATGCCGAGCGTTAAGGTCGCCTATGAGCAGGCAGCGCGGACCTGCGTTCATCAGATTCTCAAGACAACCCGCCGTGAAGCCGTTCAAGGGTCGGTTATACGCGGTCACGATACTAGTGCCGCCCTCCAACGTCACACACACATTCTCCACGGTGGTGTTCCGTACAGAATGCTGTGTGTGCGCGATTTCGGTCTTTACCAGTACGGCCACCCCGCCACCCCTGTGGTTGTCGGCCCTATCTGTTCTATGTACTGTATACCCTCGGACTTGCAGTTTGTCACGTCTGGTAAGTTTCGTTTCGTTTAGCAGCATAATGTCAATTTTATGCCTCAACAAGTAATTGATAAGAAAAGGAATTTTGTTACCTATACCATTGGCGTTCCAGGAAGAGATTTTTATTTGGATGACTTAGAATGCATCCTCCGGCATCGCTTCGAGGAAGTTGTGCATGACAAAAAATTTGTCTGCCGCGTTGGAGCAACTCTCCAGCTCAGCGTTCAAGTTGTGGTACAGCATCAGAAGTTTATCTAAATCAATTAATGAGGCCATGCGACGCTGCTGCTGCCGCAGTTCCTCGATTTTTGCTGCGGTGGTTCCTCCGGGTCTAGGCATCGTTGGGGTTGGCAACAGCGCCGCTGGTCGTCGTTGCGCTGTATCCTGGGTTCTGGCCGTCGTCTGGGGAGAGGGTTGCGTCATGGGATGGGTCTGGGATGCGGCTGCCGCTGCTGTGACTCTTCTCCTTTCCTCCCATATGTTTTGTTTTGGTGGGGGCGCCGCCACGTATCTAGTTTCAGGTGCGGGTGCCACCCTGGTGTTATTGGCCTCCTATTGGCCTGATTTCCTCTTATACACCACGCAGACTGTTGCGTTCGCCGGGTGCGGTCCGCCACAGTTTATGCATTTCGCTGGTGTATCTTTTGTTTTCGTGCAGGTTTTTGTCAAGTGCGGCTGGGCGCATTTCAGGCAGTTGGGGGACGCACGGCAATTGGTGGTTGCGTGCCCCCACTGCTGGCACCTGTGGCATTGAATAATGTTTTTGTTATTAACATGCCGTTCCCAGCTTATACTTGTATAATCTAAATATCTCACTTTGTCCTGTAGATCCTTTAGAGTTGTCTTGCTGTCGGTGATTATTAGATAAGCTGGGAAACGGGTGCCCCTCATTTTGTATATTTCTCTACATTCGATTGTGTGCTCCTTACGCAACTCCTCTTTTAGGTCGTCGGTCGCCGCCTCGTGGTGCAGCCCACGCATCACGAAGGCGTGCGACTTGTCTTCCCGAGGAGTATACGTATGAAAGTCGAGTTTGTTATCCTGGAAGCACTTGCTCACCACATTCCATTCCTCTTTGGTGGACACCTGCAGGGCTGTGTTGGCAGCAGTGTATTTCCAATAGTGTTTATCTTTTATGTGCGCTTTTACGTAGTCATTCACAGCCCTGTGGTCCTCCAGGTGTCCGTGGATTACTATCGGTGGTGGTCTCCTTTTCGATATCGTTCCTGTCTGCTGGGCCTTCCCTTCGTTTCTTTCGGTTGTGGCGGTACAACATCCATATCCGGTTGTTGTACCAGCATCTTAGTTTCGAACCTGTTTGCGATTATCGTGGTTGGATTTGCCGCTTGCGGTTGCTGTTGTGGTTTACCCGCGCCGGGGTGTGTGTATGCCGGATTAGTGGTATCCACGATTCTTTGTTTTCTCTTTATCCTGAAAATTTTGCTTTCTTCCGGAGTTGGATCTTCCTCCGTCTCATTCCCGACTTGCATACCGCTGACGGGGCTTGCTTTTACGGTTTTCTGACTGGAATCCGAGTCGTCTGCTTTCGTGCCGACGGCGGCGATTTTTCTTTTGGCCTTTTTCCTTGTGCTAGGCACCTGCGGCCCTAGACTTACACAGCTTCTGTCACTTTCATTTCCAGAGTTTTGTGACTGCCTGGTATGAAATTCCTGAGACGCTGCCACACTGGGCTTGGCAAACGCCCCACCGGTCGAGCTGACGAAGAAACCGTTATTTTTCGGCTGTTTATCCTCCATTTTGTCTTAATTCACTATTTGAAATTTTTGGCTTGCGCCTTTTACAACCGATAGTTTGTGGCCGAAAGTGCCTTTGACTACCGTAAAAGTTTGTGAAAAATTGTCTATTTTGCTTTTGAGGTTAGGTCCCCCTACCAACTTCGACCGGCAGTCGTAGGGGGGAACGGTCGCGAGAAATTGTGTACTTCTATTCGGTGGTTATGTCTTTTATATATAGGTTTATGCTAGTACTCACTATAATTTAGGGGAGGGAATGATTTTGAAGGGCGTCCGGGGATTGTGAATGTCCAAAAAGTTTCTTATAAGATTATTTACACTGTTTGAAATTTTGGATTGTCTATGTGACGGGCACGTCAAAAGTTTTTCAAAATTCGGGTTTTTGCTTACCCGCAGGCCTGGGCGTGAACCCTTTAATTCACTATCGAAGAACCGTTTCTTTATGGTTCTTTTGCACAACACTTTACTTTAACTTTTTAACTTTTTTCCTGGAATTCACTACTAGAGGGTGGACGACTTAATGACCAACCTTTCGAGAGTTTACTAACCGGCTGTTACGATGACCGGAACATTGCAAAGTGTTGTTTATTTACTTTACTTCGATATATTTTGTCGAAAAAAATTTGCGAAAGTTATACAAAGTTATGTAAATGATTGTTTATACGGTCACATACCCGCTTGTAGTTTTGCATAACTTTTTTTAGTCCGGAAGTTTTTTTTTACAATAATTCCTATCTAGCACGGTCACGATTTTGACGGTTTGAACAATAAGTGGAGGTCGACAAAAATTGCAAAAGCCTTCAAATCGGGTTGCAAAGGTTTGTGACATTAATAACTGACATAATCTGAATTTGCAACCTCACAAATGTCCCGGAAATTAATTAAATTACCTATCATTTAAATAATGCAGTTATGGTTGATAAAAAAAAAATGGAAAAGGTGCAAATTTATGATTGTTTTAATTACGTCGTTATATAGCTTCAGATCAATTTGCAACCCATTTACTAATACGAAACCTGATTTAAATAAATAAAACCAATAAATATCATGGATTATGTGAACATTCACGTGAATATAGTACGGTTCAATAATTACTCCGACTTTGGTATAATAAAAATTCTGCCCAACTTAAGTACATTTGTGTACTCCTCGGCACGCGTTGCCGGTAAGCTAAAAAGATAGTAGACTTTTTTTTGTTACATTTTTCATATACGTTCCTTCCGGTCTACTATGTAGTCCAATAAAGGGGGCTTTTAAATGCCCATTCGTACTCCATGGCCGAATTTTTGACCAGAAATTAGTTTTAAGATGTACATTAAGCGTCTGTAGTCAAAAAATAGGAATTGACGTGCAGGTGTTTTAAAAAATATATTTAAGGGGATATGTCAAAAACGGAAAAATTTCCGGAAAAAAGTTTTATGCAAAAGTTGTGGTGTAAAAAACTATTTAACTTTTTTTTTCTATAAGTGACCAACGAGCCGTGAGATTCAGATGGTAGGAGACCAGGGTTCTGTAACCACCCCCGGGGATGTTTTCACCCTTCAAAGGGGTAGAAATGTTTTTCTGGGGAAAAAATGAATATTGGAAAATCAATATATAAAAACACGTCAATAAAAATATATTTTTTCTATTTTTCAATTATAGATGAAAAAACTTCCAACCCCATTGAAGGGTGAAAACAACCCCCGAGGGTGGTTACACAATCTTCGTCACCTACTACCTTCCGCAAGAAAACGCCTCCTACAAAATATTAATTTTTTTTTTCACAAAAACAAATGTCAATTTCCCAACCCCTACAAGGGTTGGAAGCCTGGGATATGGGCAGCTTAGGTCAAATCCTGAGGAACTTTCCGTTCTACTCGAGGGAACAACAATTAGTCGAAAAAGTGGGAAAAATAAACAGGTTCACGGAAAAGGGGACTTTGGGGTGGTTTTTGACCAATTTGAGAGGGTTGCCAAGATGGAAATATTGGTTTGACCCCGGGAATCGATTCAGCACTCTCGAAAACGTAAGGGGTACATTATCTAGTCCTAGGCGCAAACATTCGGTAGTTCGTCCGACTCCTTCAAAAGGACTTATAAGTATTGCATTTGCTGCATAATATGATTAGGCCACTCGTCATAGGCTCAAATCTGGGGGGTACCTTATAGTACAGTAAAAATGTACCAAAAGTCCCATGACCTGGAAAAAATTGCACACTCGAATTTGTCATGCTCAACGTTATTAGCACCACTTAGAAGGTCGAAAACCAAAAAGGTGACCTCCCTCCCCTTTTGCTTCAGCCGCAATCTTGAAAAAAATTTGAATTGTTTTATCTCATGTTCTATTGGTCGCACGGAAAAAGTTATTGAACAAAAAATTCTACATATTTTCGGTAATTGCCGCGATGCCGAGAAGTTCATATTTCGAGCGGTAGAGGGCGCCGAAGTTACCAAAAAACAGTTTTAACACTTTTAAATTTAATTGGAAATTTAAAATCAACGGAATCAAATTTACTTGGATATGTGTATAGCTAATATTTTTTACCTAAACAGCTTTCACAACACTATTTTCAAGAAACTGTTTTTGGTAATTTCGGCGCCCTCTACCGCTTGAAATATTTATTTATAATATTCTCGGCAATTACATAAAATATGCATAATTTTATTTGCAATATTTTTTGTTCAATAACTTGCCGTGCGACCAATATAACACGAGATAAAACGATTTAAAATCTTTTCAAGATGGCGGCTGAAGCAAAAGGGAGGGGAGGTCACCTTTTTGGTTTTAGACTTTCTAAGTGGTCCTGATAACGTTGAACATGACAAAGTCGAGTGTGCAATTTTATTCAGGCCAAAGTACTATTTGATTGTACTATTAGAAAATTTCCGAACTTAATGAGACTTTGGGATGTTGTTTGTGAGTGTCTAATAGTGCTACATTCAATTTATCCAACAAAAAAACCTCGTGGAATTTTGGGGAGGGGCGAAAATCCCCAAAATTTTTGGACATTTTTCGAAAACGGTTGGTTTTAGCGGATAAATTGTAGATGATTAAATTTCCTGCAATTTGCACGGTAAAATGTAATTTTTGACCTCATAGGTACCGAGGTAATGGACTTGCGGTATCTACTCCCATTTGCATAGGTTCAACTACTCCCCGCCCCACAACTACCACGACCTTCTCCTCCTTTGATATGTTCACACTATACACTGTACATGTAAAGTTTGAAAGAGCGTAAAATAATCCAGTTCGTCTTTCCACTAGTAGATTTTCATTAGGTTGAAAAAAAAGAACATTAAAATACAGTATTTTTATATGTAGTATATTATGCTTCTTCGTCCTGGAGATCAGGCTCTGGCGAATTTTCGCATGTATGCCACGAGCAGTTCTTGCAAAGGGTGGAGCACCGCAGTCCTGCTTTCTTGCAGCTGCAGACTGCAGTGCTACACCCTTTCTCGCATTTACAAAACACGATGTTCAATATGTTGTTTGGGGCTGCACTACATGTGGTCCTGATGGGGATGACCCCTCGTCTCGTTCAGCGACCACCCCCAAACAGACGGTACAATGTTGTTACCTAGCCATGTTTGGACCTGGAAATATATTCGGAAAACATCGTGGGTGGCCGCGTCTTTGGTAGTCTGGCCAATTGGAATTTAGGTTTGGCCACAGACTTATAGTAAAAAGTTGGTATCGGAGGTTGTCGAGGCAATCTGTTTCCATGTTCCCTCCATACAGTGCTACCAGAAACTTCTCGCCTGCCTCGAAAATCTGATAAGAGGTGGCTTCCGGGTCTTTGAACACAGCTACTAGGCCATGTAGGGTAGTGTTCTTCTCGTCAATTCTGCAGACCTTCTTCTTTCCTTGTCCGAAGGGGGTTGAAGTGGTGTCGCACCCACTTACTGCATGCAGAAAGAATCGATCTTGCAAGAAGCTGCTGAATATAATGATGGGGCATTACCTCTCCCACTCTTCCGTGGGACCCTCTTCGAAATATTTCGAGAACGGTTGATTTTAGCGGACAACTTCAAATTAATAAATTGTAGCTGATTAAATTTCCTGCAATTGCATGGTAAAACGTATTTTTTGAATAGGGTCTCAAAATCGTAAAAAAAACTGCTGAAAAAGCTGGTTTTCTATACTTATTTTCCATTTTTCAACATATTTAATGGACTTGTGGTATCTACTTCCATTTGCATAGGTTCAACTACCCCCTCCCCTCCCCCATAACTGAATCGAAAGTTTAGAGCTGAGACCCCAGAGGCGTACGTGCACTTATTTTCGATGGGTTGAGTCTCAGGGTTGGTTTTAGTAAGTGCTGTTTCGGGTCGAATGCTACATCCTGTATATTGTAGTTTGCGCTGGTTGTTATCACTTTATTTAAATAAGCACTTGTTTGATTATTAAATAGCTATTGTAGGGTCAACGGCTACACCCTGTTTGTTGTAATTTTTTATTTAAGAAAAAAGAATGACACGATGATTAAAAGGGGACACAAAAATATTTATTGAAAGTTATTGAACAGAGTTGGATAAAATTTAATTTCTTTTTGATGTAGAAACTAATCGACAACAGAAATTCTGTCTTAGGTTGTGTTTAAAATGTATTCTCAAAAATGTTGAAAAAATAATAAATCTGAGAAAGTCACTTTTGCGATGAAGCCTCGTAGGCAAAGGAAAAAATTGAAAAGGTGGCCACTTAAGGCGAAGTATTTTGTTATAAAAATAAAGAGGGGGGCCCCTTAAGGCGAAGTATTAAAACTAAAATGGAAAAGGGGCCACTTAAGGCGAGATCTTAAAAACTAACTCTTTTTAACCAGGTTTCGGCCTGGGAAGCTAGAATCGAACAGCTCGTCACGAAAAAATTGCAGGGAACCGGGAATAAGAAAACCTAGCCAAGCAGGTATCTACAACATAAAATTAAATAGTAACCGGACCCAGCGTCAACAGCTATTACACAAAGCTAACTTTGAAACTTATAATTTCCACTAGAACACTACGCGAAACTTTACACTAGAGTCACTGTCAAAACTGAACTTAACTGCGGCTCGCGATGCACGGGTATTTATACTAATTCAGAAAGTTTCATTCTTCTCGCCCCATCGAGTCTCGCGGAGAGCTGGAAAGGTTTGAAATCGCTCCGTGCGGGCAAGGATGAGTCATCGATTGCGACTTGTTGCGCAATACTTGAAAATTTTGGAATTTGAAAATAAAATTTATATAGAAAAATCGGCGATGCAAAGGGGAATTTATTAAAATTTGAATGAGAGTCGAATCTATTTTCGTTTAGAAGTTATTCGACGTTTTGTGTGTAAAATCTGGCTCGACCCCGTAAGGTATCAACGGAGGTCCGATGTTAACAAACTGTAACGCCGTTAAAAGGTTTCCCATTAGTGCGTACGATATTAAGATAAGATATTAAAAAGGTTCAATACGGTTATGAATCGGGTGGAGCGCAGATATAGTATGTGTGTCTGCTATTATACAGGGGTGATCGAAAATGGGGAAAGTTTATAATAGCAATTGGATTGGGAAATTTTGGAGAAAAGATATTTAGACTTTTGAGACTCGAGGCACGGAACGTGATTTGACGTATACAGGGGTTGATCGGAAAGTAAGAATAGAAAAATTACGAAATGGTTTTAAGAACGTGGGGAAATGGACTCGACGGTTAATTTTAAGGGGGTTACATATATGAGGGGTGGTCAAGAAGTTCGAATATTTTGAAAAGGGGAATTGCTTATAAAAATTGGACGTATTGAAATTCGATGATGAGAATTTGGGTTTGGAGTTTGGATGGAGAATTCAACTAATTTGACGAATATACAGGGGTTGTATTTTTGAGTGACGTTTTTCACGATGAATCGGTTACGGATGGGTGCGAATGAATGTTTGACTTTAGATTTTGGTGAATTTGGGTTAGTTGTGAATTATCGATGGTTGGCTAATTTTCTCAGATTTTTTTGAATTGAAATGTGGGTTTTTGATGCTAACGATATCTGATTGACTTTTTTTACATAGTTTGCCAGGTGGCATGAGATTATTTGATTTTTTGATGATTTTTAGAATTTTTTGTTTTTTAATTTTGACTTGTAGGGGACATATCCTACAACAGTAGGAATAGTTACCCATCCAAGTACTAACTGCGCCTGCCGTTGCTTTACATCGCATATCGAAGTATGTACATAGTAAAGACGCACCTACGCTCGCCCCATTTATCACTATAAATACCGTAAAATTCTTATTTTTATTTTGTACCCCTTTATACCTTTTGTTTCAAAACATATTATTGTGTTATTTTATTTTCAAATAATGTGAATAATGGAATCTTGTATTATAAATAAAGATGTTAATTATTTATTTCTTTGTTTGTTTGTTTATGTATTTATTTATTTATCTGTCTATGTATTTATTTATCTATTTATCCCTTTATGCATTTATCTATATATTTAATTATTTATATCGTCTTCGACACGCTAAAATACATTTTAAAAAGTGTATATGGTACCTATAAAGATAGTAATCTCAAATCAACTTATAGTTGAAATCAGAAATGTTGTCGTTCACGTCATCATCCTTTAATTTTTGAACCAAATTAACTCAAGGTCACACAGAATGTCACGCATGGGCGTATCAATAAACACGAAAGGGAAGTATTTTGTAATGAAAATATATGGACATAAGCATGCAATTCAATGAATTTTAACAGAATTTATTTAAATTTGTTTTTGTCAATTATATAAAAATAAGAGTTAGAGAAAGAGTATTTTTTTGAGAAAGTTTAAAAGCACGACAAACTTTAATATGTTTGTTCCCAATTCAATATCTTGTTTGCTAGTAAAAGTATCATTTTATTTAGAAAGCAATTTATTAATTAATTAGAAACATACATTAATTAATTTTATATATACCCGCTGCCATAATTAATTTTACAATTCACCTCATGGACTGCTTGCAAAGGTTAAAAGGGGGCCTCCGTTACATTTTTCCTGGTTGAAGTACTCAACTAATTTCATAACCATACCTCTAACTACTTTATCCAATCTTTTGCCAGGCATTTTGGTATTTTGGTACACTGTAAAACTAAAGCACTTATAAACTATTTTAAACAACAACAAAACAAACACTAAATTTGAAACGCACGGTAAGAACACTAAAAACTTATGTATGGCTGTATTATTCATTTGTAAAACGCATCGTTACGCGTGGAACTTCTGTCGTAACCCCAGGAGACGCGACTTTCTGCTTTTTAACTCATATACGCGCTTTGTATTTACAAAGATAGAAAATTTTGCATGTGCGTTGATAACTACATACGTGAACACATTCGTGATTTCAACTATACTTTGTTGCGACTTTTCGTTAAATTTATCTCTACCAATAAATATATTTGACACCACTAAATATAACAGTTAATACGATTTGTATTACCATTTGATTGAATGGAATTTTTTTAAACGTATTTATGCATGCATTTTCAATATTTTAAAATTTGACATCAAACCACAAATTATTATTTGACATATAAAAATAAAAATTTTAAATGAAGTTATTAACGAACAAACTAGTAGTAATGATAATGAATGAATCAAATATATATATTAGAGCTGTTTAATTTATATGGCAATGAAAGTAACAGACGTACAACGATTTAAAAAAAATTTGAATGAAAATATTAAATGTCATCAGTAGAAGAAATTTAATACCTGAATGTGAACACATTGAAAAAAATCGTTAGGTGTATATGTTTGTTTAATCGTTTGTCTTATTGGTATGTAATTTTTTTTTAAATTCACACATGTTGCAGTTCTTGCAACCGTCGGAGTACATTGAAAATGATTTAAGGAAATTTGGAAGTATAGAAAATTTGTAGATAAACGCAAACTGCTATGAATTCATAGTAGTCGGGGTACCACTGCGCATCCATAGTATTCGAGGAAACCCACTGCGCATTCATAGTACCCGAGAAAACTCACTGCGCCTTCAATCGTCGGACGTCTGTTATTCTCAGTAACACTGATTTTTGAGTTTTTAAGAATTAAAAATATTACTGAAGACGCTGTAAATACGTACCTTAAACAACAAGGGTAACACTAAGATTGCACCATGCCCGTAGCAGGAATGAACTATTTCACGTGTATTAAACAACTCTAAAATTTCACAGTGTCACCAAGTCAAAGTGTCGCAAAATTGATACAACTTGTAGAGGTATCTCGGGGTACATGCTTGAACTAACAGTATACTCTCCTCCGCTATCCTTGAAGTCTTATGTATTTTACGTCCGATTTTCGAGAAGTTATTTTATAATAACTACAAAAGCATTCTTATACATTATTAATATTATTAATATTCTTCGTAGACGTAGAGGGCGTAATGTTGAACTTGTAAATCAATACTTTGCTTAAAACACTCATGTGGAAGAAAATATCACTGAATGTAATTTTGCGTCCATTATACGGACGCATTTTAAAACTTTTGGGTAAAAATTCAGACATGAATTACGAGAATTATAATTCCTTTACTGGGCATAAAATAAAGCCTAAAATACCGTAAAATACTTGAAAACACTATCCTTATAGTGTTCTGCACTGCTTCTTAGCAGTGTGGCACAAATTGGCCCGATATGAATCCAATCAATCGATTTTTTCCCATGAAAACCATCAGAATATATGAAATCATCATACTTTTGAAAAGTCTTAGAAACACTGTAAGAAGCAGTGGAACCCAAACTGACCCGATATGAATCCAATCGCTCGGGAGGATCATTTGAACTCCGCTCCTCTTCAATAGTAACACCTACGTCTCAAATATGAACGCGATATGTCTACCCATTTGCGAGTTATAAGAATTCTTTATGTTTATGATAACATATGTGGAACTTGTGTCCATCTTCCATCCGCAGATTCATTCGAATTCCATCTCAGATCTGTATTACAACTTACGTGCCAAATATGATCTCGATATCTCTATCCGTTCTGGAGTTATAAGGATTTTTATGAAAAATTCAGATGCTTTACTACAGCAACATTTCATGGCATTTTTCAAAATATCACCTTGTCTAGTAATTCAATTTGAAAGGTCTGCAGACGATATATCATTATGTTCTGTCAAAAAAACGACGGCGAGGAGAGGGCATACGCGCCAGCGGTGTATTTAACTGTGTAAATCGTTCAAAAATTTTAATCAAATCTCACGGCTCGCCGGCCACTTATAGAAAAAAAAGTTAAGTAGTTTTTTACACAAAATTTTTTTCTCTACAACCTTTGTATAACACGTTTTTCCGAAAATTTTTCCGTTTTTGACATCAATTTCTATTTTTTGACTACAGACGGTTAATGTAAATACTAAAATTAATTTCTGGTAAAAAATTCAGCCATGGCGTACGAATGGACATTTAAAAGTCCCCTTTATTGGACTATATAGTAGACCGGAAGGAACGGATATAAATGTAACAAAACAAGTGTACTTATCTTTTTGGCTTATCGGCAACATGCGCCGAAGAGTACACAAATGTACTTAAGTTTGGCAAATATGTCTTTCAATTTTTATTGTACCAAAGTCGGAATAATTATTGAATCGTATTGTATTCACGTGAATGTTCACATTGTTCACATACTCCATGATATTTATTGGCTTTATTTAATTAAATCATGTTCCGTATTAATAATTGGGTTGCAAATTGATCTGAATCTATACAACGACGTAATTAAAACAATCATAAATTTGTACTTTTTTCAATTTTTTTTTGTGAACCATAACTGTATTATTTAAATAATAGGTAATTTGTCTAAGTTCCGGGAGATTTGTGAGGTTGCAAATTCAGATTAAGTATGTCAGTTATTAATGTCACACAATCGCAACCCGATTTTAAGACTTTCTCAATTTTTTCGACCCCTACTTATTGTTCAAACCGTCAAAATGCCAGATAAAAATATTTTACAAACATCGAATGTTGTTAGAGCAAAATAAAATAAAAAAAAACATAAAACACACCACGTATAGTAGACAACCTCCAAATCCAAAGCCAAAGGCTGTCCGGAAGGGGGTTACACACTAGAAAAAACGCAGACAATATCTCTCATGATATTCTTTTACAAAAATTAAATTATTACGGTATAAGAGGTTTAGCCCTCTCTATTTTTAGTCCGTACTTATCAAACAGTTTACAGTGTGTCAGCATTAATAAGATCTCTAATTTTGAAGTTGTAAAGCATGGTGTGACCCAGGATTCAACCTTGGGGCCATCACTGTTCATCATCTATATCAATGATATACGCAACTTCTTTTTATCTATTTGCAAACGACGTTAATTTGTTCAGATAATAATTTTAATAATGTCAAAGACACATCGAAAGCCTATGAAAAACGAGCCCAAGAGTGGTTTACAAGCAATAGACTTAAGTTAAATGAGGACAAGATTCAAAAGTTATTCCTTTCTTCCAATCAGAAATTTGTTAATGCGGAGATATCAATTTATTTGACTATTGACTATTTATTTGACTATGACTATGGCCATTGATGATAGGCTGAATTGGAGTTGTCACGTAGATAAATTAAGACATAAATTATGCAATACATCCTTTTTAATTGTAAGACACACTTCATATAAGCACTTTAAAAATTACTTATTTTTCACTTTTCCATTCTCAATTACGTTATGGTATTTTGTTATGGGGGAACTCTACTTGTGCCATAAAAACTTCTAGACCTCAAAAGACAGTCGTTAGGATAATAGCTAAAGCAGACTACAGAGAACATTGTCGGTATTTGTTTATTATGTTAGGAATCAAGTCCCTACCATCATTTTATATTTATTCTGTTTTACTTGTTGAAATCCTCAAAAATAATAATCATTACACTAAACAATCAAATTTACACAATTATAATACTAGGAATGCAAATATATTAAGAACTCCTTGCTTTATATTGTCCAAAACACAAGAGAACTTGTTAAGCCTAAAGATTTATAATAAATTACCGTTAAACGTTAAAACTTTAAATGACCATCTATTTAAAGAACAAATAAAAACTATATGTCACAGCACAATATATGATTTCTAAATTCTACCCATACAATTTAACTAAAGCTTTTTCATTTTTATCAAAATCCCATCAGCCTACATAACGTGCTTTAGCCGACGGAGCTACCGTGCCGGTATAATATTGAGTTTATTTTATATAATATAAGGCACGAAGACTAAAACTTTGTATTGGTGAATATAGCCTCCGCCTATGTATTGGCCATGTGTGTTAGGTTTCATCGCTATTATAAGTAGAAGTCCAAGTTGTAGACGGACAAAATGTCTTCATATTCTCTCCAGCTCTTGATGCAAGACAGTACCCAATCCTAAAACTAGCTGGAATGTTTATTAATTACAAGTCATTTGTAATAATTTAATTTTTTGATATTTTATATATTAATATATTAATTCTAACAGAAACTAATTCCTCAAATATTATGTTTAAAAACTGTAAGTGTTAACTAATTAAAACAAATAGTTGCAAATTAATGTTTCTTTACTATCATAAACATAGTTAATTGCATAATAATAAATTTATTTAGTATAGTCTCGCGAGTGTAATTTTAATATAGTATACACCTTCATCATAGTAAAAAAATCCCAGGTAATATTACTATAAGAATAATTACTATTAGTAAAATATTTTTTTATATTCCTAGCAAATATTAAATTATTTGCCTTTGTCAAGTGAGTATAAAAATAATTGTTACTGCTATCTAACCAGTTAGTACACGTTGATAACAATGGTTTTAAATCAAATAGGGTGACAATGTCTACGTTCAATGTTAAAAGTATGTAAATAATGGGGATTTTACAAAATTCTAAATTTGGTAAAAACAGAAAGTCAGTGGCGTAGCCAGAAATCAATCCTGTAAGCGCGAGTCGAAATTTTTTTTGGGCTGATCTATTTTTTTTTGTCTGAACTGATATATTATTTTACTAACTCACAGCTCAGTTTTGCCAGATCGGACACCTTCTACTTTTCTACAATTTTTATGTTTCTGGGGTCGTAATTTTTTTAGTTCTGGAGTCCTGTTGTCAATTGGAACCTTTGGTGTTTACAGTAACTCAGATGTAATTTCCACAAATACCAAAACACTTGAACTTTACACTCGAATACACTACTCTTTAGAAGTAGAGTAGTGTATTCGTGTGTAGTGTTCAAGTGTTTTGGCGTCCCCCGATTCTAGATACGAAAATTATGACCAAAAAATATAGTCTTAGATACTGAACACCAATAGTGAAGATGTATGAATTTTGCAAAAACAAATTTATTATGCACCTAAGGATTTTTATAAATGTCATAAACGTTATAAATGTTTTAACTACCTTCCAAAACACTTGAATGACCCTCTTAAGGCTAGACTTGTGTGATAAAGGAGATGGCTCCCTACAGTTTATAGTGGGATCTGAGTCACTTCGGAGTAATTTATAATTTAAAATTACTTTGCAGTAGGTGGGGCTCGAACCCACTTCGCTAGGTATGCTCAGAGAGAAAGCTAGACGCGCTAACCACTGTGCTATCGTCCCTCTAACAAAATTCTGAATAAAAGATGCCATGTACATAAAATCACAAAATGCCTTTATTTAAAAAATACGGGAGGTCGTAGCTCCAAAATTCGAAATTTTAAAATCGAGATTTTACGTATTTTTTATCAAAACCTTATGCATTGGTTTATATGAAGTAGTTACATATGTAAAATACTGTGTATTTATGTAAATAAGTATAATATTCCGTTTTTCCTATTTATACGCAAAGTAGGAATCAATAGTTGCAAAAGTTATTAGTATATTTGAAAGCTTACGCATATGCTACATTGCACTTTTTCTTTTAATCAGAATATAATATTTAGTTACGTGCAATGTAATGTAGGAAAATGTATTACTCTGATACTCATGAAAATGAATAAAACATGCTTACGCATACGTAGAATTCTGTTTGCGTCCCCATATAAATAAACAGCACAGAAATTAGACAACCCCTAATTCCAGAAGCCAGAGGCTTGTGTGGAAGAGGGTTACACATTGAAAAGACGACATACAACCATTTCCTCCAACAGTGCCAGGCGCGATACCCGTGTGATTAATCGCGATTGCCACCTCGCGCCTTAACCAGCACGCCTATCGGCCAGATAACTCAACAAAACAAACAAAATATAAACGAGATCATATGAAACATTCTTCTGATAACATATTTATAGAAATTATTATTTAAAGGTTGGTGGAACAGCTTAGACATAAACAAAATTCGACGTCTTATGGACATGCATTTTAGATCCATGAAGTACAAAGTACATCCAGTAACTAAAATGGATGTCCATAGAATATACATCAGTGTATGTATAATGGAACGATCCATATGAACTACTTTCCCTATACAGCTTATATTCTCACGATTTCCATATGTACATTAAAATAATGTATACCGTTGTTGATTTGAACTGCGGATGTATGTCGTATGTAAGGGAAAAGACGTTGAAAATACGATCGCTCGTGCATATCTATATGAATGTTGCAACAAATTCCATTTGACGTACGGAAGCTGCCCGTTTTCAATGTATTTTCAAATATCAATACACGTTCGTAATCCATACTAGTGTCATTTCTGTTACTAAAAACATGCTGTGCTTGTCTAGGTGTAATATGAAAGACAAATAAAATTCTTTGTCTTTCATATATTACCTAGATTAGACAAACATAATTCTGGGTGACAGAGATGGCATCAATATGGATACCATAAGTTAAAGATAGACAAACTTACACAGTGCACACCATAGAAATATATATATATATATATATATATATATATATATATATATATATATATACAAACGTGGGAGGCGGTGAACCGATTTTCACGAAATTTGAATTGAAGGTTCCTTGACCATCGACAATAAAAGGGCACCATTCTCGTTTAAAGGGTTCCCCACCTACTCGAACCAGAAAGAGTGTTCTTAGTTTCACCAAAACAAACTTACTTTTCTATGTAGCGTTGCTCCATGTAATATTTTCTTTGAAAATCTAATTTTACTCCACTATATGCAAAAACCACCCGAACAAAATTTATATGCTAATTTACGTTCGACTATTTTGGCTCGATTGTCTTCGAGCGAGGAAAAAAGGCTTGATGACTTGTTAACCGGTTCGCAGATAGGCGAACGTAAACCATCCGATTTTTATCGCTACATGCTGGGCGTTGTTGGTGGCTCTAAGATGGTAAGTCAGGATTTGCTTATCAAGCTTTGGCAACTTAGACTATCTAGCCCATCTATATAGCTCTTACAGCTTCTGGGAAAACAAAGATTGAAGACATCATTGATATTGCTGACAAAGTCTGGGAAGTTTGCCAAAACCCTGTCATGTCCCAGAAACAGTTTTCAAACCACAATTCATCGTCTGATCTAAACGATGTATTAACTCGTTCGAACTCATTAGAGATTAATTTTAATCGTACCTCTAATTAGATTGCCGAAATTAAACAAACTCTGAAGATACAAGTTTCTATGATTAAGACCAATTCTTTCCCTGGTAGAGATTTTTTTAATCACCCGTAAACTTCAGCTAGTGTTGAAAGAATACATTATTGTGCAAATTGTCAGAATCGGCCTCGATCACGAAATTCCTCTCCCAATCGCTCGCCTCTTATAATCCTTTAATTTCGAAAGTTTGCTATTTTCATCAGATGTTTAAGGAAAAAGCACGAAAATGCACTGGTCCGTGGTGTATTTATAATTCAAATTTCACTAGAGAACATAATACGTCAAATCATTTATATCAGTCAAAAAACTAATAAGCACTAGCGTTCCGACGACCAACGTTAGTTCCTTCCATAGATCTCGTCATTTCGTCTATGACACTACAAATGAGTTACGTTTCTTGGTGGATACTAGTGCTGATATATCAGTTATTCCAAGAAACCATTTTACAGGTTTGAAAAGGAACCCTGATCTTACCTTAACGGCAGCTAATGGATCAGAAATTTCTACGTACGGTAAAAAGTTACTAACAGTTAACTTAGGTTTACACCGTAATTTGCCCTTTATTTTCATCATTGCTGATGTATAAATACCAATTTTAGGCGCTGATTTTATTAAGCATTTCGGTTTAATAATAAGATTTACAAAATAAACGTTTAATCGATAATAAAACTTCTTTATCTATTAATTGTATTATTGATCATACGAATACTCCAGCTATTACTCCCAAACTGTTTTCAATAAATAATCAGTACACTAATTTATTATTACAATTTCCAAGTTTAGTTTTCCAAATTAATCATTGCTAGTCAAGCATACAGTTGAGCATCATATCATAACCGAAGGACGTTTACCGTTTTGTCGACGTAGACTTGATAAGCGTCGCTAAAATCGAATTCAAACAGACATTCGATTTAGGAATTTGCACATCTTCTTCTTCATCGGCTTCTTCAGCTCTGCATAAGGTTGCAAAAAAGGAACCTAACGATTGGAGACCATGCGGTGATTATCCGCAATTAAATACTGTTACAGTTCCAGATCCATATCCCCTTCCACATATACATGATTTCAATGCAAATTTATTTGGATGTTCTATTTTTTCAAAGATAGATTGAATGGAGTAGTAGCAGCTGACGTCACAATCAAGCTGCAACTTCAGTTCAGTGAACTGGAAATTTTTTGTGATATTTACAGTCATTTAATTATACCAAGGTATTTTAAGTTATTTTAGAGCTTTTTGAAAAGTTTTTTTTGTGTAAAATTAATTATTAGTGTTCCCTTTTACTAATACGTTTGGTGATTTGTTGAACTGGCTCTAATTTTGTGTTTCATTTGCGTTTTTTAACCGACGTGTTTTTTTCCGCACTGTCAAAAGGTTTTTATCTTCGTAATGGTGAGTTAATTTTAACAATTAGGAATGTTAAATTTGTTGAAATTTGATCTATACACTTCATTTTAGGAGTCACCAAATTATATTTCTAAGTTAGAGTACATTAACGGTGTTGAAGTAGTATAAAAGTAGAAGATTTAACTGCATCGTTAAATGATATCCCAAAAATTTCTAAAACTGTGGTGATGGATTATATGTTATTTCGAACGAGCCCTACGACCATGATGACTAAGTTAGATGCCTTTGCCCAGCTTGCCTGTAAATGGATAGAATTTCTGGATACAAAAAAAATTAGCAAGCGATATCTCGCTGGTGAAGTAAGTGTATATTCTATATGAATAATATGAAATTCAAAGTTTATTATCAAAGTATACTGCTTATGTATGTAATGTGTAATCACAAATTACTGCTTTTCAACATTTGTACATTATTAAAACAGATTAAGGATGAATGTAATTTTTGTTTTAGGTTAGGCATTCTCAAAGATTACCAGAAGTACCATTTAAGCCATGGATTGTTGTATGAGGATACGTCTGTGACGGATGTATTGGCTTATTGAATAGAACTCAGTAACAAAAACATTGATATGGCTGTAGTATTAAAAAACAAGGCCAGATGCTTAGAGTATGCAGTGCGCTTTGGCATTTCACAAAGATTTTTATGTAATCTATACATTTGTAAATTATGCAGTTATGATATGTAAGAAGTTAATGGCTTTATATAATGTATATACAGATGTATGTTTCCTAAGTTTGCATGTAGAATATGTTAATAAAAACAACAAAACCACTATGTATCGCTATAAAGCATTTTGCTCTATGCTGCTCTATTTACATTTAATATATTCATCGTTTTTTCTTCCTGAATTTAAAAATGTTCAGATACATTGAAAATTCAACGAAGTTTTTCAAAAAGTTTTATTTTTCATTCTATATATTCAATTATTCGCATGTTACTGGAGGAGGATGTAATTAATAACCATATAACTACATATTCAATAAGTTTTATTTGTGTTATTAACAATACTTTTTTACACAAGTCAACATAATAGAATACATGTTAAAATAATATGTAAAGCGTACTAAAAAAAAAAACCTTACATATTACCTTAAGAACAATCTACACTTTAAGTGAAATTTTAAGAACATTTAGCATCCTATTTTGATTAAATAGGCAAATTCACTGTCAACATTGCAATATTATGTTAAAATCATGTAAATACTATCATATAGATACCCATAACAAAATGTTTGGAACATATTCTTGCATTTTTTATTTTCGATTCGAAAAAATCATCTCTACAGAACGCTGCTGGGCCGAGTACGTATTTCTATTCTTGCAAGCTCTACTTGTCTGGTTTGAGCAGATGGAAATCCCAAAAATCTGACTGTTCTTTTTCGATTTCATCGATTAGTGCACACAACAGCTGTCGTCGACATTAGTCGATTCCACATACAGTCATATCAATAACCATAAAAATTCCAAGAGATATTCTTCCTCAATATGATGGGAAGTCGTTGTGCAATAGAATGGCATAGAAACTCATATGCAGAAATGTTTCATCATCTACATAGATCCTCTCCATGCATTTAGAAAAGTATATATTTTAAATTACTTTGAAGATATTTCTATATGCCATTTTTGGCAGGAAATTAATAATATTGTCAGAAAATATAAATTTCACAGCAATGGATATTAATCTTTTATAAAACCATCAATATTAGTAAATAGAAATTACTACTACCTAACTAATTATATTCTATGTCAATATTGGCTTATACCAAATCTATGAATACATATATTAAATGAATATTTAAGCAAAGTCATACAATATACCTACTTAACAAAAAAAACCGAAAAACAAAATTATTAGCATTAATAGTGCTTATTTTTACAATTTACGAGTTAACAGGGATGTCAACAAACCTGACATCAAATTTTATTTTTCCAACAACAGCACTGATACGATATATACAGAAATTTCTCTCAAACTAGGCTTTTGAAAAAACGTTAATAAATGTCATCACATAAATTTGATATTAAAATTAAGCGCCAGTAATATTTAAATCGATCACAAACTAAGTCGTACTCTTATGTCAAATTCTTCAAATGCTGACGTCGTACTACTCCATTCGGGCATACCATCAGATACCAGTCGCAAAATACGATATTTATAAGACTGCAATCATCACCTCTTTTGGTCTTTTTGAATTTCTTAGAATGCCTTTTGGTTTGCGGAACGCTGGTCAAACTTTTCAGAGATTCATGAGTGGAGTTTTGAAGGATCTGTCATTCATTTTCGTTTATTTGGATGACATTTTGATAGCAAGTAGGAATCATGATGAACATTTAATTTACCTTCAACCCGTTTTTGAACGCTTTGAAGATTTTGGCATCAATATCAAACCTTCAAAATGTATTTTTGGTGTACCGTCGTTGATTTCTTAGGACACCGCGTTTCCTCTGATGGGTTTCACCTATCACTGAGCGAATTGACATTATTAGTAATTTTCCGAGACCGTCAACGCTTAAACAGTTACAACGCTTCATAGGCATGGTAAATTATTACCATCGTTTTGTTCCTCATTTCGCAGAAACATTAGCTCCACTTCATATTTTCAGCACTCAATTAGCTAAAGATAAAATTAAGGATATTGATTCTTGGCCAACAGAATGCATCAGTAGTTTCATCTTAGCTAAGCAACGCATAGTTGATGCAACTATTCTTTCACGTCCAGTACAGCGATAACGTTGTACTTACGTTATCCGTAGACTGTTCTAACGTAGCTATGGCCTCTATTTTGCAACAGCAGTCTGGTGATATTACCACCCCACTAACATTTTTCTCTCGAAAACTGAATGACGCACAAAGCCGTTTCGCGAGTAACTTTGTTACTTTCAGTATGCCCGTTTGGAGTAACTAAAACATAATACTGCGTTTTTGCGACGGCTGGTAAGAGAGGGGAATACACAAGCTGATGTCATTGAGTGAAGCCAAAACATACTACATGTAACCTACTTTGGAAGGTAGCTACTTAGTAGCTTGTTTTGTTAGTGCCGTAAAACTTTGAATACGTCAATTTGATTGTGTGAGGTTATGTTTCAAATTTGTCAAATCGTTTAAAACTGTAGACTTGAATAGGTACTTTAAACCTGTCTCCAATTGTGTTTGGAGTATATATTTTTGACCAACATAATGAAGAAAAGTAAGCAATGACTTTTCGGGAGCCACTGGATAATTGCCACCTCTATATTTCTTTGTTATTTTTGTGTTGATTATTTTCAATAATTATATGTAGTAAATAAAAAAGGGGGTTTTCTTCATTCTAAAAAACTCATAAAATTTTATTTCCGTATATTTCACTGCCTACTTCTCGAAATCCAGAGGTATATTGTCTTTATACCATCTTATTAGTAGATTTAAACATGTCAAGATCATATTATTATCTGTTGACACAACCACATCGTACAATTCGGGGTTCGTATTGAAAAACAGGTTTTCTACTATTAAAAATAAATGTTCCGTCATTGCATAAGCAGTAAGAATTTTCAAAATTGATTCAAATAATTTTCGCTCACTAACCACAAATGTTTTCGCGACGAGAGCTTCATACTAATGCCAAGGGAGTGGGGAGACTTACTATAACCATGTGTCATACTTTTTGGTTAGTTAAAAGTTACTCGCGAAAATTTTGTTAATGTTTCGTCGATAAAAGTACATTATTTGCCACCTACCTTGGTCTCTGCTATTTCAGAGCATTTCAATTTAAAGTCACTTGTTAATGCCCAACTAAAAGATTGTGAGAATAATAATCAATCTAATTCAAATAAACAATCTAAATTCAATTTGCCACAAATTTTAATTCCCAACACTGAAGGCAAGGTTTGGTGTGATATTTTTAATTTTAAATAGAATAGAATAGAATAAATTTATTCACCATAATTTTGTTAATAAAATGAACAATATTGGTTTTGTCAAAAGTGTAAAAGAGTACAAAATATATATTTTATAGTAATAATATAAAAAAAGCATAAGTAAACTTATAAATATTTCATAAAAATGTATAAAACAAACAAGGCTACAAAAAATATATAATAACAAACAAGACATATAAAAAACAAACTCATGAATAAATAGATAAAATAAGTAAAGATGCTATAAGTACTTAAACAATTAAACATGAAGTAAAATTTGGTTCCAATATAAAAATATATATAAATGACACTGTAACAGTAATCGGAATAGTGACATAAAAACTTATAGTCCAATAAAGGGGACTTTTAAATGTCCATTCGTACTCCATGACTGAATTTTTTACCAGAAATTAGATTTAAGATGTACATCAAGCGTTTGTAGTCAAAATGTAGAAATTGATGTACAAGGGTTGTAAAAAAATATTTAAGGGTTGAAATCGTGATATGTCAAAAACGGAACAATTTTCGAAAAAGTTTTAGACAAAAGTTGTAGAGAAAATAATTCTGTGTAAAAAAGCTACTTAACTTTTTTTTAGTGCCCGGCGAGCCGTGAGATTCGATTCAAGTTTTTGAACGATTTACACAGTGAAATACACCAATTCAATTCAATTCAAACAGCTTTTATTCAAATTATTGGTACAGGTATAAGCTGCCTCCCCAGCACCCGCCTCGGGACCGACCCTGCGACCACCGTGATAACGCGGTGGTGCATCGCAAAGTCGGGCCGAGACAGGTCTGGTTCGGCATAAGCAACAATAGGATTTTCCCACTAATTTTATTTTAACAATTTGTGTCGTGAAAATGATGTAATAAAACATTTTTAAAATTTACAACAAATTACTTTTCTAATAAGAATTATTTCTAAGAAAGTATCGTTAAAACAACTTGCTGATAATTTCACTGCTTTTTAAAACGGGCATTTTTACGCGCCAGAATTACGTATCTAGCCGGAAAACCAATGAGATTATGGATATAATTAGTTTGTAATAGATTCTAACTGTGTGTTAAAGAAAGCTTTCCTCTAAAACTTCTCAGAATTTCAATTTGTAATGCTTGTACTGTGATTGGTCTAAAGCAGTGGACGTGTAAATATTGGCCAATCAGAATCCAGATAAATGCCGCACAAGTTATTCGTGAAAGCATCGGACGTTAATATAAATAAATAGAGGTTATGTTATGTTAACGGAGACCAAGATTAATAAACAATCTTGAACAGAGACAACCTCTGTGATTGGATTTCAGGCTGTTGACGTCACAACGCGCCAATTTATGGCTGTTTAAAATGAACCCAATATTTTTCAAACTTCAATTTTTTTTTTGTTACTATTAGTAAAATTAATACGATAATAAATATGCCAGAAATCATTTTTTTACGTGAGTTAAGTATTTCAGCAATAATTTTTTTTTTCTGGGAAAACCCTATTGTATATATAAAATAAAACAGTTAACCTAAACTCCTTTTAAACAATGTATAAATAAAATTAGGTGGTAAGATTATAACATGCTTCAAAAGAAACCTTAACGTTAGAACTGTAAAAACTAAAACTGGTTAACACCGGTTGCGCACTACACTGATTTTTAAATTTTAATACGGACGCTGGTACCACAACTTGAACAAGGCGCCTTCCGCGATACTCCAACGACGGGCTGCGCTAGGCTGGCCTAAACTGTGGCTTTAATAAATTTTGATTTATCTAGGGTAAATTTTGCTACTGTTACGAGGTTAATGTGAGGGAAGTGAGTTTACAAACAGAAACGAAGAGACAACAACAAACACGACAAAAAGGTACAAACACAAAAGAAGAGGGGGACAGGAAATAATTAAAGATGACGAAAGGTATGAAATATCAACAAAAAGTGGATAGGATTCGAGAAAGGTATAGTTGGTGAAGTGTGGCTAGAGTGGCTGCCGGAAGATTGGCAACGTCTGGTAAGGTAAGGGGTGTTTAATCCGAAATGGTGAATTATGCTGTCTAATTTGTGTAATGTGTCTTGTTAGCGGACTATCGCCCGGTTTGAACGAATAGAAGTTTTGAGAGATGTGCTGGACGTAGTCGGCTATCGGGGGTTATGTCGTTGCAGCGTTCGTGATAGACGGCCTGACCACCATCGTGTACAACATGTTGCATCTAGCGTATGCGACCCACCATACGCCTTAGCGTTTTGTGGGCCGCATAATAACAACCGCTACATCCGTAGGAGAGTTTCGCTACTGTCCACGAGAGGCGCGAGATACTTCCCGTTGGTGAAAAGGAAAGATGGTGGTATATAGTTGATAATCCTACAACCTCGGTTTATCCAAGGCATCCTGGTGGATTTTGGGATTATCAACACAGGCAAATTTTCTCAATCTGTTGTTGTTCCTTTTAGCGGAATATTTTGTTGTTGTGAGTAAATTTTAACTGCGGAAGCAGGATATTTATGTATACAAGGTAAGTTAACCTCTTCACGCCATCTTACCCGTTCTCTACTCACGTGTTTCGCAAATTTGCAGGCTTTCCTTTGGAAGTATCGTGTCAACTTGAAAGGCGGACTCGACCCCATTCATCCAACTGTGGCTTTCGAGGAACATTGGTGGATTGTTCCCTCATCAGTGAGGTAAATTATATTTCTATTGTAGGTTATGTCAGATTTGAATTGCCCACATTAGGCACGCTTCACGTGCATTTCCGACTTTGCAACTTAAATCGTGATATCTTTAGAGTTCCACGGACGGGGCTTCTACACACATCAGTGAAGTCCCACGGACGGGGCATCCACACACAGTAGAAAGTTCCAGGGCTGGAGAGGCTATAATCAACCCCATCCTTGGGTCAATTTCTTTTGCCCCGAAGACACCTCCATAGGGCTACAGGTTCTTCCACGTCGAAGTCGGCATCGTACCACCCTAGAAGTGTGTTGTTTTTATTTACCGGGGACCACCTTCAGTGGATCTGTACGGTCATATTCGATTCATACTTTTGTATTTTAACTTGTACATATTTAAAGATTTTATACATTTATATTTATTTAAGGAGGTTCTCTAAATCAGACCCATTGTGGCAGAATTTATGACCATTTATCCTCACGTTGTAAACCGATGTGTAGCTACACGAGGCATTTTATTAATGTTGTAACTTATTAATCGAGAAATTTGCCACACGTTTTGAACATCGCCAGGTTACATGCTAGAGAACCAATATCTGTAAATTGTGTAATATAGTGCATTTCATTTTTAAAGAAAGTGTCGTTATTTCATCTGCGACCACTACTTATGGAAGCCTCAGTGATTTGTTAAGTAAGTAAACTAATAATTTGTCATAGTTTATGTAAATTTGGACTTACTTGGCCAGTTTTTTATGCGGGAAGTCAAATACACCGCTGGCGCGTATGCCCTCTCCTCGCCGTCGCTTTTTTGACAGAACACAATGACATATCGTCTGCAGACTTCTCAAGTTGAACTACTAGACACGGTGATATTTTGAAAAGTGACACGTAATGTTGCTGTAGTAAGGCATTTTAATGAAATTTTTCATAGAAATTCTTATAACTCCGGAACGGATAGAGATATCGAGATCATATTTGGCACGTAGGTTGTAATACAGATCTGGGATGTAATTTGAATGAATCTGCGGATGGAAGATGGATATAAGTCCCACATATGTTATCACAAACATGAAAAATCCTCGCAACTCGCAAACAGGTAGATATATCGCGTTCATATTTGAGACGTAGGTGTTATTATTGAAGAGAGACGGAATCCAAATAATCCTGCTGAGTGATTGGATTCATATCGAGTCAGTTTGGGTTCCACTGTTTCTTACAGTGTTCCTAAGACTTTTTTAAAGTATGGTGATTTCAGATATTCTGATGGTTTTCATGGGAAAAAAATCGACTGATTAGATTCATATCGGGTCAGTTTGTGTCACACAGTTTCTTAAAGTGTTTTTAAGTATTTTACTGTGTTTTTGACTTTATATTATGCCCAGTAAAGGGGAATTACAATTGTTTGCTCGTAATCCATATATCAATTTTTGCCCAAAAGTTTTAAAATGCGTCCGTGTAATGGACGCAAAATTACATTCAGTGATATTTTCTTCTAAGAATATTAATCAGTATTAGAATGCTTTTGTAGTTGTTATAAAAAAGACTCCTCTTCTGGCATTAAAGTTCATATAAGGACTGAAGGTATCGGAAGTACCAGGCATTATTGCGCTAGACTGTACATTATACTATATATGTTTTCTTGTATGCAACGGAAATTCTTTGGAATTGTTTGTACGTGGAAAAAATGAGTAGCGCTAGTTTTTTCTATTACATAGGTAATGTGTTTTGTGTTGCTGCTTTTCTTGCAAAATTCAATGGGTAGCGAAAAAGGTTGCCCTACTACGGTAGTACTACAAGAAGTAAAGGCAAAATAGAAATTCAAGTAAAGTAATCATTTGTTTACCTACGTTTGGAAAATAAAGTTTTTCTCCAACAGGTCCCGTGTTAGATTCCAACTGTGAATCCAGCTTCAGATTTTTGGTTGTATTGTCATGAAAACAATGTTGAAACATTAACTGTACATAATTTATACTTATTTTTTCATTATGGAACAGTACGTGGTTCCACAATTAGCTATTAAGATAGATTATGTAAAAGAACCGTGAAATTTGAATATAGACTAACTTATAAATTTATTTTTAACAAGCGAGGGGAAAAAGCGCTGCAAGTAGTAGTAAGTACAATGCCGTAGGATAATTCTACCATTTGCTTCAAGAAATGCTCTTCGACTTCGCTAATTGGATCAGATAGGAAGAAAGAATATTCCCTTCCCATTTGCAAGCTCAGAACTGAGCCGTGTCTTTTTGACTGGCATGGTATTTCGTAATGAACATTTATACATAAAATATATGAAAAAAAATGAGAATCGTCGAGCCACTGACCTTCTTTGATAATTTTGACATCTGTTTTCATTAATTCTCTGCACACAAATTCTTTATCAGTATTGACAATGAAAAAGAAATCCGAATGTAAAAAGAACTGAACCTTTACACTCACGCACTTACTTAAATGTCCGATGCAAACGTAAACTTTACCGACAGTCCCCTAAAAATCTGTAAAACAATATGTGTAATACTTAAAAAACATCTATTTCTCAATCTATCCGGCACGTAATTCTACACGACACTCAATGTGTTTTGCGATTAAACATTTCCATTTTTTTCATTAGATAATTACAAATTCGCATTTTGGGATTTGATCAAAAAATCAGAAATCAAAACTGCACACATGTGATTAATACTTCGTATTATTTTGACAGATCTCAAAATTCAAACCTCAGTAATAGCAATGCCGTAATAAGATGACAAGATAAAGACAGGTATTTATTTGAAAGATGAAACGATAAACAACTCATTTCACATGTAATTACCAATGTTAAATGATTATGTTTTTTTATAAAAGAAAAGAAACATTCATTTGTATTTATTTATCCACAAATTTATCCACTATTTGAATTAAGCAGTTTAACTTCCGCATCCGTCGACTGACGCCACTTATTCCAGCTAGTACATTTTTATAACCGGAATGGCAGCTCAAAATTCAAACATCAATAGCAATGCCACAATAAGATGACAAGTTCACCTTAAACAGGTCTTAATTTTTTTGGTTACGTTCTAAGCGGCCGGGTGCCAGCTTAACGCTCTCAACACTGGCGTTCGACACGCTTTCCTGTGTCCTGTTGGTTCGTTTCTTTAGTTTTCGTCTAAGAACTATAGACCTGTCTAGGCTGACGATACATCTGTCTGCTTCACTTTCTTTATGTTGGTTGGCCAGGGACGGCCTTGCCGGCACAGGACCCCCCCCCCCCGATACGCTCATGTAACTTTCCCGCATCTTTATTTTTGCGTCCTTTTCGTGCGTGATGCGCAACACTCTTCGCAGCTGACAACATCCCAGCCTGTCTTTGCGCAACACTCTCCGTAGGTAATGTCTCGGTCTGTATTCGGAGGACGCGGACCGTCTATCTAAAAATTGTTCTAAACCTCTTTGAGGTTATGTACCCCCGACCGATTTCGACCGGAGAAGGGGGTACTTGCGAAAAATCCTACTTAAATATTCGATTTTTTAGGTTAGAGAACCCACTCGCACCTAGCTTCACTATGTCTTTTAAAAAATTTAGGTTATGTATATACTAGTTTGTGTCTATATTCACACTATTTATAAATGTCACTGTCACAGGTTTAAATTAAGCGACTTCCGTATCCGTCGACGTCATCCTCCCTTTTTGGAAGACGCACTTCCGCTTAGTACACAAAGATAACCGGAATGACAGGTCTTAAAATTCAAACCAATGGAAATGCCGCAATAAGATGATAAGTTAAAGACAGGTATTTATTTGAAAGATAAAACGATAAAGTGCGTGACCCCGTCTACTTTCTTTTGTATCACAAAATAATGTTTATTTTATCGAATAGGTTAGAAGCAGATTATTTAAGTATTTAACAATTTAGTGCTTGGCTGCGGGTCAACCGCCCGAATGCCATTAAAAAAATAAATTAAAAAAATTAAACGATAAACAACTCATTTCGTATGTAATTACCAATGTTAAATTATTATGTTCTATTTATAAAAGAAAATAAATATCCAAATAGCGCAGAAAGCAATATCTTATTGTATATGAATCCGTCCCGTTTCGCTCTAGCATGAGAGAGAGAAAATTAGCTGCGAAACCCGACGATCGGGTTTCTTGATCCCGGTCAAAATTTGGGTGGTGGATCAAAAATAGTGTATCGATGTGGTGTAAGGTGTATCGAGGTCCTAGTTATCCTCTAGTAACGTTTTATTTATTTCTGACCTTTAGTTTAGTCACAGCACACTTTTTCCCGGAACGGTTGGTCGGATCAAACTAAAACTGGTGGCAATCGATTCTATGACCTCAATACTCGAAAACGAGGGGTCGCGTTGCCTTTAACTCCTTTTTCAAGAGTCACTAAGTATCCCGGTCAAAATTTGGGCGGTCGGTCAAAAGTGGTGCAAAAGGTTGTCGAGGTCCTAGTTGTCCTCTAGTAATGTTTTACTTATTTCTGACCTTCAGTTTGACCACAGCACATTTCTTCCCGGAACTGTTGGTCGGATCGATTCCGCAATGGTCGGAATAGATTTCTCGTGGTCGACTTAGTCGATAACGACACTTCTCGCCCCTTCATGTGTCTTCAGAAAACTTCGGAAATGTTCGTGCGAAGTTCGGATTTTTTATTAAAATCCTAGCTTCCACACGTGTGAGCTGCCCTGAAACTTGTTTCGGTTTTCATTTCCTCAAGTCGTTGATAAAACGTTGAATAACGCCTTCGGGAGTGATCGGATCGATTCGATAACTATCGTAATCGATTCCTCGTGGATGGTATAGTGGAAAATGTTATCCCCACCCGACCTTGGGGGTGCTTGCAAAAATCCTACTTAAATATTCGATTTTTAGGTTAGGGAACCCACTCGCACCTAACTGTCTTTAAAAAAATTTAGGTTATGTTTTTATACTAGTTTGTTTGTGTCTATATTCACGTTATTTATAAATGTCACTGTCACAGGATTAAATTAAGTGACTTCCGTATCCGTCGACGTCATACTTCCCTTTTTGGAGACGTATTTCCATCTAGTACACAAATATAACCGAAATGACAGATCCAAAATTCAAATATCAATGGCAATGTCGTAATAAGATAACAAGTTAAAGAAAGTAGTGGTGAGAGGTAAGTGAAACCTCTCAAATGGTCAATTGCTACTATACACCATAGATGTCTCTACGTCACTTACCTCTCACCACTACTCAATTTACTATAGTTTGTATAAAACTAGCAGGTTGGCCACTATCATTTGTCTGCTCCATGACCTATGGCATACTTATGAGAACTAATAAGTTCGAAACCGGTCTATGTCTGGTCAGGGAGTTGACAAATGATATTGGTTACCATTCTTTAATGATTTGTAAGGTGTAATTCAATGCAGGTCGGGGTATTTGCCCGCTGAGTAGTTGTTTCCTGCAAATCATATATTATAAGTTAAAGAAAGGTCTTTATTTGGAACATGAAACGATAAACAACTCATTTTGGTATGTAATTATCAATGTTAAATGATCATGTTCTTTACATAAAAGAAAAGAAATATCCAGATGGCGCAGAAAGCAGTATTTTGCTGTATATGAATAAGGTCCTGTTTCACTCGAAAATTAGCTGCGAAACTCGACCGGATTTCTTGATAAACATAAATTTTCAGGCGTTAAATCGATCAACAATTTATACCACACAAACATTGTTTTTTCAGACGATACTTGATTTCTTAAATGTGGTTGTACTTTTTTAAATATGCTCATTTGCGTTCACTAAATTCACATTATATTAATTTGCTTAATGTTTGTTATATTTAATGAGAAACAACCATTTCTAACAATTATTATCACTGTTCTTTTTCTATTATCTATCATTAGGAACGGGTTCACAAAAAATAGAAGCGATAACGCAGAGTTCATTTAAGGAGTCGCAAAATTGATACAATTGCTAAACTAAACTACTATGTATATCTACTAAACTAAACTAAATGTATATCGATATACAATTTGTAGAGATATCTGGGCGGTACGTGCTTGAACTAATAATATACTCTCCTCCGCTACTTCTTTTAAGTCTTACGTATTTTACATCCGATTTTCGAGAAGTCTTTTTTTATAACAACTACAAAAACATTCTAATACTTATTAATATTCTTAGAACTTAGGACTAGCGCTACTCATTTTTTCCACGTACAAACAATTCCAAAGAATTGTCTTTACATACAAGAAAACATATACAGTGTAATACATGTGCAGTCTAGCGCAATAATGCCTGGTACTACCGATATCTTCAGTCCTTTCTGTCATTATATGAACCTTAATGCCAGAAGAGGAAAAAAAATATCGAAAGTACCAGGCATTACTGCACGGGAAAAAATAAACTTGTGTAGCACTTATGAATCGAAAGTGCGTAAGTATCGACTATCGACACCGATGATTCGACAGTGAAACACTATATCAAGGCAACAGCGCCTCAATACCGACACGCAACACTAGCGAAATACTACACTAGTGTTTCAGTTCCGAAATCAACAGTAAATTACTCTTATTTGGCGTTTTTTTCGGAACTGCAGCACTGTTTTATCGGCAGTGTTTTGGGTTTTTTCAGCAGCGCCGCTTCAGAGGCCGTTTCACAGGCATAAAAAGTTGAATTTTTTGAGCCTGTAAAAAAACGTATGTGTATATGACCCATACTACTCATAAATGTGGGCCAATTAAAAGTATATAAATAGAACTTATTACAAATAAAAATAATCTTTAATCCAGTCAACAAGTACAGGGAAAAAATGAGTAGCGCTAATTTTTTCTATTACATGTGGAATGTGTTTTGTGCTGCTGCTTTTCCTGTATAATTCAATGGGTATCCCAGCCAGCGAAAAAGATACCCGTACTACGGTATTACCAATAGAAGTAAAGACAAAGTAGAAATTCAAGTAAAGTAATCAATTATTTACCTACGTTTGGAAAATACACTTTTTCTTCAACAAGTCCCGTGTTAGATTCCAGGTGTGAAATCCAGCTTCTGATTATTGGTTATATTGTTATGAAAACAATGTTGAAACATTAACTGTACATGATTTCAAGAATTTAAACCTGCAATATTTTGCTTTTGGTTATCATTGTGTATTAAAAAAATGTATTTCACAATAAATCAGGTTTAAAATAAGCTCTACACGATTTCCTAAATTTCTAATCTGTATTTTACTGCTAGTAAAAAATCTAATAATACATTATATTCAACTTTCATGCATCTACATCATATGCAGAAAATGCAATACTTATACTCGTAGTCCATTGAAGGAGTCGGACGAACTACCGAATGTTTGCGCCTCGGACTAGACAATGTCCCCCCACGTTTTCGAGGGTGCTGAATCGATTTCCGTGGTCAAACTAATTTTTCGACCTCGGCAACCCCCTCAAATTGGTCAAAAACCACCCCCAAAGTCCCCTTTTTCCGTGAACCCGTTTATTTTTCCCAGTTTTTCGACTAATTGTTGTTCCCTCGAGTAGAACGGAAGGTCCCTCAAAGGATTTGACCTCAACCCAAGCTTCCAACCCTTGTAGGGGGTGGAAAATTGAAGGGTGAAGACAACCCCCGGAGCCGGCTACACAACCCTGGTCACCTACCACTTTCCTCAAAGAAGCGCCTCTTTTTCCCCAGAAAAAATAATATTCTACCCCTTTGAAGGGTGAAAACGTCCACCGAGGGCGGTTATACAATCCTGGTCACCTACCACCTTCCTCAAAGGAACACCGCCTATAAAATATAAATTTAGTTCTCAAAAAAACAAATATCAATTTTCCACCCCTACAAGGGTTGGTAGCTTGGGGCAGGGGTGGCTGAGGTCAAATCCCTCGAAGGAACTTCCGTTCTACTCGAGGGAACAACAATTAGTCGAAAAACTGTGGAAAATAAACGGGTTCTCGGAAAGGGGACTTTAATGGTGGTTTTTGGCCAATTTGATGAGGTTGTCGAGGTGAAAAAATTGGTTTGACCACGGGAATCGATTCAGCACCCTCGAAACGTGGGGGGGGGGCATTATCCAGTCCGAGGCGCAAACATTCGATAATTTCGTCATAAATCCCGACTCTTTAAATGGACGACTATTAATCGAAACCCATACTTGTATTGGAAAATAAAAAAAATTTAAATGTTTAAATCGCAAACAATATATAAAACATCATTCGCTTTATAACGTTTGTCGTTCTCACTCTAGACACACTCTGTTACGCTTCTCTCTGGCGGTGAGTAGAGGGCATACGCGCCAGCGGTGTATTTGACTGTTTCAATCGTTCAAAAACTTGAATCGAATCTCACGGCTCGCCGGTCAATAAAAAAAAAAAAAAAGTTAAGTAGTTTTTTACACAGAATTTTTTTCTCTACAACTTTTGTCTTGAACATTTTCGAAAATTTTTCCGTTTTTGACATATCGCTGTTTCAACCCTTAAATATTTTTTTACAACCCCTGCACATCAATTTCTACTTTTTGGTTACAGACGCTTGATGTACTAATTTCTGGTAAAACATTTAGTCATGGAATACGAATGGACATTCAAAAGTCCTCTTTATTGGACTATTATAACAATTTTTGGTACCACTCAAGCAGAACTTATTGTATAGAATTGGTCTGCACTGTAAAACGAGTTATCTAGTAAATAATTTTTTAGTTCATTCCGAAATAATAATAATAATAATAATAAGTTTATTTACGAGAAAAAGAATGTATAAAAAACTACGAGGTAGTACATTAAAAATTACAATCGTGTAAATAAACTAGGTATTTCATAGAAGTGCAGATCATGCACTGTACATGAAGAATACGAGCCTATTTTAAAATAACATAATTCAGTTCACGGTTAAAGTAGCAACAATAAAATTACAAAATAACAAATATAGCATTAACATTGCAAACAATTAGGTAACAATAAGGTCTTAAATATTGGAGAAATATAACATTAAATTCAGCTAAAACCTCTCAGGTAGATATAGCTAATAAATAGTGTTTACAAAATATAAACAAGTAACTACACTAACAGATAACATACAAAAAACAAAAAAAAAATAAATTTATATATACCCATATGTATATATGTTATATTAGAAATATACTATGATATATAATATTATCGAGACAGGCTTAACCTTCTCAAACATATCGTATTACATACTGCGTAACAGCTCTTCTCAATAACCGCTCACGCTGCATGAGCATTGTATTTCAATTCTAAGTAATCCTGATTGTGCTGAATCAGCAACACTGTTTCCTTTGTTCTCAAAACATTATAAATATTACCAACAACCTTTCTGTAATCAGTCTTATACTCACTTCAGATTAAACTACTTCAAAATTATTATTGTATCTTATTAAAACGAGTCAACGTTGACTCAAGTGTAATAAATAAAGTTTTTAAAAAGTTATTCAAACAATCCACTATCTAACATTGGCGCAGTCGTGGCGGATCTGAAAAACACACAGTTCGGGAGCCTAACCAGTAGCAAACATATCCGAGGGAACAAGGAGTCCATCTGAAAAAGGTGCCTAACCGGACGAAAAGAGCTTCTGGAACAAGGAGAACTTCTTAGCTGTAGTGGTGGATCCCAATCCTTTGTTCAGAAGAACCTACATTATTCTCAAACGCACAGAAGCGAAACAATAATAATTATCAAGAAATACAAGCAAAGCAACATTTCAAATCAACACGATTCAACAATTAGCAAGTAAGAATTTCATCCCGTCCCATCGTTGGTGTCTTCGGCATCAAAGGCAACCCTGTGGAAGGAACACCCAGTGACACCCCTGGCAGAGAGAGACCTTTGGTGAAGCTAAGCTCACGAAGTCGCATTCAACTGGACCACGAGGAATGAAAAATTTAGGGTAAGTCATTTTTGAATCATCTCGCAAACATTTATTTGCAAACAACGACATAATTTTACATTTTATTTTATCAAAATACATTGCATTGCTACATACAGTTCTAATATCTAAGGTAGTAATTTTATTTAAACTTGAAACAAAATATCTTGATTATAATTTGTGTGACCTATATAAATAACCGTAATCATACACTGTTCCTATCGTAACATTATTTTTATGGTAATATCATATACTCTTTAAGTGCGAATTTATCTAATTAACTGTAATCACGTACCATTGTTATCTTAGCATTTTTATCGTAATATAATATTGCATACCACATAAAAGGTTAAGGTTAAGGCCGTAAGACAAGCTTGTGTTCTATAATACCGTGTGTGCAAAATATAAAATTATCAGAGATATACTATTTCCAAACTCAAAACGCTTTTTAAACCAAACGCGTTTTTCGAATTAATCTAGCTATTTTATAATATAAATTTTAAATATTACAGAATAAATTCTTGCACGTTTAATATAAAAAAATTTATTAAACACCAGTAGCGTACTAACTTAAATTGGAAAGAGGCGTTTTAAGTTATTTAATTATCTAAATATTATAAATAAAATGGCTACCGCTACAAATTCCAATGCAAACAATTCAATCACGGCGAACGAAACCATAAATATTGAACCTTATAGGTTAAGCGAAATATTTTCCATAGTGCCCGAATTTGACGGCAACCCCATATTCTTGCAAACATTTATTTCAGCTTGCATAACCGCTCAGGGGATCGCTGTTGATGATCAGCGCGTCTTATTAACGCTTCACATAAAAAATAAATTACGCGGAAAAGCCGCAGAATTAATAAATTCCCGAAACCCTGCTACATGGGCAGAAATCAAAAGCTTACTTGAAGCTCATTTTGGTGATTCTCGTGACCTGACAGCACTAATTCAGGATCTACAGAGGATTCGCCAATCATCTAACGAAACTGCATTGGTATTTGTATCTAGGTTGCAGACACACAACGCGAAAATGCACGCCGCTATACAAAAACAAACTCTAACCCTTGAAGAAAAAACGGCTCAATCAAATTTGTTTGAAAACATGACATTGACCACTCTATTGACCGGGTTAGAACCCAAATTAGGCCAAATCATTAGGGCTGGTAATCCTAGCAACATGCTAGACGCCATAAACAGGATCAAATGAGAACTACAGTTGTCATATTTCGAATCACAAAAATTTTCCATTAAAGCCCCAATCAAAAACCCTGTCCAAAATGTTCAAAGACGCCCAAATTCTCATCAATTCTGCACATTCTGCAGAAGAAATGGGCACCATGTTAACGAATGCCGCACAAGGCAAAATTATCAGTCCCCATCTCCCAATTTCACACCAAATGCTTATTCTAATCAAGCACAGCCTCCAAGGCCACATTTCCAAAGTACATATAATCATAGACCACAAAACTTCTCTAACCAGCAACAAAATTATTCTCAACAGAACAGGCCCTCAGCTATCAGGCCAAATCCAAACTTCAACCAGCAGAGACCTTCTGCCATTCAGCCAAACCCAAATTTCAACAGGTTCAATCAACAAAAAACGCATCATTTGAACCAAGAATTTTACGATAGCTCAAATCAATATGAAGACTATTCCGCAAGTTATTCTCCCAATTACCAATACCAAAATAATTTCGAAATTAATGAAAACAATTATGATTACGATTTTGGAACCCAACAATGTGAGAATTATACTGCTAATTCTCAACCCCAACAGTACGAGAATTATACTGCTAATTCTCAACCTCAACAGCACGAGGATTATACTGCTAATCCTCCGGATTTTTGCATAGGCCCGGAGTATTCCACGAGTACTCCAACACAACAAACGGACGAGCTAGACCAAATTTCTCATCAAGTCCAAGCGATAAACCTCCAAGACAGTTTCGACCCAAACCTGAACTTCCCGGAAAACCAATTCATGTAAAAACACCCCGCTACAAACTAAATGTCGTAAATTCTAAAAATCTATTTTACATAAAAGACTTCACAAATCGTTTCAAAATTCTTGTCGACTCAGGTGCAAGCATTTCTGTATTTAAAACCAAAACAGCGGAAAGGTACAAACAAAGATATCCTGAAAACGTAATTATACAGGGTATAACAGATGAAAAAATTAATATCACCGAATCTGTACTAATACCATTCAATATAAATGACCCATACAAGGTTTATGTTCACGACCTAGATATAGAATTCGATGGACTATTAGGTGCAGACTTTTTAAAATATTATAAGTGTCATGTGGACTTTGAAAATAATCAACTTATTACCAATTTTAAAACCGTACCACTATTTGAGGTGACTGAGGTAACATCAATCAGGAACCACAATAATTCTAACGAAAACAATAATCCAGGTATTAGAATTTCAAACCCAAATTTAAATGTTAAAAACCAAAATGTAATTTCTATCGAACCACGCACAGAAAAGATTTTTAAACTTAAATGCAATTTACAAAATACCGAAGCTATACTAATAGCCCAGGAAAATGAAAAGGCACGTTTACCGAATACCATTGTCAAAATAGACAACAATGGTGAATTTTTGACAACGATAATAAACGCAAACGCGATTCCAAAAACAATACATTTCTCGGATCTTAAACTTGAACCCGTTCAAAAATTTAGATCAATATTTAACGTAAATCTTCAAAATCCGGATTCCCAATACATAGACCGAAACTACGAAATAAAAAATCAATTACGCTTAGATCACTTGAACGACGAGGAGAGTGAATTAATTACTCAACTCTGTTTAGACTTTTCAGACATATTTTATCTAGAAGGTGACAACTTGACATTTACCAACGAAATCAAGCATTCAATAGACACTAACGATTCTAAACCAATTTTCACTAAATCTTATCGTTACCCCCAAATTCACAAACAAGAAGTAAAATCACAAGTTTCAAAAATGCTCGACCAAGGCATTATCCAGCCTTCAATTTCTCTCTGGTCCTCCCCAATTTGGGTAGTCCCCAAAAAACTAGACGCTTCTGGTAAACAGAAATGGCGCGTCGTAGTTGACTACCGAAAATTAAACGAAGTAACGATAGGTGATAAATATCCTCTACCTAACATTTCCGACCTTTTAGATCAATTAGGCAAATGCCAATATTTCACGACTTTAGACTTGGCCTCTGGCTTCCATCAAATTGAAATCGATCCCAAAGACATTCAAAAAACCGCTTTCACAGTCGAAAATGGTCATTTTGAATTCGTACGAATGCCTTTTGGACTCAAAAATGCTCCATCAACATTTCAAAGGGTGATGGACAACATTTTACTAGGAATCCAAAACGAAAGGTGTCTCGTCTATATGGACGATATCATTATCTACTCCCCTACTATCCATGAACATATTTCTCGATTAACAGAAGTCTTCAAACGTTTACAAAAAGCCAACCTCAAAATTCAGCCAGACAAATGCGAATTCCTTCGCAAAGAAGTTGCCTATTTAGGACATCTTATGATGGATGGTGTAAAACCGAACCCTGCCAAAATCGAAGCAATTCTAAATTTTCCTCAACCCAAAAATCAGAAAGAAATTAAATCTTTTCTAGGTTTAGCAGGCTATTATAGACGTTTCATTCCTAATTTTTCCAAAATTTCAAAACCCTTGACTAAATTGCTACAAAAAGATATACCTTTCAATTTCGACAATGACTGTACAAATTCATTTGAAACCCTAAAACAAACCTTGACAACTACTCCGATATTGATCTACCCCAACTTCGATGAACCTTTTGTCCTAACAACAGACGCTAGTGCATTTGCAATAGGTTCTGTACTTTCACAAGGAAGTATAGGAAAAGATTTGCCAATCGCATACGCATCTCGAACTTTATGCGGCGCGGAAACTAAGTATTCAACCATTGAGCGTGAACTTTTATCTTTGGTCTGGAGTGTAAAGCATTTTAGGCCATATCTATTCGGAAGGAAGTTCAAACTCATCACCGACCACCGACCACTCACTTGGTTATTTTCCATAAAAGACCCAGGTAGTAGACTAGCGCGTTGGCGCTTAAAACTCGAAGAATACGATTACGAAATAACATACAAACCCGGAAAGATCAATAAAAACGCGGACGCGTTGTCCAGAATAAAAATTAATCACTTTTCAGAATGTTCCAAATTTTATTCAAAAATTCTAGCCGCAAACGAAGACTCAGATAAAGACGAAATTTCAGACAAAGACGACGAAATTACCGACGAACAAATCGCCCGAGAATTTGACACATTTTCCCGACTTTACAAAACCAAATCTCTAATAGATTATTCCAAAATTCAAATTACAAATAAACAACTATTAGATCGAGAAAATAAAAATATCATAACGTTCTTCCAACAAAACAACTTGACAGATCTTCACCATCAAATTATCGAAGATATTTTCGAGGAAAACCCAGAGTTTTATAACAACACAATTAATATCGTTTCCAGTAAATCAACCCGACAAAGAAACTATTACATTATCGCTCTACCCTTCGACCCAGAGTCTGTGGTAGAACACCTATTTCTAACACTGTACAAACATCGAAACAAATTAGACCTTTCCAAAACTTATCATGTTGAAAATAACTTAGACTTTCCAATTCTCGAAATCCTATCATTTATTTTTGCAGAAAAAGACTTAAAACTAATTATTTGTCAAAATTTAGTACGAACTCCCGATGAAGACCAACGTCCGATCATTCTCGACCAGCATCACACCGGAAAAAATAATTTACATCGTGGAATAAATGAAACGATACGTAGAATCAAAAATAAATATAATTGGCAAGGCATAACAAAAGACGTCGAAAATTTTATAAAAAATTGTGAAACATGTCAAAGAACAAAAGTCTGTCGTAAAAACCTCAACAATCCCTTAGTGATTACTGAAACCCCTAAAACTCCATTTGAGAGAGTTAATATTGATCTATTCGAATTTCCCACGCGAAACTATGCATTAACTATCCGCGACGAGTTAACCAAATTTACTCAAGCTTACGCAGTCCCAGACAAGAGCGCAAAATCAGTCGTAAATACCCTGTTGCTTTATTTTCAGCATTATGGTACCCCACTAAGAATTCATTGCGATTATGGCGGTGAATTTGATAATAATTTATTAAAAGACCTTTGCACCCTTTACGACATAAAACTAACATACTCAAGCGTAGGACACCCTCAATCCAACGGATCTATCGAACGATTCCATGCCACCCTAGCGGAAATGATCAGAATACATAAAACAGAGAATCCGAACGAACATCCTTTCACCATATTACCATACGCGGTAATATGTTATAACAATTCAGTAAACAAAACTCATGGCTTTACGCCATACGAACTTATTTTCGGACATACAGCTAACCGACCACCTGAAACTCTTTACAACCAAAAAGATCTGATCACCAAATACGTTAGAGACCTAAATAATCGAATATCTCATTATTACAAAATTGCGCGAAGTCGAACAGAAGCACAAAAACAAAAAGCCAAAGTTCGATTCGACAAGAACATTCCCGAAAATAGACACACATATAATATTGGCGACAAAGTGTACGTCAAAGAATCACAAATAAAAAATAAACTGCAAAATAAATTCAACGGTCCCTTTGAAATTACAGAAATCTTTCAAAATTCCGCTACATTACTAAATCTCGAAACAAACCAAACAACCAAAGTAAATTTTGATCGAATGAAACCATATACTGAAGATTAAATTTATTTTCAAGTTTCTCCTGCTGATCGGATCAGCACTTGCTCAATTTAAAATAACACCTATTAACAATACGATCGGAGTATATTATCACCAAGACACGGACATTGTGATTTCTCACGAGAAATGGACTTTACTGGTACACAAAAACATATCTACCTTTAAGACAGCTTTCGACAAAAACGACAAGATCTTACAGACACTATACAACACACTCGACCCAGCATATCATTACATGAACGTCTTTTCAGGAGATGTAAAAACTCACCTTAGCTTATTGACGCAAATTTCCCAATCAATACAATCAAAGTTTGACGAAATTTACCTTGACACGAAACGATACAAACGAGGAATACTAAATGGCATCGGAACGATTTTCAAATCAATAACCGGAAATTTAGACGCAGAAGGCGGTCAGTATTATTCTGATTGTATCAACAAATTGAATAATGACGAACACCAACTCGAAAACCTAATTAAAAACCAAATATCCGTTACAACTTCAGTAATCAAAAATTTCAACGCAACTATTCAAAAATTGCAATTTGACGAAGAAACTTTCAATAAGGATATTAAAGAAATTGAAACCTCAATCTTAGACATGACTAAGGACATAGAAAACGTCCATGCAAAACTGAAATTTATCGAAATCTGCGAACAACTTATGGCAAGTTATTTATTTATCGAGGATAACCTAAATGACATCCTAAATTCCATCACTTTCGCGAGGCTTAAAATAATTCACACGTCAATTATAAATCCAAAAGACTTAATAAATTCTCTACAAGAAATTTCGCAAAACCTACAAAGGAACAATTTACCGCTTCCAATCAAACTATCAAAGGTTGCACAGTACTTAGACATTATAGAACTAAAAGCTTTTCAAACAAATTCGGATCTAATATTTGTGTTAGACATACCTTTAATAGACCCTCAAACATATTCAGTATTTCAATTATACCCTATTCCTATTTTGGATAATAGAACTGGTTTATATCATGTATTATCAACTTCTCAAAAATATATCGCGAGAGATGATGATTCATTAATGTACATACCTATCTCGAACCTTGAAGAATGCAAACCTCTTTATTTCAACACCAAATTATGTCCAAATTTATTTGACAACAATGCCATATGCGAAGCCCGTCTCTTCAAGAACCTCAAAACTCTGCCAGAAAACTGCCAGACGTCATTTATCATCAGCCAAGGTTACAACGTCCAAAAAATAGACGAAAACACATGGTTAGTTATTAACGCGGAACCTCTACAAACAACCATCAACTGTCCAGAAAGAAATTCAAAAACTGAAGTCATCTACAAAAATTCAATAGTAAAATTACAACCAAATTGTTACGCCTTCATAGGCATCACAAAAATTCAAGCCAGTACCAATGAAGTAACCGATGTAAAAGACGACACTCATCCAATCCAAATTCCATTTGAATGTTGTAAACATATTCCAGACAAAATCCGAGCTCCAAATCTTAAACCACTAAAATTAAACAATCTCAATACGGAAGACCTCGAAGTTGCCAAACACAAGTTGGACCAATACTCCAGAGATTTAGATGATTTGATCAACGAACCCTTTATAACAAAACACATATCCTGGTTCACCTATTTTATAATTGTGCTAATAATTGGACTGTTATTTCTGTACCTATTTTGTAAATGCAGAACAAAAAGACGAAGACTAGCCATCGATGTTTCTGCATCACCCCCATCTCCACCGAGGCCTAGCAAACCCTACAGGACATTTGCTAACCTATTTCCTTCACGAAGACGACCTACCTTAAGAAGAGAAGACAACGAAGCCGAAGACATAGAACTTACATAAAGACAAACTGTTTTGTGCCTTTTTACTGACTTTCAGTGCTGGACTCTTCAGTGAATTTTATTTCATTTGTTTAATCATTATATTTCATTATTTTTCTATCATTTGTTAATTTCAATTTTATTAACATTTTTACGTCATTTTCATTCAAACCCATCATGCTTATATTTTATGCTTTCACAGTAAAGCTATATTTTAACCTTAGGAATATTTTATCCTATTTTACAATTCAAACCTAGTATGTTTGTATTTACGCTTTCTTGCCAAAGCTATATTTTAACTCTAACATTTTTACGTTATTTTATTTTATGAATCAAGCTTATTGTGCTTGCATTTCATATTTTAGACGCTAAGGTTATATTCTGTGTTTTAAACCTTACGATTTAACATTTTTGTATCTTTTATATTTTCCAAATTGTACCATTACCTTTTATATACATTTTATATTCATTTCAAAAGTTGCTGCATAAAACACCAACTTTTTTTATAAGGGGGAAGCTGTTATATTAGAAATATACTATGATATATAATATTATCGAGACAGGCTTAACCTTCTCAAACATATCGTATTACATACTGCGTAACAGCTCTTCTCAATAACCGCTCACGCTGCATGAGCATTGTATTTCAATTCTAAGTAATCCTGATTGTGCTGAATCAGCAACACTGTTTCCTTTGTTCTCAAAACATTATAAATATTACCAACAACCTTTCTGTAATCAGTCTTATACTCACTTCAGATTAAACTACTTCAAAATTATTATTGTATCTTATTAAAACGAGTCAACGTTGACTCAAGTGTAATAAATAAAGTTTTTAAAAAGTTATTCAAACAATCCACTATCTAACATATATAGTCCAATAAAGGGAACTTTTAAATGTCCATTCGGACTCCATGGCTGAATTTTTTATCAGAAATTAGTTTTAAGATGTACATCAAGCGTCTGTAGTCAAAAGGTAGAAATTGATGGGCAGGGGTTGTAAAAAAAATATTTAAGGGTTGAAATCGCGATATGTCAAAAACGGAAAAATTTTCGAAAAAAAGTTTTAGACAAAAGTTGTAGAGAAAAAAATTCTGTGTAAAAAAGCTACTTAACTTTTTTTTCTATAAATGACCGGCGAGCCGTGAAATTCGATTAAAGTTTTTGAACGATTTGCACAGTAAAATACACAGCTGGCGCGTATGCCCTCTACTCACCGCCAGAGAGAGAAGCGTAACAGAGTGTGTCTAGAGTGAGAACGACAAACGTCATGAGGCGAATGTTTTATGTATTGCTTGCGATTTTAACATTTAAAATGTTTTTATATTCCAATACAATTATGGGTTTCGATTAATAGTTGTCCATTTAAAGAGTCGGGATTTATGACGAAATTACCGAATGTTTGCGCCTCGGACTAGACAATGTCCCCCCTACGTTTTCGAGGGTGCTGAATCGATTCCCGTGGTCAAACCAATTTTTTCACCTCAGCAATCCCCTCAAATTGGCCAAAAACTACCCCTAAATTCCACTTTTCCGTAAACCCGTTTATTTTCCACAGTTTTTCGACTAATTGTTGTTTCCTCGAGTAGAACGGAAGTTCCCTCGAGGGATTTGACCTCAGCCACCCCTGCCCCAGGCTACCAACCCTTGTAGGGGGTGACAAATTGATATTTGTTTTTGTGAGAACAAAATTTATACTTATTGTCTGAAAGTTATTTGTGGCATTCTACGAATATTCTTTCCTATTATTTGGGTTTTCTACCACATGTACTATTATCCTCTTCAAAACAAATCACCGAATCTACAAAATAATAGAATTATTGGAAAAAAGAGCCTCTGCGCCCGTGACGTTTACGCCAAAGGAAAAGTCAGAGGTTATGTTTTGCAAATAATATAAATCGGAATAAACACAAAAATAATGTATTTTGCTGACGTTTCGGAAAGTAATCTCTTTCCGTTTTCAAAGCTATTTTTTTGAAGAACTCTTATTTTGCTGTGTATGTCAAATACACAGCTTTAAGATTCTGTTTATGTTATTTCCATAGATACTTACTACTTACACAGAACATAGAACTGATGATATTTTTTAGATAATGTTGAGTTTGTTAAGTTCTTCTTTTAACATTGGTAGCCAGGTTGTACAAATATCTACAGAACAATTCGATACGCACTTATCTTCATTTAATAAGATTATTGCTGATTCTTTAATTTTACTTTATATACTTTATAGAAGGTACTTCTTTGAGGAAGGTGGTAGGTGACCAGGGTTGTGTAACCACCCCCGGGGGATGTTTTCACCCTTCAAAGGGGTAGAATATTATATTTTTTGGGGGGAAATATTAATATATTGTAAGAAGCGCTTCTTTGAGGAAAGCGGTAGATGGCCAGGGTTGTATAACCGGTCCCGGGGGTTGTCTTCACCTTTCAAAGGGGTAGAAAATATATATATATATATATAAGAACACTTTAATAAACATATTTTTTATGCTATTTTTCAATTATAGCTGGAAAAAAATTTCCACCCCCTTGATGGGTGAAAACAACCCCTGGGGGTGGTTGCACAGTCCTCGTCACCTACCACCTTCCTCAAAAAAAGGCTTCCTATAAAATATTAATTTTTTTTCTCAGAAAAACAAATATCAACTTTCCACCCCCTACAAGGGTTGGAAGCCTGGGATAGGGGTGGCTGAGGTCAAATCCCTCGAGGGACCTTCCGTTCTACTCTAGAGAACAACAATTAGTCGAGAAACTGGAAAAATAAATGGGTTCACGGAAAAGGGGACTTTGGGAGTGGTTTTTGACCAATTTGAGGGGGTTGCCGGGGTGAAAAAATTGGTTTGACTCTAGGAATCGATTCAGTACCCTAGAAAATCTGAGGGGGACATTGTCTAGTCCGAGGCGCAAACATTCGGTAGTTCGTCCGACTCCTTCAATCGACTACGAGTATTATAAGTATTGTATTTTCTGCATAATATGATGTAGATGCATGAAAGTTGAATGTAATGTATTATTCGATTTTTTACGAGTAGCAGTAAAATACAGGTTAGAAATTTAAGAAATCGTGTAGAGCTTATTTTAAACCTAATTTATTGTGAAATACATTTTTTTAAATACTTAATGACAACCAAAAGCAAAATATTGCAGGTTATAAATTCTTGAAATCATGTAGGTACAGTTAATGTTTCAACATTGTTTTCATGGCAATACAACCAAAAGTCTGAAGCTGGATTTCACAGCTGGAATCTAACACGGGACTTGTTGGAGGAAAAGTGTATTTTCGAAACGTAGGTAAATAATTGATTACTTTACTTGAATTTCTAATTTGTCTTTACTTCTAATGGTACTACCGTAGTAGGAATACATTTTTCGCTGGCTAGGCTACCCATTGAATTGTGCAAGAAAAGCAGCAGCAAAGAAAACATTGCACATGTAATAGAAAAAATTAGTGCTACTAATTTTTTCCCTGTACTTGTTGACTGAATTAAAGCATTATTTTTATTTGTAATAAGTTCTATTTATATACTTTTAATTGGCCCACATGTATGAGTATATTTATTTACATTTCTTGAAACACGTGCATTGATAAGGGTTCATTGTAGATCTGATCCATGGGTTGAAGGTGTCGGATTTCAGGCCGACGGCGATATGACTCGGATCAGGTTCAAAACTCCTAGCAACGAACACATACTTTTTTTTCACAGGCACAAAAAATTCAACTTTTTATGCCTGTGAAGCGGGCATAAATGTAGCGGCCTTGCTGAAAAACCCAGTTGACATTTCCTCCTAAAACACTGTCCAGTCGAAACACTGCCAATAAAACAGTGCTGCAGTTCCGAAAAAAACGCCAAATAAGAGTAATTTACTGTTGATTTCGGAACTAAAACACTGTATTTCGCTAGTGTTGCGTGTCGGTAGTGAAGGGCTGTTGCCTTGATATTGTGTTCCACTCGAATCATCGGTATCGATAGTCGATACTTACGCACTTTCGATTCGAACATGCTGCACTAGTTTATTTTTTCCCGTGTAGTAATGCCTGGTACTTTCGATATTTTCTTTCCTCTTTTGGCATTAAGGTTCATATATTGACAGAAAAGGACGGAATATATCGGAAGTACCAGGCATTATTGCGCTAGACTGTATATCTATTATACTATATATGTTTTGTTGTATGTAAAGAAAATTCTTTGGAATTGTTTGTACGTGGAAAAGTGAGTAGCGCTAGTGTTTTCTATTACATATGTAATGTGTTTTGTGCTGCTGCTTTTCTTGCATAATTCAATGGGTATCCCAGCCAGCGAAAAAGGTACCCCTACTACGGTAGTATACAAGAAGTAAAGACAAAATAGATATTCAAGTAAAGTAATCAATTATTTACCTACGTTTGGAAAATAAAGTTTTTCTCCAACAAGTCCCGTGTTAGATTCCAACTGTGAAATCCAGCTTCAGATTTTTGTTGTATTGTCATGAAAACAATGTTGCAACATTAACTGTACATAATTTCAAGAATTTATAACCTGCAGTATTTTGCTTTTGATTATCATTATGTATTTAAAAAAATGTATTTCACAATAAATCAGGTTTAAAGTAAGCACCATCAAGGCACATTAATAGGAGAAATTTTAGTCTATTAAAATAACATAAATAAGGACAAAAATGTGCTGTACACGATTTAATGAATTTTCAATCTGTATCAGAAAGTAAAGGTAGTCAGAAGGTACAAGGGACTGCGATAGCGGTAAAACGCTTTTTGTTGTTGTCTTCCAATTTGGTTTAAACAAAGGTTATGTTGCTCATCATGAAGTATATAGTCAAAAAGATAAACATGATGGATGGTCAGGGGGTGCGGGGAAGCCATATAGTTTCACAATTAGCTATTAAGATAGATTATGTAAAAGAACCGTGAAATTTGAATGTAGACAAATTTATAAATTATTTTTAACAGGCGAAAGAGAAAAGCACTGCAAGTAATGGTAAAATATAATATGAGAGGATAATTCTACCGTTTGCTTCTACCGTTTGCTCTTCACTAGTTGGATCAGATAGGAAAAAAGAATATTCCCTTCCCATTTGCAAGCTCAGAGCTCAGGACTGAGCCGTGTCTTTTTACTGGTATGGTATTTCGTAATGAACATTTATGCATAAAATGTCCTAAAAAAATGAGAATCTTCGATCCACTGACCTTCTTTGATAATTTTGACATCTGTTTTCGTTAATTCTCTGCACATAAATTCTTTATCCGTATTGACAATGAAAAAGAAATCCGAATGTAAAAAGAACTGAACTCTTACACTCACGCACTTACTTAAATGTCCGGTACAAACGTAAACTTTACCGACGGTCCCCTAAAAATCTGTAAAACAATATGTGTAATACTTAGAAAACATCTGTTTCACAATCTATTCGCCACGTAATCCGACCGACACTCAATGTGTTTTTGTGATTAAACATTTACATTTCTTTCATGAGATAATTACAAATTTGTTATTTTGAATGTTTTTAAAGTTAACACAATTCGTATTGTGGTGTTTAATCCAAAAATCAGAAATCAAAGTTGCACACATGTGATTAATACTTCAATACTTCGTATTATTTTGACAGATCTCAAAATCCAAACACCAGTAATAGCAATGCCGTAACAAGATGACAAGTTTTTTTTTTTTTAATACATTTATTTAACGTCGGCCTATTTCCGCTACTGAGGCCTAACACCGACGCCTGTAGACGAGCTACCCCCAACCAGGAATTTTGCCGAACCTCTTCCCTTAAGAAGAGTAGGGATCTTTTACTTGCCTAACATTTAATAGACAAGGGACCGACGGCTTTACATCCCCTCCGAAGGATGGTATATCTCCTATAAAACCCTCGCCTAAGGTTGTATAGCTTCCGCGCATACACTGATATACAAGCCGCTGGAAGATGTGTGAGGCGAGAACGCGGTTTCCGTTGGAATGGTCACCAATCCAAGTATTAACTGCGCCTGTCGTTGCTTTACATCGCATACCGAAGTATGTACATAGTAAAGACGCACCTACTCTCGCCCCCCAAGATGACAAGTTAAAGACAGGTATTTATTTGAAAGATGAAACGATAAACAACTCATTTTGCATGTAATTACCTATATTAAATGATTATGTTTTTTTTTATGAAAGGAAAGAAACATTCACTTGCATTTATTTATCCACAAATTTATCCACTGTTTGAATTAAGCGATTTAACTTCCGTATCCGTCGACCGACGCCACTTCCATCTAGTACATTTTTATAACCGGAATGAGAGAGCTCAAAATTCAAACATCAATAGCAATGCCACAATAAGATGACAAGTTCACCTTAGACAGGTCTTAATTTTTTTGGTTACTTTCTAAGCGGCCGGGTGCCAGCTTAACGCACTCAACACTGGCGTTTGACGCGCTTTCCTGTGTCCTGTTGGTTCGTTTCTTTAGTTTTCGTCTAAGAACTATAGACCTGTCTAGGCCGGCGGTACATCTGTATGCTTCACTTTCTGTATGTTGGTTGGCCGGGGGCGGCCCTGACGACACAAGAACCCCCGACACGCTCGTGTAACTTTTCTGCTTTTTTATTTTTGCGTCCTTTTCGCGATGCGCAACATCCATCGCAGGTGACAACATCCCGACCTGTCTTTGCGCAACACTTTCCCTGGATATCATCCTGACCTGTTTTATCACAACACGCCGACCGTCTTTCTCTAAAAATTGTTCTAAACCTCTTTGAGTTTATGTACCTCCGACCGGTTTCGACCGGGGAGGGAGTGCTTGCGAAAAGTCCTACTTAAATGATCGATTTTTAGGTTAGAAAACTCACTTGCGCCTAACTTCACTATGTCTTTAAAAAAGTTTATACTAGATGGTTTGTGTATATATTCACATTATTTATAAATGTCACTGTCACAGGATTAAATTAAGCGACTTCCGTATCCGTCGACGTCATACTTCCGTTTTTGAAGACGCACTTCCGCTAAGTACACAAATATAATCGGAATGATAAATCTCAAAATTCAAACATCAATGGCAATGCCGCAATAAGATGACAAGTTAAAGACAGGTATTTATTTGAAAGATAAAACAATAAAATGCGTGACCTCGTCTACTTCCTCTTGTATCACAAAGTAATTTTATCGAATAGGTCAGAAGCAGGTTATTTAAGTATTTAACAATTTAGTGCTTGGCTGTGGGTCAACCGTCCGAATGCCATTAAAAAAAATAAATGAAAAAAATATAACAATAAACAACTCATTTTGCATGTAATTACCCTGTCCCGTATCGCTCTAGCATGAGTAAGAGAAAATTAGCTGCGAAAGCCGACCGGGTTTCTTGATCCCCGTCAAAATTTGGGTGGTCGATCAAAAGTGGTGCAAAAGGTGTATCGAGGTCCTAGTTATCCTCTAGTAACGTTTTAGTTATTTCTGAACCTTTAGTTTAGTCACAGCAGACTCTTTCCCGAACGGTTGGTCGGATCGAACTGAAACTCGTGGCGATCGATTGTATGACCTCAGGTTACTCGAAAACGAGGGGTCGCGTTGCCTTTAACTACTTTTTCCAGAGTCACTAAATATCCTGGTCAAAATTTGTGCGGTCGGTCAAAAGTGGTGCAAAAGGTGTGTCGAGGTCCTAGTTGTCCTCTAGTAACATTTTACTTATTTCTGACCTTCAGTTTGGCCACGGCACACTTTTTCCCGGAACTGTTGGTCGGATCGATTCGACAATGGTCGGAATCGATTTCTAGTGGTCGACTTAGTCGATAACGACACTTCCCGTCCCTTCATGTGTCTTCGGAAAACTTCAGAAATGTTCGTGCGAAGTTCGGATTTTTGCTTAAAATCCTAGCTTTCACACGTGTGAACTCCCCTGAAACTTGTTCGGTTTTTCAATTCCCCCAGTCGTTGATAAAACGATGAATAACGCCTTCGGGTGTGATCGGATCGATTCGATAACCGTCGTAATCGATTCTTCGTGGACGGTATAGTGGAAAATGCTACCCCATCCGACCTTAAGGGTGCTTGCAAAAATCCTACTTAAATATTCGATTTTTAGGTTAGAGAACCCACTCGCACCTAACTTCACTGTCTTTAAAAAATTTTAGGTTATGTTTTTATACTAGTTTGTTTGTGTTTATATTCACGTTATTTATAAATGTCACTGTCACAGGATTAAATTAAGCGACTTCCGTATCCATCGACGTCATACTTCCGTTTTTGAAGACGTATTTCCGTTTAGTACACAAGTATAACGGAAATGACAGATCTGAAAATTCAAACATCAATGGCAATGCCGTAATAAAATTACAAGTTATAGAAAGGTATTTATTTGAAAGATGAAACGTATTTCGTATGTAATTATCAATGTTAAATGATCATGTTCTTTATTTAAAAGAAAATAAATATCCAGATGGCGCAGAAAGCAGTATATGAATAAGGTCCCGTTTCGCTCGAAAATTAGCTGCGAAACCCTACCGGGTTTCTTAATAAACATACATTTTTGGATTCAGGCGTTAAACTGATCAACAGTTTATACCAGACAAACATTGTTTTTTCAGACCATACTTGATTTCTTAAATGTGTTTGTACTTTTTTAAATATGCTCATTTGTGTTCACTAAATTCACATTATATTAATTTGCTTAATAATATTTGTTATATTTAATGAAAAACAAGTATTTCTAAAAATTATTATCACTGTTCTTTTTACTATTATCTAGCTTTAGGAATGGGTTCATAAAAATAGAAGCGATACCGCAGAATCCATTTAAAGAGTCGCAAAATTGATATAATTGCTAAACTAAACTACTATGTATATCTACTAAACTAAACTAAATGTATATCGATATACAATTTGTAGAGATATCTGGGCGGTACATGCTTGAACTAACAATATACTCTCCTCCGCGACTTCTTTTAAGTACTACGTATTTACGTCCGATTTTCGAGAAGTTTTTTTTATAATAACTACAAACGCATTCTAATACTAATTAATATTCTTAGACGAAAATATCATTGAACGTAATTTTGCTTGTATTATACGGATGAATTTTAAAACTTTTGGGCAAGAATTGAGACATGGATTACGAGTGAACAATTATAATTCCCTTTTACTGGGCATAAAAGAAAGCCAAAAACACCATAAAAACACTTTAAGAAGCTGTGTGACACAAACTGACTCGACATGAATCCAATCGATCGATTTTTTTCCCATGAAAACCATCAGAATATCTGAAATCACCATACTTTAAAAAAGTTTTAGAAACACCGTAAGAAACAGTGGAACCCAAACTGATCCTATATATGAATCTAATCACTCAGCAGAATCATTTGGATTCCGTCTCTCTTCAATAGTAACACCTACGTTTCAAATATGAACGCGATATGTCTACCCGTTTGCGAGTTATAAGGATTTTTCATGTTTGTGATAACATATGTGGGACTTATATCGATCTTCCTCCGCAGATTCATTCGAATTACATCCCAGATCTGTATTACAATCTACGAGTCAAATATGATCTCGATATCTCTATCCTTTCCGGAGTTATAAGAATTTTTATGAAAAATTTCATTAAAATGCCTTACTACAGCAACATTTCGTGTCACTTTTCAAAATATCACCCTGTCTAGTACTTCAATTTGAGAGGTCTGCAGACGATATGTCATTGTGTTCTGCCAAAAAAGCGACGGCGAGTAGAGGGCATACGCGCCAGCTGTGCATTTTACTGTATAAATCGTTCAAAAACTTTAATCGAATTTCACGGCTCGCCGGTCACTTCTAGAAAAAAAAAAAGTGAAGTAGCTTTTTTACACAGAATTTTTTTCTCTACAACTTTTGTCTAAAACTTTTTTTCGAAAATTTTTCTGTTTTTGACATATCGCGATTTCAACCCTTAAATATATTTTTTACAACCCCTGCCCATCAATTTCTATTTTTTGACTACAGACGTTTGATGTACATCTTAAAACTAATTTCTGGTAAAAAATTCAGCCATGGAGTACGAATGGACATTTAAAAGTCCCATTTATTGGACTAATATAAACACTTACATACTTATATCTATACATACATACATACATACATACATATACACCCATACATACACATGCATACTCATACAAATATATTATTTGTTTTAATTTCTAAAAAGTGTATCAATCTAAAATAATTTATTGAGGTGATGTTTAGGATTAATGATATCGTGGATTTCACTTCTAGGAGTTTCTAGAATGTATTGCTTAATTTTAACCTTTAACTTATTAGAAGAGGATATATGTCTAATACCACTTGGGATCGAGTTATAGGCATTTGGACCAAGGTATGTGAAAGATCTTTGGCCGCATGTTGAGCTAGTTTTTGGTATTCTTAACTTATTATTAACATTTCCTCTGGTTCTTTGTAAAACTTCTGTTTCTTGTACACTTGATTGGCACTGATATAAAACGCATTGAAAAAAGAATAGCTGCCTAATATCCATTACATTGGCGTCCTTAAACAAACAGTTAGAGAGATAGGTGACTTCTTTATTCAACATAATTTTTAATAATCTTTTTTGCAAAGTATCTAGTTGTTTTAAGTGTGTATCGAGAACTCCTCCCCAACCAAGAATTCCATACACTGTATGAGATTCTACAAGTGAGTGATACAAAATTTTAGTTTGGTCATAATCAAGAAATTCTTTTAAACATTTGAACCTATATATTAGTTTTCTTATTTTCCCTGATATGTAATTAATATGAAGGTCCGATTTCAATTTGGAATCAATAATGATACCTAAATATTTAACTTCTCTTACTGACTCTATTCTCATCTGGTCATCAAAATGACAAGTTCATCAAAAGGAGGCGATGACTTCTCATATAGATAAAAAGGCAAATAATTAGCTTTCGATACGTTTAGGGTTAGGACCTTACTGTTAAAATATTTTTTTATATTTTTCAGGTCTTTTTCGACTTTTATTTTTAAGTCTGATGTCCAATTTGAATCTTTGTAGAAAAGAGCAGTGTCGTCGGCGTAGCTTATTATTGACCCACAGGTTTGTAAATCAAACAAAGAGTTCATATACATAATAAAGAGTATGGGCCCCAGCACTGTCCCTTGCGGTACGCCATACTCAACTGCACCAGAGCTGCTTCTGGCTGAATTTACCTCTGTGTATTGAACTCTCTTCGTAAGGTATGATTTTAAAAGTTTTAAACTGTTGTTACTAAAACCCAGATTATTTAACGTCGTGAGAAGTTGAGCATGGCACACCGTATCAAAGGCTTTTTTTAAATCGATAAAGACAACTAGGCTTCTATCTCAATTATCCAAGGCACAATGTATCTCGCTTACAAGTTTTGCAATAGCATTTTGTGTGCTCATACCTTTTCTGAAACCATATTGTGAACTGGACAACAAGTTATATTTTTCAACGTAGTTAAGAATTCTTGACTTAATTATCTTTTCAAAAATTTTTGCTAGATTACTAATTAGGGAGATAGGTCTATAATTCGTTATCTCTTCCTTACAACCACCTTTGTAAATGGGTTTTATAATGGCTACTTTGAAGGCCGATGGACATTCACCCTCCTCAATAGCTTTATTTATTATGTAATCTAGCGGTATAGCAATATATTCAGCTATTTCTTTCAAAGTGGTAGGAGTAATTCCGTCTATTCCTGGTGCTTTCTTGGTTTTCAATTCACTAATAGCCTTTGTAATTTCTAAGGGCGTAGTTGGGTATAAAAATATTGAATTTTTTTGTACTTTTGTCTCATATTGTATATCCGTCTTAACGATATTTTTTGCCAATGATTTTCCAACACTACTGAAGAAAGAATTAAACATGTTCGCTTTTTCATTATCATTGTTTATCTTTTCACCACTAGAATTTTTTATCGTTAATATACTAGATTTGGTTTTCTGTACTCCGCAAAACTCGTTTACTTCCCATAAAATTTTTGAGGAAGATTTATTTTTTTCTATCTTGTTCTTGAAATATTTAGTTTTCTCTTTTTTAATTAAATTATTTAGGTTGTTACTGTATTTTTTATAATCATTTTTTAGTTCGATATTATTTGGGTTTTTCTTTACTGCACTGTACATACGGTCTCTTTCATTTATGTATTTAACAAGTTTTTTTGTGATCCATGTTTTTCTTCTTATATTTTTATGTTTGATTTTAACCGTTTTTGTACATGCCTCTATCTCGTTTTTTTATTTTGTTAATAAATATATTAGTTGCATTTTCCACATTTTCATTTTTCAATTCTTCCCACGACATATCTTTTAATGCTCCTTTAAGTTTTTGATAATTAATGTATTTAATGTATTTTTGTGTATTGTTAGGTAAAATAGTACGTGCATTACCTAATATAATTTGTATTGCGATAACATAATGATCGGTTATTTTTGTTTTTATTATACAGGGTAACATATCTTCTGCTGTGTCTTTTAACGATTTAATGAAGATATGGTCTATGCAACTAATACTCTGGTTTACGTCTCTTGTTGTTTGGTTTATGTAAGATTTAAAACCATGGCAATATAATACATTTAGGTATTCTAAGGAAATATCATCATTTAGTTTGTTTATATCTATATTAATATCTCCTACTAATATATTATAATTAAATTTATTATTACTATCTTGTAGGTATTCATCTAAGGATGAAATAAATTCTGTAGGACAAGTTGAGGGGGGCCTGTAAATGACTAATATTCTTATATTATTTTTATTTATATTTATATATTATTTACTTTATATATTATTTATATATTATTTATGTATTATATATATATATATATATATATATATATATATATATATATATATATATATATATATTATTTATATCTACTATATCGAGTTTTATGATGTTTATCTCATCACTTTAAAAATTGGTGCCGTTTTAAATCTATCAAGAAGTGCATTGTAATGATGAGCATCTGAATAATAGGGAGATTTTTTATATTTGCAGAGCCTAAAGTTATCTATGTGAATTTTGTTTGATCCGCGAGATTTTTGATAAAATTTTGAATGCATAAATACACGGTGTGGTCATAATTTTTTTCACGACAGAACTGTTGTAAGGAAGGTTGAAAATTATCCTGATTATGCGTTTCTGCATAACAAAGATTCTATTGACATCTGGTAATTGTCCCTATAGAATAATATTGTAGCTGAGTCTTGAATAAACTAAGGAATAGTAGGCTGTGACTAAACCATGTTTATTTATTTATTAAAGCATATGTGTTCTTCGCTAAATTCGAACACAGGTTGTCTATATGACTAGAGAAACTAAGAGTTGAATCTAGAATAGTTTCAAGAAATTTTGCCTCATTACTGGTTTCTACGCAGTTAAGAATAGGAACTGATTTGGACAAAGAACTATAAAAATGGACAAAAATTATTTTGCTAGTGTTAACCATAAGTGAATTTATCTGACACCAGTTTTCAAATTGTTTAATTGTTGTTTGTTCCTTAGATTGTAATTCCTGCACACTTTTAGCTTTTAAGACAACCGAAGTGTCATCCGCGTACATAAAGATATCTCCTTCTGTCAAAAATGAGGGGAGGTCATTTATAAATATTTAAAAAAGTAAAGGACCAATAATCGAACCCTGGCCCACACCAATATCCATGTTATAAGTATCAGATATTTCCGAGTAAATGGAAACGAGTATTTTTCTATTTTCTAGATATGACATTATCCAGTTCAATATGTGGCCCCTAATACCCATATTAGTTAACTTTAATTTAAGGAAGCTTGAATTCACACAGTCAAATGCCGCGGTTAAATACAAAAATAAACCTGCAACTTTATCGCCTATGTCTAAATATTATTCTTGGCTATAGCTAATTCTGTAGATCTAAGCGTCCGATAACCATACCGACAGTTGGTAAGTAGCTGATTGGTTTCTAGATAATTGTATAGTCTAATGGAAACTGCCTTTTTAGTTGTTTTTGAAATATAACTTAGAATTATGATAGGCCTATAGGTAATTCTCTAATAGTTGGGGATTGTTTTTTTTGTGCAAAGGTACAATTTTGCCCAGTTTTAAAGCATTTGGGAACTGTCCAAATTCAATTGATATGTTTATTAAAATTATGATAGTACTGGCTAATGTGTATTTGCAGAATTTTATGAGACATATAGGTATTTCGTCAACACCAACACAGTTTTTTACCTTCATGTATTTATTATTTGAATTACTTCCTCTTCAGTAACAGGCTCTATAAAAATAGAATTGGCACAAATTTGAGTTGGGAGTGTACACATTACAGACTGATTATTTTTGATTATTTTTAAAGTGTCCAATTAATTTTTTATGCATGTAGAGAAATAACTACCAAAGGCATTTGCAACATCTATTTTATTACCTAATAATTCATCGTTTAATTTAATATTAAAGTTCATTTTAATTTTATTACTCCCTAATCTATTCTTATCTATTTGCCACAGAGTTTTAGCTTTATTATGTGATTTATTTATCTGTTTTGTATTATTCTCAATTTTCAATTTGGATATAGTATTGTTAATCGTTTTTTGTGTTTATTTTATGATTTTAGCAATTGTTTAGAGCCAGACTCTTTAGCTATGTGATATAGAAATTTGAGATTGTCGTATTCTTGTTGTAGTTTTGAATTAGTCTGTTCCCTCTTATTTTTTATTTGACCTTTTATTTTCTTTATTGGACAAGCGATATTTAGACACCACTGAAAATATACAAAAAACTCATCATACCGGTCTTACGTCCCAAAGTCTTTACGACGTCCAGTTTTCGACGCTTTTCATAATTTAACCCATCCAGGAATTCGTACCACCAAAAAACTTGTTACATCCAATTACTTCTGGCCTAAAATGAATGCAAACTGTATTTTATGGACTAAAACTTGTCTGAGTTGTCAAACTTCAAAAGAAAATAGACACATTAAAACTCCAATTTCAGATTTATTAATCCCCAAGGCTCGTGTTTCGAACATATACATATAGATTTAGTTGATTCATTCCCAATTTCACATGGATGCTCCTATATTATTACTTTTATCGAACGATTCCCTCGTTGGCCAGAAGCCTATCCTTTAAACAATATTTCTGTAGAAATCGTCGCTAAAGCATTGTTTCAAAATTACATTTGGCGTTTTGGCATTCCGTTGACAATCATTACTGATCAAGGAGCACAATTTGAGTCGAACTTATTTCACGAATTTTCTAAGTTTTTAGGATTTCATCGAATTCATTCGACTCCGTACCACCCCAAGCTAACGGTATGTCGAGCGTTTTCACCGAACTCTTAAGACAGCATTATTAGCCAGGTCTAAGTCGCTTCACTGGCACGATGAATTACCAATCATTTTACTAGGTTTACGCCTCCCTGGTAATTTTTTAATTAAATGTCGATACTCCAGTTTCTACATTCATTTCGAAATTGCATACATATTTTGACAATTTAAATTTCACTAAACCCAAACATAATGTTACACAAAAGTTTTTTGTCAGCCCTGATTTATCGACTTATGACTACGTTTTTATACGCCAGGACAGGCTTAAGCCATCTTTTACCCCTTTGTACGAGGGACCTTTCCGTGTTGTCTCTCGTACCAACACCAACAAAATCATTTCGGTTCTTATACGCGGGAAGAACGTTACTGTCAGTTTGGACAGAGTTAAGCCTGCGTACTTGTCGAATGACATTATGGACCATCCTGTCAACACTAGTTTTAAGAAGGTTAGATTTAATATTGATTCTGACTTCGGACTTAGCCAGCCATCTTAAAGATATGGTTTATATTTTGGTAACCATGATACGAGAAAAGACAAAAATTTATTTTGATATTCAAAAAACTTCGGAACGAAAAACTGTAATGAAAACAAATAAAACAATTTTCGCTTAATATTTGATATATTTTATACCCCAAGTCGGTATAAGACCTATAAACGGAAATATGGCTTCCAAAATTGATAATAGTAACAGAAGTGATATCAATATTTCATACGATAGCTTTACGACCCATAAACGGAAATAATTTGGTCCAGAAGTGGTAGTCGTAATAGAGGTTAAATAAGACCCAATTTTTATGCTGTCAAATGTCAATGTTCTATTAGCAAAAGTACCTACGAGAGTTAACATACATATATTACTCGTATGATAAATGAAGCCAGGAGAGACGAGGGTTACATCGGTGGTGTACAAAGAATTACTACTGAAAATGATTTGGAAAGAAAGTCGAATAATTTTGGTACTACCAAAAGACAGGTGCAGTCAGACATTTGCATGAATAAATCAGCAGAAATTAGTGTGACCAAGATTTATAGCAAATCTAATAAAGAAAGATCTGTTGTATCGAACGTTTCTCAGTTAGATTTAGAATTAACGGCAGTACGAAGGCAGAGACATTTAGATGAGGAAGAGACACGTATTAGATTGTTAGCTATTGAAAAAAACGAGAGAATCTGACGAAAGAAATGGAGTTACAAAAAAAATTCCGAATAATTTGAAGCAGGTAGTGAAAACAGATCTATGTGTTCTCAAAGTCTCTATGGCAACGAAAAATGTTTCAAGAAATGGGTTGATGATTCTAAGAAATGTGTAGTTGAGGATAATAATGGCAAGAGGTCTAGTGATTATGATGTCAAATTATATTTTGATTCTATTGGAGCATGCAGAAGCACCTTTGATGCTGGTGAAGGAAATAACGACGAAAATAATGACGTCTTACTTGGTATTGCTAACCAATGCTTCGTTACTGCTTCGTCAAAAAGTTAGAGAGCTCACTTACTTCTCAGGAGAACTCACTGAATGGCCAATTTTCATAAGCGAGTTTAATCGGACAACAAATCAGTTTAAATTAACCGATGAAGAAAACTTGTTAAAATTAGATAGAGCTCTACGAGGAAAAGCTAGAGACACTGTGAACGCCTTATTAACATCTCCAAGAAATGTAACTAAAGTAATTAAAATGCTAGAAATGAACTTTGGCAGACAAGAATGGATTATTTTATCACTAATTGAGAAGGTGAAGAAAATCAATAATGTTAAAGATAAGATAAATTAGAATCATGTATTATATTTTCTAATGCCATAAATAACATGGTTACATCAATGAAAAGCATTAATTTTGATTTATATCTTTTCAATCCAGAACTGTTTTATAATTTGGTTGAAAAGTTGCCTCAAATACAAAGATATAGTTGGAGAAAATATAAACATCAACGGGATCGTCAAGGAAAACAGACATCGTTGGAAAGTTTTGCTGACTGCTATGAAGAGGAGGTGAATCTTCTGGCAAGCATCAGTAACCCTTTTCAGAGGAAGACGATTGTCACAATTGTCTCAAAGAAGGAACTTGTTATGATTTCAAAAAAGAATCAGAACAAAAACGATGAGGACTATAGAAAATGTGTCTTTTATAAAAATTTTAACCATTCTGTGTTAGAATGTGGAGAATTTTGAGAAAAAACAGTGAAGGAAAGAAGAGAAACATCATCAAATCTCAAACTTTGTTTTTTATGTTTAAAAATGGGACACATGCTAAATAAGTGTTATCAGAAAACGAGATGCAGCGAAAATGATTGCAAGGGAAACATGATAAACTTCTTCATATGACACGAAGTTTAAAAAGAATGAAAGCAAACAATAGCAGGAATCAAAAGTAAAGACCTGACTACTGCGCATCATGTTGCTGCTTTGCTGCGGATTGCACCAGTAATTTTGAGAGGACCTATAATAGAGATCGAGACATTTGCCTTGTTTGACGAGGGTTCCACATGTTCAATGATAGATGAAGATTTAGCCAGAAAACTTGAATTAGATGGTCCAATAGCTCCACTCTGTTTTCAATGGACTAATAACATAACACATTTTGAAGATACTTCTAGGCGAGTTTCACTAAATATATCTGGAAGAAGCTCAAATCCAGTCTTTTATAACATGAATCAAGTAAGAACAGTCAAAAATCTTAGTTTACCTCAACAAAAACTAGATGCTGATGAATTGATAAGAAAATTCCCTTACCTAAACCAAAAAACTTTGGAGTTAGTACAGTTAGCTAAACTAAAATTATTAATTGGTCAAGATAATTATGTCACGATCAAAGTTGGGTTGGACTATTAACGGGGCATGTAACACTGCTTTCAATGACGAAACACGCCATGTTAATCTTTGCTGTCGTCACTTTACTGATGAAAATTTGCACCTGTTAGTCAAAGATAGTTTTCGACTCGATTGTTTTGGACTGAAACCTCAAGACAAAGTAATTAAATCTGTAGAAGATAAAAAAGCAGCTACCATAACGGAGAACACTTTGAAAAATATTGGGGATAGATATGAAATAGGTCATTTATGGAAAAACATAGACACTTTTCCTGATAGTCAAGCTAATGCTAGAAAGCGCTTATTATGCATGGAACGGAAAATGGATAAAGATCCAGAGTTTTCGAAACAATATATAAGTATGATAGAAGAATTTGTTATCAAAGGATATGCAAGAAAATTACAATATTCAGAAAATACAAACGCTCCAAGAAAATATTTGCCACATTTTGCTGTTTGGAATATTAACAAACTAGGGAAAATTAGAAAGGTTTTAATGCTGCGGCAAAATCATACGGATCAAGCTTAAATGATTTCCTTTTGCAAGGTTCAGATTTCGTTCCATGTCTAGTTGCTGTCTTGTGGCGTTTTAGACAAAGAAAAATTGCCTTTAACGGAGACATTAAAGAGATGTTTCACCAAGTCGTCATCAGAGCCGAAGACAGATGTGCACAACGTTTCTTATGGCGACATAAGACACATAGAGACTGTAAGCCAGAAATTTACGAAATGGATGTAATGATTTTCGGTGCTGTATCATCACCATGTGTTGCCCAGTTTGTTAAAAATAGAAATACTAAAGAATATGCGCTCAAATTTTCAGGTATTACCAGAGCAGTGGAAAAACTAACATTATGTAGACGATTATCTTGATTCATGTGAGAGTGTAGAAGATGCTGTCAAGAGAATAAAAGAAGTCATCTACGTTCATAAAAGAGGAGGATTTGAGATGACTAAGTGGATAAGTAATTCCAAGGGGGTAATAGAATATATACCTGAAGATTTACGGTCAAATACTCAAGACAATCTGAAAATCGACTCAAAGATAATAAAACGGGTACTTGGACTTTCATGGTCCCCAAAAGATGACAATTTTATTTTCTCGTTAAATTTGAGGAAAATTTCACCAGAAATTTGAATGGTTTGAAAATTCCTACGAAAAGAGAAGTTCTTCGACTAATAATCCGTTAGGTTTTCTTGCACCACTGATTATTAAAGCTATAATTTTAATTCAAAATGTTTGGAGAAGCAATATTGATTGGGATTCTGAAATAACAGAAACTTTGTTCATTATTTGGAGAAATTGGCTACATGAACTTCAAGAACTAGCATCAGTCCTAATTCCCCGGCCCTATTTTCTAAGAATATCTGGTGTGAAAGGAGTAAGTCTGCATATGTTTTGCGATGCCAGTGATAAAGCTTACACCATAGTTGGATATATGACAGCTACAGTGAACGACGAGGTATATACTACTGTAACATCTAAGTATAAGGTAGCGCCTTTAAATCAACAAACAATACCAAAATTGGAATTGCAAGGAGCACTGCTAGCTAGCATAGTTGCAAAAACAATATACACTGAATTGGAGTACGAATTTAATAAAATACATTACTGGACGGATTCTATGGTAGTGTTTAAACAAATAAGATCAGAAAATAGAAAATTTCCAATGTTTGTTGCTTGTCGTATTGGGGAAATACTAAAGGAAGCTGACGTGCCCCAATGGCATTGGATTCCTTCTCAATTGAACGTGGCAAATCAAGCTACCAAAGAGATAAAAAAGATTGATTTAACACCCGATAGTGTCTGGTTGAATGGTCCTGAATTTTTGAAATTAGGAAAAGCTCTTTGGCCAAAGGAACCCGAGATCTATGCTTGAATGTACGCTCACTGTTGTTGATCTCGAAGTAAGGAATCTTTGTCCACCTGATATTCAAAGATTTTCAAAATGGGACCGACTAATCCGATCTAGTGCTTGAATTTTACATTTCAAGAAAGTTTGTCGAATTCCTAAAAGAGAGAAGCCACAAAATTTAATCCTGGAAACAGAGACTATTTCAGAAGCCTCCTTGTTATGGATTTATAAAAGTCAACATGATTCTTTTGAAGAATAATTTCGACAATTGCGAAGAAAGAAAATATTACCAAGGCCTAGTCGACTTTTTAAATCATCTGCCTTTATTTCCGATGCTGAAATATTAAGAATTAGTGGAAGATTCCCCGATGATGATATGTCTATGGATTATGACACAAAGTATCCTATTATCTTAGACCCGAGAGACATAAATATGTTGAATTGATGATTGATCATTTTCATAGGAAAGCAGGACGTGGTAAATAATTTGAGAATAATATTTTGGATTTTGTAGCTAAGATCTGCAGTAAAAAAGAGTTTTTACAGGTGCCAAGCTTGTGAAATTAGAAAGTGTAAACCGATTGCACCTGAAATGGGAAATTTGCAATTGCCCAAAGAAAAAATTGAACCTTTTATTTTTCCATTTATTTTTGGAATTGATTTTTTTGGCCCAATGAAAGTCACTGTAGGAAGAAGAACTGAAAAACGGTATGGTGTTCTCTTCACTTGTTTAACGGTAAGAGCCATACACATCGAATTAACATTAAGTCTAGATATAAGCTACTATTATGGCAATAAGGAGCTTTATGTGCAGAAGAGGACAACCTAAAGAAATATTTTCTGGTAATGGGACGAACTTTGTAGGCGCACAAAGAGAATTACGCGATTGCATACAAGGTATGGACCAGACAAGGATAGCAGATGAACTCAGCTCGAAAGACATAAAATGGAAGTTCAATCCCCCAGTTACTAGTCACATGGGTGGAATCTGGGAGAGAATGGTGCGGTCCGAGAAGAAGTCCTTCTAACATCGTTGCAAGAAGCAGAATATGTAATAAATTCTAGACCTCTTACTCATACCGAAACTGAAGCGATTACGCCAAATCATCTTCTTTTACTTCGCCAAGGAGACGTAAAGTCCTATGGCGGAACTGAAATAACAAGTAGGAAGCAGTGGCGTATTGCACAATCATTTGCTGATCTTTATTGGAAGCGATGGATTCGAGAATACAGACCTTCTTTAATCAAAAGATGAAAATGGTATTCGAAAAGCGATTCAGTCAAAATTGGAGACATAGTACTAATAGTTGATGAGAAAATGGCTAGAAACGAATGGCTTCTTGGAAAAATAGAAGAAGTATACCCCGGGAAAGATGGAATTGTCCGAGGTGCCCATGTGAAAACAAAAAAAGAGTATTTATACTAGACCAGTGACAAAATTGTGTGCTCTTCCTACGAGTTGAAATTAATTAGAGAAGATCCTAGCTCTTCACGGGGTAGAGAATGTTGAAGACACGTTCTTATATTTTTATTATTGTTTTAAATATGTTTGGATCACCCTCTATAGTAAAAAGTAAATAGTGACAGGAAATAATAATAATAATAATAATGATAAATATTTGTCAGTTGGAAATAAAAGTTATCCACTTTTCGATAAATAGTTTTATTGTGAGTGCACTAACTTTACACCAGGCATTCCTGCTACAATTAAATTAAAGAATTGCCGAGTGCTCTAAAATATAAAACGACTCCTGAGTAATTCAAAAAGTCTTACGACTGCTTGATAGTTTCACAATTAAATTTATAACTAATGAGTCATAAGCAGCCTCGGTCATATTTTCTGTTGGAAATTCAATCAACTTTAGCATCCATGTTTTACAAACAAAAATATTAAAAATTAAAATTTAATTTACAAGCTTATTATATGGAAATTTAACTTGTAAATATATTTTTTTGATATTTTCAATCATGCCCTATAAATTTGTATACATTTTAATCCTTTCAAACTTATATTTAAAAGTCTTTCATTTTTTATGACTTCTTACTTTTTCTTTAGTTTTCATTATTTTGAAGGCGACTTGTATTTTTGTAAGTATTTTCGACACTTTTACAATATAGAATAATCCGCAGCAATTTTGGTATCATAACTTGGCTAGAAATCGACTTAAACATTTACCATTTTGTTAAATAACACCACGTATTTGGTTTCGTACTTAGCAGTCTGATCGTTGGCCTTTTACTTAACCGAGCATTAAACGAATGACTAACGCCCATATTCACCATCGTTAGTTAAATAGGTAACAAGTTGTTAAAACATTAACAACCTGTTAAATATTTGTGAACGTATTCACCAATCACAGTTAGGAGAAAACAACCTGTTAAAGTTAACAGGAAAATATTGAAATATTGGGCAGTTAAGCTCTTAACACAGCGTTTTGTTGAGGTTATGTGATGTGTCAAAGGCATCAAGGCATATAAATTTGCATGTAGAGTAGATATTAAATATTATTGAAAGTGCCATTTTAGAATGAAATTTTAAATAGATAGACTCGATTTCCATCCAATGATGACGACGCATTACGAAATTCGATCAATATACCCAAAACAGAGGGATGAGGGACATATAAGAAAACAGTATGTCATTTGTACTGTTATCAGAAAATCGTTGATAAATACAACTTTTAATTAGAATGTACAATATTAGTCATATGTATCTTGCTATTAAAAAAATTAAAAATTTTATAAGTTTTTTTATTACCTATACAATTCTATATAAAATACGAATCATATATACTACACAAAATAATGCATTCACAAATTATGAAAACAATTTATATTAAATTCTTTCTATTTTCACTCACTAACAACTCTCTTTTATAATAGGTACATTTTATTTTATCCTTATTTTTCCTCTTAGATTTTCTAGTTCTGCCCTCTCCGACTATATCATTCTTTTTTAAATATCACTTTGATCAATCAGTTTTTTAGTTTTTGATGTTTGCCATGCTCTAATGAGTATATTTTCTTTCTCTTTCATATAATTACTTCCGTGATTAAAGCTTCTGTCATTAGTAAGTTCTGTAACAGATGGTTCAGTACTTTTTGTTTATTTAAAGAACTTTAAAGATATGCATTAGAGTAATTCTCATGTACGATAGTAATAATAATAATAATAATAATAATAATTTATTTATCCGTAAGACCAATTACATGGCATAGGAAAAGTCAAAGAACAGCTAATAAATAAATATAATAAAAACAATCAGTATACATATAAATACAATAAAGTAAAACAATTTTTAGGAAATACAATATGTAGATAGGTACAGTAAACAAATATCACAATAATATCGTAATAAGAACACATGGCAGAGGTATATCTATTAATAATTATCAATCACTATTAAAATATTCTTCTATAGTATAGCAACATTTCCCTATTAAATAATTTCTCAAAATATTTTTAAACTGATTTAGATTGCTTATACTTTTAATATGTAAGGGTAATTTATTGTAAAATAGCATACCCATATAGGCAGGATTTTTCTCATAAATAGCTAATGTATGTATAGGTAAGCATAGGTCGTTACCCTTCCTCATATTATAATAATAATAATAATAATAAATCGACTTTATTGTGGTAAACAGTTTACAAGGTAGAAAACACAGAAAATAAAAATTACAAGGAAAGGAAAAATAGTGCAGAAAAGTAATGATACCCATTATGGCGAAGTCTAGCTGAGAGCTACTCATACTCAACCACAATGAGGCACATTCACAATTCGTTAATTTAAACCAGAAAAATAACAAGTTAAAGAGAATATGACCAATGGTAAAAAGAAACGTAAACAATGCAATTAATAATAGCTGGGCATACGTACTTGGACACGGAGTAAGTAAAAGCCAAAATAATTTAGAACTATTGCTTGCCTAATAGGTAACTTTTATATTTGTATTTGAATTTATTTATATTAAAAACTTTAATTTGTTCTGGAATTTGATTGTAAACTGAAATAGCATTAAAGATAAAACTTCTACTAAATATGGCTGTCTGGTGATGTGGCATTGTAAACTTGTTTTTGAATCTTATATTTCTTGTGTGGATAGAGGATCGAGTATGAAATTTATTTTTTAGAAAGGAGGAAGAGTTTGGAGATATCAATGTTTTATGCACAAAATTACTTAGATGATGAATTCTACGATTATTCATATTAAGCCATTTACATTCCTTAATTTTATGAGAAATATGATCAGATTTTCTTAATCCAAATATAGTGCGACAACAAGTATTCTGAACTTTTTGAATGCGATTTTTGTCATATTGATCAAGACAAAAGCCAAAAACAAAATCACAGTAATTAAAATGGGATAATACAAGTGACTCACATAACATTTTTCTTAGATTGAAATTTAAAATGTGACGATTTGAAAATATTAGCTTCAAAGAAGAATATGCCTTTCGCATCAATTTTTTTACGTGACTCTTAAATCTCAGGTTAGAATCAAAAATAACTCCAAGACATTTCGCTTCGTCAACAACCTGCAGAGTTGTACCATTTATTTTAATATCAAGGCTAGCTTTAACAACGTTAACCTTATTCATGCTACCAAATAACATTAACTTAGATTTAGAAGAGTTTAAATTTAAATCATGTTCGACTGATAAACTCATAATTTTATTAAGTTCACGATTTATGATATCACCCGCCTCTACCGTATTTTCAATACTAAAATGAGAATAAAGCACGGTGTCATCTGCATAGGCTTGTATCCGAATATTTGAGACAGAACAAAGAATTTCAGATGTGTAAATAATAAACAACAAGGGACCCAAAATTGACCCTTGAGGAACACCTGACAATATATCTAAACTTGGAGAATAAGCATTATTAATTAATATTTTTTGCGTGCGCCCACTTAAGTAAGATGATATAAGTTCAACAGCAGATTGTTCAAAACCATAGAATTTCATTTTTGCACATATAAGCTTATGGTTAATGGTGTCAAACGCTTTAGAGAAATCAAGTAACACCAGCACACTAACCAAACCTTTATCAAAAGCCTCAAATATGTCATTGGTAACAACAGCTAAGGCGGTGCTGGTACTATATCCTTTTCTAAAGCCACATTGCGAATCTGGCAAAAAATTATTAAGTGTGAAATACTCATATATTTGGTAAAATAAAATTTTCTCAAAAATTTTGGACATGGCCGGTAAAACACTAATAACTCTAAGATCAGAAAATGAGGAGGGGTCATTATTTTTTGGTAATGGTTTACCTACTGCAACTCTCCATAACTGAGGAAAATATTTTACCTCAATGCAACAATTTATAATATGTGTTATATATTGATCTATAAAAGGACTGCAATATTTAAGCATAGAGGACGAAATGCCATCGATACCTATCGCATTTGTTTTAATATTGTGTAGAATTTTATTTACTTCATCAACAGAAGTAAGTGAAAAATTAAATGATAAAAATGGGTTTTTCGAGTTGTTGTTGTAATATTCAATTTTATTATCACATTTATCACTAACATTCTGAACAAAAGATGCAAAGTAATCATTAATTTCCGTAGGATTGGCCAATTCATCAGGAATATTTATCTCCTTATTAGAGTGGACATTAAGAGTTTTGAGCGCTGCCCATGTATTTTTCAAGTTATTTTTTATACAAATAGACTGTAAATAGCTTTTCTTTTCTCGCCTAACTATTGTCAGAGTATAATTACGAAGTTCTTTATACCTAGACCAGTCATTGTCAATACGTGTACGTTTATATTTTTGTAAGGCTCTATCTCTTTCTTTCATAATAAGTTTTAAATTTGGTGTAAGCCACGGCGCATGTGGTTTAGTAACTCTTACCTGTTTAATCGGTGCATGTTTATCAAACAAGCTAATTAGATATTCATTAAATAATTTTATTTTATCATCAATGTTGTTTTTATAAATTATATTAAACAAAGGGAGGGCATGGAGATCAGCTGTAAATAAATTCAAATCAAAATTTTTATAGCAACGAAAAACTACATATTTAGGTTTCATTTTGACAGGCTTAGTTTTTATATCACAAAAAACCATTCTGTGGTCTGAAATACCTTCCATAGAAATTGTACCAGAACTATTAACAATCTCATTATTTGATATAAATAAAGGGTCAAGTAGTGTGCTGGATGTACTAGTTACTCTAGTAGGGTCAGATATTAGTTGCGAAAAATTATAAACTTGAAAACAAGAGTCAACTGGGTTCCCAATATTAAACAAATTTACATTGAAATCGCCAGTGCAGATAACATAATCAGCAATAGGACATACAGTAGATAAAATCTCATCAAAATCATTTAAAAAATTATTTATGTGAGTATTAGGGGGTCTATAAAATGTACCAATAACTATTGTTAACGAGGGCATTGTTAATTTAATAAACAAATACTCCAATTCTGCACTTACCCGAAAATCAAAGGCTAACTCATGATATTTATAAGAAACTTTGATATACGCACCAACTCCACCTCCTCTAGTACCTCTATCTTTTCGTAAAAAACGATATCCCGGTATTGCAATAACATCGGATATAACATCATCAGAAAGCCATGTCTCAGTAACCATTACTATATCAAATTGTTTTTCAATTACACGTAAGGAAAATTCATTAAAACCTGTAAACAGTGACCTTATATTAACATGTGCAATTTTCATATTAGAAAGTTAGAAGGAAAATAAACAAGTAAAGATAATAAGACAAGCAAGTAAGTAACCATATTAATCAAGATTACTCCATAAAGATATATAAAAGTATATGCATGTAACTGTCTGTTATTGAGAAAATATATTCAAATATAATAAGTACTATACAAAAAAAAATATATATATTAACAAAGAAACTAATGTTATCCAGCTAATCTTACTCAAAATCCAAGTGACAATATGCCAGCAAAACAATTAGGAAAGAAAAAAATAAAAAATACGCAATAAAATTTATCAGAAAAAGTGAGTCTTAACAGAACACAAAACTAAGTAAGTAATAATTACGTGAAGCAAGTGAGCACAGAAAAATTTCATGTAAACATTAAACATATCCAAAATACAACAATTAGTGGAATACATTATAACAAAGAATTGAAAACATTTGAAGTTGAGAAAATAAATATATATAAACACTATTCAGCATATGCATTAAGTGGCATGTGAATAGAAACTATTTCACAAATTGAAAAATAATCAGTTAAGCTACAAATGTCACGCATATTATCAACAAAATAATTTAAAAAATATTGAAAAGAAACTTTATATTGCATTAAGTAAGAAATAAACAGAGAAATTTCAAAATTAATTTATCAAAAAGTAATTATAACATAAAATTTATGTAAATATCATTAAGAGATATTATCTAGGAAATGAAATTATTGAACAAAATAATTAGCCAAGAAAGTATCAAATTAAAATATTACTAGAAAATATTATAAAGAATTAATCATAATAAGGAAAAATATGTACAAATTTATGCATTACGTATGAAATATTTCCTACTAAAATTTGGAAAGAAACTTCTATTTAGGGTGTTATAAGTAGAGAAATATAATTAGTAAAATACTACTGACCGTCACTATGACACACACAGAAAAACATTGTAAACACCTATGCAGCAGTATTAATTTCAGACAAATCGGCTTCGGATTTAATTAGCTTTCTACCGTCCTTAGAATCAATATATACCACTCCATTGTATGACCACGCAGACTTCCCAAAAAGTTCACGGGCTCTTCTAAATAATTTTAAATTGTCAAACGTAAGCATTTCAGTAACAAGAATCCGAGAACCTTTCAACTTCTTTTTATTGAAGAATACCAGGTCGCGCATCCATCGCTGGCAGAAATGAACTGCAACTGGCCTTGGATTATCATTTCTTGTTTCATTTTTTCCAAATCGATAACATTGGTTGATATCTGATTTATTCACTTTTACACCCATATTATCAGAAAATAACTTTAATATTTCTTCATATAAATCAGCTTTCTTATCAACAACCAAACCATGCACAATAATACAGTTATAATTACGTTTTAATTCAAAGTTAGTTTTAAATACATTCAAACCAAGTATTTCTTCGTTTAATTTTGTTACATCATCTCTTAAAACACTGACAGCCACATTTATCGATGCCTCAAATGTATTAAACTTCTTAACCAACTCACTATAATCTGCAGAACTGCATACATTCGGGGATTCGAATTTCAGAGTTAAAAATTCATCTTTAAACTCCTTAAGGCCACGCTGGAACTCTTCTGCCAATTTATCAACACGTGAATTAACGTCCTTGATTGTAGTATTTGCTTTACTTCCCATTTTATAGCAAAACAATGCACAGAAGGAAAAAATAATGGGTTTATGATTAATATTATACTATTAATTTTTATTTTATCCACTTATTAAGCAAAATTTATTAAAATTTCTCTGAGCTCACCACACACACGACTACTCACAAAGCGCCATCTTCTCTCTCTGTGAAAATAATTATTTTTGATAAACTTATCTATATTTTGTTTAACAAATATTAATGTTTCGAAAATATAAATAGATGGCAACGTTAGCAATCTCAACCTCTTAAAAATTTCACTACATGATGTTATCCTGGAAACACCTACAATAGTTCTAACGGCTTTTTTTGCAAACGAAAAGCTCTTATAATGTGATGCGACCCTCCCCAAAATAAAATCCCATACCTCACTCTGGAATAAATTAGTGCATAGTAGTATGATAACATTACTTTCTCTGAAGTGATTTGACGTAATCTATATAAAGCGAAGCAAGTAGACGACAATTTTTTACAAACAACATCTATATGCGTTTCCCAACTTAAGCTGTTATCTAAATATATACCTAAAAATTTCGTGCTCATAACCTGTTCTATAGTTTTGCCATTATATTTAATAAGGTGACTTTCGGATATCGTTTTCAATCTTGGTGTAAAGTTTATAAATACTGTTTTGCTTGCATTTAAAAATAACTTATTTTGATTAATCCACGTGATAAATCTGTCCAACATAAACTGCGTGTCTGATATTGTATCCGAAATTGATGTTTTTGTAGATAGATAACTATTGTCATCAGCGAACATAACTAACTGGTTGTTGTCGATATTTGGAAGATCGTTGATAAATAATAGAAACAATAACAGACCCAACACAGACCCTTGTGGCACACCATAAGAAATTTTAATTTCTTTTGATTTAACTCCATCGATTTCTACGAATTGTGTCCTACCTGCAAGGTCCTGTCCTGTGTGTCCTGTCTTTATTAAGTTGTTTACTGTTCCCCTTAAACCATAAGCCTCTAACTTTGTTAAGAGCAAATCATGATCGACCAGGTCAAAGGCCTTACTTAAATCCAAGAATAAACCTACACATTTTTTATTGCTATCCAAACTTTCATACAACGTATTTAGAAAATCATTAATCCCTGAACTTGTAGATTTGCCCTTTCTAAACCCATGCTGAGCTTCGTTTAATATGGTATTTTCTGTTATGAAAGTTGTAATACTGTTAAAAATTATTCTTTCTAATATTTTAGAAATTGTGGATAACAACGACACCGGTCTGTAATATTCTACATTAACAGTCTCTCCTTTTTTATGCAATGGAACAACTTTAGCAACTTTTAAAATATCTGGAAAAATGCCATGTCTAAGTGATAGATTTATTAGATATGTTAAGGGAGATAAGATATAATCAATACAAGACTGTAAAAGGTTTGCACTAATTCCATATATTCCAGACGAATTTGACTTTTTCAGTCCCTTTACCACACTAAGTACTGTTTGTTTGCTGACATAACCAAGAAACATCGTAGGATACTCCTTGTCAACATTGAAATTAATAGGACCTAAATTTTTGTTAGCTAGTTTATCATTTAAAACCCTCGGAACATTTATGAAAAAATCATTAAAAACATTTACTATCTCTTCTTTATTCTTTATTATTTTATTATCTGTATGCAGTTCTTTGATTTGTTGTTTGGTAGAGTTATTCACATTATTGTTTATAATTTTCCAAACAGCTCTTGTTTTATTGTCGGTGTTGAAATATAATTTATCATGATATAATTTTTTAGCTGCACGTATAACCTTTTTATATGTTGTTTTATAGTTTTTATAGATCAAAATGTCGTTATTATCATTTGTGATTAGCTGCTTCGAATACATTTTTTTTAAGTTTAATGACGAAATTTGGATTCCTTTACTTAGCCATGGTTTTTTATTATGACATTGTGATCTTGTGTTTACTTTTTTTAATGGGAATGCAATATCAATATAATATTTTAAAATACTTATAAATAACTCAAAAGACTTATTTACATTATTACAATTATATACTTGACTCCATGATTCCCTACTTATATGTGACAAAAAAGTATTATAATTATTTCAGAAATCTTGTATAGACATCATTTTTAACAGTGCTTTTTTCGGTATTTAAATTAAAAGATAACAACTGACCTGTATGGTCTGATAAACCAGTGGGCACAACTTTATAAAATATCATCGGATCTTTAAAATTTATGCACATATAATCTATAGATGTAGCTGTATTATAAATATTATGCGAAAATCTTGTGGCGCCCTTTATTAAATTAGTAATGTTGTAAGAGAATAAGAGGTCATTTAATTCAATTTTTGCAGTAGAATTTGTTAATTGATCAATATTCAAATCTCCACAGATTATTATTTTACGATCACTGCTTGAACATACAAAATTTAGAACTTTATCTAATTCATCAATAAATATATTAACATTATTTGGCAAAGGTGATCTATATATAGTAACAACTCTTATTGCGGATTCTAAGAATATTAAATCTATACCACAAACCTCAATAATTTTTTCCTTGCAGAATTTACCTAAGAATTTCAGTTCTTTAACATTATCTAACATAGTATTTCTACAAAATATTGCAGTATTATATAGTCAGCTCGGTTGCCTCTAATGCTATATTTATGGCATAGGCGTTTTCAATTGTAAAATACTGTTTACACAATAGATTTAAAAGCTTTTCATCACTGCTCGTAACTTTTGCCTAAAACATTCCTCCACCAGTTTTTATGGTTCCCTAAAAGAAGAATTAAATTTGTCGTGGCAATATTGCATTCCATTCTTATGCCTATCTGGCCCTATGAAGGTCGTAATAAAGGTAGTCACGATCTGGTAATGACTTCTTTATGACGTCTTTACATTCATAGGACCCAATGACCCTATAAAGGTCGTATCCAATTAAGTCATATAAAAGTTGCATGAAAAGTTGTGACAACGCTTTCCTAACCGTCCAGATTTGGTCATAAAGGGGTTGTAACAAGGTCGTCACGTGTTAAGATAAGTCGTATATTAGGTCGCAACGACGTGTTGGTTATGAATCAATGCTCTAGGTCTCATCTATTTCTAATCACGTGTGCGAAAATAGCCAATGAAATCTTCATTACACTGCAAATACATTGCCATGTGATTACCGCGTTGTCTTTCCATTATTGTCTTTTCAAATTACTTAAAATATCAAAACTGTCACATTACGGAAATTCAGACTTTAATAATAATAATAATTGTTCCGTACACACAGTTCAAATCATGAATGTTGTCGTTCACGTCATTATTCTTTAATTTTCGAATCAAGTCAACTCAAGGTCACAGAAAATGGCAAGCATGGGCGTTGGCAAAACGCAAGTATATTGTAATGAAAATGAATATATATGAACAATAATAACATGAAATTCAATGAATTTTAACATTTTCTCCCGTATTTAATTTTACAATTCACCTCATGGATTTCTTGCAAAGGTAAAAGGGAACGTCCCTTACATTTTTCCTGACTAAAGCACTCATATAATTTCACTGCCATCCTTTGGCTACTGCATTCAGTTTTTTATACACCGCATGCTATCGAGTTGACAGAAAACTGACAAAAAGCTCAACGTTGGTTGCGGCTACTACCAACGTTTGTAATATTCATTTGTAAAACGCATCGTTACGCTCGGAACTTCTGTCGTAGCCTCAGCAGACGTGACTTTCTGTTATTCACATCCTATGCGCTTTCTATTTGCAAAGATAGAAAAATCGCGTGCCGTTGATAAGTACATAAATTGATGACGTGAGCGACAACATTCGTGATTTCAACTCTAGTTTTAAATAAATAATTTAATTTAATTGTCAAAAAATGTTCTTACCGAATGCACCTCGAACATTGATAAATACTCAAAATTTTGTCATAGAGAATACTTCAAGCATGTTGCTTAAAGATAAAAGCAACATGCTTTCAGCAGTCTCTATCACAAAATTATCTCGGTATTGTCAAAATGCCAACCAATTAAATTTCGTTATTTCTTGTCATGTGACACAAATCACCCAATCATTTTAACGTTACACTGATAACACCATTCGGGGAAATTTTCAATCACTAAACAACAAAATTATTGAACTTTGACAACTTCATAATAACTTTCAAATAAATTTCAAAATGTCACGTTTTGGGAATGCCAATTCTCAATATATAAATTTTAGTAACTGTACTTTTACAATCTGTACTTTTAATAAATAAATAATTGTTTTGTTGTGTTGCAAGTTTTTTATTCAAAAAATTTTCTGACCGAATATCCCTCTGACAAATACCTCATAATTTTATGACAAATTTCTCAAGCACGTTGCTTCGTTATAGCCCTCCGCTTCATTTTAAGCATTTTAATAAAAAATATTTCTAAATTTATTTTTCTGAAACAATATAAACAACAGATTTACTTGACAGCTAATCTGACATTTACAAAATTGTCTCAGTAGAAACAAAGGGGTCAGAGCATACTTATCAAAACTAGAAATTTGGGACTAGAATTTGTTTCATCAAGACCTCAATTTTTTTATAATAAACTTCAGATTCAGGGTTTTCGAATGATTTCGAACAAGTTTTGTTAATATATTTTTTTGATTAAAAAATGCCTACCGTGCTTTTTGTCATATAATTTAGCGTCGTAGATGGCCTTGTATTTAAACATGGAAAATTATTTTGTGGTCTTATATACACCTTGGTGACCTCTATCTTTTGAGATCAGTTTGATTTAAATGGAGCAAAAAACAAAAGAATTATTACGCTGTTATACTCTTAAATGAGACGCACTGACACTGTATATTAATCAACAGAAAAGACATAAGTATTTTCATTTTATCTTATAGAATTTTTATTACACTATAGTATCGTTTGAAGAATTAATGCTTCCCTATCATATTGCGAATAAAAATTAATGTTTTACAGACAGTTGTATGCTGCTTCTTCAAAAGGTAAAAGTAAGAACAAGCACGATGATAATTCAACATATTAGCCATGTCAAAGGCGAAACTTATTCTGCAAACACAGGTAGAGCATATCAACTCTGATCTGGTTGACACGTGAAATTGTTTTTGGTTCATAAATATGCCATATGCAACAGACGACAAAATTTGTACTCATAAAAAGACCAGATCTGGAAACTCTTAATCCTCCATTGTACCACTCTGAGAAGATTGTCTGAATTGAAGCTGTGGATTAAAAACAACTACTTAGTTATTTATTAACATTTCGATCAATCCTATATTTTCACTTTCTTCAGGGTTCAACTATGCAAGCATTTAGAACGAGATTTAGACGAAGCCGAATTCGTATCGAAATGAAAAGTATCAGCCAGGAAATTATTGAACGTTTACGTATTTACACACGTGCTGGCCAATGTCAGATTGTTAATGGGAGAGCTTTTGAAGGATTTCATTAAATGTTAACGGTTTTTTCAATTTTATATTCTGTACTATTCTCAAAAACCATATACCTACGTTATGTTATAATATAATGTGCAAAAAGGTACTTAATCTGATAATTGTGGGACAGAGTCCTTTCAGACTTCTATGTATGCAAATTTATGTACAATTTTATTTATGTTAATGAATTTATATTTATTTTAATTACGATCACCACAAATTAAAAGACTGAATAATAGTGATTCCGATAGGAGCGAGGTGCGTCCCTGTGCGTAAAACCTACTCTGATTGTTCTTTCATGTTTACCTTGTCATCACAAGTTGCCTAAATCAAATATTTAATGTTTGCTTAAACCATAATATTATACTCCTCAGATTCTTTGCACTCACTTAATTAAAACATCTGTATAAACAAATCAAATAACTTAATTTTATATGCATATACTTTGTTTCGGAATTGTGTCAGACATTCAATTTTCACAAACATGATTGACCAATATATTACTATAATTATTTTATGTAATGTAAAAGGAGCCTTGCTATTCGATTATTTTTTCAGTCAAAAAACCCAATTTATTAATTACAGCCAACTCGAAATTATGGCTACACGCAAACGCCAACACTAGTAAACTAGATAATTATGGACAGTAAAAGTTATGAAATTTTCAAATTTACATAAATTTGGCTTCATCTTCATCCAGTGGAGGGAAGTTCAACCCACTTAACGACTGGATAACTAACAATCGAAATTCTTCAGGCCATAAGTTTCTAGAAACGGTATATAAGTTATCGGGGCACTTTGTCGAAGCGCTAGCTTCTGGGTCGATAGCGAAATATATCAGAAACCAGTAGTTATTTAAGTACGAAGAGAAAATAAAACTAAGGACACGTCCAACTTTCATCTATAGTTCAATAAACTGAAAATCATTGATTTAAATTGCCTGGACCACGAGGATCGACACTTCAATCAGTTCAATCAAATACTTGGCAGTTGAGCCGACTCGGCCGAATGATACGAAAAATTTAAAAAACTAAGTATCATTTTTCTCTAAATGTCTATGAATTATATCACTGAATCATGGGTGAATGTGTGGAAATATTTAAATATTTTCTCTATTTAAATTTTTTCAAAGATGAGTATGTATATATCTGGGTATATTTGAATGAAATAAAAAAACTATAGAAAAGTCAACACACAAATTGATGAAAAAGAAAACTTTTTATTCAATTTTAGATACAATCATGGAAGTCTCGGCGTGTCAAATCAGACGATAAGGTCCTATTGGGATACAAAATTACGAAGATAAAACTAAAGCTGGCACACCCATGGGGTATTACATCTCAATCAATTATTCCAAATGAAAGGGCTATATGGCGAACTAATAACATTTTTTTTCTACCTTTACTATACACAAACTCTAGTCACTAGTCCAGTCATCGTAAGTACTCACTAACGGTATCCATTGCTGAGATAGATAACACCTGATGAGCCTTTTTATACCACCTAAATCAACATCTTGAAAATCGTAATACATTACGATTCACACAGTCTGCAATTTTCATTGCTAACAATATGTTCCCCCTTTATGTCAATAACTCCAAGAAACTCACTTAACATGTATATATAATGATATTTTGAAAATGTATAGCATCAGAAAAAATGTAGTGATTTCGGCTGATAATTTCAAAATGAAGACAATAAAGATAGGATAGGAATAGGATGTGAACCGAGATGTGAAATTTATGTCGAAAATTATTTTTTGTCCGAGGTGCACAAATACATTCCGTATTAAATTACGGGTTCTGTAACCATTGGGAAAACCAAAATAGTTTCAAAACTAAAAAAATTATTTATTGAATGTGTCTAACTAGTGAAAAAACTATATACAGAGCCCTAAACTGTACCTAACGACCCTCGCCCCTCCCGGGGTGCCTGAGTGCACCTGAAATTTAAATAGTAATTTCCCGCATGCTCTGTGATATGATTTGTAGAGCGGTATATTATAATGGATAAATACGACCTCACTTATTCTATTTGTATTTTTTATTATGGAGAATAGTGAGATTTATCCATAATTATAATTTTCTTTTAGGATATTATTTAACGGATAAAGTGACTGTAAAAACGAGAGATAATCTGAATTAATTTACTACCAAATATAATTTATTTAAATTACAATGGAGCCATATAAGAAAGTAGGGATAGATAAAAGAAATGCAGCAGAAGTTATTTATATCTTCAACTCAAAAGAAGATAACATGGGTGAAGTGTCTAAAGGATTAAAAACAAAGATATGGCAAAATTTTCCTTCTGTGTGTGGTAAGTATTTTACAGGATTATTATTTCTGACCACACGTACTTTTTTATTTTGATCCGAATAATTTAGTTGTTTACTATTTAAAAAAATGTACATTTGATGCGAATAGTACTTAATTTTCTTACACAGTACGCAAGCTATAGAGGCATTACCACATTAATTGCTGAATGTTAAATCAGTTTTAATTGATGGGATTGTGATTAAATGTTTACATTGCAATACTACAAAATCCCTTATTAGATCATCTCAAGTTTGAATTTTCATATCGCACATGGACGGAAGAAATGTATACATAGTGCACACAGCAGAGTGCGCACACACACACACACACACACACGCACACACACACACACAAAGTAACTTTACGGACGAAATCCGCAAACAAAGGACATAGTTAGATTGCTGTCAAAGAGGGATAATCGACCGTTACTACGTCGCACACAATCTGAGTAAATCGAGCAATTCCAATTGTTCGCGTTCATCTGTATATTATATGAAGAAATGGCCTAAGCCTCACAAGTGGCTATAGCTATTCGGCAATAAGTTAAGTGTTGATAAATGCAGAAGTGGCATTATAGTTACTGATTTTGTTTTCTGCAGCGTTATGACGTACGTGATGTTCTGGAGTATTATTTGCGAATAATGTGTATAAATATAGAAGTAGACGTTTATTCTATTTATGAAGTTTTAGACAATAAGGCAAAACTAAGTAGGTACTTAAATGATGAAGATGAACTAAAATAAAACCAATCGCAGTACTCATTGTTCATAAGAGGAGGACAAAGAAGTTCTACAATCAATTAATATCTAATTCGGAAAACAAAAATCCCCAAGTTTTTTCGTTATGTTTTGACGTGATACGGGACGACATTCAGTTGTAGTCACTTGCGGATTTACGGTGCAAATAAAAAAAAACAATAAAAACCTTACGAGCGTATTATTAACGCCGGTGAACCATTAGGTATGGTGTCATACACAAGCTGACGTACATTAAAAACCTATAAAGGTAAGTCATTAGTAGTATTTTAGTGAGGTCATAAAGTCTTTATTGCGTTTTTTAACTGAACGGTAAAATTGCAAAAGACTATACCATGTACAATTGTATGGGGAGGCATTTTATTATAACCAACCTGCAAACTCATTATTAACGCCGGTGAACCATTCGGTATGGTGTCATACACAAGCTGACGTAAATTCAAAACCTATAAAGGTAAGTCATTCAATTTGCGGGAGAAATAGTACAGAGAGTATATTTTAGTGAGGCCATAAAGTCTTTATTTTATTATAACCAGCTTACTGTAAACATATTTTGCATTCACAATATAAAAGATAATTCTGCAAAAATATATTTTTGCATGGAGGTCAAAACTATGAAAACTCCTAATGAGATTTGCTCTTTTTTTGTTGGATTATACCTGCCTAAATATATTTCTCGCGAAAGAACAGAATCTCATGTATATAGCGACAATTGTCGGGACAACAAAGTCACTCTCTTATACGTATGCTACTTTTACTTCACTGGCCCTTTTTCTAGAATATTTCACCTTTACCTATAGTACGATGCCATTCCTTCGTCGCCTGCGATAGAGACTTTACTATGATTAACGGGCTTGATTTCATACGTGGTGTTGCATATTTAAAAAAATAACCAAGCGAAGAGTAATTGTAACATTGTTTGCTTTTACTCGAAACTTAATTTGGCTGACTCAATCTCTGCCTGCATATTATTTGATTCAATAACCAGCTTTGCACATTTTGTGCTGTATCTACGTCGTGGTGGAATATTTTTCGGAGATTTTAGGGAGCACAAGTGTTTGAACAAAGTGTGATCGCGAAATAAGTAGAAAAGTATATTATGTTCCAGGGGCGGACTGAGGAAGGAAAGGCCCAGTGTTGCCACGTAGAGGCCCATATTCCCTTTCATAAATTGTTACGTCACAAAAATAAAAGAAATGTAAATGTACTAAAGAAATGTTAATGATGCAACATATTTAAAAATAAATATTATGCATTTTTCAGTTTCTAATCGCTGTTTCTTAACGCCCATATCCATAAATATGCCTCCACTCCTGAGATAGAGCTGACTTTATCTCCTTTTGATACCTTTAATTTGGAAAAGGCTCTCTCGCACGAAACTTCGATACTATTAAGAGTTAATTATGTATTCATAAGTTATAAATAAATTTGTATGGCATCGATTGCCCGACACCGGACATGACTTCCGTGGCCTTCGACACCACACGGAAATTGTGGCGGTGCTTATTACAGCCATTCCCTACAGGCTGAAGGGAACCTAGGATAACACCTTTCTGCATCTGGCCTGCCATCCATTCGGTCGAGTTTTGACAGGCTGGCATGATTTGTAATTCCAAAAGCAGTTCAGAGAGCAGAAAGAGTTTATACCTCCGACTACATCGATTATGAGGTCTACCATCTTGACTGAGTAGCCCCGATACCGCACCAGGAGCTCGTACCGGAGATCACGATATATTTTTCTTTTTCATCTTGTCTTTAAAGACGACGTTTGTTTAACCATTCGCTGCAAACTCGTTGATGTGCATCGACTTGTTCTGGCGATCGTGTTACAGTTCAATTTAACATTTATACATTATTTAAAAAAATCTCTAAATCATTACTTTATCTCTTACGTTTAATGTCTAACGAATTCGTGTTATCCGTCGTCACGCGTAATATTTATTATTTAGTTGTCTATATGAATTCGCAATTGTAAGGAATCTGTTGCAGGTATAGGCATGGCGTTATACATTTTGTTGTGTAGCGTGTTGCATATACTTAAGCTCTCTATTTCTGTAATTCTTAAGCTAGGAAACCAATAACTTTTAATTAGTTTATAGGTAGATTCCTATAACCGACTGACGATCGGTAACACAGATTTATTTCTTCACAATAGTTTTTGGCTTAGGTTTTGTCTTCCGGTAGTTTGTCACTTTTCACGTGTAATTCGCTCGAACGCTTGGCAATTTATTAAGTGGTATTTTTACGTGCTCGTTGCGATTTTTGAAACAAGTAATTTCACCATTTTGGGATATATTCGCGACGTTATATTTTCGATTTTCCATTTATGTTTGAATGAGTGCATATTTTTATGGTATTGGAAATCGATTGTCTTCATTGGAAGGATCTATACGTAAAAGCCATTTTTGCCAAATTTACACGAGGCCAAGGACATCCAAGGTCAACAACATTTCTCTAAGAAAACCCTCCGAAACGAGGTAATTACTTTATTTTTATATTCAAACTAGCAAAATATCACTTGTAGTAAATTGTTCAATGGTAAAAAATTATTTTTAGGGTTCTTTTTTTCACCTACGATTTCGCCTAGGATTTCGTAGTTTTTCCTACGTTTTTTTGTCTCCCCTGAAACAAACAACTTTTTTTTTCCACTGGTCTACACGTACTTATGTTACTTCTACTTGCTGGACTGGAATTTCTTTTTTGTGGAGGAGTCATCCATTTTCTGGGTTAATTGATAGGCTGGAAGTTGCCCATTCCTGAAATTTGAGCCGAAGCTGAAGCCCCGCTGCCTGCAGTTTGTATCCTTCTTACGCCATACATATATTGATTTTGAATATTGAATATATTGTATATTTTGCTTAAAAAAATTTTTCACCACTGTACCTATATATATATATATATATATATATATATATATATATTTTAATTTTGCTAAACATCATATGAAAATATACTGTCAACTAATTAAAACATCTATGATAATTGTTGGGGGTTAAGCACTTACGTGAAATATACTTACATACCATACTCTACGTTATTGTACTGTTGAATGTTATGAAGTTAACCTACTTCGTTCATTGTTATTAAAAGATAAAACTGAATTTGAATTTTTCATTATCGTGTCGCTAAGTAATTTATTTAGTAAATTCAAGGTGACATTGTACTTGAGCTGGTATTTGGAGTGAAAAAAAATTTGCTTGGCGCCCTGATACATCAAAGTAATTTAGAACCCCGACCATCTCCACTGTCAGTCGGCCGGCAAATACCGTTAGTCAACAGACGACGACCAACTAGTTACGCAACGTTACTTTTCGATTTTCCATTTATGTTTGGACGAGTGCATATTTTTATGGTATTGGAAATCGATTGTCTTCATTGGAAGGATCTATACGTAAAAGCCATTTTTGCCAAATTTACACGAGGCCAAGGACATCCAAGGTCAACAACATTTCTCTAAGAAAACCCTCCGAAACGAGGGTTCTTTTTTTCACCTACGGTTTCGCCTAGTATTTCGTAGTTTTTCATACGATTTTTTTTGTCTCCTGATACGAACGAATAACTTTTTTTCACTGGTCTACACGTACTTATGTTACTTCTCCTTGCTGGACTGGAATTTCTTTTTTGTGGAGGAGCCATCCATTTTCTGGGTTAATTGATAGGCTGGAAGTTGCCATTCCTGAAATTTGAGCCGAAGCTGAAGCCCCGCTGCCTGCAGTTTGTATCCTTCTTACGCCATACATATGTTGATTTTTTTTTTTAAATATATTGTATATTTTGCTTAAAAAAATTTCACCACTGGACCTATATATATATATATTTTAAATTTTGCTAAACATACCATGAAAATATTCTATTAATTAATTAAAACATCTATGATATTTGTTGGGGGTTTAAGCACTTACGTAAGACGCATATACCCAGTTAGATACATTTAGATACATATTTTTTTTGTGTGAATTTGTCTACCATACCCTACGTTACTGTACTCTTGAATGTTATAAAGTTACTTCGTTTATTGTTATTAAAACATAAAACTGAATTTGAATTTTTCATTATCGTCTCGCTAAGTAATTTATTTAGTAAATTTAAGGTTACATTGTACTTGAGCTGGTATTTGGAGAGAAAAAAATTTACTTGGCGCCCTGATGCATCATAGTAATTTAGAACCCCGACCATCTCCACTGTTAGCCGGCCGGCAAATACCGTTATGTCAACAGACAACGACCAACTAGTTACGTCAGATTGAGTTTTAAAATTTGACGTAGCAATCGAGGAGTACTATGTTAAACTTGTTGGCTTGAATTAGCCTGACGGTCGGAAACGAATAGTTCCAGTATATCCTGCACCTCTCGTTCTCGATAACGGACTAAATATCTCCGGGGATATAAAGCAGCAATGGTGTTTGGCAGACAAAGGTATTGATTGCACTATTCTGACAGGCCACAATAAATCCCTCAGTTTCTGACTAAGCCCGGCTGACCTTAAAAAGGCGGACGTCAGCTTGGTCGGTTTCAATGTTCTTATAGAATACACCGTGCATGGGTTTATCGACGTGCCGTCTAAACAGATTTTCCTGTTCAGCAGCTATTATTTGGGTTTTCAGTCGAGTTGGCTGAACCTTCGTGACTGCCTAGGGGTCGGCACCGTGCCGGCCTCTTCGCCTGATGTTGAATACGAGACCGAGTTCATCTGCGACTCCCCTTGCGACCTGCATTTTCATGATCTCTCACTAATTACAGGAGAAAGTCTGAGCTGCTCCGTCCTTGCAACATCCTTATGTTGCATTACGTAGTCATTACTACCCTGCCATGCATAAACTCCGGACTCAAGAGTCCTCTCCCCTCCCGTTGATGTGGGAGGTACACACGAATGCTCCTATGGATATTCTTCACATTGAGAGCTCATCTACCGTTCATTTCACTAGTCCAAAGGGATAGAGCAGAACCGGAATAGCAAGTATATTAGTAGCAGATACCTTGTTCTTCCCCGAAAGTTCGGACGACCAAATCTTTCTAGATATCTGCACTTGCAGCGGAGAGACTCCTTAATTTGTTGTACATCCTGGATGTGATATTATTGCACACCATGTGTAGGTCTCTCTGGCATCTAGATGACGTAAGATGCTTCCGTCTGCGAGCAGAAAAGTCCCCGCATCGTCCTCTTTTGAGGTGGATGATTGCACATTTTTTGTCCAATCCGGATTCCATCCCAATAGCCAGTGTATACTCTTCGACCACTCTTAGAGAATTCTGCACTTCTGTAGTTTATGTTTAAGAGTTTAAGATCACCCAGATAAATTAAGTGAGTACCTTAGTCCTCCGGTTGCTGCGTGGGCCATATTGATACTCGTGGACTTCACGTGTAACAAATAAAAGTCAACAGTGAGATGCAGAAAATAGTTGTTTTATTCTAAAGTTCCTGTGTATTCTACTTTTTATGTAGTAACAGCAGCATGAATTATTTACATAATATAATCTGTGGAAGCACCGAAACAGGTACTTGATTTATATCTTTATGCAAAAAACTATCACTAGGTCAAGAGCTACGTGAAAGTTTAGATGATTATTTTTAATTCGTTATATGCAATAATTGTTATATCTACCAAATTTTAAATTAGCCTGAGATAAGTTATCGTGTTTACTAAACTTGATATCTATATCAGAACATTTTTTGTATATTCAGGGTGTTAGCTGTAAATTAGATATCATATACAGGGTGTCCCAACAGGTCATGTCCATAATGCAGAAACGTACAGATGGGTCAAAACAATACCAAATATAATAAAAATGTTTCCTACCTATTAGTAAATCACGGGCCTTTAAAGTTACGGGCTGAACATGTTTTTTTTATTAATAAACGCCGTAACCGGGTAAGCATGTGTAATGTGACTTATACTTTGTTTGGGAAACACATAGAGTAAGAAAAGCTTATTATAGATAAAAATCCTCTAAAAACATAGCAACATTAAATGTTTCCTTGTATTTTATAATTTATTTATTTATTTATTTATTTATTTATTTATTAGATACAACCACCCAACAGGTAACCAGTTACAGGGTGGGAACAATTACAATAATATGTATATAAGGTACAAATATTACAGATCAGTAGAATATAATAAATACAACAAACAGAATGTAGAGTTATAGAAAACAGAATAGGTGAAAAAGACAGAGAAAAGATACAATTATCATACAAATAGTATTAAGCTTATTATACACTAATATTCATGTTACACAGATAATAGATTTTTTATCGAGGCAAGGCTACAATTAAATATATCAAGCTCATTTTGCAGCGAATTATAATTTTTACACATAAAATATATGGGTGAAGTTTTTAATAGATTAGTCCGAGGGGTAACGAGATAATCTGTTCTTATAAAGGTATTTAATTGTAAATACCGGTGCTATGATAGTTCCTGGATAAAATTCTTCCTGCTTTGGTTGTAAATCATTTAATCCCTTTCAAATTGTCTTTGCCGCTACCGCTACTATGTATAATGTATAATATCTATGAATGTGAAGAAAAATAGTAATACTCAATAAACATATACTCTAAATATTAAAAATTAATGTGCATTGTACATTTGAAAAAAATAAATAAATGAGAGTGTGAGCCATTTGAACCCACAAAACTGATTTATGCGTGGGTAAATTATATAACCATAAAATAAACTAAATATTTTTTTTAAAGTGGCTGCAAATAATTACAAAAATGTTTGGGTTTGAAACAAATTTCAACATAAACTGCAAAAACAACATAGAGCAAATAATATTAGAAAATAACACACAAATCACAATTAAAGAAGACATAGCAACTGAATTTAACTATCATATTATCTATACACAAAAACGGCATTAAAAATCATTACAAAATTACTGTCCAATATCGTTGACAAGCAATGTAAAAATATTCGAAAAATGTTTAAACCATAGGCTTCGTTCATTTTTAAAGAAAAATAAAATTATGTCAAAAAAGCAGTATGGATTCCAAAAAACTTTTGAGCACTGAAGATCCACCCCTACTGTAGGTCATGTCTGTCAATTCTTTCATCGCCTCACATCTGGCTTCTTCACAATACGTACGCAAATGATATTACCATTCTGCTAAGTAGAAAATTTGAGGGCATCAAGTTGATTGATAATTTGTGCATGAAACATTCACTTTCTGTCAACCACCAGAAAACAGAGTTCTATTCACCAAAATTCCCCAATACGAAAACGCTGAAGCTAGCGGACACTCAATTCCAGTAGCGAGCGAGGTCAAATGCTTAAGGGTTGTACTTGATCGCCCTCTGAACTGGAAAAGACATAGAAGCGATGAACAAAACATGTGAAACTTTCTGACAGTGTCGTAGAGCATTAGGCAGGCCTTGGGGATTTTCACCTAGAACCCCCCTATGGTTATACACTGCCGTAATAAAACCAATGCTTGCCCAGAATAAGGCAAAGATCAACAAAATCCCAACTGAAGCATGTTCAGAAACTGGCTTGCCTCTGTGTTACAGGTACAATGAAAACGATGTCTATAGCTGCAATGGAGATAATACACTGCATCCCTCCTCTGAACGTATGTGTGGAGGAGGTGGCGTTGAGGACTGACTGACTGGCGTTGACTATACTATATTATATACTAAGAACAATTTTTAACAGGATAAGTAGAGATACGAAAACATATTTGTGGAAAATGAATTACTAAATATAAAAAAAGCTCTGTTTGTGCCAGCTGCGATAATTTACACACACAAGACTGTAAAATCACCAATAGGAGCCCAGAAATAGAACCAAAAATTCACATCAAACTCCAAAGTATAGCAAAATGGTAGGTCAAAAACATCAAATACAATATAATCAAGCAATGCAACCATCCACCATAACACATAAAGGCCCAAAATAAAAATATATTCAAGGACATATAATACAAAATTATACCACATTTCTCCAAATCTTGGCCTAATAAAAGAAGTTGTTCCCTCTAAAACTACCTGAATTAATAATATTGTGTATACATAGTAACCCAAAACTATAGATTTTAAATCTAAAAGGTGTAGAATATATTTAATAGTCAAATAGTAATTATATAACATATATGCCTACATATTTTCCTATGTAATTAAGTGATCTTTTTATTATTCGTTTATTATTATTTTTTTTTTTGTATAACACACTTCAAAGTATTGCAAATGTCCCTATAAAGTGCAACAAAATATAGTTAAATATAAAGAAAATGTGAACAATAATGTTAATACTGCTGGGAGCAACATGAAGTCCCCTCAGGTGTCACAACTCATATAGCTAGCATATTATTATGCAATTCTAATATAGTAGATATATCAATTATGTATAATTGTAAAAACGTACCATTGTAAAAAATGTTGCGGTAATAAATAAATAATAAAATAAAAAATAAATGGCTCTCTATGCCAACTTCAAAATTTCAAACTTAAGCTTTAGAGTCCTTGTCCAAAATAAATAAACAGGATGACATGAAATATTGAAATGTCAGAATCATTATAGCACTACAGCATTTTTTAATTTCAAAGATTAAATTTTTGAAGGACAACATTATTTGTGTTTGCGTGACATACCATAATAATACGGGACAATTCCTCATAATGCGGAACGTATGGTCACCATACATTTTCAAATGTTTTTTCGTTGATAGGTCGTAGAAAAATTATACTGTACATCTTGAGTGGAATGTTCATATTGCAAGAGGACGTAGTTTCATTTTATCCACTCTCGTTGCACAAACTACTATTAATTGTGAGTGTCACTCTATAGAAAATATGGAAAATGCAGAAAAAAAAGTTTAAATATATCTTATATGCGGAGGACAATCATCAATTTATTGTCAAATATTCCTCATATCTGCTCATGAGGCCTATGGGCTTGACTACATACCTAATACGAGACATGTCTCGTACCTACTTGTTAGGAAAAAATATTTAAAATATCTATTTCTGTCATATGTAATTTTATGCGTAGCCTAACTCAGCAAGGGAGATACGTACAGATGATGTATTGATATTGTGTAGGCTTCATTGAAGAGCTCCTAAATTATTGATGTCAACGGCTGGGATCCTGTATCACAGAAACTGCTAACAAATGTTATTCTATTAATATCAAAACATTTTTGGGGATATTTGTAATCTAGAATATATTTCAGTCCAAATTGAAGCAAAGTTAGTATTAAAAAAATGGTAAGTACTTTGAAAAGCATTGAAATTATAAAGTTGCAATATTCAAATAGTCATCCAAGTTTGATTATTTCGATTTAATTATTTCGATTCAGATAGTTATATCCATTCTATTTATTAGGATGTCTTCCTTTATACCAGAAAAGATAAGTTGAAATTTACTCTGATTATATGGATAGAAAATGGATGGATGGATAGTAAATAGTCTTTTAATTTTGAATAAAGGGTTTTTATTAATTTATGAAATGGCAGGTTATATTTGGTAATTTTAAATATCTCTAGGTATTCAAAGATGCTTAAAGAAAGTACATATTTTTAGTCATTTAATCTTTCAGTACACACATGCATTTAGATAAATACTCATAATAAATTAAGTCCATTTAAACAATAGTTAAATGCTGTATACACTTCGTTAAATTAGTTTGCGTCTTTCACAGTGTTGTATTGGAAATTTTTAACTTGAAAAAAAGTTTGATATATACTAGTTAAAAACTTATATAAATTTTAGTTCATCCAATGATCTGGTAGTAATAACATTAAAATTCAGACACAGTGGTGGGCAAACGAGGAAGCGTACCGGTCGGCCATCCGGGGCTCCGAATATGTGGGAGTTCGAATTAATTGCGATTTTCAGCAGAAGTTTATAAAAATGGAAAAAATAACCTACTATACCTACCTACAGTCCAACCAACATAACTTACTACCAAGCAAAAATTGCAAACAAGCTGAATTTTTAGATTTAAGTAGATAGGTAGGTCAAATTTGAAAAAGTATTCTCAGGAGTACATTTTTGCAAAATTCCAAAAAATTGCAGATGTCTCCGTCGATAAGCAAAATACGACAAAATAGTTGAAGAACAAGATTGTAGAGTATGAAATTTTACATATAAAAGCCGTTCACAATTTTGTTCGTTTAGGCGATAGTTATCGTGTGTAGCGCAATCTCAACGCTTTTGCGACAGCTAATACTCATTTGGGCAATAACAAAAATAAAGTTACAGAGGTGGACGTAAATTGCTATAGGCCCTTTAGTTTTGTAGTAAAGAAACTTAAAACATGGGATTTTCAAGAGAAGAATTTTACTTCTCGAATATATCAATTTTTAATTCATTTTGGATAATAATTGTATGCACCACAAAATGTCTATAAAATTGAAAAAATGTCCACTTGCTATGGCCAGTATTGCATTATTGACCCAAAATATGAAAATAAACGAAAACCCTTGTATCTTGTCTTTCCTTGCCCTTAAATATTCGATATTATAATAGAAGTCAACTTTTGAAAAAGAAAAGATTTTTTCATGAAAATGTTTCAAACCTTAGAAAACCACCAAAAATATATTTTTGGAAAAGTATTTTGAAGGTGACTATGTCAACCATTGGATGATAATATTTCATTTTACATGAAAATGATACTCAGGTTTTCAATCATTTTTGTATGTATTTGGATAAATATTGAAAAATTGGCGAAATACATACTCTACAAGCTTGTGTTTTGTAGTAATTAGCTTATTTACGGATATATTTTCTAATTTTTTAGGTCATAATATCATTTTATGTAACTTGTGGCAGGGGCATTTCTGCAAATTTTTAAATACGATTCCATAAGAAATTCCCTGCTTAAATCCAAAAATTCAGCTTGTTTGCATTTTTTTCCGGATTAACGTTCAAATCCGTCTACAGCAGCACCCGAACGGCTACACACACGTAAGGTGTACCGACCAGGGTCCCAAAGAGTCTAAATCCGCCACTGTTCAGACATTCAGTAAAATTGTCTCCTGATAAAGTTTCAGAAATCACAGGGCATATTTGTGTCGACAACTGAGAAGTTAAAAAAGGCAAACTTTAATTTTTAATAAAACTTTTAGAATCACCTTGTATTTATAATAAATATTTGTTTACTAATATTATTATTTATTTGAAACTATCTTGATAATATGTGGACATATATATAATATATATAAACAGTTACATACGTATTTACTTTAAAGAATATGACAATATTAAGTAAAAATAAACATATTTAATCGTATGGTTTTTAACATCTAAAATGACATTTTATCATTATCTAGTCAACTTTCCAAGCCATCTAGTACGACAGTTTGTGCGCAAGCAAAAGCATTTAAAAATGATTTCTGGACTTTCGTTAGTCGAAAAGGTTTATTTAAGGTCGCATTTTTACCAGGTACATAATATAAAACTATAGTCCCTTCAATTCCTTTAATTTTTATAAATAATAAACAAAAACCAATGGTGAAAAAATACTTTTGTAAAGCGCCTTTTACCGATTACTACATTCGTGTTTTCTTTTACTAAAATAACATCAGATTAGCAATTTTATTAACTAAATTTAGATCTTTCTAAAGGCCTCTATTTTTTATTTTTTTTCAACAGCAATAAAAATTGTTTAAGGCCGATCAATATTTTTCTGTTGGATAATCAAACATAACAGCACAACAAAATGTATTAGTATGGTCTGTATTTCTGAATATGCTTTGTTTATATCGCTATCATTCAGACCAACTCTGTATTTGGATTATTTTTATTAACCATGTTATATAAAATATCAAACTGTATCGTTTCAATTAATTAATGCTGAAAGTCTAATTCACATGCGCAGTTGTAATATTCTTTTAGGATAAATAAATATTTAGTGGAAAAGATTCGTAAAAACTAGATATCCGCGATATTTAATTTATAATGGAATCCTGCACGAGGGAGAGAATAAACGAGGCAGGTACTGTTTTTAACTTAAAAGAAGAAGACATAAATAAAGGGTCTACAAAAATTATATCAAAAATAGTGAAATTTATTCCGTCAATTTGTGGTAAGAATTTTTCAGTAATACTACTACTAAACTAATAACTATTAATAATTTACTCATAGATCAATAAATGTTAGTAAAGTATTTATAGGACATTAAAACATTTAACAAATTATGTATGAAAACTAATGAGAATTGCATGCCCTTTATTGAGAACTTTAGAAAAGAACGGCTTTAATAAGTATAAGTACTAAACTGAATAACCCGGTGTTGTCCGACATGATGTAAATGTTTTTCATCCACTACAATGATTAAAAATTTTAAAAAAAGATTACCTATTTTGTTCGTGAAAAAAAAAATTTTTCAACCCCTATGTCTCATCCCTTAATAAAGGCACCTGGACTTTCGCCTTTATTTTTAAAGCATTACGTATATGTTTGTCAAATTTGAAGTCATTAGCTCATAGGGAAGTTGGTTTTAATTTTCGGAAAATTTTTCAGGGGTGACATTTAAAATTTTTTGAGTTTTCCTTTTCTTAGGATCCTAAAGACTATAATTGCGTTAACTTCCACTTAATTACGTTGCCTACAATTGGCCAACATTTTTGGCACACAGACATAGATACATATATAACTTTAAAATTTGCATATTTTTTTCAGAAAAAGTTACATGTATGTTTTACACGGCATACACAATATTTTTACAATATACCAAAACGTAAGGAAATAATAGTACATTATACACTAAGGGAGAGAAACATCTTATTTTTCCTGAGGTGTAATTTGAAGCCCGAGGGCAACAAATACATCGAGGGAAAAATGGCGGTATCTCCCGAGGTGTATATACTATTTTTTCCACGATCCGGAGTAGAAACATTTATTTTACAAATAAAGAATTATAATAAATTGGAGCGAAATTATAATATTTAGAAGCCTTTGGGATATTTCCATTCAACGTATCATGGCAATAGATATTTGTTTACAAATACATTTGTCAAGTGCAAAAGTTGAGATAAATAAGAATTACATTTTGTTTAACTATTGGGCATGAAATAAAAACTCCCCTAGGAAAATTATTGTCTTATTTCGTCCCTAGGGGTAAATGCTTTACTTCTGTCACAATTTTGATGCCATAGAAATCGATTTCTACTCCCGGTTGTGGAAAAAATAACTTATTTAAATTGACTGGAATTCCAGGAACCTACATATTAATTAATTATGAATATATCACAAAATATATTATGAATACAATGTATAAACGCACTGTAAAAATACATTGCAAATATACACTATTAGCCCAGTTGTCAGAAACTAATTTTGATGAAAAGTTAGAATCAATTGTTACTTCACTAATTTTTTCATGAAAGGTTAGTTTTTTGCTAGTATAAAATGGCTCAAAAAAGTTTACCAAAATCTACCCCCGCAAACCCTTATAAACAACCCTCTGAAACGGAAAAATTCAGTTTTTTGCTAATATCTCGAAAAATAATAATAATAAAAAACGGATAGCACCACTTGAAAGAGCGGGAAATTTTACATAAAAATGGTATAAAAGTTTGTATTAATAAATGTTTCCCTTAGCAGTTCCCTAGTTCGGTTCAATATTTCAAGTGCGTTGCACAGGGAAATGAAGCATTTCTCGACCGCTGCTACATAATAAACATAATGTGTACCTATTAAAAGCGAAAAAAAACAAGGGTGGCATTTAAAAGAGGAATAATTCAGTTTTCCAATGGTATACTTACTTTTAGTTTTTATTTCTTATAAATTGCACGTGAAAGTTAAGCTTTATCATTTTTTTCCACTCTATATTAAAACATAAATATTAAATAAAATACTAATTTAAAAATAAAATCCTTGTAGATATAGCTTGTTTGTGCTTTAAACTTCAATCTAAGATTAATTTTTATGCTCTAAAGTATCCAGAGTAAAAAAAAATTACCTACCTCTTTTTACCTACAAGCCTTTTTTGACCGTTTTAGACAAGTTTTCAAGTGAAAATTTCCTAACCCTAAAAAATGGAAGAAATACCAATGATTTAAAACTTAATTTTTTTACCCTGGATACTTTAGAGCATAAAAATTAATCTTATATTGAAGTTTAAGGTATAAACAATCTATATGTACAAGAATTTTTTTTAAATTAGCATTTTATTTAATGTTTATGTTTTAATATAGAGTGGAAAAAATGATAAAGTTTAACTTTCACGTGAAATTTATAAAAAATAAAAATTATAAAAATTAAAAGTAAGTATACCATTGGAAAGCTGAATTCTTCCTCTTTAAAATGCTACTTTTGTTTTTTTTTTCTCGTTTTTAATGGGTAGAAATTGTCTTTATTATGTAGCGGCTGTCGAGAAATGCTTCATTTCCCTGTGCGACGCGCTTGAAATATTGAGCCGAACTAGCGAACTGTAATAATTTCTCGTGCTAAGGAAAACATTTATTTAAAAAAACATGGCGCCACCTAGCGGTCAATCCGTAAGCTCCTAATCTAATGCTTCTAAGTTCTATAGATGTCGTTACGTGTTAGACGCGGCCTAGGATTCGATCCTGCAATCTTCCGTTTACGGGCATGGCGCACCAACAATAAAGATTTATTAAAATTAAAATAGTACCTATAACTGTTGCCTAACCAAAGCCTGCTCCGGGACCGACCATGCAACCACCGCGCTGACGCGGTGACGGATTACAGGATCGGGCGGAACAGGTTTGGTCGGCGAAAAACGAAAATGAGTAACAGCTAAACTTAAGCACCTTTTGCAACAAGCAAATAAAATTAGGTAATACCATTTGAATATAAAACAATAAAGATTTTTAAAAACAACTTAAAACTACACATAGTTTTAATAAATGACTCACTGTAACAATTTTTAATAATTTTATAATTGACGCAGATACCTCAATTTGAACGAGGCACCTTCTTCGAAATGCATGAGAACGCCGGGATGCACAGGGCTGGCCTAAACTTTTGATATTCAGAATGTTTTTATTTATTTGATATTCGTGATGAGAAATGAATTTAGAAAAACACAAATGTACAAAAAGGAAATAAGAAAACACAACAAACAAAATGGATACAGATAGAAAGAAAGAGGGGAACAGGAAAGATTTAAAGATATTAAAAAGGTATGAAATATTATTAAAGGCGGATAGGGTAAGCGGAAGTTATAGTTGGTGAAACTTGGCTACAGAGGTTGCCGGAAAATCGGTAACGTCTATTATGGTAAAGGGTGTTTAATCCGAAATGGGGCATTATGCTGTCTAATTTGCCTTATGTGTCTTGTTAGCGGACTATCGCCCAACTTGAAAGAATAGAAGTTTTGAGAGATGCGTTGTATGTAGTCCAGTCCGCTATAGGGGTTATGTCGTTGCAACGTGCATAAAGATCTCTGAGGGAGGTATACCTTCCAGAATTTGAAATGAGGCACATAAATTTGTGTTCAAACACTTGAAGTTTTTTCATTGTCGTGACAGGGGGCATAGCGCTCCAACATATGCGGCTATTGGGATAGCTAAATATAAGTCGCCTAATATTGTAGATATGAATGATGATCGTCGCACCATCTAATGATCAATCCGGAAACTCTTAATACCTTCAAGTTCCTATAGATGTCATCACGTCGCGGGAAATTCAAATTGGCCGGAAATATGAATAGTTAAGAAAATTCAAATTTAGATAGGAAATTCTACTACTGCACGTACATCAGATTATTAATTTAGTAACCTTGAAGACTTTACATTATTGCGCCACCTAACCACCAATCCTCAAACTTTTGATATATTATGACGTCATTTGATAACGTGACAATGTTTTTTTTATAATTACTATTAAATGGGGCCCTCGCGCTGTCAAAAATGCTCATGGAATATTTGACAATTGACCCACTTCGGAATTGGCTCACCACACCGTTTTATTTTTTACCTATTTCCACCAATGTTTGTCTTACGATACCACCTACTAACCACTTGACAAACTTTTAATATATTTATTTTGTAATCAATAATCACCATTTGATCACGTGACAATATTTTTGTATAATAATTAGAAATGAAATGAAAAAACTTCTGGAGATGCATGTGGAGTTTCGGATTAAGGTTACACGTTATCAAATGAAATAATTACTTTGTGGCAAACTTACCACTTGTATAAATTAAAATATATCCAAAAGGATCGGAATTTATTAATGGCAACATTTCAAATTAAAAATTAAATCAAACATATTTCGTGATAATGTGTACATATGAACTCAAAGGATACCAGAGCGAATTTGCCACATAAGGCTTTCCAAGGCTTTCGAAATAGTATTACACAAAATAATTTATGCTAACACTTGCGGGCTAATTAGTGACTCTCAACATGGTTTTATGCAAGGACGATCAACCACTACCAATCTGTTTGGTATGACTGAATACATCTCAGAATCTCTGAATTCTGGAGGTCAAGTTGGCGTCATCTATACTGATTTTAGTAAGGCATTTGACAGACTATATCATGGTATTCTACTGTGTAAACTTCGTCAATTTGGATTATCAAATAAACTGTCAGATTTGTTTGCATCGTACCTACAATGCAGACGACAAAACGTAGAGTATCGTGGCCTCTTCTGGGGTGCCCCAGGGCTCAATTCTTGGTCCCCTTCTTTTCGTTATTTTTATTAATGATATTGTCAGTATGATTGACGTTGGCTGATTTAAAGTTGTATTGTGATATTAACTCTTTTGCGGATTGTCTTAAATTGCAAATGAATCTTGATCGTATCAATAATTGGTGTATTGCAAATAACTTGCCATTAAATGTGCAAAAGTGCCATGTACTTTCTTTTACCAGAAGAAATGAGCAGTTACATTATGATTATACACTCAATAATACGTCCCTGAATAGAGTAACTGAATTTAAATATCTAGGAGTTATTTTTGACTCTAAACTTAGTTTTAACCAGCACATTCTTTCTGCTGTACTTGTTAGTTACAAAAGTCTTGGTTTTGTCACAAGAAATTCGCACGGATTTGATGATATTAGTCTATTGTTCCTGTTATTTAACACATTCGTTTTGTCTAAACTTGAATACTCAAGCATAATATGGAATCCAGGGTATCAAACTTACAGACACAGTTTAGAAAATATCCAACGTAAATTTTTAAAATATGTGTCCTTCAGGGCTGATGGTGTTTACCCCGCTGTCGGTGCTGATCATTATCAATTATTGGCCAGGTATGATGTATTAAGTTTATCTGATAGAAGGGATATGCATTCTCTTATTTTTTTATTTAAAATTATCCATAATAAATTAAACTGCCCATCGATTTTAAGTCAATTAAATTTCAATGTTCCGGTAGTCGCTACTTAGACATACCAATACATTTTATTTGTTAACCCCGAGGACCAACTTACTCAAATTTTCACCTCTTCTCTGTTTGTGCAATATTTATTATCGTGAACAGCACAATTTGAATATATTTTATTGTACCATTAACTCTATCAAAAAGCTGATTTTAAATGCTCAGTAGTGTTTTTGTTGCTTTGTATTATTGTTTTTATTTTAACTTTTATATTTTTCTGTAAATGTATCTACTATTTATTTTTTTTTGTAAATGTGTAGTTTTCCCATCCTTTAATTGGTATGTAAATCTGGATGGTGTATGTATGTAAATCTGGATGATGTAACGCAATAAATAAATAACATGCCGTACTGGATTCCCCTCCTCCTAGTGAATTACATAGGTCAATGAACTGCTGACTCTGCAAATTAAATAAACATCGGATGCACAAGTACAATTAACCGCGGATGTCGCATATCATGTTACATAGGACAATGAACTGCTGAGTTTGCAAATAAAATAAACACAGGATGTGCAAGTACAATGAACTGCTGATGCTGCATATTGGTTACATAGTTCAATGAACTGTTGACTCTACAGGAAGCTCTACTACTGCACGTACATCAGATTATTAATTTAATGACCTTGAGTAACCTTTGAGGATTTTACATTATTTCATAGTATTAGGAGATGGTAGCGCCCCACTTGACATGACAGGTGGATGGTGGGAGGTACTCATAATTGGATTTCTCATCATAATATTGGCAGTTCGATTTAGATCTTCCACATGATATGATTACATTACAAGAAAAAAAATGTGCCTGGAAGATTTTTCTGTTATACCAAAACATAGGAGGCCATATAAATCAATCGAGGAACGTTTATTGTCATTTGAAAAATGGAGTGGCGCGGTACTGCCATCAGAACTCGCTTTGGCAGGATTCTATTACATCGGCTACCTTGATATAGTCTGCTGTTTCTATTTTGGAGTTGAGGTTTATAGATGGGAAGCATGTGACATACCTATCCAAGAACATTTGAAGCATTCAGTAAATTGTTCTTTTGCAAAATTATTGAAAAGTCAGTTACCGGAAAATGCAAAGAATTAATGTACATGCACAATAAAAAATGATATAATTGGCTATAAAATAGGATTCTTGTGTCTGGTAACCATAAGCGTGCATATAATAAGTATCTATAAATTTATGAATGTCATTTCATATACTTAGATTATTTCGTAATATATGTTTTATCAACAAATTTGATATTATGCCTGACTGCGTATGGATTTGTATCAGATGCAAAAGTGTGTTAAAGGAATATACTGCACCGATAGATAACAAAATATACACCGTTTGTGGCAATTGCTACTTACGTGATAGAAGGGCACACGCTGCATAATTCATATTAACATGTACATTACTACTCTTATATGAATATATTTATGAATGTAATATACAAAATAAATAAATATATAATAAATAAACAAATAGCGAACAATTTTGTTTCTATCTTTTAAAACGCGCTCTAGCCGACTGAGCTATCGTACTGGATTGAAGTGCACTTTCCCCCTCCACATAGTGCGCGTGCAAGTATTGCGTGCTGATTCTGAAAATTAAATAAAATATAGAATGTGCAAGTACAATGAACTTATATATTTTTTTTATATACCTTTATTTAACGTCGGCCTATTTCCGCTACTGAGGCCTAACACCGACGCCTGTAGACGAACTACCCCCAACCAGGAATTTTGCCGAACTTCTTCCCTTAAGAAGAATAGGGATCCTTTACTTGCCTAACATTTAATAGACAAGGGACCGACGGCTTTACATCCCCTCTAAAGGATGGTATATCCCCTATACAACCCTCGCCTAAAGTTGTATAGCTTCCGCGTATACACTGATATACAAGCCGCTGGAAGATGTGTGAGGCAGGATGCGGTCTTCGTTGGGACGATCACCCATCCAACTACTAACTGCGCCTAACGTTGCTTTACATCGCATATCGAGGTATGTACATAGTAAAGACGCACCTACGCTCGCTCCCCTACAATGAACTTAGGAGGAGGAGAAGTACTTTCGCATTTTTTCATTTTTACTCCTTCGCGCTTCCACTATTTTCAATCGTTTTTTTTTAAATCATTTTTTTTCAGTAATTTTATAATTTTGGTTAATTTTTCATAAGTTTTTTTATAGTTTATATTTATTTCATATTATTCGTGTTAGATTATTTAAGTTAATTTTATTTCGGTTTTAAGTTTTTAAGGGTTAAATTTAAGTTTTCTACGATAATCCACACGTTTATGTCTACCCATACTAAAATCATTTCTTATTTCGTCCAGAAATATATGCCCGTAAGGATTTAGAAGGGTAAAATAAAGATATATAAGGATAGAATAAGGCTGTATAATAAGTAGGATATAATAAGGGTGATAACCCCTCGCTTATTAGCATACAGACTAGTAAAAAAGCTGTACTAACCTATCATATAGTCAATTACATTGTATATAATCCTGTCATGAAAGTAACTAAACATTAAATGCCTAAGATAAATATTTCAAACGTCTTGACTTGGAGTGTCAAGTATAGTTAGAAAAACGAGGAGTACTTAGATATGATACAGGGTTTTATTAAAACCATCGAAACAGAATCTACTGCTCACTATTTTTCCAAGGCCTCGAGTGTGTTTTAAGTATTAGGAATAATATACTTATATATACTTAAGTAAATAAAATTGTTAAACTAAGATTGTAAAAAATAAAGATCTTTTCAAATTAAAATGTAATACTAATAATTCACCAAGTATAACTTTACACCCATGCATAAAATTATTTGAAATTGAATTATTATAAATATTCATAGCCCTTGTATATGAATATACCGAGTACCTATCAATCACGACATCTAAAAGCTTCTTAAAACTTTTAAGCGTCAGGTGGAATTTGAAGTTACTGTAATTTTTAGCTTAACTTTTCTTGTATGATGAAATTTTTTGAAAACAGCATGAACGGATACATCAACATATTCTGCAATCAAGTTAATGCAAACTTCTGGGGGACCTTTGAAATATATAAAAAAATATATTCTTCGAGGAGTTTCAGATTTAACCTTCAGATTCTGAAAATAATGTTGCGCGATAATTTCAATGTGTCTCAACTGACAGATATAGCTCTTTTATATTCCTATATAATATATAACATTTATTTTTTCTACCTCATAGAAGGTATGTTGTGACAACTTGTATTGGGTGTAACTATTTTATTTTATCTATATTATGGAATCATGCGTCATGGTTTAGGTACAGCTACAGCTTTTCTACTGCTCAGTACTGATACAGGTACGGCTTTTTACTGGTTTGCATGGTACAGGCACAGCTTTTACTGATTTTACCCTGATTTATCTGTACCCGTGTTGCAGCACAAAGCCTATAAAGCCTTACTTTTCATAATTTAAATTAAAAAATAATTAGAATGCGACCATAATAAGTCAAAGTCATGAGGGTCATATGATATTGTGATGTATTTCAAGCTAACAGAAGAAGAAGTCGAAAGTGATGATAGAAGCTGCGAGAAGGATGAATAAGGAAGAACCGACATGTAATATAATATACCAGACTAATAATAGTAGTTCTTGCGAAGTATTTAGATGTTCGCCGGTCGGTGTATTTGGATGTCAAAATTTTGAACTTTGTACCAGGACATTGATCTTGACTCATTAGCAAGTTGATATATTTGTCTAGTTTTTATTTGTGTATAAACGCTTCGGCATAAATTTTTGGAATTGGTTTCAGGCATATCGGAAACTGAGACGTATAATTAAAGGAACTGGTTGCTGGTCAAATTCAAAATTTCCGTCATCCCTCATTTTGTCTTAGGAAAAAAATATACTGCTTTGCGATGTTTTTAGATGTTTACCTCTCGCCGCATTTGGATTTCAAATTTAGTTTTCCAAGTGTTTTTGGAACTTTTGTAGTTCCGGAATGCCACACCCTTCTTCCGATATAATACCCGTATCGGTACGCAGCTATTTAAGTTCTTTGAGTCAGAATTTTCTCAACGTCCTTACACACTTTGGCTTGTAAGTCGTAATGCAATATAATATGAGACTTGAGAACATTTCCTGGCCGCATAAATGTGCGTCATTTATTTATTGTTTAAAGTTATTTACCATAAGCGGAATATAATGGGTTCTAATTTTGAGGACAATATAGATCGAATCAAATAGAAATTAAAAATGTGAAGGTGTAGCACTTTGGGATGCACTTAACAAATAAAAACATTATATACTGCAAAAAATATTTTAGGCTCAAGTCCTAATTCTTCATAGAATTTTGGTGGCTGCCGTTGAAATCAACGAAAAATGTAAAATTCATTGACATATTAAGGCGAAATTTGTGACAGTCATGAATACAATTCTATTTTTCAAAGATTAAATATTATATTTGTTATAATCTCATAATTACATTATGGTTAAGTCGTAATGCATGTAACATGACACTCGAGAACGTTTCTTGGCCTCATAAGTGAGCGAATGAATATGCGTCATTTATTTATTGTTGAATGCTGTGTTATTGAACTTGCGTTGCCTGCAACTTGCATTTTCATATTATTTCTTCTTTTCCACCCTCGTTATTTTTTCAATCGATTTTCTGTAATTTTTATAACTTATTTTAAGTACTTTTTCATAAGTGTTTTGTAGTATGGTGATCTATGCTATAGAGTGATATTTAATTTATCAAAAATTAAAATAATATAAAACATAATAATATCTGAGGCGTGTCTTGTCCAGAAGATAAATAAATTTGACTTACGTGAATGCTTACATTATCATCAAACAGTATTCAAAACCGGTGGCCCTGGATACAAATTAGATCTTGAATAAAATTGTATTTACTATGACACATTGTATTCGTGAATGTTTACATTTTAATAGAAGTAAGGTTATGAGTGATTTAGATAGAAAAATGCTTGAATAAATATTTGCTCTTTTATTATTTAGACGGCAGTCGTTACCCACCACAGAAAATGGATGCTCATATGATGAGAGATTAAAAATATGCCATCAGAATTTCCAAAGTTAAGATAACATAGTTTACTGCGGAGTATGTCTTGTTGATCAATCAGTCGACTTTTACAGCATGATATCAAACATCCGGTTACTGATTCAGTTTTATTGCATTAATTATAATAAACCTAACTAAGCATAAGAATTGCCTGCCGAAGAGAAAAATTTTACGATCGGGAGGTATTAGGTATAGTGCTGCCACAGGGTACTCCGAATCAAAACAGCTTTCAAATTTTTGATATAAAAAACTGTGACGTGATAGCTTCTTACGACCAGAAGGAATTATTTATTATAAATACACAAAAACTTGAAGGAATATATATCTGACTACACTTGCAATGTTAGTAGTTTACTGAATTCACAGTCAGCAGTTTATTGAACTTGCAGAGTCAGCGGTTCATTGTACTTGTAAATCCTGTGTTTATTTAGCAATTCATTTTATTTGCAGAGTCACCAGTTCATTGACCTATGTAACATGATACTCAACATCCGCGGTTCATTGTACTTGCATATCCTGTACTTTATTTAATTTTCAGAATCAGCAATTTACCATACTTGCACGCGCACTATGTGGAGGGGGAAAGTGGACTTCAATCCAGTACGGTAGCACAGTCGGCTAGAGCGCATTTTAAAAGATAGAAATAAAACTGTTCGCTATTTGTTTATTTATTATACATTTATTTATTTTGTATGTTACATACATAAATATATTCATATAGAAGTAGTAATGTACATGTTAATATGAATTATGCAGCATGTGCCCTTCTATCACGTAAGTCGCAATTGTCACAAACGATGTATATTTTGTTATCTATCGGTGCATCATATTCCTTTAACACACTTTTGCATCTGATACAAATCCATACGCAGTCAGGCATAATATCAAATTTGTTGATAAAAAATATATATTAGGAAATAATCTAAGTATATTAAATGACATTCGTAAATTTATAGCACTTATTATATGCACGCTTATGGATAAAAGACATAAGAATAATATTTTACAACCAATATATCATTTTTTATTGCGCATGTACATTCATTCTTTGCATTTTCCGGTAACTGACTTTTCAATAATTTTGCAAAAGAACAATTTACTGAATGCTTCAAATGTTCTTGGATAGGTATGTCACATGCTTCCCATCTATAAACCTCAACTCCAAAATAGAAACAGCAGACTATATTAAGGTAGCCGGTGTAATAGAATCTTGCCAAAGCAAGTTCTGATGGCAGTAGCGCGCTACTTCATTTTTCAAATGACAATAAACGTTCCTCGAATGACTTATATGGCGTTCTATGTTTTGGTATAACACAAAAATCTTCCAAGCACATTTTTTTTCTTGTAATGTAATCATATCATGTGAAAGATCTAAATCGAACTGCCAATATTATGATGAGAAATCCAATCATGAGTACCTCCCACCATCCATCTGTCATATTAAGTGGGGCGCTACCATCTCCTAATACTATAAAATAATGTAAAGTCCTCAAAGGTTATCCAAGGTCACTAAATTAATAATCTGATGGACGTGCAGTTGCAGAGTTTCCTATGGAGTCAGCAGTTCATTGAACTATGTAACCAATATGCATCATCAGCAGTTCATTGTACTTGCACATCCTGTGTTTATTTTATTTGCAGACTCAGCAGTTCATTGACCTATGTAATATGATATGCGACACCCGCGGTTCATTGTACTTGTGAATTCTATGTTTATTTAATTTGCAGAGTCAGCAGTTCATTGAACTATGTAACCAATATGCAGCATCAGCAGTTGATTGTACTTGTACTTCCTTTGTTTATTTTATTTGCAGACTCAGCAGTTCATTGACCTATGTAATATGATATGCGACATCCGCGGTTAATTGTACTTGTGCATCCGGTGTTTATTTAATTTGCAGGGTCAACAGTTCATTGACCTTGGAATTCACTAGGAGGAGGGGGAATCCAGTACGGCATGTTATGTGGCAAATTCGTTCTGGTATCCTTTGAGTTCATAAGTACACATTATCACGAAATATGTTTGATTTAATTTTTAATTTGAAATGTTGCCATTAATAAATTCCAATCCTTTTAGATATATTTTAATTTATACAAGCGGTAAGTTTGTCACATAGTAATTGTTTCAGTTGATAACGTGTAACCTTAATCCGAAACTCCACATGTATCTCCAGAAGTTTTTTTTTTCATTTCTAATAATTATATAAAAATATTGTCACGTGATCAAATGGTGATTAATGATTACAAAATAAATATATTAAAAGTTTGTCAAGTGGTCAATAGGTGGTATCGTAAGACAAAAATTTGTGGATAGTTAAAAAATAAAACGATGTGGTGGGCCAATTCCGAAGCGTCAAATATTCTGTGAGCATTTTCGACAGCGCGAGGGTCCCATTTAATAGTAATTATATAAAAAACATTGTCACGTTGTCAAATGACATCATAATAAATTAAAAGTTTGAGGATTGGTGGTTAGGTGGTGCAATTATATAAGCCATCTCATAATACTATAAAATAATGTAAAGTCTTCAAGGTCACTAAATTAATAATCTGATGTACGTGCAGTAGTAGAATTTCCCACCTAAATTTGAATTTTCTTAACTATTCATATTTCCGGCCAATATATTCATATTCATATATTCATTTTCCGCGACGTGATGACATCTATAGAAACTTGGAGGTATTAAGAATTTCAGGATTGATCACTAGATGGCGCGACAATCACCATGGAGCGCCATGCCCGTAAACGGAAGATTGTAGGATCGAATCCTAGGCCGCGCTTTACACGTAACGGCATCTATAGGAACTTAGAAGCATTAAGGAGTTTACGGATTATGACCGCTAGGTGGCGCCATGTTATTAATAACTATATATGCCATCTCCTAATACTATAAAATAACGTAAAATCTTCAAAGGTTACTCAAGGTCACTAAATTAATTTTTAATCTCCCGCCTAGTGAATAGGGTGACGCGGCGCGATGACATCTATAGGAACGGATGCTATGTGGAGACTCTTGACCTTGAATGACCTTTAAACATAATATTTTTAGTCGCAAACTCCTCTATAAATCCTTATTTTACTATAAGGAATGTAACCAGACTGCAACCAAAGTTACAAATCTGGCGCGTTAAGTGTAATAATTGCATATTACCATCAAAACGCTAATGCTTCGATTGCAACAAACACCAGTCGAAAGACTGATCCTATTTAAAGGAGCTCCTTTGCCAGTCATCACACACCACTTGCAGACTGCAGTTTCGAGCTGTTGGCTCTCGTCAGTGCAAGGTAGGTATGCGACGACCGACATGAGAATCCTTTGACTATAGTACATCCCGGTATTTTGACAATAGCGACATGTAAAACAGCCAGCAGGCGCCATCTAGCGGTCCAGTGTCTGTTGCAATCGAAAAATAAATAGCCTGACTTGGCTTAGTATAGTTCAAATGTGCTTTTAGAGGGCGGAATATTATACATAATATTTTTAGTCGCAAACTCCTCTATAAATCCTTATTTTACTATAAGGAATGTAACCAGACTGCAACCAAAGTTACAAATCTGGCGCGTTAAGTGTAATAATTGCATATTACCATCAAAACGCTAATGCTTCGATTGCAACAAACACCAGCCGAAAGACTGATCCTACTTAAAGGAGCTCCCTTGCCTTGAATGACCTTGCCCGCTCTTTACACGAGTGGCCTTTGAACGCCGGAATGAACCTTCATAAGAAATAACATGGGATTTTGGCGCCGAACTGTCATTACTTATCTACTTACGAATACCTACAATGTATAAATACACTGAAATAAAGAAAAACAAAAATCGCTTACGTGAAAGCGAGACAGATGATTATTATATTATCAACACACGAATGAAAGTTTCTCGACCTCCCGTCTTGTCGGTGTGGGTTAATTTATTCTTTATATTTTCTGTTTTTTGTATCATGCAGGGGCTGTATGATTTACGTTTTAAACTTTAAGTTTTTTTATTTACGCGATACAACGCACATTGCCTGTGGTGGCAGTAACCTGGAACTTGCACGACTGCCATGCGCAGAGAGACAGAGAATGGTGTTAACGGCCCATCGGTTGAAGCCATCAACGAACTTTGAAGTGGAAATATTTGGGTGATAATAATTAATTTTATTGTATGCGAAATCAGACATTTTGTGCAGTGCACACGAGTGAATCCAGAGACCATAAAAGATCGATTACAACGGAGAGCTCTCCAGGGAAGACGACACAATAAAGACCAGGTGAGTGCTACCGCAATTTGCGTTGCTTAAATAAATTTACACAGATTCAATCAAAAGCAAAATTCAACAAAAATACAATATAAACATACGGTCCTTCTAGTCAAAAAACATAAAACAATCATTGGTCCTATCGAGCGTGGATGGGTATCAGCTTAAAATTTGCATTATTCTAAAATTTTCGCCATTTTAATTTCAATTTATCACACGGCAACGGCTTTTCAGTTAAAATAATACGTTGAGTATTTTCTCTCTTTATCAAGTACCTTAAATTAATCATATTTCTGTCTCTGTTAAAGCGATTCATTCTATCGCTTCGGTCGCGAGTTTGAACAATTTGTATTTAAAACATACCTATTACTCTTTCTTTCTCTAGCACGTGTAATTCAAATTTGAATCTTATTGGTGCGCGCGACATTTCGCCACCCACAATCACGAATTAAGAAGATAAGACAGGTTAGGTAGTGCTTGTTTACACTGCGGTTGGCAATTTATGTGGAAAATAAAACATTGTTTTCCTTATTTTCATTAATTTCTAGTGAAGTGTGGTCTCGTACGGCATAATATCACGTCCTGGGCTTACTTCTGTGCACATATTGCAGAAAATATAGATTTATCTTTCACATACGTCTCAAAACAGATAGGAAAGTAAATTGAATATATTTCTGTAGTGTTTATTTAGTGAATTTAAAAACAATAGTTAGTTGTATTCCAGTTTATTTCGCCGATATATTCGTTTTAGCTTTACAAAAAATACAAAAAAATGGCAGCTGAAAAGGAAAAGATTAGTAAACTTATGTTTAAACGTAAAGTGCCATTAAATCGACTGCGCGAAATATATGAATATGGTATAAATTCAACAGCTGATCAGTTTTATAAACAAAATTTCTTGGCGAGAGCAGAATTTGTGGAGGTCATTCATGAAGAATTTCAAGAGTATCATAACCAAATAATTTCTTTGATATCTAGCGACACAGAATTTGAAGCTCAGGACAAAGATAGAGCCTTGGCCGATAAATATTTGTATGGCATAAAGAGCAAAAAGTTAGAAATGTCTCTTACAGATAATAAAAATCCTGCTGTAACAAACAGCTCTTCCTCTTCTTCTGGGGTTAAGCTTCCAAAGATTAGTGTGCCTACTTTTGACGGCAGTTTAAAATTGTGGCCAGCATTTATAGACTTATATAATAGTATAATTCACAATAATTCTAACTTATCGAAAGTTGAAAAATTTCATTACTTGATGACCTCACTGAAAAATGACCCATTCAATTTAATCAAAGCCATTTCAATGACTGAAAATAATTATCAAATCGCCTATGACCCGTTGGTCGACAGGTATCAAAATAAACGATTTTTAGCCACAACATATTTTAATGAGATATACACTGCTCAACCTTTGCAAAAACCCTCTCCCACAGATCTTAGACGTTTAGTAGACATATTTTCAGAAAACCTTGCAGCCCTTAAGGTCTTAACTTTGATACAGACTCCTGGGACTTTTTAGTTTTCAATATCCTTTTGCAAAAATTAGATTCGAAAACAAGAACAGATTTTGAGCTGGAATATAGCACTACAGATATGCCCACATATACAATGCTTTCAACCTTTCTAGGAAAACAATGCAAGGCTTTGGAATCTGTCCAAAGTATGATGCCTGTTTCGAACAGCAAATTTAAGCCTGGAAGTCCATTAAATAATGCCGCTTTTCAGCCCCCGCTAAAACTCAAAAAATCACCTATTCCTTCCTCTTATGTAAATACTGTTGATGCTCATCAACAAGATTCTAGTTCTAAATGTATCATGTGTCCTGCCACTCATGCTTTGTACAGATGTTCTCTGTTTCTGGCTAAAACTCCTCCTGAAAGACTAGCTCTTGCAAGACAGCATAACTTGTGCACTAATTGCATGCGTTCCCCGCATTCTATGCGCAGGTGCCCCTCGTCTACAAACTGCAAGACTTGCCAATTGCCGCATCATACATTACTTCATTTAAACTCGAATAAAAAATTGAATTCTCCTTCGACTGCTAAAAATGAAACCAATTCTAACACGAATATAACCTTACAGCCAACGGCTACAGAAAATACACTCCCCTCACAAAACATTGATCAGACTTTTCAGTCTTTGCAATGTCATACCTGCACAACTCAGATGAAACAAACCACTGTTCTGCTATCGACAGCAGAAGTGGAAATTCGAGATGCACGGGGTAATTTCCAAAAGGTTCGTGTTCTTTTCGATACGGCTAGCATGGCAAACTTCATAACTGAAAATTGCGTTAATCGCTTAGGTTTACGGCGACAACGTTTCTCGGTCCCTATTGAAGGACTAAACAATCTAAAATCTAGCACAAACAACGGAGTTACGCAATGTTTGGTAAAACCGTGTGGTAAAAATGACCCTACCTTTACCTTTGAGGCTATCATTTTACCTAAAGTCTGCTCAGATCATTCTAAAATTACGATTAGCACCCAGAATTGGTCTCATATTAATAATTTACCGCTAGCTGACAAGAGCTTTCATATGCCAGGTCCCATAGATATACTGCTAGGCGCTGAACTAGTATCCTTCATGCTAGGTTCGGGTCGCATTTTTGGCGCACCAGGCCAACCTGCAGCCATTGAAACAGTTTTTGGGTGGATATTACAAGGTAAGGCAGAAAACTCGTCACAAAATACATCTCTTCTTAGCTGTCATGTTTCTCTTGAGCCCCAAAGTGAATTTATACTTCAAAAATTTTGGGAGATAGAACAAACACCTGTATCTAATATTTCTTTATCATCTGATGATATTAAATGTGAAACAATCTACAAACATTCAACTTATCGAAAAGATTCGGGAAATTTTGTTGTTTCGCTTCCTTTTAGGCACCTAGAACCGGACTTTGGAGATACTTATACGCAAGCTCTTCGGCGATTTTTTTGTCTCGAGTCCCGTCTCTATAAAAACCCTAAACTTTATTCATCTTATTCCGATTTCATAAAAGAATATATACAAAAAAAATATATTTCGGAAGTTCCTTTCTCAGATTATCGGTCTTCATCGGCCTTCTATTTACCTCACCACTGTATCTTAAAACCAGACAGTGTATCTACCAAACTCCGAATAGTTTTTGACGCTAGTACGAAAGGCACAAAGGGTGTAAGCTTAAATGATACCCTTTTTTCGGGGCCTAAACTTCATCTAGATTTAGCAACTATTCTACTAAGATTCCGAACTTTTCCATTTGTTTTTATATGTGATATTAAACAAATGTATTGCCAAATATTTGTGAAACCAGAACATAGGAAATTTCAAAGATTTATCTGGCGCTTTTCTGCTGCCGAGGAAATTAAAGAATACACTCTTGACAGGGTAACTTTCGGAGTATCATCTGCTCCCTATCTGGCTCTTAGAACTTTAAAGGAGTTAGCCATCCTTGAACAGGATAATCATCCATTGGCTTCACAGGTTTTACGGAATTCGGTCTATATGGACGATTGTGTCAGCGGCGCAGATTCAATCGAAGCCGCTCTTCATTTACAAACAGAACTAATTGCCCTCCTTAAAAAAGGTGGTTTCGAATTGGGGAAATGGGCTAGCAATCATTCTGAAATTTTGTCTGCTGTTCCAAATACCTAGCTTCATAAAAGTTCTTGGCCTTCAATGGAATCCTAATTTGGACGTTTTTTCTTATTCTTTCACTCCGCTTGAGTCCATGTGCACTAAACGTAGTGTGCTATCACAAATCGCAAGAATCTTTGATCCCCTGGGTTTTCTAGCACCCATTGTTTTTCACGCAAAACGTATTCTGCAGCAACTCTGGCTTTCAAAAAAGGATTGGGATGAAACTCCTGATGAAAATATTGTCGAAACTTGGGATCGCTTTATATCTGAGCTACCTGAAGTATCTAATTTACAGGTGCCGAGGCTACTGATTTCTGGGACAGTCTCTCGACTAGAAATTCATGGATTCTGCGATGCGAGCTCTGTAGGTTACGGGTGTGTAATTTATTTCAAGTTTTTAGGTTCTGATGGACAAGCAAAAATCATTTTTATTTCTGGAAAATCCAGAGTTGCCCCTCTCAAAGTTGTCTCGTTACCTCGGCTAGAGCTCTGTGCAGCATATCTTTTAGCGGATTTAGTTAATTTTGTAAAAGAATCATATTCCGAAAGTCTTACGTTTGATCAAATCTACGCTTGGTTTGACTCGCAAGTGGCTCTTGCTTGGCTTTCCGCTTCTCCACATCGCTGGAAGACATTTATAGCTAATAGAGTAGCACACATCCAGGAAATCATACCTTGCTCTTCATGGAAGTACGTCCCTACTGGGGAAAACCCAGCTGATTGTGTTTCTAGGGGTCTAACTCCTTTGCAACTTTTAGAACATAAGCTGTGGTGGGAAGGTCCAAAATATTTACGTCAAAATCCGGACGCTTGGCCCGAACAACCTACTATTTTTCTGACTAAACTTCCAGAAGCATCGCGGGAAGAAAGACAATTAGCTTTGCACGTTTCTGTAGAGACTCCATCGATAATTTCGGTTTTACTTTCTAAATTTTCATCTCTTAGGAAAATACAGCGAATTCTCGCTTATGTCATGCGACTGATTTATGTCCTGAAAAAAATTGCTACTCATGTTTCTAAGTTAGTGACGTCATCTGAAACTAATTATTCCTTACAATGCATAATTATAGAAGTGCAGAAAGAATCCTTTTCTGATATTATTCTTGCATGTCAGAAGAATATTACTCTTCCCAAACAGTTCAGAAAGCTTGCCCCATTCATAGACGAGGCAGGAATCCTCCGGGTGGGTGGCAGGCTAAGAAAATCTTCTCTTTCTTTTGATGCTAAACATCCGATTTTATTACCAAAAATTCATAGGTTAACCGATCTCATTATAGAACAAATTCATCAAGAAAACTTTCATCCTGGTCTGAAAACTATGCACAATTTAACAATTCAAAATTTCTGGATAATCTCTCCTCGTAGTGCAATTTATCGTTGCCTTTCTAAATGTATTCAGTGTTTTCGCTCAAAGCCGCAAGCCTATACTCCATTTATGGCCGATCTCCCGGCATTTAGGATTTCCCAAATCAAAGCATTTTCTCAAGTTTCACTAGATTATGCAGGTCCATTTAAGATTACAATGGGGAGGTACCGAGGTGTAAAAACGTCAAAAGCATATATATGCCTGTTTGTTTGCTGTGCTACAAAGGCACTCCATCTGGAGTTATCATCGGACTTAACGTCTGAGACTTTTCTTGCTAGTTTTCGACGCTTTGTAGCTCGCAGGGGCAGGGTATCTGATATCCATTCGGATCAGGGCACCAACTTCATAGGTGCCAATAATCAACTTCTAGCTTTTTCGGAAGCCGCTGCAACCAAACTTTTAATAAAGTGGCATTTTAACCCTCCGGCTGCCCCACACTTTAACGGATTAAGTGAAGCTGGGGTTAAGTCGGTTAAAACACATCTCTACCGCGTAGTAGGAGAGCAGATCATGACCTATGAAGAATTTTATACCCTTATCACTCAAATCGAATCCCTTTTAAACTCACGCCCTCTTTCCGCTATTAGTGAAGATCCTAATGATCTTACCCCGTTAACTCCTGGACATTTTCTGACCATGGAACCACTTACTAGCTTTCCTGAACCAGACTTATCAAATATTTCAGTAAACCGATTGACTCGTTGGCAGATGCTACAGAGAATGCACTCGGATTTTTGGAGGCGATGGAGCCAAGAGTATTTACACACGTTGCAACAGCGGTGTAAATGGACAAATTCTCCCCCTAATATTAGATTAAACATGTTGGTTCTAATAAAAAATGAACAAAAGCCCCCTCTTCAATGGGCTCTTGGACGAGTGGTACATTTACACCCCGGAAAAGACGAAGTGGTACGCGTGGTCACTCTAAGAACACAAAATGGGACTTTGCAACGTCCAGTAGTAAAACTCTGCCCATTACCAGGGCAATAGCAATGTTTTCTTTTCCAATTTTTTTTTTTTTCTTTTTAGATATAGATATATATTTTTTATTTTTTCTTCCTATATAACTAGGAAAACCTAACGTGGTTTTGGTGGGCGGAATGTCGGTGTCGGTTAATTTATTCTTTATATTTTCTGTTTTTTGTATCATGCAGGGGCTGTATGATTTACGTTTTAAACTTTAAGTTTTTTTATTTACGCGATACAACGCACATTGCCTGTGGTGGCAGTAACCTGGAACTTGCACGACTGCCATGGGCAGAGAGACAGAGAATGGTGTTAACGGCCCATCGGTTGAAGCCATCAACGAACTTTGAAGTGGAAATATTTGGGTGATAATAATTAATTTTATTGTATGCGAAATCAGACATTTTGTGCAGTGCACACGAGTGAATCCAGAGACCATAAAAGATCGATTACAACGGAGAGCTCTCCAGGGAAGACGACACAATAAAGACCAGGTGAGTGCTACCGCAATTTGCGTTGCTTAAATAAATTTACACAGATTCAATCGAAAGCAAAATTCAACAAAAATACAATATAAACATACGGTCCTTCTAGTCAAAAAACATAAAACAATCACGTCTCATCACGGCTGCAGTCTACTATACCGTTTGCCGTGACAATACCGATGCTCTGCGTTAAAACGCCACAAGGTGATAAAAATAAGATTTCACTAAATGTGGAGCGTATTTAGTTTCTTTCTCGTACTCTTTTATAGCCTGGAAGGTAGAGGTCCATTTTGAACAGTGTATTCGTGCCACTAAATTATTGCTTGTACCCATCGATAAGCTTTGGTTGATAAGTAAAGTGAACGTCAGTTCACGCATCCGCGGCAAACTGAATTTTTTTAAATAGATTATCGATGATCATTTCAAGCCAAATTAAATTTTTTTACATGACTTCTGACACATCTGGAATCTGAAATTGGTTGGGAGGGTGATCAATAAAAATTACTGAACCACAGCACTTAGACCCCATTGGGCCCCTTGTACTTCCTCCCTGTAGGCAGACCCTCACCTAGGCATCCAACCAACCTAATCTTGCGAAATAGGTGGTGATGCTGCCTAGGGATATCTCCCTTACATTGGCCAAAGTAGGCCGTTCTCCCAAAATGGATTCTCTGATTGATGAGACGGCAGAACAGTCACAGAGTACATGTTGGAACCGTCTCATCTTCTTGTTCACAACCTTTACAGAGAGGTGTTTCGCTTAATCTCATATTATGTAGCTGTTTCCTTAACGGACAGTGTCCAGTCTGGATTCCCGCTTTAAAACGTAGGTCATTGCCAGGTAGTCCATTGCTGTACTCTTGTTGGGGTATTTTAAAGGTGCCCTAGCAAACTGACAGTTGTTTGTTTCATCCCAAAGTTTCTTGAATTCATTGTGGGTGTTCTTTTTAATTATTTGTGTTATCGCCGTGATTGGTAACAGACTGGCCGGGTCTGGTCCAAAGATACTTAGACCTACTGCTTTCTTGGCCAGTCTGTCGGCTACTTTGTTACCACTACACCGTGCATATCCTTTCACTCAGTGTACCAGTATGTTATTCGTGCTGGAGGTACCCACAGTTGCTTGGCGAATGACATTCTCATACTGCTCCTGTGGTATTTTTGTAATTTTCAGGGTGATTGTCTACGATCCGTGTAGATCCTCATTGTTTTGCCCGTAGTTTGTCTATGGACAATCTCTTTTGCGGCTATGGTTATACTGGCCAGTTTCGTCTGTACTACGCTGGCTCTCCCATCCATAGCCCATTTATATTGGATTTGCAGATTTCTAGAGTATATTCGACATCATGCCCCATCCTTCTTTTTTTATCCGTCTGTGAAGATGTTGATCGCGCCTTCGCCAGCAGCCTCGTTCTCACTATTCGTCTCTATTATGTAGGGTCTGTCAAAGACAAACCGGAGAGAAATGACATCTGCGTACGCCTGTAGAAGAGGCATATAGAAATATGAAAATAATAATCAGCTACATGTATAGTGGGGGAAAGACCGTCAGCTGGAGCAATAACGTATTGTTGCGCTCATAAATCCATACGACGCACGGTATTTTTAATGGTCCAACTGACGATCTTTACCCCAATATGCATGCAGCTGATTTGAATTTTCGAATTTTGTCTTATTAAGACTATTACATTTCCAAATTTCAAACGTCCCTCTAATAATTTGTGGACGATACAGGTCGGTAAAGTCTGCATGTTATTAATGTATAAAATTCAGATACATTTAAAGGTATTTTTGTTAATTTGTCAATAATATCGTTGAAATGAAATAACTTGAATTAATACGTTGAGGGCTGTACGGGACCTATATGTCCCGCATCGGATCTTCGTAAATGACGACGCTAAAATCGCAAGATTTCTCTATGTTACGGACAGTGTAAAATCATGATTGTTAGAAATTTATTAAAGTTTTCGGTATGCCTGTGATACCTGCCACATGTGTATTTGGATTAGCCATCACAAATACATGGATTTTATATAATGGAAAGAATTCAGATAAAAAAATATCAATTTTCGAATGAATATTTGCAAGGCGGTTGTTGTAAATATAACAGAAGTACCTAGACCGCGAACTCCCAAGAAAATCCACACTTTAGTTGAAAACGGACCAGGAAATAAAATATATATGTGCAATAGGTGCAATCGCAAAGATATTTGTAGCATACTTTCCCGCAATTAAGAATGTAAACAAGTAAACACAAGATACCTTTTGTGCACTGGTATCTGACCCAAAACTAGTTAGTATATTTCTCTTCTCAAATAATCAATGTCATATTTTGTAAACTGTTATGTTAAACTCTTGTTAAGTTGTTAAATACTTCCTTCTAAAGAACAATTTTATTGGTTGCACAACGCAACAATATTCATGTCCTGCTTTAGCACCTTTATTCATAATTTTAAAACCACATCTAACAATTTCTTTAAAATTAAATAATTTTCCACATTAAAACTTTCTAAAAAGTTATAAAGGGATATTACGAGACACGAGACGTATGTGTCCCGTACAGCACCAGCGAGAAGTCACGAACGGGACATATAGTCTCGTACCATACGTTATTGCTCCAGCTGACGATCTTTTCCTCACTATACTTGTAACTGATTATTATTTTCATACTTCTATGTGTCAGAAGTCATGTAAAAAAAATTCATAAGGCCTGAAATGATTTTACTTTATTCATTTTTTTGCAAGTTCATACGGCCAACTGACTTGCAATCCCCGCCACGATGCAGTTGACTATTTTTTTAACACTATATAACGTCAATAATTTACTTTTAAAAAATCAGCTTTCATGAAATAATTTTAAAAAAAATTTTTCGGCACCTTCCACACCTTCCCACAACCCCTTCCACCCATACTGGAACAGCTGACGGCCGCTTTAGTTATTCTCTACATAGTAGCTGCTATGTCTGTTAAAAAAAGCCAGCATGCAATAACTAGGTCAAAAAGACTCCTGCCTCCTGGATTACTTCAGAATATATAAAACTACTTTTGCCGAATCTGTATGTATAGTGTAGATAATTGGAATGAACGGAAATACGTTAGCATTCTAAAATATTACCGTTATTAATGCCACATTCAATGTACAATGTATATTCTAGCTAAAAAATTAAGCGATGCAGTATCCGATATATTTGAGTGCCCTGAGGAGTTTTTGACTTAGTTCTTTTCCCGCCTCAGCGGTACAACATTTACGGTTAGTGCTCGAAACCTTTACTAAACCAAAATAGTGGAAGCAAAGTAAATTTTGTCCGGGAGCTGTTTTAGACCGGTCTGATTTTTTACTACTTGTTCAGGATATCAGAGTAAGTTTATAGTTAAATTTTGTACCAAACAGCGAACATAGAATTACTACTACATTTTTCTTTTGAAATTTAGGAACAGCCTAACAATGGAAGTGGGCACTATTATTGTATCAAAGAGGCAAATAATGTGTGATTTTCTACATCTAATTGGTCATTAACAAGTGTAGAATTTCGTTGTTTATAAATTTCAATTGTCCCTAATATGTTTAATCTTCTAGATTTCGTTGAATAATGTTATGCTATTTTCTCCAACCGTAGGATAAGAGGCTAATTACCACACTAATTTAACTACCATTTTACTGCGCGCATGCACCAAAATGAAATTTGTTAGCATATGTCATAATTTAATATTTCGTCAATTTGACGGTTTGTTGGCACCTCATTTAAAGGATTCTAGTTTTAGAAAAGGCAATGTCTACAGCTCCGGGTAAATCCGTATGATTAATTTTTATTATTCCTCCGTCTAAAACCGGGCATGCGCATGATTGGCTGCCGTCGAGGGCAAGGGACATTATCTATCATAAGCAACTATACTACATCAAAAAATATTAACATATTTAACCCAACGAACTAACCTAAAGAAATATTCGTATTACGTATTTTAGTTAACAAAATGTGGTAAAAAGAAAACTGTAGCAAGCGGATATTACACCACAGTCTGCTGACGAGTAACCTTATAATTCTTACTATATCAATATGTTTGAACGTCATCGCGCATGTGCGGCGTGAATTGCCTGGACGGAGGAATAATAAAAATTAATCATACGGATTTACCCGGAGCTGTAGACAGTCCCTTTAGAAAACTTTAAATTTTGCTATTTTAGCTTTTCAGAATGACAAAAAAAATATGTGGTTGCTTATTTACTTTCATTGAATATATTTTGAGAATGTTTATAACAAAAAGGAAGTTGTGTCGAAGACGGGCGAAGCGAGTAGGCAATAGCAGCAGAGACACAAAAAATCACTTTGCTCCACCATAATATGCTAAAATCCTTTTACTGCCGCTCGGATGAAGTGTCAGAGTTTACAAAATTTGTCGCACAATTTATATTTTTTGATGTTTGAAGATAGTATATTGTTTTATATGGAGTGAAAGTGACACTTTTTATGTCGAGGATGTATATGACAGAACAGCCGAGACACAAAAATCATTTTACTCTACTTATAACATGATATTTTTTCTTTAAACGTCCAATGGAAATTGATTCATTGCCACCAATCAAGGTGCACAATGTGCGTTTCCAAATCAATTGAAAATAATGTCCTATAACTTGCGACATATTACGTCTTCAATCGGAAAACGCAAAATAAAATCTGATTGCAATAAGCCCCTAGCAGGCAGATTTCCAGAGCAATGCTGCTGTGCATCGTCAGCCGCAGACTAGTTTTGAGCTTGCTAGCTCTCATCAGTGCGAGATAGACAAATTGTGCACCTTGATTGGTGGCAATGAATCTATTTTCTTTCATAGGAAATAGTGGAATACGGGACTGTCGTAGTAGGTATATTTTTACCTTAGTACACTTTTATTATTTTTGTAATAATTTATCCACTTTGTGTTGGCTTATTATTTTGTTAAATATATACTTAGCCCGAGTTTATCGCCAACTTGATTGCAATAAGTCGTCACCAGGTGGAGCTATTCGCAAGTTGCGGACATCTCGTGTCTGTAATTTGATGACTATAGAAGGCCAGTGAAGTGATGTTGTACATTTGCCTATGCCGCACTGATGAGAGCTAACAAGCTCGAAACTAGTCTGCGGCTGGCGATGCACAGCAGCACTGCACTGGAAATCTGCCTGCTGGGGGCTTATTGCAATCAGATTTTATTTTGCGGTTTCCGATTGAAGACGTAATATGTCGCAAGTTATAGGACATTATTTCCAATTGATTTGGAAACGCACATTGTGCACCTTGATTGGTGGCAATAAATCAATTTCCTTTCATACGAAATAGTGGAATACTGGACGACAGTGTGGTAAAAAGTAAAAATATACCTACTACGACATAGTAGTAGGTATATTTTTACTCTACTACACTTTTATTGTTTTTGTAATAATTTATCCATTTTGTGTTGGCTTATTATTTTGTTAAATAAATCTGTTAATTTTTCAGCAAATACTTTTAGTGCCTGTCGTGAGCAGCACTGAAATTTGTAATTTAACACGAGTGCGGTAGAACCTACCTAATACACTTGTTACATAATACACTATTTTACGTGATAAGTACAAACGATTAAACGATTCTACAATTTGTTAATAAATAATTAAATATTTAGACTTAAACATAAAGTCTGTTTATTGCTAAGAATTTAATTGTCCTAAGAGTTCTGAAACGCCAAAGAAGTGTTGCAAAATGTCAAAAAATGTCCCTTTTCATAGAATCGTGTCGTGCTTAATTTTCAACTTCGTGAGTATAGTCCAATTTGCGCATAAAACACCACCCCTCCTTTCTTCAACATATAGGAGGACCATGCAGTCGTTCAGCTATAACCATTTTTACGCAGTCACATGCGTGGAAATAAATAAATAATAAATAAATAAACACCACAGAAATTAGACAACCCCCAATTCCAGAAACCAGGGGCTTTTGCGGAAGGGGGTTACACATTGAAAAAACGCGGACATACAACCATTTCCTCCGACAGTGCCAGTGCCGGAGCCAGGATTCGAACCTGGTGGTGCGACATCCGTGTGATTAATTGCGATTGCCACCTCGCGCCTTAACCCACTCGGCTATCGACCAGCTAAACCAAATCCTACCAAATCGTTTGGTATAATCTATAGAGGACATCTGCGTTAACTCAGAGCTGAGATTGGGAGAAGAATCCTTACCAAAATGAGTTCCGATTATATTAACATAACTTTTATAAAATTTGTTTTAAAAACAGCAATAGTGTATAAATGCAAACTTAGGACACTTGGCAATAAACAGATATAAAGTTTAAATTAAAATGTTTAATTATTTAATGGCAAATAACACATAGGTATGCTAAACTATACACACGATCATATGGTACACCTGCCTTTTCCTTGAGGTATATTACTTTTTTGAATTCTACATAATTTTCTGAATCCAATGATACCACATACGTTCATTCAAATGTTCATATTTATTTTAATTTAACTTTTAGTTTCCTATTTAAGTCTGCCTGAGCATCTGAAAGCCTCCTTCAACTTTTATAGTGCGTAGTTCTGTTTAACCTTACGCTACACTAGACTACCCTACTTGTCGTGCGCTTCGCTAACCATATCAACATCATCGGGAAACGAATAAGACTGGTTTTAGTTTTAATCGTCCCCTGATAATGCTAACATGGTTAAAACAAAACGTGCATCGAGTATTCGAATGTAGTGTTCAAATGTTTTGGCGTTTTGCAAAAGTGGTTTTTAGACACCAAACATATTGATTTGTGAAACATAGCACTCACAAGAAAACGCCCCCATCGTCAGGACTAGGACCCAGCTTAGGCTTGTTGTCTCCTTAAACAGGACTACGCACCATAAATGTTGAAGGAGGTTCTTAGACACACATTGAAAAATTCAGTAGCTCTTGGTTTATAAAAATATATAAATAGTGGATAAGTAATAAGTAACCTTTGAAAAATAAATAATTTTGATATTCCTCAATTTTAATCATATTCTTGTTTTGTTATTTATTGCTATGTCAATACCTAATTGTTGTTCTTTGCGACAGTGTGCTATTAAATATGGTTTCTGATATAGTATGGTTCATAAATTCCCTGCAAATAAAAAATAAAACAAAAATTTTATGAGCTCATTGTTAATGTTAAAGCACGCTATAACCCCGATATACTTTTCGACGTTATAACAAAATCCGACTTAGGAAATACTTCGTACGAAAAGCGTGCTTCACATAAAAACACCGTGGAAGAGGTTTTTAATACTTGTAATCATATTTTCGTTCTTCGGAGCGTTTTTTATGCAAAATTTTCACTAACTCCTCAAGGAGCGTTAATTTAGCAAGTGTAGCAAATGTCGCTGCACAGGGACGTAATGTCGCCCCGATCACCTAAATTTAGAAAGTGTAATAATTTGACTTTAACTTCGAAATTTTCAATATTAAAAACCCTTTTACGAATTCACGTTGTCAAGCACTGCAACTCTTACGAGGTATTGAATATGAGGACAAGTTAGTCCAACGACTATTCAAAGTATATCGGAAGTTATAGCGAAAATAGCCCTTAGCGACATGGGACCCCCGTCATTTCCTAGCAGTCGGTTTTGACGGGGCTTGCCCTAAAACGGTTCCTCAGTGATTCGGAGTCAAAAAAGTATTATTACCATGTACTCATACGTGCATGGGATCCGCCTTGCCTGAACGTAAAAAGTTGTTATTGTAGAATACAATCGAAGTAGTAGCACTTCAAGCAATTTTAAGCTCTGAGGAGCGACCAAAATTCATGTGAATTAAAAATACGTTTATAAGACAGGCAAGCAAAAGCCCACCAAAAATTTCAGTTACATTGAACTTTTCTTGAATCTTTTTGTGCATCGTTAGCTTATAAAACCGCATATTTGATGGTAGTTGGTACAGTATAAATCGTTCCGTTCCTCACCATGTGTTGTACACGGGCCAGACTAGTGTTTGTTAAACATTTTTCTTGAAATAAAAGTTGTTGTAAAAACATAATTTTTTTAAAGATTTAATATATATTTTTTGAACTTTATATTGTCTTTTAGTTGTGTTTTCTAACAAAATTCCCTTTCAGGTTTAATTTTAAGAAAGTGTGGTACATCCAGTGTTAGGTTTATATTGTTACGACGTCCAATTGATACCATCAGAGCAGCAGTTAAGCATAAACGACAGTAAGTATGATTTTTTGTATTATTCTCCGTCTGAAACAGTAGTGTTGAACCCAAAAAATTTTGTGAACGTAAATATTCATTTTTGAAATAAAAATAGACTAGAGGAAAAAGAAACATTTATTTTTCTTTTTCCTATTTTTTTTTTTCTAACTTTTTGAAGATAGAAATAAAAGTCCTTCAGACATCATAAAGATGGATCGATCGTTCACATGGCGCCCGAACAGGGACCATGCCGTCCCCAAACCCAATTAATCCATTCTTCTTCATGGCGGAAGACTCCGAGGAGTCGACCCCAAGGGAATTTTACGAGAGAGCCACCGCCGCTCGTCGACGACGGTTCTAGAGGGATAGAACCACAAAGACTGTTTTCGGAGGGAAATAATCAAAATTTATCTGCTTCACAGCCACAAAATGCTAATTCGATGGAAAGTATGTTTCTGAAAATGGCAGAGGGCTTCGTGCAGGCGATACAGAACGTGTCGACCTGTACGCCCCATGAGAGACAAAGATGTCCGAACGTGACGTTCCATGGGCTTGATCATGAAGATCCAGAAGCTTTTCTGAAAATTATGGAGGAATATTTCGACAGAGCTCGCATAAGCCACGAGTATGATCGCCTCCATAACGTAACCGGCCAACTCAAGGGCGAAGCTCAACGATGGTCCGAACAGTTTCGGACGTTGACCACTTCGTACGCCTTATTCAAGGAAAGATTTCTTACGAGATTTAATTCTCCCGACATACAGTCACGAGCTATTGCTCAACTGTATGCCACGAAGCAAACGTCTTTAGACGACACGGCAGTGTTCATCACAAAGAAGACCTGCCTTTTCGATCGTATTGATCCCTTCAAATCCGAAGCCATCAGAGCTCGGATCATCTTGGACCAACTGCGTCCAGAAATTAGGTCACGCTTGAGAAGTAACCTAATTTCCTCTACAGAAATGTTAATAGCAGCAGCTACTAACGTCGAGCGGGATTCAGCTGACGAACAGACGTCGCTAATCCAGCTTATTGATCAACGTCTTGGAAGCCCAACTCCGACAGCACCGAGGGTGCATTTCCGAGAGGATGTCTCTCGTCAGGACGGTCCAGGTGGAGCACCTGGTCGTCCTATTTTTATGAATAATTTTTCGCGCGGTTCAGCGAATTTCGGAGTACCTGACCGTAGGACAAACAATTTTAATGGCGGATCGGGGAAATTCCGAGTACCCGACCGACCGGCTACCCCGTGTCGATACTGCACAGACACAGTGCAGTGGCACTTCCATAGTCAATGTCCCAATAACCCGCATCGTAATAGAGGACCGGGAAACTTTCAAGGGGCCAGAGACCCAGGCCAGGGTCAATCTGCAAGATCCCCGGCACAACGGCCGAACCAAGGCGGCAGCAATGTCCATTAAACTTTTCTAATACTCATGACCACTACGACGCTCCCATGCATAAGACACGGGAATCAATAAATTATATGAGCGAAGCGTTCCCTTTGCCTCGTACAAAAGTTCAAATTAATGAACATGCGGTCGACGCTCTGATTGATTCAGGCTCGACACGAAACGTTATCCATCCGAAGATGTTGGATAATTTTAAAAATCTCACGACACGTCGATCATTTGCTATGGCGTGCGGAGATCGAATGGTGGACTCTCTTGGCACGACAAAATTAAATATAAAAATTTCAGGCACCTCTTTTGAAATTGATTTTCAAGTAATCGAAAATTTGAATGAAACAGTAATATTAGGATCACCATTCTTATACATGAACAATGTCGCATATGATTATGGCCGAAAATGCCTATATGCCGGCACGGAAGAGCGTATTACCGTCTTCTGGAATCAAGCTTCTCAGAGGGAGAGACAGCAGGCAAAACTTCCTGAAGAGCTTGTTATTAAAGACAAATTTCTACGGCCGCTGTTCGAAGAATTTGTCGATCTGTTCACGGCGGAACCGACTCAAGCAACCACAGTGACTGTTAAACACAAAATTATCGTGAAAGATTCAAAACCCTTTAATATCAGACCATATCCGATGTCTCCGAGTACTAAGAAAATTATGTACGACCAAATCGAAGAGATGTTGAAAGCTGGCGTCATTGAACCTAGCACTGCCCAATATAGTTCACCACCCGTGATAATAAAAAGATCGGACAAGAAACCACGTTTTTGTATTGACTATCGCCATTTAAACGAAATGACTGAAGACGAGGCTTCCGTATTAACAAAAATACATGAAAGTATTAGGATTTAGGAAATTCAAAAATTTTTACTGTGTTGGATCTAAAGAGTGGATATTGGCAAATACCGCTCGATGAAGCACCAAAAGATTTCTCAACTTTTACCACTCCTGATGGGGCAGCTTACAGATTTAATGTCATGCCTTTCGGCCTCAAGACAGCTCCCTGTACCTTTCAGAAATTCATGGCAAAGGACGTTTTAACGGGTTACCTGCACCATTTCTGTAAAGTCTACTTAGATGATATAATCGTTTACAGCATAAACGTGAAGGAGCATATGTCCCACCTGAGGTTAGTCTTCGAAAGACTAGGTTTGCACAATCTAAAAGTGTCACCGGAAAAGTGTGTAATAGCGACGAATGAAATCCAATATTTAGGCCACACAATTAGAACTGATACTTCTCGGCCATTGGAAAAACATGTATTACAAATTCAAAATTATCCTGTTCCAGCCACCAAAAAGCAGCTTCAAAGTTTCTTAGGACTTTGCAACTGGGTAAGAGAATATCTACCAAATGTTGCGATGATCACAAAGCCGCTAACGAAACTTCTTTCGAAGGAATATCATTTTCATTGGAACCATGCATGCGATGAAGCTTTCCGAAAATTAAAAGATTTATTATCCGGACCGCTGGAACTCCATCGGCCGGATTTTTCACGTCAGTTCATTTTACAAAACGATGCATCCCTACAAGGTCTTTCGGCTGTATTATATCAATAAGGCGACAACGGCGAAAAACATATTATCTCGTATGCAAGCAACACGTTATCTCCAGCAGAGAGACGTTACCACATAAACGAGCTGGAATGCTTGGCGGTGGTGAACTATATTAAAAAGTACAAGATGTACTTAGCAGATAAACCGTTCTTGGTGAAGACGGACAACAGGGCGTTACTTTGGTTGAACAAGCACAAAGACGACAAAACTAAATTCACACGATGGTCATTATTATTGCAAGAATATGCATTCAAAATTGAACACTGTCCAGGCAAAGAGAATTTATTAGCAGATTTTCTCAGACGTAACCCACAAGATCAGTATGTCGAGACCGACGATGAAGAGGAAAGAATGTTCCTACCAAATTACAAGTGTCCAGAACGTACTTCTGTTTTAACACATTCAGAAATATACGAAGATATCGTACAGGCCCAATCGAGGTCGAGAGATATACAAGACAAGATCCGCCGTTGGAATGATCTATTTCAACAGGAACAACGTTCCGAAGCGGATCTTATTTTTATGAAAAATTTTCACGTACAAGACGATGTACTTTTGAGAGACTGCGATCAAAATTTTAAGTTGGTAGTTCCAAAGAGGAAAATTAAGGAATTGATTTACCATTATCATGACCGAGATGAAGCATGTCATCCAGGAAGAGACGAGACTGTTAGGAAAATTGCAAAACGTTACTATTTTAATAATATGGCCAGGATCGTCGGCAAATATATAAACGACTGTCTGATATGCCAATCAGTAAAAACACGGCAAGCTCAACCTAATGCTCCACTTAGAAGTCATGCACCGCAGAATGCATTTGAAGCTTTGAGCATCGACGTAATTGGCCCACTGCAGAGGACCAAAGACGCCGAAAATCGATATATGATTATCGTTGAAGACGTATTTAGCAAGTGGATAGAGGCAAAGGCATACATTCAGGTCGATGGCAGAACGATAGCCAAATTTATTGACGAAGAGATAGTAGCAAGATTCGGAGTCCCTCGAGTCATAATTTCAGACAATGGAGGTCATTTCAATTCTGAATGGTATATCACGTTTTGTGAAAGAAATAGCATCGAACGATACCTAATTCCGGCATACCACCAACAATCCAACCCCGTGGAACGAAGGGTTCAGAAATGTAAGAAAATATTAAATACTCTTTTATTCAAAAAGCCAAACGACACTTGGGATCGCTACGTGCATCAAATGACATACATCTTAAGAAATCGTAGGAACGCCGCTACAAATCAAACACCTAGCATGATAGTGTTAGGATATGAACCAGCCGAAAGAGGCGAATGGGATTTGTATGCCTGGAGGCAAGAAAGAGCCAAGCAACAAACGCTTCCACGATACGAGCGAGTTAAGGAAGCCCGCGAGGCTCAGCAAAATTATAAGCAGAAATACGCGCCGAAAGAGGCCGTCACTCCAGTCGTGTTCAAAGTTGGAGATAAAGTCATGAGTAAGAGAAAAAGGAAGGTACATACTTTCACGCCGTCTTGGTCAGGCCCAACCAGAATTTTAAAGAAGTTTTCAGACGAAGTATATCTCGTTCAGAAGGGAAACGTAACTACTAGAGTCCATGTAAATGATTTGATACCAGCCCCGCCAGAGGAGCACAACTTGGAAATCGAAACTTCCGATGAAGAAAATGCTAGTCCAGGCGGAACATCACTCGATGGAAATGATTCCCCGTTCTCAGACGATTCCACAGAACCTCTACCGCCGGAACAAACGGTTGTACAAATCCATGCACCGCCACGAGATGCTTCCCTTTCTGATTCAGAGTCAAGTTCTGGAGATTCTATTATATTTTTATAATATTTTTCAACCTAGGCTAAGTTTTAACTTAGTGCTAGGTTTATTTTATCTCAAAATTTCCATACCAACTTCTTCTCGTGTCTGGCAAGAGTTGGTATTTTTTATGCATTTTTTTTACAAGTTATTTTTATCGAGGATATTGTATCGTCCATACAAATCTTCCAAATTCACTGCAGCAACTCTGACCGTATCCGGCAGAGTTGGTATTTTTTATAATTTTTCTAAGTCCTCAAATGTTATTAAACATTCATCTGTAAGCAGAGTCGGACCCAAAAGGTCTAAACAAATGTTCCATTGGCACGGCATGGAAAGACGACAACTCTGACGCAAGAGCGCGATTCAGACGAGTCTAGCAACTCAAGGGCGAGATGCCGCCACGTCTGCTGGATGGGCAGATGCAACGATCCGACGGATGCAGATTTTGTCGCAGATTTCTCCCAAGAAGAGATTTTAATAAAAACGGAAACCATTTCAATCGGCATAAGTCAACAAAATTCAATGTTCATATTTTCAAAGACGACGATGTGATATCGGTCGCAGATTTCTCCCAAGAAGAGATTTTTAACTACACGGAAACCATTTCAATCAATATAAGTCAACAAAATTCAGTGTTCCTAATGTCAAAGACGACGATGTGATATCGGTCGCAGATTCCTCTTTATGCCCAGATGGGATAAAGCATGAGCCCAATAAACAATACAATTTACTAAAATTTTGTTTTATATTGTTTCATATAAATGAGCAGAGCCATTGTATAGCTGGAGCCAAGCAGTCCGAGGACCACCTAAGCTGTTCCAGAAGGCAGCTCGACACCGAAGGTGATCGACAAGGCATAGACACGAGGAGGAGCAGACGCAAGCCAGCATTAGTGGAAGAACACTAAGAAAGATAAGTGCGTCGAAAGTTTTTGTGTTGTGTCATCGAAAATCTGAGGATTTTCGATTTTTTCTTTTTTTTATGCCATTTTGAAAACCAATGTTCAATATTCAATCGAATGCTATGCATCGATATATGTTCAATTTAGATTTGCAAAATACGTTATGTTCAGATAGGCCGGTCTGAAATATAACCGAATACAACACATTGGGAGACTCCATTCAATCATCCATTTTCTTTTCAAAAACCAATTTACCAAACGTTGCGCAAAAAGATTCACGGAAAGAAGGGGGGTGTTAAAGAACACGCTATAACCCCGATATACTTTTCGACGTTGTAACAAAATCACGTAAAAACGCCGTGGAAGAGGTTTTTAATACTTGTAATCATATTTTCGCTCTTCGGAGCGTTTTTTATGCAAAATTTTCACCAACTCCTCAAGGAGCGTTAATTTAGCAAGTGTAGCAAATGTCGCTGCACAGGGACGTAATGTCGCCCCGACCACCTAAATTTAGAAAGTGTAATAAAATTTTCAAGATTAAAAACCCTTTTACGAATCCACGTTGTCAAGCACTGCAACTCTTACGAGGTATTGAATATGAGGACAAGTTAGTCCAACGACTATTCAAAGTATATCGGAAGTTATAGCGAAAATAGCCCTTAGCGACATGGGACCCCCATCATTTCCTAGCAGTCGGTTTTGACGGGGAAATGAAGAGTTTTGACGGGGTTTGCTCTAAACCGGTTCCTCAGTGATTCGGAGTCAAAAAAGTATTATTACCATGTACTCATACGTGCATGGGATCCGCCTTGCCTGAACGTAAAAAGTTGTTATTGTAGAATACAATCGAAGTAGTAGCGCTTCAAGCAATTTTAAGCTCTGAGGAGCGACCAAAATTCATGTGAATTAAAAATACGTTTATAAGACAGGCAAGCAAAAGCCCACCAAAAATTTCAGTTACATTGAACTTTTCTTGAATCTTTTTGTGCATCGTTAGCTTATAAAACCGCATATTGGATGGTAGTTGGTACAGTATAAATCGTTCCGTTCCTCACCATGTGTTGTACACGGGCCAGACTAGTGTTTGTTAAATATTTTTCTTGAAATAAAAGTTGTTGTAAAAACATAATTTTTTAAAGATTTAATATATACATTTTTGAACTTTATATTGTCTTTTAGTTGTGTTTTCTAACAAAATTCCCTTTCAGGTTTAATTTTAAGAAAGTGTGGTACATCCAGTGTTAGGTTTATACTGTTACGACGTCCAATTGATACCATCAGAGCAGCAGTTAAGCATAAACGACAGTAAGTATGATTTTTTGTATTATTCTCCGTCTGAAACAGTCGTGTTGAACCCAAAAAATTTTGTGAACGTAAATATTCATTTTTGAAATAAAAATAGACTAGAGGAAAAAGAAAAATTTATTTTTCTTTTTCCTATTTTTTTTTATTTTTTCTAACTTTTTGAAGATAGAAATAAAAGTCCTTCAGACATCATAAAGATGGATCGTTCACATTAACGCCGGCGAACCAGTCGGTATGGTGTCATCAAACAAGCCGACATTAAAACCTATAAGGCAGGCCACACACCAAAGAAACATGAAGTGTGGAACAGGTAACATGAAACATGTTTCATAAAAATAACAACGCATTGTTTTAAATAGGAATACGCACATCAGCGAAATGCGTTTCGTGTGAAGTTAAAGCGAAACAAAACCTGTGGAAACTTGTTGCATGGAATAGATTCTGTCCTATATTTGTTTCACGTTTCGCGTGATTTAAACTTGACTAATCTAGTAAATATATGCAAAGAGAGTCTATAAAATGATACATTTTTTTCTGAATGATCATTCAGTTCTCTTGATACTACGTAGGAGCTATGTTTAAGATTTATATCATTGTACGGATATCACTACCGATTCTTTCGTTTTTTCTCTTATTTGATGTTAACAGTGTTACAACGGCAACCACTGAGTGTTCCAAACTATCGTCGGTGTCCATTGTCAATCACTGCGTCATTCTAACTATCGCCGGTATTCGGGTTTATTAGAACTAATTTTATTTTTATTTCTTCAGTTTGTGTATCACACTTCAATCACAGTGATTTAATTTGCCGGCGGAATAGTACAAAGAGCAATGTATTTTAATGAGGTCGTAAAATTCTTGTTGCATATTTTATTTGTAGGGAATCTTTGAACGATACTATACAAAATAATACAAAGAGAAATTAAAATACAATTTTAATTTATGGAGAATGTCGCAATAATGCTTCAGAAGCTGTACGTTTATACGAAATACATTTTTCTGGCAAACCTTAACCAGATCGTAAAACGTTTGTCAGTTTATGTTCTATTTTGAAAAATGGGGTTTACAAAGAATCAATAGAAGACATGGTGGATGTCTTAAGATAAAATTTTCGTAAAAAATGTGTGTCTCAAAACTGCTTACAATTCATTTCAGTAGCTTTATTTGAATCCATAATAACAAGAAATCAGGTTTATTTTTAGTAGACCAGTTTAATGGTTATTTGTTTAACTAGGTAACAAAATGGTAGATTGACTGCCGCGGCTGATAACTCAACCAAGGCAGTCAATCTATTTTGCTGCTGAGTTGAACATATAATTTTTTCGCCGATTGTTTAAATATATTCTAAAATAATTAAATTATTACAATTCTCAATCTCTTTATTTTTGTTGTAATAAATTCAATAAAAATTCATTAAAAATCGCAGTTGTTACTAGTTGGTTACCATGGAAACTAAGTATGACTTTCCCTGCCTAGGCAGGAAAATGCACACTTTCCTGCCTAGGCAGGGAAAACGAGCACTTTCCTGCTTAGACAGGGAAAGTGACACTTTGCTAATTGACATTACTCAGCAAAGTTAGTACTTTGCTGTCAGTCGGCGTAAAAAAAAAAAATTTCAGGCCTTGAGAAAATAAATATTGCATATTAAAATTCTGATTCTGACTGACTACATAAAAAATACGAAATAAAGTTCTTAGTAAACATGAGTCCGGAAATCCCTCCTAAGGATGCTGCGGGCCTGTGAAGGGGGCACCCAAAACTGATATTTTATTTAATATTTCAGGAACCCTTTGAGCTACAGTGACTAGTTTTTGCACGTGATTCGATATCAAGGTCATTCTGATGTTATCCAATAAGGGTAAATTCAATCAGGGGTGCACAAAATTGGAAAGGGGGGAATTATTTCTCCCCCCAAATTTATTAATTAATGTGAATTTTTTGTGACTGTTCCTTCGCTATAAATACACCAAAAACGTTATCTTGTTGTAACGCCGTAGGACCAACCCGTTTCGAGAAATATGAACCTAAAAGAATTTTTCCAGTCTTCTTGCGCAAACAGAATTTTTTCAGTGAATTCACCATTTTCTTCACATTTTCGCAAGTGCCATGGAAAGAAGTCCATCTTTCGATCTGCACTTGCAAAAATTCACACAGTTATTTTAGAAAATTGACTGCCTACGGTTTTTATTATTGTTAAATTATTCAGAAGAGGGAGAAATAATTAATTCTTATTTTTGAATTCTAGGCAATGCATGCGTTTCTTTGGGTCCAAATTTCTGGAAACCAGTTGGGCCTACAGCGTTACAACAAGACAGTCTTTTTTGTGTATATATAGCCAAGGAATCATATTCCGACGAGGCAATCATAGAGAATTTACATTAAAAAATTTGGGGGGAGAAGTAAGTCCCCATTTCCAATTTTGTGCACCCATGATTGAATTTACCCTTGGTGGATAACATCAGATAATGACCTTTACTGATATCGAATCACGTGAAAAAACTAGTCACTATAACTCAAAGGGTTCCTGAGATATTAAATAAAATGTTAGTTTTGGGTGTCCCTTCAGAGGCCCGCAGCGCCCTTAGGAAGGATTTTCGGACTCATGTTTATATGAACTTTTTTTCACATTGTTTTATGTAGAATCACCCCTAGAAATTAATGACCACATATCTGAAACAACCTGTATAACGTGGAATTTATGAAGAATCCATTTGCAGAAATACTGGTTAGACAAGTTTAAATGGGTGAGAAATAATATGACTAATATATGATTTTTAACAACCTTGATTATTTCGGTTAAGTCGCTCAATGCTTACTTGTTAGGCTTGTAACCAAAGAGTTCCAGGTTCGAATCTTGGCTAGGGCATGGATGTCTAATCTCGTGTTTCATGTGTTATTGAGTTGGTAGCAGTGGGCTTAGACGACATTGTGTCTATACCACTGTACCACTCCTGAGTTCGAGTTAACAGCTGCGGCAAATGGCAATGTCGTAGGGAATGGTCGTTGTATATATTATCTATGTGAAATATGAAAACAAAATACAGTTCTGTAATTGGGAACATCGTTCGTGTAGGGTGGTGATTAATGAATAATTATAATAAAAAAATAATAAATAATATAATAATATCATTGAAAAAATGTACCTATATAAGTTAGGATCATAATAGGATAAGTCGCCGAAAAGGGCCCCCGTAGCTATAATAACAGTAAAACTGTACATACCCTGTATATACCCAAATGTCGTATACACAGAGAGGAGTCATATTGCAAAGTTTCTTCTTGTTAAGAGGGTTGTATCATTATTGTTCTAATTTTATTCTCATTTTTAGACCGATCGATTTGCTTTAAGTTTTGAACAAATATTGGTTACATCTAATAGAATTAGTTAAAAAATAAAAAGCCACTTTCAACTAGTGAAAATTTTTTTAAATTTATTTTAACCATACTTTCATAAAATATGTACAATTGTACAATCACATATTTTTATCAAATATGTGTCTATGCCTAAATTCTATTGTGTGAATTTCATCTGTTTTGCTATGGTGGAAGAGAGTAAAATAAATAGCACTAAATTGGGTGTCAACCATTCGGGGATTATATTTACTAACTTCTAAACCGTATAAGATAGAAGGTCAGTTGAATTAGAGAAAAGTTGTACATTTCGTTGACTTTTTTTTTAATGGCATTCGGACATAGTCCATACTGCCAGATACACTGTTCTATTATTTGAAAAAACTAAATCTAATTCTAACAAGAGAAAGTTTTTAGAAGAACACAATGGGAATTAAACAAGGACACACGCTTCTCGCCTAGGGGTCCGTCAAGGCATTTTGATTTTACACAATACAGCTAAAGGCCTCGAATTATACATAAAAGATTTAAACACAGGAATGCCAACTCTAACCTAAATTTTTATGCCACTTCTATATAAAAAATATATCAGACAGCCTAGAATGTCGTTAAGCTATGCGACCCCATTTGCGTATATTATAACTGTCGAATGATTTTTTAAATATTAGTAATAAAGGGATTTGATGGAATATTCGGCGGATAACTATGATTAAGGGATGTTAAAACTGACAAGGAATCCGAGATTATAATATAGTTATTATTAATTAAGTCTATTTAAGACTGAATGTTCATTATTTCGACGTTAGGCGAAGGGCGTTGCGACGCCCAACTTTTGTTTTTCTTGTGGACGCCTATTCTATTTTAAGGAAATTTAATCAACACAATTTTACCTAATGCAAAGCGGTAATAATTTCATTTTAATGCTTTGATATCGGCCGCTGCGGTGCCAAAATTTTAAAAATTGATAATATATATCACTTCTGTTAAGTCATGTCATTGTCCATATCTATATTCCTAATAGTAAATTGGTATATAAAAATACATTTTTTCGAACTTTTTTGCATCAATAACTAAATAAGTACGTACCAATATAACCAAAAATAGGTACGTGTCAAATTTGTCGTCGCCACGCCCAATATGCTAAAAAATTATAGTTTTACCGTTTTGTATTAATCCAGATTATGTCAGTTCAGTTTCCTTTAAAAAAGGTAGGACGTGCAGAGCCGGATTAAGTAAAAGAAGCTAGCGCTTCGGGCGCCAGAATTTGAGGGGCGCAAAATTTCCTGCGATTTTCTTTTAATTATTTAGTTTTAAATTATTTGATCATATTTCATGAGAGAGTAAACATCTCAAAAAAGGTTGCATTTTAAAAACAACTTCCGCAAGTCTAAAAAATCGGAATATAAGTAGCAGATACGAGTGCCGAGCGCTTTTATTAGGATGTAAATAAAAACAAACATTCGCCTACCAAGAAACAATAAAGTGAATTTTTTGTTAATCATAGAGCTTATGTTGTTTAAATTTCGCTTTCTTTAGTTATGTGTGTATTTACTTTTAAGAAAAGAAAGCCTTTTTATTTTATTTTTGGCCGATTTCAATTTTGACTGATTATTTTAATTTCGTTTTTTGAGTTGTGTTCATTTTATATAACAATGCAGTTTATTTAGTTTTAACAAAAAAACTGAAGTTTTTTAGACCAGGGTCAAGTTTTGATTGAATTTTCATTTTGCTTGATCGTTTAAATTTCGTATTCCGTTTTTTAAGTCATGGAATGGAATAAAAATCTATTTGAAAACATTTTATTTTTCGTTTAACTGTTTTGTTTTTTATTTCATGTTCACGTTAAAAAGACAAATGTAAGGTCAGGGGGCGGACAATTTTGGTTCAGCTTGGGGCGTACTTACCCTTGATCCGCTTCTGAGGACATGTCCACAAGGAAAACAAAAGTTTAGCGTCGCGATGCGCAATATCACTATTTGAAAAATAAAATTTTTCACAATGATAAAAATATACATTTGAGGATTTTTAATAGGTAATTGAATACCATTCAACTTTTAGATAAATATTTATTTCTATGTACTTAAGCAATATTTGTGCAAAATTTCAAGGGAATCGATCGAATCGAATCGAAATACGCATTTTTTTCTTTAGGAGTGGATTTAACAGTGAACTCCCAAGGATATTTGCTCAAACTTTTTGCTGTTCATTAGTAGCCCAAATAGTATAGTAAAAAAACAGGGAGGGAGATCGAGGGGTGGGGGGTGGACAACTGTGTACCTCCGCACTTTTTGAGGAATAACGCAATTATTTGGAATGATATCGAAAAATTGTTTAAATAAGAAATATAAACTATAAAAATCTGCATCTTTTGTCTGCGATCAATAGTTTCTGAGATACAGTGCACCAAAGTTGGGGGTTGATTTTCAATTTTCAACAAAATCACATTTTCATCGCGGATCGGTACGAAGATCGACTGCAAACAATTCCTCAATTTTTTTTTTATGAAAGAGCAATATTTTGTGAGTTTAATAATGCCTGATCTGTAAGGTTTGGTTGTATACAACGAAAGATATATGATTTTTTGAAGCGCGCCGCGATCTATTCAAATATGTCGATTTTTTTAATTATTCATGTCTAAGGTTTATGTATTTTTATATAATCCACAAATATATTATATTTTTGCATACATGATATAATATATATTACTTTCAACTCGCTCCCACACCACCCTTGAGGAATAAATAGTTGATCGATGTGTTTTTTTATGTGGTATCCCCAATAGTCGAAATCGAGGTTAAATTCACCTTGCGTCGCTTACTATGATATGAACCTTTCATTCTCATCATATTTAGGCATCAATTCTGAAGTAGGGTCGACAGAACCGTGCTGATCGATATTTTTCGTCATCCAAAAGTTGGTCGGGAATATTCTCACGGGGCGTCCCATTGAAGTGCAAACACAGCATCGAGCATTTTAGTCCTGCTTTACGGCAACCATAAGCTGCTTCACGCCCTTTCTGGCATCTGCACGAAATGCTCTTAAGAAGGACCTCTGGTGCCGGTTCCCTTGTGATCCGTATTGCGTCTAGTCCTGATAGATAGACAGATAGATAGATAGAATTTTATTCATGCTATACTTACAATTAGTAATGTTTGCATACGTCATAAAAGTAGTATACAATATAAAAGTGTAAATATAAAAACATAAAAAGTAAAAAAATTTAATAGACAATAAAATACAATATGCGTAAGTTAAAAAAAATTAATAAATACACAATAATAAAAAAACAGTATTACAACTATAAAAAAATAAATATATACATATGTACATTTATATATACGCACACATGTATACAAACACACACATGTATACAAACACACACATATATATATATATATTGTTATTATAAATGATTTGCAGGAAACAACTACTCAGCGGGCAAATACCCCGACCTGCATTGAATTATACCTTACAAATCATTTGGTAGCCAATGCCATTTGTCAATGATTTGTAAGGTATAATTCAATGCAGGTCGGGGTATTTGCCCGCTGAGTAGTTGTTTCCTGCAAATCATTTATAATAACAGTATATAGGTTAAGTCCACCAAGGGCTGAAGGTCACCGCTCTCGGTACTTGCAAAATGGCAAGTCGCTATACATCATGGAGACATCTATGATGTCTGATGTCCCCTTAGCCGGTTTTTGCAAATAAACATTTGGGAGATCTCTAATCCCAGCGGTCAATAACACGAGCAAATCCACGTTTTCTCCAACAACGAACATTGAAGGAAAAGAAGGAGACATTTCGATGGCAATCTGAACAATTAAAGAATCCGCGTCTTCGACGCCTGCTTAACAGTGTAATTATGTTCTTCCAACTTTAACATCAGCAATGCAATGATGCGCCTTTTGTTGGAGCTGTTAGCTAAAAAAATTTCTTTCTACACAATAGGAATCATGGTCTCATCGAAGAGTACAGTAGTGCCTCAATATAGCGTCGAGGGGCGATCTCGTTCAGCAGATTTCGTAGTCGTGTTTACAGTACTGTCGAGATATCCATCAAAAACAACAATTTCAACTCAAAATGCCTTTTGATATAATGAATGTAATTCACACATATTGGTGCAAATGCATTTTGGCGGCTCCACACAACAAGATGTAGTAAGAACCCACCATCAACAACGTGCATGCTGGTGTCGACTTCTACATGCACACATACCTTACACCTGTTATGTTTATGTCATGTATGCAAAAATATATTTGTCGATTATACAAAAATATATAAACATATATCGACCTTAGATATGGATAATAATTAAAAAATCCACATATTTGAGTAGATCGCGGCGCGCTTCAAGAAATCATATCTTTCGTTCTATACCACTGAATCTTACAAAACAGGCATCATCAAACTCACATAATATTGCTTTTTCATAAAAAATAATTGGGGAATTATTTGCAGTCGATCTTCGTAATAATCCGCAATGAAAATGTGATTTTGTTGAAAATTGCAAATCAACCCCCGAATTTGGCACACTGTATCTCTGACACTATTTATCGCAGACACAAAGATGCAGAATCTTATGGTCTATATTCTTTATTTAAATATTTTTTTCGATATAACTCCAAATAACGACGGTATTCCTCAAAAAGTGCGGAAATGCACAGTTTTTCACTCCCCACCCCTCGAGCGGCACCCCCTCCCCCCCGAGGTGCAAACTTAAGTGTACCATCACCTACCAAATTTTATTTCTGTCTCTGACCTTTCGCAAGTCAACCCCCTTTTTTTCTGCCCATTGCCTGGATTACAAGTGTATGGTCCTTTCTCGTTCTTTCGATGATCTAATATACTTTATAAAACAGCAAGAACAAAAAAACTATTTTAAAATGCTCATCCTATCACAAGGCGTTGATATTTCGTAATATAGTAGTGCAACATAACAAAGTATTTTGAGAGAAATACTCATGAGAAACTAATTATAGGAGTTTGAATTGAAAAATAAATTTAAACGCTACGTAACACGTTAAAAATATCTGTTGAAAATACTTTAACGTAAAAGAAATCAATATCTTGGGTATTTTGGAATAACTCATATTTCATATAATATTGTAAAAATACATTTTAAATCACTCACTAGTTTAAATCACGTGTAAAAAAATATATTTGTAAATCGCTTAAAATCAATTCTGTTAGTTTTCAATCAAAAAGAGCAAGAAGTCAGGTTTGCAGGGGCTCTTAAGGAACCGAAATAAGTTATAAACTAAAGAAAACTAAAAAATTTATATGTGGTCCCCTAAGCAACACTGCACACGCCCGGTAGGTCCTCTTGGTTCCATACTGATGACGTCAGTGGTAAAACTAAAAAGAACGATTTTAGTCAACCCACAGTGGGATGCATATTTTAAATTAATTAACATTCTTTCCTCTACCAGAAACAATTTATTTCTAAACCATTTTCTGGCTTTCCATTTTACGCAAGCGTAAAGTTGAATATGTCATCTTTTTCACTACCATAAAAGAGCACTGAAGATATGATTGTTAGTACATTGAGTTTGGGCCAAAGAAGGTGTCATTGTATTGGCACAGCGACATATTTTCCTAAGGACGTAATGGGAGTCACTCGGGGCGGTCGGAGGACCGCCCTTCTGGGTTTTGGCGGGCACCCCCGATCGTCTCCCGTGGCTGCCCCTCAATCGTATAAAAAAATATTTTGGTATAATAAAATCGGGTACGTTACTGGGACGGCCGATTATATTCGCCGAGGGCCCAAAATTTAGAAATACGTCTCTGTATTGGCAATAAATTCTTATAAGACTAATTTATTCAATACATTCTAATCCTTGTCGATTAGACGTAACGCTTTTTGCGTTTCAAATCTATTAAGACTTTTTTTCTCTCCCGCCGATTGTGAAGTGCTTCATTTATCTTCATTACCATCTTCCTCTTATCACTCTTAGGTGCTAAAAGGGGTTTCTTATGATAGTATTGTTAGTAGCACACATTTTTCATCTGATACTAAAACACTGCTCAGCACTTAACGAGTTTAGTCTATTAGTAACAATGTCATTTCGCATTTTGCGGCAGTATTGATTTTTCCCTACCATTTGCATGACTTATAATATTTGTATTACATATTATGTGTAGTTTTTTATTTAGTTCTGTGAAGCACCCTGTATATACCCAATATATAAATTTAGTTTTTTTCTTCTTTATTTCCAAATTCAAGTAATTATTACAGTTAATTCATTTCATTGTTATATTTATTTAGTCATTTAATACTAAACACAATAAAGTTACCAGAATGCATTTTAAAATAATATTCTTTTAAAGCAAAGTTAAACGCTACAGTTTTAACTAAAAAGTTACATAAAATCGAGTCTAGCCACAGGGTTTGTTTACAATGCACACGATAAGCGTCAAGCACTTCGGTTACTTCCCAGAGTGTGAAATCGCCTATCCTTTTCTATCTTAACCGTAGGAGCAGATAGAGAGTGGAATTTTCAATCTGAAACGCTGCACAAAATTACGCCGTATCAAATATTGATGTTGTTAACGTAAACAATTCCCACGTCCGACTTGGGGGACGCGTAAACTGTGACGTCATTTTACCATATAAAAGAAACTGCAGTGCCCATGAAAAGGGGTAATCAAACTCGAGCTACATCGCAGGACATTGGGTTCGCTGTTGCTCCCTGGAGATTACAATTACACCACCCCTTGGTTACATCGCTGGACATTGAGTTCGCTGTACTGTCGGTATTTTGTGTGGTTATCTGCCTGACTGCGAGTCCAACAATATTTTGATCTAACTAGCCTTTTCACTTATTTATCACCGTCGCAGATATTCACTGGTTAAACGTACTCTGTATGAAGTGCCGTTTTAACGTCTCTACGGTGTCCCACGAGGACGTTAAACATGTAGAACCTGGGGGAGAGCATTCACGGGCGGTATAACGCTATACAGAGCGCATGAAAATTCTGCAGGCCTAAATTTCTAAAGGTGATTACTTTCTTATAACGAGACTCTATTTTATTATTTGCAATTGCATTTATATTCCGGTTATGGGGTGTTTAAAAAAGGTTTAAATGCCACATTTGTGGTACCAAACGAATATTAGATTAATATTTTAAATGAAATATTAGCTTTGACTTCTAACAAGAAAATATAATATATTACCAGTTATTCAGTTACGATTTCATTCACGAATTTAATTCATAAAATTTAATTTTCTGGATATTTTACTAGGCAAGTTTGCGCTTGCAAAATAACAAGTTTATATTCAAGAACTATATATTTAGAGTTATGCAATAACAATATACTTTTTATAGACTCGTCAAACTTCATGTCAATAATTATTCTGCAATTTTTATAAAACAAATAGTCGAGTCTAATGTCCACCTCATCTCTCGTAAGGTTTTTCAAGAATGCTTTATATTTACAGTACACTCTATGTTTTCCTACTGTAACCACAAGGTTGTCTAATTGTTGAGCATTTACCTACAATAAAATATTATAGTTAAATGAATTCGGCGTGCTTGGCGTTAACAAAGGTTTGAAACATTGACTACGGCCAATTGGCTGGTTCTGTTCTCCAATTGGGTTCAGTTACAACGAGGGATGTCAATATTTCAGGCAGTTGTCTGGTCACTTGTTTCGATTGAAGGGTGATGCAACCGCACTTTCTTACCTTCGCGGATTCGCGGCTCCATATATATTTCCTCAATACTCTATGATATTAAAAACGAGTATTTAACGCTCGTCTTTCTACTTAATTTTGATAATGTATAAACATGACATGATTCTTGTCCTTTGTTTTGCATTCGATTCATTATTTGGCTATTGCTAACAACTTTAATTATAAACCATTATTACCTGGCGATTGCTAACAGCTCTATTATAGATTATCATTATCAGGTCATTGCCACAACTCTAATTACTATTAACATAACACAGCATACTGTTGTATCTCAGTTCTTGTTATCTATAGTATGGTCATTATTATAGCGACGCAAATTTTCCTATTATAATATTTAGACAATTGTCTCAAATATTTGGATTACTTTTGATTTCATGTTCGACTATTGTTGCATCAATTTGTATAAAATAATATAGGTTTTGTTTACTATTTTTTCCCATCAATTATTGTCTTATTCTTTCACCTTTACCTTTTCGTCATAAAGTAAAAAACTAAATAAATGTTTTAATTTCAAAAGCAAAATAGAAAACAAACTTCAACTATAAATGTACAGTGCAAGTAATAAGATACTACATAAATAACATATATAATTAACTAGGTCTCTCAATTAATAGACAGTGTGTTCAAGTTTACCACATAATTCAATTAACAGAGTGATTAATTTTCTAAGGTATATAGTATCAGACAGAAACAAGTAATACTAAACTTTATATAAAAGAACCTGGGGTAATTAGAAAAGGGTTACCACACAAACACACACACAACGAAATTTGGGTCCTACACTAACAAAACTAGACGATCACGCAATCGGCCAAATTTTATTTGTTTATCCTTCAGATAAATAAATAGTAATTAAAATACTGGTGACATAATTATCAGTACTTTTTTAATAATTAAACAGGGTACCCCACAACCTCTTCACTGGTGCCGTGACCAGGATTTTATTTGTAATTAATTGGGGTGGGCTTAAACCTCTTCATCTGTTATACAGTCTTTTGCCACTAGACAATTGTGTGGCATCTATATCTTGATTTCATTTCAGCAGTCTGCAAGCACAAAAAAATAAGTATTTATACCCATATTATTTAAACCGAGAACTTCTTCCAGTACGTCATAAAAGTCAATTGTGTTTGGCCAATGTAAAGAATAATTGCTAGGACACCTACTAAGCATTCTTGAACAATTTTCCTACTAAATCAGGCACATGTACGGAAATATCGCGGCTAAATCATCAGATATATGACAAAAATATAAATGGCAAATATTGCTCATTCCAAGACCAACAATTTATATTCCTAATGACTTTGCCTTATCTCAATAATTTTCTAGTTATTAACCATAAAATATTTTTATTGACTGGTCGCGCATTTTTTGACCCCTTGTTTACCTATTAAAATATTTCTAAAACTATCAAGATATATTGCATATGATGTTTAACTTTGGTTCAACTCTCTAGGACAAGAATTTTTTACGCTTCATGGCGTAGGCAGGTTAAAAAATTTCTTTCTGTATGATCTGCCCAGGTACAAAGTAATAAATACAAGCCAAAAATTTAGGATGTATCATAAAAAAATAAGATCTCGTGTAAGCTTGTAACGAGGAAAGATTGCATCTGATATTACTATAAATTCTTAGAACTTAATAATGTTAATTAATTAATTAGCCTAGTAAAATTAGCATAAAAAGAGTTAAATTTACGGTGTGCTGTGAAACATGTTGAAAAAATGGCAGGAGAAATAGAATTTTCACTAATTCTCAAAAAGTATGATAACTAGCAGAAATCACAATGCCAAAAAAATTCTAAGAAATCTATCATTTATTTTTCTTTATATTTATGTATTATAAAATTTACGGAAATACTTATGACCTTTCGAAAACTAACATAATTTTGTACACACTACTTTCGTAATAATCTTACAAAAATATAAATGAAAAGTGCATCTAAGAATGCTGAAAGTTAATCACGTTATTATTTTCATTTGTTTTTTATTTCTGTGCGACTAGAACTTACAATATAAAACAAACAAATAACACGATTTTCAATTTTTATAACTTGCTTTTAGAGGAACAAATTTTGATCTTTGAAATTGCTACCTTATTTTCTGTCAGTTTACTGATTCTATGGTGTAGGTATAGTTCCGCATTGTGAAGAGTGAAACGCCTATCCCTGCTGTGAAAGTAAAATAGGTAAAGTATTTATGATATATGTTAAAAGTGAGATTTTATTTTTATTTTGTAAGTGGGGCAGTTTGCGGAATGAGCGAAACGAATGAAGCAACCTCAAGAACAAAATAAAATGACACGTACATTCATACACTATTTTTTGTATAAACATTACTGAAAGCATCACTGAAAATCTTATTTTAAAGATATAATATGTGCCTATTATGGCAAAATTTTGTGTTCGTATTTGTCCGTCAAAAATGAAATTTTATCATGAAGCTAGACAATCAAGGTATTCAGAGAATTTCACTGTAACGAAGGTCATACATTATTTTTATCTCAACCAGTTTAAAGTGGTGTAATTTGTGATAGAATGTGAGATAATCAAAAAAATTCATTAGAAATTGAAGAAGCAGCAGCTAATAGGGTTACTTTTAGTTTATTGCCAGCAAAGTCGAAACAACAGTATAAGATTGTCTCTAATCGTTTTATGGAATGGTGTATAAGTAAAAGTGTTACAGGCAAATATAATGAAAATGTATTCTTGGCGTACTTTGAAGGCAGATCTTAAACATAGAAGTCTATTCTATGATCAAGGCGATGCTGAATATAAGGAACAATCACGGCAATAAACAAGTATTGTAAGCTTATTCAAGTATACAGACCAAAAAATTCAAAATACTGACTAAGGAGCAAGTGGACTTTTTTACGGAAGCAACAGACGGAAAGTATCTAATACTAAAAGCTGTTACGATTTTCGGCATATTTGGAGCTTGTCGCCGTGAACAACTGTGCTACTTATTAGAAGTTATCGAGGACACTGTTCATAGATTAGAGAGTTTGATACTGTTTTCGCTGTTGTTCAGCTAGCTTGCTTGCTGATACTGGTGCAAATCTTATAACTATTAGAAAATATGGGGGTGGAAGTCCAGTACGGTGGCGGAGGGATCTATAGAAAGATCATTGCAAAATAAGAAAAACATTGCGATGGTAATTTTGTCATGTGCCGTTAGCATTTCCAATATGCCAACCGCAATATCTGGCAAAGAAGTTACTGCCACAAGTGCTGCCTTTAGCTACACTAAATAAGTCTGATCATGGTATATAAATTTCCAACTGTTCTCTGATTGTACTTATAAACTAAATCTAAATAAAATCGTTTTTGAAAATAAAGCTTTTTAAATGGTTATATAGATTTTAAATGTTAAATTCACTTTTGACATTAGTGTTAAAAGTAACTCACTTCTAACAGTGGTGTTATAAAATTACATTTTTAATAGTTTGAAAATGTTAAAAATCTTCTATTTTTAGTAGTGCTTATACACCGTATAAGACCTACAATACATCCAGTGCTAGCTCTAAATTATGTTGAAAACTTAAAAAAGTTCACTTCAGAAACAAAGTATTTCCAATAAAAGTTTATGCAATTATAACTGAAACATGCAAAAAAGCAGTTAGTGACGTGTTCTGAAATTAGAATTTTATCAATAAACTCTTTTGTAATGATCAAGAACAAAATTATTAAGAATTTCACACAGACGTAATTTATGAAATAATAATTTCATGTGTCATATTTCTTAATTGGATGTCTGGTATTTATTAATTAAAGCAAGCACGCACTGTTATTTTAACATTTCAATTTCTTTAAATATTGTATAAGTACTTCTTTACATACATCATACATATAGGGTGTCCCAATTGCGTCAAAGTCCAATTAGAAGACTTTGGAAAATTATTTTTTTATGGAAGTGGTATAGTGTCACAAGGCGCATATTTTAAATAGATTTTGAAATATACAGGGTGGAACACGATGGAACATAATATATTTTTACATCTATGAATTCAGCGTAAAATTACCTTGCCAACGACCTCCAGATTTTTGGGTTTTGACGTGGCGTTGCCGAGTTATTTGAAAAAATATGAAAATTTTGGACGGAACAAGGTTTTAACAAATTAATTCGCTGTGTGTGTATTATTATTAATTAAGATTTATTTTGCAATTATATAGGCAAGGGATGTACTACAACGACACAACTACCAAATATTGATTATAGTTATACAGGGTGTATTTTATACTAGCGCTAATTCAGGGCATTTCAAAGTGAATTTTCTCAATTTTTTTCAAATGGAATATGTATATCTGTATATTATTGTATTTTCTAATTGGCTCGTTAATTCTCTACGATTTTTGCGAAAAATAACCTATACCTAAAATCGATATTTCCAGAGATATTTTTACTTTTTCATTAGAAACCATTAAATTGTAACTGGTACTTTTCATTTCGAACTGATCTAGTAGCCATGATTTTGACATAAAGTGAAAATAATTGAAAGTTATCTTATTGACGTTTAATTATTAATTGTGACAAAGTATTTACACTTATTTTAAGTTATAAATTAGTTTAAAACTCGCACTTTCCATTAAGGAATTTTATGTTCTGAATGCGAGTGATAAAAATTGTTTGCTATTAACTTGAATTTATAAGGAGCGATATCCGGAAAGAAGACAGCTTGATGAGAGGTTGATGGAACGGTTTGACAATACGGGGAATGTGGTATATGAGAAAAAGGAACGAACAAAAATGTGGTAATCCTTGAACATGGCCGAATGATGACGCGGAATATTGAACCTGTTTCCATATCTTATATTTCTTGAATACAAAGAAGACAATATTACAAATGTATTTTTTATCGAGACACAGTCAGCTGTAGAATTCAGAATTTTGTATACAAAATTTCCTAAATGCAATTTTCTTCTATTATCCATATTGAGTCATTTAACCTCACACAACTTGTGAGAAATATTATCGAATTTTCTTAAACCAAAAATTAATCTCAAACATGAATTTTACATCTTTTGGATACGATTCTTATCGTTAAGATCTAAGCATTGGCCATATATAAAATCACAATAATTGAAGTGTGACAGAAGTAACGAATCACAAAGCACTTTATTTTAAATTAAAATTTAAAAAATGACGATTAGAATGTAACAACTTCAAAGAGGAATATGCTTTTTGCATTAGTTTTTTCATGTTCTCTAAATCTAAAATCACAAACAATTATCATTACAAGATTTTTGCAATTTTAACAACAGGAAAGGAACATCGTCAATATTAATATTTAATGAATTTTTTACTGTATCTAATTTATTTTTATTGCCAAATAACGTCAAGTTGGATTTACCCGAATTTAAAAGCAAGTTTTGTGTTCCTCCGAAAGAATTTTAACGTTATGTAACTCATTATTAGCAGTGACACATGCCTGCTGCACATCATTCGTGTTGAAATTTATGTATAATTGCGTGTCGTCAGCGTAAGCTTGGACTTTACAGTTTACAGTAGAAGTTATGATATTTGACGTATATATTATAGAAAACAACGGACACAAAATGAACCCTTGAGGTACTCCAGAAAGTATATTTTGATTATACGAGAAGGTATTGTTGTGGAAAATGTTCTGAAATCTGTAACTCAAGTAGGAGGAAATTAATTGCAAATAGGAAGCATTGAAACCAAAATATTTAAGTTTAGCACATAACAAGTCATGATTTATTGTATCGAATGCCTTAGAGAAATCAAGCTAAATCAACACACTAATCAACCTCTGATCATATGCTTACTGCATATGATCTTTTTGCTTACCTTACCTTACTTTATCTTACCTTTTTACTAAAGTCATCCATTATATTTATTAACGCTGTAGCTGTACTAAACCCTGGTCGAAATCCACACTGTTTATCTGGTAAAAGTTTTTCCTCAGAAAAGAATTCGTAAATCTGATGATATAAAATTTTTTCAAAAATTTTCGAAATAACAGGTAAGATACTAATTATTCTTAAATCCGAAAACGGTTAGAGTTAAATTTTTTTGGGAGAGGCTTACCAACAGCAATTTTCAAATCACTTGGAAAATAACTCTACTCTATGCAACAGTTAATAATATGAATTTATTATTTATATTGATAAATTTAATGAAATGGGCTATAATATTTGAGCATTGAGATAGTTATATGATCAGTACTGGACGCACTCGACTTAATATTGTTAGGAACTTTATTAAACTCTTCGACGCTAGTCATAGTAAAACTGAATGTATGGTTAGTTATTAAATTGTTATTGTAGTGTTACGTGTTTACAATCTCCAGTAAACACCCTGTATGTAGGTTCAATAATTACAACAAGAACCTTCACAAACCACTGATTTATTAATCACTTAATTGCAATAATTAAGTCCTTATATATACAAGTTCCATCTACTGTAGTCTCACTACTTTAATTTACAACTTGATACTATTTCTTATTTCATCGTATTACTTGCTTGTCTCATATAAAACTGTTCTAGTCCGCCGACTCAGTCCCCATATATACCCCCGTCGAATGTAGTACAACATTCTAGAACGTCCCCCAACATTCGCGACTTTTCTGGCGCCGTTCTCGAATTTTCTATAATTCCAGTGGCGTAGTCGTGCAGATAACACTGCCCCCGCCTTAAGCCTGAACGTCCCGGTCAGGCAATTCAGAGTCCCGACATACTTCGCCAATCTGTCTAAGTGCACGATTTTCACCTTGGACTTCTTACTTCGTTGAATCCGATAAACAACATCACTAATCCGGGTGATAATAGAATACGGCCCTTCCCAAGGTGAGCGAGGCTTCGAGAATCCTTCTTCACACCGCTGAGGGTTATACAGTCAAACCAAGTCTCCCATCTTGAATCCTGCGGAACTGACATTACGGTCATATCGAGCCTTCATTCGGTCACCACCCTTGGCAGTCACACCCGCACAAACCTTGCAACTGCGATACCAAGCCTCTACATCGTGACGGCCATTTATCCAGTAGAGTCGTTCCCGTACTCTAGCCAAGGTCTTATTTCTGCAAAGTGCTCTCTGGATATTCCCTCGTACACTTCCCGAACTACTTTTGGTACTCGGCACCTGGAATCCCATTGCGCCTACAAAGTCTTTAACTCGACAGTTTTATTCGACACAACTTTCCATTCTCCAGTATAGGTCCAATTCCGTCATCGCTCAGTTCTTCCTTCCTTACAACTGCCTTTGTCCAGTCCATCGGAACCTCAATCTTAACCGCCTTCACTTCTGCTGCATCCTGCTGTTTCTTTACATCCTCGGCATTCACTTCCTTTGAGTGCCTCTGACGACAGTACCTCTTGATATGCCCCAATTTACCACAGTTATAACAGCGCATTCCCTTCGTAAACCTTGCACTGCTTTGCTGCTTAGGCTCCTGCTTCAGCGGTTGCGGTCCCTGTTTTGGCTCCGGTCGTGAACTCATTTCGTTCAATACTTATGCGACCATTTTCTGTATATCCTTTAGTATAGCCATCACTTTCGCCCTTTTGGGGCTGATTTCCTCTTTCCTTGCACTTCCCCAAGGTTCCATTGTCGACAATCTCGCATCATATCTCCTAGTTTGTGGCAACGGTAACATCGAATGCCTCCGCTAGGCTTTACGCCTCCTTGTCGACTTTCCTGTTTTCCTGGGAAACTTGTCTTGATCATTAATTGCGTAAACATCTTATGTAAATCCTTGAGTTTGGTGTCCAAGTTCGTTTCCTCTGATTGGACTTCTTCCACAGAGACGGCTCATACGCTATGCGATGAGGAAACCATATAGGCGGCATCTACCTCAAGTGCATGAATCAATGCTTCGCTACTAGTTTTATGCCGAGATAATCTAAGGACCCACCTAATCTCCTCGTCTTATACACCATATAAACATGTCAACTGCCAATTGGTCCTGAAACTGCCTTGGTGCATTCGGGCAAGCTAAGTGTGCCAGTCTCTCTACTGCAGCCTCAAATTCTCTTAAGCTCTCCCCAGCTTTTTGTACACATGATTTGAGATGAGTCCGGTATACTTGAGCGGGGTGCTAGTTGCCATATCTCAGATCTAATGCAGCCTCTAAAACTTTAAAATCCTGTTGCTGCGCCACTGGAATCTTCTGAAGCAACTTTGATGCTTGCCCCGTAATGCTAGTATTAATGCCATAGCCTTGTCTTCATTATTCCAGTTGTTTGAGCATGCAGCTGCCTCAAACTGTCTCTTATATGTCGTCCATGAAGTTTGACCATCAAAGCAGGGCGGTTGTAACCGAGGGTCTGATGGTGCTACTAGCTGACCTCTTTCCCTCAACTGCCGTTTAAGTCGCTCTACTTCCGCTTCGATCATATTTACCTTCCCTTCGACATGACCAATTTTTTGTTCAACCTTATCTATTTTTTCTTCAACGTCATTAACTTTAGCGTTTACAATCCCTATATCTTCCATAATTTCATTTTTGACTTCATCAGTGGCTGACAGGATAGTGTCTTGTTGCACCTGTATAATTTTTCTCAATTCTTCTTTTTCTTCTAGACGTTTTCCTTCTTGTTCGTCTTTCTCTTCTAGACGCTTATTTTCTTCTTCTTGTTCACGTCTTTCTTGTTCTTCCTTTTCTTCTTGACGTTTTCTTTCTTGTTCTTATTTTTCATGTTGGTGTCTCTTTTCTTGGTCTAACATCATATTTCTTAGTTCTGCAAGTAAGTCCTTTGTTTGTTTTTCGGCAGCCATGCTTCTTGTTTCCATCCAAAAAGTTCTTGAAAGAGCACTAACAAATCTTATTTAAAGTCTATATCAGGTATGTCAAATATTTCCATAAAATTCAGAATAGAATGTTCTAGAAATTTTCTCGGAATATCACAAATAGATCTTATTTAGTGTCTATATTGCTTCCCAGTTGGCAGAACTTACCTAACTGCACTAGTTTCCAAATAGAATATTCTGGAACTTTCGTCAAAATTTCACAATAGGTCTTATTTGATGTTTATATCACTTTCCAATTGAAAGAACTTTGATATTTGCAGTGGTTTCCAAATAGACACACTGTGGAACTTTACAGAACGTTCTGGAAATTTCTTCACACTAGCACGAATAAGTCTTGTCTAATGTCTATATCACTTTCCAGTTCAAAGCACTGCAATCGAAGTCGAAATTTGTTGGTGCATCTAGAGTCCCATTACCAGAAAAAATGCTCTTGGGTACATCCATGGATTCCTTAGAACATTCGCTATTTTACGGTAGTGCTCTACCATTATGGAAGTTTTGTTAAAAAAACTGTTCAGTCCAAATTTGATGACCCACGAAATACATATTCTCAAATTTTTATGCTTGATTTGATTTTCACACCGGTCAATTACAAGCAATTTTTTCTGGCCATAACACTCTAAATGCACCAACAAATTTCGAGCCAATTTTCTTTCGTGGAGTAGAAATGTGACTTTTGGGTATCACCGTACTCAGAATTATTCGAGGATTTCAAAAATATATGTGTTCTATTTAAAAATCAAACGTTAGGGTCATTTCCGGTGAAACCGGAAGAGGAAATAAATGACAATTATGTTACAAAGATAATAACTTGGTCATATAAATACATCTACCACGTTTCATTCCAATATTTTAAAAAATAAGGAAAAGGGGGGTCTACCATGATCCGTTGTCATCCTGATATTTTGGAAAAGTAAAATGTGTCCATATGTATAGCATTAATTAGTTACCGCAGGTTATGAACGATTATAAGAATAACCTAGTTCTGGAAAAATACTCAAATTTTGTTTTGTAGTAATAGAGCATTTAGATAAAACAAAAATTTAACTTTCCCATTTAGGAATATAGTAAAAATATTACAAGTAAGGTAAAACAGTTTTTACTGGTGATAGGTGGAAATAGCTGGCGAGCCGTCGGGCGAGTCTATCGCCTTCAGTAAAAACTGTCTAATACGTAAAATTTGATACCTTGCGTATGATGTACAATATTTCATTTGTTATTCATTTCTACATATTATGCTTAATAAAAATTATAACCAAATCCCAACAGTTCTTGATAGTCAAGTCACCCATAAAGTTTGATGCGGGTCCCATGGGCATAGTTTCAATCTTAGAAAATATGATCATTAGGTGATAGTTCTCAGGAGTCAAATAGTTAAATTTAAATGAAAGATTTCTGCCTCAAATCTTATTCCATGTTTCTAAAATTAACAGAAGTCAATCGCCTAGATATTTATTTGATAAATACCGGAACCTAACTATGGATTATTTGATAAATTGAACAAGAGGTCGCATATTGAATCTCATCCATCGCATGCCTGTGAGGCCGCAAACAAAACTTAGTTCCATTTAAAAGATGTTTCACATATAATTCGATTAAATGTTTAACAATATGCGTTCTATAATCAAGTCTATGTCGTTACATAGACACACCACGTTAAAAAAAATTACTTCTGAAATAAAATTTTAGTTTTTTCTCTATTAATGCTTTTGTGCCCATTGTACAACATTAATTTACTTTATAGTATTCTGATAATCAATCAGTTCATTTTTAGCTGTTAATTTTATTTAAATAAAATTTAATATGTGATTTGTTATTGTACATTTTCTTGTGTATAGATTAAACATCAAGTTCTTGTACGTGTTCGTATGCCTATTAATGATTTTTTGCTTCTTGTGTTTAACGCATATTTTCATTTTTAGTAGAGATCGATGCATTGTTAATATGTTGGTAAAAAGAAAGGTGCTCGAGTGGAACGCCGTCACCTATATAAAATTGTCGGCAGTTTAGACATGATCATATTCTGATTGGCGCTAAAAGCGTGAGCAACAGTTTCCCTCTAAGGTATATTGTTTACTAAAATATTTGGATTTATAGTTATTTACAAGAATTTAATAAGAGCATTACAACCACTTCACTTTCTTTAAATATCACGGTAAATATAAAATAATCGATATATTATAAACATCTTGATGCCCAAATGAATTCATTATTTTACAAAGAGGTTTGAAAATTTCATCTTTCGAATGGATGCAGGATGTGAACGACGACGCTTGCCTGGGGTGGCTGAAAGTGATCCTTAGGTATAACAGTCGCCTTGTTTTAATCACTCCAACTTCAAGAAATTACACGAGGCCATTCACCAACAGGACAAAAAACTCAATAAGTAACAATCGACAAAATCTAAGAAATACTTACTAACTATGCACGAATAAAACGACCATTAGGATAACGATGGGTGTTTCCTAACTGGACACTGTTGACTTAATACACATACGAGCCTAATGGGCTTAGCAGAATATGCAACATGCAGATTCTGCCAAGAGAAAGATCTCAATCTATGCGCTATAATTCAATCGTTGTGAAATTACATTAGTCCCCTGACGTATTTTCTTCAATAGTTAAGGAGGATCATGAGTAGTTTAGATCCAGATTTTAATGATTCCAACCCTGTTGCGTTAGCCGCCGGCGTCGTCTTGAGTTCAACGGTTAGTTTTGTCTTTATTAAATAACTTATTATTATTTTCAACTTTAGAGTAAAAATGTAAATAACCAAACTTGTAAAAAATATCATTATCTACCATTTTCGGTTATTACCATATTTTCTGTATGATCGATATTTTTTTATTTACGCCTGTGGTGAAGGGAAAGAGGGTGTTCATAAATTGTTTATCGAATCATTAAATTATACTTCGACAATAGCACTGTGAAACCTTACCGAGAATTCAACTTCTTGGGAAGGAAAAACTGCTGTCAACTACACATAAAGGAACCCTCAAGTGTTAATAAGCTGAAAGTCGAAAATAGTTTTGTGTGGGAGCATTTATTTATTAGCAAGTAATTATATTAATTAAAAATATTTAGTTTATGATTTCTTAAAAATTTTCTGCAGTAAATTTTTTGTATATATTTTTTTGGGCAAAAGTCGACATTTGGAAAACTTCAGGAGAAAGGGACGTTGTCCCCTCTCGCCCTTGTCATTAGGTTCCCATGGTAACCTAATGGGGTTACTAAATTCATTGGCCAAAAGAAAGAGGTTCTTAGCACACTTCCTACCATTTTTGAACATTTCGAGGGTCACTCATTTTCAAGTATTCAGAAATTTAATGAATAATTAATTTATCCAAAATATAGATGTTCGCAAGGAAAATTGGACATTGTGCATTCAAACGAAAAGTGACGTCCAAATGGTCTCTCAAACCGATATCACAGATTGTTGAATTGCTATATTTTATTTTGGGTCTACTTCGGGCGTGTTATAAAATACGGGACAATATATGAACTTTCTCCAGGACACGGAACATTTTGTTTAAATACGGGACTATCCCATGAAATACGGAACGGATGGTAACCCTGGAGCCTGATACACAGGATAAAGCTGTATAGGGTGCTGTTAAATAAATCTAACAGAACTTTTTCAGGTTTATTTACCTGTATCTACTGAATATGCGCCTCACTCACCGATTTCAGTTCCAGTTTTCTAACTAGGCCTCATAGGCCAGGTCCTAGGGGCGCATCTAGAGGAGCCTATATAAGTTTACCTATAGGTATTAATTTTAAAAAGAAAATATAAAAGTAAAGTAGTAGTAAAATTGTACGCATGTAAATATATATCTCATTTAATTGAATTATTTGTTAAAACAAAAAACATTAAATTGCAGCAACAATCTAGTATCTAGAATATTAGAACTATTCACATTATTGCCTAATATGGAAGTAATTCTTGTGCCTGTTCGACATAGAGGTGGAGCAACGTTAAATGTTTTATTAAATACCTTTTGTATTTTTAGATTTATTATAATATAAAAAATATACAGGGTCGCCCGAAATATCCATCCTCTTGAAGCTGATTCCACACTCAGAGATATTAGGAAAAGTTCATGTTTTCGAAAGTGCCTCCTAATGGAGCAACTGCACACATGGTGGTGCAACAATAGCTTTTACCGATTACTAATTTAGTTCAGAATTTTATATTATATTTTTACAGATTTAACAAATCTATGTATAGGCGGGAAAACGAGGAGTAGGTACTTTTTGGTCTCACATTTTTTTATTATGAGTAATTTTAATAGTTTAAGACTTAAATTAGTTGTAAGAAAAATAATTTTTGAGGAAAGATTGTTTAAACTAGTGATGTACCTTACAATTTTCGAAGTTTGCCTATATCTATATATTGATAAATACACATGCACCTACAAATACACGTACATACACGTGCATGCGCAAATTTTTTTCCAGATTATTAGTGAAGATTAGGCGCCATCATCAGAGGACCGCGGCTCTGTTGAAGCATTTTTGAACACTTGTCCTACTATTTTTGCATGTAAAATTAATTAACATATTGAGACATCCTGTAAAATAATTCACATATATAAATAAATTTGTTATAATAATTACATGGAGTAAAATTCTATAAAAAATAATTTAATTAAATCTACGTTATTTCATGATTCGCTCCATAAAAAATTTCTATTTTAAGATAATTACCTCATTATCAGTTCATGCAAATTTTCACATTGCAGAAGATTAAGTCATCATAAAAAGATATAATTATTTTTGTATTACCTTTAAATTTTCCGAAAGTATTTCTACATTGTTTCTAAAATTAATTTTGTTCATTTTTGGTATTAAAGAAGCATCATTCTCTTTGACATTTATTTTTATTAATACTCGTCAAAATACTGCCTAGTTTGACTTTCAAATAAAATAAATTATTATAAAAGGATTATGCAAATGATCTTTAAGATGCCTATTCGTATTTTTACTTTCCCATGTACGTAGTATAGGTAGGTATATATTGAGCTTTTGGTAAAGGACCCCGCACAGAAACACCTGATTTGGGATCCCGGTGAAAATGGTCGGAAATTGAGATATGTTGTAGTTCAGACCTTCCTAATGAAAGGTTCAAATGAGACCAAGGCTCGAAAACTTTTTATTTCGGAGTTACAGCAATGACAAAAGTCGAAAATTCGACTGTTTCACCAGGATCCCAATTCACGTGTTTCTGTGCGGAGTGCTTTACACGCATTCAGGTCCCCGAAGCCAAAAAAGTGATTTTAAAAAAATGTCCGCCGTCTGTGGTCGCCCCTGGATCGATTTTGCTCACTTTTTGTATGTGTATTAAGGACGGCCACACCTCGAGGTGAAATCGATCCTAACTCAAACGTGGGGGCGCAATTAATTCCTAAGAACCGATTGAAAAATGTAAAATGATTTTTTTCTCAAGAACGGCTCCGACTATTTTTATTCGAACTTAACACATGAATAATAATAATAATAGTAATAATAATAATAATAATAACACCACAGGTAATTACGACCCCCTTTATCCCGGAAGGCTCTAGAAGAGCCTTGTGTGGGAGGGGGCTACACGTTTAGAGACAAGCGACACACACCCAATATCCGTGTATAGTGAAAAAATCCCTCTCACAGTATTTTCCACTGCCACGACCGGGGATCGAACCCGGAACTTTTGGGTGAGAGGCAAGTGCGTTCACCTCTCGACCACCAGTCATACAAATACTCCCTTAGATGACATGATACCTTAACCTTCAAAATGCAGGCATGGAGGCTGCGGAGGATAAGGTTAAAAGAATTTTTAAAAAATATTTTCTAAAGCTGGCACGACTATTTGCTTATAGAAAATTCAGAGAAGGATGTTGCAAGGAGTACGGTTTAAAGAATTAAATAATTTCTCTAAGACGGCTCTGACGATTTCGGCCAAATTTAATATATAGATAATCCCTTAGTACTAGTATAAGATGGTATGATCCATTGCTCCTAAAAATGTAGGCATAGTGACTGTGAGACTAAGGTCTAAAATAATTAAAAATTTTACTTCTAAAAGGAGCCTAACGATTTTAATCAAATTTGGCACATATATTTGAAATGTAATTTATAACAGCAAAATATGTTTATGTTTATTTTTGAATGCTAGTACCAGGTTATAATAACCCGACCCATTCTTAAATGGCTAGAACGATTCTTTTCCCCGATGCTACTTCTTTTAGCTACTTTTCTTAATGTTATGTGAAGTGATGAAGAAAATGATTTTTGTAAATTCTGCTGGATGTTGATGTGAGAATTTATTTATTCCTTATGTGAAAGATTTGAATTAGAAATATACATGCTTTACAGTGTTGTGTGTAATTAAAAATGTAATTTTATATCAATGCTGATATTTAAGCATTTATATGATATAGTCCAACAGACAACAGTAAATTTACTATGCTCGTTTCTGAAAGGACAAAATTTCAAGCAAAGATGTATTTACAATGGCAAAGCGAAAGAGCTAGGGTTGTGGTGAATACCTGATCAGACGATTCGCATGTTACGGTATGATATTTGGATATTCAACTCATGACATTGATAAATAACGCCAAATTGTAAGGCTTAATGAGTTGTACTAAAATATTTTGGGTTGTCTATTTCAGTTTTTTTCGAACTCATTGACAATCGATTTCTAATATATTTTTTTAGACCCTTACTTATGCTCATCGAATTAAATCAAGAAATAAAGCCAAATTATAACTTAATATCTCCCCTAACCGTATAAAATGGTTTTGCGACTTTTTAAACTGTTTCGAATATCTGGCAATCTGCTTTTTTTACAATCCGCGCTGCATCGTGCGGTGTGAGTATTAAGTATGGCATATTATTTAATAATAATAATAATAATAAATCGTCTTTATTTAGATTTCAGTCTTGGCGGAGTTCAGTCTAGCTGCTCTACCACTCAACCAAGATAATTCATACAATAAATATTAACAATAGAAAATATTATATAGTAAAAGAAAAAAAATCACAAAACATAATAATAACAAAAATATAGCTATTTACAGTAATTAACAAAGAGAAGCGGAAAAACTGGTAAAGTGAATTAGAATAAAAATTAAATTAAATTAAATTGGGTCATTGTTTATTTAGATACAGCTTTTTTTACTTTACTTTTAAAAGAAGGCAAGCAGAAAGTGACTTTAATTCCTCTGGTATAGAATTGTAAGTGGTTACTGCTTGATAGGAGAAAAATCGTTGGAATAAGGCAGTCGTATGTTGGGGTGTGGTAAGTTGATTAGTATAGGTACCTCAAATTTCTATTACGGATGTAAGTTCTCGGGAGTAATTTACCTGACAGATAATTATTGAGACAAGAGGTTGCTAGAAATTTGTGAGTGAAACAGGCCAAATTGAGATTTCTACGATTTAACATTTTAAGCCATATTATGTCATTGATAAAGGGAGTTGTGTATGGTTTCTGTATTGCAATCCAAAGACGAGATGTACACATGAGATATGCACTTTTTGTTTTCGCATGACGGTATGAACATCTAGAGGGGCCATAAACAATATCACAGTAATTAAAAATTGACCGCATCAACGTGTCACATAATCTAATTTTAATATTACGAGTAAGGCAATGATAGTTGGCGTATAAATTTTTTAGTGAAACAATAAGATTTTTGAACAAGAGTATTCACATGGTGTATGAATCTAAGTTGGACATCTATTTTTAACCCTAAACATTTTATTTTATCTTGATAGTTCAACTTTTGTTCATCTACCTGTATGGAAACATTGTTTATAGCCCTCCCTCTATCTTGAAACTGCCAAATAAAATAACCGATGACTTTGAACTGTTAATATTGAGACAGTGTTTATATGATATTCTTACTAATGATTTAATGTCGTCGTTAAGATAATTTTCCATGTGGAGAAATTGTTCGATGCTTGAGGAGAAATATAAGTTTGTTTCATCGAGTTGAAATGTTGCAAGACTTGTTTGAAGTCAGAGGTATAAATTATAAAAAGTAATGGTGCCAAAATAGACCCCTGTGGGGCTCCGTTATTGGTATTTGACATTTTACCGTCACTGATTACGCGCTGATTTCTATCAGTCAAATAAGATATAATTAATGAGTATACAAAATCATTAAAGCCGAAATATTTAAGCTTCGCGCATAAAAGTTGGTGATTCATGGCTTTAATCTATATTAAAGCCATGAATCACCAACTTAACCAACGTAACCTTACTAGTATCATTAGACTATTCTAATGATACTAGTAAGGTTACGTTGCCCTTGTCCCGACTGCTAATAATATCATCAGTGATTTTTAAGAGCGCGCTTGTCGTGTTATGATTTTTCCTGAAACCAGATTGGTTATCTGGAATAATTAGTCGAAGTTGATAGTACTACCGTTTTATCAACGCCTGTGTGTAAAAAATCTGATTACTCTCACCTTATTTGTTACTATCAACACGTTCGCGGACTGCACACCAAGACGTAGGATATATTTGTTAGTTCTATGGGTGCTACTGAATATAACCTTGTTGCATTTACTGATTCTTGGTTAAATGATAGTATCAATAACTCTGAACTGTTTGATTTAATGCGCTTTGAAGTACTTCATAGTGATCGAAATTATGCTGCTATGAATAATAACAGAGGTGGTGGCGTCCTTTTAGCGGTAAACTCGGCATTAAAGCCATATCAAATTGATATTTGTTCTATATGTAATACGTTTAATGCTTTGATATTTTTAGACATTTTATGTGTAACAATAAATTTTTTAGGGAATATTTTGTATGCTATAGTTTTATACATCCCTCCACATACAAGTTGTGACAATTATATATTTGATGCTATTGAGTCACTGTATTGCATATTAGATGCTAACATTAATTATTGGCAATTTAATATCCCTGATTATAATGCTAATCCTGGCTACCCCTTGGTAAATCACTGAATAATTGTGCTCAATTTCTAAATCTGGAGCAAAAAAATAATATTTTAAACCCACTTTGGTTTTGGTTACCATTGTAGGATTTTAAATCTAGTATATAGTAATTATAGTTGCTGCTATGTATCTCGTGCTGATAATACTTTCGTTATTGAAGATGCTCATCACCCAGCGTTTATTATTAGATCAAAATTTACAAAAACGAATAAAGATGCTCCCTGCGTTCTAGGTATGACCTTAATTACAAGAAATTTTTGTTTATTTTATTTTTATTTATTTATTTACATACATACATACATTTGTTCATATACACATGGCAATTAACAAATATATTTTAATTTATCTACATTTTTTTCCTTATGTACCTAAGTGAATTAACACTTGTATTGTACATATAAAGCTAATTTAACTAAAACTAACACAATAAATTTTACTTTACTGTTTATAAACTAATACATAAAACCAAAAGAAGAGCGGACATTAAATGATACATATTGCACCATGACATAGTTAATAACATTATATCAATTCGTTTATTTATTTTCTTAAAAACAAAAAGAAACAATTGTAATTGTAGTATATTAGATGAATGTAACTTCAATTTACTTTATAATGATATTATGGGTATTGATTGGTCGGTACTTTCTAATTTTTCCAACGTAAACGATATGTTTATTGAATATAATATATTAAACCCATTGCTTGACAAGCATGTTCCTAAAAAAATTTTACATCTAAGCAGATCCTCCGTGATTTGACAAAAATATTATTAATAGAATAAACTTGAAAGGTAAATTGTTAGGCAAGTACAGAAAATCAAACAGTGAAGAAGACTATAGTAATTTTAAAAATGCCAGATCTGAAGTAAAATCTCTTATAAAAGCAGCTTATAACAATTATTTGAAATCTGTTGAAGACGAATTGTGCACTAATCCTAAAAAATTTTGGTCTCACATAAACTCGAAATCTAACTCCACGACTGTGCCATCCTGTATGAATTATAATGAAACCCAGTTAAAGGAACCAACTGAAATTGTTAACGCTTTCGCTAGTTATTTTTCTGATGTGTACACAAAAAACAAAAGCAATGCTCCAGGTAGTCATCTTATAGACAATGAAAACAGCAATACTCTATATTTATCTGAAATTAGTGAAAATGAAATAATTAAAAGAAAATTAAAAGAAATTTTACTATGGGTCCAGATTTAATACCTGCATTTTTAATAAGAGATTGTGCAATGATCTTCGCCAAACCGCTCTACATTATATTTAATTTTATAATAACATCCTGTGAGTTTTCCCAATTGTGGAAAGAAAGCAGAATATGCCCTGTATATAAGAAAGGCTCTAGAAATGAAATTAGCAACTACCGACCAATTTCTATTAAGTATTTGTAATTTTTGCAAATTTTATTAAATGTAAATTTAGTTAAGTCTGGAGTTATTGCTAAAGCAGAAGATGGATGGTCAATGAGACAAATTGCACTGCGTTATAATATTGACAAAAATTCGGTGTGTAACATTTTAAGAAAGTGGAGAATAAATGGTACGATTAGTAGAAATCCTGAATCAGGGCGACGAAGGATATCAACTCAACAACAAGATTTGCAATTGGTAAATGCTTTAGTAGCAAATCCATTTTACTCAGTTATTCGAGCTGCTGAAGAAACGAATTTTCCTAGATCGAGTAGTACTGGTCGCCGGCGAGTATGAGAATCGGAGCTACACTGTCATGCAGCAGCACAGAAATACTTACTTAAAGCTGAACATAAAGAAGCTCGAGCAGGATTTGCGCTTGAATTTTTAGCGCATGATGTAAATTTTTAGAACAATGTAATCTTTACAGACGAAAAAACTTTCCAGTCAACACACAGTGGTCGTATTCGTGTTTACCGCCCTCCGAATACTCGATTCGATGAGAAATATATATCTAACAACGATAAAAGTGGTAGATTTTCCGTCAATATGTGGGGTTGGATTTCGGCACGTGGTCCTGGTGTTTTGTGGCATATTGAGGAATGATCTAATAGTGGAACGTATATTAGGATTTTAGACAATATTATGCTCCCTTCTGTGTTACAATTATTTCCTAATAATGAGTTCATATTTCAACAAAACTATTGTTCCGTTCATATTGCTCATACCGTAACTAACTGGTTTCAAGATAACAACATCAACTGGCTTAGCCATAGTCCAGATCTTAACTCTGTGGAAAAAGTATGGGGACTACTCGTAAGAAGTATCCAAAAACGAAATGTGAGACCACGGAATGCCGAAGAATTACTGGAAATACTAAATATTGCATGGGAAAATATTATTACTAATGATTATTGTATAAGGTTATTTAATTCTATGCCAAACAGACTTATAGAAGTACTTGATGAGGGAAATCAGGTAGATGTTATCTATACTGATTTTTCTAAAGCTTTTGACCGTCTCGACCATGAGCTATCGATACCAAAACTGGATACATTCGGTATTTCCGTTAATTTACTTAATCTTTTTTTTAGATCGTACCTTAATGACAGGTCACAGTTTGTCCAGTATCGTGGTTTCAAATTTGAAAAGTTTTGGCAATCATCAGGAGTTCCACAAGGTTCGATTCTGGGGCCGTTACTTTTCGTTATATTTATCAATGACATAACATAGCTTTTTAATGTCAACTATTTACTATATGCGGACGATCTTAAAATTTACATTGAAATTAAATCTATTTTAGACTGTTCATAGTTACAGGATGATTTAATCAAATTAAAGGATTGGTGTATAAAAAATCATTTGCCTTTAAATATCAGTAAATGCAACATTATGTCATATTCTCGCCGTATAATCATTGAGTTATTTGACTATCAGCTTGACAATGCCGTTCTGAACAGAGTAACTCAGTCTAAAGACCTTGGTGTCACTTTTGACAGCAAGTTGTCATTCGATGAACACATTCGTCTAACCACTGAGTCAGCGTATAAAAGTTTGGGATTTGTTTTGCGTAACGGTAAAGAATTTAACAACATAAAAACTTTAAATATTCTTTACACTACTTTTGTCCGCTGCAAACTGGAATACCCTCCAGTGGTTTGGAGTCCTCTATATATAGAGGACTACGTTATATAACGTATACGGCTCAATTAAAAAAAATTCAGCGTAGATATCTCAAATCTTTATACTTTGTTGTTGATGGAATTTATCCTCCACGTGGAATACCTCAGGATATGCTATTGGTCAGATTTGAACTAAGCAGCTTATATCAGAGGCGTATTATGCATTCGATTGTTTTTCTTCAAAAAATTATAAACAATGCGGTAAGTTCAGAGTCAATTACATCAAGAATTTTATATCGCGCACCTAGAGCAAATTTAAGATCCCATACTAACTTACTCACTGCTTCACCTCTTTATCAAATGATTCAAAATTGCCAGATGTGATATACGAAGAAAGACTTGATATATTTGTTTGCTTTATTCACTTAATTAAAACACTGTTTGTCTGATTTGTAAACTTGTGCAATATTATATACTATTATAAGTTTTTTATGGATCAATTTATTTGTGATTGTGGATTTGTATATCTTTATCTTTATTAATTTTTGTTTGTACCTATTTTAAGTTTTACAATTCTTTATATATATTTATGTGTATCTACTTTTTGTCCTTATCCAGTAATTGGGCTTTAGTCCCGCTGGGTATTGTATTTAAATAAATAAATAAATAATTGATTTAGTGCTGCATATAGCTGCTGTATTATAGATTTGGTCATACAAGGCTCGTTCCAAAATTTTTGAGGTTACTGGTAAAATATTTATGGGCCTTAGATCAGCAAAAGTATTTGCTGACTGGTTTTACTGAGTGGTATAATGAGTGAAGATTTCCAGCTCCTTGGGAATATACTATCGATGATACACTTATTTAGTACAAAGGCGACTATAGGAGTGAGAAACGGTATACAAATTTGTAACATTTTTAGTGTGATCCCATCGGATTCCATTGCATTGGTTTTTATATTTTTTATGTAGTTTTCAACCTCGACATCTGTGCGACAGTGTTAAATGAAAAATTATTTGTAGGATCAAATAAATGTGTACAATAAAAATCGATATGTAATTAGGAGGGAGGGGGGGGTTGTTAAATTGGCTAACTGACGCAGTAAAGCAGTTATTGATCTTATTCGGATTATTTAGGTGATCTGATAAATTATTTGCACCTTTTTTTTTACTGTCAAATATTCTTAGAGTATCCCATAGTTTCCTGTTATCATACTGATTTTGTACAAATTCAATATAGCTTTTTTCTTCATTTCATATAGCAGCTGTGACCATATTACGTATATTTTTATACTGTTCCCAATCACCAGCATCGCGTGTTCTTTTAAATTTAGCCAGAGCGTTCTTTCTGGTTTTGATCATTAGCTTAACTACGTCAGTGTGCCATAAAGCTTTTGGTTTGTTGATTCTGACCGTCTTAAGAGGTGCATCAGTATTAAATAAATTAGTCAGATATCAGTGATTATACCAGGGTAAGGATCTAAGGACGATATCGAAATTATCAAAATTAAAATATCTAAAATTCCTGAAAGTTCTATAAAATTGTTTCGATTTGACTGTTTCGATAGATAGTTCACAATACACTAAACAATGATCAGATATATCATAAGTTTCTAGAGTGTTACAGGTCAAAATAAGCTTATGATTACTAATAGAAATTACGTCAGTTAGAGAATTATTGTGTGCATTAACTCGAGTAGGCTCATGATTAACCAATGAGAGACCATATGTTTCCAAAAATTCTGTAAATTTAATACTATTATTATTGACTGTGTTTAGCAAATTAATGTTTATATCCCCAGTTAACACAATTTCATCCACTACAGGAGTCAGATAAGATATAGAATTTTCTAATTCATTAATAGCATCAGAAACATTCGTACCCGGGGGGTCTGTAAATTTCTCCAAGAGCAAAAGTAATATTATTAATTTTTAAACTCACCCAAAGTTGTTCTAAAGATTCATTGATCCTATTTTCAATATTAAATTTATTTACATTTCTATGGTCTCTATCCCGCCACCTCTGCGTCCCACACGATCTTCCCTAATGATTTTATAACCATTTATTGAGACTTGCTCCGACGGTATTATAGGAGAAAGCCACGATTCTGTAACTAACAATAGATCAGAATTGTACTTTTTATATCAAAAGTTTTTATTGACAAACATGCATTTCTGATAAATTTCTAAACATGTATATAAATTAACAGGAATAAGTAAAGAAACTATAAAAAAATAATTAAAAGAACAAAAAATCATACAAAAAGTATAAGAAATGGAGGATTATAAAAAGCGCAGCATAAAGGTTGAACTACAATATATTTTATATAATATTTTTACTCGTATGTTATCGTTTAAATACCAAACATCAACTTACAATATATATCTGTATTTAACAAATACTATACACTAAAAGGTATGATAATATAATTAAGAAGTAGAATGATAAAAAGGAAAAAAAAACAATAATAAAGACTCCAAGATAAAGACTAATATCTAGAAAAACCAAAAATTATATTCAGTAGATCAAAATGAAACAAAAAAGAAACATTAATCTTCATATCAGTATAATGATTAAGCTCGCAGTGCAATAAAGTGCATAAAACAATAGAAACAACATTTTACCACTACCATGATTTTTCATTAGTTATTAGATATTTCACGTACAATTTCTTCTAGCTGTTCAAACGTGGGCTTTACGACTTGATCGCCAGATTTCCATCTATTTTTTCTGTCTATTGTCCAGACGTTTCTTGAACCGAACTTTTTTACTGCAGCTAGGACAGCACGATGCCGGAGAATTGTTAAGTCTTTCCTGATGACATATTAGGTACCTCTTAGCTTTGTTTTCACTTCATAAACCATAAGTTTAATATCATGCGATTTAAATTTTACTAATACAGTTTTATCATCAACCCGGTAGCAATTCTCAAGGTCATTTACACTAACATTTGTAATTTTCAATTTCTCGGAAATAATTTTATATACTGCATCTAATGTGTTGTCAGTCTGTGGATGGCGTTCGAGGCCGAAAAAACGGAGACTACAGCTACGCAAATATTGTTCCAATGTCTCTACTCTTTTATCAATCTTACGAATATCTATATAGTTTTTATTTATGTTGTAGACTTAATTAGCGAAGGTAGAGTTATTGCTCTACTATGTTTGCTATGATACAACCATTAGCTACGGTTTCTGGGATAAATTCTCAGCCATTACCGGAAAATATAAAAATAGTTTGTGACGAATTAAATGTTTTGTGTCAGAGAAATCGCTTAATCCCTAATGGTGCGACTATGTATTTCAATTTAAAACTTTGACTGAGCTCAATGTCCCCAGACTGCTTTCAGGCCTTAGGCTTGATGAAAAATTGTCATGCGCAAATCATTTTGACTGTTTGTTCAGAATTAATTAGTGCATATTTTGCAATTATGCAGTTAAACATGTTTAACCATTTCGTACGTTGTCTTTCCACCTAGTGTGATACTTTTGTAATTGTATATGATATGATTTTCCTTAAGTTGAAAATAACCAATTTTGTATCCATAATACCGTTTTATTAATTGTTGAATATACTAATGTTCGTCACTACTTTATGTATGTACAAAATTGGTTGGTTCGAGAACTAGAAGTTTTCTGTCCGGGGACATCGTACGAAAAAATCCAGAACTTGGTTTCCCGAATTTTGTTCAATATATATATATATAATACGTACTTCTTAAGCCAGCAAGTATTCATTTAAAATTTGTCAGATGTATAACGGATATAACAGGTACATACAATGGAGGTTAGTTTTGGCTTGAGCAATTGACAAATATGGAGGATCCATAACTGATCAAATATGGATATCCATAATTAGCCCAGCATGGACCCCACTGGCTTCTTCGGATCGAATTCATATTAGAATATTCATATAATATATGAAAATTTCTTTTGCGGTCCTCTAAAAGCAAAACTATTAATGCAGGGTTGCGAGTAATACTTTTAACGCACATGACAAAAAAATTAAAGCGGCACAATCTGGAGCCCGGACGAACCTGTGGAAAGTTTGCGATCTTGAAGAAATAGATCTAAACGTTTCAGCTAATCCTGTAGATCAACGAGGCCTCTGCAGAGAAGCTTACAACGGTATGGTGAAGATCTCGCTTTGCCACCATATGGCACATTTTATTACATCCGATGCAATGCATTCTATACGTATTTCGGTACTTTATAAGATTTTTTATATGTTGGATAAAAAGTTATGGCATGATCTCAATGAATACTGCAAGGTTGATCCTGAACTTGCTGGAGCGGCTATCACAGCTATGGAAAGACATTTTTAGTATCTTACTGAAGAGTTGGCTATATTTCTATTATTCTCAAACCGCGTGTGCCTGGCTAAAAAGCGAAACATTGCTCGTCTGCTCCAGAAAACAAGACCAACCACCTAATTGCAGAGGGGTGCCCCTATTTTTCCCATTCCCAACTAATTCAGTAAATGGATGTCTTTATAGGTGAGACGTCATGGTTCTTTTTCTAAGCTCTGATTTAAATTCGACTAGCTGACTAAGCCACCATCTCAATGGACTGATGACTCCTATTATAAATAAGGCATGCTAAAGTCGAATGATTTTATTGATCCTGTTGAACAGGCAACTAAGCTCATCAAGAGGATAACAAATGATAATGAACAACAGTATCGCCCCTTCAAGTTGTTGAACGTCATCGTAAAGAAATTCCTAACTTTCAGAAGAAAACTTTGAAAAAGATATAAGTATTAGTGAATACTGTCAATAGGACTGGCGTTGGGTTGATGTAGATTTCGTCCTTATGGTGGACGTCGTGAGGAGCTCGGTACGAATTTCTTAGAGAGGTATATGGGCATCATTACCGATCCCTTTGGTTTGTAGGAACACCAGTGTCGAACTAGGTTGTATCTTAGCTCGCTTTTCATTTGGATCGGGTGCGTGAGAGAGACCAAGAATTTATTTTGTGTAGAGAGAGTTTGTTTGTGCCCAGTTTCGGCGTAGTCACTTAGATTTTAGATATTGTTTTTAGATTTTGGACAGGGAAAGAGTCCCTGATGATGCTTAATTTATATTCAAGGAAGTTAGTTCTGTTAGGGAGGTGTCCCTAGAAGTAGACAAGTGCCAATGGAATGAAAGTCACTTTTTTCAAAAGCTAGTATATTAACACTAAATTTAAAATATTTATAAAACGGAAAAACGATTTATTTTATTTATTTAGTTTACAGTTGGATTTTAACAAGAATTTTTTTTGTAGCTAAGACGTGTTAATAGTTAGGATGTCGTGGTTAAATGGTCGCGGCGGACTGAGTAATAATAGGTTAAGTCGCTAAGGACAGAAGTTGATACGTTGAGCGAGCGCGGTAGACTGTTCGAACTTCACTTTTTATTAAATGCGCGATGGCAAAATGGTTTAGAGCTTTTTTACTTGGTACAGCCAAGGAAGCAGCTGCAGTGGTACGGTTATAGATTTAACTTTCGCGACGCACGTATCGAACTGGACTTGCTCGATGTCATCGCGCTCGACATTTTATTAGTTCGCCGGGGACTCGGCGTGCGGAGGTCTGGAAATGTCCCCGCCCATTCCGTGCGGGCACAATTGCGTAATATTGTATCAGAAAAGGCAAAGATGAAAAACTCGGATATGAAAATTATATAACCGCATCGGCATCAAAATGGGATTATTTGATATATGAATGAAGTTCGAATCGATTTGAATTCAGAAGTTATTAAATGAAATTAATTTGGAAATATTTATTAAATTTGAAATGACCCCGTAACGTTGTCCCGAAGGTCTTTGCACTTAAAGTTGAATATGATATGAAATGGTGCCGATACATTCACGGTGAATGAATGACATGTATTCAATTTAATGTGTACATAGCTTATGGTTTCGGAAGAGAGTTTTGATAATGATGGAGACGAAAATGACGTACATTTCATTTTGCTAATTTATCTACAACGTAATCTAACCTAAACTAATATCTACCGCATAATAACGAATAGACTCGGGATCGAAAACAGGGACACTCTCTTCTCGCCCAGGGGTCTATTAGGATATTATATAAAAACAAACACAAGGAGTACGACCACGGAAAGAGGGAATGTTTAACGACTGGAAAAAAACAAAGGAGATTATATCTAACCTATGCTAAATATCGAGTTCATTGTTTTTAGGAAATTCTAAAAGTATGTCATTGATACTATTTTTATATAGCGCTAATAGATGGCAAAGATTATAAGGATGGTTAACCTTTCGTTTGTGTAATTTTTTGTGAAGGAGATAGCTATCCGATTTGTATTTTAAACATTCAAAGAATATATGGTCCAAATCTGCAGTGACATCACATGCACTTGTCTCACATACTGCGATTCCTATTTTCTTAAGGTGCTCCGGGTAGCATCCGTGACCGAATTTTAATCTGCTTATTGTTGTAATGTCTTTTCTGGTGTAACTCAAATCTTTGTACCAATAAGCGGTAGGAATATCTAGTTAAATAAGTGCATAGCGCGTATGAGTTGATATACCATATTCTTTCTGTAAGGTAGACCAAGCCTTTTTACTTTTATTTTCGAGTATGTTTATACACTCTTGAACGTGTAAACCATTGTTCAGGAAGACGGTATTCTATTGCGAGCGACAATTTAAGTGGAGATTGTATGTTGATATTTACGACGCGAAATTGAATGAACGGTGGAATTGAAAGGAAGAATAATTTTGAAAAAAATTTGTGTGATTGAAATAAAATATTTTCAATGCGGATATGAAAAGTAGTTTTAATATTAATGAGCCAGCAAGCGGAACATGCGAAATGAAAAAAGTTTTGATGAATGCTCAGCTGGCACATCGAGAAAGTAAATGAAGTGTATTTTGATGTACGACTTGAAACTTGAATGGGAAGTTAAAATTGAGAGAAAAATGATTAATAAAAATTTGTAGAAGTGAAACATAACATTGTGGCTGGGGGTATGAAAAGTGGTTGTGATGCGAATCGAGATAATGAGGGGGCTGTATTTTTTAGAGCCGTAGTTTGTAACTTTTGAGCTGTAATTCGGTTAATATGAATGTTTGAACGGTGTTGTTGATGAACTAAAAAATGTTTTCTTAACCGCCTCTCAAGTTACCGAAGTAACCCCCTGGAAGATCTCAAGGATCTTGTGCTAGGCAAAGAGAGACGAGGCCCTACAGTTTAATGTGGACTCCGAACCACTCTTGGGGCAATTTTTTTTAATGAAAAATTGTTTCGCCTTGCGGGAATCGAACCCACTTCGCTAGGCAACTCAGTTTGCTATTCGGACTATTTATTGTGAATTATCGGTGTTAAGTGAATTTTTTTTTAGATTCGAAATAAATGATTTTTGTTGACAATATTATCGGTTTAATAGTCGATATCAACCTCTCTGTATTCATATTGTAGTCAGATATGTGAAATAACATTAATAAAATATGTTAAAAGGTATGTGATTTGTGTTCCTTTGATGTTTTATGACGTCCATATATTCCTTTTTTTCTGTATGTTGCAGCAGTATCTCGTTTAATATATAACTGATTGGTGGCAGAGCTAAATTTGCTCCGAAAAGGCTGAATTTATTTGTATTCTTTTATATTGATTAATATAGTGGGAAAATACCTGGGTATAAGGATTTGAAAACTTATTTTTCCGGAGCACCCTAATTTACGTCTCCAAATAGACACAAGCAACCCTGACTTGTACCAATGACAACAAGGAATTCATTTTTTCGCCACCCAAAATAAATATATAAATAAAATAAAAAACATGACAACAATTTTTAATGTTATAATGAGGGTGTTACGAATTATATAGGTATTTGTCGTATTTGTTAAACTTGTCTAACAGGGCGTCAGTATTACCAAAATTTCTTCAAACAGGACTTTCCACTATTTAAAGTCCATATTATAGGTACCTATACTACCTAGGCAAAGGAATTTTGATACTACATAACTAACTTTTTCAACGGTTTGAAAAAATATTTTAAAAGGTCATTTCGGCATCAAACGTAGTTTATAAGTAATTAATTTCGCCTTCCTACAAAATTTTTTGATCCATATAAAAACAATAAAGCCAACTTTAAATGGTTCTCAGACACACTTTTCTCGAGCTTGGTTTAATGGCCCCATGGTGCGCTGTAGTCGGTAGACTACAAAATAAATTAAGAACGTTGGATAGACAATAAAATTATTTTATTAAAACTATCACAGTTCAGTTTAAGATTAAGAAATCGAATTATATTTTTGATTGATAATTGTATATATTGATTATTTCATTATTCTTCGCTTGGCAACCATCTCCAACTGGGTGTACAAAAGATGGCTATGGGGCGGTATTAGTGCGTGTTACCTATACCTAATACGCTACACGCGCCCTCCCTTGGATTCTCCTTCAAATGACTGACCACTACCACTATTGGTTGGTTAACCAATAATTCCTTACAAATTCTAAATAGTTCTCGGATGCTAAAAATATCAATCTTACAATGGGCGTTATACGAAAACGCCCCCATCATCAGAACGTAGCGTAGGGTTGTCCCCTTAAACAAGACTACAGGCCATACAAGTTGAAGGGGATTCTCAGACGCTCATTGAAAAATTTAGTAGCTCTTGGTCTATTATATTCATTATAAATTAAAAACAATATCAAAATTAATGAGGAAGTTGCATATTTCTTTAATATCACAGATAGATAGACGACAGAAAAATATGCTTCCTCGTATTTTTTCCTCTTTCTTTTTTGTTAAAATTGAGGATGAAAAAATTATTTACTTTGGCTGAGAATTTAAAACCATTGACGAGTGACGTAATTCGTAACTGATGACATCATTATTGTTGAAACATGTAAAAGGAATGCTGTGGCTATAGATTAATACACTAGGGGGCACGGTTTATCAATGCAGGGTGAACTAGTAACTTATTATTATTATTAGCCGTTACTCGAGTCCGAGTATAAAAATGTTACAGTCGATAAATTGTGTACAATAAAAAACAAGTAAAAGGTGTAGTCTATTGTAATTCCCATTCATCTACGGTGCACACGACTATGGCTATAGAGGCCAATTCGGGAGAGCACATGTCGACCGCAGTCAGGACAAACATAGACCTGGTTAGGTCTTGGATTCGGCCTTCTTGCAGCAACATTTCCTTGATAGCTGGCCACAACCCCTCGCCATTCGGTTCTGTCCGCTGCAAGTTGTTCCCATTGCTCGTCTGCAATACCGCATGATTTTAGATTTTCATGGAGAGCGTCTTTGAACCTCTTTCGTTGACCGCCAGGCCTTCTTCTACCGCTTAGCAATTCACCATAAAGTGTACATTTAGAAAGGCGGTTATCATGCATACGATGAACGTGACCTGCCCATCTTAGGCGTGCTCTTGAAATAAGCACCTCAATTGGAAGGCTGTTTGCTCTTCTGAGTACTTCCACGTTTGATATGTGATGGAACCAACGGATTTTCATCATACTTCTGAGGTGTCTTTGCTGAAAACGTTCTAATTCTTTCACATGACGACGGTAAGTGACCCAGCTTTCACATCCATATAGCAGTGTTGGAATGACAACTGCTCTGTAGACAGCCATTTTCGTTGACAAAGCAAGGTCGTGGTTGTCAAATACTCTCTCTCTAAGTCCCCAGAGTGCTCTAGATGCAGCGTTAATTCTATTGCGAATCTCGCTGTCCATGTTTGCTTTGTCATTAACAACGTTGCCTAAGTGATTGAACTGATCCACCACTTCAAGAGAATTTCCGTTAAGTGTAATGTCTATTTGGTTCACTTGATGAGGAGTCGACATAATCTTAGTCTTTCCAATGTTGATTTTAAGTCCCAAGGAATCATAGCTCTGGGCATACACATCTAAAAGTTCTTGAAGCTCTTCCGGCGTAGAGGCTAAAAGTGCACAGTCATCCACATACTGGAGATCACAAATGAATCGTGTGCGTGTTTTCGTGAAAGCTCTAAAGCGCCCTATGTTAAAGAGACCGCCATCAAAACGGTATCTGAGACCTATTCCTCTGACTGTCAGTTTGTTGTCAACAATAATTGTTAGAGCAGTGGTAAACAAATTAAAGAGTAGGGGTGCCAGGACACATCCCTGCCTAACTCCAGTGAGGGTTTGGAAAGGTTCGGTTGCCTCATTATTATACATAACCTGGGCGTTGTTGTTTGTATGTAGACTGCGACATACTTCCACAAATTTTCTAGGGATACCTAAGCGGAACATAATTTTCCAGAGCACTTCCCTGTCCACCGAGTCAAACGCCTTGGTTAAATCAATGAAAGCCATGTGAATTTCTCCTTGATGTTCGAGTGCTTTTTCTTGAAGCTGTTTAAGTGTGAAGATTAAATCCGATGTGCCTCGGTTTGGTCTAAAGCCACTCTGTGTTTCAGGAAGTAACTTTTCCATAACAGGTGTTAGCCTATTTGCCATCGCTTTAGTGAGTATCTTCCCTCCAACAGCCAGGAGAGCTATACCCCTGTAATTTCCACAGTCCGCAGCGCTCCCTTTGTTTTTGAAGAGGTTGATTAAAAGTGTATCACGAAACTCCTGCGGAGCTTGATCACTTTCCCACACGACATCAAACAGTTTTTTGAGGTAGGGTATGAGCTCTGACTACACAGCTTTAAAGATCTCAGCTGGGAGTGAGTCGGCGCCGGGAGATTTGTTATTTTTTAGCTGCCCAATGGCGGTTAAGGTCTCTTCCGTTGTTAGGAGTTTATCTAAGTCTTCGAAGGTGTCATATTGAGGGATAAGATTTATAATATCGTGATCGGCTTGACTGTTGGTTAAGAATGTTAGAGTAGTGTTCTTTCCATCGGGCTCTTATTTCCTGGTCTTCCTTGAGGAGATTTCCATTTAAATCTTTAATAGGGCACATATTTTTCCGACTGGGGCCGTACACTGCTTTTACTCCTTGAAAGAAATTCCTGTAGTCATGTGAATCGGCGTACCTTTGAATTTCTCTGGCCTTGCTTGCCCACCACTCGTTCTTTATTCTTCTGATTTCGCGTTGCGTTTCATACTTAGATTGGGTAAAAGCTTCTGCTTTTAATGAGTCGTTGGGGTGGTTGATAGCGTTTTGGAAGGCAATATGTTTGCGGTCAAGAAGTTCTTGTATAAAAGCTTCATTATCATTGAACCAGTCCTCCTGTTTTTTACTTGCTGCAGTGCCAAGAATTTCCTCACTCGCACTTTTTAAACTGTCTTTAATTTGTGTCCAGGTAGCAGCGACATCTACAGAATTGGTTTCTTCTAGTGCACTCAAATTCTCTTGAACTTTTTGCTTTAGCTGTTCGACGGTTTGTTGGTCACGCAATTTACTAATACAGAGACGGAGTCTACGTTTTACTTGAGTTCTTCGGTGTTTGGGTCTCATAACAATTTTCATTTTAGAGACAACAGGACGATGATCGGTCCAACATTCGCTATCAATGCGCGCCTTTGTAACTTGGACGTCCTTGAGATGCTTCCTACGTACGATAACATAGTCCAGTAGATGCCAGTGACCTGATCTGGGGTGACGCCAGGTGCCTTTAAATTTATCCTTTTGTCGGAAAATGGTGTTTGTTATAACTAGATCATGTTCGGCGCATTTAGTTAGGAGTAGTTGACCGTTAGCGTTCATGTTGCCCAAACCGTTCTTGCCTATGATGCCTGGCCAGGTGTCTGCATCTCTCCTTACTCTAGTGTTAAAATCGCCAAGAATAACGAGTCGTTCCGTTTTAGGTATTCTACAGAGGGTTTCTTCCAGCTGTTGATAGAAGCTTTCCTTGGTTTCATAACTTGTATCCAGAGTGGGAGCGTAGGCGCTTATTAGATTTACAGCATTGCCATCTGATAGCTCATAGCGTAGCAGCATTAGACGCTCGGATAGGCCTTGTGGTACTTGTGTTAAGTTGGATACAAGTTGATTCCGAACGGCAAATCCTACTCCATGTTGTCTTCTTGAATTGGTGGGAAGACCTTTCCAATAGAAGGTATAGTACTTTTCTGTGAGAGAGCCTTCCTCCAAAAATCGAGTTTCGCTGAGAGCTGCAACGTCAACATTGAGTCGGTGAAGTTCTCTATCTATTAGAGCAGTTCTTCTTTCAGGCCGATCGGTGCGAGTGCTGTCGTTCAAAGTACGAACATTCCAAGCGCCGTAGATGAAGGAATTAGTTTTGTTGGATTTAACTTGTCGGTGTTTTTTCGACATTCGATGAGGTGTCCCTGTGGGCACCCTCCCCCGGAGATCCGATCGGGAGGGTATTTTATCTCCGGATGATTTTGTCCCACTTGAACGCTCCATCATTTTTTTAAAGCCTTAATCGACTGAAAACGAAGCTGCATTTGAAGTTTTAGCTGGAGCAGGTATGCAACTGACCAGCTCGGTCGCGGAAGGCGAGTGGTGTGGTCCCATGGCACAGAAGGAGACTGCGACGATGGGGTAACCAAACGATTCCAAAAGCAACCTTTGTGTGCGGTGGGTTATTTTTACCGCACTCTTCGTGAGAAGGTGGATGTGCTCACGGCAAAAGGTAAGGGTTATTCCGCCCTTACTCGGTCGTTAGAGCCTCGTTAGTGAAAACAGGGTGCACCAAGTTCAAATTGAACTCATCGCGAAGGTGAGGTTAACAATTGAGTAGGAGAGGCTATAACTTGCGCTTCACTACCCCATTACACCTAATTACAACTAGTAACTAGACTAGAAATGTCAAACAAAGCGATATTTCATTTATTCATTTGATATTTATCATCAAGTTAAGAGCCTAACCTAACCTTGTATTGAAGAACCGGACTTCTAAGCATGGTGTAAAATCATTATCAGTTATACTAACCAATAGTTAATAACAAGATTAACAATAACAACGTGAATGTGAAATTAGCAAATTCAGGGCAAATTAATGACGTCAAGGCAATATTATAGCGTTTTCAGTCACGTAGTTTCGTTTACATAAAAGTTAGAATTTCAATGACGAATATTTACGAAGTGAAATTTTTCTAAGAGTTTCTTTAATTATACTATCAACTTATATAGTACATATTATGGAAGAATAATAAATTTAAGCATTTTTAAAATTCATGCATCTTTCTCACTGTTATGTTTGCTTGCTTCCATTTGTCAAATTTATGAATATTAAGATATCGACTTTAGTGAACAGTATTGTATTAGGATAGAGAAGGCAATAATAGTGATTATAACGAAAAATTATGCCAGCCAAATATTTCCTTTTCTTTTCAGTCTACTTCACAGAACCGACTAGCAGTCTACGTCAATACGTTCGTGATCAAATCTAATAAAGTATCTGCGACGTTGATGTTTAGAGCATGTGAGGTAATATTATCTTTAAAAATTAATTACTGCATTAATAATTAATTTTATGCAAAGTCCGGAAATACGTTTTTAATATTTATTTTAGTTATATCTTTATAATATAAAAACCCAAATTGAGTGGCATTCCCCATGACCAGGAACATACGCTTTTTAGAAACTTTTACCCATATCCTGGCTAATTTTTAGTGATGCAAGTCTCAAATTAATGTAATCGAATAACCATACGCCTATGTAGAGTATTTTTGACGTAGAACTCATTACTTTTGAGCAAATTGGGAAAATAGAGCATACAAATTTATTTCTTCAAGGAGATAAAGACCATAAATCCATTATCTATCTTTTATTTCTCTATCTTTTCTTCTTAGTTTTTCAAATTTAATTGTTGCTCATTCGAAAACAGCAAATTGAGCCTAGCAATATGTACAATATAATATGTTGAATAATATAGTTTTCATCCTTTTTAAAATTACTGTGCACCGCTAAACTAATAAAGTTGTATACGAACTGCTAGTAAAAAATAACTACAGAGAGCATCTTAACATTAACTTTTCAACCAGTATCAGATTTTTACGAACTTAACATTTTTTGTTGCTGTCAGGCACATATCTACTTAATACACAATTTTATACTAAACTAAAATATTTTTGTTATTACAGCTTCCATGCTATGCCTTCCATTTGGCATGATGCTAGGGTGGCCTGGCCCTTCAAATCCAAAACTATTAATATGGTCGACTAATGACACATCGATGGTTATTGAAACATCACCGCCTATAGAGGCACCGCCAATTCCCATCAGCATCGACCAGAGTGCGATGATTGCTGGATTTTTGATGATAGGCAATGCTCTAGGAACACCTTTTTCGTTAAAAACATTTTTTGGATCGAAATATGGAATAACAATTAGTATGGGCCTCATGACTTGTGGTTGGGGAATCATGTGGCAAGCGAGGAGTATATATTGGTTGCTTGGAAGTAGATTTTTGGTAGGATTTGGACATGGTTATGGACTAGGACAACTAAAAAATTATATCAAGGAAATGAGTGAAGATGACACATCGACTTTATTGCTAAAGCAAATAAATTTACATATGTATTTTGGTATAATAATAATTTTTGCATATGGTCCATTTGTAGATTTCAAAAATATAGGTATTATTGCATTAATAATAACTATATGTACATTGTTTTTTATAATTTTTTTGCCATCCACCCCTAGGGAGTTGGTAAAGGCAAACAAAATCAATGATGCAAAGAAATTGATGATTTTTCTTAAACCAGGAACAAATGTGAATAGTGAAGTATATAAAATTGCTCAAAATATAAATATTACCACTACAGATTACAGTATTACGCATATTTTTAAAAATAGATTATTAAGGGAACGTTTTAACATTTTTTGGATTTTAATACTCTTGCAACAATTCAGTGGTGCACCTGCTACGATAATATATACCCAAATTTTATTTAAAAAATTGGGATGTCCGCATCCGATTTATTTATCTATTTGTTATTCCATATTATTTTTCATAGCTAACGTTTTGGGTATTTTTATTTCACCAAAGTTCAACAAACGAAATGTATTACTACTTTCAAGTTTTGGTGTATCATTAGCAATTATAGCAGAAATATGCGTTATATATTTTAAAATTAATCAAACTTGGAACTACAGTTCTGTAATAGTCATGTATTTTTATTTATTTGCGCATACTATCGGGCTAGGAAATATACCATTTACTTTCATAAATGATTTTTTTCCAAGTAATTGTCGAACTTTTGTTACACACTTTTTCGTAATGTTTCATTCCATATTAGCTCTTATAATCACAAAGCTATTCCAAGTTTTAATGTCACAATATGACATAGCTACCCCATTTTATTTATTTTTGTGTGTTAGCTTATTTTCCATAATTTTTGTCCAAATATTTTTACCCACAAATGAAAGTTTACAAAATATAAGTATATATTCGTGATGTTATGTCACGTTTTAAAATAGTAAATTGCTAATATTTATTACGATTATTTATTATTAAGTTCCTTAATAAGGAAAAATTAGTAATAATAAGTAATTGGCAGAGTGATACACTTTTATAGAAGACTTAATAAAAACATAAAAAACTTTAATTAGGCATTTCTTATTTAAATTATATCCTAAATAATAAATTGTTATATATAAACACAACTTCGTTGTCCAGTGATTATAGGCGAGCGGGAAACACCCAGAAAGCCGCTTAAAAATAAGAGTAAGTGACCACGCAGAGCTAATGTCTGAATCCAATTTCTTTTCATGTTTTCGAAGTCGCTGAATACGAATCTAATATCATTTTTGCAATAAAATGGGGCGTCTATGTATAAAATCATATTTTTGTGAAAATTGAAAGAAAAAAATTTCATGCTTTTTCACATTCATCTCGCGATATCTCCGACAGTTTTAATTATTTCAATTTGAAATTTTAAGCATTTATTTCTCAAAGTATAAGCTTAAAAATAAGACTTGTCCGAAATTCCCGCGAGATTTATTTATTTTGCGACGAATTTTCAAAGTTGCACTGCCAGGGTTTGCAAATTTTTACAAACCATCGCAGAAGTTGAGTGAGGAAGTTTCGAATTTTAAATAACTAATTATCCAACATTAAAATTTAATGATGTTTTGTGGAAAGTTTCAGTCTTTCATATTTAAATTAAAAAAAAGATGCGCGTTTAAAGTTCAGCGTCGAGTCCGAGCGCGCGCGTTTGCTCGGACATTGCTTCAATATTTTGAGAATGAACCTCAACGGTGGTTTTTTACAGGCAAAGTTACCGTGCACTGATTTGAGAAGGTATATTCCTATACATGTAATGGAAAAAAATTTATGTAATAGTATGTGCTCATCTTTGTTAGTTGCGCGCATGCTTTGACCTGTTATGATAGAACTTCAGCATTATTTTGTATTGGCAAAGAGACTGTTTATGCGGCTATGAAAAGCGCGTCTAACGAAGACTTATTAGATTTAGCTCGAATAAATGATTTACCGATCGATACTGTCCTAGAAATCGTTAGTTTTTTGTAGCAAATGTATATGATCCTAAAAAAAAATCAAAAGCAATGCGTACTGATGCTCCTTGCGTTATAATTTGGCAATCGAAAAAATCAAAATATCGCTAAACTTCGCCCATCTAAACCAGCTATGTTGAAGCACATTTTGCAAGCTCTTTGGCAAGAAAATGAATGGAAACAAGCTATTGAATCAATAATTGTTTCCGAAGACGTGACAAATTTTGGATGGTCGTTAGAAGGCGAAAAATTAAATTTTGATTACTACGACGGACGCACTGCAATAGAAATTTTACAAAAATATTTCTGTTCTTGCAAAATATTATTACTGAAATGTGATTTGTCCTTGCGTTGTATCTCATTTGAAATGCTGTGATGTTTGTAGTTGTAAGGATTGTTGTAGTAATATTGATGAAATAAATGAATAATTTTGACAATAAATAGTTTTCATTTGGATAAAATTCAATATTTATGCACTCGATACATTTTATAAACATATAAAAAATAATTTATACATATATATGTGATTTATAATGTAAAATAGTTAAAGCCAATCCCCGCCGAAGCAATCAGCCCGTGTTAATCGCGCGCACTCGGACTCGACGCTGAACTTTGAATGCGCATAATTTTTTTAATTTAAATATGAAAGGCTGAAACTTTCTACAAAACTCCATAATGTATTATATTTTAATGTTTGATAATTATTTATTTCAAATTCGAAACTTCTTCACTCAACTTTTGGGATGGTATCTAAAAATTTGCAGAACCTGGCAGTGCTACTTTGAAAATTTGTCATAAAATGAATAAATGTCGAGAGAATTTCGGACAGCATGAAAATTTTTTTTCTTTCATTTTTCACAAAAACATGATTTTATACATGGACGCCCCATTTTCTTTGCAAAACTAATTTTAGATTCGTATTCAGTGACCTCGAAAATCTAAAGGCGGCTATAGATGTACCGTTAAATCGTACGATAAATCGTAACCATTGTAACTGTGCCGTTAAATCGAATACCCCTAGTGTCTCTACACGACGTGGATAAACTGCGTCGGTCGTCAGTGCTTAACAGAATTCTGCAGAATAATACCTTGGCTTTGGTTATCATTTAAATATTTAAATTGGATATGAAGTTTTGGGGGACTCTTGTTCGTTCAGAAAGGTGAAAAGTACCATCCATAACTTTTTGCAAATCTTGTCACTTCCTGCACCGGGCTTTTCGCTTACTTTAATCTTTGTTAATTATTTTTTGTACGAAGATTTCATATTATTTATCTTTTTAACCACTGCGTCTCATCTGGTAGCCTTTGCATATATACTTTTATATATCCCCAATAGCCTCCTGTAAACGGCATCTTTTTTGTTACGATCATGGTATTCTTTTATTTTTGTCTGCCACAAACAAGGTTCATTTCTACACGCTTCAATGAAGTCTTCTAAAAGTTCTCGGTGTCCGCTGCTTTGACTTTCTTCCTCAGGCTCAGACATGTCTGTAATAAAAGTGGGCGCCTGGATTGGCTACCCTAATAACTGAACAATCGGCCGTTGTTTCGGTACACACGCTTGGAAAATACTGCACAGTTGTAATCGACACCGATTTATATGACAAGTTCAACTGGAACAACGACCAACTGCGCAGACAAAAATCTACAACGATTTATCATACACACTTTCAACAAATCTGTATATTCGGACTGCGCAGTTAATTTATAACGATTTAACAGTACGTCTATAGCTGCCTTAAAAAAAACTGGATTCAGCCATTAGGACTGCCATTTTAGGGGTGCTTTCCGCTCGCTTATTAGGTATTACAAGGTATCTATGATAAGTGGATATAAAGTATCATCTACGTATAAATCACGTCATAATATGACGGATTAACCTATTTTAGGTACCTACATCAAATTGCACTGCTTAGGAGATATTAGCCCTACAAAAGGCACGTAAAAGATGTATATAGCAAACCACTTTTAGCAAAATGCAAAAAAACTATTGGGACATTTTGTTACTTTTATGTTGCTATTTTGTACTACTAAAATTAGTTTTGTACCTTGAACCATTTTCGAAAAGTAAAAACTGCTAACGTTAGCAGTGACGGCGATATCTCAGTAACCATTAACGCTAAAATAAAATTTTTTATGTCAGAATTTGTTTCTTTCAAAGTGCTTTCAGATGCCAATGATGTATTTTTGATTAGACCAATTTTTAGCAAAAAAATTTCCAGTCTATATCTAAAGAAATTTAAAGGGATAATAATAAAACCACATACAGCAAAATAAAAAAAAAAATCATTGGACATGCTGGTACTTTCTCGTTGTTATTTTGTAGCACCAAAATAAATTCTGTAGCTCAAACCATTTTTGAGAAAACTAAAAACTGCTAACATTAATATAATTGGCAGTAACCGCGATATCTCGGTAGCTATTAATGCTAAAGTAAAAATTGTAGTGTCAGAATTCGTTACTTTCAAAGTGCTTTCATATGCCATGGGTGTATTTTTGATTAGCCGTTTTTAGCAAAAAATATTCCTGTCAATATGTAAAGAAACTTAAAGGTGTAATAGTAAAACCACATTCAGCAAAATACAAAAAAAATCATTGGACATGTTGGTACTTTCTCGTTGCTATTTTGTATCACCAAAATTAATTTTGTAGCCCGAACCATTTTAGAGAAAACTAAAAACTGACTTCTAACACTGTTCTATAGTTAGCAATAACCGATATGTATCAGAGGCCATTAATCCGTTATAGTAAAAATTACGGTTACTTTAATAGGGCAGTATTTTGCCATTACAGCGTACCACTTAAAAGAATATTGCGTAATTTTTAGTACATTTATTACAAATGTATGCCAGTAAAATAAATTTGATTACCATTGCCGGTAAATAATAGCAAGCGAACAACCCAGAATCAATCTAATCCTACACCAGCCATTTGCATCTTCTAAACTGAATGAGATATTACCAAATCACCAAAATTTATGACAAAAAATTACATTTAACCCATTATAATCAAAATACCATATAGCCTATGGCTCAAAATTTATTAAAAATAATTTTTTATTTAAAAATTCGTAATATAAATAACAAAATATATTTTCATTTTTCACACTATGTGTAAAATTAATCCCTATTTTCCACGGATAGGTATCACTATAAACAATAGTTTTAAATAGTTTATGATTAAATTCACATAAAGTAGCTACCATTATATCCCAAACAAGACAATGGAGTAGGAAAACTGGATAGTGTTTTAAAGAGAAATGGGTAAATAACAAAATTGGTCACAAGCAAGAACAGGAAAGGAACAAAATTGTGTTAAATTCTTTAATATTTTATTACAATAACCCACCACTATTTAGTCATCAGAAAATAGACATATTTAGTTTAGTATGTATCAACTGACATAGTGTTTGGTTAGATTAGCCAACCACAATTTAATACATAAATAAGAAATGGACACATTTACTTTATAATTTTTTAATTGAAATGTATTAACAACTCAACTTCAAAAAATTAGTTGCCCTACTTGTTTTCAATAAATATGCATCTACAATGCGATGAGTGTCTGTTAAAAAAAAACAAGTTTTAACGCTTTTTGTGAATCTTACCGAAATCTAAATTAACCTTTATATTCATGGAACTCAGAATATCAAGAGGCTATTTAATGAATCAATGACTTTTTAAACTTATTTATTTATTTTTCATTTTATTCAGTTAAAAAGAATTATAAATTGCCGGTTGGAATTTTCTCACCCCGACCCTGAGATAAATTAATGCGTGCTTGTGTTTACACAAAACTTAAATACCTGTAATTAGTCAGCTATTATTAGTTTTTTTAAATATTAATTTTGTTCCTATGAAATACCTAATACCCAAGAAATGAATAGAAAGTGCCCTTTGCCATATTTACGACAATATGTTTCAATTCAATTCAATTCAAAAAGTCTTTATTTCTTATTTTAATACAAAGAAGTACCTCCCCAGAACCCACACCGGGTCCGACCGTGCAACCACCGCGCTTATCTGGTGGTAGATTGCAGGACCGGGCGGAGTGGGACTGGTTCGGCTAAAAAGAAAATTAAAACAACTAACCCTAGACTCCTTCCGTCGCAGACGGATTATAAAAGGTGTTAAAATTAGGAACATGTTTAAGGACCAAACTTAACAAAACTGAATAAAAACCACATACTAAATTAAAACACTCGCGCACTGATCACTTTTAATTTTGTATCTGACGCTAGCACCTCAATTTGAACGAGGCGCCTTCCGCGAGATACGTCTATGTTGGGCTGCGCATGGCTGGCCTAAACTTTGATTTTTTAAAAAGTTGCGTTGTATATGTTTTGATTTTCTAAAAAATTGTGAAGCGAATGGATTTAGAGACAAAAATGTGCAAAAAGAAAACAAAGAAACAAACAAACGTGACAAAAAGGCTACAAACAGAAAGGAAGAGGGGGACAGGAAAGATATAAAGATACAAAAGGTATGAAAAATGTCAGTAACGGTGGACAGGGTAAGCGGAAGTTATAGTTGTTGAAGTTTGGCTACAGAGGGGTTGCCTGAAAATCGATAGCTTTTGGTACGGTAAAGGGTGTTTAATCCGAAATGGGACATTATGCTGTCTAATTTGTGTTATGTGTCTTGTTAGCGGACTATCGCCCAGCCTGAAGGAGTAGAAGTTTTGGGAGATCTGCTGGACGTAATCAGCTATTGGGGTTATGTCATTGCAACGTGCGTATAGGTCTCTGGGGGAGGTGTACTTTCCAGAATTTGAAATGAGGCGCATAAATTTGTGCTCGAGAACTTTTAGTTTTTCATTGTCGCGGCCGGTATGCTGTACCACACCGGCGCCGCGTATGTAATGGACGGCCTGATCATCATTGTGTACAACAATTTTTTATTTTGTCTGTTGAGTCTGCTACCCCTGACCATAAGCGGATCTGTATCCTCCGGAAGCGGATCCTCCTGGACAGGGAATATACCGTCCGTACAGTCTCATTTATGTGGATTTTAAACGTCAGTCGCTGGTCCAATCTAACCCCCAAGTATTTCACACATCTTTTAGTTGGAATTTTGTTTCCCCTAATCGAAATGGGTCTTATGATTTTATTCTCTGTAAACCGACGCGTGAATATTATCGCCTCGGGCTTCTCAGCGTTCACCCGAATCTTCCACTGGTCGTAATAAGCCGTGGCACGAGCCATATGTGCGCCTTCAGCAGCATATTCGCTGCTTGGGCGTTGTGTGAATGTGCGTACATGGCGGTGTCATCGGCGTACTTGGCCAGTTTCGTATTCGGGAAGTCTGGAAAATCGGAGACGTACAGGTTGTACAACTTTGGTGACAGGCACGATTCTTGCGGAACTCCCGCGCGAATGTCCCGCCGTGTTGAGAGTTTGTTATTCACTCGAACCTGCAGGGATCTGCCCGCCAAGAACGAGTGAATGAGCTTAATAAAGTAGGTCGGAAAGTTGTAGTGGAGTAGTTTGTAGAGTAACCCCGGGGTCCAGACGGTGTCGAACACCTTCTCAATATGGAGGAGCACCATGGCGGTGTTCTTCCCGAGGTTGCATTGCACTTTGACATCCTAACGACCCGTTGTACCATGCTCCTGCCCTTCCTGAACCCGAACTGAGACTCATCGTCGATGTGAAGCTCCTCCTGGACAGTGTTCAATCTGGTCAAGACGACCTTCTCCGCCAACTTAGAGATCGTCGGCAGCAACGAGATGAGCCTGTAGCTGCCGGCAAACTTCGCGTTCTTATTCGGCTTCAAGATGGGAATGACTACGGCGCCTTTCCACTGGCTGGACTAGTGCTGTAGTCGCAGGATCACGTTAACGATATACGTCAATTGCACAATACCTTTCCTCGGGAGATATTTGAGCAGCTTATATTCGACGCAGTCCTTCCCCGGAGTTTTATTGTTTGGTAAGTCCTTGGCAATTTGTGCTATTTCCGAGGTTTTGGTCATGACCTTCAGAAATTCTCGTCTTGTCATTTGTACGTTATGACCAACGATTTTGTTAATGTCATTTTCGATGCGGTCGTGCTCTAAATTGTTTGATATATTGTTATTGTGGATGCTTTCGAAATGGGTAGCTAAATCGCTCGCCTTTTGAGTGTTTATCATCGACGTCTGTCCGTTCGCACGTGTCAATTTTAAAGAACACGCCAAAACCCTCGATAAACTTTTCGAAACCGAAAATCCGATCAAGGAGTGTAATTCTAGAAAGCGTAGTAAATGTCGCTGCACGGGGACGTAATGTCGCCCAACCACCAAAATTTAGAAAGTGTAACAAAAATCGACTTTCGGAAATTTAAAATTAAAAACCCTTTTACGAATCCACGTTGTTAAGCACTGCAACTCATGCGTTGTGTTAAACATGAGCACAAGTTAATCCAGTCTCTAGTCAAAGTATATCGAGAGTTTTAGCGAAAATAGCCTTTAGCGACAAGGGTCCCCTATCATTTCCTAGCAGTCGATTTTGACGGGAAAATGATGGTTTTCAAGAGATTTGCCCTAAACCGGTTCCTCAGTGATTCGGCGTCAGAAAAGTATAGTTACCATGTACTCATATGTGCATGGGACCGCCTTGCCTGAACGTATGAATTTATAATATTATAATTCAAAGTCGTTGCGATTCAAGCATTTTTAAGCTCTGAGGAGCTAACCAAATTATAATTGAACTGATGATACGTAAATAGACAGGCAAGCAAAAGCCCACCAAAATTTTTTAAACATTGAACTTTTCTTGAATCTTCTTGTGTAATCGTTAGCTATAAACCGCATATTGGATGGTAGTTGGTACATTATAAGTCCGTTCCTCACCATGTGTTGTACACGGGCTAGACTATGTCAATACATTTTCTTGAACGTTTTTGTGAAACATGATTTTTTAAAGAGATTTAATATACATTTTTTAAACGTTATATTATCTTTTTCTTGTGTTTTCAAAATTCCCTTTCAGGTTTAATTTTAAGAAAGTGTTAGTACTTACTGTGTTAGATTTATAGTGTTACGACGTCCAATTGGTACCATCAATGAAGCAGTTAACCATAAACGAACAGTAAGTATAAATTTTTTAAAATATTTTTAAGGTTCCCACCCCTCAGCAACTACCCCTAAACTCGAAAGACCATCCCTATTTCGCGTTTTTTCCATCATAGGCATGCGTATCGGTTTGTTGGGCAGGATTCTGGTAGGCGGAATGAAATTTAACCATACATTATCCACCCCCGGAGTTGAAACTACCCCCTCCCCTAATACTAAAGTATCCCCGAAAAAATCAAAATGCATGAAAATTTGTTTGTCCCCGTCTTCGAGGGTACTTAACACGATTGTAATATTCATTTCTTCCCACCCTCCACCAATCACCGCTAAAACCACCCCCTGTGGGGACTAGAAATATGTCCAGTTATATTAAAATCATATCCAACAAGTACTCGCATGCCCAGTACCACTAAATATGAAAGAGGGGTGGTTTTGGGAATTTGGGGGTAGTTGATGGAGAGTGGGGAGTGAAATAGTATAGATATCGTGTTTAGCGGCCTCGAAAACGGGACATTTTCCACTATTTTGTATTTTTCGGTGGACTTCAATGTTAGGGGTGGTGGTAGTTTCAACCCCGGGGTTGATGGCATGTCTCGTCACTCAACTCCCTTTACAATGTCGAAATCCCCTTAAATACCTCTACTCAACGAGTCCCCACATACCCATCAGGATCAAGAAATATGAAAGGGGGTGGTTTTAGGGGTGATTGGTGGGGGAGAAATGAATATTACCATCGTGTTTAGCGCCCTCGAAAACGGGGAGAAAATATTTTTCCACTATTTTGTATTTTTCGGTGGATTTCAATGCTAGGGGTGGTTTCAACCCCGGGGGTGGATAAGATGTTGTATGGTTAAATTTCATACGGTCTACCCGAATCCTACATAAAAAATCGATACGCATGCCTACGGTGGAAGAAACGCGGAATAGGGGTGGTTTTTTGATTTTAGGGGTAGTTGCTGAGGGGTGGGAACCCTAAAAATATCACCATCGGGTTCAGCGCCCTCGAAACCAGCGTTCTTATGCAAAACTGGTGATGCGATCGCTTCCCTTATTCAAGAATAGCAAATTTGGTGCACGTCAAATTTTCATGTGAACTCCGCCCACTTTCTCGTGGATGTTAATATTTTATTGTTGAAGGAAATTTACAGTGTTTATTAATAAATTGGAATACTTCCGCAAATGATTTTTGATTTGGTGATTTGGAAAATGTCTTCGGTCTCTGCAGCTCTTCCATTTCTGTCGCAAAAACCATACACAAAAATAATATCTCCATATTCTTCATTACTAAATTGAAACGGGTTCTTAAAATTTTCAGTTTTATAACTTCAAAAAGCTAGTCAATTATGAAACTAATATTAATTACCAAAAACAGTTAACACTATTTTGTATTAAAAAGTGACATATTTGACAATTGGGATTTTTAATGCAACAGTATTATTAATTAATAAAATATCTAATCCAAAGCTTAAGATACAAAGACCTAATGTAAAGTTTGTTGTTTTATTATTAATACAAATTACAAGCCTTCTTATAGTTAATTTTCTTCGAGTGAAATGGAATCCCTGCTAGAAATGTACCATTGATGTACTAATGGACTGGGATTTATCACCTAATGCATTATAATGGAAAAATGAAAACATAAAATCAATAAAATCTATAATTTTTAAATAACATTGAAAAAGCTGTGATGTAACTATAAACAAGTACAAATTGCTATATCATTTTTGTATAATTTTTTAATAATAATAAATAATATTAATGGCCATTAAAACATTATTTATCATTTTTGTAGCATTAAGCAAACTTGATAATGATATTAACGACCATTAGATGCAAGTGAACAGTTCTGAACATTAACTGTCCATTGGATATATATTTTATTTAAATATATTTTTTGACTGCAGTAACCCAGTAACTCACATTATGTAAAATATTATCGTTAAAATAGAATGTATAAATTACCTCAAATATATACTAATATATTTAGAGGTAATTTACGAACAGTAAATTACTACTAAATATTAGCGCAAATTACCATTAAATATTAGTGATACAATTCCATAAAACACATAAAATTTGTTCTCTTACTTTATTATCTGTGTACCATTCCTTGATAATAATATTAACGACCATTAAATGCTAAATTTTCAAAATTTTATTTCGAATCAAATATGTACATGCGATACCTCGTTGGAAAGTACTCGTCTAGACCTAAACTTTTCTCTAAAACATTTTTTGCTAAAACACATAGAGAAAATTTTAAAAAATAAATTAGAGACCTAAAGCAGTACAAAACAATATAGGACGAATCATCGTGCTTTAAGCGCCTTTCCGAGTACTTTCAAAATATATTTTAAAAATCCATTGAAAATTTATTGCATTTGTTTATAAGTAAAAAAATTTGTCAAATTTTTAAACAATTCCCTAGGCTCTCATAATTAACGAATTTTAATATCTGAAAATGAATTTGAAAATTTGAGTGCTCTTTTATATGTCCAAAAATTTTCAACTTTCTAAATGCTTTAGTTTAGCTTCAGTAACACTTTGAAAATTTGCAAATTTTCAAAACAAAGTTTAGATTGTAAAATTATTATGCAAAAACTAAAAGTCCGATCTTGATGAAATTTGGTGGGAAAATTTATTATATTAAAAAGTTCTCTTTAGCCAAATATGAAGATCCTACGTATAATATAAGTATTTGAAAAAATTCCACAAATAACTTGCTATTTCAATTTTTTTGCGATTTTTACTATTTTTCCAATAGTAAAAATGAATTTTTGGATTCGCAACCAACTGCATCTTATTGAAAATTTAATTACAAAACTTTTTCACTTGTATAACTTTTCTCTAAAAGCTATAGTCACTGAAATATATGAAAAAATAGGAAGAAAAAAAAACGGAATTTTTTCGCATTTTGTTTAATAAAAAATTACGCCCATGTTTTCAAACTAGCGTATAGTGAAATTATCATTTCTTATGATTTTTAGGAGCGATTAAGCCAGAAATCTGCCATACTACCCGATTCACCCAAACATAGGTGATTTTAAGCAGATACCGCCTGGGTAATATTGAAACGGTGGGTTTGAGTGAATCGTACATTTTCAGTAGAGAAGTTTTGAGTTATGCATAGTTTGTCAAATTACGTTCAAGTGCCATTTTCATATTAGCCTATGATAGATTTATATATAACATAATAATTAATTAATATTGTACTAAATACTTTTGCTAAGTTGGCGGCAGAAAACTGTCAATTAATTTAATTATTACTTACTGTCAATATATATTCAGTCTGTTGGCTAAAAGTTGTAAATCTACAATTGAGAAATAAAAGTAAAAAAATAGATGAACTTCATTTAATTCAACAATTAAAACAGTCCACTAAGTCGTTAACATTGGTCCTACGATTCGGATTAACGAAGAAAAAATTGATATCATCCAATTCTAAATCCAAAATAGAATGGAGTAGTAGCAGTGACGTCATCATTTGACAGCCTGAAAACGGTTCAGTGGACTTTGAAGAATTTGACATAAGAGTACGTCTTAGTTTGTGATCGATTTAAATATTACTGGCGCATAATTTTAATATCAAATTTGTGTGGTGACATTTATTAACGATTTTTTAAAAGCCTAGTTTGATAGAAATTTCTATATATATCGTATCAGTGCTGTTTTTTAAAAAGAAAATATGTTGTCAGGTTTGTTGACATCCCTGTTAACTCGTAAATTGTAAAAATAAACACTAATAACGCTAATAACTTAGTTTTTCGGTTTTTTAAAGCGGGTATATTTTATGACTTATTTGCTTAAATATTCATTTAATATACGTATTCATAGATTTGGTATAAGCCAATATTGACATAGAATATAATAGGTTAGGTAGTAGTAATTTCTATTTACTAATATTAATGGTTTTATAAAAGATTAATATCTATTGCTGTGAAATTTATATTTTCTGATATATTATTAACTCCCTAGCAAAAATAGCATATAGAAACATCTCCAAAGTAATTTAAAATATATATTTTTCTATAAGCATAGAAAAGATCTATATAGATGATGAAACAGTTTTACATATGAGTTGCTATGCCATTCTATTGCACAACGACTTTCCATAATATTGAGGAAGAATATCCCTTGGAATTTTTATGTTTATTGATATGACTGTATGTGGAATCGACTAATTTCGTTCAAAAACTGATATCAGTCTCATAGAACCTCATAGCTTTATTTTTATCATGAGCACTTTTTGGCAGGGTTGTACTTCAAGCTTTTAATGAGTTTGAATTTACCATTTTAGAAAAGAATGTCGACGACGGCTGTTGTTGGGTACACTAATCAATGGAATCGAAAAAGAAGTCAGATTTTTGGGATTTCCATCTGCTCAAACCAGACGACAAGTAGAGCTGGCAAGAATAGAAATACTTACTCAGCCCAGCAGCGTTCTGTAGAGATGATTTTCTCGAATCGAAAATAAAAATTGCAAGAATATGTTCCAAACATTTTCTTATGGGCACCTATACAATAGTTTTTACATCATTTATAACATATTGCAATGTTGACAGTGAATTTGCCTATTTAGTCAAGATAGGATATGCATAAATTTTCTTAAGATTTCACTTAAAGTGTAGATTGTTCTTAAGGTGATACGTAACATGTTTCTTTTATAGTACACTATACATATTATTTTAATATGTATTCTATTATATTGACTTGTGTAAACAAGTATTGTTAATAACACAAATAAAACTGATTGAATATGTAATTATATGGTTATTAATTACATCCTCCTCCAGTAACATGCAAATAGACATAGTTTTGGGTTGATGAATGAAGGTAGGTTATTTTAAGATCAAATCAGATTTTAAACAGAGTATACTAAACAATGCAAAATACATCTTCTTGAAAAACTTCGTTGAATTTTTTATGTATCTGAACATTTTTAAATTCAGGAAGAAAGAACGATGAATATATTAAATGCAGATAGAACAGCATAGAGCAAAATACTTTATTTTATAGCAATATATAATGGTTTTGTTGTTTTTATTAACATATTCTACATGTAAACTTAGGAAACATACATCTGTATATACATTATATAAAGCCATTAACTTCTTAAATATCATAACTGCATAATTTACAAATGTATAGATTACATAAAAATCTTTGTGAAATGCCAAAGCGCATTGCATACTCTACGCATCTGGCCTTGCTTTTTATTAATACTACAGTCATATCAATGTTCTTGTTACTGGATTCTATCCAATAAGTCGTCAATACATCTGTCACAGACGTATCCTCATACAACAATCCATGGCTTAAACGGCACTTCTGGTAATCTCTGTGAATGCCTAACCTAAAATAAAAATTACATTCATCCTTAATCTGTTTTATAATGTACAAATGTTGAAGACCAGTAACTTGTGATTAGACATTACAGACATAAGCAGTATACTTTGATAATAAATTTTGAATTTCATATTATTCATATAGAATCTACACTTACTTCACCAACGAGATATCGCTTGCTAATTTTTTTGTATCCAGAAATTCTATCCATTTACAGGCAAACTGAGCAAATGCATCTAAACTTGGTCATCATGGTCGTAGGGCTCGTTCGAAATAACAATCCATCACCACACTTTTATAAATTTTTGGGATATCATTTAGCGATGCAGCTAAATCTTCTACTTTTAAACTATATGGATCAACACCGTTAATGTACTCTAACTTAGAAATATAATTTGGTGACTCCTAAAATGAAGTGTATAGATCAAATTTCAACAAATTTAACAATCCTAATTGTTAAAATTAACTCACCATTACGAAAATAAACACCTTTTGACAGTACGGAAAAAAACACGTCGGTTAAAAAACACAAATAAAACACAAAATTAAAGCCAGTTCAACAAATCACCAAACGTATTAGTAAAAGGGAACACTAATAATTAATTTTACACAAAAAAGCTTTTCAAAAAGCTTTAAAATTCCTTAAAACTTGGGATAATTAAATGACCGTAAATATCATAAAAACTTTTTAGTCCACTGAACTGAAGTTGCATCTTGATTCTGACGTCAGCTGCTACTACTCTATTCAACTAGGCAAAGCCATCAAAGTGAGGTATTCTTTATCCTTTTTTATTGCTTTTCTCTAAGAAAATTACGTTGTCTCTACATTTGCATTTATTTCTTAACAGTGTGATTTTATTTAATGAAATATAATTACCGCGAAAAGTATCAATTTTATGACTGAATATTGTTCTTTGTACATGAACCTATTAATATTTCTTACTGTCGTTTTTTAGAAGACAGAACATTCAAGTAAATTACCTACTATTTATTATTGTTCCTATTTGTGAGAACCTATTTAACGTTTAACTATATAGTTCTTGGCATTTATTTCTCCTATTTAAATTTCTTATTTACGATAGTTTCTGCTTTGATTAACAATGGCAGATCTCATAAAACTAACAAGGAAACGTGGAGCTATCAAACGCAAATTAACAAACTTCAATGCCTTTTTGAAACCGATAGAGGAAACTTTTGAGAAAAAAATGACTGTTGAAAAAACTATTTTTAAATTAAAGATTAGAGGTAAAAAATTTGAATTAATATTCAATAATTTTGAAGAAGTAGGTACAATCAGAAATTGAATGCACATGCGAAAAAGACAAGTTGGAAGATACAGAACGTAACAATTTCACTGATCAGCATTCAAGTCTTTTAGCTAGTGCTAATTTAATTTTACACAAACATGGTGTTGTGTCAGCTGATCATGCCGGTGACCATGTAAGTGTCGCTCAGTCAGAGAATTCGGCTAGTGCTAATTTAATTTTACACAAACATGGTGTTGTGCCAGCTCATCATGCCGGTGACCATGTAAGTGTCGCTCAGTCAGAGAATTCGGCTAGTGCTAATTTAATTCCACACAAACATGCTATTGTGTCAGCTGATCATGCCGGTGACCATGTAAATGTCATTCAAGCAAAGAATTCGAACCATATAGAATTAGTTAATGGTTCCAATGTATTCAATAATGTCAAATTACCTACAATAAATCTTCCTATATTTAATTCGAATTCAGAACATCATATTTACACTTGCTATGTGTTTTTAAAACAATCAATTCCTGACAGAATTAGAAAAGTCAGAGAGCTAAAGCTTTGCAATAACTGTTTATGCAAAGGCCATGATTTGAAACAAGGTCGATCTGTTACATTTAGAAAAGGAGGTAAGCCCACCTAATGAAGTCAACTTGCTTAGTCAAGTCAATCAGTTTGTATTGCTTTCTACCGCCTCTATCTATTATGTTTGCCACAATGTACAACAAACATCTCGATTACTGATATTCATAATATTACTTCTAATATCAAAAAAAATGCGCTGTTACTGTGGAATCTCGATTGAGTCAATTTTATACAACAACTTCCTGTTTTATTTTACCAAAAATAACAGACGATTTGCCAAATAGTAATATTAATGTTTCACAATGGAATATTCCGGAACATTTAAATCTAGCAGACCCACTTTTTTATGAAAGTGGCGAGGTCGATTTACTATTAGGTGCAAGTATTTTCTGGATACTATTACGAAATAAGATTAGTTTGGGAAAAACAAAACCTATCTTACAAAATACTATATTTGGATGGATTATTGCTGGTCCTATCAATGAGCCAGTTTTAAAATCACAATGTTATTTTTCAAAGGATATCGATTAACATAACAATTTAAAGCAATTTTGGGAATTTGAAGAGTGTATGAGTCCTTGTCCATTGTCGGCTGATGAAATTCAGACGATTTGCCAAATAGTAATATTGATGTTTCACAATGGAATATTCCGGAATATTTAAATCTAGCAGACTCACTTTTTTATGAAAGTAGCGAGGTCGATTTACTATTAGATGCAAGTATTTTCTGGATACTATTACGCAATGGTAAGATTAGTTTGGCAAAAACAAAGCCTATCTTACAAAATGCTATATTTGGATGGATTATTGCCGGTCCTATCAATGAGCCAGTTTTAAAATCACAATGTTACTTTTTAAGGGATATCGATTTACAGAACAATTTAAAGCAATTTTGGGAACTTGAAGAGTGTACGAGTCCTTGTCCATTGTCGGCTGATGAAATTTAGTGTGAAAACTTCTTTCAAAATACTGTTTCACGAAGTAGCGATGATCGTTTCATAGTACGAATTCCATTTAAACAATGTCCCTCTCAATTAGGAAAATCTAAAGCTAATGCAATTGAGCGACTCTTTTTTCTCTAAAGAAAAGATTTCAACAAAACCCTACAATGAAAGTCCAATATACAGATTTCGTGAAAACCTATGAATCTTTACGCCATATGTCTTTATTATATGATTTTGATGAATCTCAATTGTCCTATTATTTTCTACATCATGCTGTTATCCGTGAAACGAACTTGACAACTAAGGTGCGAGTAGTTTTCAATGGTTCTGCCCCTTCTGACAATGGTGTTTCTTTAAATGACCTCGAACACATTGGACCACCTATTATAAATGACATTTCCTCTATTCTTGTACATTTTCGACAACGTTCAATAGTTGTATCCTCGGATGTGGAAAAATGTATATGCAGATTTTGGTGCATCCCAATGAACGTTCTCTGCAACAAATAATCTGGCGTAATGATATAAACAAACCTATTTCAATTTACAATTTAAACACAGTTGTTTATGGAACTACATCAGCACTATATTTGGCCATACGTTGTATTAAGCAATTATCGCTTGACTTTAATAATCAATTTTTAGTTTCATCTAATATTATTTCCCAAGACTTTTATATGGGTTACCTCATCACGGGATTTGATACACAGCAAGAAGCTATTACTATTTGTCAAGAAATTTCCAATGTTTTAAAGACAGCATGTTTCAATTTACGGAAATGGACTTCCAATAGTGATAAAGTCCTAAACCATTTTCAAAATGATGCTGATGCTATTAGTGTTTTGCGATTTGGCGACAATGAACAAACCAAAACACTAGGTATACAATGGCTGAGCAATTTGAATGTTCTGCTTACATATCATATTTCTGATGAGTATAAATTCACCACTACAAAAAGAAACATTCTTTCAGACATTACCAAAATCTACGATCCACTTGGACCCCTTAGCCCATGTACTATTTTGGCAAAAATTCTCATTCAAACCCTTTGGGCTCAATTGCGATGAACAAGTTCCATCCGAAATTGAACAAAATTGGCGACGTTTCGTGAATGTTTTCCAAAACTCAATGAATTGCGACTTCCACGAAAAATCATATGTGAAGACCCTAATGTAGTGCAACTGCACGGGTTTTCTGATTCGTCACAATCTGCATATTGCGCTTCATTTTATTGCATATCTATTGCTTCTAATGGTAAAATCCATATCAATCTGGTCTACAGTAAAACCAAGGTCACGCCATTAAAATCTCAAACTATTCCACGATTGGAACTATGCGGTGGCTTGATTCTGGCAAGACTAACAACCCAAGTTTTAAATTCTCTGACAATTAAACCAAAGTGTTTTTCTGGTCTCAAATCGTTCTGTCTTGGTTAAAATTGCAGCCTAGCCAATTAAATACATTTGTCAGCCATCGGGTATCAGAAATTCAGAGCATTACGAACGTCAATGATTGGTTCCATGTTGATCAACGGATAATTCAGCCGATCTTGCATCCAGAGGTGTCTTTCCTGATCTTCTGTTAACTGCTGGCCTTTGGTGGATAGGTCCATCTTGATTGTCCAAGGCTCAAACAGAATGGTCAACTTTTAGTTTTTCTATACCCAATGAGCTTCCTGAAATAAAAAGGGAATGTATGTAAATCCTTTAATGTAACACAAAATGAAGTTTTAGAAATATTCCATAAATGTTCGACGTTGTCAGGGTTACAACGCGTTACAGCGTTTTCGATTTTTCTTTAATTTAAGGAAACAAAAACGTGATAGACCTACTGGTAGTTTAAGCGTAACTGAATTAGATTTTGCTATGAAACGATTGGTTAAATTAAGTCAGCTAGAGACTTTTAACAATGAAATAACGTTATTGACTAACAACCGAAATTTACAATCTAATAAACTGTTAAGCTTAGCTCCATTTATCGATGCTGATGGTTTACTTAGAGCCGGTGGTCGACTAGAACATTCGAATTTACAATTCAATGCAAAACATCCTTTTTTACTACATAGTAAACATGCCTCAACCAAATTAATTTTTGACCATGAACATCGCAAACTTTTACATACTGGTCCACAATTATTGTTAAATATTATTCGGCAAACTTATTGGCCACTTGCTGGTATGTTCAGCAAAAAAGGTAGTGAGGTCATGCATAAAGTGTTTTAAATTTAAACAAAAATTTATCACGAATTTTATGGGAAATTTATCTGAATATCGGATTACTGCAATGACACCTATCTGTCACTGGCATCGATTATGCTGGTCCAATTTTTGTAAAGGACCGAAAAGGTCGCAGTTGTAAAAGCACAAAAGCATATGTATGTTTGTTTATTTGCTTTGCCGTAAAAGCAGTTTATTTGGAACTAACATCGGATTTAACCACAGAATGTTTTCTTGCTGCTTTGCGACGTTTTTCTGCTTGACGTGGTTATCCCCGTCAGATATGGGCACAGACAATGCTACAAATTTTGTGGGAGCTTCCATTGTTCTTAATCAATTACATGAATTTTTGAATCGTCAGAAGAGGACATATTGAATGAATGTTCAAAGAATAATATTGAGTGGCATTTCATCCCACCAGCTCCACCTCATTTCGGAGGGTTGTGGGAATCCGGAATAAAAAGTACAAACAATCATTTGCTAAAAGTCACTAGCGATGTGAAACTTACCTATGAGGAATTAAATACAATTCTAGTTCAAATAGAGGAAACACTCAATTCTCGTCCTATGTACGAGACTTGTCTCCCTTAACTCCTGCTCATATTTTGGTCAATAAGTCCTTGGTGAAAGTGCCAGATCCAAATGTCTTGGATATTCAAACCAATAGACTGTCTCGATATCAACTGCTACAACAGATAAACCAGAGTTTCTGGAAAAGATGGTCAAATGATTACCTGTCATATCTCAAACCCGTAATAAATGGAAACAACATTCCCAGCAAATAAATATTGGCACTCTAGTATTGCTAAAAAATGAAAACTTACCTCCATGTCAATGGTTACTTGGACGTATCACCCACTTATATCCGGAGCCGTATTCGAGTCGTAACAGTGAAGACTTCCCACGGTCTATTCAAAAGAGCGATCACAAAGATTTGTCCACTTCCATTTCTTTATAAGCAGACATTAAAACAAAATAGCAAAATTATATATGCCTGTGAAAGTCAAGAAAACTTTTATTTTCTTCGTAGGATGCATATCAATGCATACTTCGTTTGTGAAAAAGAAGTCAGTAATGAAAAATTTGGGACAGTTGTAAAAAAACCAGTGAAGCCGGTATTTCAGCAATTTTAGATGCTGCTTCTCGGAGAAATGGCAATATTTCTATAAGAATAACGCCGCATTTAAAATTACTCCAATCAATGAAAAAGAATTATAGATACCACAAAAAGTGTTACAAGACTTATACTAGTAATCGAAATATAGATAATTACATTAATTCTAAAAGGCAAGATTCCGCAAGAAATAACAATTACCGAACTAAAAAAGAGGATTTGATATTAGTAAATGTGCTTTATATGTAATAAGTCTAGAACAAAAAAAAAAGAAGAAAGGACTGATCAAAATAAGCACGGGTACAGGAGAAACCACCAGACAGAAGATAATGAATAATCTATACTTTTTGATAATACTATTATTCAGTCAGATGATACTGATGTTCTCGTTATAGTTTTATATTATGTTGCAGTATTCTCTGATTTCGTAACAAAAAATTTATATTCAAATTGATCATTCCAACCAAACAATTAATAAAGTGAGGTTTTCTACTCTATATCATATATCATCTAAACTAGGATCAGATTTCTGTTCTTATTTATCAGCTATACATTCATTAACTGGTTATGATACAACTAGTACTTTTGTAAAATTGGTAAGAAAACTGCATTCGATGTTGGCTGGAAGAAAGAGGAAGAAATTGGAAATTTTTTAAATTTCCATAAATCCAATCTAGAAGATGCTCTCTGCATGTCTGGAAATTTTGTGGCAATATTGTATAGGCATGACAATGTTGAAAGTCTGTCTGATCTAAGAAGATTAGTAACATTAAAATCATTGAAATGGCCAGCAAAACGTCCTTCAACAGAAGATGCTTTCAGGCAGCATGTGCTATGGTTGGTCTATTCTTATTTATCTTAATTTTAAATTAAATGCAAATTTCGATTTTTAGGTGTTTATTACAGTGCGAGATATGGTGTAATAGTCATAAACTCAATATTGAGGTGTTTAATATTTTCCGCTTTGGGTGGGAAACAAATGCAGAAGGTATTGGACCGGTCCTCTTTACGAAGGCACCAATACCCGACGAAATGCGAGATATATTAAATATTTCGTGTAACGATAAAAACTGCAACTCGCAAAAATGCCAATGTTTTAAGGACAATTTAAAATGTACATCCGCCTGCAAATGCAAAGAGTGTCGCAATGTTGTTACAATTCAACAATATATTGATAATTAAGAACTTGAACTTGGATTTTTAAACATTCTTAAATGTTAATTTTTATTTAGGATTTATTATTATTTATTTCTGTTTTTATTATTTATTTCTATTTTTATTATTTATTTATTTATACGTAAAAGTATAATCATCTTTCATCCAAGATTTTTGGTAATTAAAACGTTAATGTTTTAAACCCTGTTTTATTTCGTGTAAGTAGCCACCACTCGACCTTGTTTGACTGACATGTCACGCGCGTTCTATGAAACGCGACATTATATGACAGAAAATGTTCCTTATACGTAGGGATCCTCGTGTCGTTCGTCACATGCCTACCTTGCACTGACGAGAGCCAACAGCTCGAAACTGCAGTCTGCAAGTGGCATGGGAGTACTGGCATGAGAGCTCCTTTAAGTAGGATCAGTCTTTCGGCTGGCGTTTGTTGCAATCGAAGCATTAGCGTTTTGTTGGTAAATGCGATTATTACACTTAACGCGCCAGGTTTGTAACTTGTGATTCAGCGCTCGGCGGGGCACATAGCCCGGAGAGTAGCTGTTGGTTGTAGTCTGGTTACATTCCTTATAGTAAAATAAGGATTTCATAGAGGAGCTTGCGAATGAAATATTATGTTTGAATATTTCTGCCCTCTAGAAGCACACTATATATATATATATATATATATATATATATATATATAACTGAACTCAGTTCAGTTCGAGCAACGAGAAGCAGCGGTAGGCAGCTTTCAGTAAGAACCTGAAGATGGCAGATGAGATTCTGCCGAAACGTCGTTTAGACAACCGTGACTCCTGGAGGAGTCGATCATCGACGCGGGAGAGCACCCGGAAGTACAACAACACTTCATTTAACACCCGCGAAAACCTACAAAACAACATATATATATATATATATATATATATATATGTTAGATTTGAACTTCCTTGATTGATTTTTTAAAAACAATTTATTAAAAATATTTACAATTATTATTATTATGGAGATTTTCACAATATTAACTAGAATACTTATGCTTGGTAGCGGAGCGTACAAGCTTATAAAATTAATACTTTGAATAAAGAGATTATTAAAATGTGGATCTCGAATGAGAAACACTGATATTCTTTCCTATTATTTGGGTTTTCTACCACATGTACTATTATCCTCTTCAAAACAAATCACCGAATCTACAAAATAATAGAATTATTGGAAAAAAAGCCTCTGCGCCCGTGACGTTTACGCCAAAGGAAAAGTCAGAGGTTATGTTTTGCAAATAATATAAATCGGAATAAACACAAAAATAATGTATTTTGCTGACGTTTCGGAAAGTAATCTCTTTCCGTTTTCAAAGCTATTTTTTGAAGAACTCTTATTTTGCTGTGTATGTCAAATACACAGCTTTAAGATTCTGTTTATGTTATTTCCATAGATACTTACTACTTAAACAGAACATAGAACTGATGATATTTTTTTTAGATAATGTTGAGTTTGTTAAGTTCTTCTTTTAACATTGGTAGCCAGGTTGTACAAATATCTACAGAACAATTCGATACGCACTTATCTTCATTTAATAAGATTATTGCTGATTCTTTAATTTTTCTTTTTTTGGTATCTGTTTCTTTTGTTAAAATTTTTGCCGAGTCCCAGTTTATTCTATGTCCGTTTTCCCAAGCATGTTCACAAATCTTTGATTTCTGAATTTCATTCTTTCTAATGTAGTTCTTGTGCTCATCCAACCTCACACTGAAAGGTCTGGATGACTCACCCACATAACATTTATCACATTCGCACGGGATATTGTAAATACAGTTTTTTGAATTCTGCTCCCTGTTTATCGGTTTTGTTTTTGTTAAAATAGATCTTAAAGTGTTCCCCGTTTGAAATATCGTCCTAACATCAAATTTGTCACCTAAACACTGAGTTTAACTGTAATCTGCTAACTGACTGGCATATGTCTTTTACGTGTATTTATAATATTTACAATAAATGCTGAATTAGCATCAGATTGCTATATTCGCATTTCACAGAGTAATTCCAGACTGTATGTGTTTTAAAACAGCAGACGTATTAGGTTACAAAGATAATAAAAAGGAATATGATATAATTTATGAATTTATCTATACTGGTATTGAATTACTTTGTGAGAATGTTACTGATAATGGACTTAATACTAATAAGATATTAACAATGTGGAAAGCTGATATAACAGCTCCCTTTCTTATAAAAAACAACTTTTAAGCGTAATCTTTACTAAAACTAGAATTTAATTCGATATCCTCGGTAGGTTCTCTGATATTTACACTGGGTCTTCTTTTCGGTAATAGGTGTCCGTATCCATGTAGTAGCCTAGATTTTGGTCGTGGGGGTTGCGGTGGTTGATCGTTTGATGAGGTGATGCCAATTTTTACGTCCCTTCTTCTCTTACATTTGCAGGTTATATACAAAATACTAAGCGTAATAACTAAAGCTATGGTTAAATAGGTGAACCAGGAAATATTTTTGGTTACAAATGGCTCGTTGAATAGCTTATCTAAATCGTCAGAGTATTGATCTAACTTATGTTTAGCAATGTTTAAATCGCCCGTATTAAGATTACTCAATTTTAGTGGTTTTAACGTTGGAAGTTTGTGTTTCTCCGGTAAATGGTTACAACAATCGTACGGTATCCGCACTGCGTGGTTGCTGTAACTGACGTTGTCCTGTTGATATGAGGATGCATGTACTCTGGTGCTGTCTATGAAAGCGCTGCATTCTGGTTGTAGGGTTAAGATAGAGTTCATATTTATTATTTTCGTCGTAACGTCTCTATTGTTGCACTTCACTGTAACCGGTAAATTGTCTGAAATTGATATTAGCCACTTATTGTTTTTGAGTTTTTGTATGTTATAATCTTTAGCAAACAGCAGGTTTGACTGACAAGTCCGGGGCACTACACTTAATTGTCTTAGGATTTGGGCTTCACATATCGCATCACTGTCTATGGGGTATGGAAGCACATTCGAACAATACCTTGTACTTGGGTTTAGCGTTTTGCAGTTGTCGACATCTGGGAGAGGTACAAATAACAAAGAATCATCGTCTTTGGCTATATATTTATGCGTAGTTGACAGGATATGATGAAGTCCTGTTCGATTATCTAATATAGGAATGGGATAAAGCTGGTAGAGGGTATATCTTTCTGGTTCTGTTAGCGGGATTTTTAAAACAAATATTACTCTAGTTCCAGCAGTTCTATTATGTCAAAATATTGAGCTATTTTTGAAATTTGTGGAGTTATTGGCAAGTTGTTCTTGTGTAAAGACTGAGGTATTTCTTGAAGAGAAGTGACCAGATCTTTCGGAGTGATTATCAAACTATGTAAGATTTTTAATCTTGCAAACGTAATTGAATTTAAAATGTTATCTAAATTATTTTCTAAAAACATGTAACTTTCCATCAAGGATTCACATAACTCGAGTACTCGTAATTTCGATTCAATGTATGCTAAATCGTTTGATATGTCGTAGATTGACTTTTCGATTTCCTTTATGTCCTTATTAAATGTTACCTCGTCTATTTTTAATTTCTGGACGGTTGAGTTAAAACTTCTTATTACTGAAGTTGTTAAGGAAATTTGGTTTTTTACTAAATTTTCTAATTGGCGTTCGTCGCTCATTAGTTTGTTAATACAATTTGTGTAGTATTCACCATCAGAGGCGTCTAAATTACCTGTGATAGCTTTCCATACTGTCCCTATTCCATTTAAAATGCCGCGTTTATAGCGTTTTGTGTCCGCGAATTTTTCTTCAACCTTTAATTCTCAAGATTGTGAGATTTGGGTTAAAAGGCTAATGTGTGTTTGGATTTCTGATCGAAATGATGTCATACGGGGGTTGTCGGTTTCAAATGTCGTTATCATGTCGTTTAGAATATTATTGTTGCAGTCAAGGGTCAATTTGATTGGTTCTATGTCTTTGTAAACTAAAAGCGTCCATTTGTCGTTTGATATTTCGATGCGGTCTTCTTCGTGATAGTATATTCCTAGGGTGTTGTTAATAGTTTCGATCGTGTATTGAGGTGATACTGCTTTAAGCAGTAGAAGAAACCTGAAAAATAAATTAATTTTCAAAGTATGGTCTCATTCTATCAACGTTGGTTTTTGTACTTTGTTCAGTCTCGGGGTTATAAAGTATAGCGGAATTTCTTAGAATTTCCTTAATTATGAATGGTCCATTAAATTTGTTTCCGAGCTTATTCTTTATTTGACTCTCTTTGACATAAACTTTATCGCCTATATTAAATTCAAAATTATCTGTTACGTATCTATCGAATCGTGCCTTGGCCTTTTCTTTTTGCAGTTCTGTTCTTGTGCGGGCTATTTTGTAATAGTGCGAGATTCTGTTGTTTAGATCTCGTACGTATTTTGATATCAATTCTTTCTGATTATAGAGCGTTTCGGGTGGACGGCTTGAGGTGTGCCCGAATACTAGTTCGTACGGGGTGTAACCGTGCGTTTTGTTAGTAGAGTTGTTGTAACAAATGATAGCGTATGGTAAAACGGTTAATGGGTGTTCGTTGGGGTTTTCTGATTTATTGGCTCTAATCATTTCCATAAGCTTTGCGTGAAATCTCTCAATCGAGCCGTTAGATCGCGGGTGATGTACGCTAGAGAAAGTCAGTTTAATGTTGTAAAGGGTAGAAAGGTCTTTGAGAAGCATGTTGTCAAATTCGTTTCCACAAACGCAATGTATACGAAGGGGTGTACCAAAATGTTGAAAGTAGAGCAAGAGAGTGTTTACGATAGATTTAGCAGTTTTGTCGGGTATAGCGTAAGCTTGGGTGAACTTGGTTAATTCGTCTCTAATGGTTAGGGCGTAATATTTGGTGGGAACTTGGATGATGTCGATATTGACGCGTTCGAAAGGGGTTTTAGGTGTTTCGGTGATAACCAAAGGGTTATCAAGATTTTTTCGTAAAGTTTTTGTCTTTTGACAAATTTCCCAAGATTTTATAAATTTTTCTACGTCCTTCGTTAGTCCGTTCCAGTTGTACTTGTTTTTTATTCTACGAATAGTTTCGTTTACGCCACGGTGAAGATTGTTTTTACCAGCATGAAATTGGTTGAGTATTATGGGAATTTGGTCTTCGTCAGGGGTTCTGACAATGTCTTGACATATAACTAGTTTTATGTCTTTGTCACTGAAAATAAATGATAAAATTTCAAGAATGGGTAAATTTAGGTTATTTTCGACGTAATATGTCTTAGATGGGTCAATGTCGTTTTTGTTTTTATATATTGTAACGAAGAGTTGCAATATAGCTGAACCGGGATCGAAAGGTAAAGGTACGATATAGTATGATCGTTTCTTTATGGTTTTACTGGAAAGAATGTTAATTTTATTGTTGGTAAAGTCAGGGTTTTCTTCAAAAATGTCTTCTATAATTCTATAGTGGAAATCTTGTAGACTGTCTTGTTGAAAGAACGTTATTATGTTTTTGTGGTCTTTGTCAAGTAATTGGTTGTTTGAAAATGTAATTTTTGTGTAGTCAAAGAGGGAGGTTGTCTGATACAATTTTTCGAATGTGTCGTATTCTTGGGTTATTTGTTCTGGTGAAGTTTCTTCAGGGTTGTCGTCTGTGTCAGATGAGTCATCTAAATTTTGGATATTGTTATGGAACGCTATACATTTTTGTACATGATTTACTTTAATGCGGGATAAAGCGTCTGCGTTCTTGTTAATTTTTCCTGGCTTATATATGATCTCATAATCATTCCTCTAGCTTGAGGCGCCAACGTGCGAGTCTGCTACCGGGATCTTTAATCGAGAATAGCCACGTTAATGGTCAATGGTCAGTGATGAGTATAAATTTTCTTCCGAAAAGGTATGGTCTGTAATGTTTTACCGCCGACACGATCGCTAGAAGCTCTCTGTCAATCGTGGAGTACTTCGTTTCTGCACTACAAAGTGTTCGCGATGCATAAGCAATAGGGAGATCTTTGCCTACGGGTCCTTGGGAAAGTACAGCGCCAGTAGCGTGCGCTAGCATCTGTTGTTAGGAGAAAGGTTTCGTCGAAATTTGGGTATATTGAAATGGGAGTAGAAGTTAATGCGTTTTTAAGTTCGTCAAAAGAATTTTTACAAGTTGAATCGAAATTAAATGGGATGTCTTTTTGCAATAATTTAGTAAGGGGATTAGAAATTTTGGCAAAGTTAGGGATAAAACGCCTGTAGTATCCGGCGAGTTCTAAGAAGGTTTTGATGTCTTTTTGGGTTTTTGGTTCGGGAAAGTTTTGGATACATTCAATTTTTGAAGGGTTTGGTTTGACTCCATCTTGGGTGATGAGGTGGCCTAGATAAGCTACTTCCTTCCTGAGGAATTCGCACTTATCCGGCTGGATTTTGAGATTAGCTTTCCTTAATTTTATAAAGACTTCTGTGAGTCTGGAAACATGCTCATGAATGGTGGGTGAATATATAATTATGTCATCCATATAAACGAGACAGCGCTCGTTTTGAATGCCTAAAAGAATGTTGTCCATAACGCGCTGGAAGGTGGAGGGTGCGTTTTTTAGACCAAATGGCATACGAACGAATTCGTAGTGGCCATTTTCTACAGAAAATGCTGTCTTTTGGATGTCTTTTTATCAATTTCGATCTGGTGAAAACCAGACGTGAGATCTAAAGTGGTGAAATATTCACACTTTCCTAGCTGGTCGAGGAGGTCTGAGATCACAGGATACTTGTCGTCAACGTTTAGCTCATTCAGTTTCCGATAGTCGATGACGACTCTCCATTTTTGTTTGCCCGAAGCATCGAGCTTCTTCGGCACAACCCACACTGGAGAGGACCAGGGTGAGATAGATGGTTGGACTATACCTTGATTAAGCATTTCGGTAATTTGGTGTTTTACTTCTTCTTTATGGACTTGAAGGTATCTGTACGATTTAGTAAAGACGGGCTTGGCGTTATTAGTGTCTATCGCGTGTTTTATTTCGTTTGTAAAAGTTAGCGAATCGCCTTCTAGGTAGAAGATATCAAAAAATTTAAGACATAAATTGGTAATTGATTCTCTTTCCTCGTCGTTAAGATAGTCTAATCGTAATTGATTTTGAATTTCGTAAAGTCTATCCGTAACGTCATTTTGAAGTTGATCTGAGTTGGTATTAGAAATGTTCATGTTACAAGCTAGTTCGAACTGTGTTATCGGTTCTAGTTTTAAGTCGGAAAAGTCGATAATTTTTGGTATTGCGTTAGCGTTGATTACGGAGGTTAAAAATTCGCCCTTTTCATTAATTTTGACTAGTGCATTAGGTAGTCTAACTTTTTCTTTTTCCTGTGCTAGCAGTATAGCATCAGTACTTATTAAATTCAATTTAGTTTGAAAATTTGTTCTGTGCGGGGTTGAATAGATATTGTTTTTCTTTTTAAAATTTAAATTATAATTTGTATTATTACTGACAACTGTAGGCTCGTTGATTCTTCACCTGCCTTATACAGGGGAACTGTTTTAAAGTTTGTAGTAAGTCCCATTTTCTTTATGTTTATTATACAATCATAATGTTTCAAAAAGTTCGCTCCGAGGAGTCCGTCAAATTCTATGTCTAGGTTGTAAATGTAAACTTTGTGAGGGTCGCCTATATCAAATGGAATAAGTTTTGATTCTCTTATTAAAATTTTTTCACTAGTTATTCCTTGAATAACGGCATTTTCAGGAAATGTGTTCAAAATTTTTTCAGCGGTTTTTTCTTTGAAAATTGAAATTCCTGCGCCGGTATCGATCAACAGGTTAAATGTGTTAGTGATATCTTTGATGTAGTACAGGTTTTTTGATTTGACGGTTAATAGCGATTTGGACAATGTGTTTACATGAATCCCTGTTCTGGGAAGTTTAGGTGCGGATTGGAATCGTCTAAGTTTATTGATTGGGCTTGAGATGTTAGGTCTGAAATCGCGTTGTAATTGTCCGGGGTCGTCTCTGGAAACATAACGGGGTTTTCCTGGGGGAAAAGTTCGGGGTACTGGGTCTGGTAATCTGGGGGGTCTTGAAAAGCTTGGGAACCTAATTGAAAATCCTGAGAATTAGTATATTGTTATTGTTCTTCTGAAAAATACTCTTGGTGCTCATATGGGAATTCTTGGAGTTCGGTATTTGCGTCTCCTTGGTAATCATCATTCGAATGGTTTTGTATTGGGTAATTTATGTGATGCGTTCGTGGTTGGTTATTATTTCGACTGAAATTCGGGTTTGGTTGAATTACAGACGGTCGGGGTTGAAATTGGCTGAGTCTGTTGAAAGGTTGATTGGGTCTCTGGTTCTGATTTGAGAATATTTGTTGGGGGAATGGCCTCTGCTGCTGTTGTTGTGGAGCGGCATATTGCCTTTGAAAATTCGGAATATTATTTTGTGGGGTAAAATTTGGGTAATTATGTGATTGAGAAGGTTGTTGACGAGCTCGACATTCGTTAATGACGTGCCCTGTTCTCTTGCAGTAAGAACATGTTTTTGTGAAGGATTGAACATTCGATTTTTTGATAGGGGCTTGAATATCACGAGAGTTATTTGGTTTATTGAATTTTTGGTTTTCGAAATAGGAGAGTTGAAGCTCTCGCCTGATGCGTTGAGATGCTTCAAGCATACTCGGGGGGTTTCCTGCTCTTATTATTTTGCCTATGTTTGGTTCTAGACCAGTAAGGAGGGTGTTTAGAGTCATTATCTCGATAAGTTGAGACTGAGCGTCTTTTTGTTCAGGCGTCAAATTAGTCTTTTGAATTGATGCGTGCATCTTGGCATTGTGAGTTTGCAAGCGGAAGAAGAATGTTAAAGATGATTCATTGGGAAGTTGTTTGATTCGTTGCAGGTCTTGGATTAGAGACGTCAGGTCCCGTGAATCTCCGAAATGAACTGACAGCAATTGTTTGATTTCAGCCCAAGTGGCTGGGTTTCTAGAGTTAATTAGCTGGGCTGCTCGCCCACGGAGCTTATTTTTTATGTGTAAAGTTAATAAGATCTGTTGATCGTTAATGGCCATGTGGTGGGCATGGTCACAAGCATTCAAAAAGGTATTCAGAAAGATTTGGTCGCCCTCAAATTCGGGAATGATAGAAAAAATTTCAGAAAGTCTGTACGGTTCTATTTCTTGTACTTCTTGTACTTGTCGTACTTGTTGTACTTGTTCCTTTGCCATTTTAAAAGTTTATTTCGTTTGGGTTTTTAGGAAATGTTTATATTAGATAATCGGACTTTGTCTGAACGCGACAAAAAGTACGAAAAATAAATAAAATAAATTCGAAGCACTTAAAAATGATTCAATGTTAAAATGTACTTACAGGATTTTTTCCATAGTATAGTACCAGTTGATTCGTGCGTAGAAGTTGCTTGTTTCTTATAACTAGTTGCTCGTTTTTCTTGAGTGAATGATTATTCTTCGATTTGCTGTAGGAATTACGGTTCTTTTGCTACGAGATTTACACGTACATGAACAAATAAATACGTTGGATCTTAATGATTATCAGATATTACGTAACGGAATCACTTGGGCTACTGTAGCGTAGCAGATATCGTAGGCATTGACTTACCCAGAAAGTGATGTACGTGCCTACGATAAAATTTCTCTAGCTCAGACTATCTCAGGGCGTTAAGCCCAAGCTTACATAAACTATGATAAATTATTAGTTTACTTACTTAACAACTCATTGAGGTTTCCCTATGTAGTGTTCGCAGACGAAATAATGACACTTTCTTTAAAAATGAAATGCACTATATTAAACAATTTACAGATTTAGGTTCTCTAGCATGTAACCTGACGATGTTCACAGGTGTGGCAAATTCCACGATTAATAAGATCACATTCATAAAATGCCTCGTGTAGCTACACATCGGTTTACAATGTCCTCATAAATTGCTCATAAATTCTGTCACAAAGATTTGATTTAAAGAACCTCCTTAAATATATGTAAATGCATAAAATCTTTAAATATCTACAAGTTAAATTGCAAAAGTATCCAGCCGAACCACTGAAGGTGGTCCCCGGTAAGTAAAACAAATAAACAACACAACACACTTGTTTAGGGTGGTAAGATACCGAGTCCGGACGTGGAAGAACTGTAGCCCTACGGAGATGTCTTCGGGACACAAGAAATGGACCCAAGGATGGGGTTGATCGTAGCCTCTCCAGCCCTGGAACCTTCCACTGTGTGTGGATGCCCCGTCTGTGGAACTCTTACTGACGTGTTTAGAAGCCCCGTCCGTGGAACCCTAAAGATATCACAATTTAATTCACAAAGTCAGAAATGCACGTGAAGCGTGCTTAATGTGAGTAATTCTGACATAACCTACAAAAGGAACATAATTTACCTCACTGATGAGGGAACAATCCACCAATACTCCGGGAAGCCACAGTCGGATAAATGGGGTCGAGTCCGCCTTTCAGGTTGACACGGTATTTCCAAAGGAAAGCCTGCAAATTTGCGAAACACGTGGGTAGAGAACGGGCAAGATGGCGTGAAGAGGTTAGCTTACCTTGTGTAATTTAATATCCTGCTTCCGCAGATAAAATTTACTCACAACCGCAAAATATTCCGCTAAACGGAACAACAACAGATTGAGGAAATTTTCTTGAGTTGATTATTCTAAAATCCACCAGGATGCCTTGGATAAAACCGAGGTTGGAAGAATTACCAACTAATTAACACCAACCATGCCAAAAACAATGGTTGCCTACTCGTCTTCCGCTCTCTGCTGTTCAAGTGCCGCAAATGTGTCGCCCTCCCGTGGAGAATAGCGAAATGTGTTACGGACGTGTAGCAGTTGTTATAATGCGGCCCACAAAACGCTAAAGCGTATGGTGGGTTGCATACGCTAGAAGTCCGTAACAACTCCCCCTTTACTCGCAGGAGAAAAAAAATCGAATCGATTTTTTTTTTTCTTACTAGCTTCTCACCAGAGGATGGATAATTGGTGGGGAGACTTAATATGCACGGGGATGGCTAACCCGTCTCCCAAGTTACCATCAGGCATAACAACAAAAATAATGTCAAAAATAAGGAGACTTAAATGCACGGGGATGGCTAACTCATCTCCCAAGTTACCATCAGGCATAACAACACAAATAAAAAAAAATACATGGAGAAAAAAAAGAAAGAGAAGGGAAAAAAAACAAAAAACGCATAAGGACTTAACAGCTAGGAAGTAGCTCGCCCCAAGGCTACTCCACCAGCAAAACAATGAGATACGGGAGTGTTCCCCGTCACACCACGACGACCACCCTTGCGCGACAACGAGGTTAGTCTGAAGCCCAGTAGTGCCTACCCGGGTAATGGTAACCAGGCCTAGACCAGGCTACCTCCAAGCAGCACCTCCCAAGCTCGAGCCCCTCCAGATGGATACCTTTAAAAGCAGCTGCCAGCAATGTGAGCGCCCCCAACGAGACGGAGTCCCTCAAGACGCAAGCGCCACACAAGACCATTTTTGGGGACTCTTGCCCCTCCCAGGTATAACCACGGTGATGGTATTCGTGCATCCCCCATCACAGAGATCCAACGAAAGACACTTCCTCCCGTGAGGCGGAAAGAGGTGAAAACTTACTCAGTGGGTTGCAGCCACCTGAGCAAGACCAATGAACCAGAAAAGCAAATGTTACTACCAAATTAACGAAAGAAGTGACCTAAAACATGTTACTAAGACCAACATAAAAGAAACGAATCGTCATTGCCTATTCGGATGCCTAAGTACGTCAACGGAACTAACAGACCACAACTAGTTGTCATCGGGAGGGTGTGCTTTCAGATCTTTTATGTGCCACACCGAACGTTTACCGTCAGAACCTACGAGCTCATAAGTCCATGGTGAGAGAATTTTTCTAATCGTGAAAGGACCCACAAATTTAGGCGCTAACTTTGCCGTGAAATATTTCGAGGCATCAGACTGGGCGTGAGAACGTCTCCAGACCTTTTGCTTCAAAACAAACTTATCGGGTCGGCGTCTTAGGTTATAATGTTTCTTACTGGATTTATGGGCCTTTAATATTCTACTCTGAACATCCTTATAAATCTTAGCGAAGGCAAGCTTACGGTTTTCAGGGTTTACAACTGGATACTCAGACTCAGAAGGGACGTACTTATCACTATTGCCATCTAACGAAATTTCACGTCCAAAATTGACAAAATTAGGCGTTAGGCCTGTAACCTCATGTTTCGACGATCTAATGGCAAAACCTATTTTCGGCAAAAATTGATCCCAAGCCCTGTGATTATCCTTTACATATGCAGATAACATAGTCTTAACAACACGATCTACCCTTTCAGTCAGGTTACATTGAGGGTGGTCATTTGCAGTGTACGCTATTTCGATGTTGTAGGTTTTAGCGAGATTTTGGAAACGGTTACTCTGAAACTGACGACCATTGTCTACCACTAAAGTCTTCGGAGCGCCAAATAAGAGAATTACATTATCCTCGATGACCTGCGATATGCTATTAGCGGTAGCTGACCTCAACAGAAACACCATGGCAAACTTACTAAAATTGTCACACACGACAAGAATAAACTGATAACCCTTAGCCGTCCTGGGTAATGGACCCATCAGATCGGCACTAACTAGATGCCAGGGTTTTCCAACGGTAGGTGTTTTACTCAATAAATTTCCCATAAGTGACTTCTGTTCGGGTTTAGTACTTATGCAAATCTCACATTGCCTAACGAACTTAGCCACATCGGCCTTTAATTTCAGCCAATAATACCTATTTCCCACTCGAGCCACAGTCTTATGGACCCCTGCGTGTCCACAACTCGCATCACAATGCAACGACCTAATTATTTCTAGGCGTTTCTCTTTGGGTAAAACCAATCTCCAAGTGTCGGCAGGATCTGCTAACTCGGGATAACGCAAACGTACATACTTGTACAACTGGCCATTCTGTATACGCCATAAGGGATAACGCATAGGAGACTGTTCAACTCGCTCCAGCATTCTCAAATACCATTTATCGGTGGGAGAATCGGCATGGTCCGTGACCGAGAATACTTCGATGGATTCCACCGTTACTGGTACTGAACGAGACAGAAAATTAGGGACGGTATGTTCAGAGCCCTTGCGATGAATCAGTTCAAAGTCATAAGGTTGCAGACGAAGTGCCCATCTGGCCAATCGACCTTGGGGATCTTTTAGCTGCTGCAACCATAGCAAAGAATGACAATCCGTTATGATTTTGAAGTGGAAACCTTCAAGATAGTGACGTAGCTTCTCCACTGCCCAAATTACGGCGATGCATTCTCTTTCGACCGAGCTATATTTGCGCTCCTGGCTAGTCAAAGAACGGGACAAATAGCAAATTACCTTTTCGCCATCATCAAATTGCTGCGTGAGCACGGCACCAACACCGAATGCCGACGAATCTGTCTGCACATAAAAGGTACGCTCAAAATCAGGGCAGGTCAAAATAGGTGCAGTAACCAAACACTCCTTAAGAAGTTTAAAAGATTTCTCACACTCAAGTGACCAACACCAACTAACATTCTTCTTTGTGAGGTTCGACAAAGGAGCCACTATTGTAGAAAACTGCGGTACAAATCTTCGATACCAAGATGCTGTGCCTATAAATCTACGAATTTCCCTAACGTTTTTCGGAGAATGTACACTCAAAATCGACTCTACCTTCGCTGGATCAGGACGTAAACCATACTTATCTACAACATATCCCAAGTACTTAAGCTCAGGATGGCAAAATTGACACTTGTCAAAACTAACTATCAGCCCAGCAGAATGCAAGCGATCAAAAACCTTCTGCAACGTTTCTAGGTGAGATTCGAAATCCTTCGACACTACCACAATGTCATCCAAATAAACCAAAACCGAAGGCTGCAAATCAGCTCCAAGCACGGTATCAATAAGACGCTGCCAAGTCGCAGGCGCATTTGACAACCCAAAAGGCATAACTCGAAACCTATACAAGCCATTAGGTACAGTGAAAGCGGTATAGTCTTTGGAAGATTCAGCAATCGGAACTTGCCAATATGCACTCTTAATATCTAATGAACTTAGATATTTGGCATCCCTCAACTGATCTAATATGGAGGAAATCAGCGGCAGAGGATAGGTATCCTTTTTAGTAACAGCGTTAAGGCGCCGGTAATCTACACAAAAACGCAGAGTTTGATCCTTTTTCTGCACTAAACATATTGGGGAAGACCAAGGACTTTTACACGGTTCGATGATATTTAACTCCAGCATTTTCTTAATTTCATCATCAATCAGTTTTTGTCTGGCAGGCGAAACAGGATAGTATCTCTGTTTGATAGGTTTGGTATCTGGGAGTAACTCGATCTCATGAGAAACGAGATGTGTACGACCAAGGGAAGTACCCATCAGTTTCCGGTTTTCCTCCACCAAACTATCCAGAGCTAGTTTCTGTGATACACTTAAAGAAGTTTCGTCAAGGACACTGTTAACCTCCACGAGTGTTTCCTGCTCAGAAAAATGCCAAACATCTTGTGGTAAATCTGGTATAATATTCATCGCCACCCAAAAATCTATCCCTAGAATTAACTTATGCGGTATTTCCGGAACTACTAGGACATCTATTACATGAACCTTGTCACCCAAGCAGAAAGGAACAGATACATAACCTATAACGGAACAGACTTGCCCGTTAGCCACTCTGCACTCATTGACAGAAGGCTTCAAACTTAAACCAATCTGCTGGAAGATGTTACATGGCCTATGTCCATTTAACAGTTTTAGTTAAAAACTAGTGTTTTGTGGATAGTTAGCACGACCTGTATATTTTTTGGATTCAGTTTTTGCAGGTGAAACTGTTTTCAACTAACAGAATTTTACATGTATAACTGCTAAACCATGTCATACTGTTTTATGTACTTAATTTTATATCTTAGGAACTTAGTCCTGTTTTTCTATTAACACTATTATGTATCTCATATCCGTTGTAATACAGCATTATTATCCCAGGAAACAATTTGTCTTCAAAATTTAGTTACATCAGATATCTATTTTTCAATTTTTATATTTTTGTTTACTATGGAGTACATATGGTTATTTTCCTTACCTTCTCTCATTCTATATATAATAAATCCTATAACATGTAATATGTTACTGATTTATCAATAATATCAATACGTTTTACTACTTACTTACATCTGTTAATATTTGTTATGTATAAAATAGAAATTGCAAAGGTAAATCAGCTGGCATGGAAAATAAACTATTATTATAGATTCCTTTTATCAATTATATGCCACTACTTTAGTTGAGTATGGGAATCTACAAGGCAAGTTGGTGCGCTTAAATTAACCACTGACAGATGGCCATACTTGTACGATTTCTATATTTTGATAGCTTTCAATTTAAATAGGGAATTAGATTTCTCACATTTTTTTGGTGGCGTTGTTTACCAGTAAACAGGACAAAATAGTTTACCTTATCAGTAAAACTCACCAGGAAGTCATTTGCTTGCAGCCTTTGTACTGATTCAAACATTATAATTTTTAACTGTGGACTTCAGTAATTGATATTACAATTTTTATATCCCAGTTACAAAGTGTTGAACATACAGGTAATTTCATTTCATTATACTCATTAAAATATTTTAATTAATCTTCAAATTTTACCTTTGATATAATTTCAATTATTTTTAAAATAAATATTGAATACAAAGTCAATTCTTTTTAATTTAATAAGTAGTTAAAATGCTATATGTACCACATGGTTTTAAAAATATTTTTCTCTTTCCTTTTAATTTTTTTGGCAATTTATAGTCTAAGAAATCAGCTAGCTCATGCATAGCTAATAATAATTCGCGCATAGCTAATAATTACTATTTCATAGCTAAAATTACTTTTGTACTGCTAATCAGCTTACTTTTGTATAGCTTAAATTAATTTCCTGCAGCCTTTGTATAGCTAGCTTAATATTTCGTGCAGCTAATTTAAATATATTTGGTACAGCTAACTAGCTTATATTTGCACAGCTAACCTTGCTTAAATTTTGCATAAATAACTTGCATAAATTTGATAAACTTGGGTTACCTTTTCATTAAACCACATAGTTGGTTAAATTTCCTACAATTTTCACCCCATTCATTGAGAGACGTAAATTGCCAAGGAAAATTTAGAATTCTTGCAATAAGAGACAATTGTGGGCCTGGATTGCTGTCCCAGAACCAGCCACCTGAACCATAAACCACCTAGGATACTGGTATCAATTTGTCTTTTATATATATATATATATTTTTTTTTACATTTCAATTTGTCTCAAAACCGATTTGTCTAATTTTCTTTCATGTAATATATTTTGTCATTCATTTTAAACTATCTTTTTATTTCTCTTACCAACAATTTCAGACTGATCTATAGCAGACTGGTTATTCGAGAAAAAGAGACAATTTTGCTTATTTCACTATAGATGGTGCCCAATTTAACATCAATTTTTCTTTGTCTTCTTTTCTCGAAATAAACAGAAATCTGTCGTTTATGCTGTACATGTCAGAAAGGGTAAGTTTCTCCACTCTTACGAATGCTCTGGACCCACGGCTCTCTGCTCCGGCTTAAACCAGCTAGTCGTCCGCACATGTTGCCTCAATTCTTTCTCAAAAATAAATAATAAGAGAAAGGAGGTAACAAAGACCTCAAAACAAACCCATCATAGGAAAACCTAACACTGAAAGTTGTAAGTAAGGACGCTGATCACCAACCACATGAGAAATGACATAATCGAGAAAAATTTGTTGTTTTAAGTCAACAATATTGCTGGTCGACTCACATACACCGGGAGAAACTGTTCGACCAATTAGTGTCTCCCTGGACGGTTTTCCGAATGCGAACACTTAGGACAGGACCTAATCGTAACCTCTGCTTTACCACATTTATAGCAGAACCTTTTCCTAGGAGCCTGACACTCCCGATGCCCATGACCTACTTGACCACAATTAAAACATTTGATTTCAGAGTGTTGTACTTCATCCACAACGAGACGAGAGGTAGTAGAACTAGTGGAGGCATAAGCCAACTCTGGTATAAGAGATTTACTCTTAGGTGGAGGAGGAACATATGACTTAGCCAATTGTCGTTTGGAGTCAAGCATACGACAACATTGTAGGAGTTGCGTGACAGAAGTTATATTTTCAAAAGCAAGAAAAGGATGATAGTATGGATCTATGCGCTCCAAAATGATTTCGAGCTGGGTTCCCATAGGTATTGGAGTGTGCAACTTCTTGAACAACCCAATCATACTAGCGATGTACAATCCTATACTTTCCTGACTACCTTGAGTACGTCGCTTAATCCCCTCAAACAAGTCGCGGTCAAAAGACTCCGGCATGAACTGTTCCCTCATTGCCTCCACTAAGGATGGCCAATCGGTGGCCCAGTCTTTCACCAGATTATACCAATTGTAGGCATCTCCCTCAAATAAGTCTACTGCATCATTAAATAATCGTGCCCGTGAAATACCACGAGACCTCCGTTTCTCCTCAACACGTTCTAAAAAAGTCGCAAAGGACATCTCGCCCTTTCGGCCAGTAAATTTCAAGCCCCAGTCTCTAACCGGTACGGGTTTAGGTTTCGCAGCCTCCTCCTCATCTGAACTAAAATCAGCAGCTATTGCAGAGCTATGCGCATCAGGCTGAACCTGAGCCATGGCATTATGCAACACCGACATATCGAGGATGGCTGACTCTTTACACTTACGATCCCCGCGGGCCTTATCCTTAAGTTTATCAAAAGCTAACAATAATTTAAGCCGAGTACTGGACTTCACACCTCTTTGCTCGCCATTAGTTGGATTGGATCGGTTAACACGTCCCAACGTATGAGCTATCTTGGAAACAATCCCCTTATATTTACTATCGTGCTCACTACCTACAAATTCATCAATCAGTTTTTGAATAGCAGCTAGAGATGCCGTTAGGGCTTCGGAATCGACAGTGAATTGGTACGGGTATGGAGGACTTTTAATAGCCAAAGTAGTTTTCTCTAAGTGTATGGCTTCTCTTAAAACAGTGCGCAACTCTGCCACAGTAAGATCACTACCATCTCCTAAGCCACGTACTTGTAATTCATAAACAAGCTCCTCCCTAACTAACCTATTGATATCTAACTTAATTTGTGAACTAGCCATATTGAATTTTCAATCAAACACGCACTTGTTCGCTCTCAAAATGGCTTGCCAACCCTGCAAGGCACCTGAGAGCACGTAAAAGGTATCAAAAACGACGAATTAATGGTAATTTACAAAAACGACGCTGGGCGTCGGTACGTATATAGACGCAAAAAAAGCTTACCAACACTAATAAGTACTTAGCAATGTGCAATAACGACAAAATCAAGTAAATTGGCAAAACGACGCTGGGCGTCGGTACGCATATAGACACAAAAAACTTGCCAACACTAACAAGTACTTAGTAATGAGTAAAAACGACAAAATCAGGTAAATTAACAAAACGACGCTGGGTGTCGGTACGCAAAAAAGTTTACAAACACTAATAAGTACTTAATAATGCATAAAAATGACAAAATCTAGTAAATTAGCAAAACGACGCTGGGCGTCGGTACCTGTATGGACGCAGAAAAAGTTTACTAACACTAGTAAGTACCTAGTAATGTGTAAAAATGACAATATCGGGTAAATTAGCAAAACGACGCTGGGCGTCGGTACGTATCAACAACAAAAAAACTGTTGGTCGCACTAGGAATCTTTCCAATGGTTTATATGTAGCAACTACTGTTTACTAATCCGTTCATGAAATAGTAAGACAAAAGACAAAAAACAAAACGGAAGTCACCCCCCTACCAAAAACAAGCGAAGCGATTACTCTGAGGCAAAGTAACCCTCTTTTGATGTGTGTTACGTAACTTTACTATGTGTCTGGCTATTATTTCATATGCAAACCACCAACAAATGGAACACTCAATTTATCACCAAAAAAAAACTTAATTATGGGCAATACTGCTATCCCCTTGAGATAACTGCACTATTTAAGTTGGGCGCCACTGCTACGAGATTTACACGTACATGAACAAATAAATACGTTGGATCTTAATGATTATCAGATATTACGTAACGAAATCACTTGGGCTACTGTAGCGTAGCAGATATCGTAGGCACTGACTTACCCGGAAAGTGATGTACGTGCCTACGATAAAATTTCTCTAGCTCAGACTATCTCAGGGCGTTAAGCCCAAGCTTACATAAACTATGATAAATTATTAGTTTACTTACTTAACAACTCATTGAGGTTTCCCTATGTAGTGGTCGCAGACGAAATAATGACACTTTCTTTAAAAATGAAATGCACTATATTAAACAATTTACAGATTTAGGTTCTCTAGCATGTAACCTGGCGATGTTCACAGGTGTGGCAAATTCCACGATTAATAAGATCACATTCATAAAATGCCTCGTGTAGCTACACATCGGTTTACAATGTCCTCATAAATTGCTCATAAATTCTGCCACAAAGGTTTGATTTAAAGAACCTCCTTAAATATATGTAAATGCATAAAATCTTTAAATATCTACAAGTTAAAATGCAAAAGTATCCAGCCGAACCACTGAAGGTGGTCCCCGGTAAGTAAAACAAATAAACAACACAACACACTTGTTTAGGGTGGTACGATACCGAGTCCGGACGTGGAAGAACTGTAGCCCTACGGAGATGTCTTCGGGACACAAGAAATGGACCCAAGGATGGGGTTGATCGTAGCCTCTCCAGCCCTGGAATCTTCCACTGTGTGTGGATGCCCCGTCTGTGGAACTCTCACTGACGTGTGTAGAAGCCCCGTCCGTGGAACCCTAAAGATATCACGATTTAATTCACAAAGTCAGAAATGCACGTGAAGCGTGCTTAATGTGAGTAATTCTGACATAACCTACAAAAGGAACATAATTTACCTCACTGATGAGGGAACAATCCACCAATACTCCGGGAAGCCACAGTCGGATAAATGGGGTCGAGTCCGCCTTTCAGGTTGACACGGTATTTCCAAAGGAAAGCCTGCAAATTTGCGGAACACGTGGGTAGAGAACGGGCAAGATGGCGTGAAGAGGTTAGCTTATCTCGTGTAATTTAATATCCTGCTTCCGCAGATAAAATTTACTCACAACCACAAAATATTCCGCTGAACGGAACAACAACAGATTGAGGAAATTTTCTTGAGTTGATTATTCTAAAATCCACCAGGATGCCTTGGATAAAACCGAGGTTGGAAGAATTACCAACTAATTAACACCAACCATGCCAAAAACAATGGTTGCCTACCCGTCTTCCGCTCTCTGCTGTTCAAGTGCCGCAAATGTGTCGCCCTCCCGTGGAGAATAGCGAAATGTGTTACGGACGTGTAGCAGTTGTTATAATGCGGCCCACAAAACGCTAAAGCGTATGGTGGGTTGCATACACTAGAGGTCCGTAACACTTTTTCCGTTGAAGGATGAAATCCACCATTACCAGTTGGAATACTCGTGTTCTGATAATGTTTTGCGGATCCTACCGACTGCGCCAATTGTTAGATTTGAACTTCCTTGATTGATTTTTTAAAAACAATTTATTTAAAATATTTTCAATTATTATTATTATGGAGATTTTCACAATATTCACTAGAATACTTATGCTTGGTAGCGGAGCGTACAACTTATAAAATTAATACTTTGAATAAAGAGATTATTAAAATGTGGATCTCGAATGAGAAACACTGAGTTTAACTGTAATCTGTTAACTGACTGGCATATGTCTTTTACGTGTATTTATAATATTTACAATAAATGCTGAATTAGCATCAGATTGCTATATTCGCATTTCACAGAGTAATTCCAGACTGCATGTGTTTTAAAACAGCAGACGTATTAGGTTACAAAGATAATAAAAAGGAATATGATATAATTTATGAATTTATCTATACTGGTATTGAATTACTTTGTGAGAATGTTACTGATAATGGACTTAATACTAATAAGATATTAACAATGTGGAAAGCTGATATAACAATATATATATATATATATATATATATATATATATATATATATATATATATATATATATAATATATCACAGTTCAAATGTGCTTCTAGAGGGCAGAAATATTAAAACATAATATTTCAGTCGCAAGCTCCTCTATAAAATCCTTATTTTACTATAAGGAATGTAACCAGACTGCAACCAACAGCTACTCTCCGAGCTATGTGCCCCGCTAAGCGCTGAATTACAAGTTAAAAGCCTGGCGCGTTAAGTGTAATAATCGCATATTACCAACCAAAAGCTAATGCTTCGATTGCAACAAATACCAGCCGATAGACTGATCCTACTTAAAGGAGCTTTCGTGCCAGTCGTCCATATCACTTGCAGACTGCAGTTTCGAGCTGTTGGCTCTCGTCAGTGCAAGGTAGGCATGTGATGAACGACACGAGGATCCCTAGACTATTTAGTACATCTCGGTATCTTTACGATAGCGACATGTAAAACAGTAAGCATGCGCCATCTAGCGGTTCAGTGTGGGATCTAGACTTTTAGATTCCGTAACGTCAATAATTATAACTCCTTCGATTTAGTGGACCAGCCCGACTTAGGGCAAATAATAACAATATTTCTACTATGATGCACAAATTTAATGTGGTCAATAGAAATACATATACAGTAACAAATTATCAAAGTGAATTGAATAAATTCGTCAACAGACGCTACTTGACATTATATATTATTGACATATCTATCATGCCAACTCGACTTATAAATTCTAAAATCGCACAGTCTGTTGCAATCGAAAAATAAATAGCCTGACTGGGCTTAACATAGTTCAAGTGTGCTTCTAAGGGGCAGTAATATTAAAACATAATATTTCAGTTGCAAGCTCCTCTATAAAATCCTTATTTTACTATAAGGAATGTAACCAGACTGCAACCAACAGCTACTCTCCGGGCTATGTACCCCGCTATTCAGGTTATTTATTTTTCGATTGCAACAGAGACCGCTAGATGGCGCCTGCTTACTGTTTTACATGTCGCTATCGTAAAGATACCGAGATGTACTAAATAGTCAAGGGATCCTCGTGTCGTTCGTCACATGCCTACCTTGCACTGACGAGAGCCAACAACTCGAAACTGCAGTCTGCAAGTGGTATGGAACAACTGGCACGAGAGCTCCTCTTTCGGCTGGTGTTTGTTGCAATCGAAGCATTAGCGTTTTGTTAGTAATATGCGATTATTACACTTAACGCGCCAGGATTGTAACTTGTAATTCAGCGCTCAGCGGGGCACATAGCCCGGAGAGTAGCTGTTGGTTGCAGTCTGGTTACATTCTTTATAGTAAAATAAGGACTTTATAGACGAGCTTGCCACTGAAATATTATGTTTTAATATATATATGTATATGTATATATATATATATTATAATATATGATTTGCAGGAAACAACTACTCAGCGGGCAAATACCCCGACCTGCATTGAATTACACCTTACAAATCATTAAAGAATGGTAACCAATATCATTTGTCAACTCCCTGACCAGACATAGACCGGTTTCGAACTTATTAGTTCTCATCAGTATGCCATAGGTCATGGAGCAGACAAATGATAGTGGCCAACCTGCGAGTTTTATACAAACTATAGTAAATTGAGTAGTGGTGAGAGGTAAGTGAAACCTCTCAAATGGTCAATTGCTACTATACACCATAGATGTCTCTATGGGCGTATAGCGACTTGCGATTCTGCAAGTACCTGAGAGCGGCGACCTTTCAGTCCTAGGTGGACTTAACCTACTGTTATAATATATGATTTGCAGGAAACAACTACTCAGCGGGCAAATACCCCGACCTGCATTGAATTACACCTTACAAATCATTAAAAAATGGTAACCAATATCATTTGTCAACTCCCTGACCAGACATAGACCGGTTTCGAACTTATTAGTTCTCATCAGTATGCCATAGGTCATGGAGCAGACAAATGATAGTGGCCAACCTGCGAGTTTTATACAAACTATAGTAAATTGAGTAGTGGTGAGAGGTAAGTGAAACCTCTCAAATGGTCAATTGCTACTATACACCATAGATGTCTCTATGGGCGTATAGCGACTTGCGATTCTGCAAGTACCTGAGAGCGGCGACCTTTCAGTCCTAGGTGGACTTAACCTACTGTTATAATATATGATTTGCAGGAAACAACTACTCAGCGGGCAAATACCCCGACCTGCATTGAATTACACCTTACAAATCATTAAAGAATGGTAACCAATATCATTTGTCAACTCCCTGACCAGACATAGACCGGTTTCGAACTTATTAGTTCTCATCAGTATGCCATAGGTCATGGAGCAGACAAATGATAGTGGCCAACCTGCTAGTTGTATACAAACTATAGTAAATTGAGTAGTGGTGAGAGGTAAGTGAAACCTCTCAAATGGTCAATTGCTACTATACACCATAGATGTCTCTATGGGCGTATAGCGACTTGCGATTCTGCAAGTACCTGAGATATATATATATATATATATATATATATATATATATGGCATACTGATGAGAACTAATAAGTTCGAAACCGGTCTATGTCTGGTCAGGGAATTGACAAATGACATTGGACCAATCTTTCATGATTTGTAAGGTATAATTCAATGCAGGTCGGGGTATTTGCCCGCTGAATAGTTGTTTCCTGCAAATCATGTATAATAGCAATATATATATATATATATATATCTATATATAGTTTTTTAGGTTTCGCGGATGTTAAATGAAGTGTGGTTGTACTTCCGGGTACTCTCCCGCGTCGATGGTTGACTCCTCCAGGAGTCACGATTGTCTAAACGACGTTTCGGCATCTGCCATCTTCAGATTCTCACAGATAGCTGCCTACTGCTGCTCCTCGTTGCTCGAACTGTATATACGCCGCCATATTTTCGGAACGGCCGCACATATTGAGATAAAATTTGATAATAATATTACACTCTTTCAGTCTAATCAAAAGCATAAATTATTTGGAGAAAATTCCAAGACCGGATTCGTTTTCTTAAATGTTGGTCTTAATGTCTTGAACAACACCCGGTATATCATTTATTGGAAAATGTTAGTAAACATTTAAAAAGACAACAGATCAGTGTGTAAAATAATGTCATATTTTATGGCGCATTTACGGTTGTTCTTTAATAAATTTTCGAAATTGTCGATATACCAAATTTTAAATTCTAGAAATAAAGTAGTAGCTAGCTAACGTCATTATATTGTTAATTTCATTTAAATAAATAGCTTACAAATAAACTTATTATATATTTTTCTATTCTGTATTTAAGCTTTTTTGAGTTTAAATTTCTATTGAGAACAATACATCCCTTCTGAAAATATCGCATTATTTATCATTAATATCCAATGGTATCATAATGGTGTTTTTAGGTCTTTTTATTTAGTTAATGTGAAATTCTTGAAATTCAGTTTATTGATTCAAAATACCATTGTTATTTAATGGGAACGTTAAGTGTTTCAATGATGTATCTGTGTAAAAATATAACTGTTGGTAATATATGTCATTAATATTTATAGTGGAGCAGAATTTCAAGCGTAAAGCGCTTATTTAAGGAGAAATTTTTTTCGGAGTAGAAAGATATGGGACGTAGATCATCTTATAGATAAATAAACAATGTGTTATATTCCCTATTGACGACCTTTTACCTTGGTCGAGACCATCTAATTTCAGAAATCATGGTTATTTTTATTCCGCGCACTATCGAATTAAAAAATCGATAACTCGTAAACTATTGCACTTAGATGAATTATTCTTAGTCTGATCGATAGAGTTATTTCTACAGAAAGATAATATACTCGGAAAGTTTCGTAATTCGATTTATTATATTTCGAAAAAACTAAAATATTAAGGAATAATTAATAAAATTTGTAGTTTACTGCATTCAAATAGACGTAACATTTTATTTCACGATATAGATTTAATTTTTTTATACCAAATTGTTCCCTGAAGTGCAAGGGACATTTTCTGTCATATAATATATTGTCACGTTTCATAAATAAGAACGTGTGCGTGACATGCCAGTCAAGCAATGTATTCGAGTGGTGGCTACTTACACGAAATAAAACAGGATTTAAAACATTAACGTTTTAATTACCAAAATTCTTGGATGAAAGATGATTATACTTTTACGTATAAATAAATAAATAATAAAAATAGAAATAAATAAATAATAAAAATAGAAATAAATAAATAATAAAAATAGAAATAAATAAATAATAAAAACAAAAATAAATAATAATAAATCCTAAATAAAAATTAACATTTAAGAATGTTTAAAAATCCAAGTTCAAGTTCTTAACTATCAATATCTTATTGAATTGTAATAACGTTACGACATTCCTTGCATTTGCAGGCGGATGTACATTTTAAATTGTCCTTAAAACATTGGCATTTTTGCGAGTTGCAGTTTTATCTTTACACGAAATATTTAATATATCTCACATTTCGTCAGGTATTGGTGCCTTCGTAAAGAGGACCGGTCCAATACCTTCTACATTTGTTTCCTACCCAAAGTGGAAAATATTAAACACCTCAATATTGAGTTTATGACTATTACCATATAATAAACACCTAAAAATCGAAATTTGCATTTAATTTAAAATTAAGAAAAATAAGAATAAACCAACCATAGCACATGCTGCCTGAAAGCATCTTCTGTTGAAGGGCATTTTGCTGACCATTTTAGATTTTAATCTTACTAACCTTCTTAGATCAGCCAGACTTTCAACATTGTCATGCCTATACAATATTGTCACAAAATTTCCAGACATGCAGAGAGCATCTTCTAGATTGGATTTATGGAAATTTGAAAAATTTCCAATTTCTTCCTCTTTCTTCCAGCCAACATCGAATGCAGTTTTCTTATCAATTTTAAAAAAGCACTAGATTTATGACAACCAGTTAATGAATGTATAGCTGATAAATAAGAACAGAAATCTGATCCTAGTTTAGATGATATAGAGTAGAAAACCTTACTTTATTAATTGTTTGGTTGGAATGACCAATTTGAATATAAATTTTTTGTTATGAAATAATTCAGAGAATACTGCAACATAATATAAAACTACAACGAGAACATCAGTATCATCTGACTGAATAATAGTATTGTCACGACTCCTCTTTGGGGAAGCCACGACTGACGGCCACTTGGCTTGTGAGAGCGGAAAATTGGGTAGTCAAAGTAGAAGACGAGTTTAAAACAAATATAATTTATTGACAAAATAATAACAAACAGTGTCACAGTATCAACAGGCATAACAACAATAGTAATAAATGGCGGGCTCTTACCAATATCACTGATGTGGGGAGATGCGTTAGGATAAGGAGTCGCACTTCTTAACAGTTAAGAGTAGGACTGTCTTAAGAATTCGACTGTCGCCCGAGTTATAATCATAGATAATGCTGGCTTCATATAAAAAACGCATATGTAGCACCTTTTTATAGGATTCAGCATTCTAGATAAGAAAACTTATAAATACTAGCAACAGACGCTTTTGCAGTGACTTCTATTCTTCAGTTGCTTGCGACATTCACTGTATTTGTGTTCAATAAAGTTTTTAATCAGTTTTTAAAAACTTGTTTCTTATTTTGACGAATCTAACTGGCGCAGTCGGGTCGGAAATTAGTGAATGCCTCCGGGCCAGAGCACATTTATCGTGTAATTCCTGATCTAAAATTTGGACGCCTTGTGTTTCAACACGTCATCACGGAACGGACAAATCCAAGGTAAACCAAGAAATTTACCGAATCAAAAGAAGTAAAAAAGGAACGGAGCAGAGTGTCATTTTTTGATTGGACCAGATTTATCCTGGAATCTACTCCTGAGGACCAAAGACGGTGAAGAAGATTGAATTCCCTTACAGCCTAGAGGTTAGAGGCACTAGTTTTAAGAAGAACGCCAAGCAGAGCGACGAGCAGACAACAGAGCTGACGAGAAAATCCATCAACTTCATGACTAAAATCATCTCAATCACCCGAATCATCCAGATTTTAATGTAAGTTTATTTCCATTGTAAAACTTGAAAATAACCTTATATTTTGTCAATTAATTTTAAGCAAATCTAGTCACATTTTTGTTAAGATCTATTTTATCCAAGCAAAATTAGTCACAATTTTAGTTAAGATTTACTTTAAAATTCAAATTTAAACGTTAATTACTATCATTTATTAAAAACATTTTTTTTTAATTATGAATATTTGTCATAAAATTTTATCATTAATAAAAAAATCATAAACTGGAGGAAATTCTAAATAGATTTTCAAATCTCAGCGTCATTGCTGAAGAACCAGTTTCAGAAATTTCAGACAATCCAAATCCAAATATTTCAGATAATAATTCTAATTCAAATATAAATTCAAACTCAAATTCAAATATGTCAGAAATAAATTATAGCCTTTTGCGTTATCAAGCAGATAACATTCCCAACTTTGACGGTAATCCAAAGATTTTACAACGATTCATTTCAGCATGCGAGAATTTAATAAAAGCATTTCAAAACAGTACAAATCCAACAGCTGCTATAAACATTTGTTATTAGACACAATATATTCTAAATTAAAAGGTAGAGCTGCCGGTATGATATGCCCTCGTATTGAACTTGTTATTTACTTGGAATTCTATAAAGGAGGCGCTGATAGCGAGCTTTTCAAATCAATGTAGCATCCACGTCTTATTCGTGGAACTGACCTCATTAAAACCGACACGTAATGAAACACTATTGGAATTCGGAAGTAGAATACAAGACGTAAGGAGTTTGTTGATAGCAAAACTTAATCAGAGTACTGACCCTTTACCAACTAAAATTATTAAAATACAGCATTATGACGATATTGCACTTATTTACCATACCATATACAATTAGCTGTTAGAATTAAAGAACCTGACAGTTTAGAAAAAGCAATAAGATTAACAGTAGAAGTACAAAATTTCTTAGACTACAAAAATAAAAATAGTACGGTCAAATTAAAAAATTTCCAGACTTCACAAAATCAATCCCAAAATCGAAATAATTTTAGAAATAATAATCAACCACCACCAAAAGTCAACCCTAATCAAAATTATTATCGCCCTACTTACAATTCTAATCAATATGCTGATCTATCAAGATACAATTCCAACCAAAATTATTATCGCCCTAATTCCAACCCAAATCAAAATGTTTTCCACCCTCATTCTAGTACAAATTGTGTTAGAAACACACCCCCAAATTGTTGACATTTCTATTATTAATATAAACATTCAAAAATGAAACGGAGCTGAATGTTATCGTTTTATAAACAAAATAAAGAAAATGAGTAATGGTCTTGCAGTTAAGCACACGTGCCTTACTGAACAGTACCCTTGAAATAAAAGACATCTATATAGTTTGATTTTAGTAATACTGTGATTCATTCATTCCCAAGTCACGAAAAAATAAAGACCTGCTGCCTACTTCATTGTTTTCATTTACCCTTAACTACTATACAAATATTCTCCAACATAGTTCTCACAATCAAAATTTTAATAAACCGCGACAAACAACAAATGTATTCAGGCCACAATCACAAGTACACAGATTTTTACAAAAACCAATCCCTATGGATACTTTATCTGGCAATACCAGAATGTCAAGACCTTTTGAAACTAAATTACATAATCAATATTTAGATGAGTTACCAGATTCTACTACTGGAAATGAAAATTTCACCCCATATACTTCAGACGAACCGCAAAATGATTATTACTATGAAGAACAATTCGATGATAACATTCCGGACGAATATTATCAATGCCCAAATGTCATACCCCCACCTATTGGTTACGATGATGATACTATACCCCATTCTTGCAATCAACAATACAATTATCAACAAGAGAACCATCAAGATTTACCCACAGATTTCTCTCAAGTAAATTTTCAGACACCCCCAGATTTGAAACCCCCGAGATAATAAAATTTTAACAATTTCGACCAAAGCTTATCCTACATATATATATACCAACCCTTAAAGCAAAAATTCTAATTGATACTGGAAGTACAAAAAGCTTTTTAAACCCTCAATTAGTTAAACATTTCTTTCCTGAATTAATAGAATATAAAAATTTTGAAGTCAAAACAGCTCATGGAAATTCCTTCCATAACGAAATCGTTAAGCTACTACTTTTTGCAGAATACAACGTAAATCACTGTCATACCTATTACTTATTCGACTTTTCAAATAATTTCCAAGGATTAATAGACTTAATGAAAGAACTAAATATCAACATTAATATAAGCAATAAACTCTTAGAACTACCACAGACTCAAATTGCTTTATACTTTGAAGACTTATCCCAAAATATTCCAAAACCACCCAAACTACGTCTAAAACAACCCTATTCATTAGTAATACCCCCAAGAACAGAACAAGTAGTTTATTTACCTACATTTAAAAAATCGGGAACAGCAATTCTTAACCATATGCAATTTGATGATCTCGAAACGCCCTCAGCTATTGTAAACATTGAAAAAAAATTTGCTTTAACTGATAATCGTATTGAATTGACATTGACAGACTTATTAGAAACCGAACCCTTTGACTCTAATGAGATTAATCATTTTAAACAAATTGAACAACCCTTAAAAAATATCGAACTAAACAAAATTTATAAAGAAAATTTAAAAAACTTGAGATTAGACCATTGCAACGAAGAAGAACATAGAGCCATTAAAAAACTATGTTTCGAATATCGAGATATTTTCCATTCAGAACATATCCCACTAACATTTACGAACGCGATTAAACACAAGATTAACTTAACAGATGATACGCCGATATTTACCAAAACTTATCATTATCCTCATATTCATAAAACGAAAGTAAATTCACAAATTTCGAAAATGCTAGATTCAAATATTATTCAACATTCAAATTCACCCTGGTCATCCCCTATATGGATCGTACCCAAAAAATTAGATGCTTCAGGCAAACCAAAATGGAGAATGGTTATTGATTATAGGAAATTAAATGAAAAAACAATTGATGATAAATATCCGTTACCAAACATAACCGACATCTTAGACAAATTGGGAAAATGCAATTATTTCACAACGTTAGACTTCGCGAACGGTTTTCACCAAATTGAAATGGAAAACGACGACGTACAAAAAACAGCATTTTCTACTGAAAACGGACATTACGAATTTAAACGTATGCCATTCGGATTAAAAAATGCACCCTCGACGCGCGCCAATATCCATTGGTTGGATGTCGGTCTCGATAACTAGGGCCGAGTAGGACTATTACTCTTTGCACCTAGATTATCTCTGTAGACCTGGACCGGCCCTCGTGATAGGTGGGCCCGCGTACTTCTACCAGACCCAGCTCACAAATGTGAGATGTGTCGTGGTATTTTCTGCGGACCTCCCCTGGTCCTGGCTGTTGAACCTCGCTGGCTGAGGTCTCTTCTGGCGCTCTTCTTGTCTTGATGTTTTCTTTCTTCGCCAGCTTGTCACCTCCGGGGGTAGTCATCGGTCGATTTGGGTTTAGGAAGTTTTGGCTGGGACTGACTACCGGTACGTAGGACATCAATTGATATCCTACCCCGGATCGTCGGAAAGGTAAGGATGAGCTGTGTAGCTCGGGAGTGTGGAGACCTAAGTGCTTCTTTTAGCACTTTCGGTCTCCACGGAGCAGGTAGGACAACGGGCGTCGGACGGTATGTTGTCCGACGCCCGCAAGGAGGTTGGGTTAGGGTTGAAAACGTCATGTCTCTGGTAGTGGTGGTCCGTCCTGGCGTATCTGAAACAGATCTGTTAGCGGGAAATAAAGGTTATACTTACCCGTTGTCCAGTAGCTGAACCCTCGGTCGCTTGTGCCTCGGGGCGCCGGCGGGATCGTAATCAGTTGCCTGTCTGATCAGCGGGTTCCCATGCTCCTCGGCTTGGGCGTACAGCTTCTTCGCTCGTTCCCGGATGACTTTAGTGACCGTGCACCCTCGACATTTCAGAGAGTTATGAATAACATCTTAAGAGGATATTAAAACAATATTTGTTCAGTTTATTTAGACGATATAATTATTTTTTCTACATCCCATCAGGAACATATTGACAGACTTAGAAAAATATTCCAACGCTTATGAGAAGCAAATTTTAAAATTCAACTTGACAAATGAGAATTCTTAAAACAAAATGTACACTATTTAGGACATGTAATTACCCCTAAAGGTATCGAATCAAACCCGGATAAGATAAAAGCCGTTAGAGATTTTCTAATTCCCAAAACGCCAAAAGAAATCAAATCATTTTTAGGACTAGCAGGACACTATTGGAAGTTTATCAAAGACTTTGCTAAAATTTCCAAACCTCTTACATTATTAAACATAATAATTTTTAGTCGCAAACTCCTCTATAAAATTCTTATTTTACTATAAGGAACGTAACCAGATTGCAACCAACAGCTACTCTCCGGGCTATGTGCCCCGCCGAGCGCTGAATTACAAGTTACAAGCCTGGCGCGTTAAGTTTAATAATCGCATATTACCATCAAAACGCTAATGCTTCGATTGCAACAAACACCAGCCGAAAGACTGATCCCACTTAAAGGAGCTCTCTTGCCATTATGCCATTATCGCCTATAATACATCGATACAATCAAATTTAAAATTATCACCATTTGAAATCACATTCGGACATACAAATTCACAAAACCCCTTAGAACTTATCGAGACAACCTTTTATAGAGATTATGTTAATGCACACAAAGAACGTACAAAAAACTTATATGAAACTATCAAAGATAAAGAAACAGACCAAAAACAAAAAATAACCGAAAAACGAAACATTCAAGGTGACACACAAACCGAATTTAAAGTTATACAGTATACAGTATACAAAAAAATTAGACGAAAGATCAAAAGCGAAAAATAACTTTTCAGGACCTTACATAATTACGAAATAAGTAGATTTTAATAAGGCTAAAGTAAAGAATCCAAAAGCAGGTAAAATAAATATTATTCACTTAAAAGAACTTCGTAAACCTATAAATGACCCTCAGTCAAAATCAGCATAAAATCAAAACTATCTTAACTAATCAAATAACCATCAATATTTCTTAAACTATTCCTTGCTAAGCAAACAACATTTTATACCAGAATATTTATGATATATTTGAAAAAATCAAAATTGCATCAACCTTTGCAAAAATTAAATACTTTGTATAACTCTAAAAAATTCAAAAGAATTATTAATAGAGTAAATGAAATTATGACAAATTCAATAAATTCATAGCTACCTTTAGAACTAGAATTTGGTAATATATTGAAATACGGAAAAGTTCTAAATATAAAAAGATACTCTAGAAGCTTTACTGCAAATTTTTATATTAGAAATTCCTCTAATAGAAGAAAGAAATTTTCAATTCTTGAATTGTATACCTTACCTATAAAAGCAATTTATATGTACCAATTAATTATTATTACTAAAAACAAAATTCGTGGTTTCAAGAACAAAAAAAAAATATGTACAAATTAGTAATGAACACATATTCATAAATACCCACGAATATTTATGTAAAAGACGTTAACCCTATTTTGAAGTTGTAGTAATTCCACAGGATATTACGTTTACCCTAATTGTGATAAAACTATAACTAAAAGGAAAGTTTAAAAAACATTTATAATCAATTTAAGTTAAATATCACTTATAATAAAAACCAAAAATTAATTACTATTCAGAGCTTCTTTAAATCGAAAAAAAAATGTACAATCATAAATTTCTAAAAAGCTCAAAATCTATTAGCAAAACAAACAAAAGAATTTAGAGAAATAAATGACATTCCTATTAGCTGTAATATCAAAATATGGACAATTATATTACATTATACACTGAGAGAATGATTTAATTGAGATAAATAAATTTTATTACCACCAACTAATGATTTATTCGTATTTGGCCGATTAAACATTTAGTTGGGGATACTAAAGCATTTATTTAAAAATGAAAACTAAATATTTAATATTGTCAAATAAATTCAAATACTCACGAGTAAAAAATATTTAGTTCTGAGAAATAAAGATTTATTTCTCATAAACAAAGCTTCTTACAAAAGTTTCATTGATTTATTCGCAATTAACAAAGTTTGTTTCATGTAAATGAATTTGCCTTTCAATTTATGCGTAATAAAAAAATATTTCTTGCTTAACTAAAATAATTTTTATTAAGTACTCTCTAAATTTGTTGCTAGTAAATGTGCTTATGTGGTTAATAAATGTGTAATTTTCGATTTAGTTGCAATATAGAAATATTTATTTTATGGTAATATACAGTGTGTCCCCGGATTATCTGTCAGAGAGGAATAATTGCGTTAATTTCAACAATTGAAAAAATAACTGGGGGAAAATGTTTTAATATTTACTGAAACAGAAAGCAGCCAAACTAGTTTGACTTTTGTTTAAAAGCAAAATGTCAAATAAGTTGCAAGATACGGTCACATCTATATAAAATTTTGAAATCAAATATAACAACAAAAATTTAAATATTCTATATATTTTTTTAAATTTTGCATATCTATGAACTTTTGTATTTAACTATGTCTTGCCATTCCATATTTGGCATTTGGTCGTAAACGAAAAACGAAGCTGGACATTTCTTATTTTTTTTTGGATATGTACCTTTTCAAGCAAATCAATAAATTAACATTAAATTTTGCGTTTCATTATGCGACTCTTTACCTTTCAATAAATAAAACCTTTTCTTCCGCACTGTCATTTTTTTCAAACATTAAAATAAATAAATCTTTCTCTTCGACGCACAAACCGGGAACACACTAAATATGCGATAAACAAATATTGCTACCTTAAAAATAATGATTTACATTTCTATATACCTGATGTGTATAAAAGTTCATCTTGGAATATTTAAACCACTTTTTTTACAAATATTTAAATCAATTGGAAGAAAATATGAATCTATTGATTTAAGTATCATAACGTGTTTGTTTATACATTTTTTTCTTTATCAAAAATTATATTAATTTAAAATAAAGGGGAGGACAAGAGAGCTAACGGCTAGCCGATCTGTTGGGGAGAGCTGGGTTCGTGGGTTCTATTTAGAGATTCAGAGGTTAAACCAGAGATTCCCCTTAATTATCAGCCGTACCAATTTGTTTTATGACCTATGGATTTAAAAAGATGGAGTTTTTAGGCGCTACCCGCAAAAATAAAGGTTTGAAGATCACCCTTTTTAAGTCATAAAACAGATCAATGCGGGTTGATCCAAAAGAATAATTCACAAGTAAATTAATGATAAAAAAATGTTCAATTTATTTTCAAATAGAATTTTCGAACTACATATATAAAATTGATATTGATATTTAAAGAAATAAATTTGTCATATACTAAATTATATAAAGTTGTGTGAAAAATAGTAATTATAATAAAATCATACAAAGAAAAAAATTTATTAGCAAAACAGTGATGAATGTAAAATTTATTGAATAGTCATAAAAAATTGAAAAGTGAATCTCACCACCTTTAACATGGATAGGGTGAGGCTCCTAGGACGCCTTGGAAATGTCTCTAGCTGTTGCCCCCAAGACCCCGTTGCGAAAGATGCCAGGTACCTATTTTCTATCGCTAAAGTTCTGGGTATTCACGGAAAATTCTGGACAAAACTTAATAGTTGAGGTGGGTAGAGATATGCTCCAGTCTATGAATGGTCCGCGGTGCTGCTGATAAAGGCTATGGATACCACTATCCCGAAGATTTGGAATAATTTAAACAAATTGGTGAAATTGGAGTTGAAACTTTTCTAAAGTCTTCATAAACTTCGTGAAATAATTCATTAAATATACTGTGATATAATTCGTAACATTTGTTTAGTTACATTAATTTTAACTCTCGAAATTTATTCTTAATTTCGAAATTTCTACTAAATTTCGGCAGAACTCTAGCGTCAGGGACAAAAGAAAAATTTTTATTAGACATGTGCACTGAAATATTGGTTATGTTTTATAAAAATACAAAAAATTAAATTTACTAAAAAATATTATTCTTAGCGTGATAATCTTAATACATCTAGGATAAATAATTAGTAAAATTACCTCTTCTCTTGTTAGTCACTCGGATGTACGCGGATAGATCAAAATTATATTTATTAAAATTTAGATTACTATCTCGCACGAGATTATCAAGTTTTCACTGCCGTATCAGAAATCAAAATGGAGTAAGTCGAACATCTCTATCCCAAGAGACCTCCTATAGTGGTCACTTTCCACTAAATTTCCGGTCAGGTTGTAACCAAAAATATATTAAATAAATAAATTCCTTAACCAACGGAAAATAAGTACCTACTTTTCTTGATCTAGATAAGATATTGACTACTCCTTAACAAATAAACAATTACTAATTACGGCATGATTGTAAATTATTTATATTTTAAATAAATTTAAGAAGTGTAAAACGTAAGAGAAGTTAGCACCATCAAAGGTGCCAGCTCCTTTGAAATTAAAGTGGACCAGACAAATAGTCACCATGATTTGCGTAACGTTCCAGGCGGTCCGGGAGTAGTATGTGTCATTTATTATTGTTGCTAATACTGTCACAGAACCTAAGGCACCACTCATTGCCGAAAATGTTTTGAAAGTAACGAAAAATGAATCTTAAAGTTTTCCTTGTGCTCGGCAACTCGACAATTGTTATTCTATCATGGTAACATAAGTCTACGGCACAGCCAGTACAGGGACGGCATTAGAATTTTTTAAATATTACTTTCATATGAAATGCAAATTTTAGATATATGGCGTCAAATTCAAATAAGGAACACACTGGGGGAAATTATTAATTTCTAATAAGAAATTAATAATTAAATATTACACCTGTCTCTAAAATGGTATTTCGAAACCTCCCTACGTTAGATATGGCTTCAAATAGGGGAATACACTGGGAAAAATAATTAATTAAGTATTCATTATTCACCCTTCTATAGAATAATCTTCCGCAACTCCGATTGATCTGAAATTTTGTCACATTAGACATTAATAAGTGGTCTTTCGAACCCTCCACGTTAGATATGGCGTCAAATAGGGAATACACTGGAAAAAATTATTAATTATTTATTTTACACCCTTCTATAGAATGGTCTTCCGCAACTCCGATTGATCTGAAATTTTGTCACTTTGCACATTAATCAGTGGTCTTTCGAACCATCCCCGTTAGATATGGCGTCAAACAGGGAATACACTGGGAAAAATTATTAATTGTTTATTTTACACCCTTCTGTAGAGTGGTCTTCCGCAACTCCGATCGATCTGAAATTTTGTCACGTTGTACACTAATAAGTGGTCTTTCGAACCATCCGCGTTAGATGTGGCGTCAAATAGGGAATACACTGGAAAAAATTATTAATTATTCATTTTCCACCCTTCTATAGAATGGTCTTCCGCAACTCCGATTGATCTGGAATTTTGTCACTTTGCACATTAATCAGTGGTCTTTCGAACCATCCCCGTTAGATATGGCGTCAAATAGGGAATACACTGGGAAAAATTATTAATTATTTATTTTACACCCTTCTGTAGAATGGTCTTCCGCAACTCCGATTGATCTGAAATTTTGTCACTTTGCACATTAATCAGTGGTCTTTCGAACCATCCCCGTTAGATATGGCGTCAAATAGGGAATACACTGGGAAAAATTATTAATTATATATTTTACACCCTTCTATAGAATGGTCTTCCGCAACTCCGATCGATCTGAAATATTGTCACATTGGACATTAATAAGTGGTCTTTCGAACCCTCTACGTTAGATATGGCGTCAAATAGGGAATACACTGGAAAAAATTTAATGAAGAAGCAAAAATATCCCTGGAAATATCGCTTTTAGGTATAGGATATTAGTCACAAAAATCGTAGAGAATTAACGTGCCAATTCAAAAATACAATAATATATGAAGTGTTCCATTTGAGAAGATTGAGAAAATTCACTTTGAAATGTCCTGAACTAGCGCCGGTATAAAATACACCCTGTATAATTCTAATCAATATTTGGTGGTTGTATCGTAGAACATTCCTTGTCTACATAATTGCAAAATAAATCTTCTTAATTAATAGTAATACACACATAGCGAATTAATTTCTTAAACCTTGTTCCGACCAAAATTTTCATATTCTTTCGAATAACTCGGCAACGTCACATCAAAAACAAAAAATCTGGAGGTCCTAGGAAAGGTAATTTTACGCTGAATTCATAAATGTAAAAATATATAGGGTGTTCCATTTAAAAAAAAATGACCTCGAACATGCTCTGCTGTAGTTCAAAATATTTTTAAAATGTGCGCCTTTTGACACTACCACTTCCATAAAAAATAATTTTCCAAAGTCTTCTAATAAGGCATATATTGGACTTTGAGGCACTATTGGGACACCCTGTATATAGAGACAACTGTAAAATAAAAAAATTATTATTTTTTCCAGTGTATTCCATATTTGACGCCATATCTAACGTGGAGGGTTCGAAAGACCACTTATTAATGTCCAATGTGACAAAATTTCAGATCGATCGGAGTTGCGGAAGACCATTCTATAGAAGGGTGTAAAATAAATAATTAATAATTTTTTCCAGTGTATTCCCTATTTGACGCCACATCTAACGCGGATGGTTCGAAAGATCATTTATTAGTGTACAACGTAACAAAATTTCAGATCAATCGGAGTTGCGGAAGACCATTCTACAGAAGGATGTAAAATAAATAATTAATAATTTTTCCCAGTGTATTCCCTATTTGACGCCATATCTAACGGGGATGGTTCGAAAGACCACTGATTAATGTGCAAAGTGACAAAATTTCAGATCAATCGGAGTTGTGGAAGACCATTCTATAGAAGGGTGTAAAATGAATAATTAATAATTTTTTCCAGTGTATTCCCTATTTGACGCCATATCTAACGTGGAGGGTTCGAAAGACCACTTATTAATGTCTAATGTGACAAAATTTCAGATCAATCGGAGTTGTGGAAGATTATTCTATAGAAGGGTGAATAATGAATACTTAATTAATTATTTTTCCCAGTGTATTCCCCTATTTGAAGCCATATCTAACGTAGGGAGGTTTCGATATACCATTTTAGAGACAGGCGTAATATTTAATTATTAATTTCTTATTAGAAATTAATAATTTCCCCCAGTGTGTTCCTTATTTGAATTAGACGCCATATATCTAAAATTTGCATTTCATATGAAAGTAATATTTAAAAAATTGCAATGCCGTCCCTGTACTGGCTGTGTCGTAGATGTTACCATGTTAGAATAACAATTGTCGAATTGCCGAGCACATGGAAAACTTTAAGATTCATTTTTCATTACTTCCAAAACATTTTCGGTAATGACAAGTGGCGCCTTAGGTTCTGTGACAGTATTAGCAACAATAATAAATGACACATACTACTCCCGGACCGCCTGGAACGTTACTCAAATCATGGTGACTATTTGTCTGGTCCACTGTAATTTCAAAGGAGCTGGCACCTTTGATGGTGCTAACTTCTCTTACGTTATCAATCAAATGTAAGAACGATTATATTATAATGCTTCTGTTTAGTCATATTATGTAACTATTGTAAAAGTGCTTAACAATATATGAAAAAAGAAAATTGTAAAACTCCTTCTACTGAAGAATCAATAACAATTTAAAAATTTAAAAAACCGAAAAATTAACCCTTTCAGGATAATTTTACTCTAAGGCCGGAGGAGTTATAATCATAGACAATGCTGGCTTCATATAAAAAACGCATATGTAGCACCTTTTTATAGGATTCAGCATTCTAGATAAGAAAACTTATAAATACTAGCAACAGACGCTTTTGTAGTGACTTCTATTCTTCAGTTGCTTGCGACATTCACTGTATTTGTGTCCAATAAAGTTTTTAATCAGTTTTTAAAAACTTGTTTCTTATTTTGACGAATCTAACTCCCGCGTTAATAAAATTCGTATTTATAATTTTACCACATGCTAATTTAGCAGGTTACCTATTGAGTACAAGTTCGTATTTATTGTTTGTTTTTAATAATTCAATGTCAGGTCTCGTTCTCAATATTTGTTTAATATTATTGCAAAGTATATCAATTTAGAATTTGGAAAAATAATTTGTACCAATATGTAATCTACTAAAGCTGTTTTAGCTTTCTTCTCAAATATGAATACTCTTTACGTAACACATTTCACACATATAGTTTTTTGCGGGCACACCTTGTCTAGTATTTTTGCATTTACACTGAGTCATTACTTATTGAGTGGATTGGAAGTGAAGTCGCTGAGTTAGCTGTAGCAGACGCCTGGGTTGCTGACACTTGTAAACCATAAACAAAACATTTGTCCGAAGGAAGTTAGCGCAGTTATGCTGGGAACATGTACTGCATTATAGGCTAGGTAACTAGCTTCGGGAACTGCAGCAGAAATTTTTGCCCTTGGCTGGCTATAGATGAATGGATTATCCCTACGGCTCTGCTGGAAATCCATTGTCACCACCATGTAGTAGTTGGGGAAGGTTAATGCTTAGGTCCCATGTTGCATCTCTGAACATTAACAATGACCTATATACTATGGATGGTCCAAGTATCTATTCCTTGCTCTGCTCAGGATTCAACCCTCGCAATGCCAACTGCCATCCTCTGGTTTTCAGTGCTAAGTGTGCCCCGCCTTCGTGCGTTTCATTACATGAAGAAAAAAAAAATATTAGAATATAAATATTTTTACAAAAGCATTGTTACCAAGGAAAAAATTTCTTTAAAACATTATTATATAAATATTTTTATAAAAGCATTATTATTAAGGAAGAAATTTCTTTAAAACATTATATAAATAATTTTATAAAAGCATTATTATTCCGGAAATATTCTTTATTTCCCAAAGAAGAAATGTATGTACATCTAAGTTTATTATTATTATTATTATTATTATTTCACCAGAGACAAGTAAATATAAGTGAAAAATGGGGGAAGTTCTAAGTAGAGGAAGTTAGCCGTAGGTCGGTCTCCCCCCACCACTGACCTTGACCGTGCGCCTGTGGTCCGTGCCTTCAAGGCCACGGTGGCACCGCAGGTTCGCATAACATATACCGTGACCTTGACCTTGAACTGCCGCAGTGCGTTTCGATTTCAAGGGCGCAGTGTTGCTGTTACCCAGAACGATCACTTGCGGTGACCTTGGCCTTGGCTAACACTATTAGAGAATGCAAGGACGGAGCTTCCTCCTTGCCACGCAACTCGTAATGTGCCGTGGTTTGATATTTTGTGACGTAGTATATCTTTTCTATAAAAGAGTGAAAGGAGTTAATATGGGATCATTCTTAACGTCAATTTCCTAGAGTAAAGAAGCAAATATATATTCGTGCAGTTTTTGTGGTGCAAGCTTCACTCGCAGTGACAATATGCGACGTCATCAGAGGGAGGCGTGTAACAGTTTAAATGGTAATGGACCGCCAGCAAAGAAAGTGAAATTGGATTCGAATCCATCAACATCGGTAATTATGCAGACGTGTTATAGCTGTAATGTGACTTTAACAACTAACCAAATGAAGTCTCATAAAAGAACACTACAACACAGAACAAATTCATGTGTGCGTTTGATGGATGGTACAGAAATTGTTCGCAGTGCTTTCAAATATAGAATCATAACATACCGAGTGCATAGTGATAATGAGAAACTGGACTATATAATATTTTTCAACGAAATTCGACATAAAATATTGAATTTACTAGAAGAAATATTATTACTTCATAAAACTGTGAAAGTAAACATGGAGACATTTGCCAGCTATATATTACAAGCACAAGAAATAGCTGAAATTAAATCGTTTAATACGTGTAATAAAATATTGGATCAAGGTGTGGATTTAAACATTGCACTCGACACTTTTATAGACATGATGGTTGCGCAAACTACTGAGTTCCAAGAGCTTCTGGTGTGTGGAATAACAATTGACATTTTTTTTATTTTTAGGGTGGGCCCTCGAACAAATAAAATTTGTTGAAATTAATATAAACAAGTACAGTCCAATGGGTGGTTCATCATATATCAAGTTACCAAAGTTCATCGCAAATAAGAAGGCCGTTGTGAATATAGAAAACCAGGACCAATACTGTTTTGCTTGGGCAGTCACTTCAGCATTGTATCCTGCAAATGGTGGTACATCTCAAATGTCATCTTATCCACATTATTCAAGAGTTCTAAATTTGACAGGTATGAATTTTCCAATGAAATTGAGAGACATTTCAAAATTTGAGGAATTGAATAATATATCTATTAATGTGTATGGGTTAGAAAAGAAATTCGAGAATAATAAAGTAAAATATGATGTTGTCGGACCTTTGCGTTATTCTCAGAAGAAACTACGTATTCATGTTAACTTATTATTAATTTCCGCGGAATGTGATCAGAATCATCATTGTAAATCGGATTGTGCTAAAACTCACTATTGTTGGATAAAAAATTTATCTGGATTAGTATCAAATCAAATATCCGCTCACGGACATAGGAAATATTTTTGTGATGGGTGTTTGCTGTATTTCTGTAACGAACGTCAGCTAATTTAAGGGAAATTTATAATAGATATATGAAAGATATAATCCCCATGTCCCCGCTTACAGCGATAGAAAGAGAAAATTTTGACAATGCAACCATCTGTGGTATATGTGAGAAGCCTTTTGCAGAAGGTGATATAAAGGTGAAAGATCATTGCCACTTAACTGGTAAGATACGATTCGGTGCCGCGCACTCGATCTGTAATTTAAATTATAAACTACCAAATTTTGTACCTATCATATTTCACAACATGAGTGGATACGATATTCACTTATTTGTAAAAGAGTTATGCGCTCATAAAGATAAAGTTGACGTAATACCACAAAACAAAGAAAAATATATATCTTTTACAAAACATCTTTACATGCATGATTACGTTACTGACAAGGGGGAAACAAAAAATAAATATTTGCGGTTACGTTTCATCGATAGTTTTAAATTTATGTCAGCATCACTACAAAATTTAGGGGAAAATTTAAATGAAGGTCAAATGGTTACAATGAAGAACTTTTTTACCGATAATGCAAAATTTATTTTAATGCGACGGAAGGGTGTATTCCCATATAGTTTCGTAGATAACTTAAATAATCGTGTTCTACCCACCAAGCAGGAATTCTATGACAGCCTAAATGAAATACATATATCAGATGACGATTATGAAAGGGCTAAAAATGTGTGGGAATTGTTTGAGTGCCAGAGTTTGGGTGACTATTCAGACCTGTATTTAAAATCAGATGTCCTTCTTTTGTGTGACGGATTTGAAAATTTTCGTAAAATTTGCGTGAATAAATATAAATTGGATCCAGCTCAATATTACACAGCTCCAGGTTTATCTTGGGACGCTATGTTGAAACTAACAGCGGTAGAACTTGAATTGTTAACAGATATCGATATGATACATTTTTTTAAAAAAGCTATACGCGGTGGTGTGAGCCAGTGTACAAAAAGGAAGCATATCGCAAATAATAAATTTGTACCTAATTATGATCCCTCAGAACCGTCGTCATTTATCACATATCTTGATGCTACGAACTTATACGGTCATAGTATGTCCCAAGCATTACCAACAGGGGGGTTTGAGTGGTTGTCCGAAAGAGAAATTATCGACTTAGATGTTACTAATATTTCAGACGAGAGTCCACACGGGTATGTTTTTGAAGTAGACATACATTACCCACAAGACTTACACGATTTACATTCAGATCTCCCTTTCTTAGTAGAAAATATTATACCCCCCCAATCAAAATCAAAATCACCAAAATTAATCCCAAATTTGAATGATAAGAGACGATATGTTGTGCATTATAGAAACTTGAAACAAGCCATTGAAAATGGTTTAATGGTGTTAAAAACCCATAGAGTACTTAAGTTCAAGCAGTCGCCCTGGTTAAAAAAATACATCGATTTAAATACGCAAATGAGAAATTCAGCAACCAATAAATTTGAAAAAGACCAATATAAATTAATGAATAATGCAGTATTTGGTAAAACCATGGAAAATGTTGATAATAGAAGAGATATAAAGTTGATTACTCATTGGGAAAATGTTAGAAGAACTATAGGTGCAAACGCACTAATCGCTCGTCCAAATTTCAAATCTTGCACAATTTTTTCTGAGGATTTTGTAGCGATTGAAATGAGTAAATTGCAAGTAGTCTATAACAAACCAATTTACGTAGAATTTTGTATTCTTGAATTATCGAAGACGGTACTGTATAATTTTTTTTATGGTGTTATTAAACGTCAATTCGGTGCTAATGCTTCTTTGTTGTACACCGACACAGATTCCTTAATTATGAAAGTTTATACAGATAACTTCTATGACTTTATTGTACAAAATCCAGAAAAATTTGATACTTCTAATTATAGGGAGGGAAATAAATTTAATATTCCCAATACCACTAAAACTCTACCCTGGGGTCACTCAGACATAACATTTTTTCAGAGTGAACCAGAGCAGAATTTAAATTGGTTAATATCAGCCTTAAATAGTGTCGTTGAACGAAGTGTTTTAAAGGATGATGATAAACTAGATGTGTTACTCAAAGCAATGAATGAGTTGAGTGATTAATTGTTAATAATGTTTCTACTTGTTAACGCAAAGGTCGACAATTATAATATTCAATTGAAAAATTTATTGCGATATTTCATGTTATGTGTAAGTCGAAGTAAGAGATATTTGTATGAAATAAAATGTTAATTTATAAATAAAGATTTAAATTACTAAATGGTATTTTTATTGTATGAGTACTGTAGGCAATAAGAGAGAGAGACGATAGGAAGAGTGGGGTGGGAAGTAGGGGGTTAGTTAGAATGTGTAGGGAAATAATTTCAACCAATAGGAACAAGAGTGGTAGGGAGTGGAGGGGTTAGTTCAGCGTTATGGGCTTCAGAGATGCTACAAAGATTCTTTCCGTCTCCAGCTCTCGAGTTGTAAAGAAGTGTGCAAAATAGTGCTGTCTGCTCTATTCCTAGCTTTCTTTGTGTTCTGTGTTTTGTGTTTCGTGCCCGTTTATCGTGTCCGTTTTGTGTTCGTGTGTGGAAGTAACCATGGTAGGCCAAAAAATGATTGGTGTTTCTGGTGGTAGCGGTAAGGGAAGCGCTTTGTTGACGACTGTGGCTGCCTATTTAACTAATTATATGCCAGAGCAAGACGACAATGGCGACGCTTGTCCGGATAATGGTGTGGCGAACAACCAGACGAGCCCTGGCGTGGGTTTAGTACCGGATATTGAAATCGCGACGGATTTGACTGATTTGAATGATTTGCTGGGTGATTTCTATTTCTCCGAACTCGACGCGCAGGCTTTGGTTTCAGATGGTACATCTAATGGAGAGGCCTACCCGAACGCCGCGTGGTCTAGGTTCCCTACGGTTACGGAGACAAATTCTGAGGACGAATTTCAACCTGCGCAACCAAAGATTTCTTCGCAGAAAGACCAAAAGAAGATGGCGACGCATCCTTCAACATCTAAACAATCAAAGGAGACGCAGGTAGAGAATACCGAGAAAGATGACGTGTCGATTCTTAGACGAATTTTATCAGCGCAAGCATCTGTACCTGCTCGCCTGAGCCCTATTCCCGATGTTGACTCAGACGAGGGGCAGGTAGAGATACCTGAAAAGGCGAAGAAAGCAGCAGCTAAAAATAAAAAGCCGTTATCGGGAAGGAAACCGGTGGTTAAAAAAGCTGCTGCAAAAAAGTCGGTAGCTAAGAAACCAAAAGATGCTGCAAAAAAGTCGACGAAAGTGCAACCGGTATGTTCGAGCGCGCCGTTGCCAGGATGCTCTCATGCGGTGTTGCCAACGCAGGAACCCCGTTACCGTGCTCCGGTTGTGAATGAAAGTGATTCTGATTCACAACCGGAGTTATTCTCCCAAGAAGAGCAAAATGTAACGTTCAAAAATTTCGTGAACATGTATGAACAGTTGCGGCGGGAGGATAGGGAACTTAAAAGTGCAACTGACGATGATAACAAATTAAAGGACCACGCGCAGTCCCTCAAAAGGAAGGCGGAGATGTTGAATTCTCGGGCCGATGAAGTGCTCAGAGGCATTGCGAAGCGTCGCAAAGCCTCTGAGAGATGTACACGGAAGCTAAATGCTATAAAGAAGAAACTGGGAATAAGGTAGTGCGTTAACACACTACGGAATGTTGTATTAAAAATGTTTGTACATAAATTTAGTATTAGGTTAGGGTTAAGAGAAAAAAAATGTAAAAAAATATAAAAGTAAAAATGTAAAAAAAAATTAGGTTAGGTTAGGTTAGGTTAGAAAAAATGTAAAAAAAATTTAAATGTAGAAAATAATAATCCACCACCCCCCCCCACCCCCACCTCATGCTACGTCAAATTTTAAAACTGCAATCTGACGTAACTAGTTGGTCGTCGTCTGTTGACTAACGGTATTTGCCGGCCGACTGACAGTGGAGATGGTCGGGGTTCTAAATTACTTTGATGTATCAGGGCGCCAAGTAAATTTTTTTTCACTCCAAATACCAGCTCAAGTACAATGTAACCTTAAATTTACTAAATAAATTACTTAGCGAGACGATAATGAAAAATTCAAATTCAGTTTTATCTTTTAATAACAATAAACGAAGTAGGTTAACTTCATAACATTCAACAGTACAATAACGTAGAGTATGGTATGTAAGTATATTTCACGTAAGTGCTTAACCCCCAACAATTATCATAGATGTTTTAATTAGTTGACAGTATATTTTCATATGTTTAGCAAAATTTAAAAAAAAATATATATATATATATAGGTACAGTGGTGAAAAATTTTTTTAAGCAAAATATACAATATATTTAAAAAAAAATCAATATATGTATGGCGTAAGAAGGATACAAACTGCAGGCAGCGGGGCTTCAGCTTCGGCTCAAATTTCAGGAATGGGCAACTTCCAGCCTATCAATTAACCCAGAAAATGGATGGCTCCTCCACAAAAAAGAAATTCCAGTCCAGCAAGGAGAAGTAACATAAGTACATGTAGACCAGTGGAAAAAAAAAGTTGTTTGTTTCAGGGGAGACAAAAAAACGTAGGAAAAACTACGAAATCCTAGGCGAAATCGTAGGTGAAAAAAAGAACTCTAAAAATAAATTTTTACCATTGAACAATTTACTACAAGTGATATTTTGCTAGTTTGAATATAAAAATAAAGTAATTACCTCGTTTCGGAGGGTTTTCTTAGAGAAATGTTGTTGACCTTGGATGTCCTTGGCCTCGTGTAAATTTGGCAAAAATGGCTTTTACGTATAGATCCTTCCAATGAAGACAATCGATTTCCAATACCATAAAAATATGCACTCATTCAAACATAAATGGAAAATCGAAAATATAACGTCGCGAATATATCCCAAAATGGTGAAATTACTTGTTTCAAAAATCGCAACGAGCACGTAAAAATACCACTTAATAAATTGCCAAGCGTTCGAGCAAACTACACGTGAAAAGTGACAGACTACCGGAAGACAAAACCTAAGCCAAACTCTATTGTGAAGAAATAAATCTGTGTTACCGATCGTCAGTAGGTTATAGGAATCTACCTATAAACTAATTAAAAGTTATTGGTTGCCTAGCTTAAGAATTACAGAAATAGAGAGCTTAAGTATATGCAACACGCTACACAACAAAATGTATAACGCCATGCCTATACTTAAGTGCAACAGATTCCTTACAATTGCGAATTCATATAGACAACTAAATAATAAATATTACGCGTGACGACGGATAACACGAATTCGTTAGACATTAAATGTAAGAGATAAAGCAATGAATTAGAGATTTTTTTTAATAACGTATAAATGTTAAATTGAACTGTAACACTCACCACCTCGAATTTCCATTTGTATATATTTTTTCGTTAATGTGTATATAATTACTAAGGTTTTGGAGTCTTATATGGGGAAAATAAATAAAACAAATATTAATGAAATACACACATTTTATTATGAAATTTCTAAACATAAGTAAAATATTAGTTGTTATAAATATACACATTTTATGTAAAGAATGTGACAATATTAAATAAGAGCTGCTTCGTTAATCCAAGAGTTGTGGTCATTAGAGAATCCGAGCCACTTCACAAAAACCTTGTTCCCTCTCCTTCTTAAAACCTTTTCCACCAAGTAGACATCAGGGTATTTAGCTTTTTGTAGTTCCATTTCATAAAAGCACCCCTTTATTGGTTGGCCGTGAATGTCCTGGAGTATATATGTTGTGGGATTTGTTACATTTATTTTAACGATCTTGAAAAGTTCAGTTGAAAAATTTGGAGTCAACCCCTTTTCAAATACACCTTTGTATTTACTGATTCGAACTATATCACCAATACGAAATTTAGGTTTCAAAGCAAATTTAATGTGATTATAAGCATTTAAACGTGTAGTTGGTTTAACATCAGCAGGTTTCATACCAGTCGTACGATGTATTTTATTATTGTATAATTCTGTAATGTTGGATAGAATGTCAACCCATTTGTATTTACCTCTAGCTGAGAATTCTTTATATAACCAGGTTTTTAATGTTCGTATTACTCTTTCTGCAATTGCTGCTTTTCTCGTACTATACGTGGAGTAATGATTAATGATGTACTGTTTCATTAAAGCAGAAAAGTTTTTGTTGTAAAATTCCGTACCCTGATCGCTTTGTAGATTTTTAGGAGAATAATTTGATTCTTGTAAAATATTTCTCATAGCCTTAGTAATTTCAACACCAGTTTTATTTTTTAGAGGTTTAGTCCACAAATATTTTGAGTAACAGTCGATCACTACGAGAATGTATCGATAACCATTGTTTTCATCAGCGTATGGTTGCAAAATCCATTTGCCATAAATCACCATAACCTTTGATTATTGTTCTTCTTCTACGGAAATTTCTCCTACAAGCTTTATGCAATTCGTTAACAACTTGTAATTTCTCATTACTAATCACCATAATTGAAGTTTAAGTCAGGCGTTTATATAGATAATTTAGGTCTGTTTTTCACTTTTTTCCTAATGTAGCAGCGTTGTCCGTGGCTTCAGCCACTATTTCATCTATCACTTGTTGATTACGATCGTTCCTCCCAGCTTGTGCCACAATATTTCTAAGTGATTTCTGTCGCACTGTCGTACCTTTCAGACGGGATTCATCGAGAATGTGGTGCACTTTGCTTATTGCATCATATAAAATAGTATAATTGTCCTCGGTTAATTATATTCTATTCTATTCTATTCTATTTATATTCTATTCTCCAGAAATTTCTTTATTAATGTGTTGCAGAGCGTCATTAATCATCTCGGTAATTTTGCTGTGTACAAATTCACTATATTCAGTCCACTGATTCTCCATAAAAGCAATGTGTGACTTTTTAATGTCTTTCATACATTTATCGATATTTTCGTCTACATAGTTACGAGTTACACCATCTTTTTGATTTATTGGTTCACCAATGTTCAGTAAACGCTTATTTTGCATATCAAATTGATTATCTACGGTAAACTTAAAACCAATACCTGGAGGTCCATGTACGATAATCGATTTATTATTATTACTTCTTCGTCTACCGAACTTGTCAATTGTGTTGTTTACAACAGCCATTTCTGTTTACGTCTGACCCCGTTTAAGCATTTCACAATATTTTATACTAATTAAATAAGTATGAAATTAATTTTAACTTCACTAATAGATTATCCTTTCTTCCCTCATTTCTTCCAATAAACTGACTATTTCGTTATTGACACCATTGTTACCAACCATTTTTGAGCTATAGAGCAGGCGTAGGCGGTCTACCAGTTCTTTCGGTTTATTCCAATATACATAGTCAACACCTCTATTATTGTATAATTTATTAATAGGAACACCTAAGCCAGTTTTAGATCTCGTCACAACTGTAGAAGATACCAATGGTTCTATAATATTAGTGAATTTCTTCCATTTAGATTTATTCAAACCCTGTTTCATATCATAATTTTTATATGGTGCTTTTGTCTGTTTTAAAATCCCCCCATATAATTGACACTCTTTGTCACCAATAATAGCCTCATTACTACACGAAATTTGTGGTTGTTTCATAAAGATCATATCATATAACTTAGGACTGCCAGAATACGTCCCCACCTTCTTAGTTCCACGCCACAATGTGATATTTCCATTAGAAAAGCGTATTTCAGCATTACCCATTTGTAGTTTTTCTGTATGGGGGTCTAAACGTACACCGTATATAGTATCATACCTAGCATTGTCGAATTTCAGATTTTCTAAATGTGTTTGCACTATATCACATTTTCCTTCTGCGCCACTAATAGAACTTTCTGAACATGGAGTGCTCATTAACGACGATCCCGGTGGTGTTTCCAAAAAATATTGTTGACTTGCATTTTTGTCACCATCTTCATCACTAGTTTCAGGTGTTGCTTTAAATGTACTAATACTAGCTCTTGCACTTTCTATCGGTTGTGTTGGTTTCTGAGGTTGTGTTAGCGATTGGTTATGTGGAGCAGATGATATAACCTTTAAAGGTTTTGTTATGGGTTCATAAATTTTCTCGAGGGCTAACTGATTCTCAACGTTTCTTCTCTTCACAGAGTTGAATTTTTTACGCACTGAATCGGTGGCCTCAATCAATTCGCGTTTCAATCTTATTTCCTCTCTCACGTTTCCATCTATAGCGCTACTGTGTTTATTCCCACCGGTGTCATTCATCTCTAATAAATACAGCCCCGCTGCTGAAGTTATCCCGACGCTATCTATAGATCAATTAAAATTTTAATTACAATACTTCATGGATATATGAAACTATCAAGTCCTTTGCGATATCTCCCTTCATTTACTTCTCTATCCTTGTCAATTACAAGAAACCCATATTTGTCTTTCCAACACTCTGCACACATTTCTTGAAATTGCTTAAAAGACACATCCGGTGAGACATGGTCTGAGAAAATGTGGTGTAAATTCATATCATCTTGCTTAAACACTGCTATGAAATTACTATTGTCCCTTACCAACTGTTTATGGACGCGGGAATACGTTTGTGCCAAATAGAAACAATCTACATGTTTATGACGCCCCATTGAGAAGAATGCTCGAATAACATCTTGCTTTTCACATATAACATCATCAAATATAAATATAGACTCAGGCTCAGCGTCGGATGGTTGCACTATTTCCGCGTTGTTACTGAAGGTGTAATATCCTAGCCCCTTAATCGGTGCTAATATATCGCGTAAATATTCATACTTGGGTTGATGTAAGGACTTTGAATATAAGTAAATGTTTGAAAAACGTAGCCCAAGTGGATGAGTAAGCAAAGTTATTAGTAAATTTGTTTTGCCACAAGCGCTTGGACCTATTAATAGTCCGCGAATAGTTGAGGGAAGTAGCGGGCCATGGCGTGATTCGACTTGTAGTCCACACCCTACTTTTTCATCTAAATTATCTACAGCAAGTTTCTGTTTCTGCTTCACAATGCGCATCGTAGCACGGATGGATACTATATAAATAGATGTACGTATTGTGATTGTTATTTAAATGGTGTCAACCGAGAAGCACACACGTGAAAATCGTCATGGTTTAAAGATTGGTAAGGGGGTAGTCAATTCTCTAATAAATAAGCTGCATGTAAGCAGCACGATATTGCATACGATCAAAACACTAGCAATTTAGCAGCCCGACACAAAGCAGACTATCAACTTGAACAAGCTGCCTGGAAACGAGTTAAATCAAAAGACGCAAGTTTCAAAGAAAAGGCCGCCGCGTGGTTAGTTACAACTATAATGAAGGGAAAGCAACGTCTTGGTATGGGTTGTACGTCAACAACACCCCGTACTACAAAGAAACGTATAATTAAAAAGAAAAACAAGAAAAAAAACTAGAAATATAGCTTTTGGTGCTGGAATAGTACGTAAAGTACGTGATGACATACGTAAAGCCGGTGGTAAACGAAAAATCGCTAAGGACACAAAAAAAGTTACGCAAATTGCGCTTCAAGCAGCACGATGACACATGAGAGCAGCTGGTGGAAAACGTAATATTCGTACACCTAGGATAATACCAATACCAAAAGTGGGTGGAATTCTACCATTAATACCCATTTTTGCTGGATTATCAGCTTTGGGTAGTTTAGCTGGCACTGCTGCTGGTATAGCTAAAGCTGTAAATGATGTTAAAACGAGTAGAGAGGAATTAGCTGAAAAAAATAGCCATAATAGGCAGATGGAGGCGATTTCTATAGGAAAAAGTGGTAAAGGGCTATATTTAAAACCATATCGCAAAGGACTAGGACTTTATCTAAAACCACAAAGTTCAAAAAACTTCTAGATGCTCTACCCCGAAAACCTCTCACTAATATCGATCTTAAATATTATGCAGAGAAGATGAAAGTGCCCTATTTTCGGGGGATATTTATGCGGGACACTACCATATTCTGGACCACGTCATAATGAGTCGGCCATCATAAATCTAGACAGTATAAATGGCCCTGGAACACACTGGGTTGCATTTAAAAAACGTGATAGTTTAGTCACATATTTCGATAGTTTTGGTGATTTACCCCCACCGACAGAATTAGTTTTATATCTGCGCAAAGGTTCAAAGTCGACCGACAAAATTTACTATAACTATGAACGCCAACAAAATTTTAACACAGTGTGGTGTGGTCATTTGTGTTTGAAGTTTCTCACTGCAAAATAAATACAAACGCTTGTGAAATAACATCTGCAGACCTTGAAATGGATCGGGAAAGCATCAAGCAGATGGGTCAATCACTAATCGTATTCTCCCGTTTACGCAGTCTATTGAAGATGAGCAAACAACAACTGGCAAATATGCCTAAAGAAGTAATGATTGGATGTGCTGCACATGAAATTGCATTAGTATGGGACAAACTACCCCAGCATCTCCAGAATGATATTGATATTTTAAAATATCAATACTGTCAAGAACATTATCATGATGATGATGATGGCGGTGGTAGCAGTGTTGATGTTAATGATGGGCCGCCGCCTCGAAGAATATTTTGCTGCTACTGTAAAGTACGCGATGTCAATGTTGCATCAAATAATGAGATACAAACGTCTCCGTCATCCAGCAAAAAACGAAGATTACACCACGGTTATTGCTGTAGTTCACAATAAATTCATGAGAGAACACTAAATATCATCAGTCATGTCGTACACGTTCACTCTATCAAATCGCTCTAGTGTGCTCAGTGCTGAGTTTTATCCTCCCATTGAATTAGATACTAATAGTCGATATGGGTTAGGATTAACAGGATTCTATTCTTACAATTCTATATTCAATGTGGACGAAACCAACACTCGTTTTTGTTATCGAATTGGACCAAAAGTAGCCCCCACACTTATCCACATACCTTGCGGAGCCTATGAAATTGAAGAGATATATCGTGCAATACTGAAAGCTATGCCCGGTGATAAGAAAGAGGAAAAAGAAAAACTATTTCGACTGCGAGCGAACAACAATACGCTAAAGTGTGAGATTTGGTCAAAATATGGAATTGACTTTACACAAACAAACTCTATTGGGGGTTTATTGGGGTTTGAATCGACTTATTTGCATCCAAACACTAACCACGAATCAACACTACCTGTTGATATTATGAAAGTAAGGATGATACGTGTAGATTGCAACATTATCTCTGGAGCATATCTGAATACCCGTAAATCCCATACCCTTTTCGAGTTCGACATAGATGTTGAACCAGGTTACAAACTTACCAGAGAGCCAGCGAACATCATATATTTACCTGTTAGACCTGAAGGACGTCAGTTTATCGACAACATTACACTACGCATATTGGATGATAATGGAGATTTAATCAATTTTCGTGGTGAAAAGATTATCGTAAAGCTAGAATTGAAACAGTTTTAAAATCGCAAACACAATGGGTTTCCGATATAATCAACAACGATTAGCACACAATCGTTTCAATATGATTGACGATAAAAAGACTAATGACTGCGGAAATCGACTCGTTCAACGTGTAGAGATTAAACGGTTAAGACATAACCTGCCAGCTAAAGACCGTGCATTTCTTCGATCCATCGGATTGAAACTGAGAGAAAAATAGTTAATAATGGTGACTTTTACATCTAGTGAAAAACTTGAGGTGTTCGAGGAACCTGTATTCGATCAGTCACTCGTTAGCTTACATGAGCATACATATAAACCACATGGTTCACCATATTATAGAAACTCTGATGAAGTACGCATTCCTGTCAATTTTCAGGACTTAATACTTGACATTACAGAGAGTTACAATTATATAGAAGGAAAATTTACCCCTAGTGATGTTACCAAGAAGTGTTATCTATCTAACAATGCGCTAGCTTTTCTCTTCGAAGAAATAAGATATGAAATGGGTGGTGAACAGGTCGCTGTCGTTAGGAAGCCTGGCATCGCTACTACAATGAAAACTAGGGTGTCATATGGACAAACATCCCTCCCATCGCTACTAACTATAGGTTGGGGTCTCACCGAGAAAAAACAGGATATTTTAGATACTACCAGCCACGTTTTCAGCGGTAAACTCCCTCTTAAGTACCTCATGGGTTTTGCAGAAGATTATACCAAAGGTATTTTAAATACAAAACAGGAATTAATTTTAGTTATAGCACGTTCCTTTAAAGACTCTTACATTGGAGAAGTTGATGCACAGTTAGAAATTAACAAAATCGAATGGAAGATAAGACATATTGTGCCTGAAGTTAGACAAAAGGTTAAACTATTAAAGAAAATTGATACGAGCAGTAATAATGCTAAAGTTAAAATGGCTTACCGTATGTGGGATCTCTATGAGCTACCCACTCTACGTGATACTGCTTCTGATATATGGGCTGTTAAAACCACTAACAGTCTTGAGAGACCTCGATACATCATTATCGGATTTCAAAACAATGGCAACTCTAGTGACAGAACCAAGGACGCCGCAAGTTTTATACATGCAGATATAAATAATATTCGGCTATATTTAAATGCCGAAGTATTTCCATAGGAACGTTGGAATTTAAATTTCGATAAGAAACTCGACTCTGCAGCCTACTACGCCTATGAAAATTTCCAACGTAGTTATTACGATAAAGATATGAGTGAACCTATGATGGACCTTGGCGAATTCAGAAAAAATCTATTGTTTGTTATTGATTCCTCACACCAACCAGATGCAATGAAATCATCCACCGTCGATATAAAAATTGAATTTGAGACACGGAAGACGAAGTTTCCCGAACAAACTCGAGTATATGCACTTATACTTCACGATGCGTATTTAAGTTATAGCGCATTAGATGGTTCAGTTCAGTGTGGCATTGCTGGTGCTAAGTAACGAATACCTATTACCATGACGTCATTAGGTAACCAATTTCCTACTTTGATAGTTGACTTGCAGGGGTTTCAATATAAAACAAATGATTTTACCGTTAAAGAATTAGCTGTTCTATGTTGTAACACTAATCAGCAAGCACACTATTTCTTCAAACCACCAAATCCTTTCTCATCACTAACCCAAGGTGAACAGACTCACTACCGATGGTTAGAAAACAACTACCATGGGGGCATAAAATGGAGTGATATATATATTTAACTGTCGGAATTCCTCACTAATACTTCATCGGCTTTGTCAAAACGCAGTTAATAATTTTCAACGCAATGTGTTGTCAGAGGATGTTATAATTGTATGCAAAGGCAAATTAAAGAAAAATGTTCTACAGCATCATCTAAAATGGAATAGAGTTATAGATCTAGATGACTTCTCACCCTGTATACCCAATCTAAAATCGTTAAAGGTACCAAGATGTATGGAACACACCCAACCAAAATATAGTCACTGCTCTCTTGCAAACGTTCACTTTCTTAACAAATGTATTATAGATTTAAATATAGAGTTAAAATAAATATCTTTAAATATGTTTATATTTAGGATTAATAATTAATATTTTTTAATTTATGTCACCAAAAATAATTATAAATAAATTAATGTATAATCTAATAATGTGTTTCATTTATTTCAATTTTAATTTTAAAAATAAAACAACTATATTTCAATAATAATAATTTTATTACACCATTTACAAATTAATATTATTAACAGAAGAATTACAATAAGTGATTAACTACTAATTGAATTGTCTTCATCCTGTTCTTCATCAGATTGGTCGAGTTGATACTTTTCAATAATTTTCTTAGGTAAGTATTTTTCTATGTCACATAGGAAATGTTTTAAATTTATTTCTACTAGTTGCTCACAGAATTCCTCTAAATTCACAATACCTCGAGAGAATTTACCACATAGTTGTGCACCTCTGTAATACCTCTCAGAATCCTCATTAAGCTGTTTAACTTTTTCAGCATCGAAACAGTAATTCAGATCATAATTTATTGCATGCAGGGAATCCATACTTAAGTCGCCTAATATAGAAGATAGTCTTTCAATTGCCGAATTAATGTCTTCTGCCCTTACCCAACGTTCTGCTGAATATTGCATCCACATTCTTGCCAGTTATAGTGAGGCTAGAAATTACATAAATAAAATTAGAATAAGTTATCAAATATGTGATAAAACTACTTACATCTACTACTATTGTAGTGTATTTGTAATATTTCAGTCTAAGTTATACTTTCACTATACCTTATTTATTGGTTTGATAATTTAAAGCATACAAATATTTGAAATAGTTTAAATCACGCAATAATTTCGAATTTTATTAGTGACCTTGATTTGGCACCGGTATAAATGGGTGAATTCTCTCCTAAATAAATCAACGCATATTTACCACTAGACGAATTTATTTCTTCTATAAAAGTTATATTTAATAGTTCAACAATACGTTTAGGCAAAAATGATTTAAAGGTAGTACTTGTACTTTCATCAAATAAATGTACTAATATCGATTTTCCAAAACGTGTATTAAGCATTAACATTTTTTTAATGGCGTGAACCTTATTTAAAATTAACGATGAAATAGGTTTTTGGTCTAAAACTTCAGTATCTTTAATAATAAGTTCATTAAGGGCTAATAAATCGATAGTGGAAGTCATATTTAAGTAGTTGAGTACAGTGAAAGAATTACTAACCAAGAAATATTACAGAACTTTGCTTACTTAAAATATTTCAGATCACAACACTATGCTCACTTATTAACTGTAGGTGAACCAGACTAAATATGATTTTGTTCTAATAGTCCGTGCTTTTTTTATAGAAAAAGTATACTACGTCACAAAATATAGAACCCCACCACATTTTACTGTGTACGTATTGAACTAATGTAATTTTAGAGGTCAAGTTGTGTGGCAAGGAGGAAGCTCCGTCCTTGCATTCTCTAATAGTGTTAGCCAAGGCCAAGGTCACCGCAAGTGATCGTTCTGGGTAACAGCAACACTGCGCCCTTGAAGCCGAAACGCACTGCGGCCGTCCAAGGTCACGGTATATGTTATGCGAACCTACGGTGCCACCGTGGCCTTGAAGGCACGGACCACAGGTGCACGGTCAAGGTCAGTGGTGGGGGGGAGACCTACCTACGGCTAACTTCCTCTACTGTTCTTCTAAATTAATCAAAATATTTTTCTACTTGAGTCTAATTTAGCAAATTATGCAAAATCTTTTTATGCTTCCGAGTATATTTAAAGTTAGTTTCATCTTTTGGCATGAAATGTGACTTTTCTAGAACTATTTCCTGTATAAATAACTTCCTACTCCAATATGTACCCTTCGTGTTGAACTTATTGCATATAAAGAAATTAGAAATTATGTACTTTTGTACAAAAAACTTTAATTGATGGGGCTGACGTTCAGTTTCACCGTGAAACCATCTTCCACGTCTTCCTCATCTGTCACGTTGCATTCCTTTGTGCAAGAAACCTCACAAAATCAATACACCACATAATATTTACCATAATAAACCTCATATTATTCATCATCATAAACTCCATAAAACACTTGCATTTCTTTACGCAAAAACCTCATAAATATACTTGCATTTCTTCACGCACAAACCTCATAATACTTTTCATTGTACACTTTTATACATAATTCTTGAGACATTAGTTATTCCCCATGCACATACAAAAAACTAATTCTTTAACACCTATTGTTTGGTACTGTGGTTCTTCTCTATGTCCTTTTTTAATTACTTAATTCTGCCTTCCTAACTTTTAATTTAATTTCTTATTAGAAAACTAGAAAATTATTTCCCCCTGGAATGTTAGTAAAAATAAAAAGATTGCAAAAATAAGTTTTTACTCTCCCGCCATATATTTTAAATTAATGCTTTTATATTATCTTATAGTCTGTTTTTAAACCAGGAGGACTCTTTCGAATTTGCCGCGCTAAATCATACACATGCGATTGGCTGCGCGTTCACCAGTTTTACACTAAGCCAAATCGTAAATTTTGACATACATATCAGTTGAATATTTCAACCAAATTTCGAAGTGTCTTCATTAATTATTTATCATCACTCACTCGTTTGTAGAAATTTGAAAGCAAAAGGAAACAGTTCTTTACAGAACTAATTATATGTTATTTATATTTATTATATATATATTCTGGAAGTTTTCAATATGGATGTGGCAAATTCAAGTTTAGTGGGAGTTTCACCAGTAAAGAAACGCAAACGATTAGATTTGGGTGCTTTAGCATTATCTGAGAAGCAATGTGTAATAAATATGTATAAACAGATATTGAGTGGAAAAACAAAGGTTAAAATGTGTGAAATCGTATCTACAATTATGAATGCAGTGGGTGAGATAGGTATTAAACAATGTAAGATTTGTAACATACCTATTTTAAACACTTTTACTGTTAGGAATTGCAAGATCAACTGTATTCCGTACGATAAGGGAATATAGAAAGACTGGAAATATACGCAGGCCAAAAAAACTTGGAGGAAGACCAGGAATTATTACCAAATTTGATGAAGCAATGAAAAACTCTAAGTAAGTTACATTTACATTGCCGTATAATGTACAGTTATGACTGGTATTCGTTTAATATTTACAATATGATTAACATATGATGATTTTTTTTTCTTCAATAGTTTATTATAACTGAAGGTTACTGCAGTTATGATACTAACCATACATTTAAAAAAAAATGTGGTCATGAAAATTATTCAACATTTGTATATATATATATTCTTTTTGTAGATGTGTAAGGCGCAACCGCAAAGTATATTAATAGAACGTTATGACATCATTATATGGAGACGAAATTATTTAACATCTATCAAAGAATATTGAAAGGAAAATCGATCTATTTATTATCTTGATGAGACATGGGTAAATGGGGGTCATACAAAGGAAAAAATATGGGTAAATGAGAGCGTCAAAAATCGACGACAAGCATTCATTGAGGGTGTATCTACAGGCTTAAAAAATTATTCTGGTAAAGGAAAACGTCTGATAATTGTTCATGTTGGATCTGAATTGGGTTTTGTTGATGGAGGATTGTTGGTTTTTAAAGGTATAAAAGCTACAGATTACCATGAGGAAATGAACGCAAAAGTATTCGAGGAATGGTTTCAAAAGCTATTACAACTATTACCTGATAATGATGTCATTGTAATGGACAATGCGTCATACCACAGTCGCAACGTAGAAAAAATTCCAACATCGTCGAAAAAAAAAGATATGCAAGATTGGTTATCGTCAAAGAATGTTGATTTTGATGTACATATGGTGCGTTCCGAACTTCTACAGTTAATAAACCTACACAAGGAGCGATATAGTTTGTATGTAACTGATGAAATGGCGAGAAGAAATAATAAAGTTGTATTGAGGTTACCACCATATCACTGTGAATTAAACCCTATCGAGTTAATATGGACTCAAATACAAAATAAATTAGCATCAGAGAATCGCACATTTAAATTAAAAGAGGCCAATGAACTTTTATTGCAAGCTATCAAAGATGTTAAAAGCAGACATTGGAAAATTTGTGTTGAGCATATCATCAAAGAGGAAGAGAAAATGTACAAATTGGATGGAATCATAGACACTATAATTGAGCCGTTAATTATTTCTATTGGTTCTGAAAGCGACACTTCTCATCTAAAAGTTCGGATACAGGCGCAGAATTAGCTCTTCAGTGACTTCAGTGGCTTGTATATCAGTGTATACGCGGAAGCTATACAACCTTAGGCGAGGGTTGTATAGGAGATATACGAGATATACCATCCTTCGGAGGGGATGTAAAGCCGTCGGTCCCTTGTCTATTAAATGTTAGGCAAGTAAAAGATCCCTACTCTTCTTAAGGGAAGAGGTTCGGCAAAATTCCTGGTTGGGGGTAGCTCGTCTCCAGGCGTCGGTGTTAGGACTCAGTAGCGGAAATAGGCCGACGTTAAATAAATGTATTAAAAAAAAATTAACGACTGTTTCTAGAGGTGTTTAAGATGACTGATATATAATTAATTATTGTTGTTACTTCAACTATGTATTCTGTAAGTTCATAAATGTAGTGTTTATTACTTCTTAAAATATACATACGTATAATGTTCGATATTACCATTGATTAGATTTATTAAGTTTCACTTATGCATTACTTTAAGTTTATTAATAATTAATTTTATGTATAACATGTATGGCTTGCAAAACAAGCCTCTTGAGTGACAAAGTTATTTATGTAGTAATTATTTTTTATAGTGAGCATGTCATTTTGATATTATGTTAGCATTTATGTTTTTTAGGAATATTTTCTGATATCTCTTGCAAGTTTCTTCTTGGTTCTTCTTGCAAGCAGTAATCGAACCCTGTGATAATAAATAGTTGTGTATTTAATAGGAAATTTTGTTTTACTTGCATTTACACACTTAATTTTTTACAGGCATATAATTTGAAAATTAAACGCACTTTATATCTCAAAGCTTCCTCAATACATGGCAAAATTGGACGTGGAGGGAAAATTATATATCATTGACACATCAATTGAAAATAATTAAATTTGTTTTTTTTTTAATATTGTTTAATAAGTTTCATATACCAATACAAATTTCAAATATCTCAAACAATATTCTTTTTTTGGAAATTTATTATTAAGAATGTGAGGACTGTGAGATCCCTTTTTAGTAAGTATATTAGACTGCATACACCAATACTGTAGTCGTGTAAGGTTGGTTGCTTAGAACCCCTAAAATATTCTAGGGTAATTTTCTGGTAACTTTTATAGTGTAAATTGGGATTCTACATTTAGTCCTCCTGGTTTAAGTTTAAGAATAAATATTGGGTATCAAAGAGACTAATCTGACTTTTAAAATATTTTACATTTAAATGTTTATATTTAAGAATGAAAAATTAATGAAATTGAAATCAAATGACGTTACTTTTGGAAAAGAAAAACTGTCTAAAAAATTATTTAACCTAGTGCTTATCCCAACATTCCCCGACCCGTGTGATATCAGCAATATCACTCCCATACAAATTCATTGTTTCTACCTGTTGTACATATGACACTCCACAATTACTCTATTTGTTTTTTACCGACCATGATCCAGTATATTGTTACGTTATTATATGTGGTATCACTGTGTACTGCTTGTTAATCTATAAAATACTATGATCTAGGGTTGACAGTTACAGTGTTTTTGACAGAACAATGATATTGACCTTTCTTGTATACATATCACAAGTTGTTACTTTTTTTAGCATTAATAAAGTAGAGCATTATTCTTACAGTTGTCTTGAAAATAGCCACCTCTTATACATTTTGGCGACGAGTAAGTGAATGGTTTTTGTTTGGTAGTGCAAAGACAGTATGAACACCACATCTAACAAACGCGTATGAACGTCGTAGTTATTTTTATATAAAAAAGGGAAAACTTTGAGTAACATCATTTGTGTACAGAAGGGAATGAATTAATAGCAAACTGTTTTACGATAACAAAAAAGAACAATTAACATTAACAGCAACATAACATCGTAGAAAAATTAATGTGAGTGCATTTAACTGATTGTGACACATCAACAGCCTACACGGTAAAAAAATGGAAGGGAACGACACAGAAACAACTGCTGTAGCAACTACCACCGATTATTTGAAGAATTTCCATTTCGAAAGATTTGACTCAGCTTGTGAACAGTGGGAATATTACATACAAAGGTTTGAGCTAGAATTGATGGTGCATGGGTTTAATACACCAGAAACCGCTGACATATAAGACGAAACTTAATCATGTCAAAGGTAGGTCCAAAAGTTTTTAAAATTTTGGTAGACCATTTTAAGCCAGACAAAGTGATAGATAAAACGTATGAGGAAATTTTGGGAGTTTTTAACAGATATTATGACAAAAAGGTGTATATCTTTGCTGAGCGAAATAATTTTGTAGCTTGTGTTCGAGCTGAGGAGGAACTTATCACAGAATATGTAAATAGATTACGAAACTTAGCCGGCGATTGCAGTTTTCGTAACGGCCTTAGTGAACGGTTACGTGATCAACTAATTTTTGGAATTAATAATCAGGAGTGGCAGGAACAATTAATTAGGGCGTACCCAACGAACGAAATAACACTTGAGGAATTGGAGGCAATAGCTATGATATTTGAACAAGCCTCTATTCAAACAAAAAGGCTATCATTACCGTCGCATTCCCAAATAAATATACATTATGTAAGCCGTGTGGATAAGCAACATAAGGGTGACAAAAATTATAAACCTAACATATACAACTCAAATAAAAACCATAGAAGTGACCCTCGCGATTTAAATCCTGAGAAAGACTGTATTTTTTGTGGGAATTTCAAACATAAGAACAAAAAGGACTGCCCAGCTTCTGGAAAAAATATTCCAATTGTGGAGAATTGAATCATTTTTCGCCTGTCTGTATTTCTTCTGGTAACGCTCAAATAAAACAAACAATGTCTCACAGGAACACACGACATGTGCGAGAAAATAGTGACCATGGGAACGAAAACAGTGACAGTTCCGACAGCGATACAGATGGGTATAGCTCATCGAACACTACAAACATTCGAAATATAAATGTTTCTAGTAAAGTCATGATTTTTGACGCACATCAACAACTATGAAATTGAAATGCTTTATGATCTTGGAGCCGCTCACACAGTTATAAGTAAAAAAGTATGGAAAAAAATAGGTCGGCCAAAATTAACAAATACATCCAACTTAATTGCATACACCGATTATGAAATCAAAATTTTAGGCAAAGCAGAAGTAAAAGTGCGTGCATTCGAGTCGGATTTGAAACTACCCATATATGTGATTGAAGCTAACGAAATACCACTTTTTGGATTAGATTGGTGTCTAGCATTTCAGCTACCCTTACCTCCTGGTTCTAGGTTATGTCATGTTAAAGCAGGTACCAATGACAAAGCCAATAATCGTGCACAGAGAAGTGAAAATGTAGTGAGTAACCACCAGGAAAAGGATCGACGTATTGACTGTCCCGAACTACAACAAATCTTAACGGAAAATAGTGAAATTTTTGATGGACAACTTGGCGAAATAAAAGGTCATCAAACCAAAATTTACATTAGCAATGGCGTCATACCCAAGACGTTTCGACCCAGAAATGTACCAATAGCCTTACAAGAGCAAGTAACTACAGAACTAGATAGACTTGTAAGGGAAGATTTATTAGAGCCAGTTGACTACTACACCCATTGAATGGGCTTCACCGATTGTGATAGCAGCAAAATCGAATGGCAGTATCCGAATTTGTGGAGATTTTCGTGTCACGATTAATCCATGTGCAGATAGATAATTATCCTCTTCCTCGTTTTGAGGACATTACTGCAAAACTTAGTGGCGGAAAATACTTTACAAAAATAAATTTGAAAGACGCCTATCTACAGCTGAAAGTGCATCCAGACTCGAGGAAGTATTTGGTTATTATTACACACCGTGGATATTTCGCTTAAAAAAGACTTCCTTTTGGTGTCACTTTTGCACCTGCATTATTCCAAAGAACAACGGATCAGCTACTATCCGGAATCGAAGGAGTAGTGTGCTACCTTGATGATATTCTAATAACTGCCCCTAACATGACATTACATGCAACGGCTCAGAGAAGTATTACGCAGATTAAAGTTAGCAGGGTTGAAAACACAGGCATCTAAGTGTGATTGGCTACGAAGCAGTGTGACATACCTAGGTCATAAAATTGATTGCGAAGGATTTCACCCAACAGAAGAGCACATTAAGGCAATTAAAAATATGCCGACACAAAAGAATACTACTGAACTGAGATCACTCCTGGGCTCTACTACTTATTATGGCCGTTTTATAGAGAATTTTCATGTTAAATGTATTCCACTTTACCAATTCTTAAAAACGAATAACAAATGGAACTGGACTACTGAGGACGACAAAATTTTCAGTGAATTAAAACAGACTCTGACATCATCCGACACTCTTGTACACTATGACCCGAGTCTGCCATTGGTAGTATCGAGTGATACCAGCAAAATAGGCGCAGGTGCAGTGCTTTTTCATCAGTTTGCGGATGGAAAATTAAAACCTATAGCATATGCCTCAAGGTCATTTAGTGACACTGAAAAAAGGTACTCTGTAATCGGCAAAGAAGCATTGGCTTGGTGTATTCAGTAACAAAATTCCATCAATTCCTGTATGGAAGACATTTCACCTTATTAACCGATCATAAACCCTTGGAAGGAATTTTCGGTGAAAACAGGGAAACACCTAAAGTAGCAAGCAATCGACTTTTACGTTGGGTTATGATACTCAACAGCTACAATTATACCATTTCTTACCATCCTGGCAAAAAAAACTGCCCCGCTGATGCATTATGCCGCCTGACATTATCCGACACAAGTTCATCACCACATGAGGAGGCAGGACTTCCAAAACGTAGCCATTTATTACATCTACGTCTGCATCATCTTCCTATTAAAAAAAGAAAACTCAAAATTGAAACAGAGAAAGATAAAGTTTTCGTGAAAGTGGCTCACTGTGTGAATACATACTGGCCAGATAAAGCAATGCTTTCGGAAGAGCTAATATCTTTTTATGAAAAACGAGATGAGCTGTCTTTTGAAGAAAGTATATTGCTGTGGAAGGGAAGGATTTGTATTCCAAAATCACTTAGACAAGATATACTCTCAATGTTGCATGATGGACACCCCGGAGTTAATGCCATGCAGTCAATGGCCAGACTCCATGTATATTGGCCGAATATTGATGCTGATATTATTAATCATTCTAAATTGTGCCAATCATGTCAAGAGTCCAAACAAAGTGATCATAATGTACCTCTCTATCCTTGGGGTACACCGCCCGAGCCTTGGTCAAGGATACATATAGACTTTGCCGGCCCATATCTGGGAAAAATGTGATTAATTATTGTGGATGCATACACTCGATGGTTGGAGATCATTCCAATGTTAAATATAACAACGGTAACTACTGTTAACTCATTACGCGAAATGTTCGCTCAGTACGGACTTCCCAGGTTTATAGTATCTGACAACGGCCCACAGCTAACTTCTAGTGAATTTGAACAGTTTTGTGGAGATAACGGAATAATCCACATTAAAATGACTCCGTACCATCCAAAGTCGAATGGGCTTGCAGAACGTGCGGTACGCCCATTTAAAGATCGAATGTCCGCAAGTGATCAATCCCTAGATGTGATGGACAGACTTTATAAGTTCTTATTTTCCTACAGGAATTCCGTACAGAGAGATCTACCGAAGGACACCTAGCCAGTTACTATTTGGCAGACATTTGAGGTCTTATTTTGATCAACTTAAACCCGATATTTCCTGTAATATGGAAAAGGCAAAACTCAACCAGAAGAGATTACATGACAAAGGAATCAAAGAGAAAAATTTTGAGGAGAACCAGTTAGTTTGGGTAAATAACCCTGTTACGTCCTTATTTATTCTAAATTTCCTTTTTTCTATTATTGTTTATTTTGTTTGTCTTTATGTAATTTAAATTTACCGCATTATCAATTAGAATTAAAATACACCTAATTATATATCCTTTACTTGGTTCACCGTGTACCCTTACGCGATTCAAAAGAAAGAGATTTTTTGTGATCACACCACACCGAACCGCATTGGGATCTACCTGCAATATCTGCAGCCGGAGACCTCCGAGAACCTGGACCCCATAGGAAGAAATCTGAAAGGTAGGATCCTTAATTTCTCTTTCGCGCCGCTATACAGTCCACTCTCTTTTGTTTCCGCTTTTTCTTGGTTAAATTAATATAATTTTTTCCCAGCAAGTTCACCGTGCGTGAACAAACCCACTAAAAAAGGATCTGTACCAGGACAAATTATTCAGCAAACGGGACTGTCATCGTACATTGTTGATGTAAATGGAACTACAAGGCGTAAGCATGCTGACCAAATGCGACATCGTCATTCCAGTTCAAAAGCAAATGACAGTCAAATAACTGAGGATTCATTTCCGTTAATAACAGCAAAAGAAAGCCTTGCTGAAAGCACATCCGCAACTAATGTAGATATGGACATTCCTACCGAGATTATTCTAAAAGGTCTGAATACTCATCCTGGTGTTCCAGATGGTGTAAAAGAAGCAAATGAAGAGAACGTACCGAAATTAATCCAAACTCCAGAACAGAAAAGCACACCACAGCAACGAAGAAATCCATCCCGATCTCGAAAAAGGCCTGCGCGTTTTCAGGAATACCACCTTTAATTGGGTGAAGGGGGAATGTGGTATCACTGTGTACTGTTTGTTAATCTATAAAAGACTATGATCTAGGGTTGACAGTTACAGTGTTTTTGACAGGACAATGATATTGACCTTTCTTGTACACATATCACAAGTTGTTACTTTTTTAGTATTAATAAACGTAGAGCATTATTCTTGCAGTTGTCTTGAAAATAGCCACCTCTTATACTACATTATATATTTAGATCCAGGGTAGGTAGATACTTTTAATTTCAAATTATGTACTATTACAGACATATCTAATATTTTACATTCCATCAAAACTAAGGCAATGGGTGAAGATGGTTTAAACATAAAAATGATACTATTTTGTTGTTATTTAACCCATATTGTGAATTGTTGTATTGAAAGGAAATATTTTCCAACTTCGTGGAAAATAGCAAAAATTATGCCACTACCAAAAACTAAAAATCCCGTGGAATTTAAAGATCTTCGCCCAATAAGTATAATGCCAATATTATCCAAATTAATAGAAAAAGTATTAAATGTGCAAATACGTGAGCACCTTGATAAGTTTAAGGTTCTATCCTCAACTCAGTCGGGTTTTAGAGCAAGCCATAGTTGTTCTACGGCGTTGTAAAAGTGACTGATGATATTCTATCAGCTACAGATAAAAATAAATTTACAGCTTTAATACTTCTAGATTATTCGAAAGCATTTGATAGAATACATCATCGGTTATTTTTGGCAGTACTTCACTATTATGGTTTCGGAGAAGATTCACTCGCGTTGATAAGAAGTTATTTAGAAAATCGACTACAGCGTGTATTAGAATCAAAGATATATTTTCCACACCACTAAGTATTAGCAATGGAGTTCCGCAAGGTTCTATATTAGGACCGACATTATTTACAATTTTTACTTCAAATTTATTCATACTTATCCTTTTGTGAATCCCACTGTATGCTGACGATAGTCAATTATATTTGTCCTTTGATCCTAAAAACTTACAAGAGGCTGCCCAAAAAAATAAACGCTTATCTGGATTCAATAATATTGGCTTCAAAAAATCACTGCTTGACTATAAACAAGTCGAAAGTAATACTTTTCAGTAACAAATTAAAACGCTCTGATTGCTTTGATAATTTACAAATTTTTACCGATGGTGAAACATTAAATTTTGTACACTGTGCTCGCAAAATAGGTTTATGTTTAGACTCTTCCTTAAGATTTAATGAACATATTAATCATTGCATAAAAAAACATATTCCAATTTAAAGTTTATTTATAGTATTCGCAAAATTTTGGATAAAAAATGAAAAATTATTTTATGTAATTCGCTTGTACTGAGCCATTTTGATTTTGCGGTTGTAGTCTATAATTTTTGCATTACCAAAGTAGAAGAAAAACGAATGCAAAAGGTTCAAAACTCCTGTGTCAGGCTGATATTTGGTTTAAGAAAATATGACTCTGTTTCACTGAAAATTAAGGAAATCAGTTAGTTGAACATGCGTGGAAGGAGAGTACTACATAGTTACTGTTTATATCAGAGAGTTATAAATAGTGGAATCCCCAACTATCTAAAAAAAAAAAAATGAATTCTGCGGAGATATACATCAATTAAATACAAGGAATCGCAAACTTATATTACCTCCAAAACACTCAACCACCCTATATAAACGTTCATTTTCCTATAATATTTTTAAATACTATAATAAGATACCGTATGAGCTTAAAACATCAATGAAGAATGAAATGTTTAAAAGTAAACTAAAAGAAATGATATTTTCACATGAGTTAAAAAATGACAGGTATTTGTATTTCTGATTCCCACATTCTACTGTAAAAGGCTACCATTTTCTATACGTAATTTAAAGTAAATATTTTTCCCCTGTTTTCCTCTTCGTTTTTTAGCCAAAATAATGAAATAAAATTTAAAATATTGTTACGTTTCGCGTAAATATTTCCAATTAAGTACCCGTACTAATAGATTTTTAACAAGCTCTGCATGGTGCTGTTCCCTAGTGTAGGATTGATTAAGTAGTTGTGGGTCTATAGAAAAAAAGGGAAAAAAAAGAAATCAACTGATTTCGATATATGGCGATGGTGGCAAATAAAAATTAAAGCGTGTGAAGTACAATTAAATTACGTAAATTACGGATAGAACTAACGCAAAGTAAATGATAGATGGTATTGTGAAGATTTGGTGGTTTCGGTGATATCTAGTTGGCTCCATTGAGGGAGGTTATAAGTATTTGCCATCAAGCGCAAGGACAACGTCTCCAAGTCATTTAGGGTGTTTCAATGGTTGGAGGTGAGTTTGTTCATTCACTACTTGTATAATATGCAATCGATATGCGGTTTATCATACATCGGAATCTCTTCTTTTAGGCGTTTTTGTTTCCGCCATAGTTTCGATTTGGATTTATTACGTAACAAGAGGGGAAGCTCTGGAAGCTGGACTAGTGCCTCCTGAGGAATTACGAAATAATACGCGAACTCGTAATAGCTAATAAGTATACTTCGCCATTTAAGAAGAAGTCATCAGGTTGACCCGAACGCCGCTCCCAGGATAGGGATAAGTACCGCCTAGCGGGTTCTTCTCACCTTTTGTTTAACTCTAAGTATATGCTGATTTGTTGTTTCTGATTGTGTATGGACAATATCATATCGGCCTGTGTATACCATTTATTTAGTGTTAATTTAGGTACTAGTTGGAAGATAAATTTTAGGAAGTTTTTTTTATTATTAGATATAAGATCGAGGGTTTGATCGTGCACGATACTCGCTCCATTTAATAATTTTGATTTTATGATCTTAACATAGTTTAGTAACCGCCATCCTGTGCAAGTACTGTAATATATTTCTTGTGATTTAGATATCTGGGTGTTTTATTAAGGAATTAAGTGAGTAAAATTTAGGGATTCAGTTACTCTTGTACTTATAGATAACTTTTGGGGCAGGTAAATAGAATTCCTTGGCGCCCCCTGTAATAGCATTATTGAGACAAGTGTGAGAACCCGCTCCCGTCTCCACTGCAGCGAAGTCGAGAGCCGAAGCCCCAATTCCAACCCATTACCTAGAGACGAAATAATCTCGTAACAATATATATAAATAAAAAATGTTTTTCTTTATGTATGTAAATATAATTTAAATGAATGATAAAATAATTCTTGAATTGATACAATTTTTATCTGAATGTTATATAGAGTAATAGGGTTAAGTGGAAGAGCGAGTTTGTCGCTCTACTGACAAAAACGAACTTCGCCCTTTCATCACCGAATTAACATATTGTTGACATATATTAAGTTATTTTGCATCCATTGGTGATGAATAAAGGCATTATTATTATTATTATTTTTTCCCTTCACAGAGGGGAGCTGGTAATACCAATAGCCACTCCCCACGCCCGCGGGGTGAGTGACTACCGGGTCCGCGAATCGTGTGCCCTGAGTAGACGTAATGAACCGAGGATGACAGCCTTCTGCATTCTGCCGGCTAAGATCTCTGCCGAATCTCGGCATGCCGGTATGATCTTTAGTTCTGAAAGCAGCGTCTGTCTCATTCCACCGAGGGCTCCTATAATCAGTACCACTATTTTAACAGAATGGCCTGGATAAAGCCTGCGGAGTTCGAAGAGCAAATCTCGATATTTTGTCCGTTTTTCCTCCTCTTTCAAGACAATGTTGCTCTCAGCGGGAGCTGAGAATTCCACGACATACATTGTCTTGAGTTGGTGGTCGAGGAGTACTATGTCAGGCTTGTTGGCTTGTATTTGCCTGACGGTGGGAAACGAGTAGTTCCAATAAATTAGGCACTTCTCATTCCCCACAACGGACTCAATATCCCCCGGAACGTAAGGCAGCACTGGTGTTTCGTCTATCCCATACGAGTGCCTTAGATGATAGTAAAGCACTCGTAATGCTGCGTTGTGTCTATGAATATAGGCCGAGACTGCGTATGTCGGGCAAGCCGACAGTAAGTGCATTACAGTCTCCGGCGCCCTGCGGCAGGCCCTGCAACTGACATCAGGGACCTCCATACCCATGACACGACGTCGATAGACGAGAGTGTTAAATACACCATCCTGGCAAGCCATTATGAATCCCTCGGTCTCAGACTTCAGCCCAGCTGACCTTAAGAAGGCGAAGGTCAGCCTTTCGGATAAGCCGAGGTCTTCTATATTTTTCTAGAAGATCCCGTGCAATGGCTTATCCTTATGGAGCTGCAGAAGGATGTTGTGTTCTGCAGCTCTAATGTGGGCTTTTAGTCGAACGGGTTCCAACTCGGTGACAGAGTCGGGGTTTACCCGCTCAACGTCGAAGATGAGACCAAGTTCATCGGCTGCTCTCCGTGCTGCCTTAAAGAGAAAAGCTCCTACCTCTGCATTTTCATGGTCTCGGACCATGCAGAGGAGGGGATCCGAACTCCTGATGACCTTACATGCTCCCTCCAGAACCATCCTGCTATGGAGACTCTCCAAGCTCAAGAGCCTCCCCGATGTCGTGGGAGATATAACCGTGGAACGGACGATTTAGGATGCAAGCTCCTATTGAGATGCATCTTCTTGCGGGTTACTACATCGAGTTGACGCAGCTCTTCTCTAGTCCACTTCACTACTCCGAAAGAGTAGAGAAGGATCGGAACGGCAAGCATATTTGTAGCAGACACCTTGTTCTTCCCCGACAGTTCTGAAGACCAGATCTGTCGGAGTAGGTGCTGATACTTGCCGCGGAGAGCGTTTTTCACTACACTCACTTCTTGGGTGGAGCGTTGCTCGACACCCAAGTAAGTATACGACTCTCCGGCATCTAGATGGTGTAAGATGCTTCCGTCCACGAGCTGCGCGTCCTCTCCATAGTCACCGCATCGTCCTCTCTTGAGATGGATCAGTGCGCATTTGTCCAACCCGAACTGCATACCGACAGCCTGCGTATACTCCTGTACCACCCTAAGGGACTGTTGGAGATACCCCTCTCCAGAGGCATAAAGTTTAAGGTCATCCATATAAAATAGATGGGAGACCTTATGCCTCCTGTCGCCGGGGGTACCGCAGTTGTAGCCACGGGTTTTCCGGAGCGAGACGGATAATGGCAGTAGTGAGATGCAAAACAGAAGGGGGCTGAGGGAATCTCCCTGAAATACTCCTCTTCTGAATGTTACCGACTCTGTTTGGACTCTATCGTTACCCGATGTTATAGTAAAGCGAGTCCTCCAGAGCGGCATCAGTTCTTCAATACATCTCACTACGGGACCGGGTACCACAAGACATCGGAGCAAGTGAACAATGAGCTCATGCGATGTCATGTCGAAGGCCTTGCGGTAGTCGATCCAGGCCATAGAGAGGTTCCGCTTATACTGCATGGAGTCCTGCGTGACACATCTGTCAATCAACAGGTTCTCATTGCAGCCAGCGACACCTCTCTTCGACCCTCGTTGCTCACATATCCGTTCGTAAACCGGTTCAACTGCGTGGAGCACCCGCATGTACAAAATGCGTGTACACACCTTGTAACATGCGTTTAGACAGGTTATCGGTCTGTAATTCTTTGGGTTGGACAAATCTCCGTTCTTGGGGATCAGCACTGTCCGCCCCTCAACAACCCAAGAAGGGATTTGCTGCTCCCCATTTAACCAGGAATTAAATATTCTGGCCAAATGGTGGTGGGTGCTCGATAACTTTTTCCACCAAAAGTTATTTATCCCATGGGACCTGGAGCAGCAAAGTTCTTAGAGCCATCAAGAGCCCTACGAACCTCTTCTGGGGTTATTGGTTCGCACACTTCCTGTGGTTGTTGAAGCCTTTGACAAAAGGCTTCAAAGTGTGCAAGGGCAGGAGAATCTCGGTTGAGTGGAAGCCTCTCCTCGTACAGCGTTTTCCAGAAGTTCTCCACCTGATCTGCAGTCGGCGGATTGTCTACAACACGCGGAGGCGGTTGGAAAAGGCGCGGAACAGTTTATTTTCCGCAAGCCCCCTCGCCCGCCTCACTAATGACTTTTTGCAAGTCACTAGCATCCGTATCCTGTCGAGACAGTGCTGTTTGGTGGTTCGCAGCACTGCCTCATTGAGTGTGTGATGGACGCGTCTTAAGTTGGCGGCTAATTGACGCACTTTAGGCGTGAACGGCCTGTTGGCCGCCATATAGTCCATCACACATTGGATACGGGATGCGTGTTGCCTCGCCGCTGGATCTTGGCTTCCATCTTTTGTATGCGCCGCTGCGCTCTCTCCTGTGGGGAAGAGGTATTTCGCCTCTCCACCTGAGACGAGCGTTGAGCAGCGGCATACACGGCACAATTTATGTGCCAGATGTCAGCCTCTTCTGGTAGCGCTGTATGAAGTTCAGCGTCCACTCTGGTCAGGTCTTGTGGCCCGGGGGTTTTCAGACGGTGTAACCCCCTTCTGGTACTGAGGCCCTCTGGTATTGGCGGAACGAGGAGAACCACGTCCTCAACCGGTGAATGTGGCGGCTCTTCGGCCACCTCATTCACCGGCCCAGGAGCAGCCCTCACGTAGCCCCTACTACGAAGATGGGATACATAGTCACGCAGATTTTGTGGCGTGAAGGCGCTATGCTCTGGTAGCCTCTCACACCACAGAGCATGCATCCGCGCCATGTACCCCCTCCGCGCGGGCTCACTGCTTTCATAACAATGCAGAAGCTCATCCCTCAGTTCATCTGTCCACCCAAAGCGTCCTTGTTCATTGCGTACGTCGTCAACGGGCGGTCTATCCGGTTGGGCCCCACCACCTTGCTGGTTCCGTGACTCGTGTGCCCTGAGCAGACGCAATGAACCAAGAATGGCAGCCTTCTGCATTCTCCCGGCTAGGACTTCTGCCGATTGTCGGCATGCCGGTATGATGTTCAATTCCGAAAGCAGCGTGTGTCTCGTTCCACCGAGAGCTCCTATAATCAGTACCACCAGCTTGACAGTATGGTCTGGATACAGTCTGCGGAGTTCGAAGAGTAGGTCTCGATATTTTGTCCGCTTTTCTTCCTCTTTCAAGACAATGTTGTTCTCCGCGGGAGCCGAGAACTCTATGACGAACATTGTCTTGAGTTGGTGGTCTATGAGGACTACGTCAGGCTTGTTTGCCTGTATTTGCCTGACCGTGGGAAACGAGTAGATCCAATAAATTAGACACCTCTCATTCCCCACAACGGACTCAATATCCCCCGGAGCATAAGGCAGCACTGGTGTCTCGTCTATCTCATACGAGTGCCTCAGATGGTAGTAAAGCACTCGTAGTGCTCCGTCGTGCCTTTGGATATAGGCGGAGACTAGGCCGACAACAAGTGCATAAGCATCTCCGGCGCTCTGCGGCAGGCTCTGCAGCTGACGTCAGCGACCTCCATACCCATGACACGACTTCGATAGACGAGGGTGTTGAATACACCGTCCTGGCAGGCCAATAGAAATCCCTTGGTCTCAGACTTCAGCCCGGCTGACCTTAAGAAGGCGAAGGTCAGCCTTTCGGATAAGCCATGTTCTTCTATATTTCTATAGAAGACACCATGCAGTGGCTTATCCGAATGGAGCTGCAGAAAGATGGTTTGTTCTGCAGCTTTTATTTGGGCTTTCCGCCGAGCGGGTTCCAACTCGGTGACAGAGTCGGGATTATCCCGCTCAACGTCGAAGATGAGACCGAGTTCATCGGCTGCTCTGCGTGCTGCCTTAAACAGAAAAGCTCCTACCCCTGCATTTTCATGGTCTCGGACCATGCAGAGGAGGGGATCCGAACTCCTGACGACCTTACAGGCTCCATCCAGCACCATCCTGCTGTGTAGACTCTCCAAGCTCAAGAGTCCACGGCCTCCCCGATGTCGTGGGAGATATAACCGTGGAACGGACGATTTAGGATGCAGGCTCCTATTGAGGTGCATCTTTCTCCGGGTTCCTACATCGAGTTGACGCAGCTCCTCTCGAGTCCACTTCACTACTCCAAAGGAGTAGAGAAGGATCGGAACGGCAAGCATATTAGTGGCAGACACCTTGTTCTTCCCCGACAGTTCTGAAGACCAGATCTGTCGGAGTCGGTGCTGGTACTTGCCGCGGAGAGCGTTTTTCACTACACCCACTTCTTGGGTGGAGCGTTGCTCGACACCCAAGTAAGTGTACGACTCTCCGGCATCTAGGTGGTGTAGGATGCTTCCGCCTACGAGCTGCGCGTCCTCGCCGTAGTCCCCACATCGTCCTCTCTTGAGATGGACCAGTGCACATTTGTCCAATCCGAACTGCATACCGACAGCCTGCGTGTACTCCTGTACCACCCTAAGGGATTGTTGGAGATCCCTTTCTCCGGAGGCATAAAGTTTAAGGTCATCCATATAAAACAAATGGGTGACCTTATGCCTCCTGTCGCCGGGGGTACCACAGTTGTAACCGGGGGTTTTCCGGAGCGAGACGGATAATGGCAGTAGCGAGATGCAAAACAAAAGGGGGCTGAGGGAATCTCACTGAAATACTCCCCTTTTGAACGTTACCGGCTCTGTTTGGACTCTATCATTACCAGATGTTATGGTAAAGCGAGTCCTCCAGAGCGGCATCAGATCTTCAATGCATCTCACTACGGGACCGGCGACCGCAAGACATCGGAGCAAGTGTACAATAAGCTCATGAGATGTCATGTCAAATGCCTTGCGGTAATCGATCCAGGCCATGGACAGATTCCGCTTATACTGCACGGAATCCAGCGTGACACATCTGTCAATCAACAGGTTCTCCTTGCAGCCAGCGACATCTCTCTTCGACCCTCGTTGCTCATATATCCGTTCGTAAACTGGGTTAACTGCTTGGAGTACCCGCATGTACAAGATGCGTGTGAACACCTTGTAACATGCGTTTAAACAGGTTATCGGCCTATAGTTCTTTGGGTTGGACAAATCTCCGTTCTTGGGGATCAGCACTGTCCGCCCCTCAACAACCCAAGAAGGAATTTGCTGCTCCCCATTTAGCCAAGAATTAAAAATTCTGGCCAAATGGTGGTGGGTACTGGTTAACTTTTTCCACCAAAAGTTATTAATCCCATCGGGACCCGGAGCAGCAAAATTCTTAGAGCCTTCAAGAGCTCTTCGAACCTCTTCTGGGGTTATTGGTTGGCACACCTCCTGTTGTAGATGAAGCCTTTGGCAAAAGGCTTCAAAGTGTGCCAGGGCCGGAGAGTCTCTGTTGAGCGGAAGCCTCTGTTCGTACAACGTTTTCCAGAAAGTTTCCACCTGAACGACGGTCGGTGGATTGTCGGCAACACGCTGAGGCGGTTCGAATAGGCGCGAAGGCTTTTGGCGAAAAAGGTTATTTTCCGCCAGCCCCCTCGCCCACCTCACTAGTGACTTTTTGCAAGCCACTAGCATCCGTATCCTATCCTATCCTATATATATATATATATATTTTTTCTTTTTTACAAAAAACCAGTCACCTTACTCTGTGGCTCCGACCCTCACAGAGGGGAGCTGGTAATACCAATAGCCACTCCCCACGCCCGTGGGGTGAGTGACTACCGGGTCCGCGAATCGTGTGCCCTGAGTAGACGCAATGAACCGAGGATGACAGCCTTCTGCATTCTGCCGGCTAAGATCTCTGCCGAATCTCGGCATGCCGGTATGATCTTTAGTTCTGAAAGCAGCGTCTGTCTCATTCCTCCGAGGGCTCCTATAATCAGTACAACTATTTTAACAGAATGACCTGGATAAAGCCTGCGGAGTTCGAAGAGCAAATCTCGATATTTTGTCCGTTTTTCCTCCTCTTTCAAGACAATGTTGCTCTCAGCGGGAGCTGAGAATTCCACGACATACATTGTCTTGAGTTGGTGGTCGAGGAGTACTATGTCAGGCTTGTTGGTTTGTATTTGCCTGACGGTGGGAAACGAGTAGTTCCAATAAATTAGGCACTTCTCATTCCCCACAACGGACTCAATATCCCCCGGAACGTAAGGCAGCACTGGTGTTTCGTCTATCCCATACGAGTGCCTTAGATGATAGTAAAGCACTCGTAATGCTGCGTTGTGTCTATGAATATAGGCCGAGACTGCGTATGTCGGGCAAGCCGACAGTAAGTGCATTACAGTCTCCGGCGCCCTGCGGCAGGCCCTGCAGCTGACATCAGGGACCTCCATACCCATGACACGACGTCGATAGACGAGAGTGTTAAATACACCATCCTGGCAAGCCATTATGAATCCCTCGGTCTCAGACTTCAGCCCAGCTGACCTTAAGAAGGCGAAGGTCAGCCTTTCGGATAAGCCGAGGTCTTCTATATTTTTATAGAAGCCCCCGTGCAATGGCTTATCCTTATGGAGCTGCAGAAGGATGTTGTGTTCTGCAGCTCTAATGTGGGCTTTTAGTCGAACGGGTTCCAACTCGGTGACAGAGTCGGGGTTTACCCGCTCAACGTCGAAGATGAGACCAAGTTCATCGGCTGCTCTCCGTGCTGCCTTAAAGAGAAAAGCTCCTACCTCTGCATTTTCATTGTCTCGTACCATGCAGAGGAGGGGATCCGAACTCCCGATGACCTTACATGCTCCATCCAGAACCATCCTGCTATGGAGACTCTCCAAGCTCAAGAGTCCACGGCCTCCCCGATGTCGTGGGAGATATAACCGTGGAACGGACGATTTAGGATGCAAGCTCCTATTGAGATGCATCTTCTTGCGGGTTACTACATCGAGTTGACGCAGCTCTTCTCTAGTCCACTTCACTACTCCGAAAGAGTAGAGAAGGATCGGAACGGCAAGCATATTTGTAGCAGACACCTTGTTCTTCCCCGACAGTTCTGAAGACCCGATCTGTCGGGGTAGGTGCTGATACTTGCCGCGGAGAGCGTTTTTCACTACACTCACTTCTTGGGTGGAGCGTTGCTCGACACCCAAGTAAGTGTACGACTCTCCGGCATCTAGATGGTGTAAGATGCTTCCGTCCACGAGCTGCGCGTCCTCTCCATAGTCACCGCATCGTCCTCTCTTGAGATGGATCAGTGCGCATTTGTCCAACCCGAACTGCATACCGACAGCCTGCGTGTACTCCTGTACCACCCTAAGGGACTGTTGAAGATCCCTCTCTCCAGAGGCATAAAGTTTAAGGTCATCCATATAAAATAGATGGGTGACTTTATGCCTCCTGTCGCCGGGGGTACCGCAGTTGTAGCCACGGGTTTTCCGGAGCGAGACGGATAATGGCAGTAGTGAGATGCAAAACAGAAGGGGGCTGAGGGAATCTCCCTGAAATACTCCTCTTCTGAATGTCACCGACTCTGTTTGGACTCTATCATTACCCGTTGTTATGGTAAAGCGAGTCCTCCAGAGCGGCATCAGTTCTTCAATACATCTCACTACAGGACCGGGTACCACAAGACATCGAAGCAAGTGAACAATGAGCTCATGCGATGTCATGTCAAATGCCTTGCGGTAGTCGATCCAGGCCATAGAGAGGTTCCGCTTATACTGCATGGAGTCCTGCGTGACACATCTGTCGATCAACAGGTTTTCCTTGCAGCCAGCGACACCTCTCTTCGACCCTCGTTGCTCATATATCCGTTCGTAAACCGGTTCAACTGCGTGGAGCACCCGCATGTACAAAATGCGTGTAAACACCTTGTAGCATGCGTTTAGACAGGTTATCGGTCTGTAATTCTTTGGGTTGGACAAATCTCCGTTCTTGGGGATCAGCACTGTCCGCCCCTCAACAACCCAAGAAGGGATTTGCTGCTCCCCATTTAACCAGGAATTAAAAATTCTGGCCAAATGGTGGTGGGTGCTCGATAACTTTTTCCACCAAAAGTTATTTATCCCATCGGGACCTGGAGCAGCAAAGTTCTTAGAGCCCTCAAGAGCCCTACGAACCTCTTCTGGGGTTATTGGTTCGCACACTTCCTGTGGTTGCTGAAGCCTTTGACAAAAGGCTTCAAAGTGTGCAAGGGCAGGAGAATCTCGGTTGAGTGGAAGTCTCTCCTCGTATAGCGTTTTCCAGAAGTTCTCCACCTGATCTGCAGTCGGCGGATTGTCTACAACACGCGGAGGCGGTTGGAAAAGGCGCGAGGGCTTCTCGCGGAACAGTTTATTTTCCGCAAGCCCTCTCGCCCGCCTCACTAGTGATTTTTTACAAGTCACTAGCATCCGTATCCTGTCGAGACAGTGCTGTTTGGTGGTTCGCAGCACTGCCTCATTGAGTGTGTGATGGACGCGTCTTAGGTTGGCGGCTAATCGACGCACTTTAGGCGTGAACGGCCTGTTGGCCGCCATATAGTCCATCACACATTGGATACGGGATGCGTGTTGCCTCGCCGACCGGATCTTGGCTTCCATCTTTTGTATGCGCCGCTGCACTCTCTCTTGTGGGGAAGAGGTATTTCGCCTCTCCACCTGAGAAGAGCGTTGAGCAGCGGCATACACGGCACAATTTATGTGCCAGATGTCAGCCTCTTCTGGTAGCGCTGTACGAAGTTCAGCGTCCACTCTGGCCAGGTCTTGTGGCCCGGGGGTTTTCAGATGGTGTAACCCCCTTCTGGTACTGAGGCCCTCTGGTATTGGCGGAACGAGGAGTGCTACATCCTCGACCGGTGATTGTGGCGGCTCTTCGGCCACCTCATTCACCGGTCCAGGAGCAGCCCTCACGTAGTCCCTACTACGAAGGTGGGATACATAGTCACGCAGATTTTGTGGCGTGAAGGCGCTATGCTCTGGTAGCCTCTCACACCACAGAGCATGCATCCGCGCCATGTATCCCCTCCGCGCGGGCTCACTGCTTTCATAGCAATGCAGAAGTTCATCCCTCAGTTCATCTGTCCACTCAAAGCGTCCTTGGACATTGCCATTGTTATCAACGGGCGGTCCGTCCGGTTGGGCCCCACCACCTTGCCCTTGACCCCTATCCGCACGGGGTCGATCGTGAGGGCCCTGTCTTCGGCCTGCCGGAACCAAAGTTTAGGGCCTGTGGGTGGTTAGCCCAGCAGGCCCACGACCGACACCAGAGGGGAAGACGCTTTCCCCTCCCGGGTGCACTAGGGCTGCCGGTTCAGTTTTGCACCCCAGCTGGAGTAAGTGGTGGCGCTACTCACCAAAGGCTTGATAGATGGAAGTCAGCCCCTCCTGCTATTATTATTATTATTATTATTATTTTATTAAAATTTAAAGTTGATAGTTCCAAAGAGGAAAATAAAAGAACTGATTTACCACTTTCACGATCGAGATGAAGATTTCGCACAGATACTATTTCAATAACATGGCTAGAATTGTAGGCAAATATATAAACGAATGTCTCACATGCCAATCAGTCAAAACACGACAGGCTCAACCCAATGCTCCACTTAGAAGTCATGAACCGCAGGATGAATTTGAAACTTTGAGCGTCGACGTACTTGGACCGCTGCAGAGGACCAAAGACGCCGAAAATCGTTATAAGATTATGGTCGAAGACGTGTTTAGTAAGTGAATAGAGGCAAAAGCCTATATTCAGGTCGATGGCAGAACGATCATCAAATTTATACACGAAGAAATAGCTGCGAGATTCGGTGTCCTTCGGGTAATAATTTTTGACAACGGGGGTCATTTTAATTCTGAATGGTATATAACATACTGTGAAAGAAATGGCATCTCATTCCTGCTTATCATCAGCAATCCAACCTCGTGGAACGACGGGTTCAGGAATGTAAGAAAATTTTAAAAACTTTGTTATACAAAAAGCCGAACGACATACGGGATCGCTACGTGCATCAGATGGCGTATATTTTAAGAAATCGTAGAAATGCAGCTACAAATCAAACACCTAGCATGATAGATTATTATATTAAAAATGGCGGGCAATGAGGACGTTGACGATCCAGACATGCCGAAAAAGACGCCGAAGTGCTGCAAAACAAAAGGTACAACAATAGTATTGTGTGTGAACTGTGGAAGTGTCTACCACAGATCATGTTTAAAACGAGATTTTCCCGAATTAAGCATTACAAAAGGAGATGTAAGAATTGAATGCTGTATGGCAAAAGAAGCGACACTAGAGGAGGACAAACAAATTGAAATCAGAAAAAGAAATGCTGAAAAGGCTGCTTAAAGAAGGTGAAGAGAAATACAATTTACTGTTGGAAAATAATAAATTATTAAAAGATAACAATAGTTTGTTAATGAGAAATAACCAACTGCTTGAAGAAAAAATAGACGCCATACAAAAAGTCTCTCATAAAAATGAAGATAAAAACAAAGCACAAACAAAGCATATAGTGATGTGGTGAAACAAAAAATTAAGCCAGCCACTTTACTAACTGATGATGTTTTAGATCATGAACTTTTTGATAAAAACTATTTTGTGTATCGCTGTGATAGAGATAAAGCATTAACGGGGAAGAATGCTGGTAGTTTTATGCCACGTTCAATAAGCTATACATTATTTACTGAATTTTGTAACTTATCAGAATCATAAAAATTTATGTTACTTGAAAAGGTATTAATTATCGGTAATTTCAATTTTCCAAGAATTTCACGATTTTATTTCATTTATAAACTCATCCATATAAAAAATTGTAACAATGTTGCGTTAGATCTTGTTCTGTCCAATATTGAGAGTTGCGAGGTCATTAGAAGTGATTGTTCTCTAGTCAATGAAGACAATCAACATCCAAGTCTGTTGATAAAATTATGTGTTGCAAATAATGCACAAAGAGACTGTCCACCAGATAAAAATAAGAAATTTAATTTCAAAAAAGCAAATTTTCAACTGATGTATGAACTTCTCAGAGTTACTGATTTGTCATTATTAGCGCAGTTCACTGACCTGGATGACTAGGTTAAACATTTATATAACATATTGTATGATGTAATAAGAAAATGTGTTCCGTTAACTATAAGCTCCAATAAATATCCTATTTGGTACACTAAATAAATAATTAAAAATATCTGGTTAAAAGATTATTATCGAAAACAATTTATAAGTTATGGTAAATTTAAATTTAAAATAAAATATCTAGAACTAAGATTAACAGTTAAATGTGATATTAAGCATGCACATGATAATTATTTAATTAACTGTGAAAATGGAATCACAGCAGATCCAAAAAACTTTTGGTCTTTTGTCAATTCAAAAAGCTAGTCTCGTATTCCATCGACAATGGCAATAAATGGATAAACACTCAGTAGTGGACAGGACATATCAAATGCTTTTGCTAGTTTTTTTTAATCTGTGTTTAGTGAAAAGAATAACATAAAATCTTTCAAAAATCGTTATGCGAATAAAGAATTCAATAACACCCTAATATGTCTAGAATATATCAATGATAAAGATGTAATTATAGCTGTGAAAGCAATTAAAAGTAATGCGATGGGCTCAGATGGTGTGCCAGCTTACATATTCAAAGGGTGCATAGAATTATTATGATATACACTAAGAACCATTTTTAATATGAGCATTAAGTTAGGTAATTTCCCAGCAAATGGAAAGAAGCTATAAAGTCTGTCCTATTTTCAAATCTGGTAACAGATCAGAAATAACAAACTATAGAGCTATTTCTATATTATGTGCTCCCTCTAAGGCAGTGACGCTTCTAGATCATGAGACGCCTTCGTGCAGAGCATTTTTGGCGCCCTTTTTTGGGGAGGGGCAAAGGGTACGACGGTTTAAAAAAAATGTGAGTATAGGACGTGTCTATTTTATTATTGTGGGGACTAATGTCTTCCACTACTCTTATGTTAGACATATTATTTGGTTTACGTTGACTCATACATTGACTCATTACATTTTGATGACGAAACTGGAAAATATAGGGATAAGAGGTCCTATATTAAATTGGGTTAGATGCTATATGCAGGAGAGAAAACTAAAAGTAAAATATAACAATGCAGTATCAGAAGTGTTTGATGTGAAACTAGGTGTACCTCAAGGGTCGGTGTTAGGTCCACTATTGTTCTTACTGTATATAAATGATCTTCCAAATCATATAAAAGATGGCTTCTCCACCGTATATGCCGATGATACAACAGTTACCTTATATGGTGAAAATAGTGATAGTTTAAAACACAAAATAAGATCCGTACAAGAGGACATGACCTCATGGTGTCATCGTAAATAAACTTATTTTAAATGAGTCTAAAACTGTCTATATACAATTTAATCTGAGGAGACCATTGATCATTGATAATATTACTGTGTCCAATACAACAAAATTCTTGGGAATCCATATCGATTGTAATTTAACATGGGAAAATCAGATTGAACACGTTTGCAATAAATTAAAAATTGCATACTACGCCATACTACAGATGAGGGACACTCTAAACGAGATGGGTTTATTGGATATTTACTACTCAATGGCTTATAGTTATATATCATGCAATATACATGTTTGGGGTAAAGCATCTAGTTTTAAGCGGGTATTTATACTCCAAAAAAGGATCATGCGATTATTATTTAATATGAAATATAGAGATAGTTGCAGAAATATATTTGTTGAAAAGAACATTTTTACTGCACCATGTATATATATATATAAATGTCTAACATATGCCAAAATAAATATTCAATGTTTCAAATCTATGTCTGAAATACATAGCTATGAGACTCGGCATAGGCATTTACTTGAAATCCCTCCACACAAAACGAAAGCTTTTGAGGACTCTCCTTTTTATAACTGTATAATGCTATACAATAGTCTATCTAAAGAACTCAAAGATTTAGGTTTCAAAAAATTCAAAGTAGAAATTTCAATATTACTTAAAAAAGGAGGTTTCTACACTGTAGATGAGTTTTTAAATAGATAAATAAATCCTCTATTGTTGTCTTTCTCTAGATTTATATTTATTTTGTATGTTCTAAATTGTTTTTTAAATGTGTCTAATCCTATTGGTTTTTGCTTTTAAATCGTTTTAATGTGTGGAACTTTGTGTGTTCTTTTTGGATACTCTTTACAAGTGTTTTGTTTTGCTTTTAAAATATTCTTAATCTGTACGTTTGAAATTGTTTTACATAATTTTTACCAAGTTTTGTTTGTTCTCACAATTTTATTGACTAAAAAAACTGTAAATTATATATATTTTTATACTTACCTAATTAAGGACTTACCAAATGTACATTTATGTATCATCTATTGGTGAATAAATATCTTATCTTATCTATTCGTATATTTTTATTTCATGATTTAAATTATTTATTACTATGTAAATATCTGTAAATATTGTATATAATCGTCTCGGTATTTAAGTACCTTCCTTACCTGTCGTAAATTCCCATAACAATTTATATTCTTTATTGCATTACCTACCATAAAACCTTATTTCTTAGTCGGAACTTTCCCCTGTCCTTTGTAATTATGCATCCAGAATACCTACTTAACAATCATCCTTTTGGGATTATCTCTAATTATGTAGTATACCTGACCCGGTTTTTCCAATTTATGGTACTAGGTACCTATTTGCCAAAACATTAGTCAGTATACATTTTACCAAGATATAGTACAGTTCAACTCCAAAACTCACTGTGTTAACATCGAGCTGACGCTCTATCAATAAAGAAGTAAAAACACAAATAGTTGTTAGTCTTTCAACATCACCGCAACTCACCCACATTATTATAAAAAATTAACAAACCGCTCAGTTGAAATACTATATCATACCATGGCCTAATGCGCCTTCGTGCGTAGCACGAAATGGCTCCCCGTTAGACGCGGCCCTGCTCTAAGGCATTAGAACATATAATCTATCAAAATATTTTTGTTGACATAAGAAAATGTATTTCGGAAAATCAACATAGTTTTATGCCCTCAAAATCTACTGTCACTAATTTATCCATTATGACATATCTCTCTGATAATATCAATAATCTGTTACAAACTGACACAATATACACAGACCTGACAAATGCATTATTCGACAAAATATGTCATACACGATTAATACTAAAATTGAATTGTTATGGATTTGCAGCGAACCTTATAAAGCTTATTTCTAATTATCTCAGTAACAGAAAATCATATGTTCTTGTCAACAATTTCAAATCACACTCATATATCTCTACCTCGGCAGTAATCTGGGTCCGTTGCTGTTTTTAATATGGTTTAATGACATTGTTAATTGATAATTCTTTAGTACTACTTTATACAGATGACCTAAAAATAATGAGAACTGTTAGAGACCATACTGATAGTGAACTAATTCAAGCAGACATAAACAATATATGTGAATGGGCAGAAAGTAATGCTTTGCAATTGAATATTTCTAAGTGTTTTGTATTGTCATTCACAACAAATATCAATTTCAATTATAGAATCAGCAACTCTATTTTGGAGCGTAAGAATGACATAAAAGATCTTGGGGTAATCTTCGACTCCAAAATGACATTTAATGAGCATATATCATTTGTAAAGAATAGTACGATGAAATTAATGGGCTTTGTAATACGTAACACTAAATGTTTCCATACAACTAAACCCTTAGACATGCTTTATAAAACACACATACAGTCTAAATTAAATTATGCTGCAGTTATCTGGTCACCCTATTATGAAAAACATGTGTATAGCTTAGAAAATGTACAGAACAGATACCTAAAATGTAAATATTTCAGGGAAACAGAAGTGTACTTATTACATGAGAGAACATTTCTGGTTAATTATTATGGCTTGCTATCTTTACAAAGACGTAGAATAATAATAGATCTCTTGTATCTTCATGGAATAATCAAAAACTTGATTGATAATCCCGAATTTCTGAGCTATATACATATTAGAGTCCCTAGATCTAACAACACCAGAGTAAGTAATACTTTTTCAGTGCTAATTCCGCGAACAAATGCTGTGTTAAAATCTCCCGTATATAGAATACTTAATGATTTTAATAAATATTATAGTACAGTGGATATATTTAGTACTTCTAAACCTAATTTCAAAAGAGAAATTGAAAATCTCTGTTCTGCAACTTTATAATTTCGATATATGTACATGGAATTATACAATCTTTGTTGCTCATTGTGTGGGACGTGCGGGGTGTCGCCCACAACAAGCTATTGTTGATAGGGGTGCATATCGCATTCGATGTGTTATTGTTCTGTAATTGGAATTTATTCTGTTGAACAATAAAGTCTATTTATTTATTTATAGTGTTAGGCTATGAACCAGCCGAAAAAGGCGAATGGGATTTATATGCATGGAGACAAGAAAGAGCTAAGCAACAGACGCTTCCACGATATGAAAAGGTAAAGGAGGCCCGTCAAGCTCAATTAAAGTGTAAAGAAAAGTACGCGTCAAAAGAGGCCGTCACTCCGATTGTATTCAAAGTAGGAGACAGAGTCATGAGTAAAAGAGTTAGAGAGGTACATACCTTTGGCACTGTCTTGGTCAGGCCCAACCCGAATATTGAAAAAGTTTTCAGACGAAGTATACCTCGTTCAGAAGGGAAACGTAACTACTAGAGTTCATGTAAATGATTTGAGACCAGCCCCGCCAGACGAGCACAATGTGGAATTCGAATCTTCAGACGAAGAAAATGCTAGTCCCTCGATGGAACTGATTCCCCGTTCTCAGAAGATTCCACAGAACCCCAACAGTCAGAGCAGACTGTAGTCCAATGCACCACCACACGAAGTTCTGGAGATTCTATTATATTTTTAACCTAGGCTAAGTTTTAACTTAGTTCTAGGTTTTTTTATGCCAAATTTTCATACCAACTTTTTGTCACATCATGCAAAAGTTGGTTTCTTTTACAAGTTATTTCCTATTGAGGGGATTGTATCGACCATACAAATTTTCCAAATTCTCTGCAGCAACTTTGACCATATCAGGCAGAGTTGGTAATTTTTCATATATTATATGTATTGAACATATACACCTGTAAGCAGAGTCCGTCCCAAAGGGTCTAAAGATATGTCCCATTGACACGGCATGGAAAAACGACAACTCTGACGCAAGAGAGCAATTCAGACGAGTCTAGCAGCTCAAGAGCGAGGGCCGCCACGTCTGTTGAATGAACAGGTGCGACGATCCGATGAATCCCAGATTCTGTAGCAGTTTTCTCCTAAGAGATTTTAATTATGCGAAATACATTTCAATCACCATTAGTCTACAAAATTTCTATATTCTTATTCCCAAAGGCGACGATGTGATATTGGTCGCAGCTTCCACTTTATGCCCAGACGGATAAAGCCAATACCTATTTGATCAGTATAAGTTAACAAAATTTTTATGTGGTTTCATATTACTGAACAGTGCCACGTCAACAGCAGAGCCGTAAAGCTAAGTCAGAGCCATAGAGCCAAAGCAGTCGAAGGACAACCAGATGGCCAGTCTGAAAATAACCGAGTATAACACATGGGAGATTCCATCCAAAGATCCATTTTTTATAACCATTTTAATGTAAATTAACATTGCACAAAAAGATTCACTAAAAGAAGGGAGGGTGTTACAGAGCACGCCAAATTCCTCGATAAACTTTTCGAAACTATAACAAAATCTGACTGAAACATTTCGCATGAAAAGCGTGCTTCACGTAAAAACTCCGTTGGAAGAGGTTTTTATATATAAATTTAGATTTTCGCTTTACAGCGCTTTTTTATGCCAAAATTTTGGAAATTCATCAAGGAGTGTAAGTCGCCCCGACATTTCGCATGAAAAGCGCGCTTCACGTAAAAATGCCGTTGGAAAAGATTTTTATATATAAATTCATATTTTCGCTCTACGGAGCGTTTTTATGCCAAAATCTTGGAAATTCATCAAGGAGTGTAATTTTAGAAAGTGTAGTAAATGTCGCTGCACAGGGACATAATGCCGCCCCGACATTTCGCATGAAAAGCGTGCTTCACGTAAAAACGCCTTTGGAAGAGGTTTTATATATAAATTCACATTTTCGCTCTACGGAGCGTTTTTTATGCCAAAATCTTGGAAATTCATCAAGGACTGTAATTTTAGAACGTGTAGTAAATGTCGCTGCACAGGGACATAATGTCGTCCCGACCACAAAATTTTAGAAAGTATCATGAAAACCGACTTTTTCGAAAATAAAAACCCTTTTACGAATCCACGTAGTGCAGCACTGCAACTCATGCGTTGTGCTAAATATGAGGACACGTTCTCTAGTTAAAGTTTTTCGAGAGTTTTAGCGAAAATAGCCCTTAGCGTCGAGGATGACCTTTCACTTTGTAACCATCGATTTTGGCGGAAAAAAACTATGTGATTTTGGTATTTTTCGTCTGAACAGCCGTTATGAACCCTTCAAGTGAACATTATAATATCCACTTTAGGAAGGATAATAAAAGTCCTTCAGATGTGAAATGTTGGATCGATCACAATCACAGTGATCCATCGCGCATCTGTTTTCTACTGTTACTACCACTCCTTCATATTTGAAGCAAGTAGGTAACTAAATTCATACCGTGTAGTCAGTCAGCCAAAACGACTCGAAGTAAGCAGACGTGTACCCTCCGAGATTTGAACCTAAGGTATTGTAATGTAGTAAATTCCGAGACGTGGAATATCTGTTAAGTTCAGCCTACGTCATCGAACAGTATCGCATCCGTCTGGCGCCTACTCCCACTCCCATGGTAAGAGGTTTCGCTGATAGAGAAGTTGCTGTAAAGTCAAGAGGACGGTCAGTCAGGGCGGGCAAGCGGACGTGCCTGAGTCCAGACCAAGAAGTAAGTAAGACCGTAGAGGAGAGGGATAACTGAATAAGAAAACTTATATTAATCATACTTTACCTCAGCCATTTTGCATCTCGTAGGTAGTCTGATACTACACGCTGGGGTTCTCGGAGTACTGAAAAGTTGCACCAGTATATATTAACCACATCTTGCCTTTTCAGCCATTGCCACGAGAAATTGCATCTCGTAGGTGCTCTGATACTACCCGCTGGGGTTCTCGGAGTACTGAAAAGTTGCATTGTTACTGTAATAATCATACCTTAATTTTTCAGGACAAATTAATCTGCGCACACTAGCCAAGTACTTGATAAACTATTGCACTGTAGTTTATACATTTGTGTATATAATTGTGGTCTTGTTTCACTTGTCTGGTGTCTGTATCTAGTCTGCACTCTGTTTATTTATTTATTTTTCTCTTGCTAACCGTATATTCTGTGCCCTGCCTGCTATATATATATATATATATATATATATATATATATATATATATATATATATATATATATGGTATATCTTGATTTAAACGATGCACTTTTTAAAAACAATTTATTTAGTTACAGAGTAGAGTTACTATCACTCTTTAAATATTATTAGTACAATTTTTGATGTAAAGGCCGGAAGCGAGTATAAGACTACTGTCTGAATGTACACTACTCCCATTTATAACATTTGGAAATAAAGGAACTGCAATTGTGCAGTTTTGCAAGAATACAATCTTATCTAATTCTTGAGAGAGCGGATGCTGAGAGGAGTCGTTATCTGATATCTATGTAATATAATACCGCTGAGAGTGGAGAGGCCAATGTCTCAGAAATACAAGGTATATTTTCATATAACAACTTCCCCCTTATAAAAAAGTTGTTGTTTATACAGCAACTTTCGAGTTGAACAAAATTTGTGAATTAACAAGAATTCAAAAATATAAAGTAATGTAAAATGGTGAAATTGTAACATTGAAAAATATAAAAACATAAAATGTAAAATATAAAATGCGAAAATGCTAGGCGTAAGACGCAAGCGTGTTAGCTTGTTTGTGTTACGAAAAGCATGTTAAAATGTTAGTCATTTGAAACTAACAAAAGTAGGAATAATAAAACTAAAACTAAATAAACAATGAAATGAAGTAAAATTCACTGAAGAGTCTTGGTACAAAAAGTCAGTAAAAGGCACAAACAGTCTGGTTTAATTAAGTTCGATGTCTTCACCTTCTTCGTCCTCTCTTCTTAGTGGGGGTCGTCTTCGTTGATGAAATAGGCTAGTAAGTGTCCTGAGGGGTTCACTAGGCCTTGATGGAGATGGAGGAGTCGTCGAAACGTTGATGGCTAGTCTTCGTCTTCTTGCTTTACACTTACAGAATAGATACAAGAATAAGAGTCCGAAAATTAGCACAATGGTAAGATAGGTAAACCAAGAAATGTGTCTCGTGACGAAAGGTTCCTTGATTAGGTCGTCTAAGTCTTTTGAATACTGACTGGTCTAATTAGTGTCTGGCGATATTGAGGTCTTCGGTGTTCAGATCACTTAGTTTTAGTGGTTTCAGATTGGGCACTCGAACTTTATCCGGAACCTGGTTGCAACACTCGAACGGGATTTGTATGGGGTGAGCGTCATTCTTCACGTCGGTCGTTTCATCTGTGCTAGCTTGGATCTTCGTGATGCCTATGAAGGCGTAGCAATTTGGTTGTAATTTAATTATAGAGTTTTTGATGATGGTGTCGGTTTTTGAGGTCTCCTTCGGGCAATTGATAGTCATTTGTAGTGGTTCTGTATTGATGATCATCCACACGTTTTCGTCCAGTTTTTGGATGTTGTATCCTTGGCCGATGATAGTTGACGTCTGACAGTTTTCTGGTAGGGTTTCTAGATTATTGAAAAGGCGGGCTTCGCATATGGCGTTGTTGTCAATAGGATATGCAAACAGATTTGGACATAATTTAATATTGGTATGGAGTGGCTTGCATTCTCTGAGGTCAGCAATGGATATGTACATCAAAGAATCATCATCTCTCGCGATATATTTTTGAGAAGTTGACAAAATATGATACACACCAGTTCTACTATCTAAGATAGGAATGGGGTATAAATGGAAAACAGAGTACGTTTGAGGGTATACTAGGGGTATATATCTAATACAAATACTAATTCTGAGTTCATTTCGAAAGCTTTTAATTCAATAATATCTAAGTACTGTGCAATTTTTGAAAGTTTAATTGGGAGTGGCAAATTGTTCTTTTGTAGGTTTTGTGAGATTTCCTGCAATGAGTTTACCAAATCTTGGGGGTTAATGATAGACGTGTGAATTACTTTGAGTCTCGCGAAAGTGATCGAATTTAAAATATCGTTGAGGTTGTCCTCTATAAATAGGTAGCTCGCCATGAGTTGTTCACAAATTTCTAAATATTTTAATTTTGTTTCAACTGCTCGTACGTTATACGTAATGTCTAAGATTGCGTATTCGATTTCTTTTATGTCTTTGTTGAATGTCTCCTTGTCTATTAGTAGTTTTTGAATTGTCGCGTTGAAATTTTTAATAACTGAATTTGTAACTGATATTTGATTTTTCATTAAGTTCTCTATCTGATGTTCGTCTTGATTTAGTTTATTGATACAGTCAGAGTAGTATTTACCGTCTTCAGCGTCTAAATTTCCGGTAATTGCTTTGAATATTGTACCAATTCCGTTTATGATTCTGCGTTTGTAGCGTTTCGTGTCGAGATGTATTTCGTCAAATTTAGTTTGTATGGATTTTGAGATTTGTCCTAGGAGGCTTAAGCGTTTTAACCTCAATTTTGTCGTTTCTGTCAAGGGCTGTCTTAAAGGTTAATATATTTTTATGTACGAGTAGCGTCCATTTTTGTGTGAGATGACAATGTCCGTGTCTTTGTGATAGTAAACACCGATAGTATTGTTTATTGGTGTTATTTCGTATTGAGCAAATGCTGATCCGAACAGTAGTAGAAACCTGAAAATAAATTTTAATCTTCAGTATATGGTTTTATTATATCGAAATTTACTTTATTTGTTTAGTTTGTCTCGGGATTTAACAAAGTGGTAGAATTTTGGAAAATTTCTTTGATCTCGAAAGGACCGTTGAATTTGTTTTGTGACTTACTTTTGATTTGGGATTCTTTTACATATACTTCGTCTCCAACGTTATACGTGGGGCGATTTTCCGGGACATTTCTGTCGAATCTGACTTTAGCTTTTTGTTTTTGTGCTTCAGTCCGACTGCGTGCAATTTGGTAATAGTGAGGTATTCTATTATTTAAATCCCTAACGTATTTGGTTATTAGGTCTTTTTGGTTGTACAGGGTCTCTGGTGGTCTATTTGCTGTGTGTCCAAAAATCAATTTGTATGGCGTAAAACCGTGCGTTTTATTAACCGAATTATTATAGCATATTACTACATATGGTAATATGGTAAAAGGGTGTTCATTTGGGTTTTCAGTTTTGTGAATTCTGATCATTTCGGCTAAGGTAGCGTGAAAGCGTTCTATAGAACCGTTAGATTGGGGATGTCCTACGCTAGAATATGTCAGTTTTATATCGTAGAGGGTACAAAGGTCTTTTAGTAAGTTGTTGTCGAATTCACCGCCGTAATCACAGTGAATCCTCAGTGGGGTACCGTAATGTTGAAAATATAACAATAGGGTGTTTACGACGGATTTTGCGCTTTTATCCGGTACTGCATAGGCTTGTGTGAATTTTGTAAGTTCGTCGCGGATAGTTAGAGCATAATTTCGTGTAGGAAATTCGAATAGGTCGATGTTAATTCTTTCGAAAGGTGTTTTCGGAGTTTCAGTGATTACTAGAGGGTTGTTAAGATTTTTACGGCAAACTTTAGTGGTTAGAACTCTGTTCCCATTAATTGTTCGAATTAATGTTCCCATCATCAGATGCCCCTACTTGTCTTGTTATTAGTTCGAATGTTCGTCTTTCGTTTTTTGTTGACTTTTTTTTATAGAGAGAAAACACATATAGATGAAATACATAGTCAGTTACAGACAGTGTTGTTGAGAGATAGTTATATACCTTAGTTATACCGCATATTAGTGATTAATAGTATTACCGCTTATAGCTGTGTTCAAAATTGAGTTTCTGTTTATTATATCCTACCTCCTTATTGTCCAGCCCTTTAGCAGTGGAAAAAACAGTGCATCGGTACTAATGGTAAGTCAATTTTGAATTCCCCTTTTTTGAATTATTCGATACAGTCCACTTGATTCATTTCTTGTTTTGTTCAGAAAAATAACAAACATTTTTTTGGTTCCGTTCGAGCACGGATAGCTAATTAGATTTTTTAGTTGTTATTTTTTTGCATTCTTAAATATACTCAAAGTATTTTTAGTAAAATAATTTCACTCAGTTTATAGCCTTCTAGTTTATCATCTTTATAGTTTTATCGCGTTTTTTTTATATGGTAGTTTTTTCTGTGCATCTGGTTTTTTTCTCTCTCTAAAAATTTGTAGTTCATATATTACACAAGTTGTTGGTAATAAATACCTTTTAGTTAATTTAATTTAGTAATAGTTTAGTAGTGGTAGTAGCAATTTTACAAAATTGTTGCAAAGAAAATAAATTTTTTTTGTTAATTAATAATTTAATAATAAATCCCTTATTATTAAACTGAAAATGGCACCAACAAAAAAGGAAAAGGAGCTTAGTATACTTGTGTCGAAAAAGGAACAATATTTTCGTAGAGTACAATCATTATTTGACTTGGGTAAAAAACTTGATGATGAGACAAATTTGAATAATTTTAGGATCAGATTTAAATCTTTAGAGGACACCAAAGTGTCGTTTTTGCAAATAGTAGATGATATAAATGCACTTAGTTTCGATATAGATGATAATTATGCACCAAATTATCAGGTATTGGACACATTTGATGAATTGTATTGTAATATTTTAGCTATAGCAGATAAGGCTCTTGAAAAACCAGAAATAAAAAGTGCCGCTAGTAATAGTGAGACTTCTAGTACACCTAAAAATATTCCTAGGTTACCACAAATAGAATTACCTGGGTTTTCAGGAAACCCTAAGGAGAAATAAAAAGTGCCGCTAGTAATAGTGAGACTTCTAGTACACCTAAAAATATTCCTAGGTTACCACAAATAGAATTACCTGGGTTTTCAGGAAACCCTAAGGAGTGGCCAACATTTTATGAATGCTTTAAAAATCTTATCCACGATAATAAAGATTTGAATGACGTGGATAAGGTACATTATTTGATTGGGAAATTAAGTGGAAAAGCTCTAACTGTTTGTTCTGGAGTTCCACCTGTAGCTGATAATTATAATATTATCTGGCAGGCCTTAGTTGACAAATTTCAGAATAAACGTTTATTAGCCAACACTTATTTAGAACAAATATTTGAATTGAAACCAGCACAAACAGCTTCTGCTAATAATTTAAATAACTTTTTAGAAAAATTTGATACTGCCACTAGGGCTCTTAAAAAATTAAATATTAAAGATTTGTTTGACTACACTTTGTCATATTTATCCTTGAAAAAACTTGATCCAGAAACTAATCGTTTATTTGAAAATTCCCATAAAGATTCTGCCATACCTTCTTACCAGGAAATTATTACTTTTGTCAAAGCACAAACAAAAAACTATTCGCGCACTTGTCCTTCCAGTAAGACACCTTTAAATAGTGGTAACAATAAAACGAAATTTAGTCATAGTTTTGTTATTAATAACAATAATAACAATCCGACAAAAATGTCCGATGTGTAGTGCTAATACACATCTAATTTCCAATTGTTTCACATTTTTAGAACTTTCCCCTAATTAACGTTATAAGGTAGTGAAAAATAAAAATTTGTGTTTAAATTGTCTAGGTTCCCATAAAATTTTGGTATGTAAAAGTAAGATTAATTGCAAATTTTGTCAACTTAGACATCATTCATTGTTGCATTTTGGTAAATCGATTCGCGGAAACTATCATAGACAGCCGGTGTGTGAAACTGTAGTAAATAGTGTAGAGGTGCCATCGAGTAGTGGGGTCAACGTAAATCCTAATAATTCTAACACCCAGGCAACCGCAGCCGCAACGTCGGCTTCCAACGATTATTTTAATAATCATTCTAATTTAAATTCTACATCACTAATGAGTGTTTGTTCTGCCGCTATTAAACCAATATTTAATTTTAATAAAACTGTATTATTATCCACCGCTATTGTCAATATTTTAGATCAAACCGGTGAAATGCAGGTTAGATATTTATTAGATTCTGCTAGTCAATCGCATTTAATTACAGTTAAATGTTGTCAGCGGTTGAAATTACCCATATTGAAAACGCATTCGACAGTGCGAGGCATTGGCGCGCCAATATCCATTGGCTTGATGACGGTCTCGATAACTAGGGCCGAGTAGGACTACTACTCTTTGCTCCTAGATTATCTCTGTAGACCTGGACCGGCCTTCGTGATAGGTGGGCCCGCTTACTTCTACCAGACCCAGCCCGCAAATGCGAGATGTGTCGTGGTATTTTCTGCGGACCTCCCCTGGTCCTGGCTCTTCAACCTCGCTGGCAGAGGTCTCTTCTGGCGCTCTTCTTGTCTTGATATTTTCTTTCTTCGCCAGCTTGTCACCCCCGTGGGTAGCCATCGGTCTAGTTGGGTTTTAGGAAGTTTTGGCTGGGATTGACTGCCGGTACGTAGGACACAGTAAAGGTGTGTCCTACCCCGGATCATCGGAAAGGTAAGGATATGAGCTGTGTAGCTCGGGAGTGTGGAGACCCTAAGTGCTTTTTTAGCACTTTCGGACTCCACGGAGCAGGTAGGACAACGGGCGTTGGACGGTATGTTGTCCGACGCCCGCAAGGAGGTTGGGTTTGGGTAGAAAAACGTCATGTCTCTGGTAGTGGTGGTCCGTCCTGGGGTATCTGAAACAGATCGGTTAGCGGAAAATATAAGTTATACTCACCCGTTGTCCAGAAGCTGTACCCTCGGCCGTTTGTGCCTCGGGGCGTCGGCAGGGTCGTAATCAGTGGCCTGTCTGATTAGCGGGTTCCCGTGCGCCTCTGCTTGGGCGTACAGCTTCTTCGCTCGTTCCCGGATGACTTCAGTGACCGTGGTGTACTCCAGGTCTCTGACGATGTCTGCGTTTCTCACGTACCATGGTGCGTCGACCGCCGTCCTGAGGGCGATGTTTTCCACTGCCTGGATTTTCTTCATGTAGGACTTTGCCTGGTAACCCCACGCTACCGAGGCGTACGTCAGCTGCGGCCTGATGAGGGTTTTGATAAGCGTGAGCTTATTCCTCAGGTTGAGACGGCTACCGTTTCCCATCATTGGGTAGATGAGGGCTCTTGTGCGCCGCGCCTTGGCTGTAATAGCGTCCGTGTTCTGTCTCCACGTTAGGCTTTTGTCCATGACCACGCCAAGGTATTTGACGGTGTCGTGCCATTGGATGTCCTCGCCGTTCATGGAGACGTGTCCTGTGGGAATTTCTTTCCGCACTCGTCTGAAGAGTATGGCTTGGCTTTTGTCGGCGTTGACGGCGACTTTCCACTTCGTGCACCATTCTTCCAGGAGTGTGGCCATTTCCTGGAGTTTTCTGGTTGCGTTCCTGGCTTTCCAGGATCTGGCAATTATTGCTGTGTCGTCTGCATACAGGGCCAGGGCTGTGTGGTCGGTCCTGGGGAGGTCTGAGGTGTAGATAGCGAACAGGTGCGGTGACAGCACCGAACCTTGCGGGACTCCCGCCTCCACGGTCCTGTAAGTGGAGAGTTGGTCCGAGATTTTGACCCTTAGCTGTCTGCGGTGCAGGTAGGACCTCACTAGTTTGACGAGTTCGATGGGGTAACCCATACTCATCATTTTAGCTAGGAGGCCGTCGTGCCAGACCCTGTCGAACGCTTTGGCAACATCTAAGAACAGCGCCGCGGTGACTTGCCGCTGGTTGAACCCCTTAGTAATCTCCTCGGTGAGGCGAAGTACTTGGAGTTCGGTGGAATGTCCTGTTCGGTACGCGAACTGTTCATCCGGGATGATATTCAGCTCTTCTGTCTTTTCTGTGAGCCTCTTCAAGATGACCCGTTCTGCAACCTTGCTCATGGCTGGGAGGAGGCTGATGGGCCTGTAAGAAGACGGGAAAATTAGTTCTTTCCCTGGTTTAGGGATCATAATGACGTCGGCCTTTTTCCACCTGGCTGGAAAATGCCGTAACCTTAACATCGCGTTTACGATGTTGACTAGCGCCGCTACTCCTTTCCTGGGTAGCTTTTTGAGAGCGATGTTTCCTATCTTGTCACATCCCGGAGCCTTTCTCGGCTTTAGGCTCCTAAGGATTTCCTTGACTTCCTCGGGGGTAGTCGGGCGGATGTGGTCGTCATCAGGCAGGCGGTGGATCCTACGTACTCTGCGCTCGACATCGTCCACCCAGTCCTCGTCCTCGTCATCGAGCTCGTTCTCTCTACACTGCAGTTCTAAGCTGTCGGCAAACGCCTCGGCTTTTTCCTGGTTAGTGTAGACGATCCTCCCTCGCTCTCCGTGAATCGGGGGTATAGGTTTCCTCCGATTTCGCAGGGCACGTTGGGTATTCCACATACTTCTGTCCTGTGGATCGAGTGACTCAAGGTGGCGTTGCCACCCCTCCTGACGGTGTTCTTGGAGGGCGGCTTTCACTCTTCGGCTGAGGACGTTATACTCCCTTCTGTCGGCGGGGAGCCTCGTCCTCTGAGGACGTCTCTTGGCGCTTCTTCTATCCCTTATCAGCTGCCTGGTGACCTCTTGTAGGTTCGCCATCGGTGCTGGGTGTCTTCTTACTTCTGTTTCTGTCGTGCTGGCCCTTATTGCTCCCAGGATCTGCTCCTCTAGGGTAATGACGGCCCTCTCAACGTCCCTCACGGTATCTAGCCTGGGAATTTGTGCAATGTACTGCTGCAGGTGCAGCCGGTACGATTCCCAGTCCGTTCGTCGCTTCGTGAAGGTAGCGTTGTCGTCACCCGCCTGTCCTCCTAGAGTTAGGAAGATCGGGTTGTGCTCTGTAGATCCCTCCGTTCTGGTGGAGATCTCCGCTTCGAGGGTCATCTCCTTTAGGATGGCTATGTCCAGTACGTCTGGCCTGTTTCTACCGTTGTTAAAGGTGGGCTGGACTGGTCCTACCACCAGCAGTTCGCCGGCGTGCTGTCCCAGGAACCGCAGTAGTTCTCGTCCTCGAGTGTTGGTTACGCCGCTGTTCCATTGCTGGGATTTGGCGTTAAAATCGCCAATTGCGACGACCTGTGTCCTAGCGGGTAGAATTGCGTCCAGATCCCCCTCGGTTAGCGTGCTGTGGGGTGGCTGGTAACATGAAACCACTTGGACGTCGCCGTTTCGTGCTGTGGACACTACTACGGCGGTGGCATTCATATTTTCTAGCTCAGGTAGTACCGTCGGATGGTGGGCGATGGTCTTTTTAACGAGTAGAGCCACTCCTCTTGCGGGTCGCCGAGGTATGTTTACCCAGTCCATCCTGTACGTGTGGTATCCTGGGAAGTTGATCTCCTTGGCCGGGGTCATCTTGGTTTCCTGCAGTGCCATGACGTCTATATCGTACCTGGTCAGGAGCTCTTCGACTTCAAGTCTCCTTTGTTGCAGGCCGTTTACATTCCAGGCCGCCATCTGCAGGAATTCCGGTTTAATCTGTAAAGGCATTACAGTTTAGTAAAGTTTGGCATTTGAGCAAAAAATGCACTCATCGCTGAGCACATTTGTTGCATCTGTGCTAGCACCGCTGTGAGGTTTTTGGCCTCTGGCGATGCTTGTTGTTTTGAAGCAGGGACGGTGTTCTGTCCTGCCTTACTCTGGGCTACTTTTGCGTAGCTAGTGCCTGGCGCTACGCCGCCCTTCTTTGTTGAGGTCGTCGTCGGCCTCTGTACCGGCCTTTGAGTGGCGCTGGCTGATTGCTTGGGGTATTTTGGACACCCCTTGTAGCTGGCCGGGTGGGCCCCTTGGCAGTTCGCACACTTGGCCGGTTCGTCTGCCTTCTTCTTGCAGTCAGTCGTCCGGTGTGCCTCGCCGCACTTCACGCATTTCGGCTGCGCGGTACACCTGGATTGTCCGTGGCCGAAACGCTGGCAGCGGTGGCATTGGGATGCCGCTACCTTGGCTCTCTGTCTCTCTGTCCTTACGACTAGAGAGCAGCACCTCGTGACTTGGAGTATCTTGTCCTGGTCCTGTGGGACTAGGACAAGTACGAGTGGCACCTCCTGTTTCGTCCGCCTGGACGTCATCCGTTGCACTGCGGTAGGTGCGAAACCTTGGTCTTGGAGGTCTTCTGCCACCTCTGTACAAGTAACGCCGCTCGGGATCCCCCTGATGACTACACGTAGCAGCCGTTCCTCTGGCAGGGTGTACGTGTGGTACTCCCTTTTCTCGTTTGCGAACATCCTAGTCATCTTGCGATAATCTTCGGATGTCGCGGGCTCGATGGAGATTCCCTCCGCGGTAACTTTAGCCTTGCTAAAGTTAATGCCGGTTTCGGTTAGACGACGGCTCACCGTTGTCCATGTCTCCTTGTTTCTCAGCACTACCGGCGGTATGCGCTGGCTTCTTGTTTTTGTTTGAGGGGCCTCAGTCTCCTCTGTCCTGGCGTTTTGTCTGGGGACGTTAGCCTCCTGCTGGGGAGCTCTAGATCCCGATCTGCTTCGTCTGGATGGCTCTGGGGGGCACTTGAGGGGCTCTTCAGCCACCTTCTTTGCCGCCTTAGGGGCCTCTTCGTCGGAGTCCGTATTAGTGGCGGGTGGGTTTTTCCGCTTCCGCGTTTGCGATTCTCCTCGAATCGCACGCAGAAGTTCTTCGTGCTGGGACTTTTGCTCCCTCTGCATTAGCTCCAACCTCTCGGTGAGCTCCTCTATTTTCTTTCTGAGGGTTTTGTTCTCCTCTGTGAGACGTTTTATCGTCTCTTTGTCATCCCTTGGGGTTGGGGTACCCCCTCGGGAGCTACCGCTCTGGAACGTTTTGTCTTCGCTGTAGTCCATGCTACCGTCCTCCACGGTAACGTCGCTGTGGGTGTCCTGCAAGGGAATACCTATAATATTATGGGAAAAAGTTATGATTAATAACAGTAAAAATGGTGTCTCCAAGGGACGTGTGTACTTCCTCTTCTTAGAACTGTCGACGACGACACTAACTGTGGGGCTGCCACTTCACTGTGCACTTTCTTGGCTCGGTACGTCTGCACTCGGTCACCTCTCGATGCACACTGCATTGGCGTAGCATCGTGCTCAACTAGGGGTCATGTTAATATAGTAATTTCTTCCTGTTTGGACCCAACTAAACGATATCCATTAGATGCATTAGTCGTAGATAATATAGTGGAGAAATTACCATTTTCTGTAGTCCAAACTGATTCACTTCATTATATTAATAATTTACCATTAGCTGATAGAACTTTTCATCTCCCAGGGGAGATTGATGGAATAATAGGTGCGGACTTATACCCACATTTACTACGAAAAACGCGTATAGTTGGACCGCCAAATTCACCTGTAGCTCTCGAAGCAAGTTTAGGGTTTGTTTTAATGGGCACAGTACCAGTTATTTCTAATAATGAAATTCAACAAAATTTTTGTACAATTATAGATCCTCCACTTGAAAATTTAGTTAGTAAATTTTGGGAAATTGAGGAAATCCCAGTGCAAACTTTTCAAAATCCTGAAGATGTAGAATGTGAAAATATTTTTAAATCGACTTATAAACGAGATTCATCCGGACGATATAGTGTAGCTTTGCCTTTTAAAACTAGTTCATCTAATCTCGGTGATTCATATTCAGTTGCATTTAGAAGATTTATGTCATTAGAAAAGAAATTTCAACTTTTTGAAGATTATAAAAATCAGTATTCGGACGTAATAAATGATTACATAGTGCAAGGGCATATGTCGAAAATTTGTGATGAAAATTTTGTATCACCTTATTATATACCACATCAAGGTGTTCTTAAATTAGAAAGTTCAAGTACACCTTTAAGAGTAGTGTTCGACGCTAGTGCCAAAACAGATAGTTCATTTTCTCTAAATGATTTATTGTACACTGGACCTAAATTACAATCCGATGTTTTGAATATGTTTCTTAATTTTCGGTTGTGTGAAATAGCATTTACCGCAGATATACGTCAAATGTATAGGCAAATAGCTTTATGCCCAGAACATAGATGTTTTCAACGTATGTTATGGAGATTTTCGCCTAATGAACCGATTTGTACTTATGAATTAAACACCGTTTCATTCGGAGTAAAATCTTCACCCTTTTTAGCTTTAAGAACTGTGCATCAGTTAGCTGTAGATGAAGCAAACTCTTATCCATTGGCCTCAAAGTTAATTTGTAGAGATATGCATACGGATGATCTTGTTTCTAGTATTTCAAGCATTAGTCAAGCAAAATTATTGTATAAACAATTAATACATTTACTTAAATCTGGTGGATTTGATTTGGTAAAGTGGTCGGTTAATTTTAAAGAACTTTTAGCAGAGATACCAATAGAAAATCGTACAGTTGATGTAGTTAATTTTGAAACTGATTATTTAAAGGTTTTAGGCCTACAATGGCAACCTAATTTAGATATTTTTACTTTTAAAATACGTTCTGAGCCTCATGAATGTACAAAGAGAAATATTCTCTCTGTAGTAGCCCGCTTTTTTGATCCATTGGGTTTAATAGCTCCAGTTGTTTTAGTAGTTAAATTATTTACTAAGCAATTATGGACATATCACGTAGACTGGGATGAAATCCCCCCTGATAGTTTTGTAAAACAGTGGGTAGAATTTGAAAATGAATTGCCACTTTTAAGTAAATTTCAAATTCCGCGTCATATAGGAGTTTTTGAGAATTCTAGTGCTATATTAATTGGATTTACCGATGCTTGTGAAACTTCATTTGGATCGGTTGTTTATTTGCGAACAGTGACTGATGGTCAAGTTCAAACTAGCTTAATATGTGCAAAAACTAAAGTCTCACCTTTAAAAACTCTTTCGATACCCAGACTAGAACTTTGTGCTGCAAATTTGTTGTCTAAACTTATAAATTTTGTAGTAGAAACGTTTAAATCGCGTTTAGAAATCGATAGAATTTTAGCATTATCTGATTCAACTGTAGTCCTTACTTGGATAAATTCATCTCCTCATAGATGGAAAACGTTTGTGGCCAATCGTGTATCAAAGATACAAGAATTAGTTCCCTCAAAAAACTGGTTCCACATAAGTGGAAAATTTAATATTTCGGATTGTCTTTCGGGAGGGTTAACACCCTCTCGCTTTATGGCCTAAGGAATGGACTATTGGACCTAGTTGGCTGAGGTCTGACGAGTCTTATTGGCCCATTAGATCATTTACCGAGGAGAATTATACTCCATTGGAAGAAAAATTAGTAACATTGGTGATTACTAATGATTTTGCTCACCATTTAATTACTCTAATGGAACGTTGCTCATCTTGGTTAAAATTACTCCGTTGTAGCGTTTACTTTTTACGTTTTATTCAAAAATTGCCACGTCGAAAATATATTTCTGCTTCAGATTTACAGACAGCAGAATATACCTTGATAAAAATTGTTTAAAATAATCATTTTGCTCGGGAAATTTCACCGTTAGAAAATGAAGAAATACTAGCTTCATCTTTACGTAAACTTAGGCCATTTTTAAAGGATGGCATTCTCAGAGTAGGCGGACGCTTAGTAAATTCACATTTAGATTTTGATAGCCAATATCCGATTTTGCTCCCTAAAAAGGATAATTTAGTAGATTTATTGATAGATCATTATCATTGTCACAACCTTCATACAGGCCCTAATTTAGTTTTATCATTATTGAGACAACGATTTTGGATTTTAGCAGCGCGTGGAGTAGTACGAAATAGAATACATAAATGTAATATTTATTTTAAGGCCCGACCTCAACCGCGATTTCCGTTAATGGGAAATCTTCCTCCTTATCGAGTTCAACAAGCTAAAGTTTTTTTGCACACCGGTGTTGATTTCGCCGGTCCGATTTATATAATACTTAACCGTAGAACAGGTGCACATTCACAAAAGGCATATATTTGTCTATTTGTTTGTCTTGCTACTAAAGCAATACATTTAGAGTTAGTCTCCGATTTGACAACTGCGAATTTTTTGCAAGCATTCAAACGCTTCCTATCACGTAGAGGCCTCTGTTCTGTAATGTATTCCGACTGTGGAACTAATTTCATTGGTGCTAAAACTGTGCTTCATGAAATTTATCGTTTGGTTGAGTCAAAAGAATTTGTAGAAACTATTTCAACTGAATTAACTAATAGAGGAATTGAATGGCAATTTAACCACCCGGCTGCGCCACATTTTGGATCATTATGGGAAAGTAATGTAAAATCTGTTAAAACACATTTATACAAGGCGGTAGGTAATCAGTTGCTGTCATATGAAGAAATGAACACATTGCTAATACAAAGAAGCTTTACTTAATTCACGTCCGTTGTGTGTCTTAAGTTCAGATCCCGCTGAACCTCTGGCACTCACACCCGCGCATTTTTTAACACTTACCCCACTTGATAGATTGCCGGCATGTGATCTTACTAATGAAAAATTAAATCGTTTAGATAGACCGTATGGTTCAGGATTACTGGAAGCGATGGCATTTAGAATATTTGCACACATTACAGGTACGCGAGCGCTGGAATACTCCTTCCAATCCAATTAAAATTGGTACAATTGTTTTGGTACAACAACCTAATACCCCGCCGCTACAGTAGCCATTAGGGCGCATTGTAGAATTATTTCCTGGACGAGATGGTGTGGTTAGAGTCGTCTCTGTGAAAACAAAAAATGAAATTTTTAAGCGCCCTGTAGTCAAAATGTGTCCATTGCCTACCCAGTAATTGTAGATTTTTTAAAGACATTTTTTTTGTCTTATATTAGTTTAGTAAATAGTTGTAAATATGCTATTTAGTTTATTAGGGTTAAGAGATGGGATATACAGGGTTACTGGTAATTCGATACATTCCTTTGGAGATGTGATGGGGCATGAGCTAAGGAGTAAATCTAGCCCTAACATACATTATGCAAAACTCCATAGTTTTTGAGATATTTCAATTTTTTTGTTTTTCTCAAAAAAGTAGATCTTAATGTCTTAAAAGTTAATTTCCGAAAAATCTACTTGACATTTTTAAATTTTTTTTTTACTAGATTACTTGTCCAATATTATAGATATCCGTTTGGAATAAAAAATATCCGGAAACATTTCGATCATGTAAACATTTAAAATAAAAACTTGTAATTTTTTTTTTAAATCAGTTATGAAATTTACCTATTAGGTTTTTTCAAAAAAATATTAATGTAGCACGCGTACAAATTATTATAAAAACTTCCTTATTTCAATAGCTATCTAACTAGGTAGAAATATTTAATGTACCCTTGATAGTTCTAAGAAAATACTAGTAAAAATAACACAAGTAGTACGAATTTTATTTTTAGATAAACAGTAAAAAACATTTTAAAAGTAGAGTTTAATTCTTCATTAATTTCAAAGTTGTACTTTATTTTTTATATGTCTTGCTCAAAATGGGAGCCCCTATTCCATATACAGACACGGCAGCGTCTTCTTATTTCCGTCCTTGTTACTCTGGTTGTCAGATTATGCCTTATGTGTTGGGCAGCATCGACTATCCTTTGTCTAAGGTTTTCTATAGTATTGACTGGTGTGGCATAGACCATCTCCTTCATATGACCCCATGCGTAATAATCAAGGGGTGTTAAGTCAGGGCTTCGCGCTGGCCAAGGTATTGGGCCCGCTCTTCCAATCCAACGGTTAGGGAAACGTTGATCAAGTAACTCGTACTGTCAGCCGATAATGTGCTGGACAACCGTCGTTCTGAAACATCATTCGCTGTCTGACGGCGAGAGGAACATCTTCTAAAATCACTGCCAGATCATTTCTTAAAAAATTGTCATAGATTTTCCCGTTTAAATTTTGAGGAAGAAAGTGTGGCCCTATTAAATAGTGGCCAATGACTCCCATCCACACATTAATAGAAAACTTCATTTGGAAACTAGTTTCACGTGTTAACTTGGGATTTTCCTCTGCCCAATAATGTAGGTTGTGGAAATTTGTTATACCCTCGCGATTAAATTTCAACTCGTCCGTCCATAAAATACTTGTTAAAAAATTTGCACTTTCTGCATCTGAATTTAACATAAAGCGGCAGAATTCCACTCTCCTTCCAGGATCACCTTCCTCCAAGCCTTGGACAGGGGTATAGTGGTAAGGATGACATCCAACTCTACGTATCGTAGACCAAACTTTCCATTGTGACGCTCCGGTTAGTCTTGCGACTTTATTAGTTGAAATAGTTGGGTCTTCCTCAAAATACCTCAATATTTCTTCCTCATCATCTGGTTCATAAACGGGAGGAGCACCAGCGTCACTTCTTCTACATTTCACGGAGCCAGTTTCAGCGATATTTCGATATGCCGTACTGAATACACGTGCATTCGATAAGCGGCGGTTAGGGTACCAAAGATCATATTCTCGGCGAGCTTCAGCAGCGTTGCCGCCACAGTATCCATAGACAAACAAGATATCAGCGTATTCTGCGTTGGCATACGCGGCCATGGCACAGAAAATACAATAACAACAACTAATAACAACAACTACGAGCAAAATCAAAATCTTCGATAACTAATTTAACAAGACCAACAAACTTAAGGGACACGTAGATAAGAATGTCAGTTAATGACATATATGCACAAATGTCAAAGTCAAGGACTGACTGACTTATATAAAAATGAACGATTAGTCGTTTAATAAATTCCGCCACCAGCATTATCTTTACTAATTTTTTATAAGAACTATCAAGGGTACATTAAACATTTCTACCTAGTTAGATAGCTATTGAAGTAAGGAAATGTTTCCGGATACTTTTCATTCCAAACGGATATCTATAATATTGGACAAGTAATCCAGTAAAAAAAAATTTAAAAATGCCAAGTAGATTTTTCGGAAATTAACTTTTAAGACTTTAAGATCTACTTTTTTCAGAAAAACAAAAAAATTTAAATATCTCAAAAACTATTGAGTTTTGCATAATGTATGTTAGGGCTAGATTTTCTCCTTAGCTCATGCCCCATCACATCTCCAAAGGAATGTATCGAATTACCAGTAACCCTGTATATTAGTAGTAGTTATTCACCACCTGGTTTCTGAAATATTCTTTCAGGGGCGGGGGAATGGTTAGGACTCTGTTCCCATTAATTGTTCGAATTCATTTTGCTTGGTTACTCCATAATTCACAGTTACTACGTAGTATCAGGAAGATTAAGTACACATCCAATATATCTTCTATTTTTACTGAATACCTAATTCGCAGACGGCAATGCGTAGCTCCATCCTTTACTCGTTCTGACGATCATTTTGTACACATGGCCTAATTGCAATAGACAGCATTTAATTATATCATGCTGTTTTACAGATGTACTATTGCGGCCGATAAAAAGCAATCATCTGATTTACCTGTCGTAAATATGGTTCTATTCATTGACGGAGCATCAATCGCAATATTATTGTTTTGCTGTCAGTGGCATCTTCATGTTAAGTAAAAATATATTTTTATTTATTATTTCGTTATGTCTTACCACGTGTTATGTGAAACAAAAAAAGGTTATACTATCGCTAAACTTGGACAAGTTTTATTTCAGCAACGCATAGCAGATGAAGTTAGTTGCAGCAAAGGCGCGATTCAAAAATTAATCCAAAAGTGGATAGAAACAACTTATAATCCGAGTAGGATATTGGCTTCTGAGTGGTCAAGAAAACACTGCAGGATACAACAATAATCTTGTGGAATATACGAGGTAAAATATATTTTGCGCTCGATTCAAGCCAAAGGGGAAACCAACTTCCCAATATCCGGCAAGAAAACGGTTGCGTGATCAAAGACTTTTTTACTACAACACTGCTAAAAACGCTCGACTAACGGTTGTTAATAAAGAGGCAAGGGTGAAGTTTGCAAATAGCTGTAAAGGGTGACTTGCAGGAAACGGACCTTTTTCAAATTAACAATACACGGTTTGTTTTCAAGAAAGAATTATTTTACTTTATCACTTTGCACCCGGTTTTTAGTGATAAACAGATTGACTTTTATACTACACCAATTATCCAGTTTCGTTAAAATGTATATATTACAAGTTTATCGTTAACAACAACAATCTATTAATACCACTTAAGTTACACGAACGGTTTTTGATTCACACTGATTGGTTTCCTCTTTGGATTGAATGAAGTTGGATAATGGATTTTGCCTTACATATTCCACAAGGGTATTGTTTTTTAATAAAGTTGCTTTACTTGGCCACCTAGAACCCACTATCTTACTCAGATTATGAATTTCTATCCACTTTTCCTTTAATTGTTGAATAGCGCCTTCTCTGCAGTTAACTTGATCTGTTATGCGTTGTTGAGACCAGCCTTGGCCAACAAACCATACTTGTTTACTTATAATACTGAATTATTTGTTACTTTCTTTCTTTAAAAAGTTAAATATGACTCCACCAGTGATTTTTTGTCAAAATAATATAATTGATATAACTTACTTGAAAGCTACTATTTGTAATACAAGTTTTTTCGAAAAAGCATACTAGTGGATAAAAAATCGATCCTTTATTTCTGTTGCAATAGAACTAAATTTGAAAGAAATATTTTACGTCCTTGATTCATATCTGTATAATGGACCTGCCAATTCCTCAGTGGTTCAATAATTGTAAATTTCACCGGTCGCAAGTACAAGAAAAATCCTAGTTGTAGATCACACCCTGTATTAAAAACAGTGTGTCAACCTTTGTCATCAGATGGCCCTACTTGTCTTGTTATTAGTTCGAATGTTCGTCTTTCGTTTTTTGTTGACTTTTTTTTATAGAGAGAAAAAACATATAGATGAAATACATAGTTGCAGACAGTGTTGTTGAGAGATAGTTATATACCTTAGTTATACCGCTTATTAGTGATTAATAGTATTACCGCTTATAGTGTTAAAGAACGCTATAACCCCGATATACTTTTCGACGTTGTAACAAAATCCGACTTAGGAAATACTTCGTACGAAAAGCGTGCTTCACGTAAAAACGCCGTGGAAGAGGCTTTTAATACTTGTAAACATATTTTCGCTCTTCGGAGCGTTTTTTATGCCAAATTTTCGCTAACTCTTCAAGGAGCGTTAATTTAGAAAGTGTAGCAAATGTCGCTGCACAGGGACGCAATGTCGCCCCGACCACCTAATTTTAGAAAGTGTACTAAAATTAGACTTTTAACTTCGAAATTTTCAAGATTAAAAACCCTTTTACGAATCAACGTTGTCAAGCACTGCAACTCTTACGAGGTATTGAATATGAGGACAAGTTAGTCCAACGACTATTCAAAGTATATCGGAAGTTATAGCGAAAATAGCCCTTAGCGACATGGAACCCCCATCATTTCCTAGCAGTCGGATTTGACGGGGAAATGATGTGTTTTGACGGGGTTTGCCCTAAACCGGTTCCTCAGTGATTCGGAGTCAAAAAAGTATCTATACCATGTACTCATACGTGCATGGGATCCGCCTTGCCTGAAGCTAATTTTCTCTATTACATGTGGAATGTGTTTTGTGCTGCTGCTTTTCTTGCATAATTCAATGGGTATCCCAGCCAGCTAAAAAGGTATTCCTACTACGTTTCGAAAATACACTTTTTCTCCAACAGGTCCCGTGTTAGATTCCAACTGTGAAATCCAGCTTCAGATTTTTTGTTGTATTGTCATGAAAACAATGTTGAAACATTAACTGTACATAATTTCAAGAATTTATAACCTGTAATATTTTGCTTTTGGTTATCATTATGTATTTAAAAAATGTATTTCGCGATAAATCAGGTTTAAAATAAGCTCTACATGATTTCCTAAATTTCTAATCTGTATTTTGTTATGGTAACAGCAAAGCTATTTTTGTTGTTTTATTCTCTGCCATCAAGGCACATTAATAGGAGAAGTTTTAGTCTATTAAAATAACATAAATAAGGACAAAAATGTGCTTTCCATGATTTAATGAATTTTCAATCTGTATTAGAAAGTAAAGGTGGTCAGAAGGTACAAGGGACTGCGATAACGGTAAAACGCTTTTTGTTATTGTCTTCCAATTTGGTTTAAACAAAGGTTATGTTGCTCATCATGAAGTATATAGTCAGAAAGATAAACATGATGGATAGTCAGGGGGTGCGGGGAAGCCACATAAAAAATTAGCTTATAGTATTATAATTGGAAGTGTGTGTAGGTTTCACTTCTTTTTTCATTATGGAACAGTACGTGGTTTCACAGTTAGCTATTAAGATAGATTATGTAAAAGAACCGTGAAATTTAAATATAGACAAACTTATAAATTATTTCTACACTGCAAGTAGTAGTAAAGTACAATACGATAGGATAATTCTACTATTTGCTTCAAGCAATGCTCTTCGTCTGCATTAGTTGGATCAGATAGGAAGAAAGAATATTCCCTTCCCATTTGCAAGCTCAGAGCTCAGGACTGAGCCGTGTCTTTTTGACTGGTATGGTATTTCGTAATGTACATTTATACATAAAATGTACGGGAAAAAAATGAGAATCTTCGAGCCACTGACCTTCTTTGATAATTTTGGCATCTGTTTTCGTTAACTCTCTGCACATAAATTCTTTATCCGTTGTCACGAGCTGACATACGGCACCTACACCATGTGTCACGACTGCGCGACGGGGGTTAGCAGGACGTCCACGGATATCGCCAGCATCACTCTGTATAGGGTAAGTGCCGACGATAGCCATGGCTAAAGTCACTTTACTCGCTTGGCATGTCGAGAGGGTAAATTACGTTACTAAGTGAACACTCAAATAAAACATAGTGGTAACATAACAGATTGAACATTTATTATAATAGAATAAAACCAAACAATGAAATGAATAAAATATACTACTTACATTGTACTACATCTAGCCACCCTGAGGCATGGCCCCTGGGAGGGAGTTGCCCCACGCACCACCTAGGTCTGCTTCTCTAAAAACCCCAAACGACAACTAACTAACCCATTTACTTTTTTCCATTTCGTTTCCCGGTACTTGCACTCTCAGCATTTCTGCAACTAGCGTGCCGTGTGCACCCGTTGCTGAGTTTGCTGGATTTCCACGGTACATTGTAACAAGCAACCTGGTTTACTTTAAGATATCGGATTAAATTAACTTTGTAACTAAATCGTTTCCTGAGTAAAATCATATACCGGGTGGTCCAATAATTGTCTAGGTACTGCGTGACACATCTCCCCCTTCTAATGAAAGCTGGCCCCACAGCTTTAACTTATTCCAGGTACAATGGTTAATGGGGCAAATTGTCATATCAAAACAAAGATTTAAATTTTTACAGATAGTTTAAAATACTAGATAAAAATCATACCAATTGAAACATTATGTGCAGGTACAAGTAACAATAAACAATCAAAATCAAATCAAAATCAAAAATTAAAATCAAAAATCAACAAAAAAATAAGCAAAATATGTGACCATAATCATTTGTAGATGTCGATATTTGTATTCTTTAAAAAAAAAATTAAATTATTTATTGATTACAAAAAAAAATAGAATCTTCGATTTGAACTATCAAGATAAGTTTTACCTTCCTACCAAAGGGTAGCATTACTAGAATAGCTAAAATCTCAATCATATATATGTTATTGATAAATTGAGGGAAAAAAAAAATCGAGAAACAAAATTATCAATTAGAAAAAAAAATTATATATGTAAGGCTTTACCTTGAAATTTCAATATCCATTCAATAAGAGTTCCATTATAAGAAAATATATAGATAATTTGGATTTAATTTCAGTACTGCAAACTTTATAAACTATATTTACGTTATTGAGAGAAACAAATATGTATATATATATATATATATATATATATATGTGTAATAAGATGGGAGTGATGAACAAACTAAAAAAAATTTCTAGTTGCAGTAATAAATTAAAACAACTTCTGGACAACACAGAAAATGTAACATGGCAATCTGAACTTTACTAAAAGTTTCAAAATTCTACTTGGTCACAAAATAATGTCACACACTATAGAAATTTCAAGAGTTAGCACACGACTGTTTCAGCATAAAATTTTAAATACGTCACTATTAAGTTTTGCACCACACTTACACAATTGTTTCTTTCCACGTACCAATTATTCTGTTAATGTCTCTCTATCATCTGGAATAAATTTCCTCGTGGTGTGTAACCTGCGGGACTGCGAGCCCTTGAAACTGGATCGACATCAGTACCAAGCGCACCATTACCATACGTTTTTGATTTTTCGCAGCTGTCCCCTTCAGCTCGAATTTCCAATTCTTTCGTCTGGAGTCCTTGTAGCCATCCTCGTTTAGACATGTTATCCCATCATTCATCCATAGTTTTTGGTCCGTTACGTCTGGATTCGTCTGCACATCAGGCTAGGGCGAGAAAAAATAAGGTGAAAATTAACCCTGTATAATGTAGATAGGGTGGAACAATGCCTTTTAGAATAGTGCCCTATTTAACATAGCCTTAGTAACAGAGGAGCTCGTTCAGAAAAGACGTCCATTTTTCTTGAAATTGGGATGAGAAAATTTTTCTTCCTTGGCTACTTGAGGAGTTTGGTCATTGCGCCTTACAGGTAGGGTCGTCCGGTCCTGGATTTTCGTACTAGGTGCCTTTTTATGCTATGTGTGCCTCGTTTCCATAATAGTGTGTTTACATGCAAAAAAACAATAACCCAAGTAAATTCTTAAATAAAAATAATATCCTTTTATTTATAATCAATTATCATAGTTACATTCATAAAATGCAACACAAGAGAGATATAAATTGCATATCGTAGATCTAGTTATTTTCCCTTTTGGATTCTCTGTTGCCTTATTTTTATTTATGTGGTTTCTTCCCATAAATGAAATTGTATATATACACATATATATGTATCCAAAATTTAAAAAATTCTATTCCTTAACAAATACTTTGTAACGATTTGCATTTTGCAATGAACATTCAATACATCTTAGCTAGTGGAGTCCCCTCGAAAAAAAAAATAAAAAAGTCTCAACCCTAAAAAAGACTCCCTTATATTTCTTGATTAGGACTTTACATTGCAATAGAAATTCGAAAACGTCTTTAAATAGTTGAGTCCCCTCGAAAAAGCAAAAAAGTCCCCCAACACCAAAAAAGACTCCCTTGTTTCTCCTGATAAGGACTTTACTAGGAATTTATGACAAATATCGATCTAGAATTCAAGTTGTTTTTTCTTAAAAAAAATAATAAAAGTAATTATTATTTCAACTCCAAAATGACATTCGTGTAACTAATCAACTGTTTCTCGATTTGTTTTCAAAATATTAGAAAAATGTTAAGATTCACTTTCAATATAAAAACTATACAAAGTTAGAAAGTAATGTTTCTTTGACTTGTCCCTTGCTAATGTTCTCTAAGTTTATTTGACCTTTAAAAATTATACATTCCACAGACAAAATGTCTATCACCAATTGTCTAGTTTAAGAAAAATCACTTTAACACTATTTCCAAGATAAAAGAATATTTTAAACTGGTATTTATTTAATAAAATGTAGTAATATATGTTTACTTATTATCCCAAAACTTAATAAAATTATAACAAGCTTTTTGTTATTTGATAGTGTGATTCTTTATTTCTTAACTATACCAAAATTATTTGATATCGAATTATTTATGTTCAACCTTCTATTAAACTTAATTTGACTAAAACCTATAATGTGGCACTTGCTTTGAAGAAGACAAAAGCTTATTGATATTGTGCACGCTACTTACACGATATTTCTGACATAAAAAAAATTATCGACAGGTAAAAGAATAAAAGAAAACTTAAGCGTATTGCTTTTCCAAAATAGGAGTAACTTATAATGTTTTCATGGTTTCCTTACCATTTATTATACTACAACTTTTCGTTGAACAAAAAAATATTGCCCTTTAGGTATACCTGCTATTGAGGAAAGAGGGGGTAAAAAATAAAACATCAATTAATTTATTTAAAACAATCCCTTCCATCACTAGATCCTCCTTTCGATTTGAAAAATAAAAAAAAATTATTCTTTCCTCCATTCTTTAGTATGAGAAAAATTTTTACGTGCTTGTGGATAAACACACACAAAAAAATATATATTTATTAACTTTTTAGTGCCTTGTCTTCATAAAACGGTTAAGTATCTCTAAATATTCTTTAAAAAAAATGCAGGGACTATTTTCTAAGATGGACCTTTTCACTTTACTTATTATTTCGTTCTTAGCAATTGCATTGTATATGGGTGATTATTATTTTCTCAATTAATATTTTCAGGGGAGTAGATAAAAACACAATTTCTTCTAGGCGTAAGCTTTCCTTTTTATCTATCATTTTTTCATTAAATTTTACGAGAATTTAAAATACTACGTTAATATTCATTATTTATTTTACGAAAGAGAAAGAAAAAAAATCATTTTTACTCGAAGTACCTATTTTTTGTCAGGACTTTTTCTCTTAGTTTACATTATACCAAAGGTGGCTAGGCTTTGGCTATATGTATGCAACACAAAAATATATTCAATTACCAAAAATGTGTACCAAAGTTGGCTAGGCTTTGGTTACGTTTGAGTAACCCAAAAATTTATTGTATTAGCAAAAATTTCTACCAAAGTTGGCTAGGCTTTGGTCATGTGGGAAACCCAAAAATTTATTAAATTACCAGAAATGTGTACCAAAGGTGGCTAGGCTTCGGTTACGTTTGAGTACCCCAAAAAATTTCTTGTGTTAACAAAATTTCTACCAAAGTTGGCTAGGCTTTGGTCATGTGGGGAATCTCAAAGATTTATTGCATTTTAATGCAGAAATTAAAACTTCTGTGTCGCGATCTTTTATAAACTTCATTCTCTTTTTAAATCCTATGTGCATTGTTTATTTAATTCATTTAATTAAGGACATTATTTTTAAAGGACAAAGGACAACAATTTTACGTGAGTATTTTTTCCATTCTTTTAGTTTATTTTATACCGTGGGTGGCTCAGTTGTCGGTTCGTAACTGTAGGCCTACATGTTTGGTGGTTTCTTTAAAAATTTTGCTTGGATAAGGACTGTGCTAGGCAGTCAGCTACTTTACTTTGCCATTTATTTAGCAGCTAGCTAGCTACTAACTTAAATCGCCCAGCAACATTGCCTCATAACTCAACAACAAATCCTGCCAAATGGACTTCATAAAAACAAAATATTTCCTGACGCCACTACGCGGTTTTGCTACTTCTTGATTATTACTTAGTATTATACACGTGTTTTCTTATTTTTGTTCTACTTTAAACATTACTAGAGTTATCATTACCGTATCATTATTTACTTAATTTGACCAGACGGGCGTTCAGTTTATTTCGCAAACCATCTTCCACGTCCCTCTAGTCTAACCTTTTCTGCGTTATCTCTTTTACTCTCGAGGTAACTTTACGCAAAAACAATCATCATCCCATCTGCTTATGGGGAAACCTTGGTACCATTATAAAACAACAAAAAAATATATCATCATCCACTTATTCGTGGGAAAAACAAAAAAAAATCATCTCATTTATTTATGAGGGAACAAAACGTACTCTTTTCTTTAAACAACTACTTTCCCGGCTATATGCCTCGCTGAATATTGAATTACAAAAGAAAAGGATATATTTTATAAAACACATACATCTCGTAATTTATTATCGAGTGCATTCTCTTCTTTAAACAACTACTTTCCCGGCTATTTGCCTCGCTGAACATTGAATTACAAAAGAAAGAGACAAGTGTTAAAAATAATGCTCTTTCTGACGGGGCCTTACGTTCAGTTCATTATTTGAACCATCTTCCACGCTTTCCTCGTCTTGAGCCTTTATGCCTATTATCAGGCTTTGGTACCTTAACATCAACTTTAATTATCTCATAAAAATCAACTCATATTATCTCGTTATCTACCTCAAGAAAAAAATATCAAATCAACTCTCAACATTTCTCAATAAACTCATAATAATGCAACTATTGACGGGGCCAACGTTCAGCTCTTTTTTGAACCTTCTTCCACGTTTTCCTCGTCTCGCGCATTTTACATTAAACCCAAGGCCTTGGTATCTATATTCATCTCTAAATAAACTCTCAATATCCCATTATATATATCATAAAACATCATAAAATCATCATTTAAATCTCATATACTCATAAAACTTCTTGGTATCCTTCTATAAACTCAAAAATCATCTTAGTACTCTTTAATAAAACAAGTATTATCTCATTATTCACTTTACTAATAAACCTGATTATGATACGTAATGAAGTAACTCTTAGGGATCCCTAACTCTTAATAATTCTCTAAAACATGTTCTTGCGCTTCGTATCTTTATAACTCGATAATTCTTACTAAATTCTGTCCTTATAAAAACATTTTTCAACTTTTTATCTATACTAGCAATTCTATATATTTTGTCCTTATATCTGTTTCTTGTTTATTTTATTTCAACGAAAAAACCATTTTCTCTATACATTAGAATCCTCCCCATATTATTGGACACACAAAAAAAATTATTCTTAATTACTCAAAGTTAAATTATACTCAATATCAATCATTAATTAAAATCACCCTGTATATCTTTTCATTTTAGTCCGATCCCCTTTTCTTCAGACAAAAATTGCTCTAAAAACCATATTTTACTCTTAAACGCTTTCATATTGTTTATCTGCTTAGAACGAAAAAATTAAACTTGCCTATTCCCCTATTAGGCTGATCAAAATTAAAAAACTTGCATCTTTTACTTATAAAAAAACTAATTCCCTGTATACTAATTCATTCAGCTTAGGTGCGTGGTCCTAAGAAAACTAAAAATACTTATCTAGGGGCATTTGAGAAAAAAACAATCGATATTTTACCTTAGTAATAATAATAATAACAACAAAACACAATACTTTCTTTTAACAAACTTACCCGCGAAATAAAGGATGAGTTTTTACCTTCTTAAAGCTAAGACTTCTCTTCTATGCAACGCAACATGGCGAGAAAACAGAATTAAAGTATAAAAAACATAATATTGAAGTTAGCACTGTAGTGTTTATTTCCTTGAAAACATTTTTAACACATTATTTTCAGCATTTTCAATTTTCCAGTTTAGGCATAATAAAATTATTTTTCGTACTTACACAAAGAAATATGTCTTATCTTAATTATTCAGGTATATACTTTATTTTCCCATCTATTTACTGTTAAAGTTTCTATTTGTTTTTTTATTATTTATTTCTTCCTAGTAAAATATTTATCTAAAGCGTGTTAACCATTATATTATACCAAAAACCAGAGCTAGAGCACTCTGATAGCTTTCCAGTGGGCTACAGATAAAACTTGTTAATTTATGACAAGATTTCTCCAAAAAAGATGAATTACAAAGAACTGTCTAACATCAGACTGCAGCATTCGAGAGATTTCTAACCAGGATTTAGGATTTAACTATAAGTGATATAATTCTACGATGTGTAAATTCCAATTTACCACATGTTAACGAAGCATGTTAGGAAACTATTCAATATTAAAGAAAAAAAGGAGGGGAATTTCATTTTAATGTTTCTTAATCTTTGATTGATAACAAAATAAGTCGACCCACGATATAGATTTTAAGCGCCCATTATTATTTTGAAATGCGAGAAATTACGATAAACTTCATAATATTATTTTTATTTCCTATTGGTGCCCTTGGGCAGAAAAGATGTACCCCATAGTACCAAAAATAGCTAACTCTAAGTAACATATGAAATTACCTCCAATCATAGAAAATTCATAGGCGTTCAGAAAATAATAAAATATCGTTGACGGAAAGAAAAAAACGAATAAGACAGTCATTTTCAGACACGAAACAACAAACAAAACTAATGGACCATAAAAGAATAATTTATTAGACAGGACTACAACAACAAAACCCATTTTTGTTCCATTTCAAGCATTTCTTAATAGAAAAAATTCACCAATCGCAAAATAAAATTAAGGTTAAAATCCCTTGTAAAGGCAGAGAAAAAAATTAGCTACGCATAATTCTTCTTTGAGGGAATAAAATTATTTCATCAGCTTGTAAAAGTAAGATCATTTCATAAAGGAGATAAATAGAGATAAAAAAATTTTAAAAAAAATTCTTAGAGTTAAGGGGTGAAAAATAAAAAGCAAGACGTTTTTTCAATATCTAGTAAAATCTTCCTCGGCGGAGAAAAAAATTCGAAGCAACAAGCTGCTACCTCTTACGATTCTCTAATTGGAAACATGTTTGAGTTATGGACAAAATATTAATGTTTTTCCCAAGGGAGTGATTAAAAATAAAAAAAAATAGGGTAAAATTAGGAAAAATGGTGCCACAAATCATTTTTAAAATTAAGAAACTAGTATATTTTCATTTTAATGTTTTATCGAATTATCTTTATTGCAAAGCAAGCTTCTTTGCCTTAGAAAAAAAACCACCATAATATATTTTAGGAAACTTGATTCCCAAATAATTTTTAAATCGTTGTTAAAATTAAATAAATTATCTGCTAGAAATTAACTCAAAAAACATTATAATTGCATCAAAATTTTAATTTAACTAATTTAACTAGTCCCTACCTCAGGTCATAATATAAAATAACAAAAAAATACAGTAAATAGGAAAGTATTAGCCATATTCTGGTTTAGCAAAAAAAAAATTCACAAATAATTTTCCAACACATATAGTTATCAATCAGTCTTTAAAAAAAAATGCTAAAATCGCCATTTTGCTTCTAAATTGTTTTGTCGAATGTATCAGAAGAAAATTATAAAAACAGGCTATTTGAACAAGCCAATATTAATCCATCAATAAAAAATTAAAAATTGCTTTAAAATTACCATTATACCAATAAAATCTTTCATAAATCAATAAAAATTAAATCATGGGGAATTATACGTCATTTATTCATTATCACTTTGTAATAAAATTACCCATTAATCGCAAAAAAACACTTCATCCCTTATTTCTTATGCCCCTAAATAGGTTCACGTTGCTTAATTCTATAGTGCCCTGCTATGTTCACCACTATCTTCCGATCAATAAAAAACAAATTAAAAAAATTACATGAAATTCTAATCTCAAAATTCATAAAAGAGACAAACAATACAGAAATAATTACCGGTGTTCACTTAGGTTGTGAAAAATAAAATGTAATATTTAATCACTAAAAGATCACTTGCAAAAATTAACACAAAAATTACGTTTCACTCATGTAAATCAAAATTGATTTCAAAGAAAAATCTACCATTTACTTAAATTCGTCTAAGAAAAGAACCCTCTCACTACAAAATTCAGACAGAAAATCTTATAATGGACTAAAAAAAATTATGTTTGACTATGTAAATTTAAAAATGCTTTAAAAAACGACATAATGTGTAAAGAAAAAAATTGAATTAAATTGACTTTAATTAAATTTTGAAAAACTGGAATGACTATGAAGAGTCACCCCTAGAAACTAAGCTAGGCGCCTCCACCATGTGTCACGAGCTGACATACGGCACCTACACCATGTGTCACGACTGCGCGACGGGGGTTAGCAGGACGTCCACGGATATCGCCAGCATCACTTTGTATAGGGTAAGTGCCGACGATAGCCATGGCTAAAGTCACTTTACTCGCTTGGCATGTCGAGAGGGTAAATTACGTTACTAAGTGAACACTCAAATAAAACATAGTGGTAACATAACAGATTGAACATTTATTATAATAGAATAAAACCAAACAATGAAATGAATAAAATATACTACTTACATTGTACTACATCTAGCCACCCTGAGGCATGGCCCCTGGGAGGGAGTTGCCCCACGCACCACCTAGGTCTGCTTCTCTAAAAACCCCAAACGACAACTAACTAACCCATTTACTTTTTTCCATTTCGTTTCCCGGTACTTGCACTCTCAGCATTTCTGCAACTAGCGTGCCGTGTGCACCCGTTGCTGAGTTTGCTGGATTTCCACGGTACATTGTAACAAGCAACCTGGTTTACTTTAAGATATCGGATTAAATTAACTTTGTAACTAAATCGTTTCCTGAGTAAAATCATATACCGGGTGGTCCAATAATTGTCTAGGTACTGCGTGACACCGTATTGACAATGAAAAAGAAAACCGAATGTAAAAAGAACTGGACCCTTACACTCACGCACTTGTGCCGGTACAAACGTAAACTTTACCGACGGTCCCCTAAAAATCTGTAAAACAATATGTGTAATACTTAGAAAACATCTGTTTCACAATCTATCCGCCACGTAATGCGACACGACACTCAATATGTTCTTGAGATTAAACATTTCCATTTTTTACATCAGATAATTACAAATTTGTTATTTTGGATATTTTTAAAGTTAACAATTCGTATTATGGTGTTTGATCCAAAAATCAGAAATCAAAATTGCACACGTGATTAATACTTCAATACTTCGTATTATTTTGACAGATCTCATAATCCAAACATCAGTAATAGCAATGCCGTAACAAGATGACAAGTTAAAGACAGGTATTTATTTGAAAGATGAAACGATAAACAACTCATTTTGCATGCAAGTACCAATGTTAAATGATTGTTTTTTTATAAAAGGAAAGAAACATTCACTTGCATTTATTTATCCACTGTATGAATTAAGCGATTTAACTTCCATATCCGTCCACCGACGCCACTTCCATCTAGTACATTTTTTATAACCGGAATAACAGAGCTCAAAATTCAAACATCAATAGCAATGCCACAATAAGATGACAAATCCACCTTAAACAGGTCTTAATTTTTTTATGGTTACTTTAGCAGCCGGGTGCCAGCTTAACGCTCTCAACACTGGCGTTCGACGCGCTTTCCTGTGTCCTGTTGGTTGGTTTCTTCAGTTTTCGTCTAAGAACTTATAGATTTGTCTAAGCCGGCCTTGACGGCACAAGAACCCCCCGACACACTCGTGTAACTTTCCTGCATCTTTATTTTTGCGTCCTTCTCGCGATGCGCAACATCCTTCGCAGGTGACAACATTCCGGCCTGTCTTTGCGCAACACTTTCCGTGGATAACATACTGACCTGTTTTATCACAACACTCTCCGTAGGTAATGTCTCGGCCTGTACTCGGAGGACGCCGACCGTCTTTCTCTAAAAATTGTTCTAAACTTCTTTGAGGTTATGTACCTCCGACCGGTTTCAGCCGGGGAGGGGGTGCTTGCGAAAAGTCCTACTTAAATGTTCGATTTTTAGGTTAGAAAACTCACTTGCGCCTAACTTCACTGTCTTTAAAAAAAATTACTTTATGTTTATACTAGATGGTTTGTGTATATATTCACATTATTTATAAATTTCACTGTCACAGGATTAAATTAAGCGACTTCCGTATCCGTCGACGTCAGACTTTTGTTTTTGAAGACGTACTTCCGCTAAGTACACAAATATAACTGGAATGATAGATCTCAAAATTTAAACATCAATGGCAATGCCGCAATAAGATGACAAGTTAAAGACAGGTATTTATTTGAAAGATGAAGCGATAAAGTACGTGATCCCGTCTACTTCCTCTTGTATCACAAAATAATGTTTATTTTATCGAATAGGTCAGAAGCAGGTTATTTAAGTATTTAACAATTTAGTGCCTGGCTGTGGGTTAAGCGCCCGAATGCCATAAAAAAAATGAAAAAATAAAACGATAAACAGCTCATTTCGCATGTAATTACCAATGTTAAATGATTATGTTCTATTTATAGAAAAAAATAAATATCCAAATGGCGCAGAAAGCAATATCTTGCTGTGTATGAATCCCTGTCCCGTTTCGCTCTAGCATGAGTGAGAGAAAATTAGCTGCGAAACCCCACCGGGTTTCTTGCTCCCAGTCAAAATTTGGGTGGTCGATCAAAAGTAGTGCAAAAGGTGTACCGAGGTCCTAGTTATCCTCTAGTAACGTTTTACTTATTTCTGACCTTTAGTTTAGTCACAGCACACTTTTTCCCGGAACGGTTGGTCGGATCGAACTAAAACTCATGGCGATCGATTCTATGATCTCAAGTTACTCGAAAACGAGGGGTCGCGTTGCCTGTAACTTCTTTTTCCAGTCACGAAGTATCCCGGTAAATATTTGTGCGGTTGATCAAAAGTGGTGCAAAAGATGTGTCGAGGTTCTAGTTGTCCTTTAGTAACGTTTTACCTATTTATGACCTTCAGTTTGGCCCCAGCACACTTTTTCCCGGAACTGTTGGTCGGATCGATTCGGCAATGGTCGGAGTCGATTTCTCGTGGTCGACTTGGTCGATAACGACACTTCCCGCCCCTTCATGTGTCTTTGGAAAACTTCGGAAATGTTCGTGCGAAGTTCGGATTTTCGCTTAAAATCCTAGCTTTCGCACGTGTGTGAACTCCCCTGAAACTTGTTTCGGCTTTTCAATTCCCCCAGTCGTTGATAAAACGATGAACAACGCCTTTAGGTGTGATCGGATCGATTCGATAACCGTCGTAATCGATTCTTCGTGGACAGTATAGTGGAAAATGCTACCCCATCCGACCTAGGGGGTGCTTGCAAAAATCTTACTTAAATATTCGATTTTTAGGTTAGAGAACCCACTCGCACCTAACCTCACAATGTCTTTAAAAAAATTTAGGTTATGTTTTTATACTAGTTTGTGTCTATATTCACGTTATTTATAAATGTCACTGTCACAGGATTAAATTAAGCGACCGTATCCGTCGACGTCATACTTACTTTTTGAAGACGTATTTTCGTTTAGTACACAAATATAACGGAAATGACAGATCTGAAAATTCAAACGTCAATGGAAATGCCGTAATAAGATAACAAGTTAAAGAAAGGTGTTTATTTGAAAGATGAAACGATAAACATTCACTCGAAAATTAGCTGCGAAACCTGACCGGGTTTTTTGATAAACATAAATTTTTGGATTCAGGCGTTAAACTGATCAACAATTTGTACCACACAAACATTGTTTCTTCAGACCATACTTCATATCTTAAATGTGTTTGTACTTTTTTAAATATGCTCATTTGTGTTCACTAAATTTACATTATATTAATTTGCTTAATAATATGTTATATTTAATGAAAGACAATTATTTCTAAAAATTGTTATCACTGTTATTTTTACTATTATCTATCCTTAGGAACGGGTTCATAAAAAATAGAAGCGATAACGCAGGATCCATTTAAAGAGTCCCAAAGTTGATACAACTGCTAAACTAAACTACTATGTATATCTACTAAACTAAATGTATATCGATATACAATTTGTAGAGATATCTGGGCGTACATGCTTGAACTAACAATATACTCTCCTCCGCTACTTCTTTTAAGTCTTATGTATCTTACGTCCGATTTTCGAGAAGTTTTTTTTATAACAACTACAAAAGCATTCTAATACTAATTAATATTCTCAGACGAAAATATCACTGAACGTAATTTTGCGTCTATTATACGGACGCATTTTTAAATTTTAGGGCAAGAATTGAGACATGGATTACGAGTGAACAATTATAATTCCCCTTTACTTGGTATAAAAGAAAGTCAAAAACACCGTAAAATACTTAAAAACACTTTAAGAAGCTGTGTGACACAAACTGACCCGATATGAATCCAATCAATCGATTTCTTTCCCATGAAAACCATCAGAATATCTGAAATCACCATACTTTAAAAAAGTCTTAGAAACACCGTAAGAAACAGTGGAACCCAAACTGATATGAATACAATCACTCAGCAGGGTCATTTGGGTTCCGTCTCTCTTCAATAGTAACACCTACGTCTATTTTTCATGTTTGTGATAACATATGTGGGACTTATATCCATCTTCCATCCGCAGATTCATTCAAATTCCACCCCAGATCTGTATCACAACCTACGTGCCAAATATGATATGGATATCTCTATCCGTTCCGGAGTTATAAGAATTTTTATGAAAAATTTCATTAAAATGCCAACAGCAACATTTCGTGTCACTTTTCAAAATATCACCCTGTCTAGTACTTCAATTTGAGAGGTCTGCAGACGATATATCATGGCATACGTGCCAGTTGTGTATTTGACTCTGTAAATCGGTCAAAAACTTTAATCGGATTTCACGGCTCGCCGGTCACTTATAAAAAAAAAAAGTTAAGTAGCTTTTTTACACAGAATTTTTTTCTCTACAACTTTTGTCTAAAACTTTTTTCAAAATTTTTTCCGTTTTTGACATATCGTTACCTCAGAGTTACACTGTGGTATGTGCAGTAAACCATGTTTTGAGAAAACACAAAATGAAAAATTGGCTTTTTGTTATAGTGCTATGGGTAGACATACACTTAAGAAAATTTAAGCTCAATTAGTTTTATTATAATTACTAATGTTTCAAAAAAAAAGTATCAAAAATCTAGTTTTTTTCTTGTATATTTTGGGCACTAAAAAAATACATGCAATTATGTTACTCTATTTTATTATTAATTAAGAAAACATACAACTTGGTAATGTTACATAAAACAAAATAACTTTACGAATAAGAAGAAACTAGAACTAGAGAAATAAACATGTTCAGTATTATCACTATTTGGGAAAAATAGCCAAGTAATATGCCTTATCCACCTCAGGCATCCACTTAAACATACTTTTAATAGCCTGAACTTTATTTAGGGGAAGTGACTTCGTGAGGATGAACGAACTGGTTCTTTAATAACTTCTTTCTTAGTGGCATTAGTTCTGGTAGGCCGATAGTCACGAATGGAGACTTTTTTCCACTCACTATTATTAACGTTGCTAACTTTATATTCTATTTCAAATAGTGATTTGGCAAATTTTAAGGTAACTACTTGACTGAAGGGTACAATTTTATAGTTATATTGAGCAGCATAGGACTTGTAGTCCGCAAAATCAATATCTTTCAATTGAATTACTTTGTAAGGGTTTCTCGAAGAAACTTTTAAAAGCAACCGTAAAAACCATAATGGGGAGTAATATTCTGATTTTTTTAGCACTCTTTCTATACAACTGTGAACTGCGTCTATTTCTTGATTGCAGGAATGATCCGGAGTAGAAAACTTCATTATTATTGATTCAATGTTTGGATTCCTGTTGATAAAGAGTGCAATTGCTGCAGACATTAGGGAATTTCTATTTTGCGGCACACAGCTGTCACTCCATAGTATTACAGATATCAAATCAGGATTGTCTCTAAAAACAGCTTCCAAAATTTTAAGCAAGGCACTTGCTATGTCATTCCCGCTTCTACACATAAGACCTTCGCTCCACAGTGCGCAGTATACTTGCTTTGTACTGGATAATATGGCAGTTAAATTGTAAACATTTAATTTACTTTTGTAGTAAAAGTTGTTTACTTCCGCATGCGGACAGCTTAAAACATTTTGTAAATCGAATACCAAAAACAACTGTTCAAAATAAGTATTGTCTGGCCGATAGTCGTGTTGTTTGAGATGCGAGGTGGCAATCGCTATTAATCACACGAGTTTCGCGCCACTGGGTTCGAATCCCGGCTCCGGCCTTGGCACCGTCGGAGGAAATGGTTGTCTTATTTCTGTGTAGTTCAATTATTAATTATTATGTAGGTACATAGACTATTGTCACTGCTCTTATTCTTGTCTATATTAATTTCTCAATGTAGACATGTGATATGTTTATTCAGGCATTTGCCACAACTCTAATTACTATTAAAATAACACAGCATACTTTTGTATCTCAGTTCTTGTTATTGCATCAAAACACTCAGCATATTTATAGTATGGTCATTACTATAGCAGCGCAAATTTTCCTATTATAATATTTAGGCAATTGTCTCAAATATTTGGATTGTTTTGATTTCATGTACGGCTATTTGCCGCATCAATTTATATAAAATAAAAATGGGTTTTTTTGACTACTTTTTCCCATCAATTATTGTCTTTGCTTTCACCTTTACCTTTTTCATCCCGCAAGTAATAAGCTAAATAAATGATTTCCTTCCAATCAAATAAATTAGAAAACAAACTTCAACTATAAATGTACAGTGCAACCTTGAGTAATAAAATACTACATAAATAATATATCAAATTAACTAGGTTTCTCAATTAATAGACAGTGTGTTCAAGTTTACCAGGTATTTAGATTAACAGAATGATAAATTTTCTAAGGTATATCGTATCAGACAGAAACAAGTAATACCAAACTTTAAATCAAAGAACCTGGGGTAATTATAAAGGGTTACTACACACACACACAACGTAATTAAAGTCCTAACCACATAAAACTAGACGATCACATAAATGGCCAATTTGTTTATTTATCTTGATATAAAATTGAGATAAATAATTACTGGGTAGGAATTAATAAGTTCTTGATTGCTTCACGATTAAGGATTTTGATATTAATTAACACCCCTGGGGTTGAGATGTTTCACCATTTTTAAAAGAAGGAAAATTAACCCAGATCAAATACTAGATATTTCTAATCCCAGTAAAATTAAAGGTGTAACGGAAGGCGTGATTAAGTCTTTAGGCGTCACGAAAACTGAAATTTTTGTTGAAGGTTACAAAATACGACACAAATTTCACATAGTCGATTCAAATTTTTCTATACCTTCTGATGCGATTTTGGGAAGAGATTTCATATCTAAATATAAATGCAATTTGGACTATTCTAATTGGACAATGACTATTAGGTTACGTAGTAATCACATTACTATTCCGATTTATAGTGGTCCGGAAGAGGATTGGTTGATCGTTCCGCCTAGATGCGAGGTACTAAGACAAGTAAAAAGTCTAACTCAGTTTCCTCAAGATGCTGTAGTGATAAACAAAGAGATACACCCTGGTGTTTTTGTAGCCAGAACAATAGTATCTAAAGATTGCCCAATAGTTAAAATTAGCAATACTACAGTTGAAAACGTTACCATAAAAAATGTCAAATTCGAAACCCTCAGCTTGAATCAATTCCACGTATATAACATTGAATCTGAAAACAATGATCGACTTCCAAATATGAAACAATTAAATACTGACGGTATACCACTATTCATTAAAAATAAGGTAGTTCAATTATGTAATCAGTTTTCAGATATATTCGCACTAAAATCAGATAAATTAACTGTAAACAATGTTTACAAACAGAAATTAAAACTAACGGACAATAAACCGGTTTATATAAAAAATTATAGAACACCTAGGGCACAAAAAAATGAAATTAATGATCAAATCGAAAAAATGTTAGATAACGATATAATAGAGCCGTCAATTTCAGAATATAATAGTCCTGTTCTATTAGTACCTAAAAAGTCTACTGATGGTAAAAAAAAAATGGCGTCTAGTAGTAGATTTTCGACAGCTAAACAAAAAATTAATAGCTGACAAATTCCCTCTTCCTCGTATCGACGACATTTTAGATCAGCTTGGTAGAGCCAAAAGTGGTTTTCAGTAATAGATTTAATTTCAGGATTTCACCAAATACCCTTACAAGAAAACTCACGTAATATAACTTCTTTCAGCGTGGATGCTGGATCTTTTAGATTTACCAGATTACCCTTTGGACTGTCAGTCAGCCCCAATAGTTTTCAAAGAATGATGTCGATAGCTTTTGCAGGAATCATCCCTGAAAAGGCATTTCTTTACATGGATGATTTAATAGTAATTGGTTGTTCTGAAAATCATCATTTAAATAATTTAAAAGGTTTTCGAAACTTGAAGAAAATATAATTTGAAACTATATCCCGAGAAATGTCTTTAGAAATGAAGTAACATATTTAGGTCACAAAATAAGAGACAAAGGTATTTTACCAGATGATTCTAAATATGACATAAACAAATATCCTATTCCATAAACTGCTGATGAGGTAAAACGATTCGTCGCATTTACTAATTACTATCGCAGATCTATACTGAGGTTTACGGAAATAACTTTACTATTAAATAAATTAATAAGGAAAAATGTTATGTTTACTTGGACACCGAAATTTCAAAATTCGTTTGAAACGCTTAAAAAATCATTAATATCTCCTCAAATATTACAATATCCTGACTTCTCTAAACCTTTCATAATAACAACGGATGCCTCGGGTGGGGCCTGTGGTGCTTTACTATCTCAAAATCTTTCTGGAAACGAATTGCCAATAGCCTAAGCCTCATGTAGTTTTACGAAAGGGAAATTCATAAACCAACAATTTTAAAGGAATTAACAGTAGTACATTGGGCCATAAAATATTTTCATTGTTATGTTTACGGTACAAAATTCGTTGTAAAAACTGATCATCGACCTTTAATTTATTTATTTTTCATGAAAGATCCCACATCAAAACTCACAAGAATGCGGCTTGACCTAGAAGAGTACAATTTCGAAATTCAATACGTAAAAGGTAAAAATAATGTATGTGCTGACGCGCCGTCTAGAATAAATATAGATAAACTTAAAGACATTAATAGAAACATATCTCATATACTCGCAATTACACGATCAAAGTCAAAGAACCCTGAACAAAACAATAACACGATAACAAATTTACCTACAAGTCCCAAAGTTTACGAAACTCTAAACAATTACGAGATTATTAAAATGCCCACATTACAATTTGAAATAAAACCTACATCTCTTAGGATGGTGATTAGGTATAAAAGAAAATTGAGCGCTCAAAAAACAATACAGATCATTAACGACGATATTGCATTAGAGCAAGTATTGTCTCAGCTAAAAATTATTGCTGATGATTGTAAATTTGACAAATTAAGACTAAGCTTAGATGATGATATTTTTAAACAGTGCACTGTCAATAAATTTAAGGAATTTAGGCATAGATATCTTAAAAAACTTACTATTATTCTCTGTCATGCAAGAAAAGTGATCACAAAGAAAAATGAAGAATTAAAACTGATAAACGTTTCATGACAATCCCACATTAGGAGGTCACTGTGGTCAAAAAAGACTACTAAAAAAGTTAAAAGCTTATATGTAGAAAAATATGTCGCGTGATGTTGCAAAATTTATAAAAAAGTGTCATAAATGCCAAACGAACAAGATTAAAATAAAACAATCTGAACCATTCGTAATTACCCCAACCCACAAAAACCCTTTGATATTGTTTGTATAGATACTATAGGTAAATTTCCCACATCAAATGATGGTTATGAATACGCTGTAACAATACAGTGCAAATTAACAAAATACGTAGTAATAATCCCAATTGTAAACAACGGTCGTTTCTAGCGTCATAAAAAACTTTATCTTGGTATACGGTCCTATGAAAGAAATTCGAATGGACATGGGAACCGAATATAAAAATCAAGTTTTCAAAAATTTAACAAAACTATTAAAGACAAGTCATAAAATATCTACTGCATATCATAATCAATCAATTGGAGTATGCGAAGTACTTTCGTATGTACATAAATGATTCAAAAACTGATTGGCCAACATTGTGTCAATATTATGCATTTTGTTACAACAAAACTCCAAGCACTTACCATAACTACACACCAATACCTTTACTTAAAAATGGACATTTAATTGACTTACAACCCATCAGAATTTCAAAAGACGTCTCTCTGACTCTTTCTAACACTTGCATCTTTAATTCTCTCATTCAAGTATTGGCATGTTGCTTTTGTTATAGTTCTGCCTTCAAAGATTTAGTGCAATATACAGCAGGGCACAGTGATATCGCTGAATTGATATTGTACTTAGTAAAGAGTGGTGTAACTAAAAAGATGCACAAAATGAGTCATTATATTAGAGAGAATTTTCAACAAAACTGAACATCTCTGTGGAATTTTAAAATTGAATGTGGAGATTGAGATGGGAAATCTAATACTTCAATTGAACTTTAATGCATGTGTTGCTCAAGAGACTGTTTGTTTAAAATGCGGTCTAATGAAAACTCAATATAAAGAAACTTTGGAAGTAGAAGTAGAGTTTGCCGAAGATCTTCAACAAAGAATTTTGGATAGTATACAGTCCAAAAAACATGGTACATGTGAAAAATGCCAAGGAAAAGGAGTTCAACATTCTGTGAAAAACCGAATTAGCTTAACACACCTACTTATTGAACCTTTAAATGTAAATGAAAGAATTGTAATTTTGTGATTCGAGGAAAGCCGGTACAATTGCACTAGATTTAGTAGATGCAACCACCTTGTTTTTAATAATGCAGTACCCATTTCAAAAATCTAGTACAATTTGTATTGTACACCGTAATTAAAAAAAAGGAATAAACACGCTACACCAAAGGGCATTGCTGCTTGCCGACAGACCGAATTTGACGATTTAATGGTTTTTATCTAGGCTAAACGTAATTTTTCAGGCTGTGGGGGCTAATCTGAGGCTGTGCAAAATTTGGAAATGGGTGTGCAAAATTTAATGATTATAATGGCTAGAAAGTGGTTTTTATCCTTGACCGAACCGGTTAGAAAACATTTGAAAAATTTCATTTTCTTACAGTATACTACAGTTATTATTAATCCACCATTTAATGCAATAACACTCGTATATTGTTTTGTTTTGCCATGTTTCATGCAAACATGGTTTTTTATTTAGCTAAGCAAAAAATTTCGTCATTTCACTTTTGCATATTTCAGTAGAATAATTATTTTCTCCTTTTTAATCGATAATACTTAACAGATACATTTCAACGTGTCTCGTATTCTCTGTTAATAATTTTTAGGAAAGGACTCAAATGTTATAAAATAATAAAATGAAATAAATAGTTTTTAACCATGATAGAGTTGTCTATAGTTGGAACATTCAAGAATGGAACTTACCTGGCAAAGTCCTTGATAAAATCTGATATTTCCATAAAAGCTGTGAATTTTGCAGTACAAAACACAATTTGAACAAGGAATATAAATGCGGACACTTTTAAGGAGTGATCTTAAAATTTTGAACATCTAGGCCTTTTAATTTCTAACCCTTTTCTCAAAGTCTGCTGAAAAGTGGACTGTGAACAATCATAAACAACATTCTTCTTCTTATCAGTTATTAATATATTTTTTGTGTGGGCTCATTTTTTTACAAAATAGAATATAATATATGAAGTATATATAATATGTAACATTAATACATGAATGGGTATTGTGTTGGTTTTATTTTCAAATAAAACAATAAAAATCACTGTATGTCTTGTAAAGTATTAGCATATTGAAATTCAGGACTATTTTCATATTCGCACATATCCAGGGCAATCTCACAACTTTCTTTTACTACCCTTTTTTCATCATTAATATATTTGTTCAAAATTACCATACATTCATCAGTGGCAACTGCTCCTAAGGCTTCAGCACATTCATGCCTAACCATTTCATTTTCCAGATTATTTTCTAAGGATTCTTTTAAGAAAGGTATGCTATATTCATCCTGTAATTGTCCTAATACAAAAGCAACTTCATGTCTAAATAATGCACTTCCACACTTTAAACCTAAACCGAGGACCTCTATTGCTTCTTTCGTTTGTAAATTTCGTAAAGAAAACATAGCTCTATATCTTTGAAAAAGAGTTGCTTTCTCATCTAATAAAAGAGTTTTCAGCTCCTCTACGCTTCCAGTCACACTTGGCGGTGCAGGGTCAACCGATTTGTAAGGATTTTGTGACAGTTTTCCTAAATTATCAGGATTCTGTAACCATTTTATTCTTTCCAGAGCCAACTCACAGGTTTCTGCTACCTCTTTTACAGGGTCCTTTTTAAATTTCTCTAATATTAGTATACTTTCTGGACTACCTATAGCACCCAAAGCCTCAGCTGCAAAAAGAACTATTATAAATAACTATCCATTAAGAACACCACACTAAACATAAAATTGTTAGATTTATAGCGCCCCTCAGTAAACCTTCCATTTTAAATTCAGTGAGGCTTGAACGCTTCAATGTATCAAGAGCTATGCCAGTGGTAATCTAGGTATCATTAGGGTTATCCTTACTAGGTTTTTGGCCATTCTGGTTTTTAAGTGGTAAAAAGCGCAACTGTTTAATAATATCCAAATAAGTCAAACAAATGAACTATGAGAATTTAACTTTGATATCAATAAATTCTCGGGTATTTGAAACAGAGCTATTTTAAGCAGTGTGCTTAGTGCTCCTTTAAGCACATTTGTGCTCGGGGGCGCTGTGCTTAGGAACACTTTCTAAAATCGGTGCTTACTGCTTTGAGCACTTCATGAAAAGGCTTTGTGCTTAGTAATAATTATGAAAAGTGCTCGCGAGCACTCGGAAAGTTCTCGTAAGCACTTTAGTGCTCACGAGCACTCCAAAGTGCTCGCAAGCACCTTGGAGCTTGCGAGTGCTCCAAAAACTTCCAAGCATTTTATGGCTCGTGAACAGTTTTAAAATGCTTTCCAATTGTGAAATAAATGTTCATTAGAAATTATTGTGTACCTCAGTTTTGTTATATGGGCTAAGAAGATTGCCAGAATTGGGACTGTATGGATAAATAAAAGGATCTTAGTTACTGGTTTTGGTCAACATTTTATTTTACTTCAAGGTTTTCACAACAAAAAATTGTTCAACTAGACACACCATAAAATAAATAGAACCTGTGACATACATAGCTGTTTTAGTCAGTTATTAAAGATTTTATTTATTGCTTGCATAGTTGAATCGTGAAGAAAGTAGGATTGACCGAAATGTCAGTAACTAAAATAGTTGTTTTAATTCTATAGCCCCATTTCAGACAATGTTCTCAGTGTAGCACAATGGGGAATTAGTGTTTCTAGATCGGGACTTGATGTTTTGTGATCTGTTATATATGTCATCTTTATGGGCCAAGAATAATCACGCTCTTAACTCAACATGTCAAGTAACAACCAGATGAGAGTTGATATATGCTCTATCTATATTTGCAGAATAAGTTTCATCTTTGACATGACTAATATGTGGAGTTATCATACTACTTCTTACTTACTTTTATCTCCTGAACAAATGATTAAAGACTTGTACTAAGGATTAAATATTCAGAGTGGGGCAATAATGTGTCCGAATTCGATATTTCGACCGATAGCAAGAAATTTTAAAAATTATAGGTAAACTATACATAAAAAAGTCTATTACTGGAAATTATTTTCGAATATACAGGGTGAACCAATACGATGTTACAGGACCAAGTGCCACATGTTAAAATGGAATGCTATAAATATTAGTACATTTTTAGAAGCCTCTTTCTAGACTCCTTTCACTCCTATATTATCATTGACTATCTCTAAACCATTTGGATGTAGTAATTTTTTTGTTGTTGTAATAATGCCATCTGCAGATGCATTTTGAAAAAATCACTAATCGCCAATATGGATTTTAAGAAAAAAAATTGTAAATACAAGTTACAAAACATCGGTGTCATGTTTCGAATCATTTTCACTTCCTAAAAATATATATGGTGGCCAAAAGTGTTTTTAACATTTAGAACTTTTTGAGTTGGTCTATATATTTTTCGACCATATGATATAGGAATGAAAAACGCCTGTATGTGCACTTGATTTCAAAAAAATTAATACAACTCTTAGATAAGAAAGTGGCCTTTTTTAGTCGTATAAATTATTCATTTGACAGTAAATTATTGAAATTAACTAATGGAAATATAGATGTCAGTCAGTTGTAATTATGCAAGTTGGTACTGAGATGAGAGAAATTTTTTTAAATAAGTTCAATGATATCAAACGGACATTAGATGAGATTACTAAATGTATCATTAATATTTCAAGATTGAGGGTAATGAGTGTGCAAGTTTAGAGAGCTGTAGTTTTTGTAAAAAAAAGTGCAGTGAATAGGAAAGTAAATTGTATAAACTGTTCAACAGTATTTCATATTAGTTGTTATAAAAAAAACAAAAATAAAAAGTGTTGTGATAAACCTAATTACTTAATAGAAAATCAACCTGAAATAATCATGGAAGGGGAAATTGCGAAAACATTAAATGATCCTTTAATAGAACAGTCTACGAGCTGGGAAAATAAATTTCTAAAAGAAATGAATAAGGAATCAAGAGAAAATAATAGTTTACTTAAAGAGAAAATTGAAGAACTAAAGATGTACAATGCTCATCTAAGAAACTCAAATAATGAAATACAGAAATGTGTTAACCAGGATAAACATGGCATGATGAATAATATTATTGAACAACTAACATCACTTTTTGAGAATAAATTTACAACTTTAACAGAGGAAATAAATAAATTAAATCGGCAAATTACCAAACAAAACCAAAACAAATCCGAAGTAAAAAATGGCAATAGCATTAATAACATACCACAGAAGCAAAAACTAACTAATAACCATATAAATCCAAACAAAAACAGTGATATCAGAACAATATTCCGAAGTAACAAAGCTGACACCAAATCCAGTGACACCAAAACAAAACACTCTGGCTAATTTAGAACAACAGAGAACCATAATGAATGAAATAATACATTTAAATTCTACAGAAGAAACTAAAACTCAAGAAGGAAATGTCAGAAATAACGATAACTGGAAAGTAGTACAAAGAAACAAGAAACCAAACAAAAGATATGCATCAGGGCAGTGAGAAATTCAAAGGGGAAAGTCCAAAAGTGTGGTTGTATCTCTATAGAGTGACACAGGAGGTAACGGAAGAGGATATTAAGAAGTATATAATTAAAAAAACAGGAAATAAGGATGAAGAGTTATTGTTAAAAATTCAAAAACCAGAGAAGGAAGTAGATTTAAAAGTTACATGGTTGCAACCGATTTTAAATATAAAGATGAATTTTACAACCCTACATTCTGGCCAAAGGAGCTAGTTACAGAAGATTCGACTTTAACCATCACATTCTCCCTGCTTAGTCAACAGTCAAATACCTGGGCGTAAGTTTAGACAACAAGTTGAACTTCAACAACCATACCAAATACATAAAGAAAAGATGCATCGCCAGAAGCAAACACTTTCGCTGCATGACCTATAAAAACGAGGGAATCAGCAAAAAGACAGCAGCTCACATTTATAAATCAATATGTAGACCAATACTAGAATACGGCCACCCCCTCTATCTAAATGTCAGAAAAACAGCAATAAAAAATATCAACGTTGCGGAAACATCAGCACTGAGAACCATTACCAAATACCGACACCCAACAAATCCGCTGCACAACCCACCTAACGCTCTTCTATATCAAATAACCAAGACAGAACCAATTCCACAGAGACTATCCAAATTATCCACTAAATTTGCCAGGGCTGATCACAACATGGAAATACTCCGACCTCTCTGCAAAAATAGAAATCGTCAAACAACCGGCTACAGGAAGTTTCCTCAAAAAACATTGTGGGAACACATCAAGGAACTAAGAACCACATAATAAAGAACCGTCAATCACTATACACATATACTTTTTTCGTTTTTTTTTTTTTCACATTCTTATATCTATTTGCTATTCACATTATATATAATTTATAAAATGTAAACAATATTTTATTGTAAAAAGGCTGAAGGACCTCGGTCAATGGCCATTTGGGTTTTTGCTCAATAAAGTACTTTCATTATTAGAACCAGAAAATTATCAAATTTTATTTGCCATATTTCAAAAGTATATTCATCCGGATCGAATTTTGGTGGATAACTTTTATTATTGTTCTCCACGTCCTCGTCGCCACTTTGTTATGTTTGTTACTTGAAGCTATTTTTTATAGATAGTTTTTACTTACATCATGAATTCCAATTGAAGTTGAATTATTCCTGATCGTTCTACACACACACGCACGCACGCACGCACGCACGCACGCACGCACGCACGCACACACACACACACACACACACACACAGTTTAATTGTTTATTCAGAATCTTTACACTATGCACTAATTTATTAGAAGTTAGTATTTATTAATCATAATTACGAATTTAAGTAGTAGGTTTTAACTGGACACCTGAAAACACACCGCGGCTTTTTCTTCTGTTCCCATGTGTCTCTCTTGTCCCGCGCAATCGTTCACGCACTCCGAAATTAAGTGGGGATCTAATTTATGCGCTAAGGTCTTTAAAATGAAATATATAATAGTTTCAGTTCTAGGATAGAAACAACAAATAAAAACCATTTAAGCAGACAATTTTACATACTCTGGAACAGGAAAATGAGACAAGAAGATTGAAATTCTGTTTGTGGATCCAGGGAGAGTAGCTGAACAACAGAAACTTTTGAAGGAAATTTTGTCCAGCGACGAAGCTACATTTACAACAAATGGAGTGGTGCCGTCTCAAAATTTACGATACTGGTCTGCCGAAAATTTTAAATGGATCATAAACGCAAAGAGGCAGTACTCAGAAAAAATAAACGTGTGGCGCGGAGTACTTGATTGTAGAATTATTGGTCCTTTTTTTCTGAGAGTTATTTGAATCAACATATATTTCTATACTTTCTGGAAAATGAGTTTTGGGATGCACTACATGACCTTAAAATTAAGGAGTGGGTAAGGGATTGGCTGAATACAAATTTTGAAAATTGATGGATAGATCGAAACAGTTGTCTTATTGAGTGGCCGCCAAGAACCCCACTAGACTTTTTCGTGTGGGGCAAATAGTTTACAAGTCAAGAAAGCAGTCAGTTGATCAACTACGCGCTAGAATAGTTGAAACATGTGCAGCTATTACCCAAGAACAACTCAGAAAAATAACCGCGAATGATCGAGAAAGGTTTGATAAGTGTTGCGAAAAAAATGGCGGATTGGTAAAAGAAGGAGAATATTCCAGCATTCCAATAATTTTGTTAAATGTTTTTTTTTTACCAACAAAACAATTTTTATTTTATGGATTACTTGATAAGAATAAATGAAATAATTAAAACAATGCGATTTTTACTTTTGCCACAGAATTATTAATATGCAATATTTCTTTGTGAAATTTTGTATGGGCCCATATCAGAGGGCGCTTAATCCCGTGGTGTACTCAAATTTCCTATAAGAAAATCGCTATAATATGATTTCGTGAATTTTCACCCTCAAACAATTACACAGTAGGCCCTGGTTTTTGTTAAAAAAATGTGACACTTTCTCCTAAAGTGCAGTTTCCCACACTCTATATTTAAAAAAAAAATTGTCAAAACCGGATGGTACATAAACATTGTGTGAGGGTGTCCCGCTTTCAAATGGGTCACACAGTATATATTTTTTAAAATCGAGTTAAAAATAATAAGTGTACTGGATGTGCACTTTGTAATTATTAATTGTCTAATTAACAGGTTTACAAAATTAGAATCAACGTGAACTTGATAAGGTTGAGATTATATCGAGGGGTCAACCACTACCGCAAATACACGTACAAATATTAAGGAATACCACAGGAAGGGTATACTCTGGAATGCTCAGTACTCTTGGAAATACTTCGGGAATACAGTATTCCTGGAATACGTGTACAAATTTCGGGTCAGTAGTTGTCCCCTCGTTCTAGCCTCAATAAATACTGTATTATTTATATTTTTTAAAAGTGCTTAGTGCCCATGAATTTTAAGTACTTCTTCAGAGTGGTTAGTAATCGTGAGCACTTTACTATCAACAGTGCTTAGTGCTAAAAAAATAAAAGTATTTTTTTGAGTGCTTAGTGCTTGCGAACAGTTTTTGTCAGTGGTAGGCACAGGTCTAATTTGAAGGCAACTCTTAACTGCCACTAATTAAAATTTCCGCCATATGTGAACTAGCACATATCCAAGGCAAATCCTTCCCAAGTTCATTTGTTTGCATTGTAATTATTATCAGTAGGTAGCTAGTAGTAGTAGATTTCAAAATTTAAAAAAAAAACATTTCAATAATAAGCTACAATTTAAAAAACAACAAAAAAACAGTAAATTTTTGAAACAAAAACTGTAATAGTTACCTAGCGATATCTGCGAAACACATTATTTTCAAAAACATACGCAAGTAACAGCCACAAAGAGACCAAGACAGAGCAATTTTGGTAATTCTTAAGCAGATGGACTTCTGAGATTTTCGTGTTTTTTTTCAGGAACACGTTTTATACCGTTTTGTGAGTGTAGCGGTTAATTTTTTTTTGCACAAATGAATAATAACTAATTTACGAGACCGTGGAGTGAATCGTTTTGCGTTATGGGAGCATAGCATGTGCATGGATTTTGTCCAGTCGCGCCCCAGTCCTCTTTTTTCTTTTTTTGTAACAAGGAAGAAAATGTTTCTTTTTTGTATCTTGTGAATGAGGCCGATTTGTTTAGTTTGGTTTTTTAAGGCAAGGGTGGTTCGCTGTTGGAGGTAATTCTATATTAAATTGTAAATATATTGAAAGGTCCCTTGTTTTTTTTATAATGATAGGGCAAGGAAAAAATGTTCGATTGTTTGTTTGTTGCGAGTGAATCCAAATCATTTAATTGTGGTTTTTAGGGCAAGGGTGGTTTGTTAATACTTATGGGTATTGTTATGGCAAAGTATAAATGTATAAAAAAAATTTTGGCACATAACATGATGCAAATTATATGGTAAGTTATGTTACTATGATGTAGTACTATGCATGTATAATTTTAGTTTTTCACTCAAGTCAGAAGTCCGTCTCCTTAAGAATGACCATACCTTTGGTTAAGCAATTCTCATAACTTGTAATACAATACAATACTTATAACTTGTAAATTAAGTCTACATCTAATAACGTTCATATTTAAAATATAAACCTACCTGCCTCATGACGTACCATTGGTTCTTGATCGACATCTTCTAACACTTTTATTAATATAGGGTTTGCTTTCTCGTCTTGCATTTGCCCCAAACAATATGCCAATTCATGTTTTAATAAAGATGATGGATCCTTAAATGAATTTTGAATGCATTGAATAGACAGACTTCCTCCAATATTTCGAAGAGTAAATAGAGCACGAAACCTTTCTTTAAGAGGTCTTGATGGATCATTTAAGACACTTCCAATACTTTTAATGTGTTTTTCCGTTATAATTACCATTTTTATAAGAATTTATAAAAAATAGCAACAATCAATATACAAGTTAAAGTTAGGTTAGAAGAAAACTCTTCTTCTCCTTCCCATTAAAATAGTAAAAGAAAAAGATCTTTATTATTTTTAGCTCTAACTTTGTTTTTAATACATATATTGGTAAGAAACGTATTATAAGATTACCTACGTAGAACTATGACAGTTGTTGTGATACGAATTTTCACTCAATAATTTCAGTTATTTGCAAAATTAGTTAATTTGAAACTACAAGATATGAATTCGGCACTATTTTTTAATTTAAGGGTGCGTTATCAATAGTGCGTAAAATATCCTCATTCTTATTTTACACAACTCTTAAAAACGAACCAACAGAATTGTTTCATTATGTAAACTAGTAAACTTAAGACAAGGACCTATTATATTTTATATTATAATATTAGTTAAAATTAAGTTTCTAAAATTATCTCCTCCTTGATTATTCAACGCGAACGTACCTCCCATTTCTAACAAATTCCCCATAATATATTGTTTTATATTCTAGAAAGTGACTTAAATATTCAACTATAATATAATACGATGTAGTATAAAATAAAATAACATGAAAAAAATGAAAAGTCTGGATGATATTTGTTCCAATTAAAGTATAGGCGAAAATCACGGAATGAGCGACATCTACGTTTTGACAGTATAACCATATCTATAGTGAACAACAAATCAATTTACTATTGAGGTTAAATGGAGCCTAATTTTGTTGATGCGATAATTAAATAGTTTCTATGATTTTTCAAATAAAAAGTGCATTAAAGTATTATTTTGTCTAAATAGTTTTACAGGTAAAATGATGCAATCGGTTAACAAAATTATTTCTGTGAATCGTTGTTTTCCATTACTGTCTTCTCTTTTCCAGTATGTTTTTCTCATATCCTGCAATTTCTTGTTAATATATAATATTCATATTTTTGTGATATTTATTAGCACAATTGCATTTTAGAAGCTAGGCATAAATTACATAATGAAAAATTCTCAACAATTTCTATTAGTTTTATTTCATTTTCGTAACGTAACGACAAACGGGCTTAGTCAAACGAAACAGTTTCACAAATTTATTTTCATTAGAAAGGAGAGTAGGTACCAAAAATGATCCGTGTGAGGAAGAATTTTCCTTTCAATTTCGACGCGTTCTTGAGCATCGGCCACGTTATGATTTATTTCGTCCGATAATATTACCTGAGGCAGATTCATCTTAATATTAAATATACTGACAAGTCGGAAATAAGAAAAATATTTCACCAAAAACATATTATCAACTACTCTTGATATTTCTAGGTTAGAAAAACAAAAAATGTCGGAGTTCCCTAACAGTTTCCTGCAAATTATCGGGTTTATCTGAGCATCAGGTCCCGGAATACGTGACTTTGACAGGTCCGCCATTTTGCCGGGGTGGCATACAAAGGGAAAAGCGATTATTTTCCGTGTGTTTACATTCGTTTTTGGTGCTATGGATTGAGTTTATTGTGATTTTTTGCAAATTTTTTCGCCAAGATGTCTCGAAGTGTTATGTAACCCTTAGAGGTGATATTAAGTGCAGATATGATTAAAAAAAATCGAGATTATTGACAATATTGACCACTATGCAATCCCTCCTGAACAGAGCAGGCTTGAAGTTTATAATACTACCATGATGGACTTCGTGAATTATTTGATATTAACTCAGTTATTATACTGGTCAATAATTTAAGCCTTAAAAGCTTGCAAGCCTACAAGATTTACGAATCTGGTCCTGTTCAAGGAATTTTGGCAAAACAAATCAGTGATGAGGCATTTGTTGTCATTGGGAAGGTGAGAAATAAAAGTTAATGCGTAATTTTACATTACAATTAGATTCTGTATGTTAACGTGTATAATTGTGATATAGTCTAGTATACTTTAACTTGGCGTGTGTATGTACGAGTTAATATTTCCGTACGATTTCATTTTCTCCCATATTGTACACAAAGTTAAAGCAATAGTCCAGAAACATTGTCTACGTGGACAATATTTCTGGCTTTGTGTACAAGAGAAAATGAAATCGTACGGAAATATTAACTCATACATACACACGCCAAGTTAAAGTATACTAGACTATATGCTACAGAGGTTTTAAACTTGATTGACATTTTTTAAATCTTTGTTGTAGGTTAAACACCCTCAACGAAAGAGGGAAAAGTTATTTCAAGTTTGGATTATTATTTTAAAGAACACCAGCATTTCCATTGCTTACTGTACATGTATCAGACGTACATGTTTATCAGAAGTATGCAGTCATATAGCGATTCTGTTTTAACCTGCATGATCGTCCAAATACCATCGAAGACAGTGGTCTTGGTCCAGCGCCCACTGACTTTCTGTTTGGCCAGTATCTTCCATGAAAAATGTAGAAATGTTGCGAATAAAGGATATGGATTGGCCAAAAAAGTAGAAACAAGAGGTTTGTCTCAGGAACATCCTCCTTTTGATAAATAAAAATGAACTTACGCCTATTTATATCCGTATCTAATTTATGGTCTTTTTTGGCTTGACTAAACCTGAACTTGGATATTTTAAAAGAATAAAGTTAATATTAAATAACATTTGATTTACTGTGAATAAAAAATATGTATTACTGATGTGCAATATATTGAAATAGGTATATATAATTAAAATTGTTTTTTATTAATAAACGCAGGTACATAAATAATTCATTATTTATATTATTTCTATAGGCAATACATTAAAATGATTCTCCTATTGATTAAAATAGCGGGAAATCGGAAAAAAATGCATGATCTCTTTCACCACGCATTGAACATTTAACAGCAATACAAATATGTGGCATTTTCTATCAATTAGACCAGGATTAAACAATTTAATGATGAAATACTCGTAATGTTTACATATGTAAATGGTTTTGTATGCCACCCAGCAAATATGGCCGAACTGTCAATGACGTCATTCTGGAATGGTCTATTGTAGTTAACCAAGTTAACTTAAAACCACTTGTTGGTCGATTTGTTGGTTGTGTACAGTTTGCTTTTGGTAAAACATTGTTCTCAGTTAAAGGTGAGTTATTAGAATAACATTTTTTTCCTTTTCTCCATAATAATGTCCATATATTTATTATTGTAGATGGCTGAAAATGCGGAAGATAAAAAACGGATAGCTCCCATTATTTCCTTGTAAAAGGAAGTCTTAACAGAATTTTTACAAATTCACGAAGAATTGCTTTCAGGGAAATTTACTCCTGAATTTAGTAAAAAGCAGGGCTAAGAATTGTGGCAAGAGATAGTAAGTATTTTAAATGCAATGCCTGGAGGGTCTAAGAAATCTTGGTTGCAGTGGAGAAAGGTAAATACTTCCAGTAATATATAGACATTTTACAACTTGCCAAATGCTCACAAATGATTTGCATTTTATCTTATTTTTAAAATGTATTTTTAATTAAATAATACATATTACAAATCATAAAAATGTAAAATCGAAGGCTGTGGCAGAAAAAAGATATATCACAGAAACAGGAGGAGGGCCACCAAAGGCTACCTTTGGTGATACATGTGTGAATGTACCTGATGTATCATTTGATTTTGACCAGGTTAGTTTGCCCGTCTTCCATAATCCTATTAAAAGACAAGATACTGTACTAATGTTCATGCAATTTTGTTGCGTCAATACTTTTCTAACAAGCTCGCTCTATTCATAATATTTTTATTAAATTTATAAATAATTGACCATTCCATCAAGTAATTATGCGTTACTTCAATATTTTTACAGAGTTATACTGATGTAGCATCCCTTGAGGAGAAATCTCCACTATTATCTCCTGAATTCCAAATTGAAGGTGGTGAAGCAGTTACTGTAAGTGAAACTCTCAATTTGATAGAAATGGGTTTTCAATTTGTGTTTCCCTTTTATTTCAGTTAATTGTAGAAAAGGAGCCTGAGAAACCTAGCAAAACTTCCACAAAATTGGCCTCTACGTCCAAAAAAAGATATGTAAAAAGCAAGAGATTAGAACATTCCATTGATATTTCTAAACAATTATTACAAATTGAAGAAGAAAAGAAAAACACATCAATTAACTACTATGAAGAAAAGAGAAAATATATAATTTGGAGGAATGAGTATGAAATAGAGAAATTACAATTTTAAAAAGTTCTATCGAAATACAAGAAAAAATTTTGAAAGAAATTAGAGAAGTGAAGGACTATTTATCATAATCATGATAAATATTTGCTCAAATTTCTCATTTATTATGTATTTATTTACAATGTCACCTATATGTTTTCATTTACCAGAGTTTTCAATGATTTTATTAATAGTATAACACTTACTAGTTTATGTAAAGTATAAAAAATATTTGTTATGTTGGAATATGTATTTCTATATAATATGTTCGTTATTGTGATGGTATTTCTTATTTTTAGAATATTTTGTTCACTACACTAGATAAAGGAAGAGATTTTATTTTATAGTATGCTATATTATCAAGTATACTAAAATGTAGCCATCGACTGTTAATTACTGTGATAATTTGTAATAAAGTATTTTCATTAATTGTTTGTTTTTTATAACTCTTTTGATATTAATGAATATTGTTTTATCTATATTGAACAATTTTACCAGTATAGACATATTTTATTCAAAAATAGTAAATAGACTGAACAATTATAATTACCTAATTAAAAAAACAGAGGTATTCCATAATAATTTTATTTTTTTGAAGAACTGACAATATTAAAAAATCAAATTGCACAAAACACAAATATACATGTATTTGTGATTAAAGTTCATACATAGAGAAAGAATACATTGACATGGGCAAAATTTAGGCTGTGTGTACAGGGTGTGCAAGCAATGAAGATTTTATGATGTCACCTAATCAAAAACATTTAAAATTAAAATATCTTAAAATAACAAAATAAAAACCAAGCATAAAATATTAATAAAATATCTTGGCTAGATGCACATTTTCTGAGAAAATTATACTTAAAAATTAAGAAAATATATGTTTTTCTTGATATTTAAATGTAAATTTATCAAGTGTGCATTGGGCAAGAACATGTTTTTGCATTATTGTTGATATTTTATATTTGGTACCATGACATTTTCTTATTTTTTCCACAGCCTAAATCAATAATAAATGAGTTTCTACCTTCCTAAATTAGATTAATTAAAATGATTCTGTGCTATTTGTCTTTGAATTCTCCTGGCAAGAGTCAAATCAGGATTAACTCTGTTGTGCACCCTTTCTTCAACGAACTGTTCGTAATATATCCCGAAATCTATTTGTTCAGCATCAACTTCCATATCTGGTTCAGGTATATTTGCTCCTACACACATATTATGCAGAGTGCAACAAGCATTGATTATTTTTGAAGCTCTATTAGGGGTATAGTGTAGTACCCTATGCTTGAGTAAACACCGAAACCTGTTTTTCAGAACCCCATTACATCTTTCGATGCCACACTCTTCAATTTACTATTAAATCTTTCTTCTGCTACAGTGTTGGGTGGTGAGTCAAGTGGTGTTAACAACCAAGGCCTGAGAGTGTAACCTCTAAAAAATTCCATATAACCTATATCAAAAAATGTATAGCAGAAAAAAAAATTCTTAAATTATTAGAAATGAACATTTCAACCTAATTTTACAGTGCCTGCTATTATACCTACATATGATAATAAAAACATTCAAATGAAGAAAGTTGCATGAGTAATTCAAGGCATACTTTAAAAAAAATATATATCTATTTATACACTTTAATGAAATATTTTATAATATAACCTTACCTGAATCATCCAGTAGATAAAATAAATTATTGGGGTTTTGTCGATGTAGTTGCTCCATTATACGAGATACATTGGATTGTTTCCATATGTGTACAATGTACATCATTACAACTTCCTGGGAATCGGGATTCAACATTTAATATTTCTAAGTTTTCGTCACATACCTATAACATTAAAATTTAATATTTATAATTCTTTATAAAAGTGGTGTGTTCAAAAGTAAAAGCTTCTTACACAACGCAAGAGAATTGCCAAGTAACAATTTTAATACCTATCAACTGAACATTAATCGAATGATAATTCTTCCTATTTACATAAATATTTTCAGGATACTCCTGACCAGATGGGGTAGCTATTGCTACATGGGTGCAATCTATTAAACCAACTACCCCAGGAAATTGGTATACCTATGTCATAAAACCTACATTAGAAAGAAAATTGTTTAATTCTTATAAATATTCTATCTTATTCTTTTAGTTTTTGTTAGACTTTCTTGACTCACATAACTTTTAAGATCGTTTAGTTTTGTCTGAATGAAAAATAAAAAACTAACCTTCTTCTCAAACTATCCATTTGTTGAATATTCCTTGGAAATTTTATCCATTCATCTAAAATTTCTTGTTCGTTTAATGCATTACTCCCCTCAGTTATACAGCGGGATACACTTGGCTGACTAATTGCAGAGAAAAGGTTACTTCCCACTATTTCCTGGTAACTCCCAGTAGCATAAAATCGGAGGGCTACCAGCACCATTAAAATATTTAAATAAAAACATTAAATATTTGACTTTGCACATACTCAAATTTCAGTAACATTCAAATACTTTTTACAGTATATAAAAGTGTTTAAATACATACTTTTATCTCCATACTTATCGCAGATGCTCTTGGTGAACCTTGCAGATATGGGGTTACCATATTTATTACCTCCCGAGTAAGCTCTTTATTAAGTCTAAACAGTTTTACAAACTTAGAATCTTCCAACTTAAATGGATCCAAAGCTTTATGCATCCTTCTTATTGGGTGTTGTTCTTGTTCTTCTGCATGCATCTTCATGAAAAAAGAAATATAATAATATTTTATTAAGAAACCGAACACGTAAAAAATACCTTGGAGATTATTAATGAATATATCCCAATTCCAAACAGCAGCCCTTCCTTGCATCGGGTCCATTAGATCAATAACAAACAACTAATAATCTTTTAATCGAACGATAATTATCTACAATATCCGGATATTTAAAAAACCAAGTTAAGAACTATTCAAAATAAACAATGCGAAACATTAACATTGCGCAAACTCCAAAAGCACGTTCCTAGGTGAACGTCTCGTTCCCTTAAAAAACAGCAGGGGAAGTATGTTCTCTTACAATCGTGCAATGTGAAAGATCACTTTTGCTGGAGAATACGGTGTAATGCTTTTCGAGAAAACTCCGCCCACTTTTCTCATGAGAACGCTGTTCCCTGATTTCGAGAATTAGGACCCAATAGAAGCATTCAGGGAGCAAATTGACTCGCTATTCTATCAGTTTTCAGTAGAACGAAATTCAAGAATACCGTTTTGTCAACTTCAATAGAGACACGCCCACTTTCTCTCGATTGTTCTATTCTACTGCCGTCAAGAATAGGGTCCCTGGAACGGGTAAAGAATTTATATATAAACTGTGTTTAATCTTTGGGAACGGGCGTTTAATGTTAAAGAAGTGAAGCCAATGTGTAAGTATGCAACCCGTGCTATGTTGGTATTCCTGTCTCTCTGTCTAACACAATAATGCTTATGGCAAATTCAAGGTGAAGCAGGTAAATCAGGTGATAGATGCTCGAACAGAGACTATATGCGTTTTAAATTTTCATTGTAATATAACAAAGCTGTATCTATCAGTTTCCGTTTTTAAAATAAATTTTAAAGGTACGCACAATTGTAAGATTTAAATTGAAAAGAGACGCTTCATTGATTTCCTTAGTTTAAAATACTTATACTTTTAGGTAGGTAGGAAGGTACCTACATGTAGAGAATTGGTACAACTTTAAATTATGAAAGTTTTGAGACATAACAGAACCGGTAAATAAAGTATTTTTACTGTTAATGTATTCACATTCTGACTTATCCTATACTTGTATTTCAACAGGTCTAAAGGAAATAAAGTTATTATTATTATTAATATGTCTCTTATGGCATCTATTTGTTAGAAGCCATAAGAATAAAATATGAGTAATTATATATTTTTTAAAAAATATTCTATTTATAACATATTTTAATTTATAACATATTCTAATTACATTTGTAATTACTATTAGTATTACTATTTAGTAGTTTATACATATTTCGATATACCTAGATATTATAAAATATATTTTTTAATTTTTGAAAACATGAAGCAGCTATTAAATCAACAAGCACAAGTGAGAGGTGAATACTGAAATATCTCTATCTTTCTCGGCTTCAACGCCTGCCTATGCATTAACCAGCGAGTATTACTCGCTGGCATTAACCGAAGGGCGCCCGTTCCAGTTAGTATAGAGTTCACTGTTCTATGGTTTCAGATTGATAATTCACACTCCGTGTTAGAATAATTTGTGAGTAAGAAATTTGAAGACAATACTAAGAGAAGCAACAAAACTAGTAGGTAAATAATAGTAAATGTTACTTAATTTAATACGTAGACTAATATTTGTGGTGAAGTTTAATTATTTAGTGTGATTTTTAATCAATAGTACCTAGATTAGTACATTAATAGATGTAGATATTAGCCCCAATAGTCACCATGTTCAAACAGTGAAATATTATTAGGTATGTATTAAATGAAATATTATTGTTTGTATTTATTTACTTACACCATTTAACAACAATACTTTATCCGTTATTCAGATGTCTATTATTCATTTTAGTTTCTTGAAACCCACAAAGAAACCAACTGTCTCTGAAACTGTGCCTTCGACGTCGGCATGTTCAACCACTGCTGACTTCCATGAAAATTTAGAAGTTTGAGAATGGAGTACTAGAGTGGCGTAATCATTTGACAGCCTGAAAACGGTTCAGTGGACTTTGAAGAATTTGACATAAGAGTATGTCTTAGTGCACGTCCACTACGGAGCACCGACCCTTGCAATGACCTACACATTGACCCTTGCACCAAGCGTAGCATCACACTGGCGCCATGGGCTAAACACACCGAGTAGACACATCGACGCACCGCCCCAAGCTCAATCGAAACTCATTTTGCAATGTTTATTGTTTAGTAAGTTCAGTTGTATTTCAGTAATCAGCTTGAAACGATGTTGTTATCATCTTCGGATGAAGATTTTGCATTGCAGTTAAATTTGAGTAAATGGTACATTATTGATGAAATTGCAGTGATAATTAACGATGTTACAAGACAAACCGTTTAGTTGAGAACTCTAGCAACATCTACATGTTCTAATCACTAATAATAACATCCTCACTTGATTTGAACAGAGTTCTTTATCAAGCACTTAAACCTAATAAACTAGAACATTTGTTAAGCTTAGTGCCTGTAACTGCTTTAGTTAGCACGTCCGCAGGCATTTTGACTGAGGGCAAGTGCATTAATTTAATCTTGCCTTCCGTAATTTTTTCTCCCAGAAAGTGATGCCTGGTGTCTATATGTTTTGTGCGAGCACTAAAATTCACGGTTTCACTTAATTGAATGGCACTTCGATTGTCACAGTGAATTAATATCGGATAGTCAGTCTTCAAGCCGATCTCACTTGCAGATCCACGTAACCACAAAGCTTCTTGTGTAGCACTATATAGGGCCATATATTCAGCTTCCGTGGTGGACAAGGCTACCGATGGTTGGCGCTTGCTATTCCAGCTGATGGCTCCTCCTTGCAACGTAAAGCTGTATCCTGTGGTGGAATGCCGTTCATCTAAATCTCTTGCCCAGTCAGCATCGCAGAAACCTTGTATCTCAGGATTCTTGTCCTTGCTGAACTCCAGCTTGTAGTCGATGGTAGCTGTTAAATATCGCAGTATTCGTTTTACTGCAATCTAGTGCGTCTTCCCAGGATCTTGATTGAAACGAGAAAACATGCTTATTGCATGTGCTAAGAGTAGAGTAGCTTTATTAGTGTCAAATACAAAAATACATTTTTAGCATTTACTGTCAAAAATTTTTTTACTACAGATCTGAATCGATCCGGAGGTAGTTTTACATTTTTTTCTAATTTGTTGTATAATGTAGGTCCATAATAGGTGGTAAGTCTGGTCCTGTACCTTGGCAGGCATACATTATGGATCTAATGGCACTTTGGTAAGGGTGCTTCGCCATCTCATCCCTTTCGCTTTGTGTCTTCGGAGACATGTCCTTAGTAAGTCTGAGTCCAGGTTCTAAGAGCGTTCGTGCAGGATTACAGTTAGACATCCCAAATCTTTGAAGTACGTCGGTTATGTATTTCGATTGGTTAAGCCAAATCTTACCTTGTTCACGATCTCTGGTAATTTCGATTTCTAAGCAGTTCTTTGCCTCTCCTAGGTCTTTCATTTCATATTCTTTCATTAACTTCTGTTTCAGTTGTGTTTTATGCTTCGTGGAGTTAGTAAGCAAAAGGAGATCATCAACGTATACCGCAATTATTATTATAGAGTATATATGATAGTATACACATTGATCATATTTACATCGTATTAATCTCATACGAGTCAATGTTTCATTAAGTTTTTCATTCCAGGCTCTGCTGCCTTGTTTAAGCCCATAAATTGCCTTATTTAATTTGCATACCTTAGTTTCACTTCCAGGCTGTTCGAAGCCTTCTGGTTGTACTAGATAAATTTCTTCTTTCAATTCACCGTGCAGGAAAGCTGTAACCACATCCAAATGTTCGATGTTCAAGTCCATTTTTGTAGCTAATGCGAACAATAGACGGATGGATGTATACCTCACTACGGGGGCATAAGTTTCTTTGTAGTCCAGACCTCTTCGTTGTGAATAGCCTTTGGCTACGAGCCCTGCCTTGTGACGTGTGCTTCCATCTGTAGCGTTGGTTTTTATTTTGAAAACCCATTTACATTTAATGGCTCTTTTGCCCGCAGGAAGGTCCTGTAAAGTCCACGTTTTGTTTTTAATTAATGATTGCAACTCACATGTCATGGCGTCCATCCATTTAGTACCATCTGGTCTATCCACGGCTTTGTTGTAAGTAACTGGATCATGACTCCGTACGACTGCTGAGTACGTCACATAATCGTCAAAATTTCGTGGCTTATGTGGCCTGCTGGACCTGCATATAGTAAGTGGATCTACATTTTGATCTGCTAGTTCGTCGCCTGAATTTTCTGCATCGGTTATTTCATCTTTTAACTCAGAACCATATTCTTCACTTGCTTCGGTGTCGACTAACGGTAGCATCATGATAGGTCCGGATGGCTCTACCTCATTAGAAGTTTGAGTGGTTTCTACAAAAGTAATGTCACGACTTTTAATTACCTTTTTCGATGTGGGATCCCAGAGTCGATATCCTTTAGAATCTGCACAATAACCGAGAACACATTCTATGCTCTTTGCTTCCCATTTCTTACGGAGTTGACTCGAGATGTGCACTAGTGCCTTGCATCCAAATATGCATAAATGGCTGAGATCAGGCTTCTGGTTGGTCCAAATCTCCTCCGGAGTGCATCCATTGAGTCGCTTGTTTGGTGCACGATTCACCAGATAGGCAGCAGTGGCGACCGCCTCTGCCCAGAATATTATGTCCAGCTTCGCATCTAACAGCATACACTTAGCTTTCTCCACTAGCGTACGATTCATTCTCTCGGCAGTTCCGTTCTGTTGTCGGTTGTATGGAATGGTGGTTTAGTGTTGAATTCCTGCTGTGCGCATGATATCCTTCATCTTATGATTAACATACTCGGTGCCATTATCGCTCCTCAAGCATTTAATATGTCTGCCTGTTTGCTTTTCTACGAATGTCTTGAATTCAAGGAAGGTATCTGGTGCTTGATCCTTGGTTGCCAGAAAATAAACAAATACTTTTCTTGAGTGATCATCCATGAAGGTGATAATATACTTAGCTCCTCCAATTGAGTTATTTTTCATAGGACCACATAAATCGGTGTGGATAAAGCCTAGTATTCCTCTGGCTATTTTATTTTGAGGTTCGTAAGGAACTTTAGTTTGCTTACCTTTAGTGCACGTGATGTAAATATCCTTTTTTTCGTCTTTGAAATTTACTCCTATGGCAGCGTGATTGCAGAGGTCTTGCATGAATTTTCTATTCATATGCCCTAGGTGTCTGTGCCATATGTTTTCATCTACTAACGGTGCAGTACGGGGTGTCTGTTCCTCCGCTGAATTCAGCTTGTACATATTGTTGACTGCAGATCCTGAAGCGATTAATTCATTATTTCGGTCCAATATTTGACACTCAGGTCCCTCAAAAATAACTTTGTTACCCTTCTTGGCAATCTGACTCACGGAGAGCAAATTCGATGAAATCCCAGGAACATATAGGGCATTTTTCGCCAACACATCCTCTGTCATGCCATTATGACCGACCTTTAAAATGATATCTCCTGTTCCCTCGACAGGTAGTCGTTGATCGTTGGCGACGACGATCTCCTTCTTTGATCCTGATGGGTTGAGCTCCCTAAACCAGTGACGGTTCTTCGTCATGTGTGCTGATGCACCAGAATCTATCAGCCAGTCCTTCTGGTTTGTCGTGTTACTTGACTGGAGAGCGAAGAATGCTCTTAAGTCTAACACTTCGCAGTTATTGGCTTTTGACTGTTTCTCTTTACGTTGTCTACAGTCCACTGCGCGATAACCCTGCTTGTGCACTCGAAACAATGCAGTGACCTCCTTTTTGCCTGCTTGTTTCGAAATTTGTGTTTGGCGATTTGGAATAGATTGTCATCTGTGGGCGATCTCGAACTTTTTTCCCATTTCACATCTTGGAGTAATTTTGTTTTAATGGCATCTCCTGTTATAGGTGTACCCGAATTTTCAAGGCCAATTATCATTGGTTTATATTCGTTTGGAAGTCCTGCCAAAAGTAGAGTACAGATCCACTCTTCACTGATACGTATTTTTATCTGGTTTATTTTCGTAATTAATATATTTGTAATTATGTTTATTAATTTTGTGTAGTGCCCCAAGGATCTCCACTCTCCCCTCTATTATTTAATATTTACTGTTATGACATATTCACCTACACAGAACACTTTAACAAGACAGGATACATGTTGCAATATGCAGATGATACGGCTTTGGTGGCACATGATAAAACATCGAGCAAAGCGATAGAGAAACTACAAAGGCTTTGTGATGAAACTTTGATATGGTTTAATGAATGGCGGCTCCAGATAAATCCATCTAAATCACAGCTGATGATATTTAACCACACACCATCGATCACCTCTCCAACAGTAAATATTTCCAACATCACAATTCATCCAGTAGCAAATGCTAAATACCTCGGAATTAACTTAGACAACAAACTAAACATGAACCTACATACAAAAATTATGAAAAGAAAAGTAGTTTCCAGAGCAAAACATTTTAGGGCTTTGACATACAAAAATAAAGGGATTAATATAGCTGCTGCTTCTAAAATATATAAATCAATTTGCAGACCAATCCTAGAATATGGACACACGATTTACCTGAACTGCAGAAACCCGGCTTTAAAGAATATACAAGTAGCAGAAACATCAGCTCTTAGAGCTATCACAAAAATTCGACATCCAGCAAATCCACTACATCACCCATCCAACAGATTACTCTACAATAAAACCAAAACTCATCCGATCACCCAAAGACTGCTAATTCTAACCACCAAATTTGCCAAGCAAACACACAACATGGAAAAACTGGAACCACTATTAATACCTAGGTCAGAAGTTAGGCCAAGATGCAAACATCCTGTAAGAACTATTCAAGAAATCCTAAAAGCACTGACGCAAAGAAGATAAGGAACTATTTCACTGAATAAAATACATTAGAAATGTTCAATTACCGCATATGTCATGTCAATTTTTTTTTATTTTTTTTTTTACATATGTAATGTATTATAGAAACAAGACACATTGTAAATATTATAATAAACTATAGAAATGTGTAATTCACACTGGCTGAAGGACCTCGGTCGATGGCCATTTGGTTGTTGTTGTAACGTAACCAATAAAGCACTTTTACTACTACTACTACTAATTTTGTGTAGGGGGCGAGCGTAGGTGCGTCTTTACTATGTACATACTTCGGTATGCGATGTAAAGCAACGACAGGCGCAGTTAGTACTTGGATGGTGACCATTCCAACGGAAACCGCGTTCTCGCCTCACACATCTTCCAGCGGCTTGTATATCAGTGTATGCGCGGAAGCTATACAACCTTAGGCGAGGGTTGTATAGGAGATATACCATCCTTCGGAGGGGATGTAAAGCCGTCGGTCCCTTGTCTATTAAATGTTAGGCAAGTAAAAGATCCCTACTCTTCTTAAGGGAAGAGGTTCGGCAAAATTCCTGGTTGGGGGTAGCTCGTCTACAGGCGTCGGTGTTAGGCCTCAGTAGCGGAATTAGGCCGACGTTAAATAAATGTATAAAAAAAAAAAAAAAATTTTGTGTAGGTTCCAGTATATTTCCTTTCATATATAATATTCCTTTTTAATAACAGTCGAGACATCTATAGGTTTTATGTACAACTGTTTATAGCAGTTAATTTAAAAATCCGTTTATCAGAAAAAAAATGAGAAAAGAACTTATCGATACGGACGGCCGAGATTGTTCCATCTGCGGCGTGGTTTTGTAAAGGAGAAGACATGTGAATATTGCAAAATTCTAACAACTCTCGTTATATATGGCTTAGGCAATATTACACACATAAAAGACGAGTCATTTGGATGTATGGTATGTGGAACTTTGGCTGTGTTTAATCCTAGAAGGGGATGAGTTTCTTATATGGTGAGGAGTAGAAAAACGTCTCTAGAAGGGCATAGGGTAGAATTCGCACTAGAGGTGAGTGTTTCTGTGTTTAACTCCATCCATTGGCTTTATTTGATTTTGTTAAGTGGTCTAACGATAACACTTTTCTCTGATTTTTAGGCATTTTTCTGGTTACGTAATGGCCAATTTTAAGACTGTGGTCCAAAAAAGGACGGGAATTGGCGTATGTGAAAGGAAGTTATATCGCTGTGTATATACTGGGTGTGGTACTAATCCGGAATTATCTTCCTCTTCGCCACAAGTGACCAGGGAGGTAAATCTGGCATGAGCTTGGATTTCACGCACCGGTACTGACGTCCTGTGATGTCTGTGTACTTCTGTGGATGGATATGACATCTATCCTCAGCTGTGGATGGGTATCACGGGTCGCAACAAGCTCTGTCATAGGCTGCAGTGATGCAGAATGGGAGGTAGCGATACCCAACGTCCTGGAGCTATACTAGGATTAACAGCGTTGAGACGGGGACTCAGTGGCTCAGGTGCCGGAATCGTCTGACTAGGGTCGGATGGTTCGGGGGCGCGCGAGGTGCTGGAGCTCTGTTGTGGAAACCTGCCTAGTATAAACCATGTGGAGCAAGTGGGTGGTTGTTGAGGATCGCTTGCTCCATGTGGGGGTTTGCCTTAACCAGCCGACCAAGTGGGTGGGGGCCACAATAAAAACTCCCCCCAAGTCAAAGGTGGAACAGCATAAGCCTATGACTGCGTGGCTAAGGCGAAGCTTAGTCGCTATTATGCGGACTCCAGGGCACCTGACGCACCCTGGTTGAAATAAAGTCTGCCTGGGGTATGCGGGGCACTGCCTCAGGTAATTCTTATTTCCTCCGCTACTCGTGGGACTGAAAATGACCTCTTCTATGAAAAACATAGGGGCCGGTACACCCCCAATTGTACCAACAGAGGCTGAAGAGCCTATGGAACAGGACACTGGTCCTGACCTAATGGAGAAAACTCTCCTCCAAAGTAGTGGTGACGAGCTCAACCAAACCTTACGTGCTCCAAAACCCAAGGGGCAGAAGGTGAAGTTGAGCGGAGCCGCTAGAAAAAGGTTTAAATTCCTGTTGGCAAAAGGCATGCCAATACCTGAAGCCCGGCATCAGGCATTGAAGCCTTACAAAACAGGGAGTGGAAACTCTGAAAAAGGGCCAAAAGGGTCCGTTCAGAGAAAAATACCCCAGAAAATAATCTGCGAAAGCGGGTAAAATAACAAGAAAGGACCACACCAGGGCCCTCAACATCGGCCGTAAGGCCCTCCTACAGCCAGGTCGCTGGAGGTATTAAGGTGGGGGTTGACTGTTGACCTGTTGACTACGGAGCAACAAAAAAATATCCAGGATTCATTACTAGATAAAATTCTGGAGCTGAAGAAAGAGGCTGGTATAAAGCCCAAATTTCATAGCTCCAAATTTAAACCGGGTTGACTGGCTCTAACTTGTGCTAATAATGCCACAATACAGTGGCTAAAAGGCATAATAACAGAGCTAAAGCCTTGGGAGTCGCTGAAGAGGATGAAATGCCTCACACGGAGATTCTGGTGACAACTTTACCACCCGATAATCAGGACTTCTCAAATGAGAAAATACTGAAACTCTTTGAGGCACAAAATGAAGGCCTTAACTCAACTGAATGGAGAGTGCTTAGAAGAGAAAACAAAGGCAACTCCATTGAATTAACCCTCTCGGCAGACTCACAGTCTACCGAGATACTCAAAACAATGGGCTACAGGATTAGCTACAAGTTCGGCCAGTTACAGCTGGGGATGAGGAGCAGAAAACCTAAAGCTCCAATGGAAACCCCACTGGGAAAACGGCCTGATAAACAGGACCGACCCAGGGGGGAATTCAGTCGGCCGACTGAAAAGCCTGAGGCTACAGGCGATGTTAGTGCCCTGCCGAAGGCTAAAGGTAGGCCGAGTACACAACCTATGGGCAAAAAGACAGCGAAGAGGGGCCATGAAAAAGGCCCCTCGCCGTCATAGTTGCCCTAAGCAACATAAAGTGTCTCCAAATAAATCTCCATCATGCAAAGGCAGCCTCAAGTGTGCTTAGCAGGAGATTTATTAGGGAGAAATTAAACATAGGGCTAATCCAAGAGCCCTGGGTTCACAGAGGACGGATTAAAGGACTCTCAACACAATCATGTAAGTTAATTTATTCTACCTTGCGTGACTATCCTAGAACAGCCTTGTTATTCGATAAAAATATTAATTTTGTTCTCCTTTCAGAATTCCTAACAAGGGACCTGGTAGCAGCAGCAGTGGAAGTGCCTACGGAAAGGGGAAAAAGGCAAGTCGTAGTGGCATCGGCCTACTTTCCCGGCAAGGAAGGAAATCCACCCCCAGAGGAAGTAACCTTATTAACTGGTGCAGGAGAAAGAACAAACCCTACATAATAGGCGGTGATGCTAATGCACATCATCATATGTGGGGTAGCACAGATACCAACACTAGAGGTGAGTACCTATTTGAATATTTGTTCGCTAACAACATCGACATCATCAACAAAGGTAATGAACCCACCTTTATGAATGCGATCAGGAAAGAGGGTCTAGATATAACTCTCGCGGATCCACTCGTAACTGATTTAATAAAAAACTGGCATGTTGCAGACGAACCCTCCATGTCGGATCACAGACACATACGATTCGACTTGGAGGCAGCTGTAACAAGCCTCGAGGAATGTAGAATACCCAGACTGACGGATTGGAGTGTTTATAAAGAACACTTGAGGGCGGAGGTCGAAGGCGTAACACATTCCATCGATATATAATAATATAATCTTTATTTAGCACAAATGATTGCTATACAAACACAGAAATGTTACAACATATACACCAAGTACTTAAAACTTAATAACATTCCAACAAATGAACAACTCATCAAATTTTGCACCACACACTACAGAAGATTTATCATATAATTCTACTACTACCTACAATACTATACATCACATTACTTATTTAAATATAGCTCTTTTAGTTTTACTTTAAATGTCTGTACATTCAATACTTTTAAATTATTTGATAAATTATTATAACTAATTAGAGTCCTAAAAAAAACTGAATTTTGGGTAGATTTGTATTTCTTATTATCTAATCTAAAATTATCACGATTTCTTGTATTATATGGATGGTCAAAAACTTGCAAAATTTCATTAAAATAATCAGGCATATTTCCTTTTCTAATTTTGTGAATAAAAATTAGAGCGTTAATTTCAGTTAAGTCCTCAACCTTTACCCACTGCAATTTATGAAGCATGTCTCTAATAGGAGTATATTTTGAACATTGCAAAATTATTCTCATTGCTCTATTGTTACGGACCTCTAGCGTATGCGACCCACCATACGCTTTAGCGTTTTGTGGGCCGCATTATAACAACTGCTACACGTCCGAAACACATTTCGCTATTCTCCACGGGAGGGCGACAGGTGAACAGCAGAGAGCGAAAGACAGGAAGGGAACCATTTTTGTTGGCTTGGCGTGATTGGGGGTAATTAGTTGTTATTCTGTGAACCTTGATTTTATCCAAGGCATCCGCGTGGATTTTAGAACAATCAACTCAAGAAAATTTCCTCAATCTGTTGTTGTTCCGTTTAGCGGAATATTTTGTGTGTGTGAGTAAATTTTATCTGCGGAAGCAGGATATTAAATTACACAAGGCTCTCCTTTGGGAAATACAGTGTCAACTTAAAAGGCGGACTCGACCCCATTTATCCGACTGTGGCTTCCCGGAGTATTGGTGGATTGTTCCCTCATCAGTGAGGGTTCCACGGACGGGGCTTCTACATACGTCAGTGAAGTTCCATGGACGGGGCATCCACACATCAGTGGAAGGTTCCAGGGCTGGTGAGGCTACGATCAACCCCATCCTTGGGTCCATTTCTTGTGTCCCGAAGACATCTCTGTAGGGCTACAGTTCTTCTACGTCCGGACTCGGTATCGTACCACCCTGAATAAGTGTGTTTTTGTTGTGTTTTATTATTTTTTTACTTACCGGGGACCACCTTCAGTGGTTCGGCTGGATTTAAATTCATACGTTTGCATTTTTAACCTGTACATATTTAAGGATTTTATGCATTTACATATAATTAAGGAGGTTCTTTAAATGAGACCTTTGTGGCAGTATTTATGAGCAATTTTATGCACATATTGTAAACCGATGTGTAGCTACACGAGGCATTTTATGAATGTTGTAACTGATTAATCGTGAAATTGGCCACACCTGTGAACATCGCCAGGTTACATGCTGGAGAACCAATATCTGTAAATTGAATAAAATAGTGCATTTCATTTTTAAAGAAAGTGTCATTATTTCGTCTACGACCACTACATATGGAAAAACTCAGTGATTTGTTAAGTAAGTAAACTAATAATTTTTCATAGTTTATGTAAGCTTGGGCTTAACGCCCTGAGATAATCTGAGCTAGAGAAATTTTATCGTAGGCACGTACATCACTTTCCGGGTAAGTCAATGCCTACGGTATCTGCTACGCTACAGTAGCCCAAGTGATTTCGTTACGTAATATCTGATAATCATTAAGATCCAACGTATCTATTTGTTTATGTACGTGTAACTCGTAGCAGTGGCGCCCAACGTGGGCCCAACAGTTTTTTGTTGTTGTTGATACGTACCAACGCCCAGCGTCGTTTTGCTAATTTTCTAGATTTTGTAGTTTTTATACATTATTAAGTACTTATTAGTGTTTGTAAACTTTTTTTTACGTACCGACGCCCAGCGTCGTTTTGTTAATTTACCTGATTTTGTCGTTTTTACTCATTACTAAGTACTTGTTATAGTGTTGGTAAGTTTTTTTGTGTCTATATACGTACCGACGCCCAGCGTCGTTTTGCCAATTTACTTGATTTTGTCGTTATTACACATTGCTAAGTACTTATTAGTGTTGGTAAGCTTTTTTGCGTCTATATACGTACCGACGCCCAGCGTCGTTTTGTTAATTTACCTGATTTTGTCGTTTTTACTCATTACTAAGTACTTGTTAGTGTAGGTAAGTTTTTTTTGTGTCTATATACGTACCGACGCCCAGCGTCGTTTTGCCAATTTACTTGATTTTGTCGTTTTTTTTGTGTGTTTGATTGAAAATTCAATATGGCTAGTTCACAAATCAAGTTAGATATTAATAGGTTAGTTAGGGATGAGCTTGTTTATGAATTACAAGTACGTGGCTTAGGAGATGGTAGTGATCTTACTGTGGCAGAGTTGCGTACTGTTTTAAGAGAAGTCATACATTTAGAGAAGACTACTTTGGCTATTAAAAGTCCCCCATACCCGTACCAATTCACTGTCGATTCTGAAGCCCTAACGGCATCCCTAGCTGCTATTCAAAAACTTATTGATGGATTTGTAGGTAGCGAGCACGCTAGTAAATATAAGGGGATTGTTTCCAAGATAGCTCATGCGTTGGGTCGTGTTAACAGATCCATGCCAACTAATGACGAGCAAAAAGGTGTGAAGTCCAGTACTCGGCTTAAATTATTGTTAGCTTTTGATAAACTTAAGATTAAGGCCCGCGGGGATCGTAAGCTTAAAGAGTCAGCCATCCTCGATATGTCAGTGTTGCATAATGCGATGGCTCAGGTTCAGCCTGATGCGCATAGCTCTGCAATAACTGTTGATTTTAGTTCAGATGAGGAGGAGGCTGTGAAACCTAAACCCATACCGGTTAGAGACTGGGGCTTGAAATTTACTGGCCGAAAGGGCGACATGTCTTTTTCAACTTTCTTAGAACGTGTTGAGGAGAAACGGAGGTCTCGTGGTATTTCACGGGCACGATTATTTAAAGATGCAGTAGACTTATTTGAGGGAGATGCCTACAATTGGTATAATCTGGTGAAAGACTGGGCCACCGATTGGCCATCCTTAGTGGAGGCAATGAGGGAACAATTTATGCCAGAGTCTTTTGACCACGACTTGTTTGAGGAGATTAAGCGACGTACTCAAGGTAGTCAGGAAAGTATAGGATTATACATCGCTAGTATGATTGGGTTGTTCAAGAAGATCCACACTACAATACCTATGGGAACCCAACTCGAAATCATTTTGGAGCGCATAGATCCATATTATCATCCTTTCCTTGCTTTTGAAAATATAACTTCCGTCACGCAACTCCTGCAATGTTGTCGAATGCTCGACTCTAAACGACAATTGGCTAAGTCATATGTTCCTCCTCCACCTAAGAGTAAATCTCTTATACCAGAGTTGGCTTATGCATCTACTAGTTCTACTTCTTCTCGTTCGACCTCTTGTTCTAGTCTCGTCGTGGATGAAGTCCAACACTCTGGAATCAAATGTTTTAATTGTGGTCAAGTTGGTCATGGGCATCGGGAGTGTCAGGCTCCAAGGAAGAAGTTCTGCTATAAATGTGGTAAAGCAGAGGTCACTATTAGGTCCTGTCCTAAGTGTTCGCGTTCGGAAAACTGTCCAGGGAGACACTAATTGGTCGAACAGTTTCTCCCGGTGTATGTGAGTCGACCAGCAATGTTGTTGACTTAAAACAACAAATTTTTCTCGATTACGTCATTTCTCATGTGGTTGGTGATCAGCATCCTTACTTACAACTTTCAGTGTTAGGTTTTAATATGATGGGTTTGTTGGATTCAGGTGCTACCAGGACAGTGGTAGGATCATCTGGTTTTGAGGTCTTCCAGCAGATTGGTTTAAGTTTGAAGCCTTCTGTCAATGAGTGCAGAGTGGCTAACGGGCAAGTCTGTTCCGTTATAGGTTATGTATCTGTTCCTTTCTGCTTGGGTGACAAAGTTCATGTAATAGATGTCCTAGTAGTTCCAGAAATACCACATAAGTTAATCCTAGGAATAGATTTTTGGGTGGCGATGAATATTATACCAGATTTGCGACAAGATGTTTGGCATTTTTCTGAGCAGGAACCACTCGTTGAGGTTAACAGTGTCCTTGACGAAATTTCTTTAAGTGTATCACAGAAACTAGCTCTGGATAGTTTGGTGGATGAAAACCGGAAACTGATGGGTACTTCCCTTGGTCGTACACATCTCGTTTCTCATGAGATCGAATTACTCCCAGATACCAAACCTATCAAACAGAGATACTATCCTGTTTCGCCTGCCAGACAAAAACTGATTGATGATGAAATTAAGAAAATGCTGGAGTTAAATATCATCGAACCGTGTAAAAGTCCTTGGTCTTCCCCAATATGTTTAGTGCAGAAAAAGGATCAAAGTCTGCGTTTTTGTGTAGATTACCGGCGCCTTAACGCTGTTACTAAAAAGGATGCCTATCCTCTGCCGCTGATTTCCTCCATATTAGATCAGTTGAGGGATGCCAAATATCTAAGTTCATTAGATATTAAGAGTGCATATTGGCAAGTTCCTATTGCTGAATCTTCCAAAGACTATACCGCTTTCACTGTCCCTAATGGCCTGTATAGGTTTCGTGTTATGCCTTTTGGGTTGTCAAATGCGCCTGCGACTTGGCAGCGTCTTATTGATACCGTGCTTGGAGCTGATTTGCAGCCTTCGGTTTTGGTTTATTTGGATGACATCGTGGTAGTGTCGAAGGATTTCGAATCTCACCTAGAAACGTTGCAGAAGGTTTTTGATCGCTTGCATTCTGCTGGGCTGATAGTTAGTTTTGACAAGTGTCAATTTTGCCGTCCTGAGCTTAAGTACTTGGGATATGTTGTTGATAAGTATGGTTTACGTCCTGACCCAGCGAAAGTAGAGTCGATTTTGAGTGTACCTTCTCCGAAAAACGTTAGGGAAATTCGTAGATTTATAGGCACAGCATCTTGGTATCGAAGGTTTGTACCGCAGTTTTCTACAATAGTGGCTCCTTTGTCGAACCTCACTAAGAAGAATGTTAGTTGGTGTTGGTCGCCTGAGTGCGAGAAATCTTTTAAACTTCTTAAGGAGTGTTTGGTTACTGCACCTATTTTGACCTGCCCTGATTTTGAGCGTACCTTTTATGTGCAGACAGATTCGTCGGCATTCGGTGTCGGTGCCGTGCTCACGCAGCAATTTGATGATGGTGAAAAGGTAATTTGCTATTTGTCCCGTTCTTTGACTAGCCAGGAGCGCAAATATAGCTCAGTCGAAAGAGAGTGCATCGCCGTAACTTGGGCAGTGGAGAAGCTACGTCACTATCTTGAAGGTTTCCACTTCAAAATCATAACAGATTGTCATTCTTTGCTATGGTTGCAGCAGCTGAAAGATCCCCAAGGTCGATTGGCCAGATGGGCACTTCGTCTGCAGCCTTATGATTTTGAACTGATTCATCGCAAGGGCTCTGAACATACCGTCCTTGATTTTCTGTCTCGTTCAGTACCAGTAACGGTGGAATCCATCGAGGTATTCTCGGTCACGAACCATGCCGATTCTCCCACCGATAAATGATATTTGAGAATGCTGGATCGAGTCGAACGGTCTCCTATGCGTTATCCCTTATGGCGTATACAGAATGGCCAGTTGTACAAGTATGTACGTTTGCGTTATCCCGAGTTAGCAGATCCTGCCGACACTTGGAGACTGGTTTTACCCAAAGAGAAACGCCTAGAAGTAATTAGGTTGTTGCATTGTGATGCGAGTTGCGGACACGCAGGGATCCATAAGACTGTGGCTCGAGTGGGAAATAGGTATTATTGGTCGAAATTAAAGGTCGATGTGGCTAAGTTCATTAGGCAATGTGAGATTTGCATAAGTACTAAACCCGAACAGAAGTCACTTAGGAGAAATTTGTTGAGTAAGACACCTACCGTTGGAAAACCTTGGCAATTAGTTAGTGCCGATCTGATGGGTCCATTACCCAGGACGGCTAAGGGTTATCAGTTTATTCTTGTCGTATGTGACAATTTTAGTAAGTTTGCCATGGTGTTTCCGTTGAGGTCAGCTACTGCTAATAGCATATCGCAGGTCATCGAGGATAATGTAATTCTCTTATTTGGCGCTCCGAAGACTATAGTGGTAGACAATGGTCGTCAGTTTCAGAGTAACCGTTTCCAAAATCTCGCGAAAACCTACAACATCGAAATAGCGTACACCGCAAATTACCACCCTCAATGCAACCTGACTGAAAGGGTAAATCGTGTTGTTAAGACTATGTTATCTGCATATGTAAAGGATAATCACAGGGCTTGGGATCAATTTTTGCCGAAAATAGGTTTCGCCATTAGATCATCGAAACATGAAATTACAGGCCTAACGCCTAATTTTGTCAATTTTGGTCGTGAAATTTCGTTAGATGGTAACAGTGACAAGTACGTACCTTCTGAGTCTGAGTACCCAGTTGTAAACCCTGAAAACCGTAAGCTTGCTTTCACTAAGATTTATAAGGATGTTCAGAGTAGAATATTAAAGGCCCATAAATCTAGTAAGAACCATTATAACCTAAGACGCCGACCCGATAAGTTTGTTTTGAAGCAAAAGGTCTGGAGACGTTCTCACGCCCAGTCTGATGCCTCTAAATACTTCACGGCAAAGTTAGCACCTAAATTTGTGGGTCCCTTCACGATTAGAAAAATTCTCTCACCATGGACTTATGAGCTCGAAGGTTCTGACGGTAAACGTTCGGTGTGGCACATAAAAGATCTGAAAGCACACCCTCCCGATGACAACTAGTTGTGGGCTGTTAGTTCCGTTGACGTACTTAGGCATCCGAATAGGCAATGACGAATTCGTTTTTTTTTATGTTGGTCTTAGTAACATGGTTTTAGGTCACTTCTGTCGTTAATTTGGTAGTATCATTTACTTTTCTGGTTCATTGGTCTTGCTCAGGTGGCTGAAACCCACTGAGTAAGTTTTCACCTCTTTCCGCCTCACGGGAGGAAGTGTCTTTGGTTGGATCTCTGTGATGGGGGATGCACGAATACCATCACCGTGGTTATACCTGCGAGGGGTAAGAGTCCCCAAAAATGGTCTTGTGTGGGGCTCGAGCTTGGGAGGTGCCGCTTGGAGATAGCCTGGTCTTGGCCTGGTTACCATTACCCGGGTAGGCACTACTGGGCTTCAGACTAACCTCGTTGTCTAGCAAGGGTGGTCGTCGTGGTGTGACGGGGAACACTCCCGTACCTCATTGTTTTGCTGGTGGAGTAGCCTTGAGGCGAGCTACTACCTAGCTGTTAAGTCCTTATGCGTTTTTTTGTTCTTTTTTTCCCTTCTCTTTTTTTTTCTCTATGTATTTTTTTTATTTGTGTTGCTATGCCTGATGGTAACTTGGGAGACGAGTTAGCCATCCCCGTGCATTTAAGTCTCCTTATTTTTGACATTATTTTTGCTGTTATGCCTGATGATAACTTGGGAGACGAGTTAGTCATCCTCGTGCATTTAAGTCTCATTATTTTCGTTGTTATGCCTGATGGTAACTTGGGAGGCGGGTTAGCCATCCATATTAAGTCTCCCCACCAATTATCCATCCTCTGGTGAGAAGCTAGTAAGAAAAAAAAATCTTCGATTTTTTTTTCCTGCGAGTAAAGGGGGAGTTGTTACGGACCTCTAGCGTATGCGACCCACCATATGCTTTAGCGTTTTGTGGGCCGCATTATAACAACTGCTACACGTCCGAAACACATTTCGCTATTCTCCACGGGAGGGCGACAGGTGAACAGCAGAGAGCGAAAGACAGGAAGGGAACCATTTTTGTTGGCTTGGCGTGATTGGGGGTAATTAGTTGTTATTCTGTGAACCTTGATTTTATCCAAGGCATCCGCGTGGATTTTAGAATAATCAACTCAAGAAAATTTCCTCAATCTGCTGTTGTTCCGTTTAGCGGAATATTTTGTGTATGTGAGTAAATTTTATCTGCGGAAGCAGGATATTAAATTACACAAGGCTCTCCTTTGGGAAATACAGTGTCAACTTAAAAGGCGGACTCGACCCCATTTATCCGACTGTGGCTTCCCGGAGTATTGGTGGATTGTTCCCTCATCAGTGAGGGTTCCACGGACGGGGCTTCTACATACGTCAGTGAAGTTCCACGGACGGGGCATCCACACATCAGTGGAAGGTTCCAGGGCTGGTGAGGCTACAATCAACCCCATCCTTGGGTCCATTTCTTGTGTCCCGAAGACATCTCTGTAGGGCTACAGTTCTTCCACGTCCGGACTCGGTATCGTACCACCCTGAATAAGTGTGTTTTTGTTGTGTTTTATTATTTTTTTACTTACCGGGGACCACCTTCAGTGGTTCGGCTGGATTTAAATTCATACGTTTGCATTTTTAACCTGTACATATTTAAGGATTTTATGCATTTACATATATTTAAGGAGGTTCTTTAAATGAGACCTTTGTGGCAGTATTTATGAGCAATTTTATGCACATATTGTAAACCGATGTGTAGCTACACGAGGCATTTTATGAATGTTGTAACTGATTAATCGTGAAATTGGCCACACCTGTGAACATCGCCAGGTTACATGCTGGAGAACCAATATCTGTAAATTGAATAAAATAGTGCATTTCATTTTTAAAGAAAGTGTCATTATTTCGTCTACGACCACTACATATGGAAAAACTCAGTGATTTGTCAAGTAAGTAAACTAATAATTTTTCATAATTTATGTAAGCTTGGGCTTAACGCCCTGAGATAATCTGAGCTAGAGAAATTTTATCGTAGGCACGTACATCACTTTCCGGGTAAGTCAGTGCCTACGGTATCTGCTACGCTACAGTAGCCCAAGTGATTTCGTTACGTAATATCTGATAATCATTAAGATCCAACGTATCTATTTGTTTATGTATGTGTAACTCGTAGCACTATTTTGACATCTTTGGAGTCTTTCCATATCCCCCGTATTTGACAGATACAAAACTGTTCCTGCAAAGTAAAAATGTGGCAGTATAATTGTGTTATAGACGGTACGTCTGGCCCAGAAACTTAAATATTTAGCACTTCTGTACAGCACCCCTAATTTTTTTGAAATTTTTTTACACGTATAGTCTACATGTTCCCTAAAACTTAATTTTCTGTGAACTATTATACCCAAATATTTGATTGAATTTACTATGTCAATTTGCTTATTTTCAATAATAATTTTAAAACCATTATTTAGCCATTCGTCTACAACACTCTGTTTTCCTAAAACCAGTGCTTTTGTCTTTTCTGCATTCAATTTCAATCTATTTGTTTCTAACCAATTAGTTATATTCTCTATGTCTTCATTCAATTTCCTGTCAATGTCAAACTGATCCTTACCAGATATATAGATCATAGTATCATCTGCAAACAAGTGAAATTTACAATATTTTATAATCTGCTCTATATCGTTTATATACAATATAAACAGGAGATGACCCAATATACTCCCTTGTGGGACACCATTTTCTACCCACTCTTCCTCGGATTCAATGTCTTCACATTTAACTTTCTGTTTTCTGCCAACTAGATAATTACTGAACCATTTTAAAATCACATCACTCAACCCATACTTCGATAATTTCTCTAATAATCTATTTCTGTCAATGGTCTCAAACGCACGTTTAAAATCCAAAAATATTACTGCTATAACATGATCTTCATCCAAGCTTTGTTTCCACTCATAAAGTATATACTGGAAAGCTGATCCACAGTTATAGTTTTTTCTGAAACCGACTGATACATTGTCAAGATCTTATTTTCATTTACGTGTTCTAATAATTGCATATACACTACTTTTTCTAAAATTTTTGCCTCTGTAGGTAACATATTAACAGGTCTAAATTCCTCCAGCTTTTTTGTTCCTAAAATTTTTTGCAACGGTACAATTGTTGAAATTTTTAATTTATCTGGAACTATGCCTTGTTCTAATGAGCCATTTACTAGATTTAAATAGGACTGCATAGTTCCTCAAATGCCACTTTACACATTTCAATTGTAAAATCATTTGGACTACTTTTATTTGGCAACGAATAAATAATTTCATGTAATTTTTGTACATCTATTAATTTAAAGCATCTAAATTTATTATTGCACGTTTTTATTTCTAATAAATCATTTTGAAGTGGAATACTCCCTAATACTGTCTATATAGTATTGATTAAACTTGCTCGCAATGATCTCTTTATCTGTATAATCAATTCCTTCAAACTGAATAGTCCCAAATGTGTGTCTGCTTCTAGTTGATACAATATCTTTTAAACTTTTCCACATTTCTTTTGGATCATTTTTATTTTTGTCAATTTCCTGTTCATAATATGTACGTTTCTCATCTCTTATCTTCTTAACTACAAAGTTTCTAATGTTTTTATACTCTTGCCAGTCTTCCTCTTCTTTGGTTATCACATATTTTTTGTACTGAAGGTCTCTCTTATTAATTATATCAGCGATTTCTTTGGTAAACCAAGGTTTCCGTTCACCCTTGAAACTAACACTAATTTTTGGCACTAATTCATCTATAACTTTTATAATGTTACTATATAAATTTGCATATTTTTGATTCATATCAGTCAGTCTATAATTTACATTTACATTACTTAACATACTTCTAAAGTTATTTACATCCGGTAATTTTTTTCTGACAACAAATTTACTTATGTGATCATTACTTTTTTGCATCGTAATAGAAATTTTTATCAGTGAATGTCTGTTAAATACTGGTTGCCTAACTACTTCACAGCCAAAATTACCATAATTACTAATAACCAAATCAATTAATGATTCTTGACCAGTTGTAGCGATATGCGTATATTCCACTACATGTTGCTTAAGACCATAATCACCTAAATATCTCCTTAACCTACTTGAGTATGTTGTCTCTGCATTCATATTTATATTAAAATCTCCCACTAATATCACTGTTTTTGTTTGGTTTATTAAGAATGTTTCACAAAATTCTTCAAAAAAGTCCAAAAATGTTGCACTTGACCCACTCGGTGAACGATAGATACACCCTAACACAATTTCATCGGTTCCAGTCTTGATTTTTACAACCATTAGCCAATACTGTTTTTGACAAACAAATTTTTCATGTATCCAATATTTTACATCATCCCTTATATATAACTGCACCCCTCCTGTTGATCTCGAGTCTGAGTCTAGACGTACACTAGTATAATTGCATATTTGAATTTCAGAATCACCTATATCTTCCGTAAGATGAGTCTCAGTAAGACACATAACTGCTGGTTTTCTACTATTTATAAATTGTTCTAGCTCTTCAAAATGGGCTGTAACGCTTTGGGCATTTTGTAGATAAATAAATTCTTCATTTACACTGTTCTGTAGTTGCTATTCATTTATTCCATAATCAATTTTAGTTTTTTGCTGTTCTATTTTTCTATTAAAAATCTGACATTGCCAGTCAAAAGCTGTGTGATTTACGTCTAAGTTTAAATTAAATTTTTCATTAGCCATGACACAATTTACACATTTCTGTGTGGTACTCTTACAGTCCTTGTATTCATGACTGCCTTCTCCGCATTTACTACATGCTCGTCCATTTTTGCAGTTTTCTGCTTTATGATGATATCCACAATATCTGTAACATCTCATTATATTCCAGTATTCATAAACATTGCATTTTGCCCATCCTACGTTCACTTTTCCTTCCTTAATTACATTTTCAAAACTTTCAGCATCTACTTCTATAATAGCTGCATATCTAGTTTTCATTTTGTAAATATTTCTAATCTCAATATGTACACCACTTCTCTTATAGTACATATTTTGTCTTAACAAACACCCTTTTAATTCTTTTTTTTCTAACTTTTCTTCTATCCCTGTAATTCTAATGTGTGGCTTTTTCATTTTAGGTACAGTTACCTCAATCTTACTTCCCAACTTCTCCTCTACTGCCTTTTTTACCACTTCAACCTCTTTTTCTTCCTCACAGTAAATTGCAACTCTTCCCTTATTGATTGGTTTAATATTGTTAATGCGAACTTCCAATTCTCTTGGGTTTATCGCCTTCTTTATTTCATTTCTCATTTTTGTGGAATCTTCCATCTTTTTATCTTTTGATTCGATTATAAGTAATCTGTCTGCCTTATTCTTTAACTGTTCTTCTTTGCCCTTCTTTACTTTATCTGCCCAGCTTTCATCCCTTTGAAAATTAACCCCCGTTATTGTATGTTTATTATTATTGCACTGATTATTAACTGTTTGTGCATTCAACGCTATTTGTTTTTCTTTCTGTTCCATTACCCGTAGCAAGTCTATGTTAGAGTCCTTTAAGTTGCACACTTCGTTTCTTAGCGTATCTATTAAATCTGTTAACTTTTTAATTTTTTCATTGAAATATTTTGTAAATATAATCTGCTACCTCCATATCACTACTCAGAGTCTGCAATCCTTTCTTTTCACAGTCTTCACAGATGTAAGCTAGTTTTGGATTTTTTAGACTACTACAACGCATCTCCGTTTCCGAAAGATTGCTGCATACTTTGCACCATTTTGTTTTGCAGAATTTACATATTATTAAAGTCTTTGCAGTTTCGTCACTGCATTTAGTGCAAGTTAACATTTTTTTAAATTAACTGAGCAGTGAATGCAACATACATACAAAAGCAATACAATAGAGGAATTAGATATAGCCTCATATCAACTACAAAACATCATGACATCATGTTATGAAAAAAGTTGTTCCATTAAACAACGGGCAGTCCAAAGAGATGTGGCCTGGTGGAATAGGGATCTCAGCCATCCTCGACCTGAGACTCGGAAATCTTTTAATAGAGCTAAAAACACTGGAAACTGGGAGGACTACAGAAAAGCCCTTACGGAGTACAACACAGAATTGAGAAGGTCTAAAAGAAGATCATGGAGACAGTTCTGCGAAGGGATAGATGAACTAGCCCCAGCAGTACACCTACAAAAAGTCCTTGCAAAAGACCACTCAAATTGAATAGGGCTACTCAAAAAGCCCGATGGTAAGCACACCGAGAGTCAGCAGGAAAACATAAGGGTGCTTTTAGACACTCATTTCCCAGGCTCTCGCATAATTCAGGGTGAATTTCTACAGGACTACTTGGATGAGGATATTCATCGTCCTACCAGAGAAGGAAGACGCCTGGCTAGAAAAATATTCACCCACAACAAAATTAAATGGGCGGTATCAACCTTTAACCCACCGGGCAGAGATGGTATCTTCCCTGCCCTACTTCAATACGGAATTGAGGAGCTTATCCCATGCCTGAGAAGTATATTTATAGCAAGCTATACACTGAGGTATATTCCTCAAGCTTGGAGGGAAGTTAAGGTGGCGTTTATTCCGAAAATAGGCAGACATACACCAGACGAGCCTAAGTCGTACCGCCCCATTAGCTTAACCTCATTTCTCCTAAAAACAATGGAAAAACTTTTAGACCAACACATTAGAAGCGAAATCCTTACAGGAACACCGCTTCACACAAAACAATTTGCCTATCAACCTGGCAAATCAACAGTAAATGCTCTACATTGCCTGGTTCAAGGCATTGAAAAGACATTTGCAGCGTGGCTATGTGTACTTTCATAGATATAGAGGGTGCTTTTGACAACACCTCCTATGAATCCATACAAAAAGCTGCGGAAAAAAGGGGAACACAGTAACCTACAATTAAATGGATACAATCCATGCTCAAAAGCAGAATTATTACCACAACTATGGGGGATGTGTCGGCTACAGTGACTGCAGTCAGGGGTTGTCCACAAGGTGGAGTCCTATCACCCTTGCTGTGGTCAATGGTGGTCGATGATCTCCTACATAAAATGAGTAATTCAGGCTTTAATGTCCAGGGATATGCAGATGACCTGGTAGTCACTGTAAGAGGCAAAAATGAGGTCATGATTTCCAACCTCATGCAAATTGCCTTAAATATAATATCCAAATGGTGCTCGTCAGAGGGACTCAATGTCAATCCGAGCAAAACAACTATTGTCCCGTTCACTAAAAGGAGAAGACTCGATCTTAGAACTCCTGTATTGAATGGAACGATAATAAATTTTTCCAGTGAAGTCAAATATCTAGGAGTAATCCTGGATCAAGAACTTACCTGGAACGGACTCTTACTAAAGCAACAGCGGCAATATGGACGTGCCGTAGGTTGTTTGGTAAGACTTGGGGTCTATATATATGTATACATATATACGTCTTTGTATCAATTTTACGTCCATCTGTGTGCCGAAACGTATTCATATTGCGTCTGGTGTAAAAATGTGTCCGTATAATGGATGCAAAATTACTCTCAGCGATATTTTCTTCCACGTAAGGTTTTTTAATCAAATAATTCATTGAGAAATTCGATGTTGGGCCCTCTTCCTATACTAAAATTATTAACTGAATATACGTATTCACGTTTGTTCATAATCCAAAAAAAAAACTGCTTGAAAATCGGACGTAAAATAGATAGGTACAAACTTAAAAGAAGTAATGAAGGGAAGTGTTTGCTCAACAGTTTTATAATATTCTGCCTATCAAAATGAAACTGTTACATACATTAAAATGTACAAATTTTACAAATAATTACAATCTTTTTATCCATTATTTTAATTAATTATAACGAAAAATGTGTACTGTCGATTTATGATAGTTTTCTCTATAAGCAAATCGTTTAAACTATAGAGAGTGTCTCACCGGGAACTGAATCAATCGATATAGAGAAAAGTACGCATCAGAAAATTTTGAAAATTTAGATAATTACTAATGTCGGTGTGGCCAATCCAACTAAAATAATTACAAGCAGCTCGCACTTCCGCTTATACCGGAAGTCGATACCAACTTGCTTATTTCAAATAGAACTCCCTATATATTTTAGGGTTTTCGAAAAGAGCATAAAATTCTGAGTCGAAAATATGTAACATATCCTATACCTAAACCTAGCTGTTTCAGAGATATTTGACATTTTATAGAAAATTTGACAGGTGCAATGGTTTGCAAGAACCGTTATAACTTTCTTCATGTAAAAGATCCTCATTTGCTTCTTGTCACATTAAAAAGAAGACAAGGAGAACTACGTTCTACAACTGAAATAAATTCAATAATATCATACCAAGTGTTTCGTTTTTCGCGTTACATTTTGTCAACTTCAAACCGCGAAAACTTGTTTAGATCAAATGGAACACCCTGTATTTTTTTACGTCAAGTTGTGTAAAATTGAATTCTCTTTTTTCTGATATTAGCATTGTGGGGATTAGTACAACTTTTTGAAATATTTGCGATTTAATTAGAAATTCATGAATTGTTGTAATCGTTTCATCAAAATAGCCATGATTAGAAACAATCAGTCATTATCTTATGTCAAAAAGTGCCAGCACGTTTAAATTGCACCCACGAAGACTTTTTAAATTTGTTTATTATTTATGGAGAATGTGATAAAGTAATATCAAGAACCAATGGTTGTTAATGGGCTCTCATAAACTTTATTTTTAATAGTTCCCCAAATGAAATAATCCAGAAGTGATAAATCAGGCGAGCGAGGAGGCCATAAGGAAGGTCCATTATTGGCAATCCATTGATCATAAAAAGTTTCTTGTAAATAATTATTAATTAAATATGCGTTATGTGGGGGAGCACCGTCGTGCACATGAATTACGTGTGTATAATTATTTTAAAAGGGCCACGGGCAGTAAAAAAATGTTATCTGATTGTTATTGGAGACAATTTAGAGTGCACATCGCTTTGTAAAGAGCAACGTTAATATTAAACATAATGGTGTAATATTTACGATTAATTCACTTTATGAGAAAAAACAATTTTTAATACTGAACTTCGATTTTTTCTATGCACTTGCCTTGTGCCTAAAACGCAAATGAACATTATATTTAGATACCATCAAACAGAAAGATACTTAAGACACTTTTGAGAGAAAGGAAACAACTTTTATAAAATGATAGACATATCGGGTTAGGTGGTTATGTGATGGTTAGATGCCAAATACAAATTTCAAGACATTAAAATTATCATTACTTTTATTAATATCTTTATGAGTGTCCCAATATATCTGAAAAATGGAATGTGATACCGAAAAAATTAGAAAAAATTCCCAATATCACAAGTAATACTATTGAGTAAATTGTGACATGACAAATTAGTATAAAATCCAATTAATTGGGTAAAAAGGAGGAAAGTCGGTTAGAAACCATTATAACTTTTTATTTGAAAACCAGTAGAAAAACATAACATTTTCTTATTATTTAAAAATAAATAAAAAAAATATATACTTTGCGTTTGGTTGACTAAAATAACTAATAAATAATATCTAACAGCAAAAAAAAAAATAAAGATGAGATTATTAATTAAAAAAAGTACGTAAAAAAGTAAATAAAAAAGGTAACATAAAGAAGAACTCTTAGAGAATAAACGTAAATTTGAACTTTGATCTCAGGTAAAACTGCAAAATTCTAACAAAGAATATAACATGAAACGAAGGAAACTCAATTTACTTTTTAAAATAAACATCTAATAGAACTAACTGAAAAATAAAAAGTAAGTAACAACATGGTAATGTTGAAAACAGCTTATATAATGTCACATAAGGCAAGGGTCCACATTGTTTTATTTCAGAAGGGCCTACCTGTCATTTTCCGCGCCCCAGTCCGACACTGTCTATATTATATATTATATGGGAGTTTTGTATGAGCATTTTTTTCTTATCCGTGCCAGACTGAATTTTTACATTTTCATTCAAATGTTGCTTTTATCTTAAAGTACAGTAACTAGAGGTTTTAATTTCAGAAAAATACCACAGGAATTGAATTTTGTTTATTTTTTAATATCATCAAGAAAAAGTTTCTGTATTATACAGGGATTTGCTTTTTCATAGGAGGTGGAAGAAAATATCATTGAGTGTAATTTTGCGTCCATTATAAGGACGCATTTTGACACCATTACCTAGATGCTCAACTTTTTTACCCATTTAAATTACTTGCTTTTGAAAAAATTGCATCCAACTTCAATCCGCCCTATTGGAGCCAGCATTTTGAATTTTTAAATTTTGGCTTCAGATTCGTAATCAGCGCGACCCCAAAAACATTACATACTACCTTTCAAAAATAAATAAGCATTACTTTTTAATCTATTAAATTTCCCAATTTAGGGGTAGTTTGCAGCCATTGGGGGTAATAATATAGTGTGGGTACCATATAGAAACTGAAGAAGATGCTTTTTGTATAAGAATTGCATATAAAGAGACAATCATTTATTATGAAATTATTCCTGAGTTTTGCACATTATTTACCTCTAGATACTGTGTATTCTCTTTATAAAAAATTATGAAAACAAATATAAAATTTAATTTACATCAATGATTTCTTTGTATACATCTCTTGATCTGGAAGTACGATTTTTGTAATAGGTATGTATTAATTACTGAAAACAATATAAGGACGTATCTCAAACACGACACACAACTCACATTCCCGTAGATGAACCGAACAAATCCTCTCTGTATTAGCGCACTTTGTAACTTCACAGTGTTGCCAACTCCAGATGACGCAAAATTGATACAATTATCTAACTGAAATGTATATAGTGTTACGTGCTTACAGTCTTCAGTAAACACTTTGCGGATTCAAATAACTTGCAACAAGAATTTTCACAAACCACTGATTTATTTAATCACTACACTAGTAAATACTTAAAAATCACACAACTAATAATAACTTAATCTAATATAAATTCACTACTTTTAAAACACTATGTACTTTACTTTTCTTCTTAAACTTGTCAACTCTCGTCTAACCTAAAAACTTTCACTACTGAACTGTTTACTTCACTAAACTGTACTGTTCCCCCATCTGCTGGATTCACCTCCTTATATACACCCATAGAAATGTACCAGAACAGTATTCCACAATTTTCTGGAATCCTACAGAGTTTTCTACCATGTGATAGATGACCGTTCGTCAATTGGCTCATAGACGGCGCCACCCTACTAGTCAGGGAGTAACAGAATAACAGGTTTCCTTTCACCTTGAACAGGGACTTAATCACATCTTTCCTCGTTAGAGGGCAGCACATAACAATAGTATATAATGTACAGAGACCTCCCAGCAGTAAATGCTTGGACTAGCAATATTTATTTATTTTTATTAACATAAAACAATGTTTACAATTAACTTCCTTTCGTTACTTTTTTTAAGTTTGTATCTATTTTATGTCCGATTTTCGAGCAGTTTTTTTTAGATTATGAACAAACGAATTATTATACCCAGTTAATAATTTCAGTAAAGGTAGAGTACGCAATATCGAAGTTCACAATGAATTATTTAATTAAAAAAACCTTACGTGGAAAAAAGTATCGCGGACTGTAATTTTGCGTCCTGTATACGGACGCATTTTTACATCGGACATGAATACGTTTTGGCATACAGAGGGACGCAAAATTGATATATATATGTACGTAGGGTACTTTGCTACCTCCAAAACAGATACTGGCTACACGTTGTCACCTCATATATAACGTTGCCACCTCCGTTTTCGGAGATGGCAACGTTTTGCACAGTTTTCAATTTTACAATCATTTAAATGACATTAGAAACCTATATTTAAATTTTCGTGTGGAGGTGAAAAGACACCTTTATATCCACAAATTAAATTTTTACTTCAACTATATATCAGTGGCGCTGCTGTCGTTTTCATTTGTACAACCGAAAATACGATGTCACCTCCGGCTATATATGTTGCTTTTTAGATCATAGAGGGTACGATATCACCTCCAAATATCGGCAACATCGCGATGAATGTCGGGATAAATAGAAATGTATCAATTTTAAAAAATTACAGTATACCGGGTTGGGGACTGCCATCATAATACAAATAAAATTTCGTCTACATCATGCATAATCCATTTCCTCTATACTACAAAAGGCTAGTTTTTTTGGTTCACTGACAAAAATTATGCGCTTGAACAGGAATTACGCTACTAGTACTTGGAATGTTTACCAAAGAACAAATATGAGCAAAAAAAGCGTTTTTCAAATTGCACCTTGTAAGCGTATTTGAGTATCCATAAAATATGTTATATTTCAACTTAAATGTAGTTTTAGTTTTTTACGTCCGGTATTTGCGATTAAATAATTGAGTAAAATTCAATTATTACTATTTTATGAATTTTTATTTGCAACATAGAAAGTTCCCCAAGAAAAAAGCTAAAATGTAATTTTTCATAGTATATGTTCTTAGCTTTAAGACAGCGCAGTTTATTTTATTCTTGTTTAGATAAATTACTGTTTTTGGACCCTTAAACTTCTTGATCGTGAATTTTCAAGTCGCAAAACATGTAAGAACTTGGGAACTTTTATTTTATATGAAACAATGAATACGCATTCAATACACAATAAATATGTAATTTGTTCACATTGATGCCATTATTTCACAGGTAAATTTCAACAAAACTCAGCGGCTTCTATCAGAAAATTTCCGTAATCTCGATTTATAATATTTTATGAAAGTAAAACTATAGAATAATATTATTCCTATAATTTGTCTCTAACGGATCAGAGAATCGTTTAAAGAATGTAAATAACACATAATAGTATAAGCCACGACAGCTTCAAAGTCCTTTATAAATGATTTCTGTTTGCACTTCAATATTAACAGCTAAAACCTATTTCAAATGATTCTTTATCTCCTAAAACATCAAAATCTAAAGGTCATCAACATGTCGTAATGTACAAGGTGGCTACAGGGGGTGAAATGTGAAACACCCTAAAAATTTTTTTTGTTCTATTTTAAACTACAAAACACGAGAATTATTGTGTTAAAGCACGATATGCCTAAGAGCAACGGGAACATTAGAAAGAATATATTAAACAATTCCCAAAGCATGGAGTTAAATGGACGACGTTTACGTTTAAAGTGCGCTGGTGAAAAGAATCTTATTGCAAGGTAATGTTTTCTTTTACCGCTCTAGCTATCTTATTCTTAATGTGATCAAAAAATACTCATTAATAACATTAGATTGGGCTAAGCCTTTTTTTACTTTTTTGTTCTGATCGCTCTAATTTTTCAATAACTTTTTTAAGAGCGCCCGCACAAGATATTCGTTTGACTGTTTACATGAATAATAGAAACTGAGCTTATATAAACACACACAATGTTATGTATTTTGTTTGAACAAATCATTAAAATTATTACATTTTATCATACGTTTCGAGTTTTCGCAAAAGGGTATAATGCATTTGATCGGCATTTCTAAAACCGTGTATATCACTCGTGGGGAAAAAAATTCATATCATTGTGTTAGTGACCAAATTAAGCAACTTTTGAAATGTCTGTCTGTCTGTCCGTCCGTCCGTCCCCTCACATTTCTTGTAAGCATGATCACTTGAGAAGGACACGTCTGATTTGAACAAAATTTTAACAGTTAGTTAGTGCTGCTAGTGAAAAAACCCTATATTTTTTAAAAAAATGTTCAGTAAACATAAAAAATATGAAATATTTTATGAAAATAACTATACACAATGCGGAGTATTGTAACATTTGATAAGATTCTATAGACACGAAAATAATATATAATGTAGGTACTGACGAACGTATCGCCAATCAAGACAATATCATTAGGAGATAATTAAAATTGAAAATATAGCAAATAGCAATTATACCTAAAAAATAACTTATATAAAAATATAAAAATTATATTATGGAATGTTGAACAAATATATAAAAAATTCAAATAACATGTTTAGTCAAGTTATTTTATACTTGTTCAATCTGAATCCGAGGACTCTTCAACTATTTCGGAAGTAAGACGAGTTTCCTTGGTGTTGGGGTTTTTACAATATGGTTTTGTCCCATACACTTGCAGGATCCGATGCATGGTAATGTCTTCTTCATACAAGGGCATTGCAGACCGCTACAACCTATAAAATTTTACTGAAATAGTTTAGGAGTTTCGAAATATAATAATCAACAAACCTTATTTACAGTTATATGTAGATAAAAAAGGTGATTTAATCGGAATTGATGATTTAGTACTGAAAGCAGGGGTAATCTTATTATCAATAATATTATATCCTATCTGAACTAGTACTACTTAAAGCACCTATATCTATAAGTCCATATAAATTTTCTAAAACACGAATAATGAAAAATTTTGAAAGTTGTTAAACTTCACACACTACCTTAGAACTTAATAAGTAGTAAAATAGAACAGCAAATTTAAAATAATTACTCCACCGGGACTAAACGATTTTAAATCATTTCAACACCAACAAACACTAAGACAATGCCCAGAAATGCCCAGGCAGGAATAAATTTGTCTCAGAGTACAAAAATATCCGCATATATGTAATAATATATCGAAATATCAAATAATGTATCAATACTGTGACAGACGATACTAGACCACGCGCAATGAGGAAACAAACAAAAGTCGACCTTAAAAGATCTTGTGCGGGCGCTCTTACAAAAATTATTAAAAAATTAAAAAGCGATCGGAACAAAAAAGTAAAAAAAGGCTTAGCATCCTGAAACTCTAATCTATAACGTTATTACTGAGATTTTTTTTTTATCACGTTAAGAATAAAGTAGCTAAAGCGGTGGTAAACGAAAACATTGCCTGTGTAATAAGATACTTTTCACCAGCGGACTTTAAACGTAGACGTCGTTCATTTAACTCCATGCTTTGGGAATTGTTTAATATTTTTTTCTAATGTACCCGTTGCTCTTAGGCATATCGTGCTGCAATACAATAATTGTCGTGTTTTATAGTTTAAAATAGGATAAAAAAAATTTTAGGGTGCTTTTCGCATTCCACTTGCTGTACCCACCCCGTACAGGACGACATGTTGACGACCTTCAGATTTTGATGATTTAGAAGGTAACGAATCATTTGAAATAAGTTTTAGCTGTTAATATCGAAGCAAACAGATATCACAATTTGATATTCTGCGGACTCCACTATAAGGATAAAATGAAAGGAAGGTGCGATAGTGATAAAATTCAGTTAAATATAAAAAATAACAGCAAAAGTTGACTTGCATACGTTACAAATGAAGTCATAACTTCTCCAAAAATCAACATATTGTTTTCAAGTTTTAACTTAGTACTTTCTTCATAAAAAATCATTGATGATATTACACTCACGCTTTAAATGAGAACGTGTAAAAAAATGTAGGTACATAATTAAATGTTCTACAAAATTATGTGGGAAATTTTTTTATTGTTTCAACCGCTTTTCCGCATTAAATGAAAAACTAACATGTATATCCAAAAATTGTATAAAAATCACTTATTAAGAAAACTACGCATTTTCTCGAAAAATCACAAAGAGCAAAAATGCTTAGATCAACGTTTTCAATAAAGAGATAAAACAAAAATCAGTCATATTTCATGCGTTATCACGGAAAAACGAATATTACATAAATTAAAAATCGATGGTGTTTCGAAAACTGCAATTTATCAAAATACGCCAATGAAGGAAAAGTGTTTAAATCACAATTTCTGCAATAAAGTAAAGAAACATACTTAATTTTCCACTTGCCTTTCCGCGATTGTACCGGAGAACAAGTGAAATTTTATAAATCTCATTATCATATGAAAATTGGCTATTTTGTGAAGAATAATGGGGAACAAAAAGTGTGTAGATAGATGTTTGACATGAGAAAACAACGGAAAAATTGCGACATTTTAAATACCGATCTATTCCAGAAAAGCGTGTGAAATTGTCTTGAAAATTTTGTACCCTTTCGATAAATATCAAAGAATGAAAAGTATGTAGCTTAATGCTTTGCAGTAAAAAACAATTAAAAGTATTAATTTTTGAAGTATTTTCATGCAGCTACATTAAAATGATATATATGGGCAAATCCATTTAACTTTGAAATTTGTAGTAAAAAACAATAAAAAATTGATTTTTAATTTTATTATCAAGCATTTTTTTAACCGTAATTGACGTTATTCTTAGTTGTTGTGCTTCAACAGATAAACTGTTCAAAAAAACATGTTCCGCATTTTCCAAAAATTTCATTTAATATGTAATTTGAAATATTAGGCTTTAATACTACTATCGACAAGAAATGTATATGAAAACAAATACTCTGATAAAGAATATATAGCGACAGGCTATAGGAATCTGATAACTGAAATATTTAACGTAGACTAAAGTTTATTAAGTGCAAATTATTAATAATCAAGAAAAATGACAAAAGTGCAAGACATTGTGCAATACCCTGTAAAAAAATTGCATACAGAAAACCATTTAATGCCGATATGGTTACGATGAAAAGCTTATCTTTTATTTCATTTTTGTCTGGTTTACTTGACAGCTATGATATTACTTGATACCGATTTATTTGCATTTTTGTAGCAAGAACAATTAATGACAATGAGAATAACCCCGCTAATTCTGCGGAAATGAATTCAAATTGTGCAAAGAAGAATCTAGAACCTAGGCACTTTATTATATTCGTACAGGCTATATTATGCATTACTTCTCTCTTATCACAACCAGATGTTAGTACCTGCTTCTCTATTGCGGTCCTTTTATACTAAACACTGACTCTTTTAAACACTCGTTGAGGGAAGTAATACAAGATTTTTAAATGCGCTGTTGGTATTCTGTGTGTAGATAGATGGTTAATTGATAATTTTTAATTGTTTATGGACATATATTTTTTTGATATTTCACTATAATTTCCGGATAGTTTCTATGTACGCTCCATTTGGCTTTGCCTCATTTTTTAAAGTTCTGTGCTGAATTTTCTAGATTTTTTTTATTGGTGCAATGCTAAACTCGACTACAACCAACCAATTCATTTAAAACTTATCAATATAATAACAATTATATTATTATATATTATATTGGGACATCACGAAAAGTAGTAGGGATACCAACATTGAGGTTTTAGGTGACGATAGTACTAAGTGAGAAATTTGGAAGTGGCAATAACTAGCATTATAAAAATAAAAAGCAAGCCGCGCTCTGAACAAATTAGAGTAAGTTTTCCATGAAGTTAAGTCTTTTAGTAAAGTTGTTAAATACTATTAAGTTAATGTAAACAGTAAGAAAATGGCCTTAATAAGAAAATAGGAAAAGCAAAAGCAGAGTAAAAAAAGTACTCGTTGCAGATTCTATCTGTGATGAAAAGGTAATTTGGAAAAATTATTTGAGACATCTGCAAAGACATCACGGTTCAGAAAACGAAGTACAAAATATATTACAGTGTCCTACAAATAACGAGGAAAGGCGTCGCGCGCTTTTATGATTGAGAAACGCAGTAAACTTCAATATCTATATACCTGGTACAGTAGTACGACCAAGTTGAAGCAGTAATAAAAATGCGGGAGATTATTATCCATGTGCATACTGCAAAGGCATGTTTTTAAAAACATACGTGAAACGCCATGCAAAGATATGCGTTTAAACAAAAATCAAATTGCACGGCATCAAGTAGCAACCAACCATTCTCAATTATTTTCTACTTGTTACTTTTTTAACCTTTCCTCCAAGTTTTCAGTCCGTTAATTTTAATTTTTAAATTATAGATTGAAGTATGACAGTTCTAACCACTACTTACTTTGATATTAATACCTAATTTGTTTACATACTTATTTTTATATATGACTACTCTTAACTATATGAATGTATAGGCCAAGTAAGAACTTCCTTGCACTTAAAAAACGCAACAGAAACTTTACGACATAATTATATCGCCGCGGACCATGGCGACATGCCTGTCATCAAACAACCCGACGCACATTAAAAACCTATAAAGGTAAGAGAGTCAATTTGCAAACAGCAGTATAGTTGAAGTAATCAGTTCCCGGCAAATAAAAAACGCATCAAAAACTTTACCACCTCATTAAAATACCGGTACTCTTTGTACTGCTGTTCGCAAATTGACTCCCTTACCTTTATAGGTTTCATGACAGCATGGCGCCATGGCCCGCGGCGATGTAATTCTGTCGTAAAGTTTTTGTTGCGTTTTTTATTTGCTGGGAACTGATTACTACAACTTTTTTTACTCATTCATTAGATCTGGATATGGTGACAAACATGTGAAAATGTCTATTGTCTAATACCATTGACTTTGTTTTCTTTTTATTTAGTGCATGCTTGTGCAATGTGCATAATATATATGCATGCACTGCATACTATGATTCACACTTACTTTGTTATTGTATATGTTTTTATATTATTTTAACCTATAACTATAACTACTTGTTTGTTTTACACAACATTATACATAATTTGACTTGTCATATATACATTTTTGTATCTTAGTGGTGAATAAAGTATTATTAATATTATTATCATTATTATATTATTAGTTAAAGGTAGGTAGAGCTTTGTCAATAGGAGTATCTCATCCCATATGCGTAGTATATAAGGAAAGTATAGTGATCGTGCAAAAATTCGAGTTTGAGTTTTTGATGATTTACACATTCAAGTCCAACCAACAAAAGTGGTTTTTAAAAATTGTCTGTCTGCCGTCTGTCGTCGTATTTTTGCATGTGTATTGAAGACGGCCACACCTCGAGGCGAAATCGCAAAATCGATCCCAGCTCAAATGTAGGGGGAGTAAACCCCTAAAAACAGGAAAAAAATACAAAATAATTTGTTTCTCTAAAAGTGCTCTAACGATTTTGATTAAATTTGGTACATGGACGCTCCCCTAGTACTGATATAAAATGACATGACCACTTGCTCTTAGAAAATACCGGGAGGGAAGCGTTGGGGGGGAGGGGGTGTTGAGTTTTAAATAATTTAATTTTCTCTTTTTTCTCAACAATTTTAATCAAATTTAACACATGAATACTGACTTAGTAGCAGCATAAGGTAACATGACCGCTTGTACCTAAGAAATGCAGGGATGGAGGTTGCGGGGGAGGGGGCAAGGAATTAAATAATTTTTCTTCTAAAGCGGTTCTAACGATTTTGATTAAATTTGGCATATTGACACTCCCCTAATACCGATATGAAATGACATGACCAGTTGCTCCTAGAAAATACAGGGAGAGAAGCTGTGGGGCGATCTACTCCTAAATGGGAAAGTTTGTCCGAGTTGTCGCGGTCCGATTCTTAAACTATAAAACATATATTGATTGATAAATAATATTTAATACACCCATTATGTTTATTCAAAGAGTATGATTCCTAGGTTTAAATTCAAATCCTTTTGAATAAGTTAATAAGCGGATAAAATAGTCCATTTGAAATTCTAGTGCTTGCTTTCAATAGTAAATTAGTTTATTTAGTGGCTTATTAGTGCAAGGAAGTTTAATATCTTTGCTATTATAAGGAATATGAAAACATATTTTAAGTAAAAATTATAGGACATACTTTGCTGCCTATTTCTAAAGTACGTGAAATATACAGTGGGTTTACTTAAAGCGAGACAGCTTGAATGTCGACTTTTTAAAATAACATACCCGGGTTACACCACCTATTTCAGCGTAAAATTTTACGTTTAGTATTAATTTTTATTTTGAGAAAGTTATGGGATTGTCAAGATATTGCAAAAATATGAAAATTTACGCAAAAACAATGCATCACAAATATCATTAAAATACCTTGTTAATAATAGCTATGAGGAATTATTTGGTAAGTGCAAACATAGGGGTGAGCTGAAATATCTGAGTAGAACAAAAGTTTATTTTTACGTACAAGGGATTTTATACAGGGGCATTAACTTGCCAACTTCCATATTATACCTAAAACTTCATTCTTTCCAAAATATTATATCCATAGCTACTTATTATTTACACAGAACTCTTGATATTTTATTCTAAACATCAAACAACCTTAATATCATTTAAAATCAGTTACATTATATTTCAAATATTACTAGAAGAAAAAAATCTCACTACGTAAAAGTTCAATATTTTCTGAAATATTGATTAATCAGAAGAGTAATTCTTTATTTTCACCCAATTTCATTCCAAAATTCGAAGAAAATGTTTTTAAAGGCCTTCCAAACCACCTAAATGACTCTTTTATATCTCAGAGATCTAGATAGATTTCTCTGAGTGAAAGACTAGGGGACATAGATTCAGACTTTAATTTAGTTTAAATAATAAAATACTTGCCAAAAACTGTCTTCAAAATGTGCATTTCCGGCCTACTAAGAATTTATAAAATTATGACCATCGTTTTCCAGAAATTTACAAATTCAAATGCGGGTTCAATAATGTTTATATATTAACAACTACAGATAATGGTGTTACGTTTTGACCTCCGAAAATTTGACAACATTGCTAGAGGTAGTAACGATGCCTCAGTTTCTACTCATATATATATATATATTGGAGGTCAGTTCGTATCTCTTGTATCCTGTATATATGATTTTTAAAAAATTATAAATCTTTTCCCCTCTTTGGAGATTCGTATTCTAGAGGTCCCCCTAATCACAAATATATAAAATTTATAGCAATATATGCACGGGATAACACGGAGGTCAGGTCGTCCTTTCTATGTGCCGGAGGTGACAACTTAACTAGCATCAATATATATATATATATATATATATATATATATATATATATATATACATTGTTTCCTATTAAGTCGAGATCCGTATAAATTTTAGATAACCTGAGATCCGGTTCATAGAGTACTCGTGCTGCATTTTCCTTTTTGTTCTGACCAATTAAAATATGGTTAATTTATGGGACTAATAGAGGGGTAAGTTCTGATGACTTTTCTATATACAGAAAATACATCGTCAAGAAGAGATCTTTTGGAAAGAGAGTAAAACGGGATCCGACCTAAATTATATACAAGCTTATACGTAATACCTATACAACATGAGATCCGGCAGTGTTGCCACTATTTCGATGTATTTGAAATATTCATTATTGAACTTTTACAGTTCAAGTATTTGTAATTATAAAAACTCCTAGGAAACATATTTTGTCTGAAACAAATTATTGTATTGTATTTCTGAATCCTAAATGAATTAAAAAATTTTGTTAGTATTATGGCAAATTTTTTGTTTTTTTTAACCTCTCCACAATAAAATTGTGAGAGGTTACTAAAATTGGTACAAAAACGAAAATTGAGATAACATCAAATCTTTACGTTTTGAGGTCCTAGGAACCCAAAAAAGTGATTTTTGAAAAATGTCCGTGTGTGTGTATGTGTGTTAGCACGATAGCGCCGAAACTACTGAACGGATTTGAATCATACTTTGCGTGTGCGTTTCTTTAGTGCCCCAGAAGATCTGAAAAGGTTTTGGTTGAGATCGGATTACGTTTAGTGCCATTTTGACGCAACAAGTTGTTTAATTTATAATTACTTTCAGTTTGCAATGGAGCCATTGAAAAGCAGTTAAAATTCTGATTTCAACAATATATCACACTTCCACCCTTTCGATTTGGTTTCCGTGAAAAAAATTAAAAACAAAGCAAATATGGCATAGATCACATTTCGCATGATACTAGTAAAATTACTGAAATGCTAATGTTTCATTTAATAAAGACAGCCGCGAGCGATCGGATTGCAATGGGCAAATTTTGACGATTGTCATTGTCATCGTTTGTCATCCGATAACGTTGGTGTCATGTCATGTTAATAAAACTTCGGCATATTTGTAACTTTTAGTGGATTGTCACAAACTTTAAAGGTAGATATAACAATATCATATGCTTTCTGTACCTTCGTTGCTGAATTTATTATAGATTATCACTTTACCAATTTTCAAATTGTTGCTTTACAAATCTGTAGTATTTAGGATAACTAGTCTTTCTTAGTCGTTCAAGTGATGTTAAAGTTGTTAATATCCTAATAGTATATTATTCAACGAGCGATAATATAGGTAATAACTCGCATAGATGATTGTAAATTCATTAAGTTGAGGGTTTTTTTAGTGCCCCAGAAGATCTGAAAAGGTTTTGGATGAGTTCGGATTACGTTTAGTGCCATTTTGTCACACAATTTAATGCTCTTTTCGGCTTCAAAGATCCACCGAGTGGGGAGGTTCCAGTCGCTTCCAGTAGCTGCCGATTTTTTTATTTCAAATAAACTCGACGTTTGAACATACTTAAACTCCATTTCAAGATTTATGATAGGTAATATTTTTTCAATTTTCTTTTTTGATTAATAATATCGCAGCGTTTGTCAGATATATGGAGTACGGCTTGAATTTAATGGAAGTTTTAAGGATCGATTACAAAGTCTTATGCTGTTTATCAAAGTTAATGCCTTTGGAATAATGTTTAACAACTAGACTAGGCACTGATTGACTGCAGATACTATAAAAAATTACTGATTTATTTATTGCTCATATCACTGAACCTAAGTATAAAGTTGGAATGTGGCATAAAAACGCTTTTTAATATGTAGGGGTGAGATAATGGCAAACAGATATTTTTAAACTTGCCCCTAAGCGGGTGTACATCCCATAAGTTTTATATTATTTTATTAATCAAAATTTAAAGGAATAAACGACACGTCAAAATTCTTTTATTATTTGTATAATATAAGATTCTTTATTTGTATAAGAGATAGTCCAAAGCAGTTGTTACCACCTCGTTAAGATTATAATCATGCTTAGAAAAGTTTTCCAAGCTAGAAATGAAAAATTCGGCATAAACATTATTTTAGACTGTAGAATGCAGTAAAAATATTCACTAAAAAATGTCGGTTGACTGGAGGGCACATTTCTAAGGCCGATTAAAATATACTTGATATGAGTCAAATCAGACTATTAATTTGATCCCGGCCAATGTATTCCATTTCTTGGACATAAATATAAACTAAAAGATATCAAAGTTTTGTTTTGACTACCAGTCAAGGCTTTTCTTTATGAAATAAAAAGATCTCGCCTTCCAAATATTTTGCATTGTATCACAAGTTTTGAAAGTGTTGGTTGTGGACAAGAATGTCTTCTAGAAGTAAAAGAATACTATTATTATGTAAAAATGAAACAGTCAACAACGAGCAAGGTAAGTAAAAAATATTTTACATTTCTAAACTTTACTTCAATTGATGCCTTTTATAAACTAAATATCGTAGGTATAGACCTTGTAAAAGGTAGATTTTGGTTATTTTAAGTACATGTCTTATTTATTATAGGTCATACATTATACATTGTAGACATATACATACCTTACAGAAATAACAAAAATAATAATGTAGAGAAAAAATAAAAATTTCAATATAGGTCTCAGTAAACCAAATACAACAACATTTTGTTTAAGGGCAATGCAAATTCCATAATAATTTTTTTATTCTCATTCCAAAAATGCGGAAACGCGGTACAGTACTTGGATCCATTTAAATCGCCAAATTTTAAACATTAATATTTTTAACTTCTAATTTAAGCCTCATCATTGGGATGTTGAAGAGCATAAAGAGATACAGACGATATATGGAGATGTAGGGAAGTAAATTATTTATTTAATTAATTATTTAGTGATATATCGAATAATCACATTTTCTGTAGTACCAGTTGTGAGGCTTGAATTTAGAATACATACCCTATACATAAACTAATAATAAATGGATGAAATTTATAGAAAAAGATACATATAATTTTGTGGAGGAAAATGATGTATGGAGTAATTTTAAAGAATGGAAAGAAGGCAAACAGACATTATCGTCACAAGTGGCTGAGCAAGACAATGTAAGTTTAATAAAAACGGAGTGCGCATTGAAAATGATACTAGCGTAAATGAATACAATATAATTGTCGATACAAAACATTTTACAAATTAGTTTATATTTGCAGGCATCTAGCGTTCGAAATGTTAACAATCTCGCGCTATTTCCCGAAGACAATAAAACGCCCTCAACTTCAATAGTTTCTCCTAGTGTGAGCAGTAGGGACCCTTTCGAAGGACTACTCCATTTTGATAGTACGCAATCAGAAGTAGAATACGAACATTCGAAAGGAACAACTTATAAATTAGTGGTAATTTTAAAAACCCTACCCTGTACAGGGTGATACCTATAAAATTATACCCCCCCTTATTTCGGTCCATGTTTATCGATTCAAGTTTTTCAAAAACTACGCTTACATAGAATTTTCCGTAGATTTCATATATGCTATTATTATTCTTTTTCCTGCAACGATATACGAGGGGTGAAAAAAGTGTTTTTTTAAGTGGAATACCCTGTATATTGTTACACAGTTAGATCCGCCCTATTTTCTGATTTCAAATATATAATACCTATATATTTGTGACAAAAATGACGGAAATATTCATATTTAAATTAATCTTAAGATAATACAACAAAAAAACATGAACAAGTGATTCGGAACAGATTAAAAAAACGTTTATCCAAGCATATTTTCCTAAACCCGCCAATATTATTTATACAGAGATTACATCCCTTAATAAAATTTATTCTCATGGAAAGGAATATATCATTACTTAATAATAAATGTATTATTCCCGTATTTCCATTTTTAAATTATCTAAATCATAATTTATGATAATACATACCGTATTATCATAAATTTTATTCTTAACCCATAGAAAAAAATTCAGTGGATGAGATCGAGACTCCCTGGAGACCGAAGAATAATTCCAGTATTCCTAGTTCATATATCCTATGTTATCCTAACTGGTTGAAAAATGTGGACACCTCATGAGTATTGTGAGGTGAAACGCTATCTTGTTGCCAAATGAGTTGAAGTGTCAACGTATTGGTAAACTCATCCTTACATCTTCAATATATGTATTTAACTAATTCAAATAATTTGCATCGTTAAATCTACCGTTAATAAAAATCAGACCAATAATTTTGTCTCGAAGTCCCGATTTCAATCCACTGGACTTTTTCTATGGGGTGCTTTATAGAATAATATTTATGACAATATTTACCATAAATGATTTAGATCGTTCAAAAATGGAAATACGGGAAAAACACATTTATCAAGTATGATATATTTCCCTCCACGAGAAGAAATTGTATCAATGGATATAATCTTTGTATAAATAATAATGGTAGGTTTAGGAGAATATGTTTGGATCAACTTTATTTTAATCTGTTCCGAATTTGTGAATTGTTCGTGTTTTTTTGTTGTATTATTATAAAATGAATTTAAATGTGAATATCTTCGTCATTTTTATCACAAATATTATATAGGTATTATATATATTTGAAATCGGAAAGACAGGGCGGATAAAACTGTGTAATAGCGAAATCTATTAAAAATCATTTTTTTTTCACACTTCGTATATCGTTGAAGAAAGAAAAAAATCAGTAGCATATATGAAATTTATGGGAAATTGTATGTAAGTGCAGTTTTAAAAAAATTTGAATCGATACTCATAGACCAAAATAAGGGTGGGATAATTCTAAAGGAATCACCCTGTATGCATAAACTTATAACTTGTGACAAAATATTACTTACAAAGAAACTAAAACTGTAGTAGGAGTTTTATAGTTACTGAGATTTCTGTGAAATTTGAAAAAGATTGTTTAAAATTGTGAATTGCAATGTGATTACATTATTAACAATTTTTAGGACTATTCTGACTCGGAATATAACGAAAGCAAAGGTTCTTCCGATTCGGAAATTATTACTAAACCAAAATTACTACAGGTAAAAGAAATACGATATATATTTTTTAATAGTTTGATAGTATATAATTATTAATTAATTAATATTTAATCTTTTTTCTTCTATTTCGTATGTTAATTACAATAATACGGTTTTATAGATAATTAGAAATAAAAGAAATTTTGATCTTCTGGCAATAAAAAATGACAACGAAAAAGAAAAGACAGAGGTACAAAATCTTGGTGGAACAGATCAGAGAAGATATTCAGTTGCGACAATTAATATCAGTAATGAAGTAGAAAGCCAGGAAAACAATAGTAATAATAATGAAAACACCGAAAAGGAGGAAACGCTTGGGAATGGATATACACTAAAAAAATATATAATGGTAATAATATTTGATAGTTTACATTAATACTTTTTCTAAGTAGGTAGTTATATTTTACAATACAATAAGTATTATTAATCTGATTTCGGAATTCATTATTCGCTACCAAAATACAAATCCACCTCAGAACCTAAATAAATAAATTTGATATTATGATTATAGATACAAAAATGTATTTTAAGAACTTAAATACAAAAGAATGCCTTTTGTATTTGGAATTAATTTTGCCATAGAAATATTAATGGCAAATTATGGTAAAATGAAGTGTTAATAAATATATATAGTAACTTTAAAATATTATATATATTTTGGAAAAATACCTATTTAACTTTAAATTTCGTACCCATTTTAGAACTCACAACATAAAATTGAGGTTAGTCGTAGAAAGGAAGGAATTTGGGACAGAAAAGATCGTTGTGTATATTGCAACAAGGATGTTACAAATTTCTCCAGACATTTGTTTAGAAAACATTCAGATAAAAGCAGCGTTAAGGAAATATTGAATAAACAAAAAGGAAGTTCACAAAGAAAACAGTTTTTGAATATATTAAGAAAGCAAGGAAATATTTTAACATATTCTGAAAATATCATAAGACCTGTCCAACGGCCAACTTCATCGGATGGGGAAAATGACTTGGAATTTTTACCCTGTATATATTGCAAAGGTTTTTATAAGAAAAGATCACTTAATAAACATGTAAAAAATTGTATTCTTAATGAAGAAAAAGAAGTATCTAATTTGCGATATGGAAGTGAAGGCCTAACATTATTAGCTTTTTCCGAATCTAGACGACCATTTTTAAACAGGCTTCGTCTCAAAACCGAGGTATTTGGTAAGATGCGACCAGACAGAATTGCATTAGCAGGCCAAGCAGATCCAATAGTTTGCCAATATGCTGAAGACTACCTAAAGAAACATAAAAGACCGCATATAGCTTATTTAGTTAGCAACAAAATCCGGGAACTAGGAAGACTATTAATTGAATTAAAAGATATGTACAATATAAACTCTATGTTGGAAGCATTAAAACCAGAAAATTTTGAAAAGGTTGTTTCTTGTGCTCGGAAAATATCTGGATATAATGAATTCGCAAAAACCTTTCGAGCTCCTTCTTTAGCGCTTCACTTTAGAACTGTCTTATTAGCTATTTGCCAAACTGCTACAACATTACTTATTAAAAAAGATCCTATTTTAGAATTGGATAATCATAAGGAGGTATTGAAAGATGTAAAACAATTTAATGCATTGGTTAGCCATAACTGGAAATTCGAAATGGGGAGTTTGGCACTCAAAGATTTAACAGAGAAGAATTCTCTTCATCCACAAAAATTGCCTATTGCTAATGATATAATATTATTCAACACTCATTGTTATGAAATTTGCGAAAACGCGGCGCGCGATCTTAGAAAAAATCCACTAGATATTGGGGCTTTTAGAGAACTGTCAGAAACACTTCTAGCTTTAACAATTTCACTCAATCGAAAAAGAATTGGAGATGTGCAGTACACTAAAATCGAGTTATATAATTCCGCAACGAATAAGCAAGAAGACTGTCTTAATATATTAACAGAGGGTGAACAAGAAATAATAAAAAATTTTAAAAGAATTGTTACTGTAGGAAAAGGAAGCAGAGCTGTTGCTATCTTGTTTCCCAAAAAGATTCAAAATTACATTGAGGTTATGTTGGAAATTAGAGAAAAAACATCTGTTGTCCCACACGAAAACCCGTATTTGTTTGCCTTAATTGGTAGTTCATCCAAGTGGATCGATGGATCAAATGTTTTGAGAAAATACGCACGAACATGCGGAGCGAAGAATCCGGAAACTATAACATCATCCCGTCTTCGAAAACAGATCGCCACTGTTCTACAAATTTTAAACCTAAGTGATATCGAAATGGAACAACTGGCCACCTTTATGGGCCACACCAAGAAAACCCATGAACAATTCTATAGGTAAATATAAAAATGTTCGAATAATGTACAATATTTAGATAGCTGATTCCTTCAGTGATTAAAAAAAGATTCTTTTTAAATATAATTAAAAATTGGTAAAATTATTCCTCAATATTGATTCCGGTAATACAAACCTTAAACTTAATAGTAAAATTAAATTCCACGACCTCTTTTTACAGTTTCTAGCCATCAATCTTTCCCCCTGCCTCAACTACTAGTTGACTAATAAATATGTTATTTTCAAAAGTACCATACATATAAATACATACATTGTATACATTTTAAAACATTTTAGATTGCCTCAAGAACTCTTTCAGACGTCAAAAATTGCTAAATTACTTTCAACACTTATGCATAAATCGCTTAATAAAGAAGATCAAGGCAAAACCATTGAAGAAATTGACGCAGAAATAAACACGTGGGAAAGTAGTGAAATTGAAAAGGATCAAGATAACAGTAATAAAGTCATGCACTCAATTTTAATATATTATGTTATTTAGTTTTATTTTTTACAAAGGACTACTATACATAATAATAATTGACATTCTTTGTTTTAATTTCAGAAAGCGAAAATATTCGAAATACATCTGAAACAGTCACCAAGGATAAAGGTAATAATGAAAATTACCACGCAAATAAATACGTGGAAAAACTGTAACTTCCAAATTAAGGAGAATTGTCCTACATACGCTTGAATGCAGGGTGGCCCGACGAAAACAAAAGAAATAAGCTAAGTTTATGGATTTTACCATTCAGATATCTCTATATCTTTTTGAAGGGGGTAGGGGGAAACATTTTAAACACCGCCTCTCTAACCTCTAAGCAATTTAATCGATTACAAAAAATTAGCTTGTTTTATTTTCGTTAGGTAATCCCATAACTATTAATGAATTTTATCTTTCCTCTTTTCTTCATAAATATAATTCTACATATTAATTGTAGTATCCTCGAATTCAGAAAACGGAATCGTTTCTATGCAAAGTACATCTAAATTAACCCCCAACTTAAATGCACATGATGCGGACATTTGTGATGCTAATGAAAATTTATCTGATGAAGATTTGGTACACCCGAAAGAAATGAAGGTAAAATAAAAACACATAATTTGAAAGTCTTTTTTTCGTTTCATAATTATTTTTAGAATTCTAGAAAAACCTTAACAACCAGGATATCCGACAAACGTTCTCGAGGCTCGTGGAGTTCCAAACAAAAATCGATTATGTTAAAATATTTTAAAAACCATGTTAAAAATAAAGTTTCACCTAAAAAGGAAGAATGCCTTAACTTGCAAGAGAAATACCCAGGACTATTTGAAGGGAAAACATGGGTTCAAATTAAGGTTTTTATTTACAACAGTTACAGAAACAACGAATAATATCAAAAAATTTTAAACAAGTAAACGCTACTTCACGTTCCTATAATAGACGTAATCTTAATAATTTACATTTGTATAAACCTAAAACTTCTGCATATGAAAAAGCCTCTTTGTGATAGAATCAATTTTTTTAAGCTGCCTTAAAATATTAAATCTGTACAATGCATTAAATAATTTAAATGTAGGTTAAAAAGAGGTTCTCATTGAACTATGTTACTATAGTGTGAAGGATTATTTTGAGAATAATAACCATAAAAAAATTACTCTTTACATTATTAAAATGTTTTACTATATTTTATTCGTTTATTAAGTATTGTTTTGTTTTACTCATTTGTAAAGTTTGTGATAATTTTATGAATGTATTGTTAATTTACACTGGATGTTACTGTATTATATAAGTATCTGTCATACAGGGTGTATTCAGTATGAGTGCAAACATTTTAACAGGTGATACATTGGCCTAAATCTAACAAAAAGGTCTTGTACAGTATGTGTCGAAAAGTGAACGGTTTTCCCAAAAAGAAATTGTTTAACTTGGCTTTTGGTTGGACTTGGTTAATTACATGGAAAATATTGGAAACTAAGAACCAAGAATTTACGGGATGGTTCAGTCGAAAATGCAAAAAAAAATTAATAACTTATTAAATTACATTAAATTATTTTGGGCAAAACCCTTCATCGGACAAGAAAACTATAATTGGAGTTTTTTATGCGTATTTTTGACTTGCATCATACCGTGCATTTTTGGTCTTTAGTTGCTAATATTTTCCTTGCTATTAACCTTTAAAAATCCAAGTTAAATAATTTCTTTTTGAGAAAACCGTTAACTTTTCGACACATACTGTATAAGACTTTTTTGTTAGTTTTAGGTCAACGTATCACCTGTTAAAATGTTTGTACTCATCCTGAATACACCCTGTATATTAATTATATGAACTATTTGTATTCAAGTGGTATTATATGTACTTATTATAAATAAAGTTTTTATTGTTTATTTCTTTTTATTTACCTATCAGTATAACTAACTCGCAGTTCCCCGAACTCTGTTGTTATTTAAACAGATTCAAGTCTCGCATGCTTTCATGTTTATGTCATAATAATTAGCTGTTTCAAAATGGACTTGCATGGTCAGAGTCAATAATAATAAGAAATTATTTTTTTATATTTATTCATTAAATACATTCATATTCATACATTTTTTAAGAAACATAAAAGATTCATATAAAATTGTAAAAAGTTATAACAACTTAAATTCATATAAAAGATTCATATAAAATTGTAAAAAGTTATAGGAACTTAATTTTGACTGGGTTGGTTGCGAGGCCGCTCATCTGAAACAAAATTAAAAATCACTTTCTTGCTAAAAATATTGCTAATTGTAAAAGTAACAAAAGATAAAATATGATTCTGTTCGTATCTTGTCTCCTAGAGAATACAAAGGTGTTAAGATTAAAGTGAAACACCTTTGTATCTTTAGTAGCCGAGATGGTAAAATTCATAAATATATGGAAATATCAGAGAACTCGTTTGAATTATTTTTGCACTTACCAAGATGAGATGCAAAAATAAATATAATGTTTTTTATGTAATTTTTGTAGTAAATATTTCTAAAATTAAGGCGTTTTAAAAGCAACTTAGAAGAATAGATTCAGTTTCAAATGAACTATGGAATTCAAAAATTATGTTCCAGGTTTCCCATTATATTTGATAGAAATCAACGGTATACTACGGTATACGTAAAACTGGAAACTAAAAGTGAACTCTTAACACCTTTTATCTCCCTCAGAAATCTAAATAAAAATCATGCAAAAATAATATCATAAAGGAATGATCAATTTACCCAAAATTTTTACTGTCGAATTTACCGGGTATTAATACACGAGGCCGATTTTTACTATGTAATTTTTTTTTTGTACAAAAACCTGTTTTTCCATGGAAATTATTCGAGAACTAAGGGCATGGATTTCACCTATGGTCCTTTAATTCGAGCAAAATTTATGGAAAACAGGTTTCTCACTCAAAAATAAATTACGCGAGTAGAAAATCGGCCTAGTGTATTACACAAGATTAATATATGATTAAAATATATCTAAAATGTCAGATTTTAATAATTTCAATGACGTTTTTAGTTTGACATGGCTTCTACGAAAAAAGAAACATACATTTTTCGCGATTTTTTCCACTGATTAAGAGACGTTTTTTTCACTTTAAAAAAATCCTATTGGTCCATTTTTTTTTTAAATGTATGTTTTGATTGGTTACTAAAGTAAGAATTTATTAATCGAGATAAAAACTCATCACTCTTCATTTTCGAATGGTACACTCATAAAATAATTTTAAAACTTACTGGATGTGTCAGCTGTAAATGATGTCTTGGTCTGAGCCGATGCATGAGCGCACCCTCCTCCTCGAGTGCTGGAATTTACAGATGAACTACTTCTTAATTCAATTTTGGTTTTTTTTTGTTGCCGATCCTACGAAAATTAAAGTACAATAATTAATAACAATTAGTATATACAGTGTGTCCCCGGATCGACGCATGAATAGATGTAATATTGTCTGAAAATTTTCAGTTTAAAATCTCATTTTTTGGGATTCAGTTCTGCTTAGATAGAAAGTAATTTATGCTATATTTTATTTTTCCTTTTCCAAAAATTCACAAAAATGTTAATTTTCCAAGTATTAAAGTGCTTTTCCTATAAGAGACATCTACAACAAAATTTTATTTAAGAAAATTGTTCAGAAATTAAAACTAAGTGCAAAATTTCAAATCTTACTTTGATAATTTGTCGTATTTCTTAGTTTTAAAGAAGTACCTTTCATATTGAAGATATTAATAAAATTTTCACACTTACATAATTAATCATTATGAACGACTTTTCACAAAATTTGGCAATATCTTCAACACGGAAGGTACTTCTTTAAAAAAATTATGATATAAACAAAATGTTAAAGTATGAAGTGGAATTCTACATTCTTACTCACTTTTAATTTCTGAATAATTTTTCTTAAAATTTTATCGTATTTCCTAAAAAAAAGGCACTACTTATAAGAAAATTAACTTTTCTGAAAATTTCCAAGGCAAAGTTGATTTTTCAAAAATATATATATCGCACAAATTACATCAAAGCAAAGTTGAATTCCAAAAAAAGAAATTTCAACTCAGAAATTTTCACATTATTCCACCTATTGGTACGTCGATCCGGAGACACACTGTATATAAAACTCTAAAAACTATCTCACCATTCTTTGAACTGAACTGAACAGTTTCGTTAAAATGAATGAGCAATTAGAAAGATGAAACATAACCACATAGGTACCTATTTGCTGAATTTGCTACTAATCCAATGTTAAACTTATCATATGTTTATTAATTATTAAACATTCGATCCATATACATTTTTGACAACTACGCATAAAGATAAAGATTTTTAAACGTAATAAATACTTTCTATATGGTATAATGTAAAATTTTTTAGTACCTATAGCTATTTTTTAAACATTCAGTAAATTTTTTCTGTTAATATGTTCTTACTAAATCTTCTGTATTTTTACACTATTTATTACTTACATACCTATTCAATGTCTCCTTGGAATCACAATCTCTAGAACGTTGTCTTCAACAAGTTTCCATCTGATATTTTCAGGATCTATTTGGTCAGTAAAATTTTTGATGTATGTAAAAGTGTTAATATTTCCTGATGTCGTATGTTCCGCTTTTACCTAAAATTCAAATAATGATATAAAAAAACATGATATCAGTGGATATTTCACAACTTTTTTACCTGAAGTGCAGTTCCATTTACTTGTACGACTATTTCTTCAAAGCTATAATTATAATTTAGTTTGACCACTAATATATGTTCTTCGTTACGTAACTCTTCTACGCTGTCGCTGCTGCTGGACCTAAAAGTAACATTATTTTTCTAAATAAAATATCAAACTATTATGCATTCATTTTTTAATCGACTTCTTATCAGAATTCAAAAAAGGGAGATTTTTCACCAGTAATCCCCCTACTGCTTTAATTATTACTATAATTTTTTCGAGTGGACGAGAAAAATTTTATTAAATTAAATTATTATCAATTATTTTAGATGAGGAAAAGCCACATTGATAGTAATAGATTGTTACATTAGCGTAAAATATACTCTAACCTAACCATGAAAAGAACAGAAAAACAATATGAAATATACTATAAATCTGATGTTTCATTATCTAAAATTGATATTTAATACTTTCTAAATACAAACAGCGAAAACATTAATTAATTGTTTCATTGTTTAAAAAAACAATAATTGTAGTACATACCAATAATCTTCCATCTTCCACACTACGTAGAAAGCTTTAGCCAAAATACACTATCAGCGAAATATCTGGTTTCCTCTGATTCATAACACTGTAAACTGTAAACACTGTTGCCGCGATTGTGTGATCTCCACTTTCTAATTAATAGATACTTGCACACAGCACATGGCAGCGACCTCTACAGCGATATACTGGAACCTCAGTAGTATAAAATATGAAAGAAATCATAAAATTGAGATCCCACTAAAAATTCAAAAAAATCTATTTTAAGACCTACTGATATGAATGCCACCTATATACGTGTGAAAAAAGATGAGCTCCGATTTCGGATCTCACCCTTAAAAAAGGATCTCAACTTAAGCTAAGTTTTACAAAAATGGATCTCGGCTGGTGGAGAAATATATATATATATATATATATATATATATATATATATATATATACTTTATGTTTATATTTTATATATACCAGTATATATATATATATATATATATATATATATATATATACTGGTATATATAAACATAAAGTCGCGTCACGATTATAATTCGTACGGTCCTATGTCGTGAGCAGAAAAAAATAGGACAACTCTTTTTTTTCTAATGTAAATCTGTCTCTATTTGAATATGTAATGAGTAGCCGAAATAAAACAGATATCACTTTTAATTTATTTTTTATTTTAATGCTGTAGTTATTGCTATAGTAAATGATGGATGGTTAATGAGACAAATTGCACTGCGTTACAACATTAATAAAAATTTGGTGTGTAACATTTTAAGAAAATGGAGAATAAACGGTACGATTAGTAGAAATTCTGGATCAAAGGACAAAGGATATCCTACTTAACAAGAAACTAACTATTAATATTTCGTTATTGCACCATTTCTATTTATAACTTCTATAAGTCTGCTTGGCATAGAATGAAATAGCCTTATACAATAATCATTAGTAATAATATTTTCTCATGCATTATTTACTATTTCCAGTAATTCTTCGGCATTCCGTGGTCTCACATTTCGTTTTGGATACTTCTTACGAGTAGTCCCCATACTTCTTCTACAGGGTTAAGATCTGGACTATGACTGGGCCAGTTAAGAACATTGATGTTGTTATCTTGAAACCAGTTAGTTACGGTATGAGCCGTATGAACGGGACAATTGTCTTGTTAAAATATGAACTCATTATTAGGAAATAATTGTGACACAGAAGGGACCATAATATTGTCTAAAATCCTGATATACGTTTCACTATTAAATCGTTCCTCAATATGCCACAAAACACTAGGACCACGTGCCGATATCCAAGCCCACGTATTGACGGAACATCTACCACTTTTATCATTGTTAGATATATATTTTTCATCGAATCGAGTATTCGGAGGGCGGTAAACACGAATACGACCGCTGTGTGTTGACTGGAAAGTTTTTTCGTCTGTAAAGATTACATTGTTCCAAAAATTTACATCATGGGCTAAAAATTCAAGCGCAAATCCTACTTCTTTATATTCAGCTTTAAGTAAGTATTTCTGTGCTGCTGCATGACAGAGTAGCTCCGATTCTCTTACTCACCGGCGACCAGTACTACTCGATCCAGGAAAATTTGTTTCTTCAGCAGCCTGAATAACTGAGTAAAATGGGTTTTCTACTAAAGCATTTACCAGTTGCAAATCTTGTTGAGTTGATATCCTTTGTCGCCCTGATCCAGGATTTCTACTAATCGTACAGTATATTCTCCACGTTCTTGAAATGTTACACACCGAATTTTTGTCAATATTATAACGCAGTGCAATTTGTCTTATTGACCATCCATCTTCTGCTTTAGTAATAACTCTAGATTTAACTAAATCGCTTATGAGGCATATTCGTTTTTTGCACACTTGCAATAAATTATGACAACTAACTGACAATGTCACAAAAATTAAAGTTAGATGTACACAACTTCGACCGTACACAACTAGATTTTAACAAAATACCGTTATAAGATTTGTCCTATTTTTTTTGCTCACGACCGTACAAAAAAAAAAAATATGGCCAAAAATAATAAATATTTCCTTATCGGATCTGTCTCTCTTGGTTATGCCCACCTTAATATGATGCATACGGGGTTTACAAAAATTATATGTGAAAACCTGATCTGAACGGACCTAGCTCTAATCAGCTTGCTCCATGAATTTGTCTCTTTTCATAAGGATCAAGGGAGATGCTAACCTTAGTTATTAATTGTTGATAAATAATGAATTTTAAAATGAAAGTAAAGTTTGAATTGGAGCTGTTGCTGCTATTACATCTTCCCACCAAAACCTATTTCCGTGACCTTATGTACTAGTTCCTTCTACACTGAGAGAAATGTGTTGTTAATTTCTTTCTTTAATTATGAAAATATTACTAGGGCCCAACTCAATCGAAAATAGGCACCGAGTATAACCAATTCAAATGATATTTTTCTACCCAATTCGAAATACACTGTTTTTCAATGAATTTCATAATTTAAAGAAAGAAATAGTATAACACATTTCTCTCAGTGCAGACGCAACTAGTACGAAGGTCACGGGAATCGAGCTATCAAAACTCAAAGGTGCTGCCAAGGCCTTCGCCTTGGCGAAGTTACTGTACTATGTGGTGGTGCAAAAAATAATTCATGAAAAGCTGCGGGAACCAGCTAACATAATAATATATTTTAATTATTATAGAAAGCTACGATGGCACTGAAGGGCCAAGAAAACTTCTATTTATTAAGTGGAAATATCCAATTACTAAGTGGAAATTTCCAGATACTAAGTGGAAATTTCTAAATAGTTAAGTGGAAATAATTGCACAACACTTTAATATCTGGAAATTTCCTTAGTAATTGGATATTTCCACTTAATAAATAGAAATTTCCTTGGCCCTTCAGTGCCATCGTAATATTCAGATTGTTGAGGTACCTCGCAAAACAAATAGGTTATGAAATAACAGACTAGTCATTTTAGCCACTACTATTATTATAATTTTTATATTAAAAAACAACACAAAATAAAACAAAGCATACAGATGTGGTAACATGAGACATATATAATACTAGATAGAAAAATTACAATTTGGACTGAACTAAATTATTAGTGGCAAAAATATTGTTTGGGTCTAGTTCCTTTTTGGTGGCAAGATATAATTTTACGCCTACATTAGACACAGTACTAGGATACCATTTTCTTCTTAATTTACCTACACCATGATGATGAGATATACTTCCTCCACAGGCAATAATTTCATCCCGGGCTCTTGTTTCTATCTCTTGATGAACTTTTACAGGATCATTAATATGAGAATGGTTAAATCCAAGATAAAAATATATAACACATCCAGCATCATATGTTTGTGTCACTCGGCAGTTGATAATGAAGTGGGTTATACCGAATCTATGGCATTCATTAGTTACGACTTGTTTAACATTTTTGACTAGTGTCACTGCTCTATCCCATGGAACAGATGTTTCAAATGACTCTGCTACAACAAAATGTTGCAGGGCAAAATCCTAAAAAATATAAATAGATAATATAAATATAAATTGTAATAAAACATATAGATAGATTTAGAAAGATCTATGATATATATTTTGTATAAGTAGCTGTTTATAATTCGGACCTTATTTATGGTGCCAATATTTAATATTGTGCAGGTTTCTCATGAATTATTAGAAACGATGTACCTACAAAATACCCAAGTGTAATAACTTTCAGATCCACTTAAATTCAGTGTTATTCTAAAACCGATAAGTATGCATTATGCAAATAAATATGAAAACAATTTAATCCTAAATGAAATGATACAGCTGAATGAATTTAGTATTCACTCGCAAACAATGAAACCAATTATAAAAGTGGTAGAAACAAGAGTTGTTCACTTTTTAGCGCATGAATCTACAAGAAAGAATAGGGGTATGTATTTAAAAGAATAAAGTTCACCTTCAAATAACCTTGAAGTTCTCCACTAAAGTTTAAAAAATAGGCATTAGATCCCGTTTTTCAAATGATGACACTTTTGTTTAAAACATTTTTCTCAAAATGCCTCTCTCAGTATAAAACAGTAAGCTCTGCACTGTCTGTTTAAGCAAAGCTTGAGAACCGCTGAACTGATTTCTAAAAAACTTTTACTGTTCGACACATTATTCTTCTGTTCTGTTTTTTTTAAGGTTTTCGCGGGTGTTAAATGAAGTGTTATTGTGCTTCTGGGTGCTCTCCCGCGTCAATGGTCGACTCCTTCAGGAGTAACGGTTGTCTAAACGACGTTCCGGCAGAATCTCGAAGATGGCAGATGAGATTCTGCCAAAACGTAGGTTAGACAACCGTGACTCCTGGAGGAATTGACCATCGACGCGGAAGAGCGCCCGGAAGTACAATACTTATATGATTAGCAAAAAATACCTTATAACCATAAAATGCAAAATTTTATAGGTTATGACTGTTTGTCAGATATGAGACGAATATTCCTTCTTATTCTGAAAAAAATATTTACAAATATATTTTCACGAAAAATTGGAAGGTCAATTCTTTTTGCAAATTTCAGTTGTGACTTTTTATTTTATTCTCACCAGCACCGTTTTAAAGCAGGGCGTGGGTTCATGCACCAATACTAAGATAGGGCTAATCTAAATTTCGCCAACTATCATGGGTTTTTGCTTATAAATTGTTTTGTTCTTGACCAATGTAGGAGGTAAATGGGAGATACCTCATTAGAATCTCCAGCAGGAGTGGTTTTTCATGAAAAAGGGGACGTTTCTCTAACTAAACGGATAGAAACTACTTAGATCTTAATTCCTCACATCACCGAGATTTGAAAACTGAAGATATTTTATTATAAATGACTTTCTATTTCTCATATTTTTATCAAATGACAGATAACAATAAATGTTTAAATTATTCTGTCTTCAATAAGACTATACGACACCAGCCACTCCAACCAGTTAGCTGCTGGTATCGTTCATATTAAACAAATATATGGCAAAAGTCTCAACTCACGCAGATATATATTTAAGTGACTTAAACCTATATCCGATGACATAATGGGACACTACGAATACTGAATTAGTATCCATGGCAACTGCATAAAGTATTTTGCTTCCATAGTAACAGTACTCTCTTATAGGTTGTTTAGAACCAGAAAAAGTAACTTTATAAAGAAGAAATAAATAAAATAACTTTCACTACAAGTATGCATTTCTTAATGAAACGTAATAAAAAAATATATAACACATCAAAAATTTAAAAAGCAAAATTTACTGAACTTACTCGAATGTAAGCAATTACGAAAGTAAGCATATAGCCTCGTTCACCATTTGTTTCCCCTCCTGGTATACCTTTGAATGTGGATGCAATGCTGTAAATCTTCTTTTCGTTAGCTTTTACTTCCTTTTCATCACCCTCGAATAATAATGTCATAACACACATTTGATCAGGATCAAAACCCTTAATTTTTGTGACGTAAAACTTTTTAATGCCATCTAAAATCAGTCCAAAATAATTCACTTCTGGCTTGAGGATTAGACCAAATTTGAATTGATCATTGTCCATTAGTCTTATGGAAGCTGGCTGACATCTATTTCTTGCAACTTCCCGCATACATTTAACACCCATATCAAAATTGGGAAAAACAATAGAACCATACTTTCTACACTTTGGTAAAGGTCTTATTTTTATCACAACCTCAGTGATGACACCTAAGGACCCTTCTGAACCCATTATAATGTGATTAAAATCTGGACCACAACTCAGTCGTGGAACCTGACAATTTTTCTCTAAAACACCAGTTGCAGTTACCATTTTAACATGTACCAGCAAATCCTCTATGTTGCCATAAAGATTTTTTTTCATTCCTAAAAATGAAAAATGCTAAGTTATCAAATCATTAATTAACTGGTATTAAAATCTGTCCAACATTTTTATTTCGTCCTATTGTATTTGTAAATATATTATTTCACTAGGGGTTTAAAACTCTTTAATGCCCCAAATTGTCCAGATGTAAAAATTGGAGTAGTGACAATAATACTTAAAATTAAAATATAAAAGTGAAGTAAAAGAAGAAAACTAAAACAATTACAATTGAAATATAAAACCAAAAATAACTATATAAGAGATATCACGGGGGGGGGGGGTTAAATACTGTTTATAATATGAAATTTGTTTTGCTTCAAACGCAAAAGAACATCATTCTGTGCAATAGTAAACAGGGACGAGCCGAGGGGGGGGGGGGGCGGCAAAAAGTTTGTTTTACTTTCTTTTTTTACACATAGTATATTAATACGAAAATAATAAAAGTCATATTCGAGAAATATATTAATCTTTTCCCTTATTATTAATTTCTCTTACATTCTGCATTACAATTCATATGCGACATACGCCCAGTCCGGTCGGCCACTATTCACCATTCCACCATCTCACCAATGGCCAATCAAATCAAAGTGCCCATCCCCGTCCCGTCCACGGTTTTCAGGTGTATTGACTACCGCCGTCTCATCTCCGCCGATACTCGATCTCAATTTCTCGGTAATACAGTGCATAATATATTAAGTAGAGGCAATTCAAAACCAAAACCTTATGAGCTTTGACCTTGATATGCGCAGAGTCCGAAAAGCTGGTGCAATTAATGCCAAAAAAAGTAGACAGTGATGCACTAAAAGCAGAACTACACATTTTTTGTCATATACTAAAAAAAAGTCCGAATATGAAGGAAGAAGGTAATAGAAGTGAAAGTGTAACTGTAACGGATCAGATAAGTGAGAAACTGTGGGAATTAAAAAATAGCTTGCCTTTGACAAATTTATTATTTGAATACATTTTAAGCGCCCCAGTTTCTGTTGCTTCCAGTGAGAGAAGCTTTAGTAAGCTAAATCTTATTGCCAATCACCTCCGAACAAAAATTGCAGACGATCGCCTTAACTCCCTTCTTTTACTTGCTTCCGAAATTTGTTGAGTGGTATTGACTATGAAAAGGTTATTAACCGTTGGTGCCTGTTAAAACCGAAGGATTCTTGTGCAATTATACTAAAAACAAAATACAAAAAAAGTTTATTTAGTAAGACTTCTTTTCTTTTACGAACATGAATTTTTATATTACTATAATATATATTTAAAACACCTTTCCAATTGATTTATTATTTATTTTGTGTTAGCAAAATCGGCATATTACGTGACAGTCGGATTTTTTCAGTGTTACGCCCCCCCAAAATGTTTGCCTTAAATCCGTCCCTGACAGTAAAACTCTTTTACTTCCGCTCACGAATGGCACTAAAAAGCATTTGAAGGAAAAATAACAGTATTTATTTAATCCATCTTCGATATTTGGAGAAAAAATAGTATACCTATTTTATATGGGTAAATGATTTTTTGTGTCTCAGCTATTCTTGACTGACGAGCACAAAAAATGTCACTTTATTCTCCATATAAAACAATATAGTATTATTTATATCCAATATATATATATATATATATATATATACCTAAAAAACAACATCATAATATATATATATATATATATATATATATATATATATATATATATATATATATATATATATCATTTCTTAAAAAAATTCAATGAATTCTGGCTCCTGTTAATATAAAAAAAAAAACAAAATGTAAGTATTTATATCATTATTAATTTCCTAGATATAGATATACTCATATTTTCTAATACTTTAAAATTGTAATTTATTTTACTTTGAGTAAATAAATCTATTATTAATCTATTATTATTAATCAATAACACCACAGGTAATTCGACCCCCTTTATCCTGGAAGGCTCTAGAAGAGCCTTGTGTGGGAGAGGGCTATACATTTAGAGACAAGGGACACATACCCAATATTCGTGAATAGTGAAAAAATTCCTCTCACAGTATTTTCCATTGCGACGATCGGGAATCAAACCCGGAACTTTTGGGTGAGAGGCAAGTGCGCTTACCTCTCGGCCATCAGTCATAAATCATCATCGTGTTACTATTATCATGATTATATATCTGCTGAACATATAAAATACATCCAGTGTATAGTGTCCGAGTTCACATTTTCACATACTTATGAAAATAGACAAATTTTGCACGCTCATGGATAGCCATAATCGTATACGCATATGTACATTGTACATAAAAATTGACATCTAGGATTGTTTCTGTTAATGTACACTTGATATAGACAGATAATTCTAGGCTATTTAACTTGTGTTCCATTTGATTATTTTGGAGTTTAATTTTATTTTTAGGTTGTCCATATTAATATTATAATGGCCGAACATAATAGCTTGAGTTTTATCAGGACGGATAACGAGTGATCTAACGTGAGCTTATGAGTATATTCAAAGGTCATTAATAATAAGATGCTAATTACCATCTCAACAATATCGAGAGAGATAGTAAATATAACTGAGGATCATCAGCATACACAAGCCACTAACAATTTTTTTTATAACTGTACTAATATCGGCTGTACATACTGAAACGTAACGGCCCTATGATAGAGCCCTGCAACACATGGACTTTAAGGTTAAGAACAGAAAAACTTGCAAACAGTATGACACAATATTTTACCATTATAGGAGATATTTTGTCCACTCCTTGTGCATTGCTTTTATGCTATTTAATTAGTTTAATGTATTATTCTGAGCTACCAAACAAAAACTAAGCTGACCGTTAATATTACTTCTGCTCATGAGGTGTGTATAAGATTTTGTTTTATTATGTCGCATGCTGTTTAAAAAATGATGATATATATAATATTTTCATCATTCATTGTCATTGATATGTATGGGCAAGTTTATTGATTTTAAATTATTTTACCTAGTATTGATCGACAAAAGGATTATTAAATTTAATCGAAAAGAGGATTAGTAGGTAAGTCAGGGAATAATTATAAGAAACAATTTTTTAATTAATGTTATTAATATCACTAATCAATGAAAATGTAAAGAGACTAATAAAACGTTTTCACAAATCAAAAAGTAATCAAGGACATAACATATAACAACTAATAACAATTAATGTTCTTAACAAATATTAATTATTTAGAAATTGCCGTGTTACGGCTCCGATAGCCGTTATGTTGTGAGCACAAGAATGGACTGTATTTACAGCGTAAAACAAATTATTATTAATAATGTCAAAATCAACATGAAAAAACACCAGAAAAAAAATATAGACAACTTACGATACCGATTATTGTCGTCAAAAAATCCTTGTCTTCCACACACCCTGGCTTCTTCTCAGAGCTCTTGGACCAAGGTTTTCACCATATACATAGAATATGTAATTTAAAGTTCAATAGTTAACTCGAGTGGCGGCAATGTTCATTAGCACAATGTTTATCGCGAAATTAATATTATGATTTAAAAAATAATTATTATAAGCAAGGTTTTCACTTCTAATTTTACCATTAACAGCGTACGATGCGAATGTCTCTCCTTGGCGGTTTTTATCACACCGAGTTGTACAAAAAAAGAGGGTTTTTTCAATGGTCGCGTTATCAACCGTTTGAAAATAATATTAATAATAATACACGAACATTCTCCCCCGCGAAAATGCGTATAAAATCAAGCATTTTGTAAAATTGAAAAAGTTTGAAATTATTAAAAAAAAAAAAAAATTCATGAAATTAATAAGTAAACTAACTTAAATAACTAAAAAATATGTATACACATTAGTCCACTGGAAGTGGACACAATTTAACTAACGGGCGTTTTACAGTCCCATTAGCAGTTTTTACCGTTGCCACACGAGCTACGCCGTCTCCACCAGGATGTAATTCTATAATTCGTCCCATGTCCATGTCCAAGGTGACGTAAGATTATTTTTTATCAACACAAGTATACCAGTTTTTACAGGGGAGTTAGATGAATACCATTTACTTCTTTGATGTAAAGTGTGCAGGTATTCACGGTTCCAGCGTTTCCAAAAATCGTGATGTAAACGTTGTAAAAGTTGCCATCGTGATAGACGATTTATCGGAGCGTCAGTAATATTTTGTTCGTCTGGAATACAGCAAAGGGGCTCCAGGGTTAGAAAATGACCTGGCGTTAAAACTGCGAGGTTGTTAGGGTCCGAACTAAGTGGAGTGAGGGGGCGCGAATTCAAAATGGCTTCCATTTGCGTCAAAACAGTATATAATTCCTCATATGAAAGGAGTTGATCACCAATAACGCGGTGAAGGTGAGTTTTCACGGACTTCACGCCACTTTCCCATAAACCTCCAAAATGCGGAGCGGAAGGGGGATTAAAGTGCCACTGAATGGCTTCACTTGTGACGGCTTGCTCCATCATCTTATCTAAGTGATTGGCAGCACCCACAAAATTAGTGCCACAATCAGAATAGATGTGTGAACATCATCCCCTTCGTGCGAGAAATCGGCGAAGGGATGCTAAGAAGGCCTCTGTTGACAGATTTGAAGCCAATTCTATGTGAACGGCTTTTGTTGCGCAACAAACAAAAAGATATATGTAAGCTTTAATAGACTTAGATCCGCGATGGCGACTCATAGTTATTAAAATGGGGCCGGCGTAATCGACCGCTGAGTGAGAAAATGGCTTTATTTTAGAAATGCGACTCAAGGGCAGATTTCCCATGGGAGGTTGAAAAGGTTTAGGCTGGGTGCGGAAACATGCCTCGGCTCTTGCCTTGGAACTAAAAAATTTAATGCAGCCAGAAGGTCAGAACAATCGATTTCATTGTGTAACAGTTTGTGAAGGAAAGATAGGGAGTTGTATTTGTGACGAGTTTCTAAGGATTGGAGGTTAAAACATTGGAGTAAATAATTATTATCTATTCCCCGCTCAGGATAATTATCTGTAGTCTTAAAATACAAAAATTTTCTTTGCACGCTTTCTAAGGCATATTTGTGGCAATAATAGTAAGGATTCCAAATTAAAGCGCCGTATTCCAGTTTAGATCTTACGTATGAGGCATATAGTGTTTTTAAAGCAGCGGTATTAGTAAACGATAAACAATTGCGTATAATAAATCCAAGCATTTTAACTGCTTCAGACGTTTTTGTATTTATATGCTGGATGAAAGTCATTTGTGAATCAAAAATCACCCCTAAGTCTTTTATTGTGTTTTCTCTGACTAAAGTGTTACTATCAATAGTATATTCATAAGTTATATTTAATTGTTTCCTAGAATATGTCATTACTTTACATTTCGAAACATTTAAATGCAGTTTATTGACATCACACCAAACCTTAATACTATTCAAGTCGTTCTGTAGGCGTATACAGTCCTCGATGGTATGGATATTCGTAAAAATTTTGTTAATTGTTAAATAAATCGTTAATAAATAACAGAAAGAGCAATGGACCAAGATTGGAGCCTTGGGGGACCCCAGAGGTAGCAATAATCATCTGAGAGTTAAAACCATTGTATGTAACAAACTGTTCACGTGGTTTTTGACTGTATGTATGACCAAAAGTTTTGCGGATCTACAATTAGAGACGATTGAACGTCTGACAGATAGATATCGTATGCAGCTTTGATTTGATTCTTTATTACAGATCTTAAATGTTTAAATTGTTCCTAATAAAAATTAACCTTTGTTGCTTTATATTTTTTGTAATATTTGTACTTTCTTTTTATATTAGAAATAATCTCCAACGTATACCACTTGGGATATTTTTTGTTTACCTTTTTATAAAAAGGGACATGGGCGTCCAATATTTCATACAATTTGCTGTACAACGCGTCAAGTGCAATATTTACATCCGAGAAGTTATTTACAAAAGACCAATCGGCATTAAAAAACGCATCATATAAAGTTGCAAAATTGGCCTTCCTAAAGTTATATGCTTTCTGTGTTAGGTTGGAATGAAAGTTCTTAGGTTTTGACACTTTTTCAATTGAGATAAATAGTGCAGGATGGTATGCATCTTCTTTTACAAAAGGAGTATTATTGCGCATAGTATCACATTTCAAATTCGAGAAAACTAGGTCGAGTATTCTACCATTGACATTGGTTATGTTATTAAACTGGCATAAGTCGAAAAAGCTGGAGAAATTATTTATACATAGTGAAGCGGATCGCCCCTGGGGCCATCCTATTTTAAAAATAAGTCTTAAGTTTGCTTTAAATTCAGGGAAACATCATTTTTATAACTACAATTAACCAGAAATTATTTAAGCATTACATTCTAAATTTCATTTCCAAAGTTAGACAAATATACAGAAATATTTTACAAGTCCATAAAAATTGCATACACATAAGTAGGCGTGTGTTTGTCAGCACCGCTGCTCGCAAATCAAAACAAAAGATCTGTTTACCAATCTGGCGAATTTTTAATCGGGAATGCGATCTTGTTTATTTATTTCGTGAATATTTAAAATTTCTCGCGGTGACTAATAGTTCTTGTATGATTTAGTGTTGGTGTGCTAATTCTAATGTGGTTTGTTAAAAGCGTTTTACTGTTGCAGACTATGTAAGTGGTTATATGGAATATCAGAGATACGTCGAGTGGTTCGAGCGAATTTGAATAAAGACAACATTAGGTGCACAGCAGGAAAAAGGACAGGGCATAACTAATGGCAAACTAGAAAACATTGGGTCACAGCATCACGGTAGAAATATGGAAATAATGCAGCGTGTGACCTCACAGAGACGCCGTAGAATCTGAATAAAAGCTCAAGGCATTCATAGCGTTCTGGAGAAGAAAATCGACGCTGGACCAGTACGCTGGCGGCCCCAAATAGCAAACTACTGCACGTTCTCTACCAGCCATCTTGGGGGAACAACTAGAAAATTACTGCACGTTCTCTACCAGCCATCTTGGGGGAACAACTAGAAAACTACTGCACGTTCTCTACCAGCCATCTTGGGGGAACAACTAGAAAATTACTGCACGCTCTCTACCAGCCACCTGGGGGAGACAACTAGAATATTACCGCACGCTCTCTACCAGCTAACTGGGGGAAATGAACATCTATTCTCTGTGCACGCTGTACCAATACGCTGGCGGCAACAATTATCCACGATACTACGACACCTGACAGCCCACTCCAACTTGACGATTTACACGACGACAATTTCACCAATATAACTATCTAAGTATCAAACCTATTTACTTCTCTGCATTATTATTTAAAATTGACTTTACATTCTGGTTTGGGGGGGGGAATAGGGGAAATTGGCTTACTTGTGGTATCAAAGATATTCATCTTATGGCAGGTTCGTTGCAACTAATTTTTCAATGTAACACACTTTAATTGATTACTGGTTAGTTCAGGCTTTTAATAATATTTATGCAACAAGTTTTTAGCAATACCTGACAGCCTGCATTGCTGCGTGCATTTGTTTGTCTGGAGGACTCACTGAAATAGGTGCATTTCGAGGGGACCGGACCCAACACATTACTATTACATCAGCTGTTACTGCATTACACTTGACTCGACTCTCCATATAGTCGTCGGCTCCCCAGATGGTCGGGTGACCGGTAGTTTCTTACTACAATAAAGTCATCACAGGCACAGCTGGGGTTCTGATTGACCCAAATGTTAAAAACACCGCAGTTGTAAAATCTTATAAGGCTGTTTGCTTTCAACTACGTAAATAGTACATAATCTCTTGATTTATTTTCATTGTTGTTATAACCACAAAGAGTTCTCTGGTTCTAGTTCAAACACCGCGGTCGTGGGTTTGTTCTCATCTTCGATAAGTGGTTGTTGTGACAATTAAAATCAACCCGGAGATTTTCGTGTTAATATCAACTATAGGGAAATTTCCCTGCAGCTTATGAGCAATTACACTGAGTCTTGACAAAATGGCCACTTGCGACGGAGACGTCTGTCTTGTTTAGCCCAAGTACGCACCTGATTTGTGGAGTCTTTTACTCAAACTGAATATTTTGCTAGGAAGATTTACGTTTGCACAATAACCAGTTTCTATTCTAGAACTATATACTTTCAGAGTTTATGCACTGACAAGAAACTTTAGCTTCCAGTATACTTCAGTTGTGCTCTATCAAAGGCCTGCTGTGTGCCTGGATTGCCATGTAAAGGTTTCACTAGAATACTCTCCAGTCAAACTATTGTGAAATATTTCTCACCTGCGAATGCCTAGTTTTCTATGATTGTTTAATAACGATCCATCAAATTAATAAAGAGTTCCCTGGCTCTAGTACAAACACCGCGGTCGTGGGTTTGTCCTCAACTACTTTATGTCGACTCACCCTGTTCACGTTGTTGAACAGTCATGGGATTTGGGATTTGCAGTTGTTTATTCAATTAAGGGAGCTGTCCCCCAACGTTCTATGATCTTTTACATGAGTGTCTCATTATCACTTCCATTCTATAATGCACGAATAGGACATGGTTCTTGTCCTCTGTTTTGCAGTAAAATTATTTTATCAGAGCCATTGCTAACACCAAAATTCTAATTACATTTTAATCGGCTATTTGCCGCATCTTTAATTACACCTACAAATAACACGGCTCACGATTGGATTACCTTAGTACATGTTATTGCATAATCAGCTTTGAAATATGTATAGTATGTCATTGCGATAGCGACATAACCCTTCCTATATAATATTTAGGCAATTGTCTCAAATATTTGGATTGTTTTGATTTCATGTACGGCTATTTGCCGCATCAATTTATATAAAATAAAATGGGTTTTTTTAAATATTTTTTCCCATCAATTATTGTATTATTTTCTTTCACCTTTACCTTTTACATCATACAAGTAATAAACTAAATAAATGATTTCATTCCAATCAGATAAATTAGAAAACAAACTTCAACTATAAATGTACAGTGCAATCTTGAGTAATAAAACACCACATAAATAACATAACATTAACTAGGTTTCTCAAATAATAGCCAGTGTATCCAAACTTACAGTGTATTTAAAATAACAGAGTGATTAATTTCCTCAGGTATAGTATCAGAGAGAAACAAGTAATACCAAACTTTATATCAAAGAACCTGGGGTTATTATAAAGGGTTACTACACACACACACAACGTAATTAAGGTCCTAACCACAGACAACTAGACGTTCACGTTAATGGCCAATTTGTTTATTTATCTTGACATAAAATTGAGATAAATAATTTCTGGGTGGGAGTAAATAGATTCTGATTGCTTCACAATTAAGGATTTTTATTTATAATTAATTGAGGGGAGTGGGGAGTGTTTCAATATTGTTTTCTTACTGCTGTCATTGTTGCAATAATTTGGATTATTGAAATCCCCTATTAGTCCAATAAAGGGGACTTTTAAATGTCCATTCGTACTCCATGGCTGAATTTTTTACCAGAAATTAGTTTTAAGATGTACATCAAGCGTCTGTAGTCAAAAAATAGAAATTGATGGGCAGGGGTTGTAAAAAATATATTTAAGGGTTGAAATCGCGATATGTCAAAAACGGAAAAATTTTCGAAAAAAAGTTTTAGACAAAAATTGTAGAGAAAAAAATTCTGTGTAAAAAAGCTACTTAACTTTTTTTTTCTATAAGTGACTGGCGAGCTGTGAAATTCGATTAAAGTTTTTGAACGATTTACACAGTCAAATACACAGCTGGCGCGTATGCCCTCTACTCACCGCCAGAGAGAGAAGTAGCAGAGTGTGTCTAGAGTGAGAACGGCAAACGTCATGAGGCGAATGATGTTTTATGTTTTGTTTGCGATTTTAACATTTAAAATGTTTTTATTTTCCAATACAATTATGAGTTTCGATTAATAGTCGTCCATTTAAAGAGTCGGGATTTATGACGAAATTACCGAATGTTTGCGCCTTGGACTGTAAATTTGAAATTCAATGTAATAAACGATTTGTTCACCTATGAAGGCTCGTTTGTCACGAATTATTTTTGTGTGACAAATGTATATAAGGGTCACAGGAAACTGTGGAAAAAAATTGTTGGGGGTACAAATGGGAATTTGGGAAAAATCGTTATTTATATGACAGTAAAAATAAATTTGAAATTCAATGTAATAAACAATTTACTCGCGTATGAAGGCTCGTCTGTTACGGACTATTTTTGTATGGCAAATGTATATAAGGGTCCCAGGAAACTGTAGGAAAAATTTGGTGGTGTACAGCTGGGAATTTGGGAAACAATCTTTATTTATTTGACAGTAAAATAAATTTGAAATTCAATGTAATAGACGCTTTATTCTCCTCGTTCGTCACGAAGAAATTTTTTTAATGTATATATTGACTATGCAATACTATAGGAAAACTTTTATATGGGTAAAATTGGGAATTTATAATAAAGCTGTCTTAGAAATATGGTAAAAAATTATATAAAAAAATATTTTTTTAAGAAAGCTTTTATTTAAATGCTCTAAAAAGTGGAAAATAAACTTTGAAGTAAATCAAATTCATCATTTTGTTACATTATATAATTTTTTTTATGATATAAAAGTTTGTCGTCAGATTTTCCTGTGTAAAGGAAATTGTTCGCGACAAACTTTTATATCATAAACAAATTATATAATGGATCAAAATGATGGATTTGATTTGCTTCAACGTTTATTTTCTACTTCTTAGAGCGTTTAAATAAAAGCTTTTTTAAAAATATTTTTTTACATAATTTTATTTTTTACTTTTTAGTCTTTTGATATGCTGTAATCCTCAGATATCAATTTTGAGACGAATCGGATCATAAACGGTAAAGTCGTCCGTTGAACTAAATTTTTTACTAGAAATTCGTAATCCGCGACCCCGAAAACCCCCCAGATATCGATTTTGATCTATTTGAACGTAGATGACAAAAGTCGTCGGCCATATTGGCGCCGCCATTTTGAATTTCTTTATTTTGACTGAAAATTCATAATCCCCGACCTAGAAAACCCCCAGATATCGATTTTGAGTTGAATCGGATCTTAAACGGTAAAGTCGTCCGCCATCTTGAAATCGCCATCCTGAACAAAATTTTTTACTGGAAATTCGTAATCGGCGAACCCGTAAACCCCCAGATATCAATATTGATCGATTTGGACCATAAATGACAAAATTCTTCCGCCATATTGGCGCCGCCATTTTGAATTTCTGAGTTTTGATCAATAATTCATAATTGGGGATCTCGAAAACTGCAAAATTTCAAAGCCGTAACATAATGTGATAGTGCACGTATGTCGTCGCAGCGTCTTACACGCTCTACACTGGTGGGATAGAATTTCTTCTACGTCAGCATTTGTGGATATCTATACCTTAATTCCATTTTTTACCCCCTACAAGTGTTGGAAGCATGGGATAGGGGTGGCTGAGGTCAAATCCTCGAGAGGCCTTCCATTCTACTCTAGGGAACAACAATTAGTCGAAGAACTGGAAAAAATAAACGGGTTCACGGAAAAGAGGACTTTGGGAGTGGGTTTTTGACCAATTTGAGAGGGTTGCCGAGGCGGAAAAATTGGTTTGACCCCGAGAATCGATTCAGCACCCTCGAAAATCTACGAGTATAAGTATTGCATTTTCTGCATAATATGTAGATGCATGAAAGTTGAATATAATGTATTATTCGATTTTTTACTAGCAGTAAAATTCAGATTAGAATTTAGGAAATCGTGTAGAGCTTATTTTAAACCTAATTTATTGTGAAATACATTTTTTAAATACTTAATGATAACCAAAAGCAAAATATTGCAGGTTATAAATTCTCGAAATCATGTAGGTACGGTTAATGTTCCAACATTGTTTTTATGACAATACAACCAAAAATCTGAAGCTGGATTTCACAGCTGGAATCTAACACGGGACTTGTTGGAAAAAAGTGTATTTTCGAAACGTAGGTAAATAATTGATTACTTTACTTGAATTTCTATTGTGTCTTGTTATTGTGTTCCAATTTGGTTTAAACAAAAGTTATGTTGCTCATCATGAGTATATAGACAAAAAGATAAACATGATGGATGGTCAGGGGGTGTGAGGAAGCCACATAGAAAATTAGCTTGTAGTATTATACATTGGAAGTGTGTGTGCTGAGGGGGGGAGGGTGGGGGGTGATTTCACTTATTTTTTCATTATGGAACAGTACGTGGTTTCACAATTAGCTATTAAGATAGATTATGTAAAAGAACCGTGAAATATGAATATAGACAAACTTATAAATTATTTCTAACAAGCGAAGGAGAAAAGCACTGCAAGTAGTAGTAAAGTGCAATACGATAGGATAATTCTACCATTTGCTTCAAGCAATGCTCTTCGTCTTCGCTAGTTGGATCAGATAGGAAGAAATAATATTCCCTTCCCATTTGCAAGCTCAGAGCTCAGGACTGAGCCGTGTCTTTTTGACTGGTATGGTATTTCGTAATAAACATTTATACATAAAATGCACGGAAAAAAATGAGAATCTTCGAGCCACTGACCTTCTTTGATAATTTTGACATCTGTTTTCGTTAATTCTCTGCACATAAATTCTTTATCCGTATTGAAACAGAAATCCGAATGTATAAAGAGCAGCTGAACCCTTACACTCACGCACTTACTTAAATGTCCGGTACAAACATAAACTTTACCGACAATCCGCTAAAAATCTGTAAAACAATATGTGTAATACTTAGAAAACATCAGTTTCACAATCTATCCGCCACGTAATCCGACACGACCCTCAATGTGTTTTTGTGATTAAACATTTCCATTTTTTACATCAGATAATTACAAATTTGTTATTTTGCATGTTTTTAAAGTTAACGCAATTCCTATTATGGTGTTTGATCCAAAAATCAGAAATCAAAATTGCACACATGTGATTAATACTTCAATACTTCGTATTATTTTGACAGATCTAAAAATCCAAACATCAGTAATGGCAATGCCGTAACAAGATGACAAATTAAAGACAGGTATTTATTTGAAAGATGAAATGATAAACAACTCATTTTGCACGTAATTAACAATGTTAAATGATTGTATTTTTTTATAAAAGGAAAGAAACATTCACATGCATTTATTTATCCACAAATTTATCCATTGTTTGAATTAAGCGATTTAACTTCCGTATCCGTCGACCGACGCCACTTCCACCTAGTACATTTTTCTAACCGGAATGACAGAGCTCAAAATTCAAACATCAATAGCAATGCCACAATAAGATGACAAGTTTACCTTAAACAGGTCTTACTATTTTTGTAGTTACTTTCTAAGCGGCCAGGTGCCAGCTTAACGCTCTCAACACTGGCGTTCGACGCGCTTTCCTGTTGGTTCGTTTCTTTAGTTTTCGTCTAAGAACTATAGACCTGTCTTGGCCGGCGGTATATCTGTCCGCTTCACTTTCTGTATGTTGGTTGGCCGGGGGCGGCCTTGACGGCACAAGAACCCCCCAACATGCTCGTGTAACTTTCCTGCATCTTTATTTTTGCGCCCTTTTCGCGATGCGCAATATCCTTCGCAGGTGACAACATCCCGGCCTGTTTTTAGAGCTTGGCTATGGGTCAACCGCCCGAATGCCATTTAAAAAAAATAAATGAAAAAATAAAACGATAAACAACTCATTTCGCATGTAATTAGCAATGTTAAATGATTATGTTCTATTTATAGAAGAAAATAAATATCCAGATGGCGCAGAAAGCAATATCTTGCTGTATATGAATCCCTGCCCCGTTTGGCTCTAGCATGAGAGTGAGAGAAAATTAGCTGCGAAACCCGACCGGGTTTCTTGATCCTCGTCAAAATTTGGGTTGTCGATCAAAAGTGGCGCAACGGATCGAACTGAAACTCGTGGCGATCGATTCTATGACCTCAAGTTACTCGAAAACGAGGGGTCGCGTTGCCTTTAACTTCTTTTTCCGGAGTCACTAAGTATCCTGGTCAAAAGTTGTGCGGTCGGTCAAAAGTGGTGCAAAAGGTGTGTCATTGTCCTCTAGTAACGTTTTACTTATTTCTGACCTTCAGTTTGAGCACAGCACACTTTTTCCCGGAACTGTTGGTCGGATCGATTCGGCAATGCTCGGAATCGATTTTTAGTGGTCGACTTCGTCGATAATTACACTTCCCGTCCCTTTATGTGTCTTTGGAAATGTTCGTGCGAAGTACAGATTTTTGCTTAAAACCCTAGCTTTTACACGTGTGAACTCCCCTGAAACTTGTTTCGGTTTTTCAATTCCCCCAGTCATTCATAAAACGATGAATAACGCCTTCGGGTGTGATCGGATCGATTCGATAACCGTCGTAATCGATTCTTCGTGGACGGTATAGTGGAAAATGCTACCCCATCCGACCTCGGGGCTGCTTGCAAAAATCCTACTTAAATATTCGATTTTTAGGTTAGCGAATCCACGCGCACCTAACTTCACTGTCTTTTAAAAAAATTTAGGTTATGTTTTTATACTAGTTTGTTTGTGTCTATATTCACGTTATTTATAAATGTCACTGTCACAGGATTAAATTAAGTGACTTCCGTACCCGTTGACGTCATACTTCCGTTTTTGAAGACGTATTTCTGTTTAGTACACAAGTATAATGGAAATGACAGATCTGAAAATTCAAACATCAATGGCAATGCCGTAATAAGATAACAAGTTATAGAAAGGTATTTATTTGAAAGATGAAACGATAAACAACTCATTTCGTATGTAATTATCAATGTTAAATGATCATGTTCTTTATATAAAAGAAAAGAAATATCCAGATGGCGCAGAAAGCAGTATCTTGCTGTATATGAATAAGGTCATATTTCTCACTAAAATTAGCTGCGAAACCCTGCCGGGTTTCTTGATAAACATAAAGTTTTGGGTTCAGGCGTTAAACCGATCAACAATTTATACAAAAAGTACAAAAAGTTTGGAGATAACTTTTATGGATTAAATAATAAAAAATGGAATGCAATATATGTAAAGAAAAAAAAAAGAAAGAAGTTTTTAACTGTGATGAATGCAACAATCCTATATGCAAATCTTGTGATAAATTAACAGCTTCTGAAGTGAAATGCCTTGAGTTAAAAGAAGGTAGTGTTGAAATTTCTTTGCCCTGAGTGTTTGAAAAGTAATACTTTCACATTGCTCCATAGAATAATTGAAGATAAAAATAACTTAATAAATGGCAAAGAAAAAACAATAACTATCTTAGAACAGATTATAGCTGAGCTAAGAGAAAAAAATTGATAATTCAAACTTAAAACCAACCACTATGTACAGTCAAATAGTTAAAGGGAATAAAGAAACTGTTGTTTTAGTAAAACCAAAAGACACCACACAAAGAAGCGAGTCAACACGCGAAACCATACAAGAACAAATAAATCCTGTAACTGTTGGTGCAAATATCTCAAGAATAAAGCATGTATGAGATAGTGGAGCAGCAATATGTTGTAGTAATGAAAAAACAGTGGAAAAAATAAGTGAGGATGTAAAAAAGAAATTAGGAAAAGATTATGATGTAACCATGGTTGAAAAAAGGAATCCTAAAATAAAAATATTGAGAGTCAATCCTAAAGACTTGGAGGATAATAATATTTTCATAGAGAAATTTGTATTTCAAAACAGTATAAATACCCCAGAAAAAAAGAAGACAATCAAAATAGTTTATAAATATGAAACACGTGATAAAAGAGGAAGTAATGTAATTGTTGAGGTTGACCCAGAAACATATAGTCAATTAAATCAAGATGGGATAGTACATATTGGTTGGAAAAAATGTCGTTTTATAAATTATGTAAATGTTGTACAATGCTTTAAATGCTGGAAATTTGGCCATATGGCAAATAAATGTAATAATCCCAAAGTAATTTGTCCAAAATGCGCAGGGGAACACATATCGACAGATTGTAAGTCGACAAACACTGAATGTGCGAACTGCAAATATGCTGTTGAGGTGCTGAAAGTTCCCAATATAACATATAACCACACGGCTTATGACACAGAATGTGAATCATATAAGAGAATATATAATCAACCATTAAATAGAATCCAATATCCACAAATATTTAATAGTAAAAGCAATAATACATAGCAATTAAATGAGCAAATATTTTATATCAATATACAAAGTTTACTGAAACATAAAACTGAAGTAGAATGGATCATCTATGATGAAATGGATATTGAGGGTTACCAAAATACATGTTGTTACACAACAAGTAGACATACTGGAGGAGTAAATATATATGTTAAACAGGAATACAAATTTAAGAAAATCCTTACCGAGACAATTCTTATGAATACGTGGATTAATGGAATAAATATATCAATAAATAAACAAAAGTATATAATATTTAACTGCTATCACTCTCCCAACTCCAGCCACACAGAATTTTTATCAAAACTGGAAGACATAATGATAGACTGGGTAACAAATGACAGTATATTGATATTATTAGGAGATTTTAATATAAATATAGCGAAAACAAGTTATTATTCTGACAAATTAAACAGTGTTATCAAATCACTTGGATTATATCAATTAATGGATAGATTTACTAGAGTCACCAAGGGCAGTAGTACTATAATAGATTTGGTAGTTACTAATAAAAAAAGATCTAAAATATAAAGTACATACTACACCTAAAATTTCTGATCACTCAATTATAACCATAGAACTGTTAAATAATTTTAAGATAAAGCCATACTACAAAAAGGTCAGAATATATAAAGACATAAATGAAAATAATTTCCAGGATGATTTAATGGAGACCGAATGGAATATTATAAATAAAGATACTGATTCTTTGTCAAATCATTTACTAAACACAGTTCTTACATGACTTAATCATGCTCCAAAAAGGATATTTTAGTAGATGCACGATGGGGCCATAATAAATGGTGGACAAATGAAAGAAAACTTGAAATAAAATATAGGGACACTAAGTATAAGAGAGCAATAATTACAGGCACAGAAGAAGATTGGAATGAATTTAGAAAAACTAGAAACAATGTTGTAACGTTAATTAGAAACCAGAAAAAGGCATATTATAACGAAAAAATTGATGAGGTAAAAAATGACTCAGAGAAGATATTAGTATATGAAAAAAATAAGAACCTAGGGGTAGGCATCAAATTTGCGGGAAAATTATATGAAAATAAAGAAGAAATATCAGAATTATTTAACAACTATTTTCTTGATAGCATAGAAGGTATTACAATATCATTAAATAAAACTAATAAATATGAAGAAATATTAATTAGTATGGAAAAACATAAGTGCACATTCAATGAATTTAAATTAATTAACTTAACAGAGTTAAAGAAAATTGTTAATGACATGAAAAATAAAAAGAGTAGTGTAGATGGTACAAATATGATGATACTTAAAACGTCCGTTAAAGCTATAGGTGACAGATTTTTAGAAGTTATTAATTAATCTCTGGAGTCCGGAAAATTTCCAGAGGCATGGAAGATCTCAACAATCATCTCAGTAGAAAAAAAAGCAAACACGATAAATGGTGAGGAACATCGCCCCTTAAATATGGTTCCAAGTTACGAAAAGTTATTAGAAACAGTTGTTAATGAACAATCGATAGATTATTGTGAATCACATAAATTATTAAGTAAACATCAGGCAGGGTTTCGTAGAAACAATTCATGTGAAAGTGCTTTGCAAACTATTTTGTATGACTGGAAAAGAGCAATAAACAACAAACTTATCATCGGTGTAGTATATCTGAACTTCCAAAGGGCCTTTGAAACTATAGACAGGGACCTACTATTATTAAAATTAGAAAATCTGGGTATTAAAGGTGCGCCCCTACAATGGTTTAAAAGTTATTTAAGTGATAGATCTCAAGTCACTAAATACAATGGAATAATATCTAAATCCAGAGGTACAAAACATGGAGTACCACAAGGTACAGTTCTCGGTCCAAGTTTGTTTGTGATTTACATCAACGACATTGTGCAACATAAACTTAAATGTGATATACAACTTTTTGCGGATGATACGTTATTATATTGTATTGGTGAAAATGGAGATGAAATCTTACTGACATTAAATGAGGAAATAAATCTGCTTGAAGAATGGTTAAGTGAAAATAGTTTAAAAGTAAATACGAGCAAAACTAAATATATGATTATAAGAAACAAATATAATATTATCAGTATACAAAGTGATATAGATGTTTGTATATATGGCAATAAAATAGAACAAGCACAATCAAAAAAGAATTTGGAGGTGGCAGAAAGGACGGCCCTCAGGAGTATTACCAAATTACGCCATCCACGTAATCCCCTACATAATATATCGAACACCATATTATACCAAAAAACAAAAATAGAACCAATCCAACAACGTCTCACTAAGCTACAAACAAAATTCGCCATTGCACAACACAACTTCCAAAAAATTGAAGAATACTGCACAACACGAAATCGTAATATTAGACCTAAATTCAAGACACCTGAACACACCTTAATTGAGAAGATGCAGCAACTGGTTTAGAAAACAACATAAGCCATAGATATATATATAATATATTTGTTTTTTTTTTTTTATATATAACTATATATATATATACACATCTTTCTATCAATTCTGAACCATTAGACAATTCATACAATCCTGAACCAGCTAATTATAGAAGAGATAGACAAAAAATATTTGTTTATATTGGACTATATAAGGGGTCGGATAACCTATTCTGTAAAATATACTTTGATGTTTTTATAACTAAACATAAGTGTATATCTACACACTAATGACATCATCCTGAACCAATACGTTAATATGACAAAGCTGAACCATTTTATACAGTAATATATAGCTGAATGTTACATCCTGAACCACTTCAATGTTGCCATTTTTAAATACTATAGGATAGCTACCTGCTATGTTTGTATTGCCAAGGGTCATAAAATACTCGGACTTCTCGCATATGCTTCTTAACGCACAAATGAAATTTTATATTTATCAAGTGTAAGTATCTTTCTGAAAGAATAGGATGAATTTTAGGTATTTAAATTGTAAAAGGCTAGAATAGATACGGTTTATTTTTAATTTTTGCTGTTTAAAATTATATATATATATATTTTAAATATACAGGGTGTCGTAATTACGTGCAAAAAATTTAGCTGTAGATTGCCTGTCGAAACTTTAGACCGGGTTCTTCGTATAAAATTTTTCAAAACAACCTTTTCCTGTCCAGCTACACTCCCTTAAAGGGGTGTGCCAAAAAAAAAAGGTTTTTAATTTATATCTCAAAATAACGTAATCGGAAAAAGACGAAATTTGGCACATCTCTGTTACTCATCAAAGGGCATCTAACGAAATCATGTCATCCACCTAGCATGTACACGAAGGGGTGAAATTTACTACCCTTTTAGAAATTTTGTAAATATCTTTGTGCCTGCTCTTTTCTTAAGTTAAAAAAATAACTAAACATTATGATTAATTTAGAAACTTTTTCATCTCTTCAAAGAAATTCGTAAAATCGACCATTTTTGGGAAAAAATTAAATTACATCTGCCTAAGTGATCAATCAAAAGCTATGAGTAAAATTATATTAGTGTAAAATACTAAAAGTAGGCTGGTGTCAAATTATAATCTGACAATATTACTTTGTTTCTTGCCTTTGAAATAATAAGATAATCATTTCTTATTACTTAATACTAGTATTTTTCTAACCAGATTTTAAAATGCATAGTTCTAGTAATGAGGAATAATATGCAGACATACATTTAATTTATGGTGAATGTAAAGGAAATGCTTCAGCGGCAAAAGAACGATATCGTCGTAAGTTCTCTACATGTACTGTGTCAAACGTTCGTACTTTTTCTAATATTCACTTGAGGTTAAAAAAAAGGTGTTTTAAAAAAAACAAGTCATGATTGTGATCGTCGGAGACAAATAGGAGATGCAATGGAGGCACACATATTAAATACATTATTTTGGTGAACATCCTGAATGTAGTATTAAACTGGCTGCTCATCAATTCCACACAACAAAAACATCAGTATGGAAGATTTTGAAAATATGAAAATGCAAGGACTTTACCCTTATCATTTACAGAGAATACAAGAGCTGTTCCCTCGTGACTTTCCAGTAAGACTTGATTTTTGTAGAATTATACTTAGAAGCCATTACATTTTACAGTATTATTCACAGATGAATGCTGCTTTACTCGACGTGGAGATTTAAATATTCGTAACTAGCATTTATGGAGGGAGGGACGATAATCCTCACGCTGTTGTAAATGGAGGATGTCAATACAACTTTTCAATAAATATTTGGGCCGGAATTATAGACAATAAATTAATAGGGCCTTTTGAGTTACCAAACAGATTAAATGGTCCAGCTTATTTAAACTTTTTATAAAATGACCTGTATCAACTTATAGACGATTTACCTCTTGGATTACGTCAAACACTTTGGTTTATGCAGAATGGTGCACCCCCTCATTATTCTTTAGACTTTCAAGAGTGGCTACCCTCAACATTTAAAAATCGATGGATTGGCAGGGGGCGAAAAGCCACAATTAAATGGCCCCTCGGTCCCCAGATATGAATGCACTGGACTTTTACTTTTGTGGCCACTGGAAAAATGTTGTTTACTCGACACCTGTTCCTAGTGACGAAGTTTTAAGAGAGAAAATTTTTACTGCTGCCAATGAAGTTCGAAACTCCACATGTTTTACTTATAGAAGGCAGGTATGGCAATTTTAGGAAACGGTTGCAAACGTGTATTCAAGTTGGAGGTCGTCATTTTGAACAAATGCTTTAATATCTAAAAACAACAATCGTTGTCTTCATGCTTAAATTTTTTTACTGTCCAAATTCATCTTTTTTTCCGATTACGCTATTTTGAGATAGAAATTAAAAATCGTTTTTGGCACGCTCTTTTAAGGTATTGTTGCTGGACAGAAAAGAGTTATTTTATACGGAGAACCCGTCTTAATTTTCGACAGAGAATCTACAGTTAAATTTTTTGCATGTTATTTCCAAACATCCTGTATATGTATATATATTTACTTTTAAAAAGTTTAAAGAGTATGCATTAGAAGTTGTTTTCAGATATATGGGAGGTTCCCCTAATAATCATCACTTTTTTGTAACCATTCCCTTAATATTTCTATCTTAATTTTTCATTCTATATTTAACTGTATTATTTTCCGTTCTGGTTTAAAAGGAAGCTTCACTTCTGAATGACATTTGATTATGCCTAAGGTTGACTTTTTTAGAGAGAACCAAACAATGATAAAAAAAAATGAGTCAAATTTTAAACGTCAATATTTTGAAAACGAATATAATGGAGTGGATATATCCAAATTATTGCTGTATGTGGAATTGTGGTATTGTCTGGAAAGTTGAAAAAATAGTTCAGATAGATACAAGTTGTAGAATAACAAACAATGCCCAACCTAAGGAACATAATTTTTTAAATAATTTATTTTTTGAATCATGTTTTATTCTTTTTATTTATTCATTTATTTAATTGCGATATCCGACAGGGGCAGTGCTCAGTTATAGGATAAAGAGAGGAATATTACAATTACGAATTAATTGGAATAAAAATACATGTTAAGCATAAACAAAATTAAATATAATATTCTTAGTCGCAAACTCCTCTATAAAATCCTTATTTTACTATAAGGAACGTAACCAGACTGCAACCAACAGCTACTCTCCGGGCTATGTGCCCCGCCGAGCGCTGAATCACAAGTTACAAGTCTGGCGCGTTAACTGTAATAATTGCATATTACCATCAAAACGCTAATGCTTCGATTGCAACAAACACCAGCCAAAAGACTGATCCTACTTAAAGGAGCTCTCTTGCCAGCCGTCACACACCACTTGCAGACTGCAGTTTCGAAATGTTGGCTCTCGTCAGTGCAAGGTAGGCATGTGACGACTGACACGAGGATCCTTTGACTATTTGGTAACATCCTGGTATTTTTACAATAGCGACATGTAAAACAGTCAGCGTCTCTAAAAAGTAGACTATTGAAATTTTAGGTCAAAATGTCAATTTGTTTAGTTGTGTATTTCTTACTTTTAACCTCAATCCTTGCTATAAATTCACATTAAATACACTTTAAGGCAGTATTAAAAGATTATTTTTGTTTGATAGTGTATCCGTGAAGTATCCCGCATTAAATTATTCTTTAAAATATATTTTAGCTAGAACATAAAACGGATAGGTTATCGTCCGTCCAGGTGCAAAAATAGTATCGCCGAGCTTATTAAATTAATTTTTAATTTGAGGAGTTATCTTCATTTTGAAAAACTTAAACTATGAATAATTCTTTCAATATTCGAAGAATGGGATGCTGTTAGCTTAACACAATTTATTTTTTTAATATTTGCACGCTAATAAATTACTCTTTATAGATATACAGTATGTTACAAAAATAGCTATCACTAGGAATATTTACATATAACATATTACATAAACACCAGGCAATATTATATTTCTACATACAAAGCAAAAAATTACAGAAAGTTCTCTTATTTTTAACAATCATACATATTCTGTTAAAATAGCAACAGAAACATTGTTCTATGCATTTCGGTCCGAAAAACGAAATACAAATTCTCTAGTTTAACCCTAATTTTATCCAAGTTTTTTTTAAACAAATATACGGGTCAAATTTAGCCTTCACATACTTCTTTGCAACAATGTTTGTTACCTATACTTACTTTACATACATTTCAAATTATTTGACTAAAATAATACTGGAATATCCAGCATTTATTTAAAATGTATAGATACGGGAAGAATAAAAAAAGTGAAAGTAACCTGTAAACGGGTTTGCCGTTTGAATCCTACCTAATTTCTGACTGTTTATCCTTTCATTCCAAGACGCCTCTTAGAAGTAAGGGTAGGTAATGATCATTACAACTATTTACATAAGTCGTTTCTGGACTGAGAAAAACCATACTGAGACTGTTAAAGAACGCTATAACCCCGATATACTTTTCGACGTTGTAACAAAATCCGACTTAGGAAATACTTCGTAAGAAAAGCGTGCTTCACGTAAAAACGCCGTGGAGGAGGTTTTTAATTCTTGGAAATATATTTTTGCTCTTCGGAGCGTTTTTTATGCCAAATTTTCGCTAACTCTTCGAGGAGCGTTAATTTGGCAAGTGTAGTGAATGTCGCTGCACAGGGACGTAATGTCGCCCCGACCACCCAATTTTAGAAAGTATACTAAAATTGGACTTGAACTTCCAAATTTCCAAGATTAAAAACCCTTTTACGAATCCACGTTGTCAAGCACTGCAACTCTTACGAGGTATGGAATATGAGGACAAGTTAGTCCAACGACTATTCAAAGTATATCGGAAGTTATAGCGAAAATAGCCCTTAGCGACATGGGACCCCCATCATTTCCTAGCAGTCGGATTTGACGGGGAAATGATGCGTTTTGACGGGGTTTGCCCTAAACCGGTTCCTCAGTGATTCGGAGTCAAAAAAGTATCTATACCATGTACTCACACGTGCATGGGATCTGCCTTGCCTGAACGTAAAATTTGTTATTGCATAATACAAACGAAGTAGATACGCTTCAAGCAATTTTAAGCTCCGAGGAGCGACCAAAATTTATGTGAATTAATAAAATACGTTTATAAGACAGGCAAGCATAAGCCCACCAAAATTTCAGTTACATGAAACTTTTCTTGAATCTTTTTGTGCATCGTTAGCTTTTCAAACTGCATATTGGATGGTAGTTGGTACCGTATGAATCGTCCCGTTCCTCACCATGTGTTGTACACGGGTCAGACCATTGTTTGTTAACATTTTCTCTGAAGAAGTTGTTGTAAAAACATAAATTTTTTAAAAGATTTAATATACATTTTTTGAACTTTATATTGTCTTTTACTTGTGTTTTCTAACAAAATTTCCCTTTCAGATTTAATTTTAAGAGAGTGTGAAACAGACAGTGTTAGATTTATAGTGTTACGACGTCTTCCAATTGATACCATCAGAGCCGCAGTTAAGCATAAACGACAGTAAGTATGATTTATCCATTAATCTCCGTCTGAAACAGTCACTTTGAACCCTAAAAATTTTGTGAACGTAATATTTTTATTTAGAATTTAGAAAAGGTTGAGGAAAAAGAAAATTAATTTTTTCTTTTTCCTATTTTTTTAAATTTTTCTAAGTTTTTCGAGCAGAAAATACGTCCTTCAGACTTCCATCAAGGCATGGATCGTTCACATGGCGCCCGAGCAGGGACCATGCCGTCCCCAAACCCAACAAATCCTTTCTCATTCATGGCGGAAGACTCCGAGGGGTCGACCCCAAGAGAATTTTACGAGCGAGTCACCGCACCGCTCGTCGACGACGGTTCTAGAGGGATAGAACCACAGCGACTGTTTCCAGAGGGAAGTAATGTAAATTTATCTGCTTCACAGCCACAAACTGCTAATTCGATGGAAAGTATGTTTCTGAAAATGGCAGAGGGCTTCGTGCAGGCGATACAGAACGTGTCGACCTGTACGCCCCATGAGAGACAAAGATGTCCGAACGTGACGTTCCATGGGCTTGATCATGAAGATCCAGAAGCTTTTCTGAAAATTATGGAGGAATATTTCGACAGAGCTCGCATAAGCCACGACTATGATCGCCTCCATAACGTAACCGGCCAACTCAAGGGCGAAACTCAACGATGGTCCGAACAATTTAGGACGTTGACTACTTCGTATACCTTATTCAAGGAAAGATTCCTTACGAGATTTAATTCTCCCGACATACAGTCACGAGCTATTGCTCAACTGTATGCCGTCAAGCAAACGTCTTTAGACGACACGGCAGTGTTTATCACAAGGAAAACCTGTCTTTTCGATCGTATTGATCCCTTCAAATCCGAAGCCATCAGAGCTCGGGTCATCATGGACCAACTGCGTCCAGAAATTAGGTCACGCTTGAGAAGCAACCTAATTTCAACCACAGAGATGTTAATAGCAGCGGCTACTAACGTCGAGCGGGATTCAGCTGACGAACAGACGTCGCTAATCCAGCTTATCGATCAACGTCTGTCCCGCGCGTCTTACTATCAAGAGCCGGGACACATCAGTCGACAAAATTCAAGTATAAGGAGCAATGGAAGCCCAACTCCGACAGCACCGAGGGTGCATTTCCGAGAGGACGTATCTCGACAGGACGGTCCAGGCAGAGCGCCTGGTCGTCCTTTTTTTATGCCTAATTCTACAAGCGGATCAGTGAATCCTGACCGCAGGCAACCCAATTTTAATGGCGGATCGGGGAAATTCCGAGTACCCGACCGACCGGCAACCCCGTGCCGATACTGTACAGACACAGTGCAGTGGCACTTCCATAGCCAATGCCCGAATAACCCGCATCTCAACAGGAGACCGGGAAACTTTCGAGGGGCCAGAGACCCAGGCCAGGGTCCATCTGCAAGATCCCCGGCACAACGGCCGAACCAAGGCGGCAGCAATGTCCAGTAATTTTTTCCGATACTCATGACCACTACGACGCTCCTCTGCACAAGACAAGAGAGTCAATAAATTATATGAGCGAAGCATTCCCTTTGCCTCGTATAAAAGTTCAGATAAACGAACATACGGTCGACGCACTGATTGATTCAGGCTCGACGCGAAACGTTATCCATCCGAGGATGTTGGATAATTTTAAAAATCTCACGACACGTCGATCATTTGCTATGGCGTGCGGAGATCGAATGGTGGACTCTCTTGGCACGACAAAATTACAAGTAATAATTTCAGGCACCTCTTTTGAAATTGATTTTCAAGTAATCGAAAATTTGAACGAAACGATAATATTAGGATCACCATTCTTATATATGAACAATGTCGCATATGATTATGGCCGAAAATGCCTATATGCCGGCACGGAAGAGCGTATTACCGTCTTCTGGAATCAAGCTTCTCAGAGGGAGAGACAGCAGGCAAAGCTTCCTGAAGAGCTTGTTATTAAAGACAAATTTCTACGGCCGCTGTTCGAAGAATTTGTCGATCTGTTCACTGCGGAACCGACTCAAGCAACCACAGTGACTGTGAAACACAAAATTACAGTAAAAGACACGAAACCATTTAATATCAGACCATATCCGATGTCTCCGAGTACTAAGAAAATTATGTACGACCAAATCGAAGAGATGTTGAAAGCTGGCGTCATCGAACCTAGCACTGCCCAATATAGTTCACCACCCGTGATAATAAAACGCTCAGACAAGAAACCACGTTTTTGCATCGATTACCGCCATTTGAACGAAATGACTGAAGACGAGGCTTCCGTCTTACCAAAAATACACGAAAGTATTAAAGATTTAGGCAATTCGAAGATTTTTTCTGTGTTGGATTTAAAAAGTGGATATTGGCAAATACCGTTAGATGAAGCATCAAAAGGTTTCTCGACTTTTACCACTCCTGATGGGGCAGCTTACAGATTTAATGTCATGCCTTTCGGCCTCAAGACAGCTCCCTGTACCTTTCAGAAATTCATGGCAAAGGACGTTTTAACGGGTTACCTGCACCATTTCTGTAAAGTGTATTTAGATGATATAATCGTTTACAGCGTAAACGTGAAGGAGCATATGTCCCACTTGAGATTAGTCTTTGAAAGACTACGTCTGCACAATCTAAAAGTGTCACCGGAAAAGTGTGTAATAGCGACGAATGAAATCCAATATTTAGGCCATACAATTAGAACTGATACTTCCCAACCATTAGAAAAACATGTCTTTCAAATTCAAAATTATCCCGTTCCAGCTACAAAAAAGCAGCTACAAAGTTTCCTAGGGCTTTGCAACTGGGTACGGGAATATCTACCAAATGTGGCGATGATCACGAAGCCACTAACGAAACTTCTTTCGAAGGAAAATCGTTTTCACTGGAACCATACATGCGATGAAGCGTTTAGAAAATTAAAAGAATTATTATCCGGACCGCTGGAACTCCATCGGCCGGATTTTTCACGTCAATTCATTTTGCAAACAGATGCATCCCTCCAAGGCCTTTCGGCCGTATTATATCAATTAGGCGACAACGGCGAGAAATATATAATTTCGTATGCAAGCAACACGTTATCTCCAGCAGAGAGACGTTACCACATAAACGAGCTGGAATGCTTGGCGGTGGTGAACTATATTAAAAAGTACAAGATGTACTTAGCAGACAAACCGTTCTTGGTGAAGACGGACAACAGGGCGTTACTTTGGTTAAACAAACATAAGGACGACAAAACAAAATTTACACGATGGTCATTACTATTGCAAGAATATGCATTCAAAATTGAACATTGTCCAGGAAAGGAGAATTTATTAGCAGATTTTCTCAGTCGTAACCCACAAAATCAGTATGTCGAGACAGACGATGAAGAGGAAAGAATGTTCCTACCAAATTACAAGTGTCCAGAACGTATTTCTGTTTTAACGCACTCAGAAATATACGAAGATATCGTACAGGCTCAATTGAGTTCAAGAGATATTCAAGACAAGATCCGCCGTTGGAATGATCTATTTCAACAGGAACAACGTTCCGATGCGGATCTTATTTTTATGAAAAATTTTCACGTCCAAGACGATGTACTTTTTAAAGATTGCGATCGAAATTTTAAATTGATAGTTCCAAAGAGGAAAATAAAGGAATTGATTTACCATTATCATGACCGAGATGAAGCATGTCATCCAGGAAGAGACGAGACTCTCAGGAAAATAGCAAAACGCTACTATTTCAATAATATGGCCAGGATCGTAGGCAGATACATAAACGACTGTCTGATATGCCAGTCTGTAAAGACAAGACAAGCCCAACCCAATGCTCCACTTAGAAGTCATGCACCACAAAATGCATTTGAAACCTTGAGCGTCGACGTAATTGGCCCGCTGCAGAGGACTAAAGACGCCGAAAACAGATACATGATTATCGTCGAAGACGTTTTCAGTAAATGGATAGAGGCAAAGGCATACATTCAGGTCGACGGCAGAACGATAGCCAAATTTATCGACGAAGAAATAGTAGCAAGATTCGGAGTCCCTCGAGTCATAATTTCAGACAACGGTGGTCATTTCAATTCCGAATGGTACATCACATTTTGCGAAAGGAATGGTATCGAACGATACTTAATTCCGGCATATCACCAACAGTCCAACCCCGTGGAACGACGGGTTCAGGAATGCAAGAAAATTTTAAAGACTCTTTTATTCAAAAAGCCAAACGGCACTTGGGATCGCTACGTGCATCAGATGACATACATCTTAAGAAATCGTAGGAACGCCGCTACAAACCAAACACCTAGCATGGTCGTGTTAGGATATGATCCAGCCGAAAGACGCGAATGGGATTTGTATGCCTGGAGGCAAGAAAGAGCCAAGCAACAAACGCTTCCACGATACGAGCGAGTCAAGGAAGCCCGTCAGGCCCAACAAAATTACAAACAAAAATATGCGCCGAAAGAGGCCGTCACTCCGATCGTTTTTAAAGTAGGAGACAGAGTCATGAGTAAAAGAAAAAGGAAGGTACATACCTTCACGCCGTCTTGGTCAGGCCCAACCAGAATTCTGAAGAAGTTTTCAGACGAAGTGTATCTCGTGCAAAAGGGAAATGTAACGACAAGAGTACATGTCAATGATTTGAGACCAGCCCCGCCAGAGGAGCACAACTTGGAAATCGAATCTTCCGATGAAGAAAATGCTAGTCCAGGCGGAACATCACTCGATGGAAATGATTCCCCGTTCTCAGACGATTCCACAGAACCTCCACCGCCGGAGCAAACGGTTGTACAAATCCATGCATCACCACGAGATGCTTCCACTTCTGATTCAGAATCCAGTTCTGGAGATTCAATTATATTTTTATAATATTTTTCAACCTAGGCTAAGTTTTAACTTAGTGCTAGGTTTATTTTATATCAAAATTTCCATACCAACTTCTTGTCGTGTCAGGCAAGAGTTGGTATTTTTTATGCATTTTTTACAAGTCATTTTCATTGAGGATATTGTATCGTCCGTACAAATCTTCCAAATTCACTGCAGCAACTCTGACCGTGTCCGGCAGAGTTGGTATTTTTATGATTTTTTCAAAGTCCTCAAATGTTATTAAACATTCATCTGTAAGCAGAGTCCGACCCAAAGGGTCCAAACAAATGTTCCATTGGCACGGCATGGAAAGACGACGACTCTGACGCAAGGGCGCGATTCAGACGAGTCTAGCAACTCAAGGGCGAGATGCCGCCACGTCTGCTGGAGGGGCAGATGCAACGATCCGACGGATGCAGATTCTGTCGCAGATTTCTCCCAAGAAGAGATTTTAATAAAAACTATTTCAATCAATATAAGTCAACAAAATTCAGTGTTCCTATTCTCAAAGACGACGATGTGATATCGGTCGCAGATTTCTCCCAAGAAGAGATTTTTTAACTACACGGAAACCATTTCAATCAATATAAGTCAACAAAATTCAGTGTTCCTATTCTCAAAGGCGACGATATGTTATCGGTCGCAGATCCCCAGACGGGATATGAACAAACATATTACTAAAATTTTGTTTTATATTGTTTCATATAAACTGAGCAGAGCCATAGTATAGCTGGAGCCAAGCAGTCCGAGGACCACCTAAGCTGTTCCAGAAGGCAGTTCGACACCGAAGGTGATCGACGAGGCATAGACACGAGGAGGAGCAGACGCAAGCCCGCATTAGTGGAAGAACACTAAGAAAGATAAGTGCGTCGAAAGTGTTTGTGTTGTGTCATCGAAAATCCGAGGATTTTCGATTTTTTTCTTTTTTTTATGCCATTTTGGAAACCCAATGTACAATAATTCAATCGAATGCTATGCATCGATATATGTTCAAACTTATAACCATTTTTAGATTTGCATCTATTTTTTTGTTCAGATAGGCCGGTCTGAACTATAACCGAATACAACACATGGGAGACTACATCCAATGATCCATTTTATTTTTCAAACAAACAATTTACCAAACGTTACACAAAAAGATTCACGGAAAGGAGGGGAGTGTTAAAGAACGCTATAACCCCGATATACTTTTCGACGTTGTAACAAAATCCGACTTAGGAAATACTTCGTAAGAAAAGCGTGCTTCACGTAAAAACGCCGTGGAGGAGGTTTTTAATTCTTGGAAATATATTTTTGCTCTTCGGAGCGTTTTTTATGCCAAATTTTCGCTAACTCTTCGAGGAGCGTTAATTTGGCAAGTGTAGTGAATGTCGCTGCACAGGGACGTAATGTCGCCCCGACCACCCAATTTTAGAAAGTATACTAAAATTGGACTTGAACTTCCAAATTTCCAAGATTAAAAACCCTTTTACGAATCCACGTTGTCAAGCACTGCAACTCTTACGAGGTATGGAATATGAGGACAAGTTAGTCCAACGACTATTCAAAGTATATCGGAAGTTATAGCGAAAATAGCCCTTAGCGACATGGGACCCCCATCATTTCCTAGCAATCGGATTTGACGGGGAAATGATGCGTTTTGACGGGGTTTGCCCTAAACCGGTTCCTCAGTGATTCGGAGTCAAAAAAGTATTATTACCATGTACTCACACGTGCATGGGATCTGCCTTGCCTGAATGTAAAATTTGTTATTGCATAATACAAACGAAGTAGATACGCTTCAAGCAATTTTAAGCTCCGAGGAGCGACCAAAATTTATGTGAATTAATAAAATACGTTTATAAGACAGGCAAGCATAAGCCCACCAAAATTTCAGTTACATGAAACTTTTCTTGAATCTTTTTGTGCATCGTTAGCTTTTCAAACTGCATATTGGATGGTAGTTGGTACCGTATGAATCGTCCCGTTCCTCACCATGTGTTGTACACGGGTCAGACCATTGTTTGTTAACATTTTCTCTGAAGAAGTTGTTGTAAAAACATAAATTTTTTAAAAGATTTAATATACATTTTTTGAACTTTATATTGTCTTTTACTTGTGTTTTCTAACAAAATTTCCCTTTCAGATTTAATTTTAAGAGAGTGTGAAACAGACAGTGTTAGATTTATAGTGTTACGACGTCTTCCAATTGATACCATCAGAGCCGCAGTTAAGCATAAACGACAGTAAGTATGATTTATCCATTAATCTCCGTCTGAAACAGTCACTTTGAACCCTAAAAATTTTGTGAACGTAATATTTTTATTTAGAATTTAGAAAAGGTTGAGGAAAAAGAAAATTAATTTTTTCTTTTTCCTATTTTTTTTAATTTTTCTAAGTTTTTCGAGCAGAAAATACGTCCTTCAGACTTCCATCAAGGCATGGATCGTTCACAAGACCATGGAACAATAATATAACATAGTTCACTAATTCACTTTCTCAAAACAACAAATATACTTGTGTTATATATTTTCAGTAAGTCTACATCTACTATTTCAGAAAGTATAAAATCATTTTTATTAGGTTTCGTAACAGATGCCTAACGTTTTCACACTAGGTATATTGGATGAAATTAAATTGATTATACATTAATTGTGGCAAATAAATCCTAAAATGTGTAAAAACTAGAAATAGAAAAGTATAAATTTGTCTTTTTATTTCGTCTCATACCATCAAAATATTCCAACCGGTTATAATACAAAGATGCGCACTGTAAAACTCTAAATAAATACCCTCACCATATTACATTTCAATATAAGTTTAACGATAGCTAGCAACAATTTATTTCTTGAATCACGTTTTTCCTCCTTTTTCTTTATTTATTAACGATATTTTTACAATTACAAAATTTCAATCACAAATTGAATTAGATTACAAATATATGTTAAATATAAATAAAATTTTACACGTAGGATAGTTATGGTATAATTTGTACATGGTAACATTTTTGGAAAGAGGGTGAAACAAATGTCAAGTGCCGCACATGTTTCCCATAGACCATTTAGGTATTTAAATTTTAAAGAGCCTGGGTGGTCGAGCGGCCGACAGCGAAGACTTGACTTTAATTTATTATTGTGAATTTAAAAGACTTTATTCTACTTTGAGCATATACTAATGCACAAATAACATTAATAAAAATGGCATTTATTTACCGCTCTTATAATATGTAATATTTAAGAAGCGGTAAAAATTTTTGTTTCGTTCGGCATTAAGGTTTCAAATGGTAGCTGTTATAACTTCATAGTAGAATAGAGTAAGACGATAAGATAAAACAAAAGTCAATGGTTAAAGTGCTGTTCTTTGTTACACATGTTACCCATAAACAAAACAAAATTGGGGTATTTAAATTTTAAAGGGACACAATATATAACACTGTGTGGTCCACTAGAGTCCGGCGCCAAGTCTGAGACACCCATATATTGTAATATTTGTATGATCTAGTTTTATTTATATAACAAATGAACCAACGGTTAGTAGAAGACTTTACATTAATTTACTATTGTTGGTTTAAAAATCATTCATTGTATTTTGAGCATTCCAGTCACTTGTACTTAATAAAAAATTTATATTGGTGTTTCGATTTTATTTCAAATTACATTGGATTAAACCGATATTTAACAACTCTTAATATTTATCTTATGGTTTTGGTATTTTTGGCGTAAACTAATGCGTAAATAGCATTAATAAAAATATATATAATTATTTACCGCTTTTCTAATATTTAGTATACAGCGTGTGTATTGAAACATGACCGTAAGTCTTAAAAAATATCTTCGGAATTGATGCTGTAATATAATTCTTTTTGGTATTTTTGGCATAAACTAATACGTAAATAATATTAATCAAAATAACAATTATTTATTGCTTTTACAAAATTCAGTATTTCAAGTGGTAATTTTTTCTTCGCATGGCATTAAGGTTTAAAATGGAAGTTGTTATAACTTCACAGTAAAATTTATCGGTGTGAAAAAGTATAATTGCACTGTTTATATCCTTGATTTGGCAGGATTAGAGAATATATATGAAACAGGATGCGAATTTTAACACAATATAGGTACTAATAATAATTTATCTCAATTTATTAACACAGTACAGAACAGAAGTATTTTTGTGAAAAGCTCCTTGTAGAAGCTTGAATACGAAAAAAATTTCAGTTATTGTTAAATTCTTTTAAGCGAGCAGCCATACGTGATTCTTGGTACGTATAAATTATATGCTTAGATAAAATAGTATTGTGCGTAATAATATGCTAATTATAAAAATTCAACTAGTGTTAAAATAATATTTTTTTTTAAAGTGGTTAGTATCAAGCACTCATTTATTTTTTAAAGTGTATTTAGTGGTTCCTAGGTTCTTGACCGGGAACATGCAAAAACAATAATGTCACTGAGTTTATTTATTTAATATTATATAATTTGATAAGTTACCTTTATTTAAAACATAAACTATAAATAATTCTTTCAATATTGGAAAAATGAGATCATAACCTCTCGCGCATTGCTGTCAGCTAGCACTTTTTAAAATTATTGTGTATTAGGTATACAGCATGTTAGAAGAATAGCCAACATTAGGATTATTTACGTATAACATATCATATAAACACCAGATATATTTCTTCGACCAGGAAATAAAATATATGCAAGGCGGAAAATTACAAAAAGTTAGTACTTAAAGCATTTACTAATTGATCTACGTGATTTTACAATCATAAAACTTCTGTTTAAACACAGCAACATAAGTATTCTTCGATACATATTGGGCATTGTACATTGTTATAGAGCAATGAAACAATATTAATTGTTACGGGTCTCTAAATTCAGAAAATATATTTTATTAAATATGAATTTTTAGTACAATGAGGACAATTTAATTTGAAATTAGGAGAAAGATATTTATATAAGCAATTTTCATGTTACTAATTGCCTCTATACAGGTTGATTCACATAAAACTCCCCAGGCAGTTTCCGTATTAAAATGTTGTCAATGACAGTGGCGTCCGCGACGAAAAGAAAATTTTTGATGACTGGAACTTTGAAAGTATAATATTAAAGTTTGTTTAATTCTAAGTGCTTTTTGCAGTATGCACTTTTCTATTAAAACCAGTGGTTTTGGAGATAAATCGAAAAAAATTATTCAGTTCAATATTTTTTAACAAGCAAAAAAATTTAAATTCACTCAAAAGCGGGCGCTACATACAATAGGTACTTAGTTTAAAGTGATTCGCCATATTTTAAAAGATTATACAAAGATGGCGTTGAAGTGCGAAATTATTTTTCGATAGCTGCAACATTGAAACAGCACACACGATAAAGAACCAAATAATATATATATATAATTTTATAATGACATTTTTTAAAAAGACCAATGTCTTTCAAATTATCTAATATTTCCTATTTTTTTATTTTTTAAAGTATAATTTTCATTAACACCTGTATTGTTTTCTTAATTCTATAAACTAGTAGTCCTAAGTCTAATTTAATAATATACAGTCAAGTATGTTGCGTAGTAATTTATTTTGAGGTTTGTTTACATATAATCAATTTTTAAGTTTTTGAATGCGTTTGTTATTACAAGGTAATTCAGAAATGGTTGTGTACATCAACGAAGACAAATTAATCATGATTTTGATCTACGGAGAATGTAGAAAAAATTCCCATGAAGCCGAAAGGTTACTCCATTTGCATTTTCCCAATTTGCCTAAGCCAGACCATAAAATCTTTATTTCTTTAACCAATAATTTGAAAAATTACGGAAGTTCTAAAAAGTTAAAGTATAATAAACAGTTGACGGCTACAAATGATGCAAATACTGCTTTAGTAATTGACAATATTGTAAATAATCCAAATATGTCTTTACGGAAATTATCGTCTGAAACAAATATTTCCTACTCCTCTTGTCAAATAATTTTAAAGAAAAATAAGTACCGTCCGTATAAAGTTCATTATGTTCATCATTTACGACCTGGTGATTTTCAGCGTTTCATAAATTTTATTGCTGAATTGTCAGTATTACATAATAAAAATCCAAATTATTTGAAAAATGTGTCGAGGAGCGATGAGAGCCGCTTCCATAGTAATGGGCTTGTGACTATACAGACCACTCGGAATTGGTCTCAAAATAATCCGAGATAGATACGAAGAACCAAAAATTAAACACTTTTTAAAGTAAATTTATGGTGCAGAGTATTGAACAGATACATAGTCAGACCTTATCTATTTCGTGAAACGTTAAATTGTGGTAGATATCGGAGGTTCTTGCAAGAGGAGCTGCCAAATTTATTAAGAAACATTCCTCATGATGGGCACATAATCTGGTTTTATCAAGACGGGGCACCGACACATAATTTAAGAATAAAATTTAGACACTTGCAACGAACATATCCTAGAAGATGGATAGGAACTAATGGAGTAATCAGGTGGCCAATACGATCACCTGACTTAACTGCATTAGATATTTTCTTACGGAGACATCTAAAAAATTTTGTTTACACCGAACCAATCGATGTTATGGCAGACCCATAAAATATATATGCGAGTGTTACCACAGTAGATCGTTATTGAAAGTAATGGTTTAACATCTGTATCCATGAAAGAGGAAACAGTTTTAAACATTTACTTTAAAAATAAATACATACATATGTACATATTTTATTGAAAAGTCAAAACAAATTATTAAAAAACTTATTTGACTTTATATTATGTCGATTTATCTCGAAAATCACTGATTTTAACAGGAAAGCGTATGCTACAAAAAGTACTTAGTATTAAAGAAACTTTAATATTATACTTTCAAAGTCCCAGTCATCGAAAATTTTCTTTCCGGCATCGCGTCGCGACGTAGCGGATGCCACTGTCATTGGCAACATTTGAACGACAAAATAAAGCCACCAAAAATATGTAACGACTGGCCTTTACAGAAATTTAATACCCTTTTTCGTTATTATGGAAACTGCCTGGGGAGTTTTATGTGAATCACCCTGTATACTTAAGTCAATTTAACGTCATATTACATAGCATACAAATTTGTGGTAAACTATTCAAAAGTAACAAATGCCAAACATCTCATAATAGTAAAGCATATTTTTCACAATAATTAGTATCTTAAAATACATATACATTTAGAAAATTATAGAAGCTAAATTTCGTAGAAAATATGAAAATAAATATGAAAAACCCATTAATATATTGCTAAATTATCAACTGTACCATTTTCCATTGTTGGCCTTATATTAGACCTTATAAAAATGTAAAGATCTGGTATTTCAATTTTGGGTGTAAATTATTTTTAAAGAATTGATGAATAAAAAAGAAGAAAACTTCACACCTATATACCTTACGGAAATAAGACTAATGATTATTATAATTATTTACTTAAATCATTCTTGGACTGAGAAAAATAATTCTGAGATTATCAGGATAACATAAGGTTGTAGTTTATGAATTTTTTCAAACGGATGAATATATTTGTGTCGTATAATCTCAGTAACTCAATTTTTGATCAAATAGAAATTTATAAAGCTTTTTATTTGTATTTTTTATGTCGTCTGATCTTTTAGGAAGTTTAAAATAATTTTTATTTGGTCTCGTAACATCTATAATTTTTTAGGATTACATTGCATTGAATTAAATTAATTACATTAAATGTCGCAAGTTCCAATAAATCCCAAATCATCGAAATGCTACAAATAAAAATAATATAATGCTTTGGATTTTTATTTTGTCTCATATCCTATAAAAATATTCCAACAGGTTACATAGATACGCATGGTAAAACTATAAATAAAATCTCTCAACGTATTGCATCCTAGTATAGGTTTAAAGATACCAAAACGTTCTTATAAGCACAAAGACATTAATACACTATTGCCAAACCTATTGGTTCAGGTTAGTAAGGGAGACATGAATGGCAATATACTGTATATAAAACAGCGCCACCCGCTAATGCAGCCAAACACTGAACTAAAAAACACGTCTTCCTAACTAACCTGAACCACCATTAATTAGTCTGTAACTAATTCTCCCGCGCATTTTTTCCCGCCAAATATATATGTTAAGAAAGAATCCGATCCTAAGTTTGTCAAGGAATGTTTCAGTTATCTACGTGAGATACCACTAAATAAAAAAGAAAGGAAAACGAACCTGAACCACATATATGGTTCAGGTCCGTCCGGCTGGTTCAGGATTGTGCTTACAAATTGCTATTTCTGGTTCAAAATCATACCATTGCCCTATATATATATATATATATATATATATATATATATATATATATATATATTACTATATATTTTGTATTTTAATATAGTTTTAAAAACGTATCTGTCGTGTTGCCTTTTTTTTTATAAAATTTCACTCAAATTATTATTTCTCTAGGATGCTGGGCGCCATATCATTGTGTGCAATGATAAATTAACCAATATTATTGTCTAAGCAAACTCTAAACAAACAATATTTAAATTTATCTATGTTAATAGAACATGACTTCTTTCTCTCAGAGAGCAGGGTCAAATTATTATGAAACATACACGAAAAGAAAACAAATATTCATCAAATCATGTGAACAAACAACGTATATTCATTGGCTTTTGAAACACATACCTTAAAACTACCTATCTAACTTAAAACTATTAAATAAATGACATAAATAAATTATACCAACTGGTATTCGGTACAGCACAGTTAACAATCACTAACCTTTTTAAGTTCTCTGAAAGCGTAAAAGTTCTTTTGTTGATTCACCTAAAGTTTATTTGTCAGTAGTACTACCGCTTTGAAACGAATTTCTTGCAATTTCCACTGCGCAGTTTCACCAAATCCTTAAATAATTCTGGATACACAGCTCCGCTAATACCTCTATTGACGTTGGTCTTGTATGAAATGTTTAACAAATTATAAATATTCCACTCCTTATGGAATCATTCATAAAAATAATCTAAAATTCTCATCTGCCCATATTATTTCTTTCAGAAATTGACAAATGTCAGATCAAAAACTTCTTGCTTTCAAAACTACATGTACATGTACTTACTTACATTTTATACTGTTTTAATTTAATTTCTCTCTCTTCTCATTTCCTTTACTTCTTCAACCAATCTTTAACTTTATTAAATTATTATTCTTTTTCTATCCTTTCAAAATTAATAGAAAACTTCTCCTCCTCAACTACTTATTATCTCCCGTGGCAACCACCTTCCCTTCTTTTTTTTATTGTCCCGATTTTTCACAACACAAATGATTTAAAAGATTTATGAGATTAATACTAACAAACCTAACTTACATAATATAAAATCAATCAAATTGCTTCTAATGAATATAAGTTGTTGTGTTTATTAAAATTTTTGTGACCTCCTTCCATCGTCCCGTATCTATTCATATTTCCTTTTGTCCATCTTTGTTTTAACTTAACCCTTTTTAACGGTTAACATATTTTTATTTTGTATTAATAGATTGCGAAATTGACTGTATTTACCATTGCACAAACGTCTGACGGTGGATAATATAGCATTTCCCCCTCAGATTAATACTATTTGGAAAGTATTGAAAAATCTTATTCATCTTAAACAATTAGCAATATTATTCACTGTCATGTAGTGATTGTTTCAATTTCACATGCTGGGGTGTATGGAAATATTAACTCGATATGAAATTTTCCTCTGATTCTGTCTCCATCAGTATATTTCAGCTATTACGTACATTTATTTATAATTTTGTTCACTATGTATGGCCCTTCATATGGGTATGAAAGTTTGGCGCAAATTTAATTCTTTTTGTTTGAAACCTTTAAACTTTTAATAATAACTAAATCTCCCAACTTGAATACGGAACTTTTCTTAATCTTTTCGTTTTCCCTCTTGCAATATCTTTTAGCATTTGCCTTTATTCTCTCTCTTACCTTGGAACGTATGGTTTCTAAGTCTTGCTCTGTTGTTTTTGTCCATGGTCTTACTGGTTCTTGTCCTGTCATTACTTTAATTGGCGTGTCTTGTGTAACTGTACTTGGGGTATTAATTAAAAATCCTTCTACAATCGGTAAATGCTTATTCCAGTCTGTCCCTCTTTTTCTTGGTGCAACTTCTTTTTTTCTAGTCTTGAAGTTCCTATTTTTAATTTTTCCAAATATTTTGACCTTCAAATGACGTATTAAATTTCTAATCTTTTTTTTATATCCTCGTTTTCTTATGTAGATTTGCTTTCTTCTATGTTTCTTGGTTTTCTTTTTCCTATAAAATTTGTCCTCATTTTTCTGCTTTAGCCTTGCTACCATAACATCCTTTTTTCTCTTTCTATTCTCTTTCCTGGGCAGCTGTTTTTGTTCCTTTACTCTTCCTATTCTGTTATTTTTGAATATTTTGTTGAATTTAATTCTGTTTCCTTTGATATTCTTCTTCACCCGTTTATGTATTCGTTGAATTTTCTTATTATTATTCCCTTGTTTTTCGTTTATTTTTATTTTCTTCATTTCATTCTTGTTATTTGGTATATTCTTTAAAGTCTCCGAGTTCTGTCCAATTTTCTCCCCCTGTTTTCTAAATTCTTGCGTGATCTTCTGCAACACCTGCGTGTTCTTTATTATCTTTTCTTCCTGTTCTTTTAAAGTTTTTTCTACGATCTGTCCGTGTTCTTTAAAGCGTTCATCCATTACAGTCGAACTATCTACCACCAAACCTCGTACCTCCGTTCTGATTTCCTCGGCTGCTACCATAACTTTCCCATTTATTTCTTTAGTAATCTCCTGCTCAATTTTATTCATTTTTTCTTCATATTTGCAAAAACGTTCTTCAATTCTTGCGACATTATCTTCTAACTTTTTATTATTCTCATCCAATTTCCGTGTAATATATTCCTCCATCTTTTTTGCATTTTCCTCTAGTTTCTTCTCCATTTTATTGGTTATTTCTTGGCTATTTTCTTCTATCCTTTTTGCGTTTTCTTCTATCTTATTGGTAAGACCAGTCATGTTATTATTTATGCCAGTCATCATGTTCATTAGGCGTGCTAGAAAATCTTGCTCTGGTACAGTGGTTGTCGCGGGTGTTGCGACGCCTCCAACCTGTTGTGTGGCTGTTTCTGCTATTTCTTGGGTACCTTCCATTGTTTTACCTGATCTTAGTTTCATAAATCTTTTGAAGTGGCAATGAATAAATCACCCAAAATGATAAGACTTTTAAAAATAAATTTAATTTTGATTTATTTTACTACAAATGAAATACATGCGCTTTATTATCGCCCCACGTTGGGCGCCAAAATACTATATATTTTGTATTTTAATATAGTTTTAAAAACGTATCTGTCGTGTTGCCTTTTTTTTTATAAAATTTCACTCAAATTATTATTTCTCTAGGATGCTGGGCGCCATATCATTGTGCAATGATAAATTAACCAATATTATTGTCTAAGCAAACTCTAAACAAACAATATTTAAATTTATCTATGTTAATAGAACATGACTTCTTTCTCTCAGAGAGCAGGGTCAAATTATTATGAAACATACACGAAAAGAAAACAAATATTCATCAAATCATGTGAACAAACAACGTATATTCATTGGCTTTTGAAACACATACCTTAAAACTACCTATCTAACTTAAAACTATTAAATAAATGACATAAATAAATTATACCAACTGGTATTCGGTACAGCACAGTTAACAATCACTAACCTTTTTAAGTTCTCTGAAAGCGTAAAAGTTCTTTTGTTGATTCACCTAAAGTTTATTTGTCAGTAGTACTACCGCTTTGAAACGAATTTCTTGCAATTTCCACTGCGCAGTTTCACCAAATCCTTAAATAATTCTGGATACACAGCTCCGCTAATACCTCTATTGACGTTGGTCTTGTATGAAATGTTTAACAAATTATAAATATTCCACTCCTTATGGAATCATTCATAAAAATAATCTAAAATTCTCATCTGCCCATATTATTTCTTTCAGAAATTGACAAATGTCAGATCAAAAACTTCTTGCTTTCAAAACTACATGTACATGTACTTACTTACATTTTATACTGTTTTAATTTAATTTCTCTCTCTTCTCATTTCCTTTACTTCTTCAACCAATCTTTAACTTTATTAAATTATTATTCTTTTTCTATCCTTTCAAAATTAATAGAAAACTTCTCCTCCTCAACTACTTATTATCTCCCGTGGCAACCACCTTCCCTTCTTTTTTTTATTGTCCCGATTTTTCACAACACAAATGATTTAAAAGATTTATGAGATTAATACTAACAAACCTAACTTACATAATATAAAATCAATCAAATTGCTTCTAATGAATATAAGTTGTTGTGTTTATTAAAATTTTTGTGACCTCCTTCCATCGTCCCGTATCTATTCATATTTCCTTTTGTCCATCTTTGTTTTAACTTAACCCTTTTTAACGGTTAACATATTTTTATTTTGTATTAATAGATTGCGAAATTGACTGTATTTACCATTGCACAAACGTCTGACGGTGGATAATATAGCAATATATATATATATATATATATAATCATATACATAAGTCACAAATGGTACCTATCTAATAATTAATCATAAAATCTATGTAAATAATGTACTAATACATGGGCAGAAGGACTTCGGCCGATAGCCCCTTGGATTTTTCCAATAAAGAACATTTATTATTATTATTATTAGAACAAGTGAATAAATATAAATATTTAGGTGTGATAATAGATGATCATCAATTATCATTTTCTAAACATGCAGGTTATGTAACAAGTAAAATAGCAAAAAAAATTAATCTATTAGGGAGATTAAGTAATAATATTACGCAATGGACCAAAACATTAATTTACAAATCTATCATTAGTCCTCACTTGACTTATTGCTCATCAATATTATTTTTATTGAATAATTCTGAATTGGTTATATTACAAAAGAAACAAAACCAAGCAATGAGAATAATATTAAATTGTTCCAAATATACAAACATAAAATTGATGTTAAATAATGTAGGTGTACTTAGTGTTAAACAAACAATAACAGTTAATAAAATGACATTTATTTATAAAATTCTGCACGGTCAATTACCTGTACACTTATCTGAATACTGTATTTATGTAAGAGATATCCACCAACATATGACCCGAAATAGAAATGATCTATATATAACTACAGTTAGAACAAATTATGGACAGAACGATCTATATCATAAGGAAATGGTAATGTATAATAGTTTACCTGAAGAAATAAAAATGTTTCAAACCATACAAGCTTTTAAAAGACAGTGTTATACATAAATACATAATAATGTAGATGTGTAAATACTATTAATGTAAATTTTCTTTTTAATGTATTTTTATTGTAATGTAATTAGCTATTGCTAATAAAGATTATTATTATTATTATATATAGCCTCTTTAGCTGCTTCGGATATTGCCATATATTCAGCTTCCGTGCTAGAGAGTGCTACAGTTTTCTGTTTTCGACTTTCGCAGGAAACAGGACCATTGGATAGTTGAAAACAAAAACCTGTGTATGATTTACGGCCCAGATTGTCGCTCCCCCAATCAGAGTCGACAAATCCCTGCAACTCATGCTCATTTTTTGAATATTTAATCGAATAATCAGTAGTACCCTTTAAATAACTGAGAATACGTTTAGCACACTTCCAGTGATTTTTATCATAATTATTGTTAAGTTGACTTAAATAGCTCAAGCTATAACTAATGTCAGGTCTTGTCACTACCGATAAGTACATGAGACTGCCTATTAAATTCTGATAAGGATATTTATTTTTCTTCTCATCTGTTAAAACTGATTTTTCTAAATTCATTTTTGTCTCCATAGGAGTATGAATGAGCTGGTTTAGCATCTTTCATATTAAATTTATTTAACAGTTTATTAATATATTCTTTTTGATTCAAAATAATATTTCCACTTTTATCAAAATTAACACTCATGCCTAAACATTCTTTAATTTTGCCCATATCCTTTATTCTAAATTTATTTTCTAATTCCCTCTTTAGAAAGACAGTTTCATTTATGTCATTTGAAAAAACAAAAAAATCATCTACAAACAAAGCTATTATAGTAAGTAAATCCTTTGAACCTTTTGACCTTTTTATATAAATACATGGTTCATGCGGTGACATTGCATATTCAAAATTACATAACACTGTATGGACTTTCTCGTTCCAAGCCCGTGAAGACTGCTTCAGCCCATAAATAAATGGCCTTTTTTAATTTTAAAACTTCATTTTTACTTACTTTCATACCTTCAGGTACTTGCATATACAGACATTCTTTTAAATTTCCATTTAAAAATGCAGTTTTCACGTCTAGGTGGTTTATATCTAGATTTAATTTGACAGCTAATGCAAATAATAATCGTAAACTAGAAAATGTTATAACTGGAGCAAATGTTTCGTAGTAATCTACAACAGGTTGCTGAACGAACCCTTTCGCCACTAATCGCGCACGATACCGAATTTTTCCTTCACAACCGACCCTCTTCTTTTTTAACACCCACTTGCACGGCACTATTGTTGATGAATCATTGGGTTGATCCACCTGGTCCCATGCATCATTCTCATTAAAGCTGTCCAGTTCCTCGTCTACAGCTTGTTTCCACATTTTAGCATCTGGTGCTGAAAAAGCTTCTTTTAGGGTGGTGAGATCATCATCAGGTCCATCAGGAACTTTGTGAGAAATCATGTATGTTACAAAATCATCATAGTTTTTTATTTTTCTTTCCCTCTGAGATTTTCTTACAGTTTCAGGACTTGAAAAATTTTCTTCAGGGACATAATCAGGATCTTCTTCCCGTTCGTTGTCGGAAACTTCAGTTTCAGTATCAACTTCACGGATAGATATAATTTCAGCCCCCACTGCATCTTGTTCTTCTGACAATTCATTTTCATCTTCTATGGACATTTCTATTCCTTTTTCGAATTTATCCGTTTTTGTCGTTTGTTCCATAATTATCACATCTCTACTGACTTTAACTTCACATTTTTTAGGATCATACAATCTATAGCCCTTAGTTTGCTCATCATATCGAACAAATATCATTTCATTTGACTTTTTATCCCATTTATGTCTTAAATTTTTTGGTATATGCACCAAAGCATGGCTACCAAAGATTCTCAGGTGTGACAGGTTCGGTTTTGTTTCATACCACATTTCAAATGGTGTTTTTTCAATACCTGAAGTTATGGATCTGTTTCTCAGGTACATAGCACAATTCACAGCTTCTCCCCAAAATTCAGTTCCTAGATTTGCATCATACAACATACATCTAGCCCTCTCGACCAAAGTTCTGTTAAGTCCTTCGGACATTCCATTCTGCTCTGGGGTATAGCTGTTAGTAGTCTGATGTATAATGCCGTTTTGCTTTAAATACTTTTCGAACTCTTTTGAACAGAATTCCCCTCCATTGTCTGAGCGCAAGTACTTGATCGAAGCATTTTTGTGCTTTTCCACCATTGGTTTAAAAAACTTAAAGTGTTCGAATACTTCATCTTTACTTTTAAGAAAGTAAACAAAACCAATTCGGCTGTAATCATCTATAAAAGTCAGGAAGTACTTCGACCCACCAAGTGATCGCTTCTGCATTGGTCCGCAAAGATCAGTATGTATAATATCTAATAATGATGAAGCCCTCTTGCCAACATTTCTAAATGGTAGTCTCGATTGCTTACCTTCGCAACATGTAACACAATTTTTTAAGTCGAACTGTGTTTGTCCCTGACATTCCATTCCTTCAGCAGCTTCGTTCACCATTTTGTTTAAGTACGCCGTATTTATGTGGCCTAATCTCCTGTGCCATGTCTGTCCTGATGCTAAAGCCACTGCAGGTCCTAGAGAATCTTTCTCTGGTATATTTAATTTGTAAACACCATCTTGCAGATCAGCTGTTGCAATCAATTCATTTTCTTTATTGTAGATTTTACATCTTTCATTCTCTAATTTTACTTCATTACCATTTTTGATAATTTCGCTCACAGATAGCAGATTTGTTGTTAGTCCAGGAACACACAGTGATGTGTAGACACTCAGCCTCTACTAATGTTTTGAGTTCCACATCACCTACACATTTAACAGTAAGTCTTTCTTTGTTTGCCACCATTATTTCTGATAAGCTGGGACGATCTTTATTTTCTATCCAATCCTCATTTGCAGTAAAATGACAACTAGCCCCTGAGTCTATGTACCAGTCTTTACTGCTAAAATTTCCATTTGAAAATACAACATTGAATAAATTTTTATTTTTTTGTTGAACACCTGTGCTGTTTTCACCATTTGATTGTTTTAATTTTGGACATTGACTGCGGAAATGCCCTTTTTCTTTACAACACCAGCATGTTATGCCTTTGTCTACGTTTGAATTGTTTACATTTTTGTTTCTGTCTTTATCTTTACTGTCAAACTGTCTTTGCATTGTCTTCTTGTTGTTGACTTTTGAACGACTGACCGCAAGCGCCATCCTACTGCGACTGGCTTCACTATCCATGTCAAGTAATTTCATCTTGATGGAATCTGTAGTAATTGTCTTCCCACTATTTTCTAGCGCCATCACCATAGGTTGGTAATTTTCCGTTAAGCCAGCTAGCATAATGGACGCCAAAACTTCATCATCTATGTTTAAACCCGCGCCACAAAGTTTTTGTCCAATTTCTACAATTTGATTCACATAACTTGTCATTGAATCACATTCATCAAGTCGAGTTGACATTAATTTGCGTAACAAACTTATTTTACGCGTTTGCCCGGAATCGTCAAATAGTTTTTTCAACTTTTGTCACAATTCCACTGTTGTAGTCGCCTCTTTTATATGTACGTACAAAGAGGGATCAATCGCTAATATAATTTTTGCTTTCGCATCTTGATCTGTGACCACTTCACTGATGCACTTAGTCAAGCCCTCGAGTACCAGAAAATTCTCAACAGCAAACGACCATTCTGAGAGATTTTCGCGGCCCTTTAGCTTCGGCACATTAACAACGTAATTCGATGCCATTGCCATATCGTTCATTCACTCGCGTACAACGTTGATAATTCAACAGGTCTCCACGCCGCGTGTCTACGCCTTGGGCACATAACCTATTATTTTAATGAAACGCACAGCTCTGAGGTTTGAACAGAACTAACTTTATTCACAGATACACAGAATAGCAAAAATGGTTAAATTAGAATTGTGTGGTAGAGGGCACCACTTAATTTTAAATAGTTGGTACATACACAAATTATAACATTTTTCGCAACTATCAGCCTTTATAGAAAAAACAACCAGTAGCTATGAGGTAGTATTTATATGTGGGGACTTTAACATTGACAATATGACGCAATTCTTAAATTCTGCCATACTTGCCGACATCATAGAATCATACGGTCTTACATCATCATTTAATCAGACCACTAGAATTCAGAACATGGGTAATCATATTACACAAACTAGCATTGACTACATCTTAACGAATATTGATAATAATCTCTTGTGAAAATTTCGATCCCAGATTATCTGATCACTTTACTCAGATAGTAAAATGGGACAGTAGTATTCCAGACGCTGTTCATAACAAAACCATAACTAGAACGTTCAGAAGAATCAATGATTTTTCTATATCCGAGTTCTCTAAATTATTCTCCGACGATAAAGCCTTCTTAAAAAACCTCTATAGCAGCTCATGCGGCATTGATAATATATTCTCTATTTTTTACGACCATTTTTCCTGGTGCTTTACAACAGCATTTAAAAAAATCACTAAAACGGTTTCAGCGAAACATGGTAATAAAATAAAATTTAGCCCAGAACTATCAAAAAAACTACAAGACCTCAAAGACTTAAATTATTTTAAGAAAACAAGTAAACTCAGTATATTTAAATGAAAAACATAAATACTCCAAAAAGAAATTGAAAACTGTATAAGAACGGAAAAGCAAAATTATTATAAAAACAAGATAAATAATGCCAGTAACCAATCCAGAACGCTCTGGAAAATTATAAAAGAATCATCCCATTCTGATAAAAAAGTCAATACCAATATATCTTTAAAAATTAATAATGAGGTGATCATCGATAATGCAATCATAGCGGAACAGTTTGGAGACTACTTCTCCACCATCATAGATGACAAGTTGAATAATCATTTCAAGGGTGATTTATGCAAATGCTGTACCAGCACAAAAAACATAACTGTTAGTTTCTTCTGCACCGCAGTTACTGAAGAAAATGTCCAAAAAGTAAGTTCCTCTTTACCGAACAAAAAATCTACCGGGTTTGATGAAGTCTCTGTCGACCTAGTTAAAAAAAGTAGCAAAATACTCTCGGCCCAATTGCGTACATAATAAACAAATCCATTGAACTAGGTCAATATCCTGATCCTCTAAAGCTTGCCATTTTAGTGCCAATACCAAAATCTGGTGACTCTCATAATATTGAAAATTATCGCCCTATTGCCATACTAAGCATATTCTCGAAAATCATTGAAACAATCATTGCCCAAAAAATAAACGATTACCTCAATAAATTCAAAATAGTCACCAGTTGTCAACCCGGATTCAGGAAAAATCATTCCACTGAAACGGCTACACGGGAATTTGTTCAATACATACACGATAAACTTGATAAAAATGAAAATCCTACTGGAATATTCTTCGATTTGTCTCGAGCATTCAATACTCTAAATATTTAATTTTTTTCGGAAAAAGTGGAAAAAATAGGAATCAGAGGAATTGCAAACTCATTATTAACCTCTTATCTCAAAAACAGAAGGTTCGTTGTAAAACAAGGAGACTCGTTATCAAAAGAATACATTACTAACAAAGGCACCCCACAAGGTAGTATCCTTGGACTACTTATATTTCTTTTATTCGTAAACGACCTACCTCAATATATCACGGAAGGAAAAGTTTTTATATATGCAGATGATACCTCGATAGTTACATCGGACACTAACTCAGTAGAAGTACAGCGCAAGGTAGTCCACATCATAAATCAATTTTGTGAATGGTGCGCAAAAAATCAATTAATGATAAACCTGCAAAAAACAGTTCTGATAAACTTCTACAACAAATTCGAAAAATCAAACACTTTCCACCCTATTATTCAGAACCACATGCTAAAACCCATAAACTCCACTAAATTCTTAGGTATTAAAAAATATTTTCTTAAAATGTTTTCTTAACCGCCTCTCAAGTTACCGAAGTAACCCCCTGGAAGATCTCAAGGATCTTGTGCTAGGCAAAGGGAGACGAGGCCCTACAGTTTAATGTGGACTCAGAACCACTCTTGGGGCAAAGTCGGAAAACTTCAAAAAAAAAAAATGTTTGTTTCACTTCTCGTGAAGTCACCCCTGTATCTCCTTTATTTATGGCCGAATTTCAAGGCTAATTCATGGAGTTATACAGCTCCATAAAGCGACTTTGTCCAACACATAGAGATAACTTTTTCCAACAAATGAAAGTTGTGAGCAAAAATTATGATTCAATAAAACGCTAAAAGAGTCACTTCTTATTATTACACATCAAGTTAATGCCGTGAAATTAACTGTCAACATTATTGTATGTATTGTATTTATGACAGAAGTGATTGTTGTTATCTATTGATCAGTTTGTTAGTTTCCTTATTTGATTTTTTTACTCATAATGGCTAGAATACTTCTAACTGCTGATGAAAAAGTAGAAATAATAAAGATAGTCGGTGAAAATGTACGGTCTTCAAGAGAAGCAGCAGAAGAATTTAATTTAAGACATCCTCTAAGACAACCAATACACCATGGTACCATAGCAAGAATATGTCACTTGTTCAATACAACTGGTAATGTGCTTAAACCGAGAGATGATAATGTTATATTAGCGGCGTTTAACGCCAATTCCACTACCAGCCTTAGAAATATGGCTCGTGACCTGAATTTGTCAGTGTAAAAAATTTGGAGATGTTTAAAACGCCATAAACTACAACCGTTTAAACCAAAATTTTTACACACTTTGGAGGAAGGTGATGAAGAGAGAAGACTGGAATATTGTTTATGGCTCCAAGGTAATTATTTAAACAATCTTCTTGAAGAAAATAATTTTCACGGATGAAGCAACTTTCTCCACCAACGGGGTGGTATCATCACAAAACTCTAGGTACCGGGCAGCAGAAAATCCTGATTGGGTAATAAATTGTAAAAGGCAATATTCTCAGAAGGTAAATGTGTGGTGCGGAATTTTAAACGAAACAATAATAGGGCCGTTCTTCTTTTTTCAAAATATAAATGCGTTACATTTGCGACAATTTTTAAATAATGATCTGTGGAATGCAATAGTCGATTTTCCTTTGGAACAATTGCATTTCCAAATCGATGGAGCATCTATCCATAATTCCCTAGTAGTAAGAGCATGGATGAATGAACATTTTCGCCAAAGATGGATAGGACGAATAGCCCTCTAATACATTGGCCACCCAGATCTCCTGATTTCACTCCCATGGATTTTTATTTTTGGGGTCATATTAAAAACAAAGAATATAAGACCAGACCTCAAAATGTGGAGCAGCTTTGTGAGAGGATAAGGCAAGCGTGTTTAGAAGTTACGGCTCAAGAATTGCGAAGAGTTGTAATAAATAACAGAAAGCGGATTGAGAAGTGCATTACACTTGATGGTGGGTTAGTAGAAAGGGGCTGAATATAATAATATAGTCATTCATTGTAAACACTTACTTCATCTTTTATTTAATAAATAATTTTAATAATAATTGTGCACGACTTTCATTTGTTGGAAAAAGTTATCTCTATGTGTTGGACAAAGTCGTTTTATGGAGCTGTATAACTCCATGAATTAGTCTTGAAATTCGGCCACAAATAAAGGAGATACAGCAGTGTCTTCATGAGAAGTGAAACACATTTTTTTTTTTGAAATTTTTCCGATTTTCACCAAATTTTATAGGGGGGCATATCTCGTGATCCTGAACAACTTTTATTAACAAAATTTTTGTCTATTTCTAAGCCTACTATGATTGCGATTTTCTTTTTATCGCAGTAGGCCGGCGTTTTAGATCTAGACGACATTTATGTGTCATGTAAAGTCGCCTTATAGAGTTGTATATCCGATAAAAATTAGAAATGAATTCGGCCACAAATAAAGGAGATACAGGGGTGTCTTCGCGAGAAGTGAAACACACTGTGTATATATATATATATATATATAGAACATAGACCGGTTTCACTATACACCAGACATCATCAGATGATGTCTAGTGTATAGTAGCATTAGACCACATGAGAGGATTAACTTACCTCTCACCACTATACCATTTACATTAGTCTGTATAAGACTAGCAGATTGACCACTGTCATTTGTCTGTTCCATGACCTATGGCATACTGATGAGAATTAATAAGTTCGAAACCGGTCTATGTCTGGTCAGGGAGTTGACAAATGACATTGGCTACCAATCTTTCATGATTTGTAAGGTATAATTTAATGCAGGTCGGGGTATTTGCCCGCAGAGTAGCTGTTTCCTGCAAATCATGTATAATAACAGTATATGGGTTAAGTCCACCAAGGGCTGAAGGTCACCGCTCTCGGTACTTGCAAAATGGCAAGTCGCTATATACCATGGAGACATCTATGATGTCTGGTGTATAGTAGCATTAGACCACATGAGAGGATTAACTTACCTCTCACCACTATACCATTTACATTAGCCTGTATAAGACTAGAAGGTTGGTCACTGTCATTTGTCTGTTCCATGACCTATGGCATACTGATGAGAATTAATAAGTTCGAAACCGGTCTATGTCTGGTCAGGGAGTTGACAAATGACATTGGCTACCAATCTTTCATGATTTGTAAGGTATAATTCAATGCAGGTCGGGGTATTTGCCCGCAGAGTAGTTGTTTCCTGCAAATCATGTATAATAACAGTATATGGGTTAAGTCCACCAAGGGCTGAAGGTCACCGCTCTCGGTACTTGCAAAATGGCAAGTCGCTATATACCATGGAGACATCTATGATGTCTGGTGTATAGTAGCATTAGACCACATGAGAGGATTAACTTACCTCTCACCACTATACCATTTACATTAATCTGTATAAGACTAGAAGGTTGGCCACTGTCATTTGTCTGTTCCATGACCTATGGCATACTGATGAGAATTAATAAGTTCGAAACCGGTCTGTCTGGTCAGGGAGTTGACAAATGACATTGGCTACCAATCTTTCATGATTTGTAAGGTATAATTCAATGCAGGTCGGGGTATTTGCCCGCAGAGTAGTTGTTTCCTGCAAATCATGTATAATAACAGTATATGGGTTAAGTCCACCAAGGGCTGAAGGTCACCGCTCTCGGTACTTGCAAAATGGCAAGTCGCTATATACCATGGAGACATCTATGATGTCTGGTGTATAGTAGCATTAGACCACATGAGAAGATTAACTTACCTCTCACCACTATACCATTTACATTAGTCTGTATAAGACTAGAAGGTTGGCCCCTGTCATTTGTCTGTTCCATGACCTATGGCATACTGATGAGAACTAATAAGCTCGAAACCGGTCTATGTCTGGTCAGGGAATTGACAAATGACATTGGCTACCAATCTTTCATGATTTGTAAGGTATAATTCAATACAGGTCGGGGTATTTGCCCGCTGAGTAGTTGTTTCCTGCAAATCATGTATAATAACAGTATATGGGTTAAGTCTACCAAGGGCTGAAGGTCACCGCTCTCGGTACTTGCAAAATGGCAAGTCGCTATATACCATGGAGACATCTATGATGTCTGGTGTATAGTAGCATTAGACCACATGAGAGGATTAACTTACCTCTCACCACTATACCATTTACATTAGTCTGTATAAGACTAGCAGGTTGGCCACTGTCATTTGTCTGTTCCATGACCTATGGCATACTGATGAGAACTAATAAGTTCGAAACTGGTCTATGTCTGGTCAGGGAATTGACAAATGACATTGGCTACCAATCTTTCATGATTTGTGAGGTATAATTCAATGCAGGTCGGGGTATTTGCCCGCTGAGTAGTTGTTTCCTGCAAATCATGTATAATAACAGTATGTGGGTTAAGTCCACCAAGGGCTAAAGGTCACCGCTCTCGGTACTTGCAAAATGGCAAGTCGCTATATACCATGGAGACATCTGTGATGTCTGGTGTATGGTAGCATTAGACCACATGAGAGGATTAACTTACCTCTCACCACTATACCATTTACATTAGTCTGTATAAGACTAGCAGGTTGGCCATTGTCATTTGTCTGTTCCATGACCTATGGCATACTGATGAGAACTAATAAGTTCGAAACCGGTCTATGACTGGTCAGGGAATTGACAAATGACATTGGCTACCAATCTTTCATGATTTGTAAGGTATAATTCAATGCAGGTCGGGGTATTTGCCCGCTGAGTAGTTGTTTCCTGCAAATCATGTATAAAAACAATATGTAAATATATATATATATATATATATATATTGCCATGACATCCACAAAACACCAGAAAGTTCGTAAGAAGCATGAATCTGATTTTACAGGAATAATTTGTTTAAATCACTGCAAATGGTCAGGACATGAGCGAGTACATTGTATGTTTCTCAATTCTGTTTCAATTATTGGAATTCAATGATTTAAGTGAAAAAGTTCACATCTGAAATTAGTTTATTTGTTTAAATTGTGTAAATAGTTATAAGTATAATACAAGGAAATAAGGCATGTACAATAAATATGGATCATAGTGTGTAAAGTTTGAAAAGGACGGTTACTAAGAAAAAATATGAAGCGACAGTGACATTTTGCTGGTGGCGAGCAGAGATTTTGAAAAAATAAAGTGTTTTAAATTTAAACACATATTGGTTACATAACTCATCTTAAATATAGATCATACATTGAGAGTAGCTGAGATTAGCAGAGAGACCAGGTGTACTTAGCAGTATTGCCATTCCAGATTTCAGTCAGTCACGCAGCAGATGAAAAGATACGGATTGGAGAAGTGTTAAAAACTGGAATAGAAATAAAAGGTACTACTTTGCAAAGTAAAATATAAGTCTCGAGCATTTGCTATTCTTTTTGATAATTTTTAAAACAAAATAAGAGTGAACATTTATTGTGAGCGTTTATATATATTTTGAAACTTTTAAAGAAGAATATACTAAATTTTTCTAGTTAATACTCCTATTGTTTTGTATATAATTTTTATTTGTCAAAACTGTTAACCTTCTGACATTAAAATTGTTAACTTTCCTTAAACTATTGAATTTGAATGATTAATTGGTTTTAACAGAGCAAAATTAAAACAGAACCAGCTCCTGAGAGAGAGAATAATACTATACATACGTTGTATTCTATCTCATGCGCAGTATTTGTACTAAAATTCACAACAAGAATCATAGATTTAGATCTAAATATTGATGGTTCTCAGGAACTATCTGGCGTCCAACAAAATAAAAAAAATAAAAGAAATTCAATTATAAATTAAATATTATTTAAAAATTATTTTATGAGTACTTACAAAAATATAGAAATATATATATATATATAATATTTGTTTGTTTGTATCCTAAATTTGTGTTTTTTTTCCTTTGTATTTCTGCAACTTTCTCTATTACTATATATATATATATATAGTCGGGAAAATGTGTCAAATTCTCGGGTGATTTGTTCGTCGGTAATCTCGTGAATCGTTGTCTGAAATTTCGTCTTCATCTTGAGTCTTCGTTTGCGGCTAGAATTTTTTAATAGAATTTGGAACATTCTAAAAAGTGATTGATTTTTATTCTGGACAACGCGTCCGCGTTTTTATTGATTTTTCCGGGTTTGTATATTTTTTCGTGGTCGTATTTTTCGAGTTTCAAGCGCCAACGGGCTAGTCTACTATCTGGCTCTTTTATGGAAAATAACCAAGTGAGTGATCGGTGACGAGTTTGAATTTCCTTCCGAATAGATATGGCCTAAAATGCTTTACGGACCAGACCAAAGATAAAGTTCACGCTCAATTGTTGAGTACTTGGTTTCCGCGCCGCATAAAGCTCGAGATGCGTATGCGATTGGCAAATCTTTTCCTATACTTCCTTGTGAGAGTACAGAACCTATTGCAAATGCACTAGGTCTGTGGTTAGGACAAAAGGTTCATCGAAGTTGTGGTAGATCAATATCGGGGTAGTTGTCAAAGTTTGTTTTAGGGTTTAGAATGAATTTGTACAGTCATTGTCGAAGTTGAAAGGTATATCCTTTTGTAACAATTTAGTCAAGGGTTTTGAAATTTTGGAAAAATTAGGAATGAAGCATCTATAGTAGCCTGCTAGACCTAGAAAAGATTTAATTTCTTTCTGATTCTTGGGTTGAGGAAAATTTAGAATTGCTTCGACTTTAGCAGGGTTCGGTTTTACACCAGCCTTTGTAATAAGATGCCCTAAATAGGCGACTTCTTTGCGAAAGAATTCGCATTTGTCTGGCTGAATTTTGAAGTTGACTTTTTGTAGACGTTTGAAGATTTCTGTTAACCGAAAAATGTGTTCATGGATGGTAGGGGAGTAGATAATGATATCATCCATATAGACGAGACACCTTTCGTCTTGGATTCCTAGTAAAATGTTGTCCATCCCTCTTTGAAATGTTGATGGAGTATTTTTAAGTCCAAAAGGCATTCGTACGAATTCAAAATCACCATTTTCAAAGGATATTTATCACCTATCGTTACTTCGGTTAGCTTCCGGTAATCAACTACGACGCGCCACTTCTGTTTACCAGAAGCGTCTAGTATTTTGGAGATTATCCAAACTGGGGAGGACCAGGGAGAAATTGAAGGCTGGATAATGCCTTGGTCTAGAATTTTTGAAACTTATGATTTTACTTCGTTTGTGAATTTGGAGGTAACGATAAGATTTAGTGAAAATTGGTTTAGAATCGTTAGTGTCTATTGAATGCTTGATTTCGTTGGTAAATGTCAAGTTGTCACATTCTAAATAAAATATGTCTGAAAAGTCTAAGCAGAGTTGAGTAATTAATTCACTCTCCTCGTCGTTCAAGTGATCTAAGCGTAATTGGTTTTTTATTTCGTAATTTCGGTCTATATATTGGGAATCCGGACTTTGAAGATTTACGTTAAATATTGACCTAAATTTTTGAACGGGTTCGAGTTTAAGATCCGAGAAATTTATTGTTTTTGAAATAGCGTTTGCGTTTATTATGGATGTCAAATATTCACCATTGTTGTCTACTTTGACAATGGCGTTCGTTAAGTGTACCTTTTCATTTTCCTGGGCTATTAGTATAGCTTCGGTATTTTGTAAATTGCATTTAAGTTTAAAAATCTCTTCTGTGCGTGGTTCGATAGAAATTACATTTTGGTTTTAACATTTAAATTTGGGTTTGGAATTCTAATGCCTAGATTATTGTTTTCATTATAATTATCGTTGTTCCTGATTGATGGGAGGGTTACCTCAGTCACCTCAAATAGTAGTACGGTTTTAAAATTGGTAATAAGTAGATTATTTTCGAAGTCCACATGGCACTTATAATATTTTAGAAAGTCTGCACCTAATAGTCCATCGAATTCTATATCAAGGTCGTGAACATAAACCTTGTATGGGTCATTTGAATTGAATTGTGTCCATTCCTTTTGCAGAATGTACAAAATGGTGGGAAATTTGGGCGTCTTTGTTGTGAGTTATGAATGGGGTTTCTATTTGGAATTTTATTAGAGAATTTTTGCGATTCGAAGTATGATAATTGTAACTCGCGCTTGATGCGATTTATTGCATCTAGTATATTACTAGGATTACCAGTCCTGATAATTTGCCCCAATTTGGGTTTTAATCCGGTCAGTAAGGTGGTCAATGTCATGTTTTCGATGAGGTTACATTGAGCAGTTTTTTTCCTCTAAAGTTAGAGTCTGCTTTTGCACTGCTGCGTGCATTTTCGCGTTGTGCGTTTGTAGTCTTGGTATGAGTCGCCAAAATGTGCTTCAAGTAAGCTTTTGATTTCTGCCCATGTAGCAGGGTTTCTGGAATTTATTAACACATGAAGTGTTAGTAAAATGCGTTGATCATCAATTGACATCCCCTGTGCGTGAATACCAGCTGTTATAAATGTCTGCAAGAATATAGGATTGCCGTCAAACTCGGGTACGATGGAGAAAATTTCACTTAACCTATAAGGTTCGATGTTTATAGTTTCATTTGCAGTGATTGCGTTGTTGACATTGGAATTGCTTGCGTTTGTAGTGGTTGCCATTTTGTGTATTTATATTATGAAATTTACACTATAAAAACGATTGGATTAACTTAAAACACTTTTTTTCAATTTGAGCTAGTACGCTATTGATAGTTGGTAATTTTATATGATATACAAAAGAATGTGCTGTTTATTTTATAATATGTCGAAATTTATATTATAAAGATAATTAGATTAATTTAAAAAGTGTTTTGAGTTCGGAATAATGTCACTGAAATTTTATATATATCAATGTAAAGAATTTGCACTTTAAACAGTATAGAACCCGTGGGTTTTATTTTGTTTCATGGTCAAGTAAGGCCTAAACTTAACCTTTATCTGATATATGATATTATGATAAAAAATAATGTTAAGATAAAAATGGTATGTGATTATGGTTATTTATATAGGTCACATAAATAGTAATTAAGATATTATATTACTTTTGAATGAAATTATTTGAATATTAGAACTGCTGTTCGTTAAATTAAATCATTTTTTACAAGAAAAATGTGAAAAATAATCGAGATGATTCTTAAAATCTACTTATATTAAAATTTCCATTCCACAAGTCTGGATTGAAGGTTGAATGCTGCTCCGTGAATCTTGTTACAGTGCGGTCTTCTCTGCCAGGGGCGTTACCAGGTATTCCTTCCACAGAGGTCTCCTACACTGCTGAAGACACCAATTTCTTGACTGGGATGAATTCTTATTTGCTAATTTGTTGATTGGTTATTGTTTCTTGTAATTGTTTGTGAATGTAGGATCTTCTGAGTAAAGGATTGGGATCCATAACGCCAGCTAAGGAATTTCTCCTTTTTCCAGGGGCTCTTTTCTTCAGGTTAGGCACCTTTTCCAGATGAACTCCTTGTTCCTTCCGATATGTTTTCCACTGGTTAGGCTCCCGAACTGTGCGTGTTATTCAGATCCGCCACGATTGCGCCAATGTTAGATTTTGGATTATTGATTTAACTTTTTTAAAACATTTATTTTGTTTAACACTGGAGTCAACGTTGACTCTATAATAATAACAATAGTAATTTTGAAGTGATTTATTCGAACACGAGTTTGAGACTGAGGTTTACAGTGACTGTTGGTAATATTTATAAGATTACAGAACAAAGAACATTGGATTGGCAATTCAGCATGATAAACAGATTACTGAGAAAGAAATATTAAGCTCAACTAGCGTGAGCGGTTATTAGAGAAGAGCTGTTACGCAATTTGTAATATATGTTTGAGAAGGTTACGCCTGTCTCAGTGATATTATATATCATAGTATATTTTTAATATAACATATATATATATATATATATATATATATATGTATTATAAAATAGTCGCATTTTTAACTTAATGTAGACAAATTCATACACAAATTCCTTTACAGGTACACAATTTAAGGTAAACAATTACTGATTATTTAAAATTAAGGATTAAAACCATGATTAAAATAGATATAACAAAATGAACATGAATAACTACCACATGTGAGTATAGAACTAAATGTCTTTATCAAACTGTATACAAAAAATTTTTAAATGACAGAAAGGTATTACAATTGGCTGGCTTGTACTGGGAATTAAGTTAGGAACATTAATTCCAACGTGACTGTTACCAACTGGATCACAGTTGATAACAGTCACTACACCATTTACATTAGTCTGTATAAGACTAGCAGGTTGGCCACTGTTATTTGTCTGTTCCATGGCCTATGGCATACTGATGAGAACTAATAAGTTCGAAACCGATCTATGTCTGGTCAGGGAATTGACAAATGACATTGGCTACCAATTTTTCATGATTCGTAAGGTATAATTCAATGCAGGTCGGGGTATTTGCCCGCTGAGTAGTTGTTTCCTGCAAGTCATGTATAATAACAGTATATGGGTTAAATCCACCAAGGGCTGAAGGTCACCGCTCTCGGTACTTGCAAAATGGCAAGTCGCTATGCACCATGGAGACATCCATGATGTCTGGTGTATAGTAGCATTAGGCCACATGAGAGGATTCACTTACCCCTCACCATTACACCATTTACATTAGTCTGTATAAGACTAGCAGGTTGGCCACTGTCATTTGTCTGTTCCATGACCTATGGCATACTGATGAGAACTAATAAGTTCGAAACCCGTCTATGTCTGGTCAGGGAATTGACAAATGACATTGGCTACCAATTTTTCATGATTTGTAAGGTATAATTCAATGCAGGTCGGGGTATTTGCCCGCTGAGTAGTTGTTTCCTGCAAATCATGTATAATAACAATATATATATATATATATATATATATATATATATATATATATATATATATATATATATATATATATATATATATATATATATATATATATATATATATATATATATTTGTCTATTATCTATCAATTTTGCGTCCCTCTGTATGCCAAAACGTATTCATATTGCGTCCGATAACACTCCGCGATATTTTTTTCCACGTTTTTTTAATCAAATAATTCATTGAGAACTTCGATATTGCGCACTCTACCTTTACTAAAATTATTAACTGGGTATAATAATTCGTTTGTTCATAATCTAAAAAAAAACTGCTCGAAAATCGGACGTAAAATAGATACAAACTTAAAAGAAGCAACGAAAGGAAGTATATTGCTAGTTCAAGCATTTACCGCTGGGGGGTCTCTGTAAATTATATACTATATACATTCAGTAGATAATTTTATCAATTTTGCGTCATCTGGAGTTGGCAACACTGTGAAGTTACAAAGTGCGCTAATACAGAGAGGATTTGTTCAATTCATCTACGGGAATGTGAGTTGTGTGTCGTGTTTGAGATACGTATTCATATTGTTTTCTGTAATTAATACATACCTATTACAAAAATCGTACTTCAGATCAAGAGATGTAAACAAAGAAATCATTGATGTAAATTAAATTTTATATTTGTTTTCATAATTTTTTATAGAATACACAGTATCTAGAGATAAATAATGTGCAAAACTCAGGAATAATTTCATAATAAATGATTGTCTCTTTATATGCAATTCTTATACAAAAAGTATCTTCGTCAGTTTCTATATGGTACCCACACTATATTATTACCCCCAATGGCTGCAAACTACCCCTAAATTGGGAAATTTAATATATTAAAAAGTGATGCTTATTTATTTTTGAAAGGTAGTATTTTAATGTTTTTGGGGTCGCGCTGATTACGAATCTGAAGTCAAAATTTAAAAATTCAAAATGCTGGCTCCAATAGGGCGGATTGAAGTTGAATGCAATTTTTTCAAAAGCAAGTAATTTAAATGGGTAAAAAAATTGAGCATCTAGGTAATGGTGTCAAAATGCGTCCTTATAAAGGACAAAATTACACTCAATGATATTTTCTTCCACCTCCTATGAAAAAGCAAGTATAATAAAGAAACTTTTTCATGATTATATTAAAAAATAAACAAAATTCAATTAAAACCTCTAGTTACTGTACTTTAAGATAAAAGCAACATTTGAATGAAAATGTAAAAATTCAGTCTGGCACGGATAAGAAAAAAAAATATTAAGATTTTATAAAAAATGCTAATATAAATCTCCCATATAATATATAATATAGACAGTGTCGGACTGGGGCACCGGGAAAATGACCGGTAGGCCCTTCAAAAATAAAACAATGTGGACCCTTGCCTTATGTGACATTATAAAATCTGTTTTCAATATTACCATGTTGTTACTTACTTTTTATTTTTCAGTTCTATTAGATGTTTATTTTAAAAAGTAAATTGAGTTTCTTTCGTTTCATGTTATATTCTTTGTTAGAATTTTGCAGTTTTACCTGAGATCAAAGTTCAAATTTACTTTTATTCTCTAAGAGTTCTTCTTTATGTTACCATTTTTATTTACTTTTTCACGTACTTTTTTTAATTAATAATCTAATCTTTATTTTTTTTGCTGTTAGATATTATTCATTGGTTATTTTAGTCAACCAAACGCAAAGTATATATTTTTTGTATTTATTTTTAAATAATAAGAAAATGTTTTGTTCTGGTTTTCAAATAAAAAGTTGTAATGATTTCTAATCGACTTTCCTCCTTTTTACCCTATGGATTTTATACTAATTTGTCATGTCACAATTTACTCAATAGTATTACTTGTGATATTGGGAATTTTTCCTAATTTTTTATAAAGATATTGTGACCCACAAGATTAGATCTTAAACTATGTTTGTCACATAAAGTGCTCACGGCAGCTCTAACAGTCGGAGAGGGTTGTGGGTCTTCTAGAGACTTGCTAAGGGTTAAAATAAATGCCTGGGCGCCAGTCAATAGCCCTAACAAATTGTTTAGACTACTAAGAATTAAATTTAAAAAAAATTATAAAAAAATTGACTAAAACAAATTAGATGAGGCAGGTTATTAAGATGACAAAATTAAACCAAGATGGCATTAGCTTGACACTTTAATAATTGGTATATGAATATATATATAAAAAAAATTTGTAGAAAAATGTAATAATATAAATATTATATAAAAAACAAGTAAATAACTATAATACTAAATCTATAAATATAACACTAAAACTATCTTACGTTGGCCCTACGTGCCAGAATGTCTTTCGGGATTATGCAAGTTAGTGCAAATGGACTTAATAGCACGTTTTACCTCTATGACAGCAGCGACTAGATATAACCCTAAAATATGTTCAATGCAATATGCAATGCCTCGTATTATGCCAGATTATATAAGAAGCTTACACCTAGAAGTAAGATGATAACTACGAACAGAAAATTTGCCTCAGGTATAAAGGTAGGTAAGTGTTTATCGCTAATATTATGTAAACTATAGGTAAATGATATAATCTATGTATTTTAGCACAAGTTGATTGGTACTACCGTAACATCTGTTAGGAGTTCACATACTCAGATCATTTTCCACATGTGAGACAGGTAACGTCCCTTTATAATAACATTTATATTATATTCTTTATAAAAAGAAACAACAAAGTTAGGCATAAATAAGTGACTGCCTAAATCTACTCTAAAATAATATAACGTTACTTTTGTGTCGTTGAGGAGCACTTTATATTTTCTTTTTCTTTTAGGTGGTGATAAACAAAGAAACGTAGCGTGTTACTATTGAGCGAACCTTCCTTTTTTGAACTAAGCATAAACTTCTCGCAGAGGCTTCCGCTAGGTATCACGTAGTCCTGATATGCATAAAACGATGACAAGAAAATACAAATATTGTACTTACAGTATCTATGACTATTACGCTTAACTGCTTGTTATGAAATTCTGTGATACTTCACCGACATCCGACGAATATGGCTTTGGCAACTAACAATAAGGACACGGGAACAGGACAAATCACATGTAGGTCTCAACACCAGATTTCCAACTTAAATCTCCAGTACATTAACAATGTATGTCTCCAATCATAAATTTCATTACAAAACATTCAAGATGTAGATTTTCTGTCCTGGCATCAGAACATTAGTAATTTTTAACGTATAAAAAAAAACCTGAAATATTAATTTCACCTCAGTTATGGGAAATCACATAAATTGTATAAACTTTTACAAGGATATTTTATTATTTACCTTAGTTGTTCTGAGGTTTTTCTTTTTCCACAATTAGTGAAATTACTAAAAATTTACTGCAGCATGGTCAAGCCCAAGGTTTGTAAAGTAAGATAGGTAGCATGGTAACTTGAACGGAATGGAGGGGTTACGAGAAGGCGGCCATCTTGCGCGTCATCGTGCCTGCCGAAACTTAATTGTACGTATGCATTTTTTGAGACGTTGCACTTATTTGTTGAGTTATTTCGAAATATTTGTTATTTTTGTGTTTATAATCGTGCAGTTATAGTTATTTAGTGTATAATCTAATTGTCAATTACTGTTAAAGAGAAAACACTCATAGTATAGAGAAGTTTGTAACCTGTGTATTTACAGGAATAATTTCAAGGTAAACAGTTTTTATTATTTTCCGTTCATAATAATAACAAATAACAATGTTACATACAATTATTAGATGACTGGAGGAAAGGTTTGTAGTGTAGCTGTTTGCAAAAACAACTCAAAAAAGGCAAAAGAGAGTGGTGAGATGTTGATGTTTTTTTCCTTCCCTAAAGACCCTCTTATTAATTGCTGTGTCTAATATGACATGATAAAATTTAATGGCTCTCTTGTTAAATTTTATTAATAAATTATTGTATGCACATCTAATTCTAATAAAAAATTTGCATTAAAATTTTTTAATACTACGTAATTGTAAAGGTTGGCCTGGGGAAAAATTTCTACTCAGTACGTCATAAAATAAGAAACTTTTCTAAGTAACTCTTTTCGTTAGGGCGAAAATTAGTATCATGTATGTTTCTTCATCTATCTTATAACTTATTAAATTCGCTAAGAATTATATAAAGCAATGAAATCAAGACTGAAGTCTCGGGCAAGAAATTGCACACAAGATTAAAAGAACCTACTTCAGTCCCTTGATATAAAATGTACTTCTTTAACTGCATACATTAATTACTTATAAATTTGATATATAGTAATGTCAATTTTAAATTCCAAGGAAAACGTTATCGATGTTAATAATCATTAATCAAAAAATCATAACTAATTATACTTCTATACTAATGGTTTGAATCCCAGAAATTCGAATGAGTAGGCAGAGTGACGCGTTCCCGCATTTTAAATAGTGATCTCTGATTGGTCGAAAGTTACCATGCTACCTATCTTACTTTACAAACCTTGGGTCAAGCCCACATATGGCCGCTTTAGTTGGAACAAAAAAGGACCTTTCCTGTATTATCATACATTTTTTTATAACCCTGTGTACAAGGCTACCAATTAATTTTATCACATAAAATTTACTATCATGGAGATTTAAATCTGAACTGATATTAATAGAAATACCCACTTAGCATCCACAAATAAATGCTAAAGCATTTTCATTGTTTCAGGGAATGGACCAAAGGCGATTGTGCAACTTTAGGCCTGAAGTATATTCAGTATTACTTGAAGTAATAAGTGTAATATAGATTTTAGAGACTAAAATGTAGTTTGTGTTGCATACCTTACTGCTTCATTCTGTGGAAAGATGTAATTTATACAGAGTGAGCCCAAAACTTATTTGCACACAGTGGCCCAAACAAAGTAACCGCTACAATATTAATAAAAGTAATGAGAATTTTGATGTCTTGAAATTTGTATTTGGCATCTAACCACCTAACCCGATATGTCTAGATTCATTTTATAAAAGTTGTTTCCTTTCTCTCAAAAGTGTCTTAAGTATCTTTCTGTTTGATGGTATCTAAATATAATGTTCATTTGCATTTTAGGCAAAAGGCACGTGCATAGAAAAAATCGTAGTTCAGTGTTAAAAATTGTTTTTCCTCATAAAATGAATTAATCGTAAATTTTACACCATTATGTGTAATATTAACGTTGCTTTTTACAAAGCGATGTGCACTCAAAATTGTCTCCAATAAGAATCAGAGAACATTTTTTTACTGCCCCTGGCCCTTTTAAAATAATTATGCACATGTAATTCATGTGCACATATTATTAATTATATTCACATAAGTATAGATTATTATATAGTTTAAACGATTTGCTTATTGAAAAAACTAATCTCATAAATCGATAGTACACATTTTTCGTTATAAATAATTAAAATAATGGATAAAAAGATTGTAATTATTTGTAAAATTTGTACATTTTAATGTATGTATTTTTTTTCTTTTGTTTGCGAACAGCTCAATTTTGATAGGCAGAATATTATAAAACTGTTGAGCAAAAACTTCCCTTCATTACTTCTTTTAAGTTTGTACCTATCTATTTTACGTCCGATTTTCAAGCAGTTTTTTTTTTGGATTATGGACAAACGTGAATACGTATATCCAGTTCAGTTAATAATTTTAGTATAAGAAGAGGGCCCAATATCGAATTTCTCAATGAATTATTTGATTAAAAAACCTTACGTGGAAGAAAATATCGCTGAGAGTAATTTTGCATTCATTATACGGACGCATTTTTACACCAGATGCAATATGAATACGTTTCGGCACACAGATGGACGCAAAACGGATACAAAGACGTATATATGCATACATATATATATATACATCACACTACCTATTCTGCGTCTGTACATTGCATTTTTACATATCTTTCTGCGACCACCACTTTTCTGCAACCGTATATGGACGCAGAAAAGTAATCCCACGTCATTCTCAATCTCTATACTTTACTGACCTCTATTGAAATGCCATTGATAGTGTTAGTTTCATTAATTTGAATGCCGCAAAATAGAACACTGTAAATTAAATAATTTAAATAATATAACCCATTGAAATTTTCTCTGCCGGTCGCAGAAACATAACTAAAATGTAAAAACTTGTATAAATTTAGTTCATGTATTTGAACGGCAGTTAGCGCTGCCACTATACGTGTATACTTTCTTGCTGTATAGTTTTATTCGATTTGAAGATGTTACTGCGTCCTACGAGCTGACAACAGTGTATTCCTTTGATACATGCATGCACAAGTAAGTAAATATGTTTCGTTAAATTTATTGAGAAGATATGTGAAAATAAGTGTCTTTTATTTTAGTCATAATATACTTATTATATCTACGAGTGATAAACATTGGATTTTCAATAATAAATATTTTGCAGTTTTTGTCGTAGATTTCTAGTTTTATAAGTGCCATTCATAGAAGTAAAATGTAATCGATCTTACTTACATAATATGTACAAGGAATGATCAGAAAATCTTTTATGTAAAATTTTCATTTCCGTTATTTTCTAACAACATGGCACATGCTAATTGCACGACAATGTCGAAGCCAAAGTAATTATCATAATTATTTCACAAACTAATAACATAAATGTAGCAGGAAAATTAAAGAAATTTAGAGATTGTTGAAATACCATAGGCATAGAATAAACACTTAAACGTACCATGTTCTAATCTAATAGCTAAAGCTTTAAAATATCAGCTTGCATTCAAATGGTTGGGAGTTCGAATCTCAATTTGCATCAATATTTTTTATACAATTTTAGAAAATAAAATGTGGTAACTTCACACTACTTGTCCACTAACTAAACCGTTGGTTAATTGAAATCCCAAGGCAAATTCTTGAATAAAAAGTAAAATAATTTGAAAATGAGACCGGATATCAATATAGAATTTAAGAGATAATTTATTTCTCAAGGCGTAAAACCTAAGAACCGCATATTTCTCAAAATATTTGACTTTAAATAAAAAATAAATAAAATTAATGTGTTTTGTAGTCTTGAATTGATGCTACATGTTTTTACTTCCATGCCCAGTGGAAGTATAGTAATGCATATGCTTAAAATCTCATGAAATATCGAGATTTTAAATTTGAGAGAAAAAAATGTTCTGTCTGTCGGTCTGTCTGTAATTTTTTTTTGCGCACGTTTACTCTGGAACCGTTTATGATATTGACTTGGAATTTGGTACACATATATTATAACGAGATCTGGAACTGGATTATATTTTGATCTAATGAAAGGTTCGGGTGGTAAATGGTTATCCCATTTGTAAGGATAAATAGGCAAAGCAAGCACGTAAGAGTCCATAAAATTGCAATTTAGGGCATGTACGAAAAGTCAAGGCTCAAAATTTTTTTTGGCATCAACCACCCCCCACTATAACCCCCAATACCACCCCCACACTATTATGAAAGGGAGTAAAAACAATTAAAATGTGATTTAGTACGTATACAAGAATGAAACATCTCAAAAATTGTTTTTGGCATTAGCCACCCCCTCTACCACCCCCATTGTCACCCCCACCCTATTATTGAAGGGAGTAAAAAATTAAATTAGGATTTAGTGCGTGTACGAGAACCAAGGGCCTCTAAAATTTATTTTGGCATTAGCTATCCCCTCTACCACCCCCGTTGCCACCTTCACCCTATTGTTTAAGGGAATAAAAAATTAACTTAGGATTTCTACAACCCACATTCAAAGCAAGAAACCACCAAAGAGAGCAGAATGTGAAACCCTGCTAGAAAAATATCCAGATTTGTTAAATAATAAATCTTGGCTTAAAATTAAGGTATTTATACAAAACTGTTACACAAAGAAGGTTAAATTTAATGCTGATGTTTAAAGCCCGTCAAAGCATATTTACCTGAGTTTTATTTTTGTTTAATTTATAGAACTTAGTTCATTTATGTGCAATATGCAAATAAAGATTCGTTTAATACTTATCTATTGCATTATTTCCCCATAAGCAATTGATATTTGGTATCAAAGTGTTATGAAATGGATTTTTGTAAAATAGTAATTTGTAATGATATAATCGTAAATGTTTTTCCGGTTATATACCGTGTATCGCATTTAAGAGTGTAAAATCCTTATTGTTGTCTTTCTTTCGAATTGAACCAATTTTACTCAAGGATAGAACACATTAGGATCTACTTATGTCTAAAAATACAACATTGGTACCCTACAAATGCATATCCATTGTACACATTCCATAAATAGAAAATAATAAAAAAGTCGTATTAGGCGTTTCTTTGATCGGAAAATTTTATTAATGAAAGTTGTTCAGAATTATCCATAAACCGCAAGTACAAAATTTCATCAAAATGAAATAGTATTGAAATATTGTTTTAAAAAATGTCTGTCCCAAAAAAAAATTATTTCACTGGGGGTTTTAATTTGACAACGCAGGCTGCCTGCGTATAATTTCAAAGACAATTGTGACCGTAGACTTTTCTAAACATATACCATGATTAAGCAATATTTTGGGCATTTTAACCTCTCCACAATAAAATTGTGAGAGGTTACTAAAATTGGTTCAAAAACGAAAATTGAGATAACATCAAATCTTTACGTTTTGAGGTCCTAGGAACCCAAAAAAGTGGTTTTTGTAAAATGTCTGTGTGTGTGTGTATGTGTGTTAGCACGATAGCGCCGAAACTACTGAACGAATTTGAATGAAACTTTGCGTGTGCGTTTCTTTAGTGCCCCAGAAGATCTGAAAAGGTTTTGGTTGAGATCGGATTTGACGCAACAAGTTGTTTATTTATAATTATTTTCAATTTGCAATGGAACCATTGAAAAGCAATTAAAATTCTGATTTCAGCGATATATCACACTTCCACCCTTTCGATTTGGTTTCCGTGAAAAAAATTAAAAACAAAGCAAATATGGCATAGAACGCATTTCGCATGACATGATCGATGCGCGTAGCCGTTACGTCGTGAAACTCATCACATCACGTGTCAATTCACGTGTGAGGGTTTCTTCACTGCTCTAGAAGTAGAGCGGATTACGTTTAGTGCCGTTTTTAAATATATATACAGACAAATCGAAGAATTAAACTACAAATATTCCTCTAAAATCTAGTAAAATTACTGAAATGCTAATGGTTCATTTAACAAAGACAGCGCGAGCAATCGGATTGCAATGAACAAATTTTGACGATTGTCATTGTCATCGTTTGTCATCAGATAACGTTGGTGTCATGTCATGTTAATAAGATTGCGGCATATTTGTAACTTTTAGTGGATTGTCACAAACTTTAAAGGTAGATGTAACAATATCAATATCATATGCTTTCTGTACCTTCGTTGATGAATTTATTATAGATTATCACACTTTACCAATTTTCAGTTTGTTGCTTTACAAATCTGTAGTATTTAGGATAACTAGACTTTCTTAGTCGTTCAAGTGATGTTAAAGTTGTTAATATCCTAATAGTATATTATTCAACGAGCGATAATGTAGGTAATAACTCGCATAGATGATTGTAAATTCATTAAGTTGAGGGTTTTTTAGTGCCCCAGAAGATCTGAAAAGGTTTTGGATGACATCGGATTATGTTTAGTGCCGTTTTGTCACACAATTTAATGCTCTTTTCGGCTTCAAAGATCCACCGAGTGGGGAGGTTCCAGCCGCTTTCAGTAGCTGCCGATTTTTTAAAATTAAATCATTATTTTTAATTATAACGAAATTTTGGACTTGCGGTTTTACCTGCTAAGATAAACAGGGATTTTTGGGTATAAATAATTTACTTCTTAAAAAGATAAATAATTTCATCTTTCTTTCGATATTTCCAATCAATGGACTGCACAAGCAATACTTGCTGCTTCTTCGATATCCATAATTTTTGTTAAAAACACTAAATAAGACTTATACATCAAAACTTGATTTTCAACGAAACATAATATCTTCAATTTAACTATTCATCGAATTGAGTGTACTCTTGTTAAATTCTAGGCTATACTGATTTTATTAAAATGTAAAATTACAGTTTGAGAGATTGTTGTCAATAATTATTCAATGTTAACTCAACATTTATTACTTTTTGTTAATTAGCACGGTGCTGCAAAAAACATTTTACTAACCGCGAACAGAAAGCGATTTTTCAGATCTCGAACCACATCCTCGATCTGAAAAGTAGTGCAGTTTATGGTATATAATATATTATTACATACAATTTAATACCAGTCAGCTGGAAATGCTGTCCAAGAGAAGTGGCAACAATGTCAGGTGCATAAAAGTCTGAATTATGTAAAGATATACATTTACGGACGCAGAAAACATAAAGTTTCGTAAATTATATACTGGCCCTCGAAATAATAGGAAATTGTAAAGACGCAGAAACGTTGCAATCTGTACACGAAAATAAAATCATGATTTTTGAAGAAAGTATATATGTATATTATAATTATTCTCTATAAACATGCGTGGGAAAATAGGTTCTAAATGCAGACTTCAAAATATGTAGATATATTTTAGTGGACGCAGAAACCTTGCAAAATGTAAAGACGCAGAAAAGATAGCGTGATGTATATATATATATATATATATGTATATATATATATATATATATATATATATATTTATATCCCACCGTCAATCAGACGTCCATACATTATGCATTTACATTTAATTTGACGTCCGGTAGTTATCGCAAGTCCGATATTCGGACGTCAGATTACAACACTGCAAGAAATTTTTTATATACATTTATAGTTCGAACTTCCTACGACCGTGGCGCTATCGGCGTTCTGGAGTATATCATGTTGCTATACGCGGTCTTGATAATTTGCTTTCATCAGACGACCGCAAATCTGACAACGCCGCATATAGGTTAACAATAGAGAGAAGATAAATGGAATTAGGATGCTACACTGCTGTTTCTCCTATGAGAACCAACAAAAATAGGAAAATGTTCGTTATGAGTTGAACAAATGTGCATAAACTAGAATTAACTGCAGTTGTTATTATAAAATTATTTTTCTTTCGAAAACAATTAATAAATTTCAACAAAACAGGGAAAACATCAATCATCTGTAACTGTAAGATTATTTACGGAAAGCGGGTATTAGACGTTTCTTGGGATCTGTCGAGTTTAGAAATTTGAAAATTGGTATAAGGAATTTTTTGGATATGGAGAACCTAACGAAAATATTTTGTGTTACTTCCACTTATATAGGATGTATTATCTAACTTTGTTGTTTTAAATGAAACATCCTACATATTATTGTATATTTGAATTTCTCATAAAATTTTAGCTTGAGCTTATGTACCATAACATACTTATTAAAACTTATCAGTTTTCGAAATAATTAACATTTTTGGAGACTTTCTTGAAAAAAAAAATCGATCTCATCATACAGCCGGTTAAAAAATTTTGTTACAATATTATACAGCTTATTTTATTTTTACAGTGGAACATTGTTTTAGTTTAAACGTAAATTTTTTATTTTTTTTTTTGAAAATGTATATTTTCATAGAATCTAACAGTGTCGAATTCTGCATCGATTGATATCATCATACAATTATTACTATTAGTAAGGAATTAATTTATATGCCTTATTAAAATGTGAGATAAATGCATCAAAATTATAGGTTAAGAGAAAATAAGAAAATACAATTTATTTTCTTAGGTGTAATTTTATTTCCACGTCCAGTGGAAGTGTAGTAATGCAAAAAAAATTAATTTTTTTTTTGTTGAAATAGGCTTAAAATGTCTTGAAACGTCGAGATTTTAAATTTGAGCGAAAAAAAAATTTCCTGTCTGTCGGTCTATCTGTTTGTAACTTTTTTTTGCGCACGTTTACTCTGGAACCGTTTATGATATTGACTTGAAATTTGGTACACTTATGTATTGTAACGAAATCTGGAACTAGATTATATTTTGATCTAATTCCGTTGATCGGTTGGGGGGTAAATGGGGTAAATAAGGGTAAATAGACAAAACAAGCAGGTAAGAGTCCATAAAATTGAAATTTAGGGCATGTACGAAAAGTCAATGTCTCAAAATTTTTTTTGACATCAGCCACCCCTCCCCCTACTATCACCCCCAATACCACCCCCACACTATTATGAAAGGGAGCGAAAAAAATTAAATGTGATTTAGTGTGTATACAAAAACGAAACGTCTTAAAAAAAATTTTTTTGGCGTTAGCTACCATCCCCACGCTATTACTAAAGGGAATAAAAAATTAAATTGGGGTTTAGTGTGTGTACGAGAATCAAGGGCCTTTAAAATTTATTTTGGCATTAGTTACCCCCTCTACTACCCCCATTGCCACTCCCACTCTATTATTGAAAGGGTTAAAAAAATAAAAATGTGATTTAGTGGGTATACAAGAACGAAACATCTAAAAAAAATTTTTTGGCGTTAGCTACCCCCTCTACCAGCCGTATTGCCACCCCCACCCTATTATTAAAATAGGTAAAAGAAATAAAATGTGATTTAGTGCGTATACAAGAGCGAAACGTCTAAAAAAATTTGTTGGCGTTAGCTAAACCGTCTACCACCCCCCCCCCCCCCATGGCCACCCCCGCCCTATTATTAAAGGGAGTAAAAAATTAAATTGGGATTTAATGTGTGTACGAGAACCAAGGGTCTCTAAAATTTATTTTGGCATTAGTTACCTCCTTTACCACCTCCATTGCCATCCCCACCCTATTGTTTAAGGGAATAAAAAATTAAATTGGGATTTAGTGTGTATACGAGAACCAAGGGCCTCTAAATTTTTTTTTTACATTAGCCACCCCCTCCACTCTATTATTAAAGGGAATAAAATATTACATTGGGATTTATTGTACATAAGACTTGGATACAAAATCTGGATGTGGAAGTAGTGATTCCTTGGGCAGCGGTTTTACTGTATTTATCGCACATTTTAAGAAAGTATATGAATGAATTCCTTATTAATAATAGTAACAAATGGTACTACGGTACCAATATGGTTCCATTTGAAAAAAATGTGTTTTGTCCATTTGGATGAATTTTATTTAATTATAAATCACATAATTTAGTACTTTAGACGGGATTTGGATTTTTCTAGCATTACACTGACCAATTAGAATAAATCGGAATAGGTATGGCACACTTAAATAGATAACTAAAAATTAAATTAAAACAAATATTGACGTTTGAAATATCACTTATGTGCTACCATTGGATTCAGAAAATTATGTAGAATTCAATAATGCAATAATATATAGTGTTCCATTTGAAAATAAAAACTTAGTGTTACTTCTGGTGAAACCGGATGTGAAAAAATATCATTTATGTCAAAAAATTACGTTTATTAGGTATACAGGATGTTCCAAATTTTAATTATTTATCCTCAAAACAAAAAGAAAAAGGAGTTGTACCATGATCCTATTACACCCGGTACATATATATGTTCAGGCACAAATAAAACTGATAACAAAAAATGAATTATCCATTTCAGTCAATAAGTCAATACTTTAAATCCCAATGTAACATTTTACTCCCTTTAATAATAGGGTGGGGTGGTAAAGGGGGTGGCTAATGTCAAAAATTTTTTAGAGGCCCTTATTTGTTCTCATACACACACTAAATCCCAATTTAATTTTTTATTGCCTTAAACAATAGGGTGGGGGTGGCAATGGAGGTGGTAGAGGGGGTAGCTAATGCCAAAATGAATTTTAGAGCCCCTTATTGGCTGTCGTAAACATATTAAATCCCAATTTAACTTTCTAGTCCCTTCAATAATAGGGTGGGGGTGGCAATGGGTGTGGTAGAGGGGGTAGCTAACGCCAAAAAAATTTTTTGACATGTTTCGTTCTTTTATACACTAAATCACATTTTACTTTTTGTTACTCCCTTTCATAATAGTATGGGGGATGGTATTGGGGGTGATAGTGAGGGGTGGCTGATGCTGGAAAAAATTTCTAGACCTTGAGTTTTTGTACATGCCCTAAATTGTAATTTTATCTTACCTTCTTGCTTTGCCTATTTACCCTTATTTACCCCATTTACCCCCGAACCCTTCAACGGAATTAGATCAAAACATAATCTAGTTCCAGATCTCGTTATAATACATAAGTGTACCAAATTTACAAAAAGTTACAGACCGACAGACAGACAGAAATTTTTTCGCTCAAATTTGAAATCTTGATGTTTCATGACATTTTAAGCCCATTTCAATTAAAAAAAACATATTTTTTGCGTTATTATACTTCCACTGGACGTGGAAGTAAAAATAAAGGCCGTGGATATTCCTCTGATAATCGGACATAAGCAGGCTACTAAGCGTTCAAAAGTCGATTTTATTTACTTACTAGATACAGTCGCGTGTAATAATAAAAGAAAGGTTTTTAAGGAAAAGATGTGCGCCGCGGATTAATAAAATAATATTTTTAGGACACTGTTTAACTTTCAATATAACCAAAACAAAAATTAATAAATAAAACAGTGTAAACAACAATGCTGTTATAAAACGACCAAAATGAATGATTATTAATAAGGATAAGCTTTCAAATGTTTCTGTAGCATAAAAAGAAAAGTTATGAATGATACAATGTGCCCTCACATTTTTAAAAATAAAAACGTTGCCAATATTATTGCAATTAACTGGTAATAAAAAAAATATTCATAAATACTTCTGTTTTTCGTTAATGAAATGCTCAATTTGTTTCGCCATTTTCTAGTAGGTGCTTATTGCTTCAGATAAAATTCCAACTAACATATTGGCTATTTTGATTTTTTAATTTTGACCTTAGATTTGTTATCAGCGACCTCACATACATGATACATTTCAAAAAATTTATTAACAAAATTTTTTCAAATATTAAATTTTTAGATTTGGGAGTAGTTACGAGAGGGTGGTGTGAAAATAGCGCCACCATCGTAATTCCGAGTGATTTTCGGTGTTGCGACTAGGGTAGTTTCAACCCTAGGGGGTTGCTTAGGTCAACTGAGGTTTAGTAATGGTTAGTTTCCCTGATATTCCCATAAGAATCCCGATAGTTTTCTACGTTGATCATCACACAAATTTTATTCTTCTAACAAGAAATTTTTTTTTTAAGTACCTTTTTGTCTAAAAATTAAAATTTAGGTCCATATTTGTGGTATAGGTAACCTCATCCGGGGACACCCCGTATGTTTCACTTAAATCTCGGAACATCAGACGTTTTTAGTTTTGTTACCTGTATAAACAGATTTATATATTTTTTTTTGTCTTTTTAGTGAAACTTTTCAGTTTAAATAAAGCATTGTCAAAAAATATGTATTTATTTTTCTTCTACTTAACTATTCTTTTATGTACTCCACAAACAGTATGATTTCCATCAATATTATTTAACAGTGAATTTGTATAACTATAAATTTATATACAAAATTTTATAAAGAATATACTCCTCAGCTTATTCTTCTGGGTTTTCTGTCATCCCTGAGGGGTAGCATCCACCCCTATAAAATGGCAAGTCCTCTCATAATATAGAAACGGTTATCGGTGCATGTCAATTAAATTAAAAAAAAACTGATTAATGGTACCGCCACGCTGTTCGCGTGATAATATACTACCTTTCTGTGTTTTTTTTTCAAGAGAAACTACGCCATATTATTAAACTTATAATGTACTATTAACTTATGGAGTTTCAGTAAAATCGTTTGAGCTGTTTTCGAGAAAACCGAAATTTTCGATATTTTGACATGAGTGAACTACCCTTATGTGAATTTTCTAAGAAAACTATATTTAGTTAGGTTTGTAATATACTAATAAGGCACAAAATGAAAACAAAATAGTTAGGCGATTTTCGACGAAATTGGAGATTTTCTATTCGCATCAGTAAACTGCCCTCGTGAATTTTTCAGTAAAAATAACTGACGGCATGGGGTTAGGTTTTTAATGTACTATTAAAGTAAAAAGTGTAAGCCAAGTCGGTACAGCCGTTTTGAAAATATCGAAATTTTCGGTATTTTAGCATCAACAACCGACCCTGAATTTTAAGAGTATGTGAATAATGAAATAAACTCGTAGGAAACTTTGTAAAAGATTCAAGATATCGAATTTAACCGAGATCGCTGAATTGATTTCAGCGCTAGGACGATCACCTATATACACACACCTATACACGCATTTTTCCTAAACATTGCTTTCAACTAGACATTATTATTTATGTATTAAGCAAATCATAACTTAAACAATTTTTTATTTACTATAAAATTACCTATTTTCTGGTTTTCTATTGTTGCCCTAATCTGGGCAGTGGGCACGCTAATGTACTAAACTAGTCAGGTAAGTACCTACTGTAAAATACTCATTATTGAAGAACCAATCAAAACAACTATTGATAGAATTCCTTGCATTTTAAAGCATTTATTGAAATTCAGTCATTTACGACAATTATTGAATTTTACATTCTATATCAACTCTAGAGAATTTGTAGGTTTTTTCGGGCTAAAGAATTGCTTTCAGTATCTGGGAACGATATAGAATAAAAATCCATGAAAATATCTAACTCCTAGTGCC